>JAJTWQ010000037.1:0-2400000 GCA_029007595.1 Solanum commersonii
TCAAACATTTATGTCATTGAGAAATTTTAGAGTTGAATTGACCACTTTAGAGAGAAAACAAATTAGATTGGATGAGTTATATTTTTTGTTTTTAGGCCCAAATTGACTACTTTAGATGAAAAAGAAACTAAATTGTTTGTAAATTTATTTTAGACTCAAATCAAATACGCTAGCTAAGAAAAGAGACTAGTAGGGAGATATCTATATATTTTTGACTATCTTAAATATAAAATTATCTTACTTGCAAAAAGATTTCTATTAATTTTTATAAATGACGCAAATCGCCGAAAGATTATATATATATATATATATATATATATATAAATATTGTATGACAAATTCATTTTTATAGATGGATCAGTCTCATCAAAACTTGCCTATGAATTGTAGATCCGTTCACCTTTCAATTGCTTGAAGGTGAGGATACGATCCCGGGCCATCATTACCTCTAATGGAGGAAGCTCTATTGGATCCCGAGTATATTTGCCATGCTCACTTCCTCGCTTGGATACAAATAAATTAACAAAACAAACTAAAGATTAAGTGAGTAAACTACAACTAAGAAGAATAAAAAATTATTTAACTAAGAATTCCCAAATAACACCACTCCTGTGCACCGGCGCCATTTTGATGTTTGCGTAATCAAGGACACAACTTCCGATATAAAGTGTCTACGATCGTGCACAGTATAACAACCCAACCAAGGGTTGGGATCCTTCCCAAGAGAGTGGTTTTGAGAATTAATAGACAATAAAATTTAGTTCTAACTACTTGTAGCTTAAAAACATTAACGATTAAAACATTGTAAATTAAAGGGGGACACAAGAGTGTTAATTAACAAAGGGGCTTTGTCACTAGTAGGTAAACAACAAAATTAACAAAGATTTGTAAGTAATGAGAGGGAATTCTTAGGATGTGATAGGAATACGTGGATAGACTAAATCATTGGGTACATGCTTTTGATAGTAAATTCATTGAGTATTTGTGACTAGGCTAGACTTTTAAAGGGGATAAGCCTCTCTGAGCAACTTACCCCGCTCAAAGCGGGTTCTCCTCGAACACCTACTTGTTGCATGAAGAACAACCTTCGCCTTAACCCCACTCACTCTCCCGAGCTGAGTGTGTGGACATGGGACTAGGGTTCACTCTCTCAAGCTGAACCTCTTGTCGACCCACTCGCACTGGCCATCCACTTATTGGTCTTAGTTTTACGACCTCTCTCTCTCGCAAGCCGAAAACACATATATGAGATTATATTTGCAACTACAACCTCATTAAGTTCATCCACAACGACTAAACGAAATCACATTTAAGCTACGAATAGACTATCAGCAAGCAAGACCCAACAACTAATCTAACCCATATTCACAAAATCACACCCCAAGAATTGGGGTTTTTACCCACACATCAAGGGATAGAAATTTATACCTAAATGATCTTGCATTCAAATGGGTATAAAGATTTAAGTCTTGTTACAGGCCAAGAATGAAGAATCCAAGCGACTCAAGTCCAAATCCTTAGAGATGAAACCCTCTTCTTTTTCTAGTTTTCTAAACCCTCTCAAACTCAGAGCAAAAATATCAAAAAGAACTATTCTATATGAAAATTATAATAATTGTTCCACGCTTAAAACTACAGCTCTAACTAGTATTTACAGCTTTCACAGATTTGTGCTACAGTGAATCATTCGGTGTCGTTAGTCGAAATCGCAATTCAACTCGGTGATTTAGCTTTTGGTGTAGTTCATTGCCGTCTTGCACCATCATTTAGCATCGTCATGCTATGTGTCATTGGGCGACATGGTACTGCCTAGCAAAACTTCTGGGAGATGCGCCGACTGCTTTCTTTTTTCGCCAACTTGATCCTTTCCTTCAGGGCTCAGCACACTGGAACAAAAGGCGAGGAAGACCCTTCGACTACTCGCTAAGTGGACTTGGCGATCCTCAAGCCTTCATTTTCTTCGTTCTTTTCAGCCTTTTCGTTCCTTTTTGCGAAGTAGTGTCCATGCTTTCCTTGAAACTTCAAATACCTGAAACTTAATTATTTTCATCAGATTTTGAGATAAAATAAGTATTTGAGGACACAATTTCTATTCCAATATAGCCCTAAATGAGTCCAATTTGTGGACTCATCAATACCCCCAACTTAAACTTTTGTTTGTCCTCAAGAAAACTCAAGTTCAGTCGTTCAAAAAGGGTGTCTCGAACAGTGCTACACAAGACTCAATCATGGATGCACACAACAAGATTCAATTTACTTATGCAAAGATCAAATGTGCACTCAAAGATTCAAGTTATGACTCACCAATATCAAAGAACCTCACGCTCACAATACTTGCTTCAAATGCAAGTTCAAGCTCAACCAAAGTGTTAGAATGCCCTAACAGAAAGAATGATTCCGTAATCACACAATGGTTCACGTTTAAAGCATCTAATCGGATGCAACGCTCACTCTCGCAAAAAGAACACCATGCATGTTCTCACCCATAGGCTTGCCCGTATTTTCCAATCAACATTTGTTTCATTCACTCAAGATCAAAAAGGTCTTTTCAAGGCTAGTAATGGGGTTGAGTGCAAAGGTATGGTCATTTAGGCTTAGTGACTTTCATCCTCATGAAATGTGGCGCTCATAACACTTTCTTTCCTTTTCCTTCATCATTATATTTAGTGCTCATAAGTCATCCTATTATTTACTTTCTAGCATTGTTTGGAAACCCCATATTTTTGCACTTTATTCGACTACTTCCTTTTTCATTCTTTTTATTTTTATTTTTATTTATATGGAGGGGTTCCATGTTTCTTAAATCCATGGGTAAGAGAAGACTTTCTTGCACTTCTTGATTTGCCCTTGTCTTTTCACCACACCCCCAACTTAGGCTTTTGGCCTAACATGGCTATTCAATTAACCACAATTCAAGAGGATTATAGGTAGTGGATTAAAAAAGGTCTAGTTTTCATCAAGTTTCTTCCAAACAAAGGTAAAGGGGTGTTCAAAAGCTGTTCACACACTCACAAGGTAGATCACAAAAGAGGTTTATGTCAATTGGTTCACACTCTTAGAAGTTGCCTAAGATCATATCGAGAGATAGCATCACTTAGTTGACTGGACCAACGGGGCAAATTCTAGGATTTATCATGCATGGTTCAAAGTAAGCTCATCATACTAGGCATTGACACTACAGTCAAACAAGAATCCACACTTTTGCTAGTGTGCAATGATCATCACAATAGACTAAATTCAATTCTAGGCTAGTCATAACGAGATGCAAAGAGTTCACATATTGTCTATGCAACTTCCTTTGGCCTCATTGTAGTCGTGCATTCATGTTCGTTTGATTGAGAGCACTATTCAAGTCATTGATATTGATCGAAATAGAGACTTAAATTTTGCAAAAGAACAGCCACATTCCACACATGAGAGGTGGAAATTTTTTTCGAACGGGTAAAAATCATTTTGTTATAAAGTAAATAAAAGGAGCCATTAGCTCAATAATCCACAAAAAGCAGTGTAAAAACAATCTAAGCACAAAGCCCAACACATAAGCAACACACAAACATTAATAGCACACAAAAGTCGACCTCACCCCACCACAAATAAAAGCAATTTGTCCCCAAATGCAATTAACACAGAATCCAAAATGTAAAATAAAGAAAGACAAAGAGGGAGGTAAAAAGGGGATCCTAGGTAGTCGCTCCATCTGTCTGGGCATCAGTGCCCGGAATGACCCCCAAAAGGACCAGCTTCACTGGGTCTTGAAGTATGAGCCTTTGCCAAGGAAGCCTGCACAAAAGCCGTCATGTGATTTCTTTTTCTCGGCTATGTCATCCGCTGCAGCTCCTTGACATATCTCTTCGTCAATCTCTGCCTCTAAGTCAAGATAGGGTATCTGTTTCGCTCTATGCCCATGTCTAGTGGTGGTATGAGGCACTCAGGCATGTCTGGAATCTATATTTTTGTGTGCTATAGGTCATTACATTTTATGGTGACCCGAAATTTCGACGTCATTTTTGACAAAAACTTACATGGACCTTAGTTAAGACCTTACCTATGGAGCTAGTTGGTCGCCACGACCAAAACGACCCATTAACAAGGTCAAACGAGCCCCAGAGCAGGTAAATCCCCCATTTTAACGATTTTCGTGTACTATAGTCTATGACATTCTATGGTTACTCGGAATTCCGATGTCATTTTTGCCAAAAACTTACATGGACCTCCATCAAGACCTTAGCTATGGAATCAATTGGTTGCCACGACCAAAATGGCCAATTTACAAGGTCAAGTGAACCCCAAAGCAGGTAAATTCCCCATTTTGCTAATTTTCATGTGCTATAGTCCACGACATTTTATAGTGACCCAAAATTCTGACGTAATTTTTGCCAAAAACTTACATGGACCTCTGTTAAGACCTTAGTTATGGAGCCAGTTGGTCGCCATGGCCAAACATGCCCATTTAGAAGGTCTAATGAGTGTAGATCAGGTAAACCCCCTATTTTGCAAATTTTCGTGTGCTATAGTCCACGACATTTTATGGTGACCCATAATTTTGACGTCATTTTTGCCAAAAACTTACATGGACCTTCGTTAAGATCTTAGCTATGGAGCCAGTTGGTCGCCACAGCCAAAATGGGGGTCCATGTAAGTTTTTGGCAAAAAATGACGTCTGAATTCCGGGTCACCATAAAATGTCGGGGACTATAGCACACAAAAATTGGCAAAATTGGGGGTTTACTTGCTCTGAGGTTCCTTTGACCTTGTAAATGGGTTGTTTTAGCCGTGGCGACCTACTGTCTTCATAGCTAATGTCTTAATAGAGGTCCATGTAAGTTTTTTGGTCAAAAATGATGTCAAAATTCTGGGTCACCATAATGGAGGCAACTCTATTGGCTCCCGAGTATAGCTTTCCATGCTCACTTCCTCTCTTTGGATACAAATGAATTAACAAAACAAAACTAAAGATTAAGTGAGTAAACTACAACTAAGAAGAATTTTTTTTTACTTAACTAAGAATTCCGAAATAACACCACTCCCCTGCAATGGTGCCTTTTTGATGTGTGTGTAATCAAGGACACAACTTCTGATACAAGTGTCTACGATCGTGCAATAGTATAATAACCAAACCAAGGGTTGGGATCCTTCCCAAGAGAGTGGTTTTGAGAATTAACAGAAAAATAAAATTTAGTTCTAAATAGTCGTAGCTAAAAACATTAATGATTAAAAATATTGTAAATTAAAGGGGGACACAAGAGTATCGATTAACAAAAGGGGGTTTTGTCACTAGTAAGTAAAAACAACAAAATTAACAAAAATTTGTAAGTAATGAGAGGGGATTCTTGGGATGTGATAGGAATACGGGATAGACAAAATCATTGGGTACATGCTTTTGATAGTAAATTCATTGAGTATTTGTGATTAGGCTAGACTTTAAAGGGGTTAAGCTTTCTCTCTAGCAACTTACCCCATTTCAAGCGGGTTCCTCTCGGACACTTACTTGACGCATGAAGAACATCCTTCGCCTTAACCCACTCACTCTCTCGAGCTGAGTGTGTGGACATGGGACTAGGGATCACTCTCTCGAGCTGAACCTCATGTCGACCCACTCGTACTTGCTATCAATTTAGTGGTCATAGTTTTACGATCTCTCTCTCTCGAGCAAGTCGAAAACACATATATGAGATTATATTTGCAACTACAACCTCATTAAGTTCATCCATAATGGCTCAACTAAATCACATTTAAACTACAAATAGACTATCAAAGCAAGACCCAACAACTAATCTAACCTATATTCACAAAATCACACCCCAAGAATTGGGGATTTTAGCCATACATCAAAAGAGAGAAATTTATACCTATATGATCTCGCATTTAAATGGGTATGAAGATTTAAGTCTTATTACAGGCCAATATTGAAGAATCCAAGAGACCCAAGTCCAAATCTTTGGAGATGAAACCCTCTTCTTCTTCAAGTTTTCAAAACCCTCTCAAACTCAAAGCAAAAATATCAAAAAGTACTATTCTATATGAAAATTATAATAATCGTTCCACTCTTAAAACTACAACTCTAACTATTATTTAAAGGTTTCACAGATTTGTGCTGCAGTGGATCATTCGGCGTCGTTAGTCGAAATCATCGATCGACTGGGTGATTCACTTTTTGGTGTAGTTCATCACCGTCTTTCACCATCCTTCAGCATCATCATTCTATGGGTCATTGGGTGATATGGTACTGCCTCGCAAAACTTCTCGGCGATGCACCGATTGCTCCATTATTCCGCCAACTTGATCCTTTTTTTTAAGGCTCAGCACACTGGAACAAAAGGTGAAGGAAGACCCTTCGATGACTCGCCAAGTGGACTCGGCGATTCTCAGGCCTTCATTTTCTTCGTTCTTTTCAGCCCTTTCGTTCCTTTTTGCGAAGTAGTGTCCATGCTTTCCTTCAAACTTCAAATACCTGAAACTTAAGGGTTTTCATCAGATTTTGAGATTACATAAGCTTTTGAGGACACAATTTCAATTACAATATAGGCCTAAATGAGTCCAATTTGTAGACTCATCAACACCCCCAACTTAAACTTTTGCTTGTCCTCAAGCAAACTCAAGTGCAATCGTTCAAAAAGAGTGTCTCGAGCAATGCTACACAAGACTCAATCTTGAATGCACACAACAAGACTCAATCTTGAATGCACACAACAAGACTCAATTTACTTATGCAAAGATCAAATGTGCACTCAAAGATTCAAGTTATGACTCACCAACATCAAAGAACCTCATGCTCACAATACTTGCTTCAAATGCAAGTTCTAGCTTAACGAATGTGTTCGAATGCCATTACAGCAAGAATGATTCGATAATAACACTATGGTTCACCGTTTAAAGCTTCGAAATCAAATGCAACGCTCACTCTCACAAAGAAGAACACCATGCATGCTTTCACCCATAGGTTTGCCCATATTTTGCAATCAATATTTGTTTCAGTTCACTCAAGATCAAAAATGACTTTTTAAGGCTCGTAATGGGGCTGAGTCCAGAGGTATGGTCATTTAGGCTTAGTGACTTTCATCCTCATGAAATGTGGTGCTCACAACACTTCCTTTCCTTTTCCTTCATCATTATCTTTAGTGCTCATAAGTCATCTTATTATTCATTTTCCATGGATTGTTTGGGAACCCCATCTTTTTGCGCTTTATTCCACAACTTTCTTTTTAATTTATTTTATTTGTCTTTTTTTTTTTATATGGAGGGGTTCCATATTTCTTAAAACCATGGCTAAGAGGAGACTTTCTTGCACTTATTGATTTGCCCTTATCTTTTCACCACACCCCCAACTTAGGCTTTTGGCCTAAGTTGGCTATTCAGTTAAAGACAATTCAAGAGGATTATAGGTAGTGGATTAAAAAAGGTCTAGTTTTCATCAAGTTTCTTCCAAAGAAGGGTAAGGCTCAAGGGGTGTTCAAAAGCGGTTCACACATTCACAAAGTAGGTCACAAAAGAGGTTTATGTCAATTGGTTCACACTCTTAGAAGTTGCCTAAGATCATATCAAGAGATAGCATCACTTATTTGACCGAACCAACGGGGCAAATTCTAGGATGTATCATCGATGGTTCAAAGTAAGCTCATCACACTAGGCATTGACACTACAGTCAAACAAAACTCCACACTTCGGCTAGTGTGCAATGATCATAACAAGAGACTCAATTCGATACTAGGCTAGTCATAACGAGATACAAAGAGTTCACATATTGTCTATGCAACTTCCTTTGGCCTCATTGTAGTCGTGCATTTATGTTCATTCGATCGAGAGCAATATTCAAGTCATCAATATTTAACAGAATCAAGACTTAATTTTTCAAAAGAACAGCCACATTTAAAACACGAGATTTGGTAAATAAAATTGACGGGTAACAATCATTTTGTAGTAAAATAAACAAAAGGAGCCATAAGCTCAATCATCCACAAAAAATAGTGTAAAAACAATTTAAGCACAAAGCTTAAATATAAGCAAAACACAAACATTAATAGCACAGAAAGGTGGGTCTCACCCTACCACAAATAAAAGCAATTTGTCCCCAAATGCAATTAACACAAAATCCGAAATGTAAACTAAAGAAAGTCTGAGAGGTAGGTAAAAAGGGGATCCTGTCTAAATAGTCGCTCCATCTATTTGGGCATCAGTGCCCAGAGTGACCCCCAGAAGGACTAGCTTCACAGGGTCTTGAAGTATGAGCCTTTGCCAAGGAAGTCTGCATAACAACATCTCTCATGATTTCTTCAATCTCGGCTATGTCGTTCGCTGTAAGTCCCTCAAACATCTCTTCGTTAGGCTCTACCTCTGAGTCAAGATCGGCTATTTGCTTCCCTCTATCCCCATGTCCAGTTGTGGTATGAGGCATCTCAGGCATGTCTGGAATCTATATTGTTCCAAAGATCAAATGTGCACTCAAAGATTCAAGTTGTGACTCACCAATCTCAAAGAACCTCATGCTCACAATACTTGCTTCAAATGCAAATTCAAGCTCAACTAAAGTGTTTGAATTCCCTCACAAAAAGAATGATTCCATAATCACACAATGGTACACAGTTTAAAGCTTCAAAATCAGATGCGACACTCACTCTTACAAAGAAGAACACTATGCATGCTTTCACCCATAGGTTTGCCCGTATTTTCCAATCAACATTTGTTTCAGCTCACTCAAGATCAAAAAGGTCTTTTCAAGGCACGTAATGGGGTTGAGTATGGAGGTATAGTCATTTAGGCTTAGTGACTTTCGTTCTCATCAAATGTGATGCTCACAACACTTCCTTTCCTTTTCCTTCATCATTATCTTTAGTGCTCATAAGTCATCCTATTATTCACTTTCCATGGATTGTTTTGGAACCGCATCTCTTTGCACTTTATTCCACAACTTTCTTTTTCATTATTTTTATTGTTCTTTTTCTTTCTCACTTTTTTTATATGGAGGGTTTCCATTTCTTTTAAACCATGGGTAAAAGAAGACTTTCTTGCACTTCTTGATTTTTCCTTGTCGTTTCACAACACCCAAACTTAGGCTTTAGGCCTAACATGGCTATTCAATTAACCACAATTCAAGAGGATTATAGGTAGTGGATTAAATAGGGTATGGTTTTCATCAAGTTTCTTCCAATGAAGGGTAAGGCTCAAGAGGTGTTCAAAAGCGGTTCAGACACTCACAAAGTAGGTCACAAAAGAGGTTTATGTCAATTGGTTCACACTCTTAGAAGTTGCCTAAGATCATATCAAGAGATAGCATCACTTAGTTGACCGTACCAACGGGGCAAATTCTATGATCTATCATGCATGGTTCAAATTAAGCTCATCGTACTAGGCATTGACACTACAGTCAAACAAGACTCCACACTTTTGTTAGTGTTCCATGATCATCACAAGAAACACAATTTGATACTAGGCTAGTCATAACGAGATGCAAAGAGTTCACATATTGTCTATGCAACTTCCTTTGGCCTCATTGTAACCGTGCATTCATGTTCATTCAATTGAGAGCACTATTCAAGTCATCGATATTGATCAGAACAAAGACTTAAATTTTTCAAAAGAACAACCACATTCAACACATGAGAGTTGGAAAATTTTTTTGGATGGACAAAAATCATTTAGCAGTAAATTAAATTAAACAAGCCATAAACTCAATCATCCACAAAAAATAGTGTAAAAACAATTTAAGCACAAAACTCAAATATAAACAAAACAAGAACATTAATAGCACACAAAGGTGGGCTTCACCCCACCATAAATAAAAGAAATTTGTCCCCAAATGCAATTATCACAGAATCCTAAATGTAAAATAAAGAAAGACAGAGAGAGAGGTAATGAGGGGATCCTGTCTAAGTAGTTGCCCTATCTCTCTAGGCATTTATACCCGGAGTGACCCCCAGAAGGACCAGCTTCAGTGGGTCTAGCAATAGGTGACTTTGCCAAGGAAGCTTGCGCAACATCATCTATCATGAATTCTTCAGTCTTGGCTATGTCATCCGCTGCAGCTCCCTCAAACATCTCTTCGTTAGTCTCTGCCTCTGAGTCATGATCGGCTATCTGCTTCGCTATAGCCCCATGTCCAGTGGTATAAGGCATCTCAGGCACTCTAGAATCTATATTGTTCCAAAGATCAAATGTGCACTCAAAGATTCAAGTGGTGTCTCACCAATATCAAAGAACCTTATGCTCACAATACTTACTTCAGATGCAAGTTCAAGCTCAACTAAAGTGTTCGAATGCCTTCACAGAAAGAATGATTCCATAATCACACAATGGTTCACAGTTTAAAGTTTCGAAGTCAGATGCAACGCTCACTCTTACAATGAAGAACACCATGCATTCTTTCACCCATAGGTTTTCCCATATATTCCAATCAACATTTGTTTCAGCTCACTCAAGATCAAAAAGGTCTTTTCAAGGCTCATAATGGGGCTTTCATCCTTATGAAATATGGTGCTCACAACACTTCCTTTCCTTTTCCTTCATCATTATCTTATTGCTCATAAGCCATCCTATTATTCACTTTCCATGGATTATTTGGTAACCCCATCTCTTTGCACTTTATTCCACAACTTTCTTTTTCATTCTTTTTCTTTTTCTTTCTCACTTTTTTTATATGGAGGGGTTCCATTTCTCTTAAAACCATGAGTAAGAGGAGACTTTCTTTCACTTCTTGATTTGCCCTTGTCGTTTCACCACACCTCAACTTAGGCTTTTAGCCTAAGTTGGCTTTTCAATTAGCTACAATTCAAGAGAAATATAGGTAGTGGATTAAAAAAGGTTTGGTTTTCACAAGTTTCTTCCAAAGAAGGGTAAGGCTCAAGGGGTGTCAAAAACGATTCACATACTCACAAGGTAGGTCACAAAAGGGGTTTATGTCAATTGGTTCACACGCTTAGAAGTTGCCTAAGATCATATCAAGAGATATCATCACTTAGTTGACCAGACCAATGGGGCAAATTCTAGGATCTATCACGCATGGTTCAAAGTAAGCTCAACACACTAGGCATTGACACTACAGTCAAACAAGAATCCACACTATCGCTAGTGTGAAATGATCATCGTAATAGACTCAATTTGATACTAGGTTAGTCATAACGAGATGCAAAGAGTTCACATATTATCTATGCAACTTCCTTTAGCCTCATTGTAGCAGTGCATTCATGTTCATATGATTGTGAGCACTATTTAAGTCATCGATGTTAATCGGAATCGAGACTTAGATTTTGCAAAAGAACAGCCACATTCAACACACAAGAGGTGGCAAAATTTTTTGGACGGGTAAAAATCTTTTTTTAGTAAAATAAATAAAAAGATCCATAAGCTCAATCATCCACAAAAAGTAGTGTAAAAACAATTTAAGCACAAAGCCCAAATATAAATAAACTACGAACATTAATAGCACACAAAGGTGGGCCTCACCCCACTATAAATAAAAGCAATTTGTCCCCAAATGCAATTAAAACAAAATCCAAAATATAAACTAAAGAAAGACAGAGAGGGAGGTAAAGAGGGGATCCTGTCTAAGTAGTCGCTCCATCTGTCTGGGCATCAATGCCCGGAGTGACCCCCAGAAGGACCAACTTCACTGGGTCTAGCAGCAGAAGCCTTTGCCAAGGGAGCCTGCACAACAACATCTATCATGATTTCTTCGGTCTAGGCTATGTCGTCCGCTACAGCTCCCTCAAACATCTCTTCGTCAATCTCTGCCTCTAAGTCAAGATTGACTATCTGCTTCGCTCTATCCCCATGTCCAGTGGTGGTATGAGGCATCTCAGGCACGTCTGGAATCTCTACTATTCCAAAGACCATGGACACTTTGGTGGACTTCAGGTGGTCTACATCTTTTCGCAGTTCAGCAATGGCAAATTTTATAGCCGTCACCTCTTCTGTGGACCCTTTGTCCATCTCACACACCGCTATCCTGGCTTCTAGGGCTTCAATGGTAGTGCTCAGAGGTGTGACAACATCAGTTAAGGAAATCTTGATCATTCCTAGAACAAAGGCCTCTAGACTAGCAGCCCGATGATTAGCAGAAAGGGCCAACTGTCTCATCAGGAGTAGAGAAGTCTTGGTGAGTGGGAGACTGGGGAACAACAACAACAACAGTGGGTCTAGGAGTTCGTGCAGCAGCAGAAGAACCTAGAGTGTCAGTAGGAGTAGCAGTGGTAATGGATATACCTAAAGACCTATGGGCCGGAGTAGGCAGAGGTGCCTCTGCAGGTGATGATTTTGTGTTTACTAACTCAACTGATGCAGCCTTTTTTTTTTCCTGCTTGATCCTTAAGGTACTCAATTTCGATCCTTCAGATATCAGTAGAGGCTGTGTGCATCACTTCCACGTCCTTCTTGGCATCTCGAGGAACCCGAGCTCGTTTGAATAATTTTGTGATCAAGACTCAGAATGGAAGTGAGGTTCGGCTCTGCCTTGCACGCATGAGTATCTCTAAAGCAATTATTGTACCCAAGTTTATTCGAGTCTCCTCTATAATGCAACCCAGGCAAGCTGCCTTGGCAAGGGGAATGATCAACTCATTTTGGGATGACATAATTGTGCTTTTGATAAAACTGAACCACAACCTTGCATCTATGTTCAGTTCTTTCTCTTCGATCGAAACTCCTTCTGCCAACCATTTCGGAGTCTCATATGAAATTAGTGAGGCTAACCACTTTTTTATCTCATCCAGCTTCTTTGTTCTGTTTAAGTGCTGGTAGTGATCTTCAATATTCATGGACATGCCCAAGACTGCGTTGATTACCTCACTATCACACGTCACCCTCCTGCCTCTAACAACCATATAGTCAACTTCTTTGAAGGTTGTTGCTAGCTGCTTTTTCTGGGGTATTAGTGCACTATATGCACTGTAGAACTCTCTTACCCAGTTTGGAATATAAGGGCTACGGGGTTTAGTGAAGATTTGGAACTTGTGATACCTTAGGCACTCCATTATCTCTGGGTGCCTGTCTATAACCCCGTCTATGGACAGACGTTTTTCCTCCAAAATTGTCCTCACCCCCTCGGCCTTTACTCGATTCATTGACTTAGGCGGGGGACCCTGTACTGGAGGTGCCAGTACTATTGCTTGCTCTGGAAATGGAGAAGTCGGAGTGGTTGATCGAGGATGTCTGATCCGAGATGGGTTGTTCAGCTATTTAGATTGTAACTCATTCCTCTGTGCCTCCATCAGTTCATCTTCATCAGAACCCATACTCTTACTGTCATATGTTGTTAAGCCATTGGTGTAAAAACCAACATTGTCGGAACTTGCATCTGATAGCTCAACAATTTTGTCCTTGCCCTTGCCTTTCCCACCAGTTGTGGAAAGCTTAGTGGCGTTGTTCCTGGATGCAGTTGCATCCTTATTGATTGTGATCCTTTTTCTTTGCCTAGGGGTGGTGTGTTGCTACCTTCTCTGTTAGGTTTAGACATATCTGCAAAAGATTGGGAAGAGTTAGGGGACAAAGCAAATAGAAGCACATGCAATCTACTACGGGAAAACTTGCCAAGTGGATCAGTGAGTTGCCAAACCTCTTTGGCGAGCTAACTCGGATCGCCAAACGAATTGGCTTCAAATTATAGCAAGTTGGTGATGGGAGGGTCCTTTTGGCAAAACACCGACTACTTTTTACGAGCATGAGTCTGTCCGCCGAAAGTTACAGTGCATAAAAGGGGGTAAGAATAGCATACAAAAGGCGATCAAGAGTACTTTCGACGAGTCGCCGAGTGTTTTCAGCGACTATGACTTCTCACCAAAATTTATAGACTCAAACATCCAACTTGACATGATATTAAGGGGGAGATGGAGACATTGGCCGAACCACTGAACAATTTGGCAAGCTCGACCCAGCTCGCCAAATGGACCAACATCCTTATTTTCAATCTATCTTCTCGAATTTAACCTCGCAACCCCCGAAAACAAAATCAAAACATGCACTAGATCAATTAAGCTTACAATTTTCCCAGCCTTTGCCCAACTTAAATAGTATGCAGAGGCACCTCATAAAATTTCATTCATGCTAAATCATTAGATTTGCGAATCAAAAAAGTCACTTGAATAGTCTTAATTTATCAGAGAGGCACAATGCATGACATAGGGTAAAATTACTTGCAATGAGAGTATAAATATCACAGTTAAATGTAGGGTTTGGAGAACCAACCTTTTAGGTAGATTAAGTCAAGACTGCGATGCTAGGCAACAGAATAGTACAAATCCAAGTACTACTAAATCAACGAAAATACTCACGAGATTTGAAAATTTTGACATACTAAGTAGGTGTGATTTTGCAAAAATCGAGAGTGATAGAATATGAAAAAGGTTGAAAGTCAAAACCTGTGGCTTTATAAAAACCATCCAGATCTCACCCATTCGGCAACATTAGTTGATTTCTCTTTGCTACTCGGCAATCCACCGAGTGTTTATCTACCTCGCCGAGTTTTATAAGATCTTCAGTCAAAGTTAGGATCTAAATGGCGGTCATTGTCATGTTCGCCGATCTAGTCGGCGATTTGCCAATTGGACTTGTTTAATTCATCCTGTACTTTTCACAAACTTTTCATGCTTAATCCTACAAAATCAAAACACCTTTATTTCAAAAATAGCCAATTACAAACATTTAAGGGTTTTGGGTTGCCTCCTAAACAGCGCCTAGTTAACGTTGTGGCATGATGCAAGTCAGCACTCAAGCTCCATTTTTGGGGTTAGTCGTAGTATCACTAGGCAACCCCCTATTTTGTTGCGGGTGGAGATCGGGAGATGCATAACCCATGAGGTTCTCGAGCAGATGGACAGCTCTGGAATGAGACTAAACCATTCGCTTCATTCCTTCAATGCCTTTCTTCATTCCTTTCAGCTCTCTATCTTGCTCAGTCACCTTGTGGAGAATGATTGAGAGCATTCCCTCAAGACGTTTAATCTCATTATCCCTTAGACTTCATCTCTCATAGGGAGGGATGTATTTATCCTTCCTCTTACACTGGACTTCGATCTTCACCATCTTTTTGGCCAACTTATCCATCTGAGTCATTAGGGTGGCAATATGAAGTCCTTTTCTACTTCTTGGTTCATTTCAGCAATTTGATTAAGCAGTTGAGCTGCTATCACATATAGATGTTTCACAATTCATCCCAAAAAGAGTTGGTCGACCTACCTCTTATTTCCAGGACGAAGACTTCTGTAGAAACAGTCAAGGAGAGCTATGTCGGGAATGTCATGATTTGGGCATTGATGGATCAGTTCATCAAACCTTGCCCATGTCCATTCACCTTCCAATTTCTTGAAGGTGAGGATACGATTCCGGGACATTATTACCTCTAATAGAGGAAACACTATTGGCTCCCGAGTATAGCTTGTCATGCTCACTTCCTCAGTTTGGATAAAAACAAATTAACAAAACAAAACTAAAGATTAAGTGAGTACACTGCAACTAAGAAAAATAATTTTTTTTACTTAACTAAGAATTCCCAAATAACACCATTCCCCGGCAGCGGTGCCATTTTGATGTTTGCGTAATCAACGACACAACTTCCGATGCAACTGTCTACGATCGTGCAATAGTATAATAACCTAACCAAGAGTTGGGATCGTTCGTAAGAGAGTGGTTTTGAGAATTAATAGAAAAATAAAATTTAGTTCTAACTAGTCATAGGTAAAATATTAACAATTAAAAACATTGTAAATTAAAGGGGCACACAAGAGTGTCAATTAACAAAGTGGGTTATGTCACTAGTAAGTAAAAACAACAAAATTAATAAAGATTTCTAAGTAATGGGAGGGATTCTTGGGATGTGATAGGAATATGTGATAGACTAAATCATTGGGTACATGTTTTTGATAGTAAATTCATTGAGTATTTGTGACTAGGCTAGACTTTAAAGGGGTTAAGCTCTCTCTCGAGCAACTTACCCCGTTTCAAGCGGGTTACTCTCAGACACCCACTTGCCGCATGAAGAATAGCATTCACCTTAACCCACTCACTCTCTCGAGCTGATTGTGTGGACATGGGACTAGGGTTCACTCTCTCGAGCTGAACCTCATGTCGACCCACTCGCACTGGCCATCAATTTAGTAGTCTTAGTTTTACGACCTCTCTCTCGAGCAAGCCGATAACACATATATGAGATTATATTTTTTACTACAACCCCATTAAGTTCATCCATAACCACTAAACGAAATCACATTTAAACTAGGAATAGACTATCAACAAGCAAGACCCAACAACTAATCTAACCCATATTCACAAAATCACACCCCAAATGGGTATAAAGATTTAAGTCTTGTTACAGGCCAAGAATGAAGAATCCATCAGACCCAAGTCCAAATCCTTTGAGATGAAACCCTTTTCTTCTTGAATTTTTCAAAACCCTCTCAAGCTTAGAACAAAAATATCAAAAAGTACTATTCTATATGAAAATTATAATAATTGTTCCACTCTTAAAACTACAACTCTAACTAGTATTTATAGCTTTCACAGATTTGTGCTGCAGTGGATAATTCGGTGTCATTAGTCAGAATCACCGGTCAACTCGGTGATTCACCTTTTGGTGTATTTCATCGCCGTCTTGCACCATCCTTTAGCATCGTCATGCTCTAGGTCATTGGGCGACATGGTACTGCCTCACGGAACTTCACGATGATGCATCGACTGGTCCTTTTTTCTCCAACTTGATCCTTTCCTTCAGGGCTCATCAAAATGGAACAAAAGGCGAAGTAAGACCCTTAGGCGACTCGCCAAGTGGACTCGGAGATCCTTAGGTCTTCATTTTCTTTGTTATTTTCAGCCTTTTCATTCCTTTTTGCGAAGTAGTGTCCATGCTTTCCTTCAAACTTCAAATACCTGAAACTTAAGGGTTTTCATTAGATATTGAGATAAATTAAGCATTTGAGGACATAATGTCTATTAAAATATAGCCCTTAATAAGTTCAATTTGTGGACTCATCACTAGTCCCTCTTTTCTATTTTCCATTAGGCATTTAAGGTACTTATTTATTTATTACAAGGAAAGTCACAACACATGAATGAATTCTATTTTTCAATTCAAGGCTACCAAGGAATAGCGCCCTAATAGGCTAGAACAAACTAGTCATCTTGATAACATAACTATGTTATGCTAAACTAACTACCTTGGAAGGCATACTATCACGCAAGTCCAAGCTATTCTTGGAAAGGTACAAGTGCTCCATCCTAGATACCATGAAATAGTCTTAGACCAACTAAGTCATGCTACCTTTGCAAGCACACTAAGATGCTAATGTAAGCTACCCTTACAAGCACACTAAGATGCTAATGTAAGCTATCCTTAAGAGAGTAGGATTCCTCAATCCTATGCTACCCTTATGAGATTATGATCCCTCAATCCTAAGCCACCATGAAATGGTCTAGGCCAAACCAATTCATGCTATCATGAAGGCATCCTAAAATGCTAGTTCAAGCTACCCTTAGTAGAGTATAGATCCCCAATCCTACGCTACCATGAAATGTATCTTACAATGCTAAGTCAAGCTACCCTTAGGAGAGTATGGATCCTCAATCCTAAGTTACCAATCTTGGTCTTGTCTTACCAAGTCAAACTATACATGAAGGGATCATATATCACAACTTCAAGCTATTCTAGTCTAACAATGCTTTGATTCATTTTAGGTGATTAGCTTTTCAACCTAGAATCCTTTTATGTGAGAGAACCTTGTATCTCCTAGCATATTCATGCCTAAGTGTGTAAGTGAGAATATACTTTCAACCCTACACAACAAGATCACATTCTATTGGCTTTACTCTCAAGGCCCTAAAATTTATGACTACAAGCCTTACTCTCAAAGCTTTACTTGTTACTATCATCATTTTATCTAAATTTCAAAGCATTCTAATCATATTCTTCATTAGTAGGTGATTCTTGTCATAATTGATCATAAGGGTTTCAATTTCATTTTTACTAGTCATGATCAATCATATGAACTATAATATAATTCAATTCATGTCTATATGTTCCTAATCTTGAACAATTACTACACATGACATTAATTTTAGAAGATCACCTATGAATCCTCATTTTTACCTCTCATGGCATAAACCCACATAATATCAAATTCATAAATTAGACTAGGGTTAACAATGGAAATCACAAAAAATCATCATAACATCATAATTCAATGCTAAATAAATCATAATTAAGGATTATCCACATGATTGGAATCATACTTCACCACTACCCACAATGTAGGAAGAAACCCTAGCTAGAATTGGGTTTTGACTTCACAATTGAGGAAAATCTAGGGGGCTCAATGGGTGGAAGGACCCATAGATGAATAAGCTAACATAACTTTATTCAAATCCCTCACCAAGATTTCATCAATGGAATAAATCTGCCCTAGCTTCCTTTTCTTCTTCTTCTTCTTTCGAATTCTAGAGAGAGAATTACTTGGAGAGAATTTGGGGTCTTGGAAGAATGATTTTAATGACTTAGTTTAGGGGTCTATTAGGCTTATATAGGTGGTATAATTCCTAATTAACCGACCTCACTTAACCCCTAACTAATTATCAATTAACCTCCAAGCCCCTAACTTAAAATAATTTTGCTACAAATCTACCCCACCCACGAGACAACACCCACGGACCGTGGGTGGGTCCACGGACCATACTGGTCACTCGTGGGTGAGGGTCTGGGGTTGAAAGTTATAGGGAAGGTCAGGCCTTCACCCATGACCCCTACCCATGGGGTGTGGGTCTATCCACAGCTCGTGCATGCCCTTCGTGGGAAGGCTGATTTTTTTTACAGCTTTTGGGCTATTTTTAGGGTCCTCCTCAAGGACCCTTTGGTTGGTCCTTAGGGGTCGTACCTTGATGCACTAACCCTAAAACCCTCTTTCTAAGTATGGGAAATCATTTTGCGATTCTAACCCTCATATCAAACCCTAAAACCTTAATACAAGGCTCTAGAACTCTCTAGTTAGCTTACTAGTTTCTGGGTATAACACTAGCCCTTCAGGTCATCCAAAGTCTGTGCAGTAACCATACTCTAGTACTCATGCTCAAAGCATGAAGCCCTCTCAAACACAATATTAATATCATTTTTGCCGCATCTCACTGTCCTCCCTTGGACCATCCAGACTCCACCCGTCTAAAGGCACTGGCCTTCTTCTTCCCCTGGGGTACCTGGTCACTGTAAGCAGCATAAAACTCTTGGTCCCATGTAGGAATGTATGAGCCATGAGGTCTGGTGAAGACCTCGAACCTATGGAACTGGATAGTGTCCCATAGTGCAGGATGTTTGTCCACTACACCATCCATGGACAACCTTTTTTCTTCCAAGACGGTCCTCAATCCTTCAGTTTTTTAATCGATTGAGTAACCCGGGAGAAGGACCCTAAATTGGTGGTGCTGGAACCACCGTCTATGCCGGAGCTGGCACTGAATCTGAAGTAGGAGGGGTCGGCTCCGAAATACAAGACGGATCATGACGAGCTTTGCAACGAATTTGGGCCTGTAGTAACTGATCATCCTCAAACTCAGAGAATAAAGCCTGAGAATCAAATGATTCCCTTACTGCCGGAGCTATGCGTCAGTGTCTCAGCTATGGACGCCTTGCCCTTTACCTTGCCTCCTGTCAAAGGTAACTTTTTTCTCTTTGCTTTGGAAGCAGCTGCTCCTTCATTGATTACAATCCCTCGTGCCTTTTTCTTGGCGGCATGCCACTATCATCCAAATTTTTTCTAGCCATATCTGTAAAACACATAGAAAGGTGTTAGAAATAATTCAAGAAAAGTGCAAAATTAAAGTTGCAGAAAGACTTGCTGAACCAATCACCGAGTCACTTAGGCAAGCCATATCGAGCCCACCGAAACTACCAACTCGAAAAATTCTCAGAATCAAGGCAAGTCGACGATATTTAGGGCCATTTGGTGAGTCATCAATGCCAATCGGTGAGCTTGGAATAGCCCGCCAAAAATTGCAATGCTATATTAAGAGTTGGGGGCGCAGAAAAGGCAATCTAAAGAACCTTTCGACGAGTAGCCGAGTGAACTCGACGAGCTCAAGCTTCCCGCCGAAAGTTACATAACAACTTAGACAAAAAATGAAATTAAGGGCAATTAAAGGGGGAACTTTGGAGAATAGTTGAACCACTCGGTGAGCTCAATGAAGGTCACCGAACAGCACAAATTGCTAGTTTTTTAACCCCACTTCCTAAAATCAAGCCCGTAGCCCCCAAAATCAAAATCAAACACAAAAATCATACAATTAGAGGTAGACCCATACGACCCATGCCCTTGGGCTACTCAGACTTCACCCAATTTGCCCAACATTAGCCATTTGACGACTTTTTCCCTTAATAATGACGTCAAATGCTCAAGCATCGGGTAAATTATGTCATTTAGCACAACTCGGGGCTACTTAGACTTCACCCAACTTGACTCATTACAAAATTACCGCAACCTAACAATTTAGAACTAATTTTAACGCACAAAACACGGGAGTCGATTGATTTAAACTTTTAGTCACAAGTTCACACCAATTACGGGTAATCCGACATAATACACACAATTTAAGCAATTAACCAACATCAAACACAACACATTTACCTATTGAATTCGAGTTCAAACATAAATTTAAAGTGTAGGGTTTGGAAAACTAACCTTAATGCCGAATTTCCAAATTTGAATAGGTAGGCGGCAAATATTTCCAGTTTCGAGCAGGAGATCACACAAAAATGCGAGTAAAATAGTGAAATATGGAAGATTTAAAGTTCGGGTGAGAACGCAAGAGAGTTAGAATGAGAGAAGATAAAGGATTTTGAAATTTTAAACCGTTTGGCCTTTAAACCCTTTCAGTTCACGACACCATCGACAGAGTAAGTCATGCTCGCCAACCCACTCGGTGATGCGCCGAGTGGTACTTTACCTCGCTAAGTTTTACAGGACGACCTCAAGGAAATTTGGGGGTTCAAATGGAAATCTCTGTCTCGGTCTCTCCAACCTTCATCTCTATTCCAACCTTGATTTCCACCTGATCTTGGGTAATCTGCACGATGACCTCCTCCTTGATTAGCTAGGAAGTTCACTTCCTCATTGTACAACGCTTCAAATTATGCTTCATTGAGGTTTACTCCACCAATTCCCATGACATTAACACTCTTTGTACAAAAACTCATGATATTTTTAGCCAAGATATCCAATTGGGTCATCATTTTGGTCATGTTTTGGTCTTTCTCTTAATCCTTTTCGGTCTGTTCTTTTTTCATTGTAAAATTGAGAGGAGAGACTTGGTCCTCATGAGTGTGGCATGCCCTATTAATCTTGGTCATGCAATCAAGGAGTTGAGATGCCACTTCATAGGGTTGTTTTATTATACCACCGGGAACAAGTTGATCAGCAACTCCTTTGTTCACCGAACCGAGTCTCATATAGAGGTATTGCAGCAACACATTATTTGGAAGTCCATTAGTGGGGCATTGCAGCACCAACTTCTAAAACCTCAGCACGTCTCATGGATTGGCTCACCTTCCAAGTGTTTGAAACCTTGGATACTATCCCTAAGAGTCATCATCTTCGATGGGGAAAGAATCGCACTTGGAATGCAGTAGTAAGCTCATCCCAAGAGGTGATGGAATCCCTTGGCAACTTAGCCAACCACTTACTAGCTCACCCATCATATAAAATGGGAACAACATGAGACAAACTGATTCTTGTGATATGCTCTTAAATGAGAATGGACCACAAAAGTCCACGAAGTTTTGAATATGCTCATAGGGATCCTCATGAGCCAGCCCCCCAAAATAACCTTTCAATTGTAGGAGCTGAAGCATTGTGCTAGTGATGTGAAAAATAGTGTTTCCTTCCATTAGAGGTAGACGAATTGCCCCAACACCTACCAATGGAATTGGGTCATTGACATTAGGGTCCTTTACATCATTGAGGTTTCGAACATCATCTTGGTGGCCCACTTGGCTACCATTACTTTCGTTAACGCTCATCTCCTCCTCAGTTTAACGCAAGCAACACAAAACTAAAAACTAAAATAACTAGATTCAACTATAACTAAAAAAATCACAGTTCAACTTCACTAAAAGAATTTTAAACAACACCACTCCCCGGCAGCGACGCTATTGTTTTAACATTTATCAAATACACTTCATCCAATTCTAAGTGCAAACGATCGTTAAGCAATATATAATCCAACAAATGAGTTGGGGTCGAACTCACATAGAGCAGTACATGTTCAAATTCAATCAAGATGTACAAATATGATCTAACTAGATATAGGAATAGAAATTATCGAAAAAGACATGAAACAAATTAAAAGGGGTGACACGAATGTCAGATAGGAGTGTGTTGGTTTGCAATTATCAACTACAATACCGTTACAAACAATTTTGAAATAACAATAAGGAGAGGAATTCTATGGATGTCATTGATTATAGGAAAATTTTGATATATGGGTAATTGAAACTACTAGTAAACAACTAAAAATCAGTGGGTAGGCTAGACTATAAGGGAGATAGTTTTCTCTCGAACAACTATCCCGAATCAGGTGATTTCTTTCAAACATCAACAAGCATAGCAATAAAGAACCCACACTTTAATTCATCCACTCTCTTGAGCTAGATAGGTAGGATTGGGTTTAAGATTCACTCTCTCGAGCTGAACCCAACTCAACCCAATACCTACAAACCATTAATCAATAGTCTTAGTTCTAAAATCTCTCTTGAGCAAGCTAAGAACACAAGGTTAGAACTGCATTTGCAACTACAATTTATAAATTAAACCACAACTAATGATTAAACCCACTTCAATATAGCATTTCAACTAGTAGTTAACAATATCCATAAACTAATTCAACCCATAATCACTTGATCACACCCCAAGAATTAGGGTTTTAGCCAACCATCATAAAAAGGTAAAAATGGTTACCAAATTGATTAGCTATCAATAGGGTAAGAGTAATTAGACTTTTACAATTCTCAAAATCGAAGAAAATCAGTAACCCACTTTCAAAATCTCTTAATTGAATTTATAGTCGCCAAAAATTTGCCATGAAGGGCCATTAGGCGAGGTAAATTTGGTTCTCTAAGTGGTTCGATGAACCACCCTTTTCTCTTTCTATCGCTTTCTTGCATTGGCTCTCAGCATCCTCAAGTCCTGTAACTTTAGGAGATCACTCTTTGCATTGTAAAACTACTCGGTGATACGTCGATGACCCTTTCCTTTCACCAACTAGGTTTCTTCCATCAGGGTTGGCACACTGGAACTTTAGGCGGTCAAATTAGCCACTCGACGATTCAGCAAGTGTTCTTGGCAATCATCAGGCTTGCCTTTCTTTACTTCTTCTATTTGTTTTATTCATTTTTTCCTGTTAGTGTCTTTGCTTTGCTCCTCAATCCATATACCTGAAAAATCAAGGATTTAACATCAGTTTATGGCACAAATTAAGCATTTGAGGACACTAAATCTATATAAACAAAGCCCTAAATGAGTCCAAATCTCGGACTCATCATAAGCTCAAGTATATGCAGGGGGCAAGTCTAAGTTTGTTGCTCCATCCCACCATATGGTCGTGAACTCTAACGAGGATGAGTAAGTACCTGAGCCCGCTAAAGACTTCACACTACCCCCCAAACTACAAGGAACCGCGCTCGGCAGATACTTATTTTTAGTGACGAGATCGAGGTCACTACCCCCCAGTCTGAGAAGAGGGTCACACCAGTAGCAAAGTCGTAGTCCGACTCTAAGTCACAGTCCGACTCTAGTGCTAGCAGTTCTTCCACCTCTTATTTTGAGGCCGATAGCATGGGGATTCCCAGGACCCCCTAGAGTGTAGCCGGTTCTCAATGCCATCTAGCCAAATGGGTGGTGTGTTTAGGGTAAGTATCAGAGATATGTTGACGGGAAGGTGCTCAATGAACATAGAAAGATGGCTAGAATCATTACTGATGAGCACCGGGTAGTGATAGGGAGCTTTCATATCGTGCCCGCTATTAATGAGTTGTTCAAGAGGCACATATTTGAGTGGATGGCTCAGTGCCCGGGCAATTTTTGTGAGGAGATGAGTCATGAGTTCTATGCCTCCTACACTACCACCATCCGCAATGCTATTCCTAAAAAGGCTAAGCCACTTTGCTAGCCTCCACTTCAAGCCACACTAGTACGAAACTTCTTTGAGGCTACCATTCACCATTTTATTTACGGCTCAGCCCATACTCTGTCGATTAATACAGTAGAGTACGACTACAAGATGGATATTGTTTAGAGTAGGGCATTTTAGAGGAATGCCAAGAAGAGAGAGATATTGTTGAGGTAGATGGCCTATCACATAGTTGAGGATAGAGAGGAGACTGAGTGGGTGAGGAACATGAGACTGCCTATCATAAAGGCAACCTTGAGCTTCGTCGTGAAGTTCTTTTGGTCTGTGGTTCGTACTATATTGTCCCCTACACAGGCAGACAATGTTGTTACTTGGGACTAGGCTGTGATGATAGTAGTTATTATGGCAGGACTTGAGCTTGACTTCGCTTGGATTTTGGTCATCGAGATTCATGAAAGGGCCTTCAGGACCACCACTACTATGCCATTCCCGTGTCTAATATTCCATCTCTGATGGGAGTCTTCAGTGCCTATTTGGTATTCTGACAGGTTGCTTGAGGCGACCAAGACTGTGGGCATCAGCCTCATTCAAGATAATATCAACCTTGTTGCACCGCAGAGAAATCCCCAGGTTGGCCTACCTCCTTTAGGTGTTGACTGTGCCGATGATGTAGAGCAGATAAAGGTTGCTAATACTTTCGTCGCTCCAACTATCACACATGCCCAGGTTCCCCCTTCCACTACCATCAATCAGGTTTCTATCTCATCCCGAGCCACTACCCCTTCAGGGTCCACTCTAGTCCCTTTGGCCCGAGTTTAGAAGTTGGAGACCCAGATTGTTACACTGCTACAACGCATGAGTCCCTGGATGCTGCGAGCTGTGGAGGAGTCTGAGTCTACGATACAAAGAATGATTGATCCAAAGAATCAGGCGGTCAATAAGCGCCTAGATGCATTCGAGTTGAGAGTGTTGGAGAGGCCTGCACCTACCATTGACGTCACTGCTTTTCACACTGAGTTGGCAAGCCTCCCTGTTGATGTATATTCCCTTCTAGCTCCCGTTGAGATTGTATCATAGGATGCACCTGAGGTTGAGGTGGATGAGGTTGTTATGACTCTGCTTTTTGGAGATACTGTACCACCACCCGACCCCTCTCGTGCTACTGGGCGCCATAGCTCTTCAGAACAAACTTCTGATGCTGATGAGGCCCGATAAGCACGAAAGAAAGAGCGGAAGTATTTTGAGGCGGCCCAAAGAAATTCTATCATTGATAAGGAGATGTGGCAGCAGTGGGATTGATAAGGAGATGGGTAGCAGTAGGTCCATGAGGTTGGTATTGGCCCTTCTAGGCCGAGGAGAGCTACTGATGGTTCTCTCATTATTGATGAGGGTGCTAACTGATGGCGTTCCTGTTATTGATCAAGCGGGTTACAGGAAACCGAACTCACCTACTTCTTGATGGGTCTTTGGCACATATGCGCCACATGTTTGCTTTATCCTATTCTTTATTTTTTATTATCTGTGCGTTGAGGTAAATTGCTCCATATTTTGTTCAGGTGGAGTAAATGGATTGTGAGTGATAGGGTGAATTCTAAGTAACCCAACTCATAATCCTCCTTTGGGGTTTTCTTGCCTGTGTTCTTTTCCCCCTAGGGATTGATTTACTTTTATGTTGAACCAGCATGTTTGGATTGTATGTGTAGAAATAAGTAGAAGAATGAAAGCATGATGGCATAAGAGTATGAAATTGATACCTGTCCAAAATTTTGAAATGTGGTAGATCTATAGGTTTGATGAGTTGAATGTATTGGATCTCTATGTGACATTTTAAGGAACCAGTATGATAGCATGACTTAAGCTAAAAACTTTAACTGGGTAATTCAATAATCTAGTAATAAAACAATGTGCCAAGTATGTGTGAGTGAATTTTGTATATTCATATTGGATGTGCCAATCTAGAACTTGCTCTGTTGGTCCTGCTAAGACCATCTAGGCTAGGAATTGGAAAATGATCATAGGTCCTTGTTCAAATGAGTCCACTTAAGCTTAAAATAATTCAAACAAAAGAAATCAATGCTCCCTTTTATCCAAATGTTTGAGCCTAAAATAGACCATTTCTTTCAATACACCTAACTCACCTTCCCTAAAGGACTGTTTTGGCCCTGGGTCCTCCTTGGACATGTGCACCTTGACTTATGCCAAAAGCCTAAGTTGAGGGTGGGTAATTCAAAAAGTTACCTTAATCTTTGCCCTGGTTTGACATCGGATATTGTGCACCTCAACTCATGCAAAATACATAAGTTGAGGGTGGCTATGAAAAAAGAAACCAAAAGAAAAGGGTATAAAAAGAGTTGTGTGTGCTGTGAAAATGAGGGCAATCCTATGGTGTTGAGCACTAACTATATTTGAACTCATTTGTGAGCATGAGTGTTGAATGAATCCTTGAACTTAAAAATCAGATTTGTTGTGTGAATGAGGATTTCTTTGAAGTGAAGGCACTAGTTACATTGTTGGAGAGTTGGTACCTTGGTGATTGTTGAAAGGTGTATGTTGTGATGTCTATTGGTCGGTCTATGGCATGTTTTGATCCACATGCGTTAGCTTGTTGAGTCTAAATGAAAAGATTTTCACTAGGTGATAGAATTGATTTAGAAAGCCATATGATTGCTTGAGTTTGCATGTTTTCTTCTACATAAGTGTCGTTTAGAGTATTAGTGTGTCGCTTGAGGAAAAACAACAAGTTTAAGTTTAGGGTGTTGATGTAACGTGAGTTTACGGTACTATCGATAAATTTCTTTTAGAGTTTGTGTGAGTCTTAGGCTCTTTTATTATTAGAATTGATGGTTTTGATGTAATAATTGCAGGAAATTGGTTCGGAAGCGGTTGAGAGATAAAAGAGCTGAAAAGTACAGAAGGAGCCATTGATAGAGCCAACCACGGACCGTAGGTTTATTGATGGGCCATATGTGGACGATCGTAGGTTGTGGTCAAAAAGCTGATTTTCAGTACTCAAACCACAGAGTGACAAGACGAACCATAGTCTAATCCATGGACCGTAGGTGGAAACGTCGTCTGAAGGCCCTAAAATATTTCCTAAGTGTTGAACCACAGAGGGATACCACGAACCGTAGGTCGAAGCGTCAATCGAAACCGCCTCTGAGAAGTTATTTCCTTATTTTGTTTCCTACTTAGGTTGGGATTTGTTTTCTATAAATATTAGTTGTAATTTCCATTTGTTGGAGTTAGACATAATTGTAAGGTTTTAGTTTTGGTCTTTTGGAATTATTTTGCAAACACTTAGCAATTTAATTCTGGAAGTTGGTTTATGCAAATTTCACTTTGAATTTCAATTCAAGATTTCGGTTTTCATCTACTCTCATTGTAAGTTCATGAATTCTTTTAACCTAATTATGAATTGTGAACTATCAAGCATGAGTAGTTAAATCCATAACTAGGATTGTGGGAACCATGAGCAATTAACAATGTATGCATAATAACTAAGTAATTCTTGAATAGTATTTATGCATGTATTGTTAATCCTTTCGTTTAGTTTTAACGGTGACCAACATTGGAACTCTCCTCATTCCTACTTGCCTTACCAAGGGGGTAACGAATGAGGAAAGGATTAAACAACAAAGATTTAGTTAAGGATTTGCTGCTATCTGATAGTCTGACTTTAATCAATCGAAGTGAGGGTGAAAACCCAACTAAATTGACATGATGACTAATTTGGGTGAAGGTAAGGGTTAGTAAAGCACACATATGTAGATTTACCAAGTCACGAGTGAAAGTCTCGGCTAAGATTACCAATCACATAGGGATACATAACTTATCAAGCTTGCATGTCATATACTAAGAGAGGATTACTATTATTAGGATTATTGCATTAAAAGCTTGTGGGGAACACATATACCCTACCTTCCATCTTATATTGATTTCTCAAACTGTTAATCTTGATTACTTGTTACTTATTGATTCAAATCAACAATCTGTTACTCTAGTTCCAAAAAAAACCTGTTTACTTTTCTCGAAAATAGTTTGGCTAAAAAGAGATAATCGTGAGTTAAGTTTAAGTCTAAACCATATTCCTCGTGGGATCGACCCCAACCTACAAGTTGGATTCTTTATTTGACAATGATCATTGATGCTTCTTTAGGGAGGTGTAATTTGAGCGTATCATTTTGTCACATAGAAAGGATTCTTAGGTTGAAAGTCTTTTCCACATAATTAAATCAAAGAGTAAGAGTTATCCTAATGAACTAGCTTGATTTGGTTGTCCAAGGTCACTTTTCCATGATTAATGAAGTCAAGTAAGAAATGACTATTCCATGGTATTTATGCTTAGCACCGAGTGGATATTGATGATGAGATGGAAGCTCTCCCATTAGTAGAGGCCAAGTTTCTAGAAGCAATCTCATGAGATGGAAGCTAGCCCGTTAGTAGAGGTCGGATTTCTAGTAGCAATCTCCTTATCCCATAACTATATGCCACCATAGGATGTTGTCTCAGATAGACATTAGCTAATGGATCCACAATAGGTAGAAGTTCATGGTCTTACCTTGGCAAGTAGGACACCTTTTTTTGGTGTGGGGTAGACATCGGATTCCATGTTAATATCTCACATGGTCTTACATGTCGGTTAAGGCTAATTCCCCACAAGTAATAATGAACTAAGGTTACTTCAAGAAGTATCACATATGAGTTCAAAGGTTTTAAAGATGCAGTTAACTTACGTTCACCATGATTTGTGACTTATGTTTTATAACTCTCTTATATTATGTTTAGCTTCGTCAATAGCATGTCATGAAATGAAATGTCCCTTCTGGCATGATTTAAATATTTTATGCATGACTATCATACTTGTTAAATTTTTTTGTACTAACGCATACTCTTGCCTTTATTTCCTCCAATGTAGGGTCCGGCAGTCAGGTTTCAGGGTTTCGTGGTTAGGGGTTGAGTTCAAGATTTTTGAGCTTTGGTGAGTCCTCATTCTTCGAGGACGGAGTTTTATTTTTTCACTTTCTTTCATGTGTTTTCTCTTTTGTACATGATGTATGGGCTAGGCCCAATTTCATTCTATTGCATTAGATAGCTATAATGAGACAAGTGCTTTAGACTTCCGCTTTGCTTTATACAATGTTTTGGACTTAATTTGGACTATTGTTTTACTCTTATTATACTATTTCTTATGTTATGAGAGCTAAGTGTCTTGTATAGGGTCCTTTGGGGTTCTATACGCCATGTTACATTTAGGGGTACCCCTGGCTCATGATATTTCCGAGCCTTAAAATTCTAAAATAAATTATATGAATTGGATCTACGATTCATAGAAACTTCTACGACTCGTTATTTTGTGCGATAGGAGACCAGATTGGTGATTGTTGCGGTTGTTGTCTGCAGGGTATGTGAGTAGTTTAGACCTGTAACATAAAATTTTGAGCCTTCAAATTCAATATAAATTTCATGGATGAGATATAGGTCTATAGATCAACCACGAACCATAGATGGCCCCGTGCAAGGTTTTTGTCAGCTTTTCAAAAGGGGTAATTCTGTATTTTTTCACCCCTTCAAAGCGTAAGACCTGAAGTTTCTACACCTAAATTAGGTTTTAAACAATATTAGTTGACCTTATTACTGTCATTAACACTTTCAAGTCTTAGAGCAAGGATCCAACAGGAGAAAGGAGGGTTTTCAAGCGTTCTCCCGATTTCATCAAGAATTTTGTTCTTCCAAGTATGTAAGGCTATTTATAGTATTGGAATAGTTCTTTTTCATGCTCTATGTCTAAATCCAGTCAGTAAGAGTTAAATACAATATTCTACTTAAAAACCCATTAAATTCTAAATTCAAATTGTATTGTTATTTCGAGTTTTGATTTCTTAATTATGATATGTTATGCATTGAGATTATTGAGTTGTGGTTCATGCTTTTATTTCACATGAACTCTACTTGATGATATTTTATTGAAAGTCTTTGTGCATTTATTTCCATACATTGGTTTTGGAATTTTAAAGTGAGTTCATGAATATTTTAAAGTATCTTCAAAGAAGAGTTTAAGAGAATACAAATTGTTCCAAAAGTACTAATTTCACATTCAGAAAAGAATTACGATTCATGATTAGTATGAAAGTCGGGTATGTCATCACTATTTAAGTAGTGTGACATCTTGATATTCCATTAATGTTTATGCAATTTGACTTCTCGACTCGTTAGTGATTTCATCATAATATGATTTTAGATTATAATATGATTTCACATTTAGTTTTCATGATTACAACCTAAGTACAAGTTATTTCAAGATTTCCAAGGGAACTTAAATGATCCCAAATATATTATTTTTACATTGAAAAAGAGAGTACTATTTTCAGAAAAAATAAAGAGTTTCAGACAGATTCAGTACTATTCAGTTAACTCTTAAAGAGGTATTCAGACTAATTATCTAAACCCAGTGAGTATTTTACATGAGAATATAGTTATATTTTTTGGGAGTAGTATTGAGAACCAATCTGGGTGAGAGTTCAGATAACTCAAAACAACATAAACCACGTAGCCAGTGTGGGATAGGATCGTACCAACATTCAGGAGACTCCTCACTACCTCTGAGAAGGCTTATTAGATGGATACATGAGCTAAAGTTGTGTTCCATACCATGGCAAGGTATTGAGAGGCTTTAGCAACATGCGTAAGATGGCTATCATTGTTAGGATGATAGTGTTGGTTGTCGGTTAGAGAAAATCCTAACAGAGTAAAGTTTTCTACATTTATATTGCTTATACTGCATACCTTATTGAAAATACAAATAGTTTTCACTACTTGATTATACATTCGATTGTTTGATCTGTATCTAGTAATCAGTTCGGCTATTATTTTACTCAGTCATATTACATACTTGTACATTCAATGTACTAATTTCATTCAACTTGCATCATTTTATGATGCACCTGACTCTTAGTTGGGTATTTTTATTGACAATGACTGCTTACTTTTTGAATTTATTTTTTAGAGTAGTTTGAGCGTTATCACCTACATCCCATTTCGATTGAGGTTATTACTGCAAACTCAAAATCCATATCTATTTTAAACTGTCATAAAATTAAACACCTACATAGCCGGCAGTGTAGTGTGTTGGTATTTGACGGCACATTTGATGTTTTTAACTAGGAATAATTGTGCGTTCTTTAACAACAATGTCTTTTAATAATTTTTACTATGTTGGTCGGGAAATCAGCCAAGACGAGAAAAAAAGTGAAATGGAGCTAAGTCTTAGAAGGAGGACTTTGAAGACATGCCTAATGAACAGTTAGACGTGTGATGGGTCGTCAGGTGCACCATCACACCTACAAAAATTTTGCAGGCTCTTGGAAGTTTTTTGACGAAGAATATGGTAGACCATTAGACCTTTGATGGGTCATCAGATTTTACGTCAGGCCTGCAAGAATTTTACAATTCTCTGTAGTTTTGTGACAACCAAGAGGACTGACCATCACGCTTGTGATGGGTTATCAGACGCAACATCAGACGAGCCTCAAGATTTTCTACTTAGATTTTAAATTTCAAATCTTTTGAAACTATAAATACTATTTGTATGGTTTTATTTTATTATGTTGATTTTTATGGAAAAATGATATCTTCTTGAACTGAGTTAGATCAAGAGTTTCATCGGCTTATTTGAAATCAAAGTGTTGATTGTCTTCAACTCTTGTAAGGGATTACTTCTTGAATGAATGTAATTACATTCCACTTTTCATTAAGTATGAGTGACTAAAGTCTACAACCAAGGGTTGTGGAATCCATGACGACTTGACCTAACATTTGGGTTTTTACGGAATGAATCGTCTGTTGTACTTGTATATCTTATTATCTCTTTCATCTTAATTGACATCTGATAATTGCAAAAATTAGTACATACATAAAGTTTAGCTTGTTTGAGTAAAAAAATTGAAACTTGGGAAAAGAGTTAATAATAAGAATTCAAGGATCTGAACTCGTTTAATGGTTAATGTTGTAGAAAGATTAACCAACTTAGCTTGAGAATCTATTTGCTGAAATGATGGTGAATATTTTTAGTTCGAGAGAATAGAAGTGATATACATTTAAATTGATTGAGATATAGCTAAGTATAACATAAATTGATAATCTGATATACTAGCAACACAAGATGGCGTTCTGTAATTAACCCATAAAAAATGGTCAAACAATCTTGGTGAACACAATCCTAGTTAATTCTCTTTAATTCATTCCAAATTAAGTGATATTGTCAATTGTTGCTCGATGAAAAGTGATTTCAAATCAAAACCCAAAACTTTTCATATTTCCCATTCTGTTTTGAAGGAAGTAATTAATTAATAGTTAGGTAACCGTCTTCGCATTATTCCTTGTGGGATTCAACTCCAACCTAGTTGAGTCCTATATTTGGCAATGACCGCTTTATACTTCTTAATTGCTTCTTCATTGTAATGCATCAATTTGTACAACTAAAAGTTGAAACACCAAACATATATATATATATATATATATATATATATATATATATATATATATATATATATATATTTATTTATTTATTTATTTTATGAAATTGGTATTTTGTGTTAAATATTTTAACAATTATGATTTGTTGGTAAGAGAAATGAGGTTCTAGTAAGTGTTTATTTGTTGCAAAAGAGAAATGGGGTTCTAGTAAGTGTTTATTTGTTGCAAAGAGAAATGAGGTTCTAGTAAGTATTTATATGTTGCAAATTAAGCATTAAGCTAATAGTCATGGTAGTTGGAGTCTACATTTTATTTTACAAATGAGCTCCAGATGTTTGATAAAATGTTTTAGTTGTATTAAAGTGATTTTCCTTTCAAGAATCCATTATACTTCCTCTATTCTAAGAATCCATTAAAATATGAGTTTTGGCTTTGATTTACAAGGTAGATCTAGGGAGGGCAATATGTATGTAGACCTTACCTAGCTTTTTATGGTACATGGGGCTCAATAGAATGGTAATTAATTATAATTTAATAATTAATTTTTCTTTTTCAATTAACATTATAACATTTCTTGTAATATTTTGTAAGACATGAATAAATATATATAATTATTGTACGTTACATAACAACATAAATGTTTAAATCACTTTTATGGATTATAGTTTTGAAAACATTTTCAATAGAGTTAATTATTATACAAACTATCAAAATTATTCTAAAAGTTTTTAAAAATAAAATTAAGGGTGTAATTGGTATGAATGAAAAATATTTTTCAATTCTCTCATGTGTTTTGTTGGCTTAAATGTTTTCCAAATCAACTTATTTTCCTCTAATTTAAGGAAGATGACATACCTTTAAAAAATAAAACATTTTTCAAATCTCTCCTTGAACCTCAAATTACATTTTTTTTAAGCCAACCCCTCCCTCCACCCACCCCCCATATTTAAAAATTCTTTTTATTTAGTTTCAAACTTTTTTACCCTACCCCTTACCCGATTCCCCTATCCCTGAACTTGAACCCCCCCCCCCCCACCTTTTTTTAAAAAAATATACTTCAAGTTTTGAAAAAAAATAAGTTATTTTTACCCCATCCCCACCCCACCCACCCCACCCCCCACAAAAAAAAATTAAAATTCTAAAAAAAATATTTTTCTAAATTATTTCAAAATTTAAAATACACATTTTTCACCCCACCCACTACCCCCTACCACCCTCTTCAAAAAAAATTAAAAATTATGTTTCAAAAGAATTTTAAATCTCGATTTGAATGTCAGATCCCGTATCAGGTGTCAGGTGTCGGGGGCAAGTTCTGGTCCAAAAGTGAGGATTGAGTGTCGGTGTAAGATTTCGGATTAATCGATCGTATGTAGGTTCGATTGTAGGGAGTCAGGGTCGGGTCTCGTTTAAATGTTAGGTTTAGGTCTCGGGTAGGAAATCAAGTCTCGAGTTAGGAGTCGGATCCTACTTCAGGAATAGGGGTCAGGTTTTGGTTCGGGAGTTGGGTCTTAGTTCAAAAGTTGGGTCCCAATTGGAGTATTAGACTAGGATCGGATCTCGAGGCTAGGTTCGGAGTCGAGAATCTGAATCGACTTTTGGATTGATCATCAAGGTCGGATGTCAGTGTTGGTGTTAGGGTTAGGAGTCAAGGGTTAGGTCTCGGGTCGAATATTGGGATCTAATTTTGGAACAGTCGTTAAGGTGTATCTTGGTTTGAGTGTTAGGATCGAGGTCAGGTCCCAATTTGATTGTTGCATATTTTGTTAGAAGTCGGGGTTAGGTCTTGGGTCAAATTTCAAGATCTAATTTTGGATCGGCTTTTGGGGTCGTGTCCTAGTTCGAGTGTCATGGTCGGGTCTTGGATTGATTATCAGGGTTGGTTTCTGAGTCAGAAACTATTTTTCTAAAAAGTATTTTCTACTCATTAGCCAGAAATAAAGGATATTTTGTGGAAAATATTTTTCATTCACCAAAAAAACACTAGAAATATTTTTCAAAATTTTTTTTTACTCACTAACCAAACATGAGAAAATAAGTTTGAAATCAACTAGTTTTCCAAGAAAATATTTTCTAGAAAAATATTTTTCCTTCAAACCAAACACAACCTAAGACTTCACTTGATTGAATATGCCAATAAGAATATCATTTTTACTTATATAATATTTTGTATTACTTTTAACTATAAAAATCAATAGTATAGTGATTATTATATTTAAAAAACATTCAAAGCTAAGACTATGTTTTTTTTTTAAAAATGTAATCATTTCATAATCTATTTAGTTTGAATTTGAAATGTTTAATAAACCATTTTCAAGAATTGAAGACAATCTTATAAAGCCAAAATTAAAACATGGTTAATTCAAATTGAAATTAAATAAATAAATTAACAAAATAGAAAATAGCTATAAATCTAACTGTCTATAATTTTAATTATAACGACATCATTATAAAATTTTAGAAACTGTGCATAATAATTAGTAAGAGATTACCAACAAACTATTAGAGAAATTTTAATTAGTAGTAACAATAAATACATAATATTTTAATATTCTACTTAGGGTATTTGTTTCTTCCAACTTCCAAGTGTGCTATTGGTTAATACAATTAACCCTTTTACATCGCCTTCATCAGAGATCCGGTTGTCTCTTTATGTGTTTGTATCTCCTTCATCTTTTGTCTGTCTCTTTGTATTTATTTTTTGTGCATATTTAGATGTATATATTTGTTTTCGTATTTGAGCTTCCTTTTTCGAACTAAATTTGGGGTTGCTTTTTGTTCTTTGGAGTATTTGTAATTTTGATGCCTTTCAGTTGCTTTATGTTACCTCAATTGCAGGAATCAACTAAGATTCAAGGATTGAGAGAAGTAACTAATGAAGAACAGTTAAGAACAATGGAAAAATAGATAAGAAGAGAAGAAGGAGAATGGTGATTTTAAGAGAAAAATTACTTGTATTGTATATTCACGACAAAATCTCCTTTAAAATCAAGAACTATATAGGATTTACAATTGAATTAGCTGAAAGGAAAATATCTACTAACTATTTCAATGGAACAATAACAATGTAACAGTACTCTAACAACTTTAACTAACCCAGTAGTAACTAACTAATTGTTAATGTGGCTCAACTAATTCCCTAAATTCATGTTATCCATCCTAATCCAAATATGTGTAACAATACTCCCTTTCCCAAACAGATTCTTGTCCTCAAGGATCAAACTGAGGAAATTTGACCTTCAAGGCATGGTAAAACTCCCAAGTTGCATCATCCACTAGCAATCCTTCCCATTTAACTAGAACTTGGGCTACAACTTTATTGCCCTTCTTCACCATTCTTGTTTGTAAAACAGCCTTAGGCACAGGATAATAAGGGTTAGCAATATCAAGTACAAGATGGTAGGAAATGCGATCAGGAACATCATGGCATTTCTTCAATAGTGATACATGGATAGTAGGATGAATTTTCACTGAATTTGGGAATAGCAATGTGTTAGCAACAGGTCCGACTCTTTTAAGCACCTGAAATGGACCATAATACCTTGCAGCAAGTTTGTGAAATTGTTGAGTTGACATAGTTATCTACTTATATGGCTTGATTTTGAAATACACCCAATCACCAATGTTAAACACCCTGTCACTTCTATGAAAATAAGCATGTTGCTTCATCTTAAGTTGTGCCCTCAACATATAGTGCCTAAGTAGTTGTAGCTTCAATTCCCTGTTAAGCAATGTATTATCTACCTCAACTGAATTTGACTCTTATGGTAGGTAAGGTAAATGTAAACGGGGTGGCCTGCCATAGAGTGCCTCATAGGGAGTGGTCTAAATAGCAGAATTATAATAGGTGTTGTACAAATACTCTGGCATTGCTAAATAAGAAAACCAATTGGTAGCATCCTCATTACAGAAACACATTAAGTAGGTCTCTAGGCACTTGTTCAACACTTCAGTCTAGCCATCAGAATGAGGATGGTAGGCTGATGAAGTATTTAGTTGGACTCCTTGGAGAGTAAACAAGTCCTGCCAAAAAGAACTTAAGAACACAGCATCCCTATCACTTGTGATTGCACCATGTAGTCCATGTAGCTTCACAACAATATCCATGAATACCCCAGCTTCAGATTTGGCAGTATAAGGATGCTTGAGAGGCATAAAATGAGCAAACTTGCTTAATTTGTCCACCACGACCAAGATCACTTCCTAACCATTTGACTTGAGAAATCCATCAATAAAATCCATACTGATTTGTGACCATACAACATAAGGAATTGGAAGAGGCATTAACAGACCCAGATATGCTACTAAGTCAGACTTGTTCCTTTGACAAGTATCACACTTTCGAACAAACTCCTGCACATCAGTTCTAATGCCTTCCAATAGAAAAGTGTGAGCAACCTCTTCAAAGCAGCTTCCACTCCAGAATGGCCTCCTTAAGGAGAAAAGTTCCATAAATTCATAATCTGCCTCCTCAACTCGTGCACCTTACCAACAACTAGTCTTCCATTCCTTTTAAACTGATTTTGTTGCCAAGAGAATTGTTTACACACTGTTAGATCAACCTTTAACTGCTCTATCAAAGTTTTAAACTCAATGTCCATCACCGACCTATCCACAATAGCTTGTAGGATATCAGAATTGGTATTATAAATTACCAAAGCTAACAACCTAGCACCAGTGACTCTTGACAAGGCATCTGCTACCTTGTTTTCTATACCCTTCCTGTATTCAATATTATAGTCATATGGCATCAACTTTGTCAACCACAATAACATAGAGTTAGTGTATATAGTTTGTTCCATCAGGAATTTCAAAGCCTTTTGATCGGTTCTGATGGTGAACTTCTAACCCAATAGATACTGAGACAACTTTTTAATATCTTGAAGAATAGCTAGTAATTCTCTATCATAGACAGATAATTCTCTATGTTTAGGTTAGAGAGACTTACTAATGAAGGCAATGGGATGACCCTCCTACATAAGTACAACTTCATTACCATAATCACTTGCATCTGTCTCCACCACAAACATCTTAGCAGCATCTGGTAAGGCTAAGACATGAGCTTTTGTTAGGGCATCCTTAAGTTGTTTGAAAGCCATGGTTGCTTCTTCTGACCACTTAAACCTGTCTTTCTTCAATAGATATGTCAATGGCCTAGATATGACCCCAAATCCTTGGATGAATCTTCTGAAATAGGCCAGTTTTTTACTACTTTCACCTTTTGTGGATCGGTAGAAACTCCTTAGTTATGAAATGGCCCAAGTACTCTATCCTCTGCACCCTAAAGAAACACTTACTCTCTTTGGCAAACAATTTGTGTTTTTGCAATTCCTCAAAAACAGATCTGAGGTGTCTCAAGTGGTCCTCCATGTTCTTGTTGTATATAAGAATATCATCAAAGAAGACTAATACATGCTTCCTCAAGAAAGCTTTGAAAACAAAATTCATAAGCCCTTGAAATGTTGTTAGTGCATTAGATAGGCCTAATGGCATCACCAAATACTCTAAGTATCCATCATAGGTTCTAAATGTTGTTTTGGCACATTTTTTGAAGCCATTCTTAGTTGATGATATCCTGATCTAAGATCAATTTTTGAAAAGATCTTGAACCCTCCCAATTCATCTAATAAGTCCTCCACAATGGGAATAGGAAACTTATTCTTAACAATGTACTTATTGAGATCTTTGTAGTCTACGCACATTCTCCAAGTTCTATCTTTCTTCCCCACCAACACATCAAGAGAGGCAAAGGGGCTACAACTTGGTTGTATTACGCCTTGATCAAGCATCTATTGAACCAAGTTTTCAATAATGTCCTTATTAATAGAAGGGAACCTTTAAGGTCGCTTATTTACTGGTTCAGCCCCTTGCTATAACAAAATTCTATGATCAAAAGCTCTTCTAAATGGAGGTAACTCTATAGGCTCATCAAACAAATGCTTAAATTCCTGAAACAGTTCTAACAAAATAAATTAGGCAAGCTCTAGATGCATATACAAGGCAAGAATAATACAAGAACGCTCACAATCACACATGGCATAGTATGCACTATCAACTTTTGACTGCAAGTTTTATACACATAACTCAAGAACAATTGTTTCATTCATAATCACCAGATGTCACAGAAAGATTTCTCAACAGTCACTAATATAACTAACAACACATTTTGTGCAAACCCTTCTATTAATAGTTCACCGAAAGATCCTCACAGAAAGATCCTCAACCGTTCACAGAGTTTCTTTTGGAAATTTCAGCTTCACTCTTTTTTCCATTTTTTCAAGTTCTTGGAATCTTTTGCCTTCTTGTCGTCCTTACACTTTTATAGATGAAATTCAAACACATTTTTTTTTAATCAAAATGGATATAAATAAACATTGAGGACATACTTTTTGGTGAATTAATGCCTAGAGGTTCATCACGATGATTTTACGTGCAATAATACGAAAAAGATAAATTCTTGCAACATCATCTGTCAAGGTGTTCTTAGTTTAGCTCCAATAATATTTCTACTGAACAAAATAATGTGTTATTCTTCTCAACTTCTCTCACATGGAGTTATTATTTCTACTAAATATATAAAAAGACGATTGGACATTCCATACGTAAAATTATTGACGAAATCAATGTTAAAAAATAGGCCAAAAGTTTGCAGAAGGACAAAAAGTGCACTAGTAATGTAAATAGGGGTGTACATGGTTGGATTGGTTTGAATATTTGTAATATCAAACCAAACCATTTGTGTCGAATTTTTTAATTTATAAATCAAACCAAACAAATAAAATTCAGACTTTTCAACCTAGGTTTTTTTTGAATTTTTTCGGTAAAGTATTCATATAAACATATAATTATCTTGTCTTCCAAATATTTCTTTAGTCCTACGAAAATACAACTATCTAAGGTGTTTCTCAAGAAATATTAACAAAAAATATGAGATGAGTGATGACATTAAAATATTCAACAAAAAATAAAAATGAAATTGCATAAAATAAATATTTCAAATTAATAAGTCAGAAATAAAATAATCATAATTTAAAAGTACTAAATCATAGGGTTGCTTATCATGTGGATCGGAAGGACAATTTTTCTTAACAGCTTGGCCTATCGGATATCAATTTTTAAATTTACTAATCCGCTAGCCAACCAATAAGATATCAGATTATCGGACGATGTATCAGCTAATCTTTACCTTTTTTTAATGAACGCACCTTAATAAATGGATCAAACTTTTTTTCACTATTTTAAATGCAGTTAAATTATAAAATTCTTCCATATAATTATAGATTAATATTAATATAATAGTTAATATAACATAAAAGTAAATAGGTTTTTTCAGGTTTTCTCCTTACGGGTTTAGGATTAACAATATATAATTATATATTATTGCAAAATATTAAATGAAGCTAATATATCTAAGATAAAAGTGTAAGTATGGTAACCTTTAACAGATTAACGATTTATCCGATAAGGAAATTGAATAATCCACCCCTACTCCAATAAACCATTAATTATGAAATTCTAATCTGTTCACCAACCATTTATTCGATAAGCCATACCAATATGTCAAATGGTTGGCTTATCGGTTACGGTTTGGTTTTGAACACTCCTACTAAATCATGCTAAAAGAAGTCTAATAAGTATTAATTAAATGATTAAACATTAAAGAAAAACTAAAATTCGATTATGTATTTTAAATATCTAAATTAGTGTAAAACTAAAGGCACAAATGTTCAACGTTATTGTCATTCTTAGTATTGAATTAATTTCTTTTGTTAGCATTAGCATTAGTATTGATTTGATTTTGATTTTGATTTGAGCTTTATTAGAGTTACTAATATTTATGGACTATAACCTTTTATTAGACTATTTAAAATTCTAAGTCTAAAAAACTTGAAATAAAATGTTAAAAGATAAAAATTATGAAAAGGTATAAGAGCTATTTAGAAATTATATCAAAATAATTTTAAAAATTATATGTATAATATCGGGTTGGTTTGGTCACAAGTTGACTTATTTTAGTTAAAACCAAACTAACCCAACCAAAATATAATTGGGTTTTTCCCCAAAATCAAACCAAACTCTTAGTCAGATTATTTTCGGCTTGCGGTTTGGTTTTGTTTTCTACACCCCTAATTATAAAAATGAGGGACTATTATCGCTCCATGTGAAAACTCAAAGATGACTTTGAATCTTAAACAAAAAATACTGGACTATTTTGAACTTTTTCTCAAGAAAATGAATCCTCAATATAAGACTCCAAAGCTTTTTCCTTCGAGAAAGAAAATTAATTTTTTTTATAAATAAAATATAGTTATGATTAAAAAAAATGAGAAAATGGCCAAAAGCACCCCCCAACCTATAGCCGGATTCACTACTATACACTTATACTTTACGAAAATTCCGTTACCCCCTTGAACTATTTTAAAATGAAATTAATATCACCCTATATGTTAAGGTGGCAAAGAAAGTGTATTCACTTTCTCAAAGAGAGTGAGAGATACTTTTTTTGTATTAAAACTTTAACTTTGCAAGTAATTTCCCCTTTTCAGATTAAGTTTCTAATTATTATTATTTTAAATTTTGTTATCTTTTACTTCTATTTATTTTTTCTTTTTAATTTTTTTTGTCTTCTTTCTTTTTCTCTTCATCACATCTCCGGAAAATGCCATAAACTTATTTCATTATTCAACTATCACTAATCGTATCTTTTTCCTCTCTTTTTTTCCAGAAGAAATCGACTCTCCTTATTTTAATCATAAACTTCAATTTTCATTCTCACATACTAAGTTTACTGTTGCCATGTCGCTATTTTCACCTCTTTTTTTCAGATCTATCATAGTACGTGTTGCTATTAAATTTTGAGTAATAGTAAATTAAGAAATATTTAAGTGAGATGGATAGATTAGTTTCTAAAACACTAAAACATACTTTTCGTAGACAGTGACCATGACAACAAGATTAAAAATAGCAAAAATAATTTTTTATACTCCAAATCACAAATTCACTTTCAATTTGCCATCATATCCAACTCCAATATGCCACCCACTTTTCGAAAACTAATTGACCACACAAACTTATCAATGTTGTCATCTAATCCTTTTGTTGGCAGACTCAAATTCGATTCAAAGATATTATCATTATTACTTGAATGAAAATTCACTAAAATAATGAAAATAAAATAAAATATAAAATAAAGAAAGAATATAAAGAAGAAGAAGAAGAAAGAAAGAAGAAGGTAATGTGCTTCTAGGTTTCATATCAATGGAGAAATAGTTGGAGTCAAAGAAAAGTCAAAAGATGATTAAAAACAAAAGAGAAAAAGAGAAAGGAAAATACAAAAGGAAAATATAAAATAAAGACAAAGAATAATTGTTTTTTTACTCAAAAAATAATATTTTATGATGTGATAGGCGAGTGTATCTCACTACTTAACATAAATTTGGGTATGACTTTTTAAGGGGTACATATTTCACTTTTAAAATATTCAGGGGGTAATAGGATACCCGTAAAGTTAGAGTGTATAGTTGAGATTTCAGGTATAGATTGAGGGGTTTTTAGACCATTTTCTCTAAAAAAAATAAAATCAATACAAACTATTCTCTCCGTTCCTTTTATATGTCACATTTTTACTTTGCACTTGCATTGAGAAATGATGTAATTTTACTCTTCTACCCTTATTTAATTTTTTTGAAACTCAAGTTTTGAATCAATGAATATGAATTGATTTATTTTGATTAATTAATTTAACCAATGAACATGAATCATTTACTTAACTTTTCTAAGTTGGTCAAATGTATATTTTCAAGGCTAATAACTCACAAGGGTAAAAAGAAACAATATGATAATTTATGCATTAATTTTATGAAATGACAAATATTATGAACCAACTATTTATAACAAGAGATTATATATAAAAAGAAAAAGAGAAAGTATATAAAAACAAAAAAGTAATTAACGTGGCCAAAATGGTTACATTAAAGTTAGGGGAACAAGGGCACGTATCCTGGTCTAATATAAGAATCAGGAGTGATTAACAGAAAGAGCTATTTACTACTTCTGTCTATTCACTTCTAGCTCGTTACTTATTCCTAAAATAATATTTTGGTTTTATTTGTTATTTTTGACATATAAAAAAATAATTTTTTTTGATGTTTTACCTTCAGGATTAAATACTCCCTTCATTCCTTTTTATACTCCTTATGTCCACTTTTAATTGTCATATTGCATTTTTCAAAAGTTAATTTGACTAATTTTTAAAGTTAAATTAGATTACATTAATTTGATATTTTAAATAAAAATATCTATATATTTAAAAACTATACAAAACGTACCATAAATTTCAATATTTTGCATAGCAATATGTTGAAACAATACATCGTAAAATGTTAGTCAAAGTTAATATCATTTGACTCTAAAAATGAAACTATGACAATTAAAAGTGGACGGAGGTAGTATGTCATCCTTACTATAAATTTTTGGTCCATAATACTTGTCATTTCATAAAATCAATGCATAAATTACAATATTCTTCTTATTTTACCCTTATGAGTTACTCCCTCTGTCCCTAATTACTTGTCCACTTTTCCTTTTATAGTTATCCTAATTACTTGTCCATTTTGACAAATAAAAAAATGACAATTTTTTTACCTATTATACCCTCAATTAAATGACTAATTACTTTGAAAAATGTAGAACTTTTCATTCACTTCATAATTAATAGGGGTAAAATGGTAAACTCACTGTGTGATTAATTATTTTCTTAATATATGTGTCAATTCAAAAGTGGAAAAGTAATTAAGGACAGAAAGAGTATTAACCTTGAAAATATACATTTGACTAACACAAAAAAACTAAAAGAATCATATTTATTGGTCAAATTAATTAATAAAATATAATTGATTTATATTCATTGATTATAAATTTGACTTCAAAAAGTTTAAATAAGGATAAATAGTAAACGTACTTAATTTCTTTATTCACGTGAAATCATAAATAATAATATATAAAGGGGAATAGAGGGGGTACTTATTTTTCAAATCATTTTCCAAGTTATCATTTAATAAGAAATAGTTTGGTAAAATACATATATTATTAATTATTTTATTAATAGATATATCAAGTTAAACTGTGCCAAGTAAAGTTGAACGGAAGGAGTAATTAAGAAGTAAAGTATGTAAGGGGGCTGACTTATCGATGATTAAACACAGCACGTGTCACGCATTTCGTGGTTGCGATTTTTGTCCCCGTCGGCCGTCTTGCCCATTCTCCTTTTTTGTTTTCATGTGAAAGAAATAACACTCCCCATCTTGGGATATGTTAAAAAGTGATCTCTTAAATATATTTTCTACTAGGATTATTTTTAGCTCTTTTTGATCCCTCTCAAATATTTAACAAAGTTTGTTGGTTAGATTTGATGAGAATTACATTTGGAGTTATAGTATTTGGTGTTTTTTTAAAAATAAATAAAATAATAATCTATATTTTGAATTTGATATTTTGGAGGTTTAGTACTCTTCATATTTTAATTTATAAAGTTCGCTTTTCTTTTTGTTCATTCTATTAAGTGTCATTTTTCTCTAATCAGAAAAAAATAATTTTAAAATTTCTTTTTCAGCGTTGATGAAATGATTTATAGTCACATAAATAATTAAGATATCACTTTGACAAACATAAAAAAGTAAAACTGCTCAAATATATTTAAGAAATTATTTAAACCTCCTTTCAAACCTAAGAGGTATTTTTTTTTTTTCATTTTCTCGAGATACTATACACTTGATTGGTGATTTAGTCATAAGTTTACGCCTTGTACTGAAAATAAACTTCTAGTTCGATAAAGTAATAAATACTTCCTCAGTTTTGATGTATATAATGTAATTTGATTATCAAGTTTTAAAATATAACTAAACAAAATTCAAAATTTATTTAAATATTTCATAATATTACATTTACTATAATTGTTTGTTCCTTTTAGAATGTACATCACATAAAATAAATAAATAGTAGCACTAGGAGTAACATAACATGACATTGAATGTTATGAAATGAAATGGCAAGACCGCAAGAGACCTGCTGGACAAGTTTAAGTATTCCTTTCGTCCATCTTTTACTTATTTATATTTTAGCATACTCCTTTAAAGACAATAAACAAATATTCTACATAGATAGACATTCACTAAAATACAAATATTCTTTGTATTAAGAAATGATTTTGTAGTACTTAATAATAAGAATAAAATAAGTATAAAATTGTTATAAATATATTTGTATTTTAGGGAATGTCTATTTATCGAGATTCCTTTGGAGAAAAAAAATTAGGAATCCTTTAGTGACTAAGTCAGTTTTTCCTTATAAAAATAAAAGGGTTTCTTGCGTTGTAAAAAATTAGTAAGATTAAGTAGTTATTTAATTATTTAGTGGTTCATAATTAATTACCTTAATTATTATAATTAAAAGAAAAGTAGTATCCTCTTAAAGAGAACTTTGGTGATAACTGTTCCAACTACATCGGATAATCATATCTAACTCTTCGTATAGTAGATATGGATAGAGATTATACAGTTATTACTATTATTATTATGTTTGAATCGTTTGGTGAAAAAGAAAGAAGAGAATTGGCCGTTGGGGTAATTTTTAATTGGTATATATGATTGATTAGAGTTAGCGTTAGGAAGGTACTGATTGGTTGAAGAATTAAAGTTGAATGGTGATTGGAAAGTTGAGACAATCATTAATGACCAGCAACTAGAGTGTTGTTTGCAATTGTTAATCAATTTGATTCTATACGTCAAAATAAAATTGGGTTCATGGTGTTGCTAGCCTACCACTGGTTTTGTAACCAGTGGCCTACTTTTTAATATTATAATTTTGTTATGATATAATAAATCAAGGTTTGATATATTGATATAGGTAATTAAATTTTAGGTGTATTATACTATATGATTACTATTAAAGTTGTGCTAATTGGAGGAATTAAGACTTACCCTTAGGTTTGAACTTTAAGAAATTGATTATAGAATTAGTCGAGTTTTGGGTCTAGGCTAGACATAGAGTAATATGATGGCTATAGACTCGTTAACTTACAAATTATGCATATATACCTGCTAGATTGGAAACGTTTGGAGACATTGAGGAAAGGAAAAGTGTTGGAGAAGTAGCTTGCTTGACTTTAATTCTTTGGTGGAGGTAGGTTATGATTTATTCTATTTGATAGATAGACTCTTAATAGTGATTGATATATTGAGTGATATTGTGAAGTTCTCTATGTACTTGATTGTGTGGTTGTGTGGTTTGTGATTGGTCTGAAATGCTGAGACCATGAAATTTACAATCTTGAACCCTCTCTATCGAAGTCTTGCCTTGAATAAAGAAGGCTTGATAAAATATTGTTAATAAAGTGAAAAGTGGTGATAATAAATGATAAATTAATGATATATTGGATCGGGTGCCACTAGCCGACATGATATTATTGGATTGGTGTCACGTTCCGACATGATATATTAGATCGGGTGCCACAAGCAGGCATGATATTATTGGATCGGGTGTCACGTTCCGACACGATAACATTAATGAAAAACATATTGAATTAACTGAATGTACTCAATCACAAAGAACCCATTTCCAAAAGAGCTTGGTGTGGAGGCATGAGTCCTATGTGTGTTCTTGATATTATTTGATTACGTACTTACTTTAGTGTTGTTGTCATTGGTTCATGTTGTTTGTTGCTTGCCACCTGCTAACTGTCATAGTTGATTTTATACTATTACTCATTGCATATTAGTCTCTATTTTGAGTTGACCGATGATATCTAATCAGTACATGTTGCCCTACTTGTGTTTTTCTTTGTTTTCCTTTTGTGGAGTGCAACGAGTGTACCATCGACTTCGACTCACCCTCAGCTCTAGCCAGCCTCCAACATATCAGGTTTAAGGGTGAGTTATTCATTCAAGCCCGTGTTGGATTCTCTTGGTCATGGCATGATGTCCTTAGTTTTCAGACATAAACTATTTTATTAATTTATTTTGGTGTCCTTAATACTCTTAGACTTAGTATCTGAAGATTAGATGTCCTTGATGTGATGACTTTTAGGTTTTGGGAATGACGTAGAGTAGACTTTGGTGGATTTGTGTTTCTTACCTTAATTAGATTGAGCTTTTGCACTATGGTTTGTATTTCGTAAGTTTAACAATTAATATATGTTGGAGTTTTGATTCCGTGGTTTGCCCACCTAAGAGGTTAAGTGTGGGTGCCACTCATGACTCGTTTTGGGTTGTGACAAATCAATGTCAAGGCAGCGATCTTTAAAATTTTTTTTGACTGAAATCGCTGCCAAGGTAGCGATTTTTAAGAATTATTTTTTTACTAAAATCGCTACCTTTGGAGCGATTTTCAATTTTTTAAAATTTTTTTGAAAGAAAATCGCTGCTAATTTTAATTTTTAAAATATTTTTTTATACAAACACTGCTATAGTAGCGATATTTTTTTTAAAAATAATCGCAAAAAATGCTGCACAGGCAACTATCTTCTTAAAAATAGAATTTTGTTTTGGACAAAATCGCTGGTAGGTCAGTGATTTTGATTCTTTAACAGAGTTACAACGTCATAAGAGAATCGCTACGTCAGGAGTGATATTGCCCTTTTGATTAAAAAAATTGATGTATCCTTTCGAAATTTTTGGCAAATTTATTTACCCTTTAGGCTCTGGATTCACAAAAAACCAAGTTAAACTCTTTTGGAATGCAATATGAAACTGACCTTTGCCGAGTATGCACATTGCAACTTTGACGATGTGCAAAACGTGTTATATCTCACAATTACAAAGTTTTTGTAGTTCAGACTTTGAGTCATTTTATGCAATAAAGCCTCATATGTTTGCACTTATTGAAGGTCTGAACCTGAATGACTTAGACATTGGGCCATTAAGTGCATTTGATTTTTTTAAAAGAAAAAATTACTTAATGAGTCTGAAAGCATCTAATTCGCTCAGATCTATGAGGGAGTCTTATTTCTATTCAGACTCTTTTTAACGTTAATTTATTTCCTCGTAAAGCTCAAACATCATTATTTTTTTTCTCTATATACGTTGCCTCTCTCTCCCACTCTCTTCATTATCAGCATAAATTGTTATTTTTTCTCTTATATGCATTGCCTCTCTCGATGGTGTTGGATTTTTTCCTCTTGAACAAGTATGTTTTTAAATTTTTTTTTACAAGTACTTTGTTTATTTATTTGTAACTTAAAAATAATCTTGGTATTATTGTTTGCTTCTCAAGAACTCTGAAATTTTATTTATAAAATTAGAGGTCTTGTATATGCTTATTCGATAATACAAAGTATGTGCTGAAAAAATTTAGATATTAAATTCTTCTTTTTTTTCTAAAAAAATATGGTACCAAGAACGTCTCAATAAAATTAGAAGTTTAACACCAAATTATAACAAGATGTAACATGACATACTTGACCCCGAAGTGTCTCATACAAACCCTTATCATATCATAACATAAAGCATTAGAACAATAAGAGTAAAAACACATTTAAGTCCAAAAAGTCTTTATAAAGGAAAGCGGAAGTCTAGACTTGTCTCAATTAGCCATCTATTACAATAGTTCAAATGAAAAGGGAAATAGCCCATACAACATCGTTCGAAAATGAAATAATAGAAATGAAACTCAAGGTGAAACTCCTGTCCTCGAAGCATGAGAACTCACCATAAGCAACGAGAATAGTCGAATCCAAGCTTAACCAAATGACAACTGCCTTAAGAACCGGACCCTACAGTTGGGGAAAATGTAGGAAAATATGGCTTAGTAAAAAAATGCACTAAGTATGATAACCATGCATAAAATTATGAAAACATATGAAAAGGGACATTTTAATTTAATGCATGCAATTTTCTAAGTCAAAGCATCATTTTTAAGATAGTGGAAAAGCACACATCATAAGCATAATCAACTCATAGATCATCACATCATAAAAGAAACATACCATAGATACCTTCAAAGCATACTTGTGCAATGCATGAGTAAGATCCCATACTCTTACCCATAATAAGTAAAGCTTCTTAAGTAACCATAGATAATTTTTCATATTCTTGTTCATATTAATGTACTAGTGGGAATACGCCTTAAGTGACATAGACCATGTGAGCTAACATGGAATTCGGTATCTACCCCACACCGAAAAGGGGTTGTTCTACTTGACTAAGGTAGAACCATACTTTTAGCTTAGGTGGATCCACTAGCTAAAGGCCTATGTGGGCACATAGTTATGGGATAAGGAGATTGCTACTAGAAACCCAGACTCAACTAAGGTAAAAGGTTTCCATTTCATCATATACATACTTTGGGAACCCAAACTCAACTAAGGTAGAAGGAACCCATTTGGGAAGTCGGACTCAACTAACGTATGAGCTTCCATCTCATATGCATATCCACTCGGTGCTAAGCATTAATTCCCATAGATTACATATTAAGTCTTGACTTAAGTGCATATGCATGGAAGAATGTCTTGACACTCAATCCAACATAATTTATACTATAGCTCATAGATTCAATAGGTGAGAATAGCCTTTCAACCCTAGAATCATCATATTGTGAGAACATCTTTCACATCATACCATATTCATACATAAATGTGTACATGGGGATAATCATCCAATAACACAACAACTAGATCATAATCATATTCACTTTACTCTCAAAGTGTTCTAAAAGCATATACATAAACCTCATAATCATGCATAATTCTCATGCTTTGCCCTTCAAGAACCATAGATCAAAATCCATCAACACATCTAGAATTACTACATTATACATGGATGATAACATAATTCAAGTAGTTCAATTACTAGATGCGTAATTCTATCATATTCTACTTGCATCAATCAATACCCACACTTTGAGATCCAAATTGGGAAAATAGGGGAATTCATGAATTCTTGGGGAATTCAATATAAAACCATATAAAATCAACAATATATCCATAATAAAGCATAATTCAATCATTAAAAACTAATTTGAAAGGAACCCATGAGATTGAAGTCAAACCCTAACTTTTGTGATTTCTAGATTTGAAATTGGGGTTTTTGAAGGGGATCCATGGATGAAAACTATCCATGGATGAAGGACTACCATACTTTAGTTACGATTCTCCAAAGAATTTGAGTGAAAAACCTTGTTTCTTCAAGCCCTAGCTTCAACTTTCCTCTTCTTCTTCCTTGGGTTCTAGAGAGAGAAATTTTGAGAGAAGATGAACTTTGGGATTTGATTTGGGGGTTTTGGAAATAATGGGTTGAATGGGTGTATTTTGACTTAAAATGACTTAAAATGACTTTATAGGTGTATAAAACTAAGGAAAAACAACTTCACTTTGATAGGACTTAACAAGGAATACCCAAAATGCCCCTCATTTTAAGTGAGCTGCCAGGGACCATGCAGGTCTCCACGGGCCGTGGTCATGACCTTGAGCCGTATTCCCATACGTGGTCTTGAGGCAGTGGCATGGAAAAAATTACCTTTAGCTCAAAAGACCAAGGCATCTTCACGAGGGGCTCCACGAGTCGTAGAGCAAGCCACGAGCCATGGTCCCTTTCGTGGACCTTGATGCAGTAGCTAGGCCAAGCCATCCTCCATGGCCATTCCACTAAGGCAAGTTCAAGACCACTCCCACGAGCCGTCTAAGGCTTCACGAGTTGTGAAGTGGCTCGTGTGGAGGGTTCATGTAATATCTCACAACTAGAAAGAACTAGAAGGAAGTTTAAAATCTGAAAATAGTTATTTTTGGAAAGTGTAAGGAAATCTGGAAAATTTTAAGTAAGTTAAAGTGAGTTTTTGGTCAAATTCAAATGACCATAACTCCTAGCTCAGGATGATTTAGGCGTAGTTCCAAATATAGTTGGAAAACTCTTGGAATGATCTTTCCAACTCCGCTAAGTTTGCACTATTCCGAGTTCGTATGAGTAAGTTACTGCCTTTTGGAAGTAGGGTTGTTGGAATACGGAAATGTCTAATACGAATTTTCGAAAGGCGATTTAGTATTTTTCTTAGCTAATTTCTCTAATTCGTTTTAGGAGATAAATTAGGGTAAAACCAGACTCTATTCATTTTAGAAAAATTAGAATTTACGCTAGGGCTTGGAGAGGAGAGGAAAGAGGAGAAAAGAGGAGATAAATCATGATATCTCAAAAAACGTTCAATCCTTGCGGTGGAATTCGTCAGGGGTGATCCTTACAAGGTATGTGAGATCACGTAGTGTTGGTTTAGTTCATCCACACACCAATATTGTTTCAATTCAACGAATTTAAATTGTTTGAATGCAAAGAAAGTGAGTTCTTGAAGAACATTGTTGAAAATTCGTTGAGTTCTTAATGGTTGTGTTGTTGAAGTCTCTTGTTGATTTGATTCGTGTTTTTGGATGGATTTTCTAGTTAAATTTGTTGTATGTTGAGGGTACTATTGATCCTAAATGTTTGGGGAAAGAACCATGGAAGTTAGGAGGGTTTAGAGATGAAAAATGGAGAAGAAAAATCGTCAAAAACCTGGGGAAGGGGTGGGGCATCGCTCCACCCAGCGCCCCCCAAAAGGGGTTCTGAAGTTCACCCCTTGGGGCGATGCACCAGCCAGAGCGCCCCAGCGGCTTATCTAACGTTTGAGGGCTGGCGCCCCGCAACTCTCAGAGCTCTAGGTACGCCAGTTCTCCCCATTCTTCCCCTACCTTTTCGTACTAGTTCCTAAGTGATGTACCTATGTTTCCTAGTTGATTCTAACACTCTAAGGTAGATCTAAACATAATGAAATCATCCATAAACGTGAGATCATGAACCTTGAATCCATAATCCAATTCGAGGAAAGTTAAGATCAAAGTCATAGAAGCTAAGAGTCAAAGTCTAGAAGTTAAGAAGCAAGTCAATGCAAAGTTTCTTAAAGTTTTCAAGAGTCTTTATCAAACGTTTTACCTTTGTTTTAAGACTCAAGTTTTAAGTTAAGCAAAGAGTAAACTTGAAGTTCTATTCTTCAAAAGTATATGGGGACTAAGTATTCCCAAAGATATTTAAAATGTTTTCACATTTAAATAAGAACGGAAAGTGAGATTTCCAAAGAGCCTTCGGGCTAGTTTTCAGAAAAAGTAATCGCTTTCTAAATAAAGCAATAGGGGAAACTTTGATTTCCAAGATATCCTTTGAGAACTAATCTCAAATCATAGAAGAAGTATGTTTTTAAAACATAAGAGCTAGTATATTTTGGAAGTAGTATTGAGCACCGAATTGGGGACGAGCATGAGTTTAGATAACTCACATCACCATAGAACCATGTAGCCACCATGGGTAGAAAAAGGTCATACTTATTAAATGAATCCTTTTTGCAATAGACTAGTGGATCCATTAGGCAGTTTAGGTTCTATACATTTGGCCGGGTATAGGATGCGCTAGCAGCGTGAGGTAGATCGCTGTATCATCGCTATAGCTCTTATGTGATGGTTGTCGATTAGAGAAACTCCCAAAGAAGTTATTGTATTTTTATATACATCATTTTATTGTATTTTTACATATATTTCAAAGTTTTGTTGTATCCTTGTGCATACACAGAGTTGACATCATGTTTTTAAACAACTTTTCTTTATATTGCACTTGTTTAAACTGCTTTATATTGAAATGAGTTCAGTTAAGTATTAATGAGTTGAGAAGAGCCAAGGTAAGTGTTTCTTTCAGATTCTCTTTCCAGCCTATGTTGTTTTAGCATTCCAACTGGTATACTCATACATTGAATGTACTGATGGCAGTTGGCCTACATCTTATTATGATGCAGACACAAGTAACTAGGATCGGCATTGCAGCACACCGTTGATCCAGTGAATAATTCAGAGTCTGTCGGTGAGCCTCCTTGAATTTCGGAGGATCTATTTTCATTTATTTCTAGTTAGTTCATTAGGATGTTGTGAGGTTTGTCCTAACATCCATCTTAGTTGTTTTAGAGGCTTCATAGACAATCAGATGTTTGTCATTTGAGTCTTTTCATTATCATCTCTTATTGTTAAGACTTGGGTTGCCACTTTTGGCCAAGTTGAATGTTTTATGTTTAAAACATTTTCAGTTATTTTATTATCCAGTTCAGTTAAGTTCATTGATCATTATAGATATGAATATTGTCCTCCGCTGAGTTAAGTAAGCCAGGACAAGGGTTCGCTTGGGGCCAAGAATGGATTTTGAGTGCCAGTCCCACCCAGGGTGTAGGCTCGGGGAGTGACAAATTTGGTATCAAAGCCCAGAGTTCAAGAGTCCTAGGGAGCCTATGAAGCCGTGTTTGTAGAGTCCTATTTATTGGTGTAAAGCGCTCCAAATCTATAATTAGGAGGCTGCAACATTTAGGAACTATCTCACTTCTTTCACACTCATTTCGTGCGTTAGAGTTTAATTTCTAAAAAATTTCCCTCTAATTCGTGCTTTCGTGTGCTTTTCATATAATCATGCCTCTACGAAGAGCTGTTAGAGGACGTTCTGCTAGGCATAATGTTGAAGAGTAAGAGTTGTCCAATGCACCTGAAGTGCAACCGCAAGGAGAAGTTACTAATGCTGAGTTCAAAGAGGCTATTAGGATGCTTAGTCAAGTTGTGACTAACCAAGATGGGCAGCATAGAGAAGCTCGACAAGAAAAGGTTGACACTTTAAGGATTCGTGAGTTCTTGAGGATGAATCCCCCAAGTTTCACTGGCTCGAGCACTGCAGAGGATCCAGAGAACTTCCTTGAGGAACTGAAAAAGGTGTTCGATGTGATGCATGTTATTGATACTGCGAGAGTTGAGCTAGCTACATATTAGATGAAAAATGTTGCTAGGACTTGGTTTGATTAGTGGAAATGGGGGTAGAGCTGAGGATGCACCGCCTGCGAGTTAGGCATGTTATGAAGAGGCTTTCTTGGGGAGTTTCTTTCCTCAAGAACTAAAAGATGCTAAGGTACGTGAGTTCCTCACACTTAAGAAGGATTCTCTAAGCGTTCATGAGTATGGGTTGAAATTCACCCAACTGTCTCGCTATGCTCCAGAAATAGTTGCGGACATGAGGAGTAGGATGAGTATGTTTTTTGCTAGGTTATCCCATCTATCGAGCAAAGAGGAGCGCACAACAATGCTTATTGGTGACATGGACATTTCGAGGTTGATGGTCTATGTGCAGCAAGTAGAGGAAGAGAAGCTAAGGGATAGCGAGGAATTCAAGAACAAGAAGGCTATGACAGGGAATGAGTCCGGGCAGCAAAAAAGTAATGCTAATCGGTCATCCTTCCAACAGAAACAAAAGGGCCCTGCACCATCATCTGCTAGTGCACCTGCACCTATGAACAAATGTGAGTATAATAATCAGAACTTCAGAGCTAAACCTGCTTATTATCAGGGTAGCGTGGCACAAGGGGATAGTAAGCCTCATGCATGCGCCAAGTGTGGTAGGAACCATTTAAATATTTGTCATGAGGGCTCCACTGGTTGTTTCAAGTATGGTTAGAGTGGGCATTTCATGCGAGAGCGTCCAAAAAGCAAGCAGGGAAGCGGTAATGGGGACAATAGAGCCCAGTCTTCTTCAATTGCTCCACCAGACAGAACTGCACCTAGAGGGGCTACTTTCGGTACTAGCGGAGGAACAAACCGCTTATATGCTATCAACAGTCGTCAAGAGAAAGTGGATTCACTAGATGTTGTCACTGGTATGATTCAATTCTTTGACTTTACTGTTTATGCCTTGCTAGATCCAGGAGCTACTTTATCTTTTGTAACTCCATATGTTGCTATGAACTTTGATGTTATTCCTGAGCAACTTAGTGAACTATTCAGTGTTTCTACACTTGTTGGTGAGTCTATTCTAGCATAGAGAGTCTATCGTGATTGCCCCATTTTCGTCAATCAGAAGAGTACCATGGCTGATTTAATCAAATTAGATATGGTAGAATTTGATGTCATTCTTGGTATGGACTGGCTTCATGCCTGTTATGCCACTCGAGTAGTCAAGTTTCAGTTTCCAAATGAGCCAGTCTTAGAGTGGAAAAGTAGTTCTGCAGTGCCTAAGGGCCGTTTCATTTCGTACCTTAAGGAAAGGAAGTTGGTTTCTAAGGGGTGTGTCTATCACTTAGTCTGAGTTAATGACTCAAGTGTTGAGGTACCTCCTATTTCAGTCAGTTCCAGTAGTAAAGGAGATCCCAAAAGTCTTTCTTGATGATCTTCCCGGAGTCCCTCGTGAGAGAGAGATAGACTTCGGCATAGACCCTCTTCCAGATACACGTTCTATCTCTATTCCTCCATACAGAGTGGCACCAACAGAATTGAAAGAGCAGTTAAATGATCTTTTAGATAAGGGCTTTATTCGACCAAGTGTCTCACCTTGGGGTACTTCGGTCTTATTTGTGAGAAAGAAAGATGGCTCCCTTAGGATGTGTATAGATTACCGTCAGTTGAACAAGGTTACCATCAAGAACAAGTATCCTCTTCCAAGAATTTATGATCTTTTCGATCAACTTCAGGCTACTTCTTATTTTTCTAAGATAAACCTCAGATCAGGTTACCATCAGTTGAAAGTAAGGGAATGTGATATTCCAAAGACAGCTTTCAGAACCAAATATGGTCATTATGAGTTTTTGGTCATGTCTTTTGGTTTGCCAATGCACCAACAACGTTCATGGATCTTATTAATAGAGTTTTTAGACCTTATTTAGATATGTTCGTTATCGTCTTCATTGATGACATACTAATCTATTCAAGAAATGAAGAAGATCATGCTGGTCATCTCAGAATAGTTCATCAGACTTTGAAAGATAAGGAGTTATATGCTAAATTCTTGAAGTGTGAGTTTTGGTTTGAATCTGTGGCATTCTTAGGCCATATTATGTCTGGAGAGGGGACTAAAGTTGATACTCAGAAAATTGAGGCAGTGTAAAATTGGCCTAGACACACATCTCCAACTGATATTAAGAGTTTCTTGGGTTTAGCTGGCTATTATAGAAGGTTTGTAGAGGGATTATCATCTATTTCGTCTCCTTTGACGAAGTTGACTCATAAAACAGTAAAATTTCAATAGTCTGAAGCTTGTGAGAAAAACTTTCAGGAATTGAAAAAGAGGTTGACTACCACCCTAGTTTTGACCTTACCAGAAGGTACTCAAGGTTTTGTGGTGTATTGTGATGTATTTAGAGTTGGTTTGGGTTGTGTCTTAATGCAGAATGGCAAAGTTATAGCTTATACCTCTAGAAAGTTGAAAGTTCATGAGAAGAACTACCCAACCCATGACTTAGAGTTGGCTGTTGTAGTATTCGCTTTAAAGATATGACGTCATTATTTGTATGGTGTTCATGTTGATATATTCACTGTTCACAAGAGCCTTCAATATGTGTTCACTCAGAGAGAGCTAAATCTCAGACAAAGGAGGTGGCTAGAGTTACTCAAGGATTATGACATAAGTATTCTTTATTACCCAGGTAAGGCTAATGTTGTTGCTAATGCCTTGAGAAGGTTATCTATGGGTAGTACTGCCCATGTCGAGGAAGAAAAGAGAGATTTAGCGAAGGATGTGCATAGACTTGCACGCTTAGGAGTCTGACTTATGAATTCCATAGAAGGAGGAATAATGGTGATGAATGGGGCTGAATCATCACTAGTGTCAGAAGTGAAAGAAAAGCAAGACCAAGATCCCATTTTTCTAGACTTAAAGGCAAATGTTCATAAGCAAAGAGTATTAGCTTTTGAATAAGGGGGAGATGGTGTATTGAGATATCAAGGTAGATTGTGTGTACATATAGTGGATGGACTCCAAGAGAGGATCATGGAGAAAGCTCATAGCTCCAGATATTCCATTCATCTGGGTTCGACAAAGATGTATCACGATTTGAGAGAAGTGTATTGGTGGAATGGCATGAAGAAGGGGATTGCAGAGTTAGTTGATAAGTGTCCAAATTGCCAACAAGTGAAAGTAGAGCCCCAAAGGCCCGATGGTTTGGCTCAAAATATAGAACTTCTGGAATGGAAGTGGGAGATATAAATATAGATTTCATCACAAGCTTTCCAAGGTCTCGCAGACAACATGATTCTATTTGGGTGATTGTCGACAGAATGACAAAATCAGCCCACTTTTTGCCTGTAAAGAGTACCCATTCAATAGAAGATTATGCTAAGCTATATATTCAAGAAGTGGTAAGACTTCATGGAGTTCTGGTCTCTATTATTTCAGACAGGTGCGCAATTTACTGCACTGTTTTGGAAGTCATTCCAGAAAGGCTTGGGTTCAAAGGTGAACTTGAGTACTGCCTTTCATCCTTAGATAGATGGGAAAGTAGAGCGTACCATTCATACATTAGAAGATATGTTGAGGGCATGTGTGATTGATTTCAAAGGTAATTGGGATGATCACCTACCTTAATTAAGTTTGCTTACAACAACAGTTACCACTCTAGCATCAAAATGGCTCCATATGACGCCCTTTATGGGAGAAGATGCAAATCTCCTATCAGATGGTTTGAAGTTGGTGAAGCAGGGTTGATAGGATCAGATTTAGTGCATCAAGCTATGGAGAAGGTTAAAGTGATTCAAGAGAGGTTGAAAATGGTACAGAGTCGTCAGAAATCCTACACTGATGTTAGGAGAAGAGAGTTGGAGTTTGAAGTAGATGATTGGGTGTATCTAAAAGTTTCACCCATGAAGAGTGTTATGAGGTTTGGTAAGAAGGGGAAGCTTAGTCCCCGATATATCAGACCTTATCAAATATCCAAAAGGATGGGAAATGTAGTTTATGAGTTGGAGATACCACAAGAGTTAGCCGCGGTTCATCTGGTATTTCACATCTCTGTGTTGAAGAAGTGCATGGGCGATCCTTCCTTGATCATACCAACTGAAAGTATTGAGATCAAGGATAGCTTATCTTATGAGGAGATTCCGGTTCAGGTTCTAGATCACCAAGTTCACAAGTTAAGGACAAAAGAGGTTGGATCAGTCAAACTCCTTTGGAGGAACCAATTTGTTGAGGAAGCTACTTAGGAAGCTGAGGAGGATATGAAGAAGAGGTATCCACATCTCTTTGCATCCTGAGAAAATGCAGACCAAGGTACTAATTTTCTTCTTGGTACTATCTATATTATGAGTGAGCATGTTCCTTGTTTGAAATTGCTTTCGGGATGTTTGAATTTGATGTTACCACCCTTAGTAAGAGTAAATCTCATTCGAGGACGAATGTTCTCAAGGGGGAGATATTGTAACATCTCGCAACTAGAAAGAACTAGAAGGAAGTTTAAAATATGGAAATAGTTATTTTTGGAAAGTGTAAGGAAATCTGGAAAATTTTAAGTAAGTTAAAGTGAGTTTTTGGTCAATTTCAAACGACCATAACTCCTAGATTAGGATTAGTTAGGTGTAGTTATAGATTTGGAAAGCTCTTGGAATGATCTTTCCAATGCCGCTAAGTTTGCACCATTTCGAGTTTGTATGAGTAAGTTACTACCCTTTGGAAGTTGGGTTGTTGGAATAAGGAAATGTCTAATTTGAAATTTAGAAGGGCGATTTAGTCTTTTCTTTACCTAATTTCTATAATTTTTTTTAGGAGATTAATTGGGTTAAAACCAAACTTTATTCAGTTTAGAAAATTTAGAATTTACGCTAGGACTTGGATAGGAGAAGAAAGAAGAGAAAAGAGGAGAGAAATCAAGAAATCGCCAAGAACGTTCAAGCCTTGCGAGTGGAATTCGTTGGGGGTGATCCCTACAAGGTATGTGACATCACATAGTGTTGGATTAGTTCACCCACACGCCAATCTTGTTTCAATTCATCCAATTTAAATTGATTGAATGCAAAGAAAGTGACTTCTTGAAGAACGTTGTTGAAAATTCGTTGAGTTCTTGATGGTTGTGTTATTGATGTCTCTTGTTGATTTGTTTCCTATTTCCGAGTGGATTTTCTAGTTAAATCTATTATATGTTGAGGGTACTATTGATCCTAAATGTTTGGGGAAAGAACCATGGAAGTTAAGAGGGTTAAGAGATGAAAAATGGAGAAGAAAAATCATCAAAAACTTGGGGAAAGGGGTGGGTCGTCGCGCTAGCCAGCGCCCCCCAAAAGGGGCTCTGAAGTGCACCCCTTGCGGCAACACGGCAGACAGCGCTCCAGCAGCTTCTCTGACGTTTGAGGGCTGGCTCCCTGCGCCTCTCAGAGTACCTATGTTCTCCCCATTCTTCCCCTACCTTTTTGTACTTGTTCCTAAGTGATGTACCTATGTTTCCTAGTTGATTCTAACACTCTAAGGTAGATCTAAACATCATGAAATCATCCATAAAGATGAGATCATGAACCTTGAATCCATAATCCAATTCGAGGAAAGTTAAGATCAAAGTCATAGAAGCTAAGAGTCAAAGTCTAGAAGTTAAGAAGCAAGTCAAAGTAAAATTTCTTAAAGTTTTCAAGAGTCTTTATTAAACGTCTTACCTTCGTTTTAAGTCTCAAGTTTTAAGTTAAGCAAAGATTAAACTTGAAGTTCTTTTCTTCAAAAGTATATGGAGAATAAGTATTCCCAAAGAGATTTAAAATGTTTTCACATTTAAATAAGAACGAAAACTGAGATTTCCAAAGAGCCTTCGGACTAGTTTTCAGAAAAAGTAATCGCTTTCTAAATGAAGCAAGAGGGGAAACTTTGATTTCCAAGATAGCCTTTGAGCTAAGTTTTTGAGCACTAATCTCAAATCACAGAATAAGTATTTGTTTAAAACATAAGAGCCAATATATTCTGGGAGTAGTATTGAGCACCGAATTGGGGACGAGCATGAGTTTAGATAACTCACGTCACCATAGAACCATGTAGCCACCATGGGTAGAAAAGGGTCATACTTTTTAGATGAATCGTTTTCGCAATAGACTAGTGGATCCATTAGGTAGTTCAGGTTCTATACCTTTAACCGGGTATAGGATGAGCTGGCAGCGTGAGGTAGATCGATGTATCATCACTATAGCTCTTATGTGATGGTTGTCAGTTAGAGAAACTCCCACATAAGTTATTTTATTTTTATATACATCAGTTTATTGTATTTTTACATACATTTCGGAGTTATGTTGTATCCTTGTGCATACACAGAGTTGACATCATGTTTTTAAACAACTTTTCTTTATATTGCACTTGTTTAAACTGCTTTATATTGGAATGAGTTCAGTTAAGTATGCATGAGTTGAGAAGAGCCAAGGTAAGTATTTCTTTCAGATTTTCTTTCCATCCTATGTTGTTTTAACATTCCAACTCGCATACTCATACATTCAATGTACTGATGCCAGTTGGCCTGCATCGTATTATGATACAGACACAGGAAACTAGGATCAGCATTCCAGCACACCGTTGATCCAGTATGCAGTTCAGAGTCAGTCGGTGAGCCTCCTTGCATTTCAGAGGATCTATTTTCATTTCTTTCTCTTTAGTTCATTAGGATGTTGTGGGGTTTGTCCCAACATCCATCTCAGTTGTTTTAGAGGCTTCATAGACAATCAGATGTTAGTCCTTCGAGTCATTTGATTATCATCTCTTATTTATAAGACTTGGGTTGCCACTTTTGGCCAAGTTGAATGTTAAATCTTTAAACCATTCATGGCTATTTTATTATCCAGTTCAGTTAAGTTCATTGATCATTATAGATATGAATATTGTCCTCTACTGAGTTAAGTAAACCTGACCAAGGGTTTTCTTGGAGCCAGCAATGGGTTTCGAGTGCCAGTCCCTCCCAGGGTGTAGGCTCGTGGCGTGACAAGTCACTTTTGGGGCAGCCTAAGGAGGCTACTGCCTCCACCTCCATGAGTGGCACCATGACTCGTGGTGTCCACTACGGGTTGTGAGGACCCTCGTGGTCTTGGGGGGCAGTAACTTGGCCAAAATGGACAGCCTTGGCCCTTGACCTTCTCCCTTGATGTTTACCCTCGCATTTTAGCTCTAGTTTAGCCTACTAGTTTTCAGAGTGTTACAAAAATAAAGAATTTTTTTTAGTTAATAAGGCTAGGCATCTGTTTTTGTTGCATTTTTTATTCTTATATGTTTTGTATCTGTGCCAAGAACATCTCAATAAAATTAGTAGTCTAACACCAAATTATAATAAGAGGCCTTAAATATTTATATACATGCATAAAAATATTATTAATTTAGGGTTGAATTTTTTATTTTTTCATACTACTTGTTTTTTTTTTTTTATATTTCAAAAGACACTAAGCATTTAACTTCACATAGTAATATTATTATTTATAAAAGTGTGAACTAGTTGTAGTTAATAAGAAGTTAGACATTTGGTTGGGTTGCCTTTTTTATTCTTATATGTTTTTGGATCTTTGCCAAGAATGTCTCAATAAAATTAGTAGCCTAACACCAAATTATAACAAAAGGCCTTAAATATTTACACACGTGTATAAAAATTCACATAGTAATATTATTATTTATAAAACTAAGAATAGTTGTAGTTAATAAGAAGTTAGACATTTGTTTGGGTTGCCTTTTTTATTCTTATATCTTTTTGGATCTTTGCCAAGAGTGTCTCAATAAAATAAGTAGCCTAACACCAAATTATAATAATAAGCCTTAAATATTTACACACCTGCACAAAAATATTAATTATTAATTTAGACGTGCATTCAGATGCTAAAAAGCAAACGGTCTTAATCATTCAGTGTTCATATCTAGAGCGAACACCTTAATCATTCAGACATACATTCAAATTCAGACGTCTTATTCTTAATGAAAACAAATGGGGCCTAAGTAAAAATGACTCGCTAGAATGCATTCTTAAGTGTGGTTAGATACATCAAAACTAAATTAGGTTTTAATTATGAGTAAATTTTAGGAATAACAAACATAAAAATCATATTAGCGCTTTATAGCTAAAATTTTACTATTTGCGCTCTATAGCAAACTATATTTTCGATGGAGCATCTGATTTGTATAAATCGGGCGTCTGTGTCTATGAAAATTGCATTTGTATATGTATATGTTCTTTGTGTTAGGCTAGAGTGGTGAGCGAGAGTCGGAGAGAGAGGAGAGAGGCGAGCGAGAGAGATAAATTGTATATGTATATCAGTTAAATAGTTGTATATATGTAACTACTATGTATTTGTATCAATAATTGTGCTTGTATATCTTCATAAAATTTGAATTTGTATATGATTGAATTGAGTTAATATACAATTGAATCGAGTTAAAACATTTGTATTTGTATATTAAATCTCTCTCTCACTTTATACAAACACAAATTGTACATTGTATTTGTATAATTTGTTTTTGCATACAGAGAGAGAGAAATGCAAAGGAGAACTGGGCAGGGAAAGATTTGTATCAGTATAATTATAAGTGTATAGGATGGAGAAATATGTATTTTTATTTGTATATACAGTATGTCTCGCTTTATATAAATACAAAAACAATTAATACATTTGTGTTTGTATAAAAGTGAGGGAGGTGAGGGAGAGAATTGAGAGTGGCGAACGAGATTCAAGGGAGAGAGGTGATAATGACAATGTGTTTGCTACGAATTAGAATTATATGAAACTATATCTGTAACATTTATTTTGAATTAATAGTTGCTATAATGTACAATTTTCCCTTTAATTATTTATGTGTTCAAACAAGAAGGGCTTAACTCTAGCATATTGTTATATATGCATATTAGGTTACATGCCCAAATTCAACAAAATCATTGCTTGGATTTCTGCTAAAAGTTTATAAATTTAATTATCTTATGAAAGTAAAAAAACACATTTAAGAACTATTTTTAGAAGTCATGAAGAAACAGAGTATAGAAGGTTGGCTTTATAGACAATAGTGGTATAGGTTACTAATCTATTTAAGGAGTTGGAATACACTTAGAGAAGCCTTTCTCTATATACTGCAATGATAAGTCTACTATATAGATAGTTTTTAGCCATGCATTTCATGATAGAACAAAACATATCAAAATTGATTGTCACTTCATACATAAAATGGTGTTTAATGTGTCGTGAACTCAGAGCACATTTGACGCTCAAAACAAAGGATTAATACAAGAAGTCGAGCTTGTTTATGTGGATATGATGTTTCTTTTGCTAAAGTGTAGGTAAAAACACTTGGAATGAATTGAAAGAAGGAAAGGAGTAAGAGTGAAGTTGCAAGTGAAAGAGACTACACAGGAGGCTATACGAGCCGTGAAGTGTTGCATGAGCCGTGAAGATGCTCGAGGAAGTGATCTAAAAGAAAGGAAAGTGAAGTGTAACTAAACAAGGATCCAGATAGGCCGTGGTACACTATACGAGCCGTACAGTGGCTCGTGAAGAAAGACAATTTTTTGTCCAAGTGTGGGTTCAAAAAGGGGTTAAAGGATCATGAACTTCCTTATGGACCGTCACCTTACTGTGAAAAGTGTCAACAACATTTGTCCTACTTCGTGTAGGACTCTTTTCTATAACTATTTTAATTCCTTAGGGTTTAATTTTGAATGATTATCAAAACTCTAAGATATATTGAGTGAGGAGAAACGATAATTTCCTTTTTGAACACATTTTTTAGTCGAACATTTGGTGATCAAATTTTGTGATCTTGATTAAGTGTTGACAATCAAGAAACTTTTGGTTTTGCCATTATTGTAAGTCTATTTTGTTACGCTTTCAATAATCTCCACTGTTTGTTTCATTGAAAATATAAGTGGCTAAACACCACAACTAGGGTTGTGGGAACCATGACGAAAACATAACGATAGATTCAAATGTGAAGAACTTTTGATTGTTAACTGCATATGTTATTTCATCTTATAATGAGTGCACCAATTAGAACATGCCTGTTTTAATCATTTGTTTGAGAAAAAAGTGATGATTAAGAAAATCTTGAAACAAATTTCATCAGCTCGTTTCAAAGGTTAGAGCTCTCTAGAGAATAACCTTCTTAAAAAGTATGCAAGGGTAAGATTTAGAACACTCTAAGACCGAGCGGAGAAGAGTGAAAACCATCTAATAGGGCTGAAAAGCGTTTAGATGTACCTAACATGCTATGAACATATAATGTTGAAAATAAATCATTCTTTGTATAGAATTTGAGTCGAAATTAAATGGTCATGGGGAACACAATCCTAGTCTCGCTAAATCAACTACTACAAATTCCATTAACTCATTTTCAAGGTTACAACGTGAGAGAGGATAACCTTCTTAACACGTATGCAAGGATAAGATTAAAACACTCTAAGTCCGAGAGGAGAAGAGTGAAAGCCTTGTAATAGGGATGAAAAACATTTAGATATAGCTAATTAACTTGGTATGAACATATAATGTTGATAATAAATCTTTATTTGTATAGAATTCGAGTTGAAATTAAAAGGTTATGGGGAACACAATCCTAGTCTCGCTAAATTAACTATTACATCTTGGAACTATTGTTCGATGTTATTAGTATTCAAGTTTAACAACAATTGGTTACTTGAGTTCAAAACAACCCAATAGTTACTTTTTGCAATTTACTTCTTTCAGAAATATTAACCATAACTTAATACAAGCGTCAATAAGTTTATTTTTGCCATAAGTTTCTTATAAGATCGACCTCAACTTTAGTTGAGTTCTATTATTGACTTCGACCATTTATAATTCTTAATTGAGGTGTAAGTTTGGGCGTATCAGATTTTGTTGTGGCTGCCATGGAATTTTGGTTCAGAACTACTCTACTAGCTATTACTTCAATTGTAGTTGTATTTCCTAATTTTACTTCCTATTTCTTGTCTTTGTCATTTACAGGTAAGTTAACTAGTGCATGCCAAATACCAGAAGTAAGAGAGAACCTTTGATTCTTTACGATACCGAGTTAAGCAAAACTATAGGGAAAATGGTGAATGCATAGGAACTTGAAGATTATAGACAGAAGTTGAGACTGTGACTAGAGGTGCCCAAAAAAATGCCAACAACCCAAACAGAGTTAATGAGGAGAAAGAAGGAATAGAAGAGATAGCCCCTCATCATCACCAACCACTAACTCCAAGAGGTTGAGTTCAACAATTGACATTTGAAGAAGATGATTTAAAGCTAGATAGAGTTGGGGCCACTGGAGCTATAATAATCCCAGCATTGCCACCAGGTGTGAAATTTACCATCACCAGCACCATGATTCAACTATTGAACCTAAAAGGGTTGTTCAGAGGAACTACTGGTGAGGATACGAATCAACACTTGATGAATTCTGTTGCCATTTGCAAGTTGGCTGAGTTTCTGAGAGTAGCCCAACTATGATGAGACTGAGGTTGTTCCCACTGTCTCTAACTGGGGAAGCAACAAACTGGCTGAATGAGTTGCCACACAACTCAATTAGAACTTGGGAAGAACTGAGAGGGGCCTTTATGGAGAGGTTTTACCCAATGGAAAAAGAGCTGCAAATAAAGGGTGAAATAGGTTCTAACATGCAACTATTTGGTGAAGCAATGCATGATAATAGTGGAGGTTTGGCCAAAATTTAAAGAAGCGCCCAAATTATGGCCTCATCGATAGACACTTAAAGCAGGTATTTTACATATCACTAAACTTTGTGATTAAACCGATTGTGGATGCAGTGTGCGATGGATCATTCATGAGAAAATCATTTCCCGAGATTATAGTTTTCATGGATGAGGTATCAACGAACAACAGATCTTGGCACACAAGAGATGCAGAGATGGGAGATCTTGGGTTCACTTATGAACTCTCAGCTGAACAGAGAAAGTGAGAGGAAAAATAAGGTTCAAACATGGCCCACAGAAAAAACCAAATGGACATCATCATGAAACATCTCACTGCTAGTCTAGAAAAGGTAAATGCATTATGTGCAACAAACAAGTATGAAGAACAAGATGTTGACTTTGATGAAGAGGCAAAGTAGTTGAACAACCAGGGGGGTTTCCAAAATGTTAACTCGGGCAACCAGATTTATAATTTTGGAAATCAAAGTAGGAACTATCAGTAAGATGGTCACTATGAAAGACGAGGGAACACAGAGCAAGGAAGTTGGAAATCAAGGTGGGATACAAAGATGAGAGCAGTGGTGTGTATGTACCTCCAAGTAACCAAGATCGAATAGGTAATGGTTCTAGTAGGTCAAGGATGGAGGACATGTTAGCAAAGGTTCTATTGAGAGTTGAATCTACAATATGGGAGTCAAAGAGTTGAGAAACGATTTCCCTTGCATGAGTCAACTTGTAGACTCACATTCTAATTCCATTAAGCAGTTGGAGCAGTAGATGGGGCAACTATCGACTTCACCTAACCAAAGAAAAAATGGGACATGCCTAGTGATATGATACAAAACCCAAAGAAAAATGGGTACTGCATGGCTATCACCACAAGAAGTGGTAAATCACTACCAGAACCTACACTTGCAAGCATTGAGCAGGAGGAAAGTATAGAAAGGAATGCTGTAAAAGAGGTAAATGTAGAAGGTTTGAATGATTCAGAGATATCTATAAGAGTAGAGAGATTGCTAGGAGCAAAACAAAGGACTCATAGAACTAAAGAATCTACAATAGAGGCATCACCACCTTTGCAGTAGATTCCTAGACCTCCTCCTCCATTCCCTCAGAGGCTCAAGAAGAAATCTCATTATGGAAATTTCATGAGATTCGTATCCATGCTTTGGAAACTACCAATAAATATTCCATTAGTCGAGGCTTTGGAACAGATGCCAAGATATACTAAGTTCATGAAGTACTTTGTAACAAAGAAGGGGATGACAAGTTTTGAACCAACAAATAATGTTCACAATTGTAGTGATATTACTACAAGGTCCTTGGTGTAGAAGAAAGAGGACCCAGGTGCATTTACTATACCATGCACTATTGGTACATTTGAGTTCACTAAAGCTCTGTGTGACCCGAGAGATATTATCAATCTCATGCCATTGACAATATACAAACAGTTGAGGTAGGAGTCCCCCAAGCCTACTGTTATGAGATTGATGATGGTAAATAGATCAGTGAAGAGGCCCGTGGGCATTTTTTGTGATGTGTTGGTCAAGGTGGAAAGATTTATCTTTCTGATTGATTTTGTAATTCTAGATTGCAAGGTAGATTTTAAAGTTCCCATAATTTTGGGAAGGACATAATTGGCTACTAGTAGAGCATTGATTAATGTGGAGAGTGGGGAACTAACATTTTGGCTAAATAATGAAGAGGTCAAGTTCAAAGTGTGCAAGTCGATGAAGCAACCACACGATATGAGTGTGGTGTCCACGATTGATATAGTTGAAGAAGGGGTCACTGAATCATCTATAGAAGAAAGATTTACACTAAAGACTCTAGTTGCAGGAATAATGAACTTTGATGAGGTCTTTTGAGTCGATTATGTGGACACTCTAAATGCACAGGAAGTCATGGGATCACATTCATATTCTCCTAATAATTTAGACTTGGATGTGAAAAATAGGACAAACCCACATCAAAACCATCTATTGAGGAACCACATGTGCTTGAATTGAAGCAGCTGCCGAGTCATTTGAGGTATGCCTTTCTAGGTGAAAATAAGACTTTGCTAATTATTGTGGCTGCAAATTTTAATGCTGAACAAGTGCAAACATTGGTGAAGGTATTGAAAAGGTTTAAGAAAGTAATTGGTTGGACCATTGCTGACATAATTGGGATACCTCCAGGTATTTGTAGTCACAAAATTCAACTGGAGGAAGATTGTAGCCCAAGTATAGAGCACTAGAGGAGATTGCATCCACCAAGAGGAGGTAAAGAAGGAATTTTTTAAATGGTTAGATGCAGTAGTGGTGTATCCTATTTCTGATAGCCATTGGGTGAGCCCAGTGAAGTGTGTGCCCAAGATAGGTGGAATAACTGTAGTGGCGAATGCAAAGAACGAGTTGATTCTGCAGAGGTCAGTTATCGATTGGCAAGTGTGCATGGATTATAGTAAATTGAACAAGTGGACCTTGAAAGACCATTTTCCAATGCCTTTCATGGACCAAATATTAGATAGGTTGGTAGGAAAAGGGTGGTATTGCTTTTTGGATGGGTACTCTGGGTACAACCAGATTTCAATTGCACTAGAAGATCAGGAGAAAACTACTTTTGCATGCCCTTTTGGTACTTTTGCGTTCAAACACATGCCATTTGGATTATGTAATGCACTTGCTACTTTTAAGCGGTGTATGATATCCATCTTTTCGAACATGGTTGAAGACACTTTAGAGATATTTATGGATGTTTTGTCTGTGGTTGGTGACACTATTGATGATTGTTTGTTAAATCTTCGAAGGGCACTATAGATATGTGAAGAGGCGAACATAGTGTTAAACAGGAAAAAATGACATTTCATGGTCAAGGAAGGAATAGTTTTATGCCATAATGTGTCCGAGAAAGGTTTGGAGGTGGATAGAGCAAAGATTCAAGTGATTGAAAAGCTGCCTCCACCTATTTCTGTAAAGGGGAATCATAACTGCTTAGGCCATGTAGGGTTCCATTGACTATTCATTAAGGACTTCTCTAAAATTGAACATTCTTTGTGTAAGTTGTTAGATAAGGAGATAAAGTTCACTTTTCATGAAGCATACACCAAAGCCTTTGAATGTCTTAAGGCAAAATTAATTTTAGCCCCAGTGATTATTGCTCCAGATTGGTTGGAACCATTTGAAGTAGTGTGTGACACAAGTGGTGTTGCTTTAGAAGTTGTGGTAGGGAAGAAGCACAACAAGATCTTTCAGTCGATATACTATGCAAGCAAGGCATTGAATGGAGCTTAATAGAACTACATTGTCACTGAGTGAGAATTGCTTGTAGTTCTGTATGCCTTTGAAAGATTTAGAGCATATCTGCTAGGAACAAAAGTGATAGTTCACACTTCCATGCAACATTGTAATATCTGATGGTAAAAAATATGCTAAGCCAAGATTTGATAAGATGGCTGATGTTGTTACAAGAATTTGACTTTCAGGTCATAGGGAGAAGAGGTTGTGAAAATCAAGTAGAAGATCACTTATCCATACTGGAAGCATAGAAGAAAGGGGAAGTTGAATTGACATTGATGACTCATTTTTGAATAAGCAGGTATTAGCGGCCACTCTTGATCTTATTCCTTGGTTTGCTAACTTTCCCAACTATCTTGTAAGTGAATTGATGCCCGAGGACTTGATCTTTCAACAAAGGAAGAAGTTCTTACATGATGTGAGCAAGTACTTTTGGAATGAGCCTTACTTATACAGGATTTGTGCGGATAATATAATTAGGCAGTGTGTGCCTGAAGTTGAAATGCTAAGCATTCTGGAAGCTTGTCACTTCTCTCCAGTTGGTGGACACCATGTGGGAGCTCGCACTGCCCACAAGGTGTTCCAAAGTGGTTATTACTGGCTTACAATTCATCAAGACACATTTGGTACGGTTAAAGGTTGTGATATATGTCAAATGCAAGGAGTTATTTCCCATCGTCATGAGTTACCTATGACCCCTATCTTAGACGTTGAACTATTTGATGTATGGGGCATTGAGTTCATAGAGGTAGAAGTTCTGGCTTTGGCAGAGAATGATGGCAAGAATGTTGCAGGATTCTCAAAGAAGAATATTTTCTCTAAGTTTTGCACACCTAGAGTGATTATTAGTGATAGAGGCTCACATTTCTACAATAAAGTGTTTAGCACTCTCCGGGCTAAATATGGGGTGAAACAATATAAAAAGGTAATGCCATATCATCCGTAAACAAGTGGACACATGAAAGTCTCTAATTGGGAAATAAAGTTGTATTCGCAAAGATGGTAAATGCCAATAGAACTGATTGGGCAAGGAAATCGGATGATGTATTATGGGCATACCAGACAACTTTCAAAACACCCATTTGTATGTCACTGTACTAGTTAGTGTTTGGAAAAGCATGTCATTTTCTTGTGGAGTTAGAACACAAAGCATTGTGGGCGGTGAAGAATCTAAACTTGAGTTGGAGTCAGGTAGAAAATATGCAACTAGAGCAGCGAAATGAAATGGATTAGTTTCACTTGAGGCCTTATGAGAGATCTGCATTGTACAAGGAGAGGATGAAGTTGTATCACGACAAAAATACTGAGAAAAGAACTTTTAGTCCTGGAGACTTGGTGACGTTGTTTAACTCAAGGCTATGACTATTTCCGAGAAAGCTGAGATCCAAATGGTCAGGATCATTCAAAGTGATCCAGGTGTTTCAGTCAGGAGACATTGAACTTGAAAATGAAAAGGGTGAAAAGTTCAAGGCAAATGGAATGTGAGTCAAGGCATATATGGGGTCCAAAAAGAAGTGAGATAGTTGAGGAATATAAAATTGATGAAGCTTGAGTAATCAAGTAACCTGCGTCGTGCGTTGAATTGTGCACTACTTAGTAGGCAACCCAATATGTAATTGTAATAAGTAGTTTAAACTTTATGCATTTTGTTATTTTTATAGGGTCACTATGTGCAGGAATGAATTAAGGCCAGAAGTGGCCATCACGATCCACTAGATGGGCCATGAAAGACTATACGATCTATGAAAATGATGGCAAGAATGTCGTGGACTCACAGGAAAAAAGGGAAAATGTTCACGAAAGGGTTTATGGCCCATTTGACCTTAGACAGACCATTTAGCCTCTTGTGAAGATGGAGGTATGTTCACTTGTCCAAGTGTATGACCACATGCTACATGGGCCCGCTGCTCTTCATGAGCCACTTCATGGCCCGTCTAGGTTAGGTCGGTCCAAATGAACCCGACCACTCTAAATTGACCCAAACCCTATTTTTTGAAGTTAAAAGGCTTCCAAGAGCCAAAGGACCGGTCAACATTGAAATTGAGCAACACACTCCTTGAGAAACTAGATCTTTGACAGCCAGGGCAGTAGACCAACATGACAACACTCCTTCCTAGTCTGAAGAGGAAGAAGGTAGTTCTGAGAGTGAGTAGGGGTCTGATGGTACCTTCCAAGCATCTACTAATGACCCACATGCAGTTGAAATTGAAGAAAAAGATTAGGATAGTCAAGAAGATAGTGATAGGAATGACATCGATGACTCCGTGGTGCAGTTTGTTAGAGAGAGGGGGAAGATAACCCAATAGGGCAACAACTACTCATTAATGTCATCTGAAATACTTGGGCAATTCATGGTTTAAGGGAGATATTTGACAAAGGAGTAGTATCCCAGCTATTGGCATTGGCAGGAGCCCGTTATCCTAGAAAGCAAAGTTGTGTAAGTTGACTTTTAGGGTTTTCTAGAAATTCACTCCTTGTTCAAACAACATCAGTTTTAGTGGAGGACTAAAAAGCCAGGACAGTTTTGGTGACACTTGAACAAATAATTCTACTCCTCATATGTTGCCACATTAATGAATTTGGAGACCACAAAAACATCCAAAAGGGGAAAGAAAAAAAAAGCATTGAAGTTAGGCCCACTAGAGGATGTGGTTATTCGGGGCCAGATGGTTGATATTTCATAGACCATAATCAATAGGTTTCTACATGGTCCTGAGTACACTGCACACACTGTTGTAGGTTTATGTGAGGGTCGCCACTATTCGGTGACTAGTGAAATTGAGATGGATGATCTAGTTTCTCGAGAGAGCATCATGAGATTGATTGCTAGGCTTATTGTGACTGACAATGAGGCAGCTTCATGGGTAGCCAACTGTAATGATGCAAAAAACTAGTAAGTGAAACTAGAGCCTAACGATTGTGTGTTTGAATTTGTAATGGTGTTTCATGTCATAGAATGTCTTCCCGAGCTTAGGTTGAGGGGTTAAACGTAAAGGTACAATTCCCTAAGGACCACCCAAGGGGTCCTTGAGGAGGACCCTAAAGCCTAACCCCAAAGACCCCAAGAAAACCAAAAAGCTGTCAAAGTTTTTGTGACTCAAGGATGGGACCTACTCCCCGTAGGTCTATCCGCGCCCTGTGGATGGCCTCCATAGGTCAAGGTACCAAAATTCAACCCAAAGAACAAGACCATGGAAAGCCAGTATGGCTCGTCGACCCACCCATGGTCCGTGGGTTGGGGTTCGTAGGTCACCTCTGCAAAACTGTCAAGTTTCGGCCAAGAGGAGGGTCACTTTGGTAAATTCATTTTAAGGTCTTTTAAGTTGGGGGACTGTTATTATTGGTTAATTAAAGTATTTTAAGGGTTTTAAAAGTATTAAAATAGCTTTTCCAATTCATTCTTTCAAATCACAAATTAGAAATCCACCTCTCCAAAAGTTCTCTCTCTAGAAACTCCATTGAAGAGCAAGTTCAAGGTCAAGTCTAGGGGTCAAGGACCAGCTTTATTCTTCAATTTAGTGTGGAATTATTCCATAAATGTATGGTAGTCTTCATCCTTGACTTATTTTCTTTCAAGGAGCCAAATTCAAAGATGATTTCAAGTCTCCAAAATCCCCCCAAAACCATAGTTTTCAATCTATGCATGGGATCAATTCCAAATCGTTTTCAAAAGGTTTTATATGATGAATTATGAATGGATTGTTGCATTATTGATAAATGATGGTCAATTTTTTCTATGAACCCATGTTTTCCCCCAAAATCCTATGTTGTGATTTGTGATTAGGAATTGATTGATCATGAAAGTATGTTGAATTTTCTATGTTTATATTGAATTAGTTATTGAATCTTGTTAATTACCTTATCTATTGTAGTATCTTAGATGTTTGGGTTGTGATTGATGTATATCCTTGGAGGCAATTTCATGAAGGATCTATGTCAGATTATGATGTGAAGTATATGTGTGTGATTTCAATGAAAGAACTATGATCATGTTTAGAATGTAATTGTATTATGATTGAAAGCATATTCTAAATTAACACTCATGAATGATGATGATAGAATGTGAAGGGTTTCTATAATGTAATGTTATATCTTGAATTGGTAGTCTTATGCATCCTTTTCTTGTATAAATGAAAGTAATGTGGATTGATGCATCTTGAATTGGTAGGCTTAAGGCATCCTTTTCTTGTATTGATAAATGTGATCTTGAATGTAATATCATGTCTTGAATTGGTAGGCTTAGGCATCCTCTTCTTGTATAATGAATGTGTATTGACTTGATGAATATGAATCGACATGCCAATGTTATTCCTTTCATAAATGACTAATCAAGTATTGTAAGGCTTTCTGTTGCATCGGTAGACCTAATATTGGTAGCCCTTTCATGAGGAGCCTATGAATGAATGTAATGATGAACCTTGAATCGGTAGACCTAATGTTGGTAGCCCTTTCATAAATGAATGATGAAGTATTCTAGGCTATGTCTTGAACCGATAGACCTAGTGTTGGTAGCCTTTCATGATTAGTGTAGAAACTAATGTGATGATAAACCTTGAATCGGTCGACCCAATATTGGTGGCCCTTTCATGTGTGAAATGACGAACCTTGTATCGGTAAACCCATTGTTGCTGGCCCTTCTTGGAGATTCAATGAGCTATCCATGCAATGTACCTTGAATTGGTAGACCTAATGGTGGTGGCCCTTTCTTGTGTAATGTACTTTGGGTCGGTAAACCTAATGTTGGTGGCCCTCTCAAGTACAATAATGTTAATGTGTATAAACTACTCTATGGGAATGGAGGCTAAGCACCTAGTGGATATGGTAAGATGGAAACTCTCCCCATGTTAGGCCGGGTTCCAATGAACATCTTTCTATCCCATAACTATGTACCACATAGGATATTAGATAGTCATTCCACTTAAGCTAAAATGTTACCGGTTCTACCTTAGGCAAGTAGACCAACCCTTACGATGTAGGATTGTACATCGAATTCCATGTTAAGCTGACATGGTCTATGTCGGTTAAATTCTTATTCCCATTATGTGAGATGTGCTCTATGGTTTCTTGAGAATTTCTATGAAGTGTGGGTGGTAGTATGGGATGCCATCCATGCATTGCACGAGTAGGCTTTGAGAGGGTCATAGTGAGTTCTCTAATGTCTTCATGACTAATGAATAAAAGTGCTCTAAATGAAGCTATTGAAGAATGTTGACTTGTATGCTTAAATATAATGATTCATGCTATACTTGGATGTATTATGCGTTACTTCCTTCTCATGACTTATGAAATGTTTATGTTCCTTATGTACGAATAAGGTCTAAAGATGAAAAGGAAGAATGGTAAGTTCACTTTTGGTGGCCTTAATATGGTACTTAGTGTGGATGGTAGTATGAGATGCTATTCATACATTGCACAGAGTATAACTTGGGGTTACTTAAGGTGAACGTTTTAAAGTGATGAAAATTACTTATACATTGATTATGTTTTAATGTGATGAAATGGTTTGTAGGTTGATTATACTTGTTTCTTATTCCTTTTATGCAAAAGTTCATGAAGTTTTCTCAAATTGGCATAATGCATGGTTTTCAAACCAAATGTCTATTTTAGCATGATTTTTGCATGGCTATCATACTTAGTACATCTAATGTGCTAATGCATACTTCTTCCATTTTTCTACAAAGTGTAGGGTTCGGAGTTGATGTTCTATTCTTGGAAGATAGGTTTCTATGGTGCAAAGAGATGAAGATTCGGTGAGTCCTTATAGTTTCGAGGACGAATCCATTATTTCCCTTTATGTATTTTACTTCATGTTTAGAGCTTTTGTATGGGTTGTGTCCTAATGTTTTAAGTCTTATGATTTAGATGGTTTGAGACAGTTTAGAAAAAGATTTCCACTTGCTTTTATGAAAATAATGACTTCCATTGTAAAAAAAGTTTGAAATTCTGCATTATTTTCTTATGGTCTTATGTTCATGAATGCTATGAGGCTTGTATGAGACTTTTCGAAGTCTTCTACGCCATGTCACTTTCGGGGTGTAGGCTCAGGTCTTGAAAAACATGGTATAAAAGTACAAGGTTTTGGGATGGTTTAGGATGTCTCAAACCATATCTAGTAGAGTCTTGTTCATAATGTGAAGCACGCCATATTTATGAATAGGAGGCTATTGGATGTTAGGAAATTCTCACTTCTTCATTCTTCAAGTCGTACCATAGAGTTTAACTCTATAAGGTCTCTCTCTTATTACTTATTCGATGGTCTTTAGAATATGACCACTTGAAGGACTCATGTTACAAAGATATAGGGAGAAAAAGGTTGGTTGTGATGCCAATTATGTCTATGTGACTTGTTAGATTTGAGATTATAGATTGTGATGTTGTCTTTAGTGTGAATGGGTTGCTTATAGTTATGTTTAGTTGATGTTAGAACCCAACTTAGTCATGATGAGTTTTAAGGCATGTTGAAATAAAAGATGTTTAAAAGATTTTGGATAGGCTTGCTCCCAAGGGGGGAGATAAATGTTCTTAGATAGCAAGGTCGAGGAGTGTTCTTGATGTTCATGATTTAGGTTGACTTGAATTCTGACCTTGAGTGGCGTTGGTAGGGTTGTTTGTGAGCAAGAGTTGCTCTATGAGGACCTTCCTAGTTTAGAAGTACCGGTTAGGATTTTAGAACGGCAAGTTAAGAAATAGAAGGGGTAAAGAAGTTCCTTCCATGAGAATATTGATAAGTTCCTTATAGTTATGAATGTTGTATTGAGGATTCATATGTTGTTTTCATGTTAACCTTAGTATGAGGTTTACTACTAAGGGGGGGATGGTATGTTGAATAGTAAGGTTGTTCAGAGTTCCAATATCCTTATCTCTTTCCTTCTATTCTTATTCAAGCTTGAGACCAAGAGTTCCTTGTAGCTTGTTTTATGTTTTGGAGTCATGTGTGATTATGTGATTCCGTGGTCTCTTTATGTTATGTATGTTCTTGATGAGTTTATGTTTAAATGAGAAAATGAGTTTATATGAATCATGTTCCTCATGTTGATATGCATTTAGTAGAGTTGCCTATATGTTTCATGAGGTTGATTGTTGAACATGCCTAAATGTGCTTTTAAGAGAAATTGCATAATGTGCCTAATGATGTTATGATGAGAATAATTTGAGTTGGAGAAGGTAATTCCTCCAATGAAATGAGAAATGTTGAAGTTATGTTGCATAATGAGTTTGTAGATGTAGTTCCTACTTTCTCGTGTTGCATTGAGTAAGTTTGAGAAGGAGTTGATGTTTCCTCCTAAGTTTTGTGCATTCTTTATGCTGTTGCATGCATAATGGGCTGCTAGTCTTGAGTCGTTATCCCTTAAAGTTTTTAAAGTGTCATTCGAGGATGACTGTTCCTAAGGGGGAGATAATGTAACGACCCGAAAAACTAGTAAGTGAAACTAGAGCCTAAGGATTGTGTGTTTGAGTTTGTAATGGGGTTTCATGTGATAGAACGTATTCCCAAGCGTAGGTTGAGGGGTTTAGGGGTTAAACGTCAAGGTACGACTCCCCAAGGACCACCCAAGGGGTCTTTGAGGAGGACCCTAAAGCCTAACCCCCAAGACCCCAAGAAAACCAAAAAGCTGTCAAAGTTTTTGTGACTCAAAGATGGGACCTATTCCCCATAGGTCCATCCATTCCCCGTGGATGGCCTCCGTGGGTCAAGGTCCCAAAATTCAACCCACATAACCAAACAATGGAAAGCCAGTACGACTCATGGACCCACCCACGGTCCGTGGGTAGGGGTTCATAGGTCACATCTGCAAAATTGTCAAGCTTCGGCCAAGAGGTGGGTCACTTTAGTAATTCATTTTATGGTCTTTTAAGTTGGGGGACGGTTATAATTGGTTAATTAAATTATTTTAGGGGTTTTAAAAGTATTAAAACACCTTTTCCAATTCATTCTTTCAAATCACGAATTAGAAACCCACCTCTCCAAAAGTTCTCTCTCTAGAAACTCCATTGAAGAGCAAGTTCAATGTCAAGTCTAGGGGTCAAGGAGCAGCTTTCTTCTTCAATTTTGTGTGAAATTCTTCCCTAAAGGTATGATAGTCTTCATCCTTGACTTATTTTCTTTCAAGGAGCCAAACTCAAAAATTATTTCAAGTCTCCAAAATCCCCCAAAAACACTAGTTTTAAATCTATGCATGGGTTCAATTACAAATCATTTTCAAAAGGTTTTATATGATGAATTATGAATGGATTTTTGAATTATTGATGAATTATGGTCAATTTTTTCTATGAACCCATGTTTTCCCCCAAAATCCTATGTTGTGATTTGTGATTGGGAATTGATTGATCATTAAAGTATGTTGAATTGTTTATGTTTATATTGAATTAGTTATTGAATCATGTTAATTACCTTATCTATTGTAGTATCTTAGATGTTTGGGTTGTGATTGATGTATAGCCTTGGAAGGAAATTTCATGAAAGATCTATGTATGATTATGATGTGAAGTATATGTGTGTGATCTCAATGAAAGAACTATGATCATGTTTAGAATGTAATTGTATTATGATTGAAAGCATATTCTCAATTAACACTCATGAATGATGATGATAGAATGTGAATGGTTTCTATAATGTAATGTTATATCTTGAATTGGTAGGCTTATGCATCCTTTTCTTGTATAAATGAAAGTAATGTGGATTGATGCATCTTTAATTGGTAGGCTTAAGGAATTCTTTTCTTGTATTAATGAATGTGACCTTGAATGTAATATCATGTCTTTAATTTGTAGGCTTAGGCATCCTTTTCTTGTATAATGAATGTGTCTTGACCTGATGAATATGAATCGATAGGCTAATGACATTCCTTTCATAAATGAGTAATGAAGTATTGTAAGGCTTTGTCTTGAATCGATAGACCTAATGTTGGTAGCCCTTTCATGAGGAATCTATGAATGAATGTAATGATGAACCTTGATTCGGTAGACCTAATGTTTGTTTCCCTTTCATAAATGAATGATAAAGTATTCTAGGCTATGTCTTGAACCGGTAGACCTGGTGTTGGTAGCCTTTCCTGGTTAGTCTAGAAACTAATATGATGATAAACCTTGAATCGGTAGACCGAATATTGGTGGCCCTTTCATGTGTGAAATGATGAACCTTGTATCGGTATAGCTAATGTTGGTGGCCCTTCTTTGGGATTCTATGACCTATCCATCTAATGTACCTTGAATTGGTAGACCTAATGGTGGTGGCCCTTTAATGTGTAATGTACTTTGGGTCGGTAGACCTAATGTTGGTATCCCTCTCAAGTACAATAATGTTAATATGAATAAACTACTCTACGGGAATGGATGCTAAGCACCTAGTGGATATGGTAAGATGGAAACTCTCCCCATGTTAGGCCGGGTTCCAATGAACATCTTCCTATTCCATAACTATGTGCCCACATAGTATATTAGCTAGTGGATCCACTTAAGCTAAAATGTTACCGGTTCTACCTTAGGCAAGTAGACCAACCTATACGATGTGGGATAGTACATTAGATTCCATGTTAAACTGACATGGTCTATGTCGGTTAAATGCTTATTCCCATCATGTGAGATGTGCTCTATGGTTTCTTGAGAAGTTCTATGAAGTGTGGGTAGTAATATGGGATGCCATCCATGCATTCACGAGTAGACTTTGAGAGGGTCATATTGAGTTCTCTAATGTATTCATGACTAATGAATGAATGTCCTCTAAATGAAGCTATTGAAGAATGTTGACTTATATGCTTAAATGTAATGATGCATGCTATACTTAGATGTATTATGAGTTACTTCCTTGTCATGACTTATGGAATGTTTATGTTCCTTATGTATGAGTATGGTCTAAAGATGAAAAGGAAGAATGGTAAGTTCACTTTTGGTGGCCTTAATGTGGTACTTAGTGTGGATGGTGGTATGGGACGCCATTCATACATCGTACAAAGTATGTCTTGGGGTTACTTAAGGTGAAGGTTTTAAAGTGATGAAATGGCTTATATGTTGATTATGTTCTAATGTGATGAAATGGCTTGTAAGTTGATTATGCTTATATCTTATGTCTTTTATGAAAAAGTTCATGAAGTTTTCTCAAATTGGCATAATGCATGGTTTTCAAACCAAATGTCCGTTTTAAAGTATGATTTTTGCATAGGTATCATACTTAGTACATCTAATGTGCTAATGCTATTTCTTCCATTTTTCTACAAATTGTAGGGTTTGGACTTGATGTTCTATTCTTGGAAGATAGGCTTCTATGGTGCAAGGAGATGAAGATTTGGTGAGTCATCATAGTTTCGAGTATGAACACATTATTTCCCTTTATGTCGTTTACTTTATGTTTAGAGCTTTTGTATGGGCTGTGTTCCAATGTTTTAAGTCTTATGTTTTTATATGGTTTGAGATAAAGTATAGAAAAATACTTCCACTTGCTTTTATCAAAAAATTGACTTTGATTGTAAAGAAAAGTTTTAGATTCCGGACTATTTTCCTATGATCTTATCTTCATAAATGCTATGAGTCTTGTATGAGACTTTTTGGAGTTTTATACACTGTGTCACTTCTGGGGTGTAGGCTTGGGTCATGACACCAACCCACATGTGCACATCACCAAGGGATCTTAGAGATTTCCAACCAAATTCTGGTGGGCAGTGGTCCATGCATAGTTGTGGCCAACAGGGAGTGACAACACCCTATCACCATTGCAAGCTTCCTTAATAGCTTGCATTATAGATGGTTATGCCAACATATTGCTACAGAAATGATAGATCGCTCCCTGAATGATAGAGCAAGTCTGTCATTTCCTTGCATGATCAGGAGTTTGTATACCCATGCCCATATACCACCCAACAAGTTAGTGGACAAATATGTTGAGGCCACCAAGGTCACTGTGGTAGCTAAAATTAAAGATGTGGCCAACCCACTGCATGGCTCAAGGGCAAGATGTGCACCACCATTGGTGGTGTTGCCACATGTAGCAGTAGAGTCTACACAAATTGAGGGAGTAAGTGAGTAGACACAAATTAAGGGAGTAAGTGAGTAGACACAAGGGACAACCTAGACACCTTCGGGAGTGCATCCCTCACCAGCACCATTTTCGTCTACTACAGTTACATTGTTCACTTTGCCTATCATTTTTTTAGAGACTTGTTGTAGAACAAAGGTAGACCAGGTCATACTAGATTAGGTAGTTGAAAAACATCCACAGGTGGTCCAGAGTCAGGTACAGAATGTGGAGCAGTGACTGCAAAATGAACTCAAAATGGGATTTTTCTATGTAGAAGAATCGGATGGATGGCTTTGAGTCTTACCTCAATAGCCGGATAAATGCTCTAGATCTGTAGATACTGTTTCTTTGGAAGCATAGATTGGTGAAATGAAAGTTGATAATGCAAATTGGCGGACAAGCTGGTTGCTCTGCCTCACACACCTGCACCAGATTCACTGATGAATCTGTTCAGCATGCCTCTGGTCACTCAAAGAGTCACAGATATTTTGGGTGACCTTGATAGGCCTGAGATAGAAATGGTCAAGGGGAAGGATAAGAATCTTACAAGTGAACTCCCTGATGAAACTTCTAGGGAAGAGCATTGGCAATTGAAGAAGGCTTGAGAAAAGGAACAACATGATGCGATAAGGTATGAAGCCTCAGCTAGTGGACCTCCTGCCCTAGTAGATGGTAGACAACCTAATATATTCCTTGCACTAGAGAGAGCACCTATTGATGAGGGTGCCGACATCACTCCGACTACCGATGCCTAGAGCCTCACAAGTATGACCCCTCCTCACAGACCTTGTATTTTGTACTTTTAGGGCAAAGTTAATTTTATTGGGGAGAGGGTGGTTGAGCAACCTTCCATGATAGTTATGGGTGCATGGAGGTTGGCTCTTGTGTCGGGCATTTTATGTATGTTGAAAAAGTTAAGTTTATTTTTGTATGTGTTAAAATGTTGGTAGTTTGTTGGGATTGAAAAGTTGATACCAGTAGCTTAAGTTTTGTGTTTTGTGTAAAGTTATGAGAAAAGCATCTTTTATCTAAAAATTGACTATTAGGCTCTTTGTACGACATCTCATTGATACGCCCAAATTACACCACCCTAAAAAAGTATAAGCGATCGTTGTCCAATAAAGAACCTAATTTTTAGGTTAGGGTCGATTGCACGAGGAATATGGTCTACACTTAGGCTAATTTATGGTTATCCACTTTAGTCAAATTACTTTCGTAAAAATAGTGTGATTTGTAAATAAAGTAACAGTTGATTGATTTGTAGTAACAAGTAACCAGAATTCACAGTTTGAAATATCAATATAGATGAAAACTAGGATACAAGTGTTCCCCCACAATTTCTTAATGCAGTAATTCCAATAATAGTAACTCTATCCTAGTGTTAACATGCAAGATTGGTAAGTTATGTATCTATGAAGTGATTGGTCCTCCAAATAGGGAATTTCACCATGCAACTTGGTTCATCTACGGGTGTATGCTTTACTAACCCTTACCCTTAACCCCAGATTAGCCTTTGCCAGTAAGTGGGTCAGGCTATTAGATCGCGGATTATCACGTCTAAATCCCCATTGTTCAATACCATTCTTATTCATTCCTTCTTTGTTCTGACAAGTAGGAATGAGGTGAGTTCTAACATTGGCCACTATTAGAAAGCATTCAGAACGAAAGAATTAACAATACATGCATAAACACTATTCAAGAATTACTTATTTATTAGTTCACTTTGTTAATTATTCATGGTACCCACAACCCTAGTTGTGGATTTAGTTATTCATGCTTGAGTTATCACAATTCATATTAGGGTTCGCAATAGAAATCATGAACTTACAATTAGAATAGATGAAATCTTAAATCTTGAATTGAAAATGAAAATTAAATTGCATAAACCAACTTTAAGAATTAAATGCCAAGAGTGTTTGCAAAATAATTCTCAAACCCAAAATAAAGTATCACAAACTGTCTAACACCCCAAAAACGAAATCAACAAGTAGTATTTATAGAAAATAAATCCTTAACCAAGTGGGAAAAGGAAGTTAAGGAAAATCCGATTTGGGCAATTTCGATCAACGAAAGTCCACCTACGGTCCATGACTGGATCAACGGTCCTCTCTGTGGTTCAGCAGTTGGCAAAAATCTTGTGGTATTCAAATGATAGTCATTACTCATGGCCCGTAGGTCTATGCACGGTCCGTCCAGTCCCTTCATTGTTCAAGTACTAAAACTCATCTTCTGTGAATCAAACGACGACCATCAGTCTATAGTCCGTCACTCAACATATGCAGCGTCATTTGCCTCTGTGGTTCCACACTTGGTTAGATTCCTTGAACACTCCACCTACAACTCCATCTATGGCACATCAAGTGAATGATGACTTGTAGGTGAGCTCGTCTATTGCCAAAATCATGTTGGTTCAGCTATGTTGAACTCTAACTGCTCCAATCCTATTTCCTGCAAGATTGGACCAAAATACCATCACATCTAATAAAACAATTGCCTAAGACACATGCAAACTTCAAGTATAATGCATCAAAAACACTGTAAACTCATGGTACATCAACACCCTCAACTTAAAATCGTTGCTTGTCCTCAAGTGACACAACAAACTCTAAACGGCACTTATGCAGAAGTAACACAGAAACTCAATCAATCACTTGGCATTTTCTAACAATTACCCTCCTTAAATCTTTTTCAACACAGTGCAAATCTTTTCATTTAAACTCAACAAGCTAACTCACGTGGATCAAAAAATGACATAGACATACCAACAGACATCATCACATACACAAACAACAATCACCAAGATACCAATTCTTCAACAATGTAACTTGTGCCCTTACCACAAAGAAATCCTTTTTTCACACAAAATTTGATGGTTTAGCTAGGGAATCAGTATATACTCACACTCAGAAGTGAATTCAAATACAGTTAGTGCTCAATACCATAGGCTTGCCCTCATTTTCTCTGCTTTGACTTTCCAAGTTGGTTACTTAGGATCACTATAGGAATTTCTTAGCTTGTAACATAGGCTCAGAGTCTGGTATGGTTCCTTTGGACATTAAGTGACTTTTTTTCCCTCCTTGACATTACATTGGCTATTTTACCTCTTTTACAACAAATGCCACATCGTCTTGTTTTTCTGCTCTTCTACTTACATTTCACTTGACATTCTTGGTTATTTCATCTTTTTATTCAAGTATTTTCACTCTTTGTTTCTTTTTGTTTAGTCACACACTCTTTGCACATTTTTTCAACTTTTTATTTTTCTACCTACGACTCTTTTCATGCCCCTTTTCGTTGTTTTCCTTTGCAATAACTACCCTTAACTTATGCATTTTGTATAAGTTGAGGGACACGATGTCCTTGGGAGGACCGCGCCACATTAAGGAAACTTCTGAAGCAGCCACCCTCAACTTAGGCTTTTATCCTAAGTAGAGGTGCATAATGTCCAATGAGGGACCAGGGTAAATACAAATTTATAGGTAAAGGTGAGTTGGGTATATTGAAAGAAAAAGTATTCATTAGGCTCAAATATTTGGATCAAAGGGAGAATTTATTTCTTTTGGTTTGTTGCTTTTAGGCTTAACTGGACTCATTATCAACAACGACCTATGATCATTTCCTAATTTCCAGTCTAAATCATCTAATCAAGACTAATGGAGCAAGTTCTAAATTTACACATAGTATATGAATATACAAACAGTCTCACACTCTCATGGCATAGTTTCACTATCAAATCATTAATGCATCAAGTTCAAGTCATAGCTTAAGTCATGTTGTCAAATCGGTTCCTATCATGTCATATCAAGATCCAACACATTCAACTTTATCATGCTCACAGATATATCACAGAAGAAAAATTTGGAGGCGTATCATATTCATGTTCTTATGCCGTCATGCTTTCATTTTTAGCTACTTCTACATTTATACTATCCTAAACATGCCGGTTCAACAAAATTAATATAATTCCTTGCAAGAAAACCCTAAAGAAGGATTGCAATTTGGGTTACTCAGACTTCACCATAATACTTGCAATCCAATTCACTCCTATCATTTTCATGTTCTTATTCCATCATGCTTTCATTTTTAGCTACTTCTATATTTATACTATCCTAAACATACCGGTTCAACAAAAAGTAAAATAGTTCCTCGGGGAAAAACAAAAAGGGCAAGAAAACTCCAAGGAAGGATTGTGGATTGTATTACTCAAACTTCAACCTAATATTCACAATCCAATTCATCCCATCCTCACAGAAAATATAGTGTAGTGTCCTCAATGCACAAAAATAAAATGTAATACATCGAGTGAGACAAACTTGTGGCGCATAAGCACCAAAGCCAATTCAAGAGACGGGTGGGTCTGATTTCTCAGAAACCACTGGATCAACAAGAGTGATGCCTTCAGTAATGCCTTCAATGGTAGTGGGAACACCATCAGTAGTGCTCCTCGATCCAAATGCACCCGCATCCTACTCTCTCACTCTCCGCTACCTCAACTCCTCATCACATATAGACTACCGCTGGGCCACCTCAAATAAGTTCCTCTCCCTCGGCCTTTTTCTCCTTCTTCATATTAATGGTGGGTCCAAAAGTACGAGTGTGCTTTCCAATCGCACGAAGGGGTCAAGGGAAGGTACATCATCTCCAAATAAGGTAGTAAGCACCACAATCATCAGTATCTACATTGGGTTCAGGCTCTAGGGAAACCTTATCTGGAGCAACAAGAGCATCAGCATCAGCTTAGAGTCTGGCTAAATCCATTTGGAAATTACTCAAATCAACTATAGGTTGAGGCCGCTCCATTATCCTAAGCTCAAAGGCATAGATCCTCCGATGCACCGCTTGAATTTTTACATCCACTGCAGCCCCCATCCTCACTTTGGACTCTTCCTCTAACTTCTGAACTCGAGCAAGTGGAAGCAAAGCAAACCCAGAAAGGGTAGTAGCATGGGGTGTGCTCGCATCATGACCAGAAAAAGTGGAAGGTGGGGTCTGTATATCGGCCTCCATCATAGTGGTTAGAATATAGTCATCGAATGCCCACTCAACCCCAACCTGATCAATATCAATAGCCACATCATCACCCAAGTGTGGCAAGTCAATCTACATACCTTTTCTCAAAGCCGCTGGGTTCGCGTCATCCTTAATCAAACCCACATCAACAGTCTTGTCTACCTCAACCAGTCTATTACAATGCCATAGAGGTATTGTCGCCTCCACACAGACATAGAAGATCAAACACGGGAAGGGCATAGTAGTGGTCCTCTGGAAGGCCCTCTTATGAATCTTTACAATAATGATCTTGGAGAATTCGATCTCTAGCCCTTCCATTAATGCTGCACATCACCACATGGTCCCAAGTGAAAATATTATCTTCATCTATGGAGGAAAGGATGTGGCTTATGATGGACCACCAAAACTTTGCCGCAAAGCTCAAGGTGGCCTTTTTAATTGGTTGTTTCATATCAGTCACTTACTCGATGCTCTCTCCCATCAGGAATGTGGCGACCCATCTAGCGTAATAATTGCTCCCTATGTTCTAAGTCTCTGAAAGATATGCCTTGTACTATCCACATCCTATAGTCATACTCAGCTTTATTAATCGGCTGAGCATGCATTGGGACGTAAATAAAATGGTGGATGGTGGTCTCTGAGATGTCAGCAGGTACAGTTCTCACTGAGGTGTGCACTGGATCAACTGACCCAAATCTACGGCTGGTAGGTTTTCCCACGGCCCATAGGTTTCCCCATGGCCCGTAGGTCATGGGCATCGACTAGTACTAGTTGCAACTGTGGTTTCACGTTTATCAATTTTTTGATCATGATACCTCTTTATTTTGTCCTTTTACAAGGTTGAATTTTCATACGCTTTTAGGTGAAACTCATTGAGCTTATTTATCACATTCAATCTTTGACTTGATGTGGCACCCCAATCCAAATTTAGCTTCTTGAGTGCACATATCACATGGTGCTCTAATTCTACCGGCAAATGGCAAGAATTCCTGTATACAAGTTGGTAGGGGGACATACCAATGGGATTCTTGAATGCAGTGTGATAGGCCCATAAAGAATCATCAAGCCTTCTTGACCAATTAGTTCTATTTGCATTCACAGTTTGCAATGATTTTCTTAATCTCCTTATTCAACACTTCAACTTGCCCAATAGACTACGGATGATAAGGGGTTGCTACACTGTGACGAACACCATAATTCTCAAGCAATGCCTTGAATAACTTATTATAGAAATGAGAACCTCCATCGCTAATATTTTCCCTTAGTTTACCAAATCTAGAGAAATATTCTTTTTCAGAAATGCGGTGACACTCTTTCCTTCATTGTTTGAAAGTGCAACAACTTCCACCCATCTAAACACATAGTCAACCGCTGCAAGAATATACTTCATCCCATTTAAGTTCACAAATAGACTCATAAAGTGAAGACCCCAAACATCAAACAACTCAATCACTAATATTAGATTAATTGGGAGTTCTTGCTTCCTTAAAATTCCTCCTTCTCTTTGACAACAATCACAAGCCTTGGCAAAGTCATGAGCATCTTGGTGGATACCAAGTCGATAATACCCACACTGCAAGATTATGTGACCACTCTGGATACCACTATGGTGCCCACCAACAGGAGATAAATGACACGCCTCTAATATACTCATCATCTCAACCTCAGGCACACAACGATGAATAATCCCATTAGCACAAATACGAAACAAGTAAAGTTCTTCCAAAAGATATTTCTTCATATCAGAAATGAATTTTCTTCTTTAGTGAAATGACAGATCTGAAGGCACCAAATCACTCGCCAAATAATTTGCAAAATATGTGAACCAAAGAATAAGGTCGAAAGAAGTAGTCAACACCTGTTCATTGGGGAATGCATTATTTATCTCAAATCCATCTCCTAACTTGACCATGACCTCTTCTTCTAATCTGGACAAGTGATCAACGACTTGGATATATGTTCCCTTTTTATCTTTCACTTCAAAGTCAAATTCTTGCAACAATAATACCCATTAGGGGTGTACAAAATTGAATCGAAAATCGAACCAAACCGCAAATTGAGTCAACCTGAAAAAAACCCGACTAGTGGTTTGGTTTGACTTGGTTTAGTTTTGGGGAAAAAAACCCGACTATATTTGGGTTGGTTTGGTTTTAACTAAAAAAAACCAACCCAAGACCAGACCAACCCGAATTTATATATATAATTTTAAAATTTTATTTTATACATAAAAATATTTTCTTTGATATAATTTTTAAATATTTCTTATACTTTTCCATAGTTTTTATCTTTTAATATATTATTTCAAGTTTGAAACTTAGAATTATGAATGGGCCAATAAAGATTATAGTCCATAGATGTTGGTAATTATAATAAAGCTTAAATCAAAATCAAATTAATACTAATGCAAAAAGAAAATCAATTCAACACTAAGAATGGCAATAATATTGAATATTTGTTCTAATGCAAAAAGAAAATCAATTCAACACTAAGAATGACAATAATATTGAATATTTGTTCTTCAGTTTTAAATTGGTTTAGACAATTAAAATACATAATCTAATTTTAATTTTCTTTAATATTTAGTCATGTAACTAATACTTATTAAACTTAATTTTAACATGATTTAGTACTTTTAAATTATGATAGTTTTCATTATGACTTGTTAATTTGCAATATTTGTTTTACGCGATTTCATTATTATTATTTTTGTTGGATATTTTAGTGTCATTAATCATATTATATTGTGTTATATTTTTAAGAAACATCTTAGATAGTTATTTTTTGGTAGGACTAAAGAAATATTTGAAGTAAAAGTAAATTATATGTTTGTATGAATACTTTACCGGAAAAACCCGAAACAACCCGAAAAACCCAAAAAAGCCCGAGGTTGAAAAACCCAAGTTTTATTGGTTTGGTTTGATTTATAAATTTAAAAGTCCGACACAAATGGTTTTATTTGATATTTGAAAAACCCGAACCAACCTGGCCATGTACACCCCTAATACCCATCTAATCAGTCTTGGTTTGGCATCCTTCTTTGCCATACGATACCTCAATGCCAAATGATCAGTATTCACAATAACTTTTGTGACAAGCAAATAGGATCTAAACTTCTCAAATGTGAAGACTATAGCAACCAATTATTGTTCAGTAACATTATAGTTCTTTTGAACAACATTCAAAGCTTTGATCGCATAATATATGAAATGAAGAATCTTCCCTCGCCTTTGCCCCAATACTACGCAAAGTTCTAGCCCACTCACATCATACATCACTTCAAATGGTTGTCCCCAATCTGGTGAAATAATGATTGGTGAAAAAGTCAACTTCTCTTTCAGCCCCTCGAGTGCTCTCAGACAAGCATCATCAAACTCAAACTTAGACTCCTTTTCAAGTAATTTGCACAATGGGTGAGAAATTTTTGAGACATCCTTTAGGAACTTCCTATAGAAACCTGCATGCCCCAAAAAACTTCTAACACCTTTCACAGATATGAATGGTGGTAGTTTTTCTATTACTTCAATTTTTGGTCTATCAACTTCAATTCCATTTTGTGAAATTTGATGGCCCAGAACTATACCTTATTTCACCATAAAGTGACATTTCTCCCAATTGAGCACAAGATTGCACTCTTCACACCGTTCCAGTACTTCACCTAAATGAACCAAGCAATCATCAAATGAATCACCAACTACAAAGAAATCACCCATAAATACCTCAATTGTGTCCTCCACTATATCAGAAAATATTGACATAATGCAACGCTGAAAAGTCGCCGGCACATTACTCAACCCGAATGACATCCTCTTGAAAGCAAATGTCCCATAAGGACAAGTGAAAATGGCCTTCTCTTGATTTTCTGGAGCTATAGATATGATTGTAGCCCGAATACCCATCTAGAAAACAATACCAACCCTTTCCAGTAAGACGATGTACCATTTGATCCATGAATAACATTAGGAAGTGATCTTTTTCAGTCCACGCATTCAACTTTCGATAGTCCATACAAACTCTCCAACCGGTCACCGACCTCATAGGAACGAGCTCATTCTTTGCAATAGGAACCACAATGATTCCTCCCTTCTTTGGAACATATTACACTGGATACACCAAACTACTATCATCAATAGGATATACGACTCCAGTATCCAACCACTTAATGATTTATTTCTTCACAATCTCTTGTATCAGTGGATTTAATCTTCGTTGGTGCTTAATACTTGGCATGCAATTCGGCATAAGTTGAATTTTGTGAGAATAGATATCGGTGGGATACCAATAATATCAGCAATAGTCTATTTGATAGCCCTTTTTAATTATTTCAAGACTGATATCAATGCCTCAACTTGCCCTTCATTCAAGTTAGAAGCAATAATAATAGGTAAAGTACTATTTTGGCCCAAAAACACATACCACAAGTGAGATGGAAAAGCTTTAAGCTCCAACTTCAGAGGCTCCTTAACAGATGGTCTCGCAGGCGGAGTGTCTCGATTCCTTAAATCAAAATCCATCTTCTTTGGTTGACGATGAGAAAAACTTACCCCAACAAATGCAACTACTAGCTCATCATATTCATTAATACCAGCTCCATCAAAATTCTTGATCACAACAGCTAACACCTCAACACCAAGTCTCTCCTAAATAGAAACCTTTGGGACTCCCTCAACAACATGATTCACTATGGACACCACCTTAAGATCACTAGCATGCATCATAGATCTGAAAATTAAAATTGACCTCTTCATTATTCAAACAAAACTTCATCTGCTCCTTTTCCATATCAATCAAAGTTTGCCCAGTAGCTAGAAATGGTATCCCTAAGATGATGGGGACCTCAAAATCCACTTCACAATCTAGTATAACAAATTCTAGCAGAAATATGAATGACTCAAATTTCACAAGGACATCTTGAAGTACCCCAATCGGTCTCTTAACAGTTTGGTCAGCCATGAGTAGCCGTATTGCAGTCGATTTGGGGGCTCCCAAGCCCAGTTTTTTGTTTATAGACAGTGGCATTTGATTAATACTAGCAACCAATTCACATTTAGCTTTGGCGAAATGCAACATACCAATCGTACAAGGAGTAGTAAATGCTCAAGGATCCTCTTTCTTCTAAACTAATGATCTCGTAACAATAGCAGTACAATGTTGCAACTTGTCATCATCTTCAACATTTACAGCCCTCTTCCTAGTCATCAAATCCTTCATTAACTTAGCATAACCCGACATTTGCTCAAGTGCCTCAACCAAAGGAACATTTATGGACAACTGCTTTAGCATAGCTATAAACCTGTAGTATTTTCCTTCTTTCATTTTCTTTACCAACCTTTGTGGGAAGGGAGGTGGAGGTCTTGGCATAGGGATGATATTTTGTGTAACCTCCGCCTCCTTCTCATTATGATCTTTCAGCTTCTCAACTACCTATACTTCGTCCTTTACATGCTTTTCTACACTTTCCACGCTAGTCGGCATAACAGGGTCTATAGTATACTTTCTTTCTCTAGTAGTGACTATCATGCAATGACCTTCATTCTTCGAATTCTTGATAATATTGCTAGGAAGTGTTCTTGGCTGAAGGATTTATACTTGTCGAAAACTGGCTCAACTACTATTCAATCTGCTTAATTGATAATGCACGGGACTCAACTCTTTCACCAATGCCAGATAAATCATTACGCATCTCCTTCACATTATCATCAGTCGAATCAAATCTTTTCATTATCTTGTGCATCATATCTTTAATGTTATTTATACTCGATCCAGCATTTGTGTTCGTAAGTCGAATATAGGGTCCATTCTTATCATTCCTGCTACCATTCCCCTTCTGGTTATAATTGTTTTCACAATTGTAATTCACATCATGGACATAGTTTCCTTCACGATAAAATTTCATGTAGTTCCGACCTTGGTTTCCTTAACCTTGGCACCAATTATCCAAATTGGGTCATTGGGTGTTAGTTTGGAAACCCCATGTCTGATCATTCATAAGATTTGCATCCTTCTCATACATACTCATCAGCAAGTGGTGCTCTAGGTTGATAATTCACCATATTCACTTTGTCAATGGTGCCACTCACATTTTTCAATACCAAGCCAATTTTTGTTCTCAATTGGGCCATATCTTCACAAATATCTTCATTGGTCTGAATTAGTGCGATTTGTACAGAAAATGTGTTGCTTCTAGTATTTGAATTTCTAGTGCTGTGTGCCTTCTTATTCTTAGAGATCTTTTCAAGTTTTCAGCAATCTATTGAGATGTGCATGCTGCATAAGATCCTCCGAAATAGTATTTAGCACAACTTTCCATTATCATCTTACCTTCTGTAAAATTACTCTTTCAGTGACTTGTCATCTATGCGGTGGTTGGGCACACTCCTCATAAACTCAGTGAATCTATCCCAAGAGCTACTCGTCGACTCCCCATGCAATGCCACAAAGTTATTGAGTTTCTCCTTGAGATTCAACTTCTTGGACACTAGAAAATACCTTTTCATGAATTTCTTGTGCAGCCCATCCCAAGTGGTGATTGAGTTATAAGGCAATTCTGAAAACCATATTGTAGCATCACCTGTGAACAAAAGTGGAAACACCCTTAAGTCGATCACATCAATGTCTAAATCTGGTCGTCCCACACTACTCAAGCAAACACTCTTCACTTTAATTATGTGAGCATATGGATCCTTTGAAGGTAACCTAGCAAATAGCTCTCTAAATGTAAACATCTGCATCAAAGAGCGGTCACCACGAAAGTATGTTCGGGAGGTAGTGGAGGGATAACTATAGCACTAGTCGACTGATTTTGCCATCCTTCCATTTTTTCAACTTGTGGATTACCCTGAATATGCCCAAGCACGTTCAAGACTCCCAGAGGTTGGAAACCAGCTCCATCCCCTTGACCCACTCTGATTGGATCATTCTGTACTCTTTCAACCATTCTTCTCAAAGTTTTTGTTAATTCAAAATCGTAAGGAGTCATGAGATTGCCTTGACTCTATGTACTTGGCATACATTAGAGATAAGACTTGTAGAAAAAAAACAAAACAAAACATGAAATAAGGAAATACTTGACTTAAAGTTCAATAACAAAATTAGTCTAATCTAAAAGTTGTATTCCTCTGCAGCGATGCAAAAATTTGATATGCCCAAATTATACCTCTCTAAAGAAGTATAAGCGGTCGTTGTCAAATAAACAAACTAACTTTTAGGTTAGGGTCGATCCGATGAGGTATATGGTCTAGACTTAGGCTAATTTATGATTATCTACTTTTAGTCAAATTACTTCCATAAAAAGGGGGATTTGTATATAAAGTAACAGTAAATTGATTTGTAGTAACAAGTAACAAAAAATCACAATTCACAGTTTGAAATATCAATATGAGATGAAAACTAGGGTACATGTGTTCCCCATAAGTTCTTAATGCAGTAATTCCAACGATAGTAAATTTATCCTAGTGTTAACATGCAAGGTTGGTAAGTTATGTATCTCCTAAGTGATTGACACTCCAAATAGAGAATTTCACCACGCAACTTGGTCCATCTATGGGTGTATGCTTTACTAACCATTACCCTTAACCCTAGATTAGCCTTAACAGTAAGTGGGTTATGCTATTAGATAGCGGATTATCACATCTAAGTCTTCGTTGTTCAATCACTTTCTCATTCATTACTTTCTTGGTCCGGCAAGTAGGAATGAGGTGAGTTCTAACGTTGGCCACCATTAAAAAGTATTCAAAACGAAATGATTAATAATACATGCATAGACATTATTCAAGAATTACTTAATGATGGTTTTACTTTGTTAATTACTCATGGTTTCCACAATCCTAGTTGTCGATTTAGCTATTCATTCTTGAGTTATCACAATTCATATTAGGATTTTAAATAGAAATCATGAACCTACAATAAGAATAAATGAAATCCGAAATCTTGAATTTAAAATTAAAAGCAAATTGCATATACAAATTTAAGAATTAAATACCAAGAGTGTTTGTAAAATAATTATCAAAGACAAAATAAAGTATCACAAAGGGTTTAACACCCCAAAAAAGAAATATACAAGTAGTATTTATAGGACAGTGAAGTTAAGGAAACTCTGATTTGGGTAGTTTCGATCAATGGCAGGCTTTCTACGGTCCATGACTGAATCAACAATCTGTGGTCTTTTCCGTGGTTTTGCAGTTGACCGAAATCATATGGTCTTTAGACAACGGTCATAACCTTCTGCTCATAGGTCTATCCACAGTCTGTCTTATCTTTTCGTTGTTCAAGTACTGTAACTCATCTTCTTTGAATCAAGTGACGACCATTAATCCACGACCTGCCACTCAGCATACGAGGCATTATTAGCCTTTGTGCTTCCACACTTGGTCTGATTTCCTTAAACACACCACCTATGGTGCATCAAGTGAATGATGGCTCATGGGTGAGCTCATTTGTTGCCAAAATCCTGATGGTTAAGCTATGTTAAACTCTAACTGCTCAAAACCTATTTCCTGCAAGATTAGACCAAAAGACTATCAAATCTATTAACAAATTTTCCTAAGACGCATGTTAACTTCATATATAATGCATCAAAAAACCATAAACTCATGGTACATCACTCAATACTTACATGTTGACCATTGCTAACTAGGACATAAATTGGTTGTACTAAAAGTGTAGGCACGTGCCATATGAGTGTAAATTTGGTAGGAAGTCTAACTCTATAGGTGTAAGCTAGAACTTTCCCAAGTAGTCTTGCTAAGATTGTTAAATAACTGGATAGGAAAGGATCATAGGCCATTTTTTTTTGTTTTAGTCCACTTTAGCAAAAAATAACTACCAAATGAAATCATTAACCCTTGAACCTTATTTAGCCTTGAGGCTTATTTTGTTATCACCTTTTTGATATTGTATCCTTGGTTCTCCAAAGGCACGATGCCACAACTCAGGCCAAAACCCTAAGTTGAGGGTGGTCATGACCTAAATGACAAAGAAATAGTTTAGCAGTATCATATACTTGGTTATTCCGAAGGCACGAAACCAAATTGTATGTTATGGATGGTTCAAGTAAATGGTAGTTTTAATAAGAAGAAAAATGCTATATATATATATTTATATTATGTGGGTACAGGGATGTGCTAAAGAAAAAGAGGTTGGAACCACTCAAATAAGAGATGCGTCCTAATAAGAACTTTGGGGAACTGAGGTAATCTAGTCACTCCTAGACCGAAATGTTCCACTCCTTAACTTGAGCCAATGCTACAAGCCAATAAAAGTCATATAGTGATCCTATTCCGATTGTTCGATAGTTGCAGTATAGAAAACAAGGGCAAGCCTATGGTATGTATACTTGCAATGTTAGAAGTTCTTTTGGAGAGTGATAGTACTTGTTAGTCCCAAATAACATGTGTGAGGGACTTCTTTAGTGTGAGGGCTCTATGTTTGCTTTTTCTAGTTTGCTATGTTAGTTAATAGTTGGTACTAGTATAAGCATGATTGGTTGTGTATAATGGGATATCGTCCATTGATCCTTCCATGTTAAGCAGATAATTTTAGATTAAAGTGTTGTGGAAATAGTTGATGCATATCTGTGATGTTGTTCCTATGTATTTGAGCATCAAATATTGTTCTTTTTCATCACTTGAGGACAAGCAATAGTTCTAAGTTGAGGGTGTTGATGTGTCGTGAACTCATAGCATATTTGATGCCCAAAACAAAGGATTAGTGAAAGAAGTCGAGCTTGTTTATGTGGATATGATGTTTATTTTGCTAATGTGTAGTTAAAAACACTTGGAATGAATTGAAGGAAGGAAAGGAGTAAAAGTGACGTGGCAAGTGAAAGAAACTACACTAGTGGCTATACGAGCCGTGAAGTGTTGCACGAGTAATGAAGATGCTCGTGGAAGTGATCTAAAAGAAAGGAAAGTGAAGTGTAACTAATCAAGGCCCCAGACGGATCGTGGTACACTATACAAGCCGCACAGTGGTTCGTGTAGTGAAGATAGACAACTTTTTGTCTAAGTGTGAGTTTACAAAGGGGTTAACAAGCTGTGTACTTCCTCACGGACCGTCACCTTGCTCATGAAGAGTGACGTCAATATTTCTCCTACTTCATGTAAGACTCTTTTCTAAGAGTATTTTAATTCCTTAGGGTTTAATTTTGAATGATTGTTGAAACTCTGAGATATCTTAAGTGGGGAGAAACGATAATTTTCTTTTTGAACATAATTTTTGGTTGAACAATTGGTGATCAAATTTTGTAATCTTGATTTAGTGCAGATAATCAAGACACTTTTGGTTTTACTATTATTTTTTGTCTATATTTTTATGCTTTCAATAATCTCCACTATTTGTATCACGCCCCAGATTCAAGGGGGGCAACTGGCTCCTAATGCCAAAACTCATGCTCGAGCCGACCCTGCTGAACTATTTGCTACTAGCGCATGGCAGCCACACGCAATCAAGAAAATAAACAAGTATATCTCGACTTAAAATTAAGCCCTCCGCCGGCAAGGCCACTGTAAACAGATCCATAAAAGAAAAAGCTACTCGCAAGAGTTCATATAAAGAAATAGCCAACTAGCACAGAAGTCCTGATTGGGCCGTCGAGGCCACCATGATCTCTATACCAAAACTGAAAATAGGTATATCAAGACAATGCATCACACAATTAACAAGCTTCAGCAAACCAACAAACTAGACCAGCATGCCCATAACGTAGCTATAAACCCCACAAACTAGTCTGCAAGCCTCTAAGAGTAGTAAATATTTGCAGGACAGGGCCCCAGCCTACCCATGAAAAATATATACAACAAAAGCTAACAAACCTCCCAACTCTGCCAGCTCCGGAGGAAAGGGGCTAGCCAACCGGTATAAGTCAATCCTACTGCTGAGGAGGTCTACTCGGTAGTCTGTCGAGACCTGCATGCATGAATGCAGTGATGCTTATCGTGACCAACGATACTAACCTATGGTATGAATGTCTACGATCATCGATAGTATAGTAACCCAACTAAAAGTTGGGGTCGTGTCCCAAGGGAACGGTTTTTGAGAATTAATAACCAATTAGAATTTCATTCAAGTTAGTCGTAGTTAAAAACATTTGCAATAAAAGACATAGTAAATTAAAGGGGGTGACACGAAAGTGTCAAATATCAAATGGGGTTTTGTAACAAGTAATAAAACGGCAAAATAAACAAGAAAATAAAGTATGGGGAAAGGTTCTTAGGATGTGACTGCAATATAAGTTGAGATAAATTGTTGGGTTCATGCTTTCGATAGGAAATTTTCAAGACAATAGTGACTAGGCTAATCTTTAAATGGAAATAAGTACCCTCTCGGGCAATTTAGCCCGTTTCAAATGCATTTCTCTCGGACACCCATTTGCCGCATGAAGAGCAGTGTACGCCTTACCCCACTCACTCTCTCGAGCTGAGTGTTAGGATATGGGACTAGGGCTCACCCTTTCGGGCTGAACCTCATGTCGACCCACTCCTTAGTCCATCAGTCTAGTGGTTTTGGTTTCGCAACCTCCCTCTCAGTAAAGCCGAAAACACATGGGTGGCTTTTTATTTGCAACTACAAACCGTTTAGATTAAACCACAACCACTAGGTGAAATCACCATTAACATACATCTAACCTATCAGCAAGCAAGACCCAATAAGAATATCAACCCATATTTACTAAATCACACCCCAAGAATGGGGGTTTTTAGCCACACATCAAGAAATAAGAAATTATACCTAACATGATAAAGAAATCAACTGGGTATAAGAAATTAAACCTTAAATTAAGCAAAGGGAAGTGAATAGAGAAGACCCACTTCTAACTTGGGGAAGAAGAACTCCTTTTTTCAAGTGTCCACAAAACCCTCTCCAAACTTGAGATAAACTATTTTTTAGAATATTTTCTAAAGTGAAAATAATAATAATAATTGTTCCACACTCCAATCTCACTTAAAACTACAACTCTAAATAGTATTTATAGTTTTCACAGATTGTGCTGCGGAGGATTGTTCGGTGACATTAGTCGAGATCGCCGATGAACTCAGCGATCCGCCCTTTGGTCAGCTCATCGCCTTCAGTGTCTTGCCTTTAGCATCCTTGCATTATGGATCATTGGGCGGTATAGTACTGCTTCATGGAACTGATCGGCGACCCACTGACTACTCATTTCCTCGCCTTTTGATCCATTTCCTTCAAGGCTTCGCGTACTGGAATGAAGGGCCGCTTATGTCGTTTTGGCGACTCGCCAACTCGGCGATCCGCAGGATTCCATTTCTTGTTCTTTTCAGCCCTATTTACTCCGTTTTGCGCCTAAGTGTCCATGCTTCCACTAAAACTTCAAATACCTGAAACTTCAGCATTTTAATCAGGTATTGAGGTAAAACAAGCATTCAAGGACACTGTTTCCATTAAAACAAAGCCCTAAATGAGTACAATTTTTGGACACATCAACACCCCCAATTTAAGCTTTTACTTGTCCTCAAGCAAACTCAAGTTCAGCCGTTCAAAAGGGTACCTTAAACAGTGCTACACAAGACTAAATCACGAATGCACACAACAAGACTCAATTTACTTATGCAAGGATCAATTGTGTACTCAAAAATTCAAATTGTGACACACCATCACCAAAGATTCTCATGTTCGCATTACTTGCTACTTGTGCAAGTTCAAGCTCAACAAAAGTATCTAAATGCCCTCACACAAAGAATGATTCCATATTCACACATATATATGAGTCAATTTAAAATTACGAATCAGACACAACGCTCACACTCAAAAAGAGGAACACAATGCATGTTTTTACCCATAGGTTTGCCCTTATTTTCTAATTGACTTTCGATCCAGCTTACTCAAGATCAAAAAGGTTTTTCTAAGGCTTGTGGTGGGGCTGAGTGCAAAGGTATGGTCATTTAGGCTTAGTGAAATTTTCCTCGTGAGATGTGATGTTCTCAAGAAATCTTCTTCCCTTCCTTCCTTCCTCAATTCTTCTTCTAGTGCTCATAAGTCATCCTATTATTCGTTCTCCATGTATTGCTTGGAAACCCAGTTTCTTTTGCACTTTTATTCTACAACTTTCTTCTTCTTTCTTTTCTTTTCTTTTTCTTTTTCTCTTTTTATTTTATATGGAGGGTTTCCATTTTGTTTTGCAATACAATAGGTTCAGGAGGCTTTCTTGCACTTCTTGACTCTTCCTTTTCCTTTTCACCACACCCCCAACTTAGACTTTTGGCCTAAGTTGGCTATTCACTAAACACATCTCAAGAGAGTTATAGGTAGTAGATGAAAAAAATCTAGGGTTAATCAAGGTTCTTCCAAAGAAAGGTAAGGCTCAAAGGTGTTCAAAAGATTTAACACGCTCACAGGTAGGTCACAAAAATAGGTATATGTCAAATTGGCTCACACTCTTTAAAATTACCTAAGAACATCTCAAGAGTACACCTTTCTAAATCAATCAGACTTACGAGGAAAATTCTAGGTTTATTCATACATAGTTCAAAGTAATCTAATCAAAAAGGCATCGATACTTCAATCAAACAAGACTAGACACGCTCGCTAGTGTGCAATGGTCATCACAAGAGAATCAATTTGATAAATGGCTAATCACAACGAGATGCAAAGATTTCACATATTGTCTATGCAACTTCTTTTGGCCTTATCATAGTTGTACATTCATGTTTATTCAATTGGGAGCACTATTCAAGTTATTAGTATTGATTGAAACCGAGACTCAAATTATTTTTGCAAAAGAACAACCACTTTCAACACAAAAGGTGGCAAAACAATTTCGAAAGGGATGACAATTATTTTGCAAGTGAAACAACAGGAACCATGAGCTCAAACATCCACAGAAAAGTAGTAATTTAAAATAATAATTAAAAACAGACAACCCAAATACATACAAAACAAAACAGGACTGTCAACACAAAAGGTGTGGGCCTCACCCCACCACAAATAAAAACTGTTTGTCCTCAAATGCAAGAAATAAGTATCTAAAAAGGCAGATGAAGAAACACATAGAGGGAGGTAAAGAGGAAATCATGTTTAAGCAGTCGCTCCATCTGTCTGGACCTGAATATGGGCATCGGTGCTTGGTATATCTATCGGGTTGCGTGGCTCAGTCTCAGAAGTAGCCTCAGACATACTAGTAATGCCAGATCCACTGGGAGCTACTGTGAGTGGCTTAGCTGGCACTATTGTAGTTGCCGACCGCACAACTATCTCTACGAGATTTGGCAAGTCTCTGAATATGATGTCCTCTTGGCTCTCGCTCAGCACCTTATCATGCACTACTACTTGATCTTCATCGATCTCTGTCTCTGACTCTTTGTGCCCTGAATCATCCTTCTTTATGTCTCCAGTAGTGGTCGGGGGAATCCCATAGGTTTTAGGGATATCTGTGTCATTTGCTCCCCGCATCAGTGTTGTGAGGTCGATAGCCTTCAGATAGGCTACATCCTTCTTTAGCTCGGCTATTCTAGATTTTAGGGTTGAAACCTCGGGTGTCTCCCCCTGTCTGCTCTCATAAGCAGTGACTCTTGCAGTCAGTTCATCAACAGTGTTTCTAATAGGGGTTAGTGCAATCAAGATATCACTGTCAATCATCTCTGTGACAGATCTCTCTAATCGTGTCACCCTAACATCCGTCTAGTAGGCTAGCCATTCTCAGGATCATGGCCTGAGTGATCCTGGAAGGTTGGGCTGATGATGAAACACATGGGGCCTATAAGGAAGGAAGGGAGGATCGGGTATACCTGATGGCTCAAAGGCAGAAGTATGCAAAGGTGTGTCTGCTGGTAATGCATAAACATCGACCTCTAGAGATGTATCTGTTGTGGGTACCCTTCTCTTGTCAATCTCCTCTTGTGGGAACTTCACTTCTATACGCCGGATGTTGGTGGAGGAAGATGGGGTAACCTCAACATCCCTCGTAATGTCACGTGATACTCCAGCTCACCGGCATAGATCAGTGATCAGTACAGGAAATGGCATAGACATCTGTGTATGTTTGGCCCTCATAGCCATCTCCTGTGAAACCAGCAATCCCAGGTCGATCAGCCTCCTGGACATGAAAAAACCAAGGCAAGCCGCCTTCAGATAATGCATAATGGACTCATTTGAGGATAGCATGATAGTGCTACAGATGAACCCAAACCAATACCAAGAGGCGGTTTTCATATCCCTATTCTCAAGGGGGACTCCCACGTCCATCCACCTCGGGGTGGTGTCAGAGATCATCGAAGCTAACCAACCCTTAAAATCATCAAGCGATAGGGCAATAGGCAAACCATGGTAGGGAAGTACCGAGTGCAGCGGTCGTCCCAATACAACATTTATGTGTTCGCTGTGACACTCTACTTCCTTTCCTCTAACCATAACCGATTTCACTGGTCAGAAATTAGTGGCCTTCTTTCTGCTTTTCGAGACCAACCCTCTATAGGCTACGTAGAATTCCCGGACCCAGGAAGGTATGTAAGTACCCCGTGGCCTCGTGAATTGCTCAAACTCGTGATACCTGAGCGTGTCAAGCACCTCAGCATGCTTACCTTCCAGGCCTTCCACGGATAGCAATTTTTCTTTGAGAATGGTACGTAAACCATTTTCTTTCAATCTGTTCAGCAATCTCAGTGGAAGTGGAACTAAGGGAAGTGCAAGAGCCACTGGAGGTGGTGTTGGGGTTGGCACTGGTGCAGTAGTAGGCAAAGTGGTAGCTGAAGGGGTGCTGGTGGCTATGGACTGAGACCTGGCATGGAGCGCTCTCCTTCGGTCAATCAGAGGCAGTTCATCCTCTGGTTCAACAAAATCTGGCTCCACAACTACTCCTTTCTTTGCTATATGCTTTTCCTTTTTCCTTTATCTTCCGATGGGAGATCTTGCTTTCTTTTTTGTGAAGGGCATGATCCTCCTTTATTTATTGTAATACCCTTTGTTGTTTTCTGAGGGGGGTCGTTTAGGTTTGTGTATACCATTTCTGCAAAAGATCAAGAAGAAACTCAAATGCAAGTACAGAAAAGTTATTACAGATAAACTCGTTGATCTGATCGATAAGTCGCCGAATCTCTTTGGCGAGCCAAAACAAGCTCACTTAAGAAATTTGCTTAACAATAAGAGGAAAACAGCAATAGGTAGGATCATTCGGTGAATCGTTGACTACTTTCAGCGAGCTGGATATGTCTGCCAAAAGTGACAGTGCAACAGGGTTCCAGGGATGTAGATAAAGGGCGATTATAATATCTTCGGCGAGTCGCCGAGCATTTTCGGCGCCCTCAAACTTCTCGCCAAAAGTTATAGACTCAAACTCCAATCGAGGCGCCAAATCATCGGCAAGATAGGGACATTAGGCGAACCACCGAGTCATTAGCGAGCTCAACTTAACTCACCAATCGACCCAACGTGCCTATTTTGAACCTACTTTATCGAATTCAATCCCCCAATTCCAGAAAATCAAATCAAAGCATCCACTTATGGAATTCAAACAAGACCCGCACTACCCATCACTCTCGAGATACTCAGACCTCCCCCAATCAGCCTAACAACTAACATGCAACACCCCTATCGATATCAATTAATTCAAAGTGCAAACACTAAGGAATTCAATCATTTAAGCATTTTAGGCAAAGTTTATGAATTGAAAACAACATCATAGCAACCTATTTCTTACAGAGAGACCCAGCACATATCATCCTAATACTATAACTGCAAATGAGTGAAAAAGTTTCAAAAATAAAATCGGGGTTTTAGAGACTAACCTTGTATGCCGATCAAATAGCTTTTTGTAATGCTAGGCAGTGAAGAATTCCTAGTTCCGACCACCAATTGACAACTATAATACTAATTGAAGACACTAATTTTGAAAATACTAATATAGGGTGAATTTGTGAAGCATAAAAGCAAGGGAAAGTGAATGGTTTGAAAGCATTGAAGTCTTTGGCAATATATTAACCGTCCAATTCCAAGTCTTTCGGCGACGTTAGTCATGTCACCGATAGCATCGGCGATGCGCAGAAAGACTACTTATCTCGCTAAGTTTTATAGGACATACCTTATTTTGGGGTCCCAACGGTGGATTAAATTGGAATCGCGAATAGATTTGGCGACTCGCCCACTAGGTCCTTAGCTCGCCATCCTGTACTACTCAACACCTTTCGCATTTTACCGTACAAAATTAGCACACCCTTATTCAAATAGAATAATTAATGAAAAAGAAGTAAAACCTTGGGTTGCCTCTCAAGAAGTGTCTTATTTTACGTCGTGGCACGACACAAGTCCTTACGCAATCTCCCTTATTAGGGTCAATCCCAGAGTTACCAGGCAACCCCAATAGTTCATTTGAGTGAAGAGGAGGCACTACGTAACTCAAGAGCGACCTGATCAACTAGATCGATCTAGAGTGAGAACCAACCATTTGGTTCAACACTTTAACATTCTCCTTTATCTCATTTATCACTCTGTCTTGTTCAGTGACCTTTAGGAGAATGATTTGCAGTGTATCCTCAACACGGCTGTGTTCATTGTTTCTAGACTTCCTTCGCTCATGAAAGGGCATGTACCTCCAAAGACTTATGCACTAGTTTTCCACCTCTGAGATCTTGGTGGTTGAGTTGTTCAGCTGAGTTACCAGCGCAATTAACATGAAGTCATCCTCGACTTCTTGATTCACCTCAGCTAACTTGGTAGCACTTCTTTCGGTCATTCTCAAGGTGCCTGTATAAAATCAAAATCTCAAAGAAAAACAAAACTAAGAGTAAAGTTAATAATCTACGAATAATAAGATGAAAATTCTAGTGAACTTAAAATTCTCAAATAACACCACTCCCCAGCAGCGGCGCTATTTTAATGCTTATCGTGACCAACGACACTAACCTACGGTATGAGTGTCTACGATCATCGATAGTATAGTAACCCAACTAAAGGTTGGGGTCGTGTCCCAAGTGAGCGGTTCTTGAGAATTAATAACCAATTATAATTTCATTCAAGTTAGTCGTAGTTAAAGACGATTGTGATAAAATATATAGTAAATTAAAGCGGGTGATAGGAAAGTGTCAAATATCAAATGGGGTTTTGTAACAATTAATAAAATGGCAAAATAAACAAGAAAATCAAGTATGGGGAAAGGTTCTTGGGATGTGACTGCAATATAAGTTGTGAAAAATTGTTGGGTACATGCTTTCGATAGGAAATTTGCAAGACAATAGTGACTAGGCTAAGCTTTAAATGGAAATAAGTTCCTTCTCGAGCAATTTACCCCGTTTCAAATGTGTTCCTCTCGGATACCAATTTGTTGCATGAAGACCAGACTACGCCTTATCCCACTCACTTTCTCGAGCTGAGTGTTAGGATATAGGACTAGGGATCACCCTCTCTGGCCGAACCTCATGTCGACCCACTCCTTAGGCCATCAGTCTAGTGGTTTTGGTTTCGCGACCTCTCTCTCGGGCAAGCCGAAAACACATGGGTGGCTTTTTATTTGCAACTACAAACCCTTTAGATTAAACCACAACCACTAGGTCAAATCACCATGAACATACATCTAACCTATTCGCAAGCAAGACCCAACAAGAATATCAACCCATATTTGCTAAATCACACCCCAAGAATGGGGGTTTTTAGCCACACATCAAGAAATATGAAATTATACCTAACATGATAAAGAAATCAATTGGGTATAAGAAATTAATCCTTGAATTAAGCAAAGGGAAGTGAATAGAGAAGACTCACTTCTAACTTGGGGAAGAAGAACTTCTTTCTTCAAGTCTCCACAAAACCCTCTCCAAACTTGAGAGAAACTATTTTTTAGAATATGTTCTAAAGTGAAAATAATAATAATAAGTGTTCTACACTCCAATCTCCCTTAAGACTACAACTCTAAATAGTATTTATAGTTTTCACAGATTGTGCTGCAGAGGATTGTTCAGCGACATCAGTCTAAATCATCGATGAACTTGGCGATCCACCCTTTGGTCAGCTCATCCCCTTCAGTATCTTCCCTCTAGCATCCTTGCATTCTGGATCATTGAGTGTTACAGTACTGCTTCACGAAACTGATCGGTGACTCGCCAACTACTCCTTTCCTCGCCTTTTGATCCACTTCCTTCAAGGCTTCGCGTACTGGAACGAAGGGCGGGTTATGTCATTTCGGTGACTCACCAAGTTAAAATCAGCGATCCGCAGGATTCCATTTCTTGTTCTTTTCAGCCCTATTTGCTCCGTTTTGTGCTTAAGTACATGCTTCCACTAAAACTTCAAATACCTGAAACTTCAGCATTTTAATCAGGTATTGAGGTAAAACAAGCATTCAAGGACACTATTTCCAATAAACTAAAGCCCTAAATAAGTCCAATTTATGGACTCATCATGCAGCGCCCCCAGACAATAGGGCGTCAGTACAAAATAATGTACATAGTGTGAAAGACAATAGACTATGAGCAGGTATCCTAATATACTAGACTATTCCGCTAAATAAATCAAGAATAAGATAAGCATACTGACCTGCTCCTAAATCTAAACTTATCCAAAATAATAAAACAACATCCTAACCAAGCCCCCATAAGCTTGGCAGGTACAAACAGCACACAAGACCACCTACCCAGGCCCCCATAAGCCCAGAAGGTGCCAATCAGTCTATATACCCCTATCAGTAGTCCCCTAGTCCCGTAGGAAGTCACATAGTGCTCTTAGGCAATAGTATAGTCCTGTAGGCAGCATATAGCTCTCTTAGGCATCAATATAGCATATAGGCAACTCATAGCCCTCTTAGGCAACAACATGGCACCATAGGCGACTCATAGTCCTTGTAGGCGTCAATATAGCCCTATAGGCAACTCATAGCCCTTCTAGGCATCAATATACCCCTGTCGGCAGAAATAGCCCTTCTAGGCATAGATCACATTCTTGCAGCTAACCACAATAGCCCAAAAGGAAACAATAACAATCCAACAGCTTAAAGCGAGCAATTTAGTTATAAGCAACCTATAAAAATAGCCTCTAAGTCGTGTCCAACATAGGATGCTACTACTGAATTAGAATCCCGATAAGAGAGGATTATATCCACTCGAGCAGCCAACAATCAACAATAATGGATACAAGTATAACAACGATAACAACTCAATTACATTGCTCCTAAGCTTTAAGGAAACATGCCGTAAGAAGAGAATAGGCTTAACATACCTTTTTCGCTAAATTCACGTGGCCTAACGACTTTTACTCATAACTCCCTCGATATTACTACTAGGTAGGACCATAATCAACACACAAAAATAAAAGATACCATGACAATACGATAAAAGATATGTATTTCCGGCGCAAATTGCTATTTGTTGCTTATAAAAGCTAGAGTTAATGAAAGAAGGGTCTTACCTCAATCTTAAGTTCGTAATACGCCTCAAAACCTTCAAATATATCCAAACCCTTGCTGTCCCAACACTAAAGTGTGATATGCTATGAAATCGATAAAAAAAATTATACCACGATGATGAGCCCAACGCGTAGAACAACTTTCGTCAAGAACTTGAGTCAAAAAAATCTATACTTCAGTTGATCCTAGAAATGGGTTTCTCTAATTTTTCTGGTTCTTAGCTAACAAATGAAGAAAAAATTTGAAGAAGAAGATATATGTATTTTTCCACCGACCTAGGACCCCACCTCACGTGCCTGCTTGCGCAGTCCCACAAAAACGCAAATATCTCTCTATTCTGAAGTCGTATGAACAAATGGTTTGATGCGTTAGAAACTAGACTCGTAGACCTTCAATTCGATAGGTCATGGGGCCCATAAATCTTTATAGATTGGGAGAAAACCTCCAAGACATATGACCCAAATTTCGAAGAAATCTTTAAAAAGGAACTTACGATAACTTCTGCCAACTTTTTTTTTGCCAGTTACCTAACTTCAAAACTTGAGATGCAATACTTGAGATGCAACTCCAGTTGAGTTCTATAATTGACTTTGATAGTTTATACTTCTTAATTGAGTTGTAAGTTTGGACGTATCAGTGTTACAAGGTTTGATCAAAATTATGTCTGTCAATGCCAAGAAGCAGTAGACAAATCTCTTGACTACAGAATTAGGAAGGATTCTACATGATTTCTATTCATTTTTGTGATATACTTAAATTTTTTGGTGTAAGGTTTGGTACTTGAGAGACTCATAGGGTGTTTTGGCACACCTAGAACCCAAAATAATATTGAATATATTTACTTATGTCTAATAAATCACGATATAAAACACCACGATCACAAATTAAAATGATGGGTAGGATAATTCTTTTCATGAACCTTAAGTTGCCTTGAATCATATTTAATAACCTTCCCATTTTGCATAAGTACACATCCTAACCCAATTTTTGAGGCATCAAACAACAAAACTAGCATTCCCTTCCGATAAGGTCAGCACCGGAGGGAAGTCAATATATCCTTCAATTCTTGAAAACTCTTCTCACATGCTTCGGACTATATGAACTTAGCCTTCTTTTGACTCAAGGCTGTCAATGGAAGAAAACCCCTTAACAAACCTTTTGTAGTAGCTAGCTAAACCAAAGAAGCTTCTAATATCTAAAGGGGATAGAGGTCTAGGACAACTCTTGACCGCATCCGTCTTCTTAGGATCTACCTCAATAACCTTACTTGAAATAATGTGACCAAGGAAAGCTACGGACCTTAGTCAAAACACACATTTGCTAAACTTTGCTAAGAGTTGTTGGTCCTTGAGAATTTGCAACACAATCATTAGATGATTGATGCGATCATCCTCACTTCTTGAATAAATAGTATGTCATCAATGAACACAATCATAAACATGTCAAGATATTGTCTAAATACCCTATTCATCAAATCCATAAATATCGCCGGAGCATTAGTCAAATAAAATGGCATTACCAAAAACTCATAATGACCATAGCGGGTTCTCAAAGACATTTTCAGAATATCATCTTCCTTCACCATCAATTGGTGATGACCTGATTGAAGGTCAATCTTAGAGAAGTAACTCACTTCTTGAAGTTGGTAAAAAAGATCATCTATCCTTCAGAGAGGATATTTATTCTTGACAGTAACTTTATTCAACTATTGATAGTCTATACACATACGAAGAGAACTATCCTTCTATCTAACATACAAAACTGAAGCACCCAAGAGAGATACTCGGTCGGATGAAACCCTTATCCAACAAATCTTTCAATTTCTCTTTCAACTCCTTTAATTCTGTCGGAGCCATTCAGCAAAGAGGAATAGAGATAGGTTGCATATCTAGGAGAAGGTCAATACCAAAGTCTATTTCCTACTCAAGAGGAATACCGAGTAAGTCATCAGGGAACACTTATAGAAACTCATTAACAATGGGGATCGACTCAAGAGTAGGGGTTTCAGAATCCACACCCCTCACACTAACTAGATGGTATATGCAACCCTTAGGAATCATCTTTCAAGATTTAAGACAAGAGACAAATGAACCCTTAAGCATAGAATTTCCCCCGTTACACTCTAGGATAGGCTCATTTGGAAACTGAAATTTGACTACACAAGTTCTACAGTCTATAAAAGCATAATTTGAGTGCACCCAATCCATACCAAAGATAACATCAAAATCTATCATATCGAGCTCTACCAAGTCAACAAGAGTAACTCTACGGGACAAGGAAACGGGACACTTTCTATAGACCCTCTTAGCCACAGTAGAATCACCAAAAGGAGTAGAGACAGAAAAATGATCTGACAACACATCCAGAAGAACATCAAACCTCATAGCCACATATGGCATTACAAAAAACAAGGTATCACCGGAATCAAGTGAAGCGTAAACATCAAATTGGAAGATTTTCAACATACCGGTAACCACATCAGGAGAACCCTCTTGTTCACCACGAGTTTGAAGAGCATAGAATCTATTTTGGTTAGGAGCATTTGAACCTGAACCAATTGTAGGAGCTTGCTTGCCCTCTCTTTCTTTAGTCATAAGCATTGGGCAATCCCTAATCTTATGACCACTTTTACCACAACCATCTGTGCCGGCTAGAAACTTTACCCTCATGCTCCTTTCCACACCTAGCATGAGTAGACATAGGCAGTAAAGATCCACCATCATTTACTCCTTGAGGCTTAGGGATAGACACCCTATCTTTGTTTAACTTAGAAGGAGCATTGGAGGAACTTGGACCCAAAAACCTTTGTCAAAATCTAGAACGACCATGTCCATTGGACCTTGCATGAGAGAATTTACCATCACCGATTTTAGCCATTTTTGTCTCCCTAGACTTTTCCTTAAGTTTCTCCTCTTTTATCTATTGGGCATGAACCATGAGACAATAGATGTCCATGTCATTGATGAGCTTGGAGTTACGACATTCTTTAACCATTATTTTGGATACACCTGAAACGAACTTACTCATCATTGCCCTAGGATCGGCAACCGTTATAGGAGCATAGTTAGACAATTGTGTGAACTTCAAAGAATATTCCTTCACACCCATACTTCCTTGATGAAGGTTGATGAACTCAGGCACCTTTGCATCCCTCATCTCAAGGGGAAAGAACCTATCAAGGAATCCAATCTTAAACTTCTCCCAATCGAGAGGACCCGCATCTTCTAGTCTCCCTTCTTTCCATTGATTGAAGAAAATTTGTGCAACACCTTTAAGTTGATAGGTGGATAACTCTACCCTTTCCATTAGTGTCACTCCCATAATCATAACACTTTGTGAACCTCATCAATGAACTCTTAAGGATCTTCCTTAACCGTAGAACCATAAAACTCTGGAGGATTGATTCTAGTGAAGTCCCTCACTCTAGATGTCATCATACCCATATTTAGGATCATGGGAACCGCAACCTCCTTATTGGCTTGGGCTGTCATGGCTTGAGACAACACTTCAAAAGCAGCCCTAAACTTTGCATTAGTCATTTGCTGGGCCAAAGGGTCAACCAGAACTTGAGAAGCTTGAGGAGGAGCTTCTTGTTCCATATTCTCCCTAACATTCCTTCTAGCATAAGCTCTTCGATTAGCCATATCATGTAGATCATCATATAAGGATTAGGAGAGAGACCTCATAGTTAAACTATATCGCATGACTTTAGAGTAATGAAGATGTGGAGTTTACTAATCATCTTGTAGCCTCTTATTTATAAATGTGGCGCGATTCATGCTAATGAACAAGACTCTACTCGACTTGGCTTATGAGACATCCTAGGACCATTCTAAACCTTGTGCTCTGATTACCAAGTTTGTCATGACCCAAGGTACCCATAGGTGTAACATGGCGTATAGGACCCCGAGAGGCCCCGTACAAGCCACTTAGCACTCATAACATAAGAAATAGAACAAAAAGATAAAGAAAAACATTTCAAGTCCCAAAAGTTTTATAAAAGTAAAGAGAAAGTCTAAACACTTGTCTCATTAGCCATCTAGTACATAAGACTAAAATTTGGGCCTAGCCCATACATCATGTCCAAAACTGAAAATACAAAAGAAAACTAAAAGCAATGAAGATCCATCCTCGAAGCATGAGTACTTGCCAAAGCTCGGAATCTCTCAATTCAACCTCTAGCTATGAAACTAAGGACCCTGACTGTTGGACCCTACATTTGGGGAAATATAAGTAAGACTATGCATTAGTTCAAGATATGTACCAAGCATGATAGCCATGCATATAAACATTTAAATCATGCTAAAATAAGACATTTTCATGACATGTAATGACCAAGCTAAAACATGATATAAAAAGGGTTAGAAAACATAAGTCATAAAACATTTTCAATGCAATCTAACATCTTTAAAACCTTTGAACATATATGAGATAGTTCTTGAAGTAACCTTAGTTCATTATTATTGTGGGAAGTAGCCTTAACCGACATAGAGATTATGTGAGCTATAACATGATCCCCTGGTGTCTCCCACACCGAAATAGGTTGTCTTACTTTACAAGGTAAGGACCATGAACTTCTAGCTATTGTGGATCCACTACCTAATGTCTATTTAGACAATCATCCTATGGGGGCACATAGGTAAGGGATACGGATATTTATTCTAGAAACCCAACCTCTACTCACAGGAGAGATTCCATCTCAATATCTTCATGGTGCTAAGCATAAATCCCATGGAATAGTAATTTTCTTACTTTTTCTCATTATCCATGGAAGGGCATGTCATCTTTCCCATCCAAGCTAGGTCATAAGTCATAAGTCATCCATGGAATGGCATAATTCAATAACCAATCCAAGCTAGGTTACATTAGGATAACTCCATTGATTTATTTAGGTGAGAAGACCTTTCAACCTTAGAACCCTTTCTATGTGAGAAAACCTTACACAATCATACTTTCATGTGTATATGAGAAAATCCTTTCAACAACACAACAACAACATTATCATTGATGCTTCACTCTCAAAGCATCCTTAAAACATTTACATGAATTTCATAACAACATACTTAATTTCATAAACTCTTCATTCATAATTCAAAACCCACATCATATCATCATAATTTGGAAAATATGGGAATTACATGGGTTCATGGGGAATCATCATAAAACCATCATAGAATTTCATCAATTCATGCATAAGAGATCATAATTCCATCAATTAAATCAATAATCAAGAGAGCCCATAATTTATAAGAAAAACCAAAACTCAATTGGGGATTTCTAACTTTGAAAATAGGAGAATTTGGGAACTCCATGAATGGAAGGAATCCATGGATGAAAACTATCATACATCGTGGTCTTCACCACAAGTCGCCTAGGTGCTCGTGGGAGGGCAGACCTCTTTGGCCTAACTCTGTGAGCCTTCACGATCCACACCACGCCTCCTGGTGCCCTTCACGACTCGTCTAGGACTTCGTGAAGGGTGCCCAGGCTCAATCTTTGGCTTGTGACCTCTCACTTGGTCCCTTGCTTAGCCTACTAGATTTTGAGGTGTTACAATGACCCACCAACTGTGAATGTGAAATTCAACATTATTGACTCACTATGAATATAGAAGAAGGATCGTGTTCTAAAAGGTATGTTAGGAGTTGACCTCTACTTATATATTTTTTATTGTGGCAGAGTCATAATGATCTTTATGTCCAAACAAAGGTGAGCTCCAAAATCACAATGCTTGGTGCCACAATAATGATCAAGGTCATATCTAGGTATAAATATGAACATCAAGGATATCAAATTTAAACATAAAAGTTATGGTATATAATTGAAAACTTTAGACCAAATTCTAAAAATAGAAATGTGTGAATTTGACCTAGCAATCCAAATCAAAAACCTTGATTGTAGAAATAGAATTGTGAACTTACAGAATCTAATTTTTTTTATAGATTTGACTAGGTTGATGGGGAATAGACATTTTCTAAAACTTTTTATTCACTTTGACTTAGGATTGACCTAAAATTTTGGGATTTACCCCAACTAGTATAGTTAACGTTGCTTATTAATAATTATGCATAGATTGGACAATATGAGATTGTATTGGTGGAGCTTCTTATGCTTCAAGTTTAAGAAGGTTGTTGATTTCAAGTAAGTGATACAGTTAACCTCTCGAGTGTTTAGTTTTCTCAAAAGATGATTCAAAACTTCCATAGCTGCTTTCAGAATACCTAATATGTTAGGGGGTCACTACAAGAAAATAGGAGTTATTGCCACAATTTTTTATACAATATACGGTGGTTTCAAACTGCCACAATGCTATATAACGACATTTTGCGAAAATGTAGTAATATCATCTATCACAAACATATTACGATGGTCGCAATAATTCCTTATTGATATGAAATTTTTATCACGACCCGACTTTCTGAGTCATGATGACACCTACTAAACCCACCAGTAGGTAAGTCAACCCATACCTAAAATGACAAGTAGTGAGTAAAAGACTAGAACTAAACAACCCATACCTAAAATGACAAGAAGTGAGTAAAAGGATAGAACTAAACAGAAAAAAATAACACTAACAATAAGAAATGACAAAAATGGAAGCAAACCAAAAATTATATACAACGTTTCTGCCTCACGTGGTTCGATCATACCAATCTTCATTATTTTTACGGTTTATTATTTTTTACGTCACATTTTAAAAATTAAAATTTACTAAATTTTAAATCGAAGGTTACTATATTTATTTGTGAATTTTTTGTGTTAATTTTATATTTTTTTGATATTTTTCCTATTTGTTATTAATTTATTACTAATTTTTCAGAAATTTCTGAAAAAAATAAAAAATAAAAAAATTTGTTGAAAACTATTTTTTTATGGATATAAAAGTCATTTGTGGAAGCTAATATACAATTGAAACCCTTCCAGAACCTGAAAGTCACAAGTACAAAACTGTCTAATATGAACAAATACAAGTCCCAAAAGTGGACCACAACAAGTCGTCTCAAAGGAAAAAGACTAGCTAACATATATATAAGAAGACATGCTAATCGAGGACGTCAATTGCTCACCTTCATCTTTGGGACCACAACAAGTCGTCTCAAAGGAAAAAGACTAGCTAACATATATATAAGAAGACATGCTAATCGAGGACGTCAATTGCTCACCCTCATCTTCAATATCTACAAGCTGCGAAAGATGGCACGAACGATCACTGTTGATAGCTAGTACTAGGACCTGCATCACGAAAAGATACAGAGTGTATCATAAGTACCAAAACAAAGGTATTCAGTAGGCATCATAGATCGACTAAGAAAGAAAGTTTTGCGGGAATCTAAACCAATCCCGAGCCCTGGGCAGAGACCAAGGGACATTGCTAAAATATTATGGTGTCTGATGTTCGGTTGTCGCTAAAGCGACCCTGTGCCCGTTTATATGGATTGGGTTCACTTAAGAGAGGTTCACTTTTTCAGCTAGGAGTTTGCAAAAGCGAGTCCTGCCTCTTTGAGGCTTGTCATTTAAACGACATTAGTGTCCACTTAAGAGATCATCAAATAGGATTTTAATTAAGACTTAGTCGCATTTTCAACGGCTATTGACCATTTGGTTTGGTGATTTCTCCTTCATTTGAGCTATGATTTCAGTGATACAAACTCATGTGTGTTCGTTGGGGGTGTGGCTACGTGGTGGAGTTATTGGGTTGTGTTGAGGAACCTTTATTTGAGGTGATTTTGGTGTTTTAGCTGCTTTCTTGGCTTGATTTTCTTGTTGATTTTTTCATGATTGTTGTTTCCGCTATTTTGGGTCTTGGATAATGTCAAATTTGGAACACAAGTTTGAGGCATAGTTTAGGATCTCTTGACAGAGTCCATTCCGTAAATTTTGGTGTGTTCCCATAATTTCCATTTGACTCTAAAATTGGCTTGTTTCAGTTTTATGTGATTTTTGTGTCTAAACAATCGTACTAACATTGTCATCCTATTCTTGATAGTGTGGAAAAATTCAATGAATGTTCGGAAAGGAAAAACTCTAGCCTTGTGATTGAGCTCGCACGATCGGCCTACAGGTAGGCTACAACTTTCTTTCTAATTAGATTGAGCGTGAATGTGTACATCCATGTTGATTATTGTAAATTGGGGGTGGGTATCTAGTTATTCCTACTTTTCTTTTTAGAAACCATATTTAGGCCTATCGTTGTTGTTTCGAGGGTAGTGCCATGTTAGTTGGGGTTAGATATATTTTGTTGCATGCTATGTGATTTACTTGTGCTATTGCCTTTTTTTCTGAAGCATGTTCAGCCTTAGTGTAGGATATACTAGTGTTGCCTTAGACTCATGAGCCTTATAGCTTTATTATATCTTTGATATCATTTCTAAGGTAAAGTACTCTCAACTCAAAACTTAATAACTATGAACTCTTCTTCATGTTCTCTCACACTGTTCAACTCTCTAAAAATTATACCCTTTGGATATTTGTACTTTCCCAAAATTCGGCCCAAAATCCACTTTGTAACTGAATCAGCGACGTTACTCGGGCTCACCAATCCTTATTGGTGACACGCCTTTTTCTCTTCAGCTGGACTTATGATGCTCGAGGCTTCAGGTGTTTGAATCTAAGTTGGTGTACTCGATTGAGTCAGCCTTACAGGTTTGGTGTATCACCTAATACCACCTTGGTTCACCGCGAGCATTAAATCTTTTTCTTGCACACTGTCGCTTTGGGTGATGTGCATCAGGACTGTCGTTCTCACTTGGTGCATCGCCTTTTCTACTGGAGTTCACCGACCTTCTTTGATAAACACAAGTGCTATGCACTATCAATTTTGGTGAGGTCATGCTAAGTTGGGATTCACCCTTCGTGTTTGGTAATCAACAATATTCGATTTTGTCACGACACCAAGGGTACCCCCTAGATGTAACAAGGCACATAATACCCCTAAAGGCACCATGTAAGCCACTTAGCATATCATAACATAAAGCTTTAGAACAATAAGAGTAAAAAGACATTTCAAGTCTTAAGAAGTTTTCATACAAGCAAAGGAGAAGACTAGACTTGTCTCAATTAGCCATCTATTACAATCGAAGTATCAAATGGGGTCACAGCCCTTACAACAAAATTTGAAAGTCCAATACAATGAAATAAAGTAACTACAAGATATCACTCGTCTTCGGATCCATGAGGACTCACCACAAGCAAGGAGAATAGTCGAATCCAAGCTTGAATCAAAGGAAGATCACCTCAAACACCGGACCATACACTTTGAAAAAATGTAGGAAAATATGGGTTAGTACAAAAATTCACCAAGTATGATAGCCATGCATAAAAGCCTTGAAAACATGCTAAAAGGGACATTTTAGTTGAAAAGCATGCACTTTACCAAGTTTAAGGATCATCATGAATATTAGTGTAAAAGCATAAGCCATAAACATATTTAACATATAGATCATCATAACATAATGGAAACATACCATAAATACCCTCAAAGCATACTTCTGCAATGCATGAGTAAGATCCCATCATCGCACCCATACTAAGTAAAGCTTCATGAGTAACTATAGTTCATAATTCATATTCTTATCATATTAGGAACAAGCCTGAAACGAAATAAACCATATGAGCTAAACATGGAATCTGGTGTCTACCCCACACCGAAAAGGGGTTGTCCTACTTGCCTAAGGTAGAACCATACTCTTAGCTTAGGTGGATCCACTAGCTAAAAACCTATGTGGGCACATAGTTTATGGGATAAGGATATTCCTTCTAGAAAACTGAACTCAACGAAGGTAGAAGGTTTTCATCTCATGAGATACATACTTTGGGAACCTGGACTCAACTATGGTACAAGGAACCCATTTGGAAAGCCGAACTCAACTATGGTAAAAGCTTCCATCTCATATTCATATCCACTCGGTGCTAAGAATTAATTCCCATTGAGTTCATATTAAATCTTGACTTAAGTTCATAATTATGGAAGAATGTCTTGACACTTAATCCAACATAACTCATACTATAGCTCATAGATTCAATAGGTGAGACTAGTTTTCCAACCTTAGAATCACTACATGGGACAAACCTTTCACATAATATCATATTCATACAAAAGTGTGTACATAAGGATAACTTCCATCAACATAACAACTAGATCATAATCATACTCACTTTACTCTCAAAGTGTTCATAAAGAATATATCTAATTCTCATAATCATGCATAATTCTCATACTTTGCCCTTCAAGGACCATAGATCACAATCCATTAACACATCTAGAATTACTATATTAGACATGGATGATAAGATAATTCAAGTAATTCAATTACTAGATGCATATCATATTCTACTTGCATCAATCAATACCCACACTTTGAGATCCGAATTGGGAAAAATGGGAGAATTCATGGGTTCTTGGGGAATTCAAGATAAAACCACATAAAATCATCAATATATCCATAATAAAACATAATTCAATAATTAAAAATGAATTTGAATGGAATCCATAAGATTAAAGTCATACCCTAGATTTTGGGATTTCTTACTTTGAAATTAGGGGTTTTGAAGGGTCTCCATGGGTGAAGGCTACCCATGAATGAAGAGCTACCATACCTTGGTGAAGAATTCCCATGAAATTGAGTAGAGAAGATGGATCCTTCAACCCTAGCTTCACCTTTCTTATTCTTCTTCCTTTGAGTTCTAGAGAGAATATTTATGAGAGGGCTTGGTTTTGATTTGGGGATTTAGAAATTATGATTTTGATGAGTTAGTTTAGGTGTCTAAAATATTTATATAGTTAGTTTATTTTAGTGCAAAACGACACCACTTAATAGTTTATTAAAAAGAAAAACCCCAAAATGCCCCTAAGTCTACCTCCCAAAAGGCAGTTTCCAGGCTCCATCCACGCCCACCACTGACGGACCGTGGGAGGACCCATTGCCCGTGCTGGTGAACCATGGTAGGGGTTCTAGGACTTGTTTCCTGGGACCTCAACCAACGGCCATGACCCACAAGGTGTTGGTCCACTTACTGGCTGTGGTTCCCCCTCATGGGTGGACTGCCCAAACACCTTTTTTTTCACCTTTTGAAAGGTCCTCCTCAAGGACCCATGGTCCTTGGGGGGGGGGGTTGGGGGGGTTGTACCTTGACGTATTAACCTAAAAACATATATATTGAGTACCGGGAGTTATTTACAACTCTAACCCTTACGTTAGGCTCTAGTTAGTCTATTATTTTACCGAAATGTTACATTATCTCCCCCTTGAGAACATTCGTCCTTGAATGACGATTTAGGCACCTTTTGCAATTAAAGATTTAAGACTAGCAGCCCATCATGCATGAAACATCAAAATAATGCACAATTCAAAGAAGGAAACATCAACTCCATCTCAAAACATACCAGGAAGTAGGAACTACATCTAACAACCCAATATGCATGAAACTCAATAGTTCGCATAGTCATAGGAGGAACTACCTTCTCCAACTAAAATATTGCTCAACACAACATCATGGAGCCAATATGCAATTACTCTCAAAAGCATACTAAAACATGTTCATCAACACATCTCATGAAGTCAAAATAGACAATTCATACTAAATGCACAACAACATGAGGAACATAATTCATAAAAACTCATTTTGTCATTAAACATGAATTTCATAAGGAATATCCATAACATAAGGAAATCATGGAAAAACTCATATAATACACATAACTCCCAAAATACTAAAACTCAAGAGGAACTACTTACCTCAAGCTTGATTAAAAGTAGAAGGGAAGAGATGAGGATAGTGGGACTTTATATCGGCCTCGGCCTCCCAAGTAGCACCCTCGACTAAATGACTCCTCTATAAAACCTTTACAAAAGCTCTTGACTTTTCGGTCTAGAATCTCTACCTAGACCTCTTCATAGGAAAGGCTTTCATTCAACTCTCAACCCTTCTAGGGGAATAATGGATACCGGATCTCCAATATACTTTTTAAGCATAGAAACATGGAATAACGGATGATCTGGAGCCAACTCATTTGGCAAATCCAAATCATAAGCAACATTCCCAATACGCTTCAAAACTTGATATGGACCCACATACAAGGGACTAAGTTTCCCTTTCTTGCCAAACCTCAACACACCCTTCATGGGTGATATTTTCAAATAGACCCAATCATTAACTTCAAATTATAATTCCCTTCTTCTCATATCGACATAAGACTTTTTCCTACTTTGAGCCATCTTCAGCCTCTCTCTAATGAGCCGAACTTTCTCAATGGCTTCATAAACCGATTCAGGACCAATAAAAGCAATTTCACCTACCTCAAACCAACTAACCGAACACCTACATCTCCTACCATACAAAGCTTTAAAGGGAGCCATACAGATGATAATTATTATTGTAGGAAAACTCTATCAATGGCAAGTGGTCATCCCAATTGCCTTTGAAATCTATAACATATGCCCTCAACATCTCTTCTATGGTCTGAATGGTGCGTTCAGCTTGACCATCCGTTTGAGGGTGGAAAGAGGTACTAAGCTTCACTTTAGTACCAAGCCCTTTTTGGAATGACTTTTAAAAGTGTGAAGTAAATTGAGTACCCCGATCCAAAATAATAGATAAAGGGACCCATGCAACTTCACTATCTCTCTTATATAAAACTTGGCATACTCTTTCGCCGAATGAGAAACCTTGATGGGAATAAAGTGGGCAGATTTTGTCATCGTATCTATAATGACCCAAATAGAATCATACTGTCTTCGGGTACAAGGCAAACCCATAATAAAATCCATATTCACCTCTTCCCACTTCCAAGTGGGAATTGTTATATATTGTAAGAAGCCTCCCGGCCTTTGATTCTCAACCTTCACTTGTTGAAAATTAGGACATTTGGCTACAAATCCCGCAATATCCTTTTTCATACCATTCCATCAATAGACTTCCCATAGGTCATGGTACATCTTGGTGGCTCCCAGATGAATAGAATATCGAGAACCGTGAGCTTCTTCTAAAATTTTCTCCCTCAAACCATCAAAATTCAGAAAACATAACCGACCTTGGTACCTTAACACCCCATATCCCCCTTGGGAGAAAGCCTGTACGAACTTTTTGAGTACCGACTCTTTCAACTCAACTAATAAAGGATCAAGGCCTTGTTTAGACTTCACATCCATAACAAAGGATGACTCGGAACCATTATGAACCATGACACCACCCTTGGCAGAATCCACTAGTTGAACACCTAGTCGGGCCAACCTATGCACATCACGAACCAACTCTTTCTTTCCATCCTCTACATGAGTCACACTACCCTTAGACAATCTACTAAGTGCATCTGCTACAACATTAGCTTTGCCGAGGTGGTAAAGGACACTAATATCTTAGTCCTTCAATAATTCTAACTACCTTCGTTGTCGAAGATTCAAGTTATTTTTACTAAACACATATTGAAGACTCTTGTGATCGGTGAAAACATCAACATGGACCATATACAAGTTATGTCTCCATATTTTCAAGGCAAATACTACCGCCGCTAATTCAAGATCATGGCGGATAATTCTTCTGATGTACTTTAAGTTGCCTTGAAGCATAGGAAATCACTTTCCCGTTTTGTATGAGGACACATACCAACCCAACTCTAGAGGCATCATAATAAACAACAAAACCATTCGTACCCTCCGGTAAGGTCAACACCGGAGCGGAAGTAAGTCTATCTTTCAACTCTTGGAAGCTTTTCTCACAAGCCTCCGACCACTCAAACTTAGCCTTATTTTGAGTCCAAGTTATTAACAGAGAAGCAATAGATGAAAACCCCTCAACAAACCTCCTATAGTAACTGGCCAAACCCAAAAAACTTATAATGTCGAAAGGAGTTAGAGGTCTAGGCCAACTCTTGACCGCATCCGTCTTCTTAGGATCTACCTCAATACCCTTACTTGACACAATATGACCAAGGAAAGCTACGGACATTAACCAAAATTCACACTTACTAAATTTCGCAAAAAGTTTTTAGTCCTTAAGAACTTGTAACACAATTCTCAAATGGTACATATGATCATTTTCACTCCTTGAGTAGATCAAAATATCATCGATAAACACTATCACAAACATGTCTAGGTATTGCCTAAACACTCTATTCATTAGGTCCATAAATGTCGCCGAGGGATTAGTTAGGCCAAATGACATCACAAGGAATTCATAATGCCCATACCTAGTTCAGAAAACCGTCTAGGGTATATCATCCCCTCTTACCCTCAATTGGTGGTATCCCGAACGAAGGTCAATTTTGGAAAAAATAGCTAGCCCCTTGAAGTTGATCAAACAAGTCATCAATTCTCGGAAGGGGGCATTTATTATTGATGGTCACTTTGTTCAATGGACGATAATTGATGCACATTCTAAGAGACCCGTCCTTCTTTCTAACAAATAACACTAGAGCACCCCATGGAGAGATACTCGATCGAATAAAACCCTTATCTAGAAAATCCTTTAGCTTCTCTTTCAACTCGACCGGAGCCATTCTATAAGGAGGAATAGAGATAGGTTGCGTATTCAGTAAAAGATTAATACCAAAATCTATTTCCCGCTCGGGAGGAATACCGAGCAAATCATCGAGGAAAACCTCCAAAAACTGATACACTACCAAAACCGACTCTAGAGAAGGGGTTTCAGACTCAACATCCACAACTCTAACAATATGGTAAATACACCCTTTGGAGATCATTTTCCTAGCTTTAAGGCAAGAAACAAATTGACCTCGAGTGATAGAATTTGCCCCCTTCCATTCAAAAATAGGTTCATTTGGAAATTGGAATTTAACCACTCGAGTCCTACAATCTATAGAGGCATTAAATGCATGCAACCAATCCATACCCAAAATCACGTCAAAATCTAACATGTCCAACTCTATCAAACCACCAAAGTAACTATATGGGACAACTTCTATAGACTTTTTTTGCCACTACCCAGTCACCAACCAGGGTAGAAACCAAAAAAGGTTCTATTAACACTTCGGGGAGTATTTTAAACTTCATGGCCACAGAAGGTGTCACGAAGGACAAAGTGGCACCGGGATCTAACAAGGCATATACATCAATAGAAAAGACTTTTAACATACAAGTCAGAAAATCCGAAGAGCTCTCTTGGTGACCTCGGGATTGAAGAGCACAAAAGTGATTTTGCTTTTAAGCATTGGGGCTTTAATCGCTTGGAGGAGCTTGCTTATCTTCTCTCCCCTTAACCGTGAGCATTGGATAATCTCTCATCTTGTGGCCATTCTTCCCACAACCATAGCAATCATCCGAGCCAACTAAGCACTTGCCATCATGTTTTCTACCACACTTTGCACAATTAGGCCTAGCAACATACGAACCACCATTATTGCCTCCTTAAGGGTTAGGTTTAGACACCCTATCCTTGTTGACCCTTGGAGCACTAGAGGAGCCTTAGTTGGAGAACCTTTGTTTGAACCTTGGTCGACCTTGTCCATCGAACCTAGCATTGGAGAAATTCCCATCACTGGTTCTAGCACTTTTCACCTCCTTATTCTTGTCTTGGAGTTTCTCTTGCTCCATTTGTTGGGCATACACCATGAGACATGGGATATCTATATTATCATGAAGCATTGATGAATAACATTCTTTTCTCACCAATCTAGACACCCCATCAAATACCTACTCATCATATCCCTTGAATCCTCCACCAAAGCCGAAGCATACTTGGAAAATTGAGTAAACTTTAGAGAATATTCTTGAACACTTATACCTCATTGACGAAGGTTAAAAAATTCTTCCACCTTAGATTCCCTCAAGTCTCGGGAAAGAACCTATCAAGGAACACCAATTTGAACACTTCCCACTCTATTGGACCCGCTCCTACCGACCTATTGTTCTTTCATTGAGTATACCATACTTGAGCCACACTCTTAATTGGTAGGCGGCCAACTCTGCTTTTTCTACCCAAGTCACCCCTATGTCATCAATTATTTTATAAACCTCTTCCAAAAATTCTTGAGGATCCTCTCCCACTTTGGAACCAAGAAACATGGGAGGGTTCATCCTTCCAAAATACCCCAATCTAGAAGCTGTGGAATTCATATTAGGATTAAACGGAGCTGCAACTTCTCTATTGGCTTGAGCCATCATGACTTGAGCCAACATTTGGATAGTAGACCTAAACTCCGCATAGGTTACATTCTAAACCACGGGATCAACCGGAGATTGGTTAAATTGAGGAGCTTGATTACCTTGAGGAGGAGCTCCTTCATTCATTGTTACCCTCCATTCTTCTTGTGTTAGCCTTTCGTGTATTCGTATCTTGAAGACACAAGAGAAGGATTAAGAAAGGGACTTTTATAAAGTTAAACTCTAAGGCACGACTTAAGAGTAATGAATGAAGTGTATTTTCCTAAACATCTTATAGCCTATCATTCATAAATGTGGCGCACTTCACACTCATGAACAAGACTCTACTAGACGTGGCTTATGAGACTTCATCCTAGAATTATTCTAAACCTTGTGCTTTGATTACCAAGTTTGTCACGACCCAAGGGTACCCCCTATACGTAACAAGGCACATAATACCCCTAAAGGCACCATGTAAGTCACTTAGCATATCATAACATAAAGCATTAGAATAATAAGAGTAAAAAGGCATTTCAACTCTTAAGAATTTTAATAAAAGCAAAGCGGAAGAATAGGGTCATAGCCCTTAAGACAAAATTTGAAATTCTAATACAATGAAAGAAAGAAACTATAAAATATCACTCTTCCTTGGATCCATGAGGACTTGCCACAAGAAAGAAGAATAGTTGAATCCATGGTTTAATCAAAGGAAGATCGCCTAAAACACCGGACCTTACACTTTGGGAAAATGTAGGAAAATATGGGTTAGTACAAAAATGCACTAAGTATGATAGCCATGCATAAAAACCTTGAAAACATGCTAAAATGGACATTTTAGTTGAAAACCATGCACTTTACCAAGTTTAAGGATCATCATGAAGATTAGTGTAAAAGCATAAGCCATTAATATATTCAACATATAGATCATCATAACATAATGGAAACATACCATAAATACCCTCAAAGCATACTTTTACAATGCATGAGTAAGATCCCATAATCACATGCATACTAAGTAAAGATTCTTGAGTAACTATAGTTCATAATTCATATTCTTATCATATTGGGAACAAGACAAAACCGACATAGACCATGTGAGCTAAACATGGAATCCAGTGTCTACACCACACAGAAAAGGGGTTGTCCTACTTGCCTAAGGTAAAACCATACTCTTAGCGTAGGTGGATCCATTAGCTAAAGACCTATGTGGCCACTAAGGTACCAGGTTTCCATATCATGAGATACATACTTTGGGAACCCGGACTCAACTATGGTAGAAGAAGCCCATTTGGAAATCCAGACTCAACTATGGTAAAAGCTTCCATCTCATATTCATATCCACTCAGTGCTAAGAAATAATTCCCATTGAGTTCATATTAAGTCTTGACTAAAGTTCATAATTATGAAAGAATGTCTTGACACTCAATCCAGCATAACTCATACTATAGCTCATAGATTCAATAGGTGAGACTAGTCGTCCAACCTTATAATCACTACATGTGATAAACCTTTCACATCATATCATATTCATACATAAGTGTGTACATAAGGATAGCTTACATCAACACAACAACTAGATCATAATCATAATCACTTTACTCTCAAAGTGTTCATAAAGCATATATCTAATTCTCATACTTTGCCCTTCAAGGACCATAGATCACAATCCATCAACACATCTAGAATTACTACATTATACATAGATGATAACATAATTCAAGTAATTCAATTACTAGATGCATAATTATATCATATTCGACTTGCATCAATCAATACCCACACTTTAAGATCCAAATTGGGAAAAATGGGGGAATTCAAGATAAGACCATTTAAAATCATCAATATATCCATAATAAAACATAATTCAATCATTAAAAATGAATTTGAAAGGAATCTATGAGATTGAAGTCAAACCCTAGATTTTGGAATTTCTTACTTTGAAATTAGGGGTTTTGAAGGGTCTCCATGGGTGTAGGCTACCCATGCATAAAGATCTACCACACTTGGTGAAGAATTCCCATGAAATTGAGTAGAAAATATGGATCTTTCAACCCTAACTTTACCTTTCTCCTGCCTCTTCTTCGAAGTTCTAGTGAGAATATTTTGGAGAGGGTTTGGTTTTGATTTGGGATTTAGAAATTATGATTTTTGATGAGTTAGTTTAGATGTCTAAAATACTTATATGGTTAGTTTATTTTAGTGCAAAATGTCCCCACTAACGGACACAGCCCGTGCTAGTGAACTGTGGTATGGGTTCTGGGACTTGTTTCCTGAGTCCTCAACCAATGGCCATGACCCATGAGGTGTGGGTCTACCTAATGGCAATGGTTCCCCCTCGTGGGAAGGCTGTTGATGTTTAAGGACGTAATCAACTGACACTAGTTCGGTTTAAGTGTCATACGATCGCGTGTAGTGATATAACCCAACCAAGGGTTAGGATCGTTCCAACAAGGAGTAGTTTTGAGAATTAATAGAAAAATAAAACTTGATTTCTCTTGAACACCTAGTTGTCGCATTAAGCGCAGCCTCCGCTTTAGTCCATTACTCTCTCGAGCTGAATGTGTGGGAAAAGGACTAGGGTTCACTCTCTCGAGCTGAACACATGTCGACCCAATACCACCGGCTATTAGTTTAGTAGCCTTAGTTTTACGACCTCTCTCTCAAGCAAGCCAAAAACACTAAGATGAAATCGTATTTGCAACTAGAATCGCATTAAGTTCATACACAACTACTAAATGAAATCACATTTACACAACAAATAAACCATCAACAGGAAAGACCCAAGAATTGAGGTTTTAGCTAGACATGTAAAAGAGGTAAAAATCAATACCAATATCAGTTTACATCAACTAGATATGAAGAATTAAGTCTTAAATCATGTCAAGAGTGAAGAATCTTAGAAACCCATGTCCAATTTCTTGGAGTTGAAATCCTTTGAATCTTCAAGGTCTTAGAACAAAGTCTCTAAAACCCTCTAAAACTTAGACTCTCTCAAAAATTGTAAAAAGTTCTAATAATAATAGTGATATCATGTTAAACAAGTATTTATAGTGTTTGAATATTTGTGCTGCAGCGGATCACTCGGCACAATTATTCAGGAACACCGATACACTCGGCGATCCGCTTTATGGTTGATTTCATCGCCCTCTTGCTTTAGCCTTTAGCCTTTAGCCTCTTCACGCTCTGAGTCGTTAGGCGATATGGTACAGCTTCGCAGAACTACTCGGCGACACGCCGACTGCTCCATTTTATCACCAACTTGACATTTCCCTTCATGGCTCAGCACACTGGAACAAAAGGCGATCTCTAGGTCGATCAGCGACTCACCAACTGAGCTCGGCGATCCTCAGGCCTTCATTTCTTCATTCCTTTTAGCCGCTTTGTTCCTTCTTGCCAAGTAGTGTCCATGCCTTGCCTCAACCTCTAAATACCTAAAACTTAAGGGTTTTCAGCAGATATTGAGACAAAATATGCATTTAAGGATACTAATTCTATCAAAATATAGCCCTAAATGAGTCCAATTTATGGACTCATCAACTGCCCAGGCACCTTTTTTTTCACCTTGTGAAAGGTCCTCCTCAAGGACCCATGGTTGGTCCTTGGGGGGCCGTACCTTGATGTATTAACCTAAAAACATGTATATTGAGTACTGGGAGTTATTTACAACTCTAACCCTTACGTTAGGCTCTAGTTTAGTCCACTAGTTTTTCGGAATGTTACAGATTTGCACTTCGTTATGTATTTTCTGGCAATTCTTTTAAACATCAATCCTTGACTTGTCCAAAATCCCTTCATAACTAAAAATCATCAATATTCGATTAGAAAAGGATAAATTTAGGCACTGAGGACACCAACCATTGAGCTAAATGGACCTTAAATATGTGCAATTCTACCACTCATCAACACCCCAACTTAAACTTTTGCTAGGCCTCAAGCAAATAAAGAACATAATAAGCTCAATAAGGGTTTCTACAACACTACTCAATGAGAGCTAGCATGCAAGTTTCATAGCAAGATTACTCTCAATAGCATGTTACCCTAAATCATAATAAAAAAGCTTCAAATGATGACTAGCTAGCCTCAACACAAGCTCAAGCTCACTTTAGCTCCTTGTCTAATGCAAGAACATGTTTCAACAAATGCATTCAAGTGCTCTCACATCAAGAATGATTCCATGCTCTCACAAAGGAAATAGGAATCAATGCAACTCTCACTCTCTTAGAAGAGAAACACATGCAAGCTTTGTCTCATAGGTTTGCCTATATTTTCCAGGCATCACACAGCCTAATTATTGTAAGATCTCAAGGGTCTTTTAGGCTTGTAATAGGGTTGACGGTTAAGGTATGGTCAATTTGGATTGGTGACTTATACCTTTTCAAAGATTGTTTCAATCATTATCACCTCTTCTCAAGTACTTTTTCTTTTGAGAACTCAACTCTTGACTCTCCACTCAATTTATTTGGAATCCCCTTTTATTTCATTCACTTCTCTTTTTCATTTTCATTTTTTCAAGCTATTTCAATTGCAATGATGATATATACACATTTTTTTAATAAGGAGGGGTTCCTTCTTTTTGCAAAACTTTCATATTTGAGTCGTATTTCTTCTTCCTTTGCCCTTCCATTTGCTTTCATTCATCCTTCCTTTCCACACCCCCAACTTAGACTTTTGACATAAGTTGGCTATTCAACCATCACAATGCCTCAAAAAAGGAGTTTTGGTGAGAAGGTACAGATAATTTGGCTCAAGAGGCTTCTTTTGGTTGTCAACAAATAATTTAGGCTCAAGTGGAGCCAACATGGATTCACACCCTCACAAGATAGTCACAAAGGTTTTATGGACAATTTGGTTCCCTCAATGAATTTTTTCCCAAGATCATGGCTCATATTTACAAAGATTAACACAATTAGAATAACAAGGAAAATTTTAGGACTCTAAATGCGTGATTTCAAGTACAACCTAACCACACATGGAACTTCAAATTACACTCATTTAACACAACCCAAATACCAAAAGCGTACGTGTTTTGTTCATCGCAGAGCTTACATCAAAACGCATCTAGTCAACAAAAGATTCAGAGAGATCGCTCAAAGGTCAAACCACAACGATTTCATTCTTGCAAAACCAACGCAATACACCATGCTCATCATGAGTACTATTTGAGACATCGATATTGAACACGATCTATTCTCAGATTTTATCAATGAAAACTTCAAGTATTTCATGATTTCAACTCATGGGGGTTTACAACGTCAATAGAGAACGAAATAGAAGTAAAGAGACACACATTTATCCAAAAGAGCACTCTAATAAAAACAAGCATTAAACTACAATTGTTCAAAATATAAGCAAAAGGGGAATATTGGCACGAAGGCCCTCACCCTACAAAAAATTGAATGTAATTTTCTCAATACAAAATAAATAAAAAGTACTGGGAGGCTGAGAGAAAGGGTCCCCTGACAGGCTATGCATGTGAAGCACTCTCATCTGGAGTCTTGGATGGGGAAACCTCAAGAAGTGCATTGATGCCCCTCAATAAGATCACTGGAGGCAGCATGGGAGGCTCAACAAGGGAATTAATGACCGTGTTAGCAACATGAAGTATGCTAGAGTCTGCAAAGACTCCACTAGACCCAATCTCTGAAGTCTCTTAAAGAGATCTCTCCAAGGCAGCCTGAAGGATGACCTCATTGGTCGCATGCAACTTGTTTAGTGTCTTAGTAGTCCCGTGCTCTTCAGCTCGCAGCTCCTCCTTATTCATCTCCTCCTCCTACACTTTTTTACCTTTTATTCTTGCCATACCTACAAAGTATACATTCAAACAATGAATTTGTGAAGGTTAGTTGAATTTGAACGTGAATTGAAACACATTTCAAAACCACTCTTGAGGCTCGCCAAATAGGATCAGCAAGCTCTCGTGAGCTCGCTGAATTTGACAATAGAAAATTACTCAGGATCAAGGACGATGTCATCTCCCACTTGGTGATTTTCCAAGTGGGGTGCATAAAACTAAGACAACCCCACCAAATCGGCCAATACCCAAGGCCATGCACATGCCAAAGAAGGTAAGCTGGACTTACTCGACTATTTTTCTAACTTCCTTGGTGAGCTAAGACATGGTCACCGAAGAGGAAATTTTAGTCCAGCGCCTAATTTTCACAGATAAACCAATACACACAATAAATACTAAATTACCCCAACATTATAATCTACCTAGATGCTTTTCTACCCATGGGTACTCAAATTTCCCCCATTTATCATTAAGCACTGCACTAATTGACAATTTTCCTTTAAGAAAGTAGTCACTTTACCTATCATTGTGAAAAATCATGCAATTGGGTCAACACCGAGGTACTCAAACTTCACTAAAAATAAATTAGGCACGGACCTATCAAATTATCAATTCAATTCAATAATTTAACCAACACAATCACGACTCATAGTTTTTACACACATTCACAATTAAAATCACTAGGCATATTTAAATTTCAACAATATGATGCTACCCATCAAAATCAGGCACTTAATCTCAGTCAAAGGGCTCAAGCCCACACCTTATATGCCTTCTAAACTAAAAAAACAAGGAGAATTTCGAAACACAAACCTTAAAGCCAAAACATAATCAAGAAACTAAGGGATAAGGATTGGGTTGACACGACTCCAAGCAAATGCTATCTTAGAACCTTCAAGACACTCACACGAGGCTTACAAACACTCAAAATGCTTGAAGCAAGTGAAAGGAATCATAAAGGCTCTCAAATTTCAAAGGTTTTGATTTTTGAATTTGAAAAGACCCTTGCTCTTTTTATATCAGGCCCGTTTGGCAATCACAACTAACATCATCAAACGTGTTCGAAGAATCGCTAATTAGAGCTTAAGCTCATTGAACACGTCTAAATGAATACCAAACCTAAAGGTTGATTCAGTGGACCAGATGGAGTTTGATTAGTGCACTCCGATAAATAGCCCTTAGGAGTTCTTATCACCAATCTTGATAGTACACTTTTTCATAAATTCCATCTCAAAAGGAGGACAAGAATTAGTCCGCATAATGCTTTCGATGGATCGCCATTTGGGTGTTTAATCACCTATGCTTCCATTTTCAATCTTCCAACCCCCTCTCAACCTGTGCTCACAACCCACGTTATTTGAAAGCATTGAAAACGAAACTAAAAACTTGGGTTGCCTCTCAAGAAGTTCTTTATTTAGCATCATGACATAACATATTGCTCAAACTTAACAATCATTCTTAGGGTTCAGGATGGTGTCATTAGGCAAAGTTCACTTCTGCCTTGGATTTAGATGAGTGGAAATTTGACCCAGTTGGGTCTCCAGCTGCTTGATAGAAACTGAGTGTGGAGTTATCGTCTAAGATAAAGTAGAGAAGTCATTTTTTAAATCCTTCAACACCTTATCGGACCCTTCAACCTTCTTGTAGATCCTAACAAACATGTCTTCCGTCCGGCTTCTTTCTAGCCCAGTTGGTTTTTTTATGCGTGGATGATCATGGGGAGGTACATACCTATCTTTGTCCATCTCCCTATCTCTCCAATTTCCACCCTTCTAGTCTCCCCAACCACCATCTCTCTTCTTGTTCCAACCTTGGTTCCTATCTTGTTATTGATATTTGTGTTGAGAACCCCCCACTTAATTTCCCAAGTATTGAACTTCCTTATTGTATAATGCCTCAAATTTAGCATCATTCGGACACTGCCCACTATTGGTTCCAACCGCATTGACCGACTTGGTTCCACCTTCCATGACATGTTTAGACAAGAAATTGATTTGGGTCATCATTTTATCCATGTTCTCATCTCTTTCATGGTCATTCTCAACTTTTTCTTTGCTTAGACCCACGTGTAGACTAGGCACTTGGTCCTCTCTAGTATGCCATGCTTGATTAACCTTAGTCATATCATCTAGTAATAGGTCAGCTTCCTCATATGATTGTCTCATCAATCCATCAAAGACTAATTAGTCAGCCACACCTATAGTGACTGAATCAAGGCTTTAATAAAAGTATTGCAACATCAAATTATTCGGAACGCCATATGTTGGACATTGCAAGAGAAACTTTTTGAACATCAGCCATGTCTCATGCAAAGGCTCACCTCCATTACGCTTGAAATTTTAGATTTGGAGATGAAGTTTAACCATCTTCAAGGGTGGAAATAATATTTCCAAGAATGCCTCAATTAGCTCATCCCACAAAGTAATAGAATCATTTCGCAACTCCACAAATAATTTTGTAGCATCTCCCGTTATAGAGAACAGGAATAACCTCAACCTTAAAGATTCTTGGGAGATATTCTTGAACATAAAGGGTCCACATACCTCCATGAAATCTGTAAGGTGCTTATGGGGATTCTCATGAGCGAGACCCCCAAAATTTCCTTTTATTTGGAGCCATTGTATCATAGTTCTGGTGATGTTAAACATCATCCTCCCGGTTGTAGGAGGTATTCACATTGCTCCCGTGGTTTGTATGACATTAATGGGCATGTCATTTAGATCACCCATACTGTCATTTTGAACATAGTGCCTGTCATTGTCACTCCCATGGTTACTCATGTTGTCAACCAGCAAATCTGCCAATAACAACACCAAATAACAAATCTACTACAAGTAAACCAAATTAAAATCTAATTTCTCAATTAGAATTATCAACCACCACTCCCCAACAGCGGAGCCATTTTTTATAATGCTCAAATAACCCTTCAAAACCAATAAAAAGAGTGAGAGATCATAGTTAGTAAAAAAACTCAATGAAGAGTCGGGGATTTAATCCCACTAGGAATTGAATATCATAGAGAATTATTTTTCAAGAAATTTGAACTTTCAATTAGCTCATTTTTAATAGTAACAACAATTGCCTAGTGGATTTACATCCCCTGTGTGGTTTACTGGCTATTACACAGTGGGGGGTTTACCTAGTATGCACAAAGTGCTCACCACAGAGTGCTCACCCAAAGGACAGAGGCTATGGCAGAGGTTGTGGTGGCTGTGGGTTATCCTGGGGTTCCAAAAAAAATCAATTAGGTGGATGGTACCACCAACTTAATACAAAGCTTTTGGCCATCAATTATAGCAATTAAACTAAAATTGAAATAAAATCAAGAGTTAACAAGCAATCTAGGGGTGCGGTGATTGGAATCGATGTCACATAGGGGTGATTGTGCTTCTTTATAGTGATGAACATTCATAAATAGGCATAGTCATCTTCATTGACGCTAATAATTTTTTTATCTCAAATCATCTATGTATAGAATCTCCTTTTGGTCTCATATATATGTCATTTCTAAACAACATAATACCTTACTCTACTCTCTCTTTCAAGAATAGGGAAAATAGATCTGATCCATAACTTCTCTTTCAAGAAAGCCATAGACATCAAACCTAAATTGCTAGTATCAAACTGACTACCTACTCCAATTAATTTCTTTTGAACATCAATCGGAGATCTAAAGTAAGAATTAAGATTGTAACCCTAACCCATAAGTTGATCCCATGGTAATTAGACAAAATTCATACATGAACAACAACAAAATGGATCATGGCACGATACCCACTACATTAAATAACCACTCAATCCCATTTGAGCACCCCTAGATCTTGGGGTTTTAGCCACCTATCACAAAAAGTAAAGAAATAAACCTTCCATGAAAGCAACCATGGGTAACTTGAAATCAAGCAATTAAGAGTAAACCCACTTTGGATTTAACTTTAATTTATCAAATTCAAGCTTCAAATTGTAAAACCCCAACAACTAGAAAAGTGTTCATCAAAGGTAAAGTACTCTCAACTCAAAACTTAATAACGATGAACTCTTCTTCCTGTTTTCTCACACTATTCAACTCTCTAAAAATTATATACTTTGGGCTAATTATACTTTCCTAAAATTTGGCCCAAAATCCACTTTGTAACCGACTCGGCGACGTTAGTCGGGCTCGCCAAACCTAATCGGTGACACACCCTTTACTCCTTATATCACCTTGTGATGCTCTAAGCTTTACGTGTTTGAACCTCACTTGGTGTACTCGATCGAGTCAGCCTTTTGCATTCGTCAAATCACCAAATACTACCCTGGTTCGTCGTTCAAGCATTAAATCTTTGCCTGGCACACTGTCGCTTTGGGTGATATGCATCAGGACCGTCGTTCACAATAGATACATCGCCTTTTTACTGGAGTTCGCCAACCTTCTTTGATAGACACAAGTGTTATGTACTGTGAATTTAGGCGAGATCTTGCTCAGTTGGCGATCCGGCCTTCGTGTTAAGCAATCAACAATGATCACTTTGCACTTTTTTGTATTTTTTGGCCATTCTTACAAACATCAGTCCTTGTCTTGTTCAAATGCCTTTGTAGCTACAAAACATCAATATTCTATTAGAAAGGGATAAAGTTAGGCATTAAGAAGACCAATTATTGAGTTAAATGGACATTAAATAAGTGTAAATCTACAACTCATCACACACCTAGAATCTGAGACATCCAACCAAACCATCTGATTATCTAACAATTGAATGTCTAGAGCTAAAGGTTGCACCACAGTAGATAGCAATGCTAGACTACCCATACTCACTACCTTCCGACTCAAGGTGTTCACTACCATATTTGCCTTGCCGGGATAGTAGAAAATAAAAAGGTCATAGTCTTTCAAAATCTCAATCAAGTGACGATGCCTCGAATTAAAGTCCTTCTAGCTCATAATACACTAAAGACTCTTGTGATCAATTGTCACGATCCAAGGGTACACCCAAGATGTAACAAGGCATATAGAACCCCGAAGGACTTCGTACAAGCCACTTAGTCCTCGTAACATAAGAAATAGAACAATAAGAGTAAAACAATTTTATGTCTTGAAAAAAAATCATAAAAGAAAGAGGAATTCTAGACACTTTGTCTCATCGTAGACATCTATTACAATAGTGAATGAAATAGGGCCTAGCCCATACAACATGTTCAAAAGGGAAAGTACATAAAGGAAACTAAACATATGAAAACTCCATCCTCGAACCATGAGGACTCACCAAGCTCAAGAAAATAATAGAAGCCAAGCTCTAGCCACAAGAATGATCACCTCGAGAACCGAACCCTACCCCTGGGAAAAATGTAGGCAAAGTAGGCGTTAGTACAAAACTGCACTAAGTATGGTAGCTATGCATTAAAAAACTTAAATCATACAAAAAAGGACATTTTATTTAAAAGCATGCCATTCACCAAGTTTAAACATCATCATAGAGATAGTTTGAAAGCATAAATTATATCATCATTCTCAATGCAAATTAACATCACATTTAAGTCTTTGGACATTACGAGATATTTCTTCAAGCATGTATTAGTCCATCATTTATCTTATTATCTTTGAACACTACGAGATGCTTCTTCAAGCATGTCTTAGTTCATCATTTCTTTATGTGGGAACAAGCCTTAACCGACACGAGATCATGTGAGAACCAACAAGTAATCTGGTGACTCCTTCACCAAAAAGGAGTGGTCTACTTGCCTAAGGTATAACTGGTAACTCTTAGCTTAGGTGGATCCACTAGCTAATAACCTACGGGGCCACGTACTTATGGGATAAGGAGATTGCTACTAGAAACCCGGACTCACTAGGTGAAGGCTTCCATCTCATGAGACATACTTGGGAAACCCGGACTGTACTACATGAGAGTTCCTATTTGGAAGCGCAGACTCAACTTCGTGTGAGCCTCCATCTCATTTCAATATCCACTCATTGCTAAGCATAAATCCCACAGTTAGTTATTAAGTCTTAGCTCATGTCGCATGGAAGGATGTCCTTGACAATCAGTCCATGTTAGCTCATTTGATCATGCGTGAGCACTCATCACCATCCATGAACACTTTTACTCTTAGATTCATTTAGGTGAGAAAAGTCATCAAACCTTAGAATCCTTACTATTATGATAAAACCGTTCACATTAATGTTCATATGAGTTCATGAGGATAACCCTTCAATCAGCCCACAACAACAACATAATCATTAGCTCTTCACTCTCAAAGTGTTCTTAAAGCATTTACATAAACTTCCTAAACATGCATAACCTCATACTTTACCTCCTTGAGGCTCAAAACTTACTTTCAATCAACACATATAGAATTTAAGCATTAGACATGGATATCATTATAATTCATGTGATTCTATCACCTCATGCATTAATTCATAAAATTCCTCTTTCATCAACAAAGACCAACAGCATATCATCAACTTTGAGAAATATGGGGATCACATGGGTTCTTGGGGAATACATCATAAAAACTATAGGAAATCATCAATTCTTGCTTATAATAACATTATTCAACCATTAGAATCATGTTTTAAAGGAACCCATGACTTTTGAATCAAACCCTAACAATGGGGGATTTTTATCTTTGGAAATTGAACGTTATTAGAGGGCTCCATGGATGAAAGCTATCCATGAATGAAAACCACCATATCTTAACTCCAATTTCTAGCCTTCAATGGAGGAACTTTACCTTTAGCTTGAAAACCTAGATGAATCCTTCTTCTTCTTCTTCTTCAAGTTTTCTAGAGAGAGAATATTTGGAAGGAGATTTGAGTGCTTTTGGGGAAAATTGGAAGAATGAACTAAATATGGTGAATTTGGGGTTAAAAGGGCTTATACCGGGGTTCTAAATGAAGGCAAAACAACACCACTTTAGTTTAATTAAAATCAGAAAAGACCCATATGTCCCTAAAATAATTGCTCAGTCACGAACCACGAACCACCATCGATGGACCGTGGATGGACCTACGGTACATCCTGCACATCTGTCACTAACTTCAAAGATTTTCTACCATCGATGGAACCCTGGACCACAGGGCGTGGACCGAGCTACGGTCCATAGGTCCCTTCCATGGTCTTTTCTTGGACCCTTTCCAAGTGACCCACCGACGGACACAGTCAACGGGTCGTGGTCTAACCCACGATCCGTCCTGGTGAATCGTCGTTTGGTCATCAGACACCATGATTTTTTTGGTCCCTGAACTTTGGTTAAGTGTCAGCCCACGGACCATACCTACGGTCTGTGGTTCAACCCACGGGCCATTGTTGGCCTTCGTGGCTGCCACCTGCAACTTCTTAATATTTGATTTATTTCACTTTTTTGGATACAGGGTGTTACAATATCCTCCCCTTGGGACCATTCGTCCTCGAATGAGATCTTAAACTGGTTATATAAAGACGGGGAAGAAACTAACAACCCAACCTAATCAATGCAATGCATACAACCTAGGAGGAACTATCGACTCCAAGTTAAAACTCCCTCAAAACATCACAAGAGGGGTGAACTAGTTCTATCAACCCATTATGCATGCAATGCACATAAATAAGGAGAAAACATCAACTCCAAACTCAACATACTCAAATGCAACACAAGGAAGTAGGAACTACATCTAACAACCCATCGTGAATGAATTTCAACATTTCTCATGTTCTAGGAGGAATTACCTTCTCCAAGCTATAAGCATGCTAAACAAAATATCATGGAGCTAATATGCAAGTTACTCTCAGAAAGCATATCAAAACATGTTCATCAATTCATCTCATAAAGTCATTAAACAACTCATACTCAATGTACAACAACATGACGAAAAAATAAGTCATATATATAAGCCATTTCTTTCAAACATAAGCATAATAATGAGCATGCATAATCATAAGGAAATCATGGAAACACATAAAACACACATGACTCCTAAACATAAAATAATCAAGCGGAACTCATTACCTCAAGCTAGGGGAGGATTTGAAGGAAAGAGATGAGTATATCGGGACATCATATCGGCCCCGGCCTCCCAAGTAGTATTCTCGACTAATGGATTCCTCCATAGCACCTTCAAGGAGGCAACTTTCTCGTTTCTTAACTTCTTAACTTGCCGGTCCAAATTCTCAACTGATACCTCCTCATAAAAGAGGCTTTCATCAACTCCCAACCCTTCTAAGGGAATTATGGACGTCGAATCTCCAACACACTTCTTAAGCATAGAGACATGGAAAACCAGATGCACCGATGTCAACTCATTTGGCAAACCTAACTCATAGGCAACCTTGCCAATATGCCTCAAGATTAGATATGGGCCTACATACCGAGGACTAAGCTTCCCTTTCTTACCAAACCTCATCACACCCTTCATAGGTGAGATTTTCCAGTAAACCCAATTATGAACCTCAAATTCAAGATCTCTTCTTCTAACATCAACATAAGACTTTTGTCGACTTTGAGCCATTTTCAACCTCTCTCTAATAAGCCAAACTTTCTTAATAGCTTCATAAACTAGCTTGGGACCTATCAAAGCAACTTCACCCACCTCAAACCAACCTATAGGAGATCTACACCTCCTACCATAAAGAGACTCTAATGGAGCCATACCTATACTCGAGTGATATCTATTATTATAGGCAAATTACATTAATGGAAAATGGTCATCCTAATTACCCTTAAAATCAATCACACAAACCCTTAACATATCTTCCAATGTTTTTGGATAGTACACTCCGCTTTTCCATTAGTCTGGGGATGAAAAATCGTGTTAAGCTTAACCTTGGTACCAAGACCCTTTTGGAATAACTTCCAAAATTAGTGAATTGGGTACCACGATCAGAAACGATGGACAACAGCACACCATGCAATTTTACTATCTCTCTCAAGTACATCTTAGCATAGTCTTCCGCCGAGTAAGAAACCTTGACAGGAAGGAAATCAGCCAACTTCATCATTTGATCTACTATTACCCCTATAGAGTCATGCTATCGCCGGGTGCGAGGCAAACCAACTATAAAGTTCATATTCAAGTCTTCCCACTTCCAAGTAGGAATAGCAATGCCTTGGGACAAAGCTCCCGGCCTTTGGTGCTCAACCTTTCCTTGTTGACAATTAGGACACTTGGCAACAGATCCCGCAATATCTTTCTTCATCCCATTCCACCAATAGACTTCCAGTAAATAACAATACATCTTAGTGGCTCTCGAGTGAATAGAATATCGAGAACTATGGGCTTTCTCTAAAATTCATTCCCTTAAGTCGTCAACATCCGAAACACATAACCGACCTTGATACCTAAGTTCCCGATGTCCCCCTTGGGAGAAGGCCTCAACGGACTTCTCAAGTACCGTTTATTTCTACTCAACTAAAATAGGATCAAGACCTTGCTTAGACTTCACATCCATCCCAAAAGATGATTCAGAACCATTATGGAGCATGACACCACCCTTGGTGGAATCCACTGGTTGAACACCTAGTCGAGCAAACCTATGGACATCACGAACCAACTCTTTGTTTTCATCCTCTATATGAGCCACACTACCCATCGACAACCAACTAAGAGCATCCATTACCATATTAGCTTTACCGGTTGATAAAGGACACTCATGTCATAATCCTTCAATAGTTCTAACCACCTTCATTAGCGAAGATTCAAGTCCTTTTGACTAAGAACATATTGTAGACTCTTATGATCGGTGAAAACATCCACATGGACCCCATACAAATAATGCCTCCATATTTTTAACGCAAATAGAACCGCCGCTAATTCAAGGTCATGGGTAGGATAATTCTTCTCATGGATCTTAAGTTGCCTTGAAGCATAGGCAACCACCTTACTATTTTGCATAAGCACACATCCCAACTCAACTCTAGAGGCATCATAATACACCACAAAGCCATCCGTAACCTACGGTAGGGTCAACACCGGAGCGGAAGTAAGTCTATCTTTCAACTCTTGAAAACTTTTCTCCCAAGCTTTCGACCAGACAAACTTAGCCTTCTTTTGAGTCAAAGTCATCAAAAGAGAAGCAATGAAAGAAAAATCCCTCAACAAACCATCTATAGTAACCGGCCAAACCCAAAAGGCTTCTAATGTCGGAAGGAGTTAGAGGTCTAGGCCAACTCTTGACCGCATTCATCTTCTTAGAATCTACCTCAACTCCCTTACTTGACACAATATGACCAAGGAAAGCTACGGACCTTAATCAAAATTCACACTTGCTAAACTTTGCAAAAAGTTATTGGTCCTTAAGAACTTTCAATACAATTCTCAAATGGTCCATATATTCATCCTCACTTCTTGAATAGATCAAAATATCATCGACAAACACAATCACGAACATGTCTAGGTATTGCCTAAACACTCTATTCATCAAGCCCATAAACGCCGCTAGAACATTAGTTAAACCAAATTACATCACTAGGAATTCATAATGGCCATACCAAGTTTGGAAAGCCTTATTTGGAATATCAACTCCTCTTACCCTCAATTGGTGATAACCCGAACGAAGATCAATCTTAGAGAAATAGCTAGCCCCTTGAAGTTGGTTAAACAAGTCATCCATTCTTGGGAGAGGATACTTGTTCTTAATGGTCACTTTATTCAATTGACAATAATCAATGCACATTCGAAGAGACCCATCTTTCTTTCTAACAAAAAACACGGGAGCACCCCATGAAGAGATACTTGGTCGGATAAAACCCTTATCTAACAAATCCTATAGTTGCTCTTTCAACTCTTTTAACTCCGTCGGAGCCATTTTATAAGGAGGAATAGAGATAGGTTGCGTATCTGGGAGGAGGTCAATACCAAAATCTATTTCCCACTCGAGAGAAATACCGGGCAAATCATTGGGGAAAACTTTTGGGAAATCATTAATCACGGAAATCGATGCAAGAGAAGGGGTTTCAGAATCTAAATCCCTCACCCTAATAACATGGCAAATGCAACCTTTCGAGATCATTTTTCTAGCTTTAAGGTAAGACACAAATTGACCTCTAGGCATAGAATTTCCCCCCTTCCACTCTAGGATAGGCTCATTTGGGAATTGGAATCTAACCACCCGATATCTACAATCAATAGAGGCATAACATGCGTATAACCAATCCATACCAAGAATCACATCAAAGTCTAACATGTCAAGCTCTTCCAAGTCAACAAGAGTAACTCTATGGGATAAGGAAATGGGACATCTCTTTTCTATACTCTTAGCCACCACAAAATCACCAACAGGGGTAGAGACATAGAATGTTTCTAATAACACATTCGAAGGAACATTAAACCTCATCACCACATAGGGCGTCACAAAAGATAAAGTAGCACCGGGATCCAACAAGGCATACACATCAATAAGAAAGACTTTTAACATACCGGTATTACATCTGGAGAACTCTCTTGGTCAGCTCAGTTTTGGAGAGCATAGAAGCGGTTTTGCTTTGGAGCATTGGAATTGGAGCAGCTATGAGGAGCTTTCTTTCCTTCTCTCCTTCTTGCCTTAAGTATCGGACAATCTCTCATCTTGTGACCACTCTTGCCAAAACCATAGCAACCATCTGTGCCAGCTAGGCACTTACCGTCATGTTGCTTTCCACGTTTAGAGCAATTTGGCGTAGCCAAAGAAGAACCATCTTCATTCCCTTCTTAAGGTTTAGGGTTAGACACCTTATACTTATTATATCTAGGACAAGCATTGCAGAAACCTTGACTGGAGTACCTTTGTCGAAATCTAGGTCGACCTTGTCCATCGGACCTTGAGCTGGAGAAGTTCCCATCACCGGTTCTAGCCTTTTTCACCTCCCTATTCTTTTCTTTGAGCTTTGATTCCTCAATTTGTTGGGCGTACACCATAAGCCTTGAGATATCCAACTCATGGAGGAGCATTTTTATACCACACTTTTTTTCAACCATGTCGGACACACCCGACATAAACTTACTCATCTTAGCCTTTGAGTCCACCACCATAGTTGGAGCATATTTGGAGAGTTGGGTGAGCTTTAGAGCATACTCCTTAACACTCATACTTCTTTGACGAAGGTTAATGAACTCTTGCACCTTTGCTTCCCTCATCTCAAAAGGAAAGAACCTATCAAGAAATGTTGATTTAAACAATTCCCATTCTATGGGACCCACTCTTACAGGTCTTTCTCCCTTCCACTGATCATACCACACTTGAGCCACATCTTCTAATTGGTAGGCGGCTAACTTCGCCTTCTCTTCTGGGGACACCCCCATAATAGCAAGTACCTTATAGACCTCGTCGATAAACCTTTGAGGATCCTCCTCCACTTTGGAGCCATGAAATTTTGGAGGGTTCATTGTTGCCAAATCCCTCACCCTTAAAGCGGTCGTACCCACAATTGAATTTACAGGGGCTACCACTTCTCTATTGGCTTAAGTTGTCATAGGTTGTGCCAACATTTAGAAAGCCGAGCTGAACTCCGCATGTGTTACATTCTCCACCAAAGGATATATCAGAGCTTGGGGAGCTTGAGGAGGAGCTCCTTGATTCACATAGTCACCATCCATCCTTCTAGCATTAGCCTTTCATAAATTCATATCATGTAGACATGAGATAAGGCTTAGGAGAGAGATCTTTTAAGAGTAATGAAGAAGTGAAATTTCCTAAATATCTTGTAGCCTCTCACTCATAAATATGGCGCGCTTCACACTTATGAATAAGACTCTACTAGACGTGCCTTATGAGACACCATCCTAGAACCATTCTAAACTTTGTGATCTGATTACCAAGTTTGTCATGACCTAGGGGTACCCCCTAGATGTAACAAGGTGTATAGAACCCTGAAGGACTCAATACAAGCCACTTAGTCCTCAAAACATAAGAAATAGAACAATAAGAGTAAAACATATTTCAAGTCTTAAAAAGTTTTTAATAAAATAAAGCGGAACTCTAGACACTTCGACTCATCATAGCCATCTATTACAATAGTGAATGAAAAGGGGCCTAGCCCATATAACATGTTCAAAAGGGAAAGTTCATGAAGGAAACTAAACACATGCAAACTCCGTCCTCGAACCATGAAGACATACCAAACTCGGGAAAACAATAGAAGCCAAGCTCTAGACACAAGAATGATCACCTCGAGAACCGAAACCTACACTTGGGGAAAATGTAGGCAAAGTAGGCGTTAGTACAAAAATGCACTAAGTGTGGTAGATATGCATAAAAACACTTAAATCGTGCAAAAAGGGACATTTTATTTGAAATCATGCCATTCACCAAGTTTAAAAATCATCATAGAGATAGTTGGAAAGCATAAGTCATATCATCATTTTCAATGAAAATTAACATCACCTTTAAGTCATTGGACACTATGAGATATTTCTTCAAGCATGTCTTAGTCCATCATTTAACTTATTATCTTTGAACACTACGAGATGCTTCTACAAGCATGTCTTAGTTCATCATTTCTTTATATGGGAACAAGCCTTAACCGACAAGAGACCATGTGAGAACCAACATGGAATTCGGTGACCCCCTTACCAAAAAGAGGTGGTCTACTTACGTAAGGTAGAACCGGTAACTCTTAGCTTAGGTGGATCCACTAGCTAATAACCTATGGGGGCAAGTAGTTATGGGATACAGAGATTGCTACTAGAAACCCAGACTCAGTAGGTGAAGGCTTCCATGTCATTAGACATATTTAGGAAACCCGAACTTTACTACGTGAGAGTTCCCATTTGGAAGCCCGAATTCAACTTCATGTGAGCCTCCATCTCAATTCAATATCCACTCGGGGCTAAGAATAAATTCCACAATTAGTTATTAAGTCTTAGCTCATGTCTCTTGGAAGGATGTCCTTGAGAATCAATCCAATTTAGTTCATTAGATAATGCGTGAGCAGTCATCACCATCCATGATCACTTTTACTCTTAGATTCATTTAGGTGAGAAAAGCCTTTCAACCTTAGAATCCTTACTATTGTGAGAAAAAATTTCACATTAATGTTCATTTGAGTTCATGAGGATAACCCTTCAATCAGCCCACAACAATAACATAATTGTTAGCTCTTAACTCTCAAAGTGTTCTTAAAGCATTTACATAAACTTCGTAAACATGCATAACCTCATACTTTACCTCCTTGAGGTTGAAAACTTATTTCAATCAACATATATAGAATTTAAGCATTAGACATGGATATCATTATAATTCATGTGAATCTATCACCTCATGCATTAATTCATAAAATTCCTCTTTCATCAACAAAGACCTACATCATATCATCAACTTTGAGAAATATGGGGATCACATGTGTTCTTGGGTAATACATCATAAATACTATATGTAATCATCAATTCATGCTTATAATAACATAATTCAACCATTAGATTCAAGATTGAAAGAACCTATGACTTTTGAATCAAACCCTAACAATGGGGGATTTTTATCTTTTGAAATTGAAGGTTTTGAGAGGGCTCCATGGGTGAAAGCTACCCATGGATGAAAACCACCATACCTTAACTCCAATTTCTAGCCTTCAATGGAGGAACTTGACCTTTAGCTTGAAATCCTAGATGAATCCTTCTTCTTCTTCTTCAAGTTTTCTAGAGAGAGAATATTTGAGAGAAGATTTGAGTTCTTTTGGGGAAAAGTTGAAGAATGAACTAAATGGGGTGAATTTGGGGTTTGAAGGGCTTATTTAAGGGTTCTAAATAAAGGCTAAATGACACCACTTTAATTTAATTGAAATCGGAAAAGACCCATATGCCCCTAAAATAACTACTCAGTCACGAACCATAGACCACCATCGACGGACTGTGAATGGACCTACGGTCGATCCTTCACATCCGTTACTAACTTCAGATATTTTCAACCATCGACAGAACCCTGGACCATGGGGTGTGGACCGACCTACAGTCTGTAGGTCCCTTCTGTGGTCCATGCTTGGACCCTTTCTAAGTGACCCACCGACGGACGCAGTCAACGAGCCGTGGTTTGACCCAGATGCATTCTGGTGAATCGTCGGTTGGTCATTAGAGAACATGATTTTTAGGGTCCTAACATTTGGCTAAGTGTCAGCCAACGGACCATACCTACGGTCTGTGGTTTAACCTACGGGCCGTGGTTAGCCTCCGTGGATGGCACTTGCAACTTCTCATTATCTGGTTTATTTCCCTTTTTTTGATACAGGGTCTTACATCAATGTAGATCTCACAACAAACTTCACACAGGTAGTGCCTCCAGATCTTAAGTTTAAAAACTACCGCTGCCAACTCCAAGTCATAGGTGGGGTTGTTGCGCTCAGGTAGCCAAAGTTGCCTCGATGAGTAAGTAATAACCCATTTCCGCTACATCAAAACACAACACAAACTGACGTTAGATATGTATCAATAGACCGTGAAGCCCTCGACCTCAACTAGAAGAGTCAATATAAGAGCGATACTCAAAAACTCCTTGAGCTTCCGAAAGCTCAACTCACACTCCTCAAACAACTCAAAAGGAACAACAAGGTGAGTCAATCGAGTTAGAGGTTCTGAAATGGTGGAAAAGCCTTCCACAAACCATATATAGTAGCCTGCCTATTTGATGAAGCTCTGAACCTTAGTAACTGAGGTGGGCCTAGCTCAATCACAAATAGCCTCAATCTTTGCCAAATCTTCCATGATTCCATTCTTGGACACCACGTTCCCCAAGAATGCTACAAACTCTAACCAAAACTCACACTTCGAGAACTTGGCATAAAGTCACTAATCTCTCAACGTTTGGAGCATAATCCTCAGATGCTGCTCATAATCAATCTTGCTCCGTGAGTATACTACAATGTAATATATGAACACAATGATGAAAAAATTGAGATACAGCATGAGCACCTGTGCCATCTATTCTATGAAGGCAACAATAGAATTAGTCAGCCCAAAAGACATCACTAGAAACTCATAGTAGCAATATCGAATATGAAATGTGGTCTTAAATATGTCTACTACCCTAATCCTCAACTGATGGTAACAGACCTCAAATCAATCTTCAAAAATATTGCGGCACTGGTGCTCCCCAATATACATGCAACTGTACGTGGTTGCGCAAGTAATATAGATTCTTAAAGAAACGAGTTATCATTCCCAAGGGACTTATGATCAACTTATATTCACTTAATTCTACAACTAACAGTAAAAAGAAACCTTTTCAAGAGTTGATGATTTATTGTTTATCTACTAATAATTACGCACTAATTGAAAGTAACTAATTGTGAACGACTTTGACATAATGTTTCAAGAAAGTTAAAAACAATTCCAGGGCTGCAGCATATAAAGAATATCATGTATCATACTACTGCTTAGAACTAATTTCAGTTGTCAAGTTACTGGTTTATAGGGTTGATGATATGATCTGGATTATACGCCTCTCATCGCCTACCCCAGTTAGTTATCTAACTACATCATTGAGCGGGGATATATATACTAACTAGCGAGCATTTATATTTCATCATAATTTGTAACCAAGCAAGGTATTCATCTGGGCGTCACTCCTGAATACTAATCACTTTAATTTAATGGGTGGACCGAGCTCTCTATATTCTCTGGTCTATCTAACCTCTCTTCTCCCGATTTTAAGGTTAAACAATATACCTTATGGTGCGCAAGCATAAAATACTAAAATAAGAATATAGAGGTAACTTCTAATGACAACCAAGAGTTAATTCAACAAGCCTTAAATAATCAACAATCAATTCGTAGCTACAACCCCAGAACTAGGGCGTTTATCCACTCATGTTATTAGAAAACAAAAAAATACAATAGTTCATGCAATTTTTGGAAAATAGAAGAATTAAAGAATCAAAACCTATTACAAACTTGAATTCTTGCTCTTGCACACTAAATCAAACTTTTTCTCCCATGTAATGGAACCCTAAAGGTCTATTTATAATAGTAGGATAACTTGGAGTCAAAACCTACTACACTTAGGAAACCTATTTTAAGTCTTTTAACTTGAAATAGTCAGAACTTTTGTGGGGATTTGCGCCTACAGGCTGCCGCTAAAGTCTTCTCCTTGGCGCGGTGCGCCTCTCAGCATGCCTGAGAAGGGACTCTGAAGTGTGGCCCTTGGCGCGTTGAGCCTCTCAGCACGCCACAATATCGTCTCTGAAGTACCAACAGTGCGTCAGCCGTTGGTGGTTTTTGCCTTGGCCATTTTCTTGCACATCTTTGCTCCTTCTTTCTTCATTCCAAATCCACTTCCTTTGGGAGCTCCTGAAACAACTAATCATGTGTGTAAGTGCACAATCATCACAAGTATAACAAAAATCAAGCTAATAGACTCAAGATTATTCCTCAATTCAAACACTTTATGGGCAATTATTGACAACTTAGGCATATAAATATTCCTAAGATCACCACCCCACACTTAGACTTTTGTTTGTCCTCAAACAATCTCAAGTCTATCACACTTTTTCACAACCCTCGGACTTATCAACCCACCTTAAAATCAACCAAAACATTTTTAATCATGATCTTGTAGTTCACAAAGGATGCAACAATTCACAACATTTACACCAAGTTACCACACATGCTCAAAGAATGAATCTTTTATTATTTTTCCTGGGCTAATGCAAGCTCATACAAACACATCAATTAGATAATCTTACACATGCCATGAATGCCCTCACTTGTTCTTGCTTAGTAAAGACTTTCACTCAAGCAATTTGCAATATCAACAAGGCCTATTTTTCAAACAACCAACTCACCCTCACAAAAAAAGTTCTTACTTTTCTCAACACACCATAAGCTTGCCAATAATGTATTATTACTTTCGCATATATTTCTCAAGGAATCAAGAGGACTTTCATTTGGTTGTAATGTCGACTTAAAGTAAGGGAGGGAATATTTAAAAATCATTTTAGTGACTACACCTCCCTAATGCACATGTCATTATTTTGCCAACAATCTCTTTTATAGCTTTTCTTTCCTCCCAGTACACACTTCATGACTATTTACCCCTTTTGTTGCTCCATATTCGCCCTTTATTTCTTTTTCATCATTTTTTTATGCGTTTGCACTAGCCATCCAAACTCTAGATTTTAACATCTGAGTATGATACACATTATCCTCGATAAGATCAGGGACAATGTTTCGAGCAAAGTTCAAAATTAGCCACCCTCAATTTTAGTCGAGGTGCACATTGTCACTAAGGACCAGGGCCAAAATAGAACTTTCTTTTCCACACAATGTAGCATTTCACCCTTAGCTATATCAACCAACAATTTTCAACCCTTATTCTTTAACATAGTGCATTCAGGATTTTCATAGGATCAAAAGACTTGGTATCAACAAGCGGGTTTCGGCTTATCATGTGGTTTATAAATAAACAAGGCTAAAGGCTCAATGGGGCTTCACTAGGGATAATTTCAATGGTAGGCATACACGTAGATTTAAGAATTGGGTATTTCAAAGAAATGCCTCAATCACATTCCCTAAGTCATATAGGCTACTAATTCAACACACACAAGGCAAGTTCTAGATATCAAGTTAAGAAAGAACCAATCAATTCTCACTACACATGCCATAATGACACATACACGGATATATCAACTAACATGCTCATACAAGTTGCACTACGGTATCACTATACAATTAAGCCCATTTTCATATTATTTGAGTCAAAACTTAAGAACACATGTTGATTACAAGGTCAACAGTCTATTGCATTTTTCTAAATATGACTACCCATGATGTTTGGCTAACTTATTCGGACATAGCTTCAAAAGACCAAGGTTGGTTTCTCAATCCTACTCTTCTATGTGACTAATTTTCCCTTAAGACGGTTGTTATCCATCCATCATTGGGAATAGCCACTCCAAAGATAACTCTAAGACTCAATAAAACAATAAACTAATCCTAGTCGATTCAAAGGGACAATCCTCAGTAAAAGTACCTAAAATAAACGCTGAGGAACCCAAAATAAAAAATTTAAACATTTAACTAAAAACTAACACTAGACTAGATAAAACAGTAAACAGTTATATACAACAGAGACATATTACCCCACACTTCAAAAATAAGCATTGTCCTCAGTGCACAATTAAAGCGAAGTATAGAGTTAGGAATACTCCCTCGGGCCTCTAGGCCTCGTCGTCACCGCCATCGAACACCATCACATTCACCTCCTCATCCACAGCATCATCCTTCTCATCATCCATAGCCTCATCTGTAGTAACCTCATCATCATCTAAAGGCTCCATAAAAGTGGGACCATACCTACACAAAAAGGCTGCACTCTCGATCAACGGATAACGGTCCGCCAAGGTCTCCATTTCGTCGTCAGTAACCGATTGTCCTTCTATGCGCAATTGCAACTCTGCCATACTGAAAATTCTTGCCATGACACTATCATCACATGCTTGCCTTTCTTGAGCAGACAAGACAGGTCCATAGGACGTGTCTAGTGCCTTTTTTCGGGTTACATCAACTAATTTACCTGTCAGATCTGGGTGATAAGAAACGGTCATGTCTACTGTTTCCTCTTCAATACCCTCAGCCCTCAAAAAATGGGTGATCAACCCCCCGTAACAGAATCTCCACCTCAAATTGTTTCTAAATTTCATCATATTTTGCCTGAGGATTGCCCCAATATTAATGGGCATTCCCTTCATCAGCATATAGAACAATGCCACCATATCCATTGTCACCTCAGTCAAATGTTTGGCAGGCAACAACACACTACACACTATCTTCAGCCATACCCTAGCAACCTGATTAAAGTTAGCAAAATTGAGGGTATTATGCCTCCCAGTATCCTTACTCCGTCCCCACCTAGTAGTTGAATCAACCCCACACAAGGTATGTCAGATATCCCTATAAGGAGGTTTATCCTTCAAGCTATTAAACTCATCTGGGTCACAATTCGGGGTTCCTAACAACTTATTCAGAATTCGTGCAGAAAACTTGACATTTTTCCCCCTAACAGGCACAGTTTTATATGTTGTTTCACTTAGCCAATTAGCATAAAATTCTCTCACTAATGTCAAATTGCAATCCCCCGGATTTTCAAAGATACACCTCAAACCCAACTCATTAACAGTTCGATATATATCAGGAAATTATGACTGTAATCGTACCTTATTCACAAATTTGTCGCCCATATACTTCACCTCTTGTTGACATGCGAACCATTCCCAGTCATACCTTTAGATAGCCTTTTTGCTAAATTTTTGTACCAATTTTCGGCCACTAGAGGACTCGGAAGTTTCTCCTTTTCTACTCCACTTGGAACCCGCCACATTATTGGCTTTTGGTGCCATTGTAACCTGTGAAGAAAAGAAAACTAGAGGAAAAGGAAAAAAATTAGAAAAATTAGGGGGGTCGGGTTGGTTAGTGGGGAGAGGGAAGAAGCGAGATTAAGAAAGAAAAAATAAAATAAATAAAAAATTGGGGAATGTTGGTTTAGAAGTGAAAGAGAAGTGGGGAAGTGGAGAATTTAAAGGTGGTGGTGGGGAAGAAGAAAGGTTTAGTTGTGAGTTTAATGGATGAAGGAAAAGAGTTGGTTTTGGTTAATGGAGGTTTGTTAATGGGGGAATTTGGAATTTGAAGAGGGAGGATGAGAAGAGTTGGAGAGGATATGCGGGGTTGGGTCGGTTGGAAGAAAGAGAGAATAGGGGATGAATGTGGGATTTGGAGGCTTTAAGAGGTGGGTCGGGTGAAATCCGGGTCCAAACCCTAAAAAAATCTGGGGATAGGGGCAATAGGAGGGGCGATGCGTCTCTCAGCGTGCCTACAATGGTGCTCTGTCGTGCAAGGCCTAACGCAGCGCACCCCACAGCGCGCCTGAAAGTCATCTCTGATGTTCGATGCCAGGCGCGGGCGCCTACCAGTCGCTTGGCTCCAGATTTTATTTTTTTATTTTTTTATTTTGTTATTCGCTATTACAAACTAAGTTACAAATAACGAAAAAGAAATCCTATTTAGATAAAACTAACCTAACTTCTAAAAATTGAAACTAAGCTACTAAGAAAACTTTAAGAATTCAAAGAAAAAAAAACTATCGATTACATATTGTTCATGGGTTTCCTCCCATGTAGCACTTGATTTAACGACTCAACACGACGTAGCTTGGATCATTCATCATTTAGCTTAAGATCTTCCCGATCACGATTTGAATCCTCACCGAAATAATGTTTCACCCTTTAGCCATTGACCAAGGACGTAAGGCCAGTCTTACCTTTAAGTTCAACAACCCCATGTTGTGTCATTCTGACCACTTCAAAAGGACCACTCCACTTTGACCTTAGTTTTCCAGGGAATAACCTTAGTCTGGAGTTAAAGAGTAGCACATTATCTCCTGGATTGAAGGTACGAACTACAATGTGCTTGTCATGCCACCTCTTCATCTTTTCTTTGTATAGCTTGGCATTCTCATAAGCGTGGAGCCTAAACTCCTCAAGTTCATGCAGCTAATTCACTCTCTTTTTACCGGCTAGCTCAGGGTCTAAGTTCAGCTTCTTGATTACCCAATATGCTTGATGTTCTAATTCTGCCGGAAGGTGACATGCTTTCCTAAATACTATGTGGTAGGGAGAAGTCCCTATTGGTGTCTTATACGCAGTCCTATATGCCCACAACGCATCATCTAATTTCTCAGACCAATATTTCCTTTGCGCATTCACCATTTTCTGCAAAATTTGCTTCACCTCTTTATTCGAAACCTCCACTTGGCCACATGTTTGAGGATGGTAAGCTGTAGCAACCCTATGACGAATACCATACTTAGCAAGAAGATTCTTAACAAGATGGTTAATGAAATGCTTACCTCCATCACTTATAATTTCCCTTGGAGTGCCAAAGCGAGTGAAGATGTGCTTCTTGATAAACTTTATCACCACCCTTGAATCATTAGAAGGAAGAGCGACCGCCTCAACCAATTTGCTAACATAATCCACAGCTACAAGAATGTATTGGTTTCCACTAGATGGTGGGAATGGACCCATGAAGTCAATACCCCACATATTAAAGATTTCCACCTCCAAAATATTACTGAGCGGCATCTCATGTCTTCTTGAAATAGTACCCAACCTTTGGCATTTATCACAACCCTTCACAAAATTAATAGAATCTTTAAATAACGAGGGCCAAAAGAAACTAGATTGTAGTACCTTATGAGCAGTGCACTCTCCTCCATGGTGACCTCCATATGGGTAGCATGACAACTTTGGAGCACTTTGTGAACCTCAGATTTTGGAATGCACCTTCTCACTACCCAGTCTACACCTTGCTTGAACAAGAATGGTTCATCCTAGATATAGATTTTGGAAACATGATTGAGCTTTTTCTTTTGTTGGGTGGTTGCACCCGGAGGATAATCGCCACTTACTATCAAATTCACAATGTTTGCATACTATGGCACTTGAGAGATATCTAATGCCATTAATTGTTCATCTAGAAACTCTTCTCGGATTTGCTCACCTTCATTCACATGTGAAAAAGCCTCCAACCTAGATAAGTAATCTGCTATTTGATTCTCAGTACCTTTCCTATCTTTGATATCAAGGTCTAATTCATGGAGAAGCAATATCCATCGAATCAACCTTGGTTTAGCATCCTTCTTGTTGAATAGGTACCTAATAGCTACATGGTCAGTAAAAACAATCACTTTAGTACCTACAAAATACGATTTGAACCTGTCGAAGGCGAAAACTAGAGCCAGCATCTCCTTCTTAGTCATTGCGTAATTAGCTTGTGTAGAGTCAAGGGTCTTGTTTGCGTAATAGATCGAGTGGAACACTTTATTCTTTCTTTGTCCCAACACTGCACCCACTTCGGGTGCAATCAAGATCTGGTTATAATCGGAATATCCATCTAAGAAACAATAGTACTCCTGCCCTGCTAGTCGGTCAAGCATTTGATCAATGAAGGGAACGGGGTAGTGATCTTTCCATGTAGCATCATTTAGTTTCCAGTAATTCATGCAAATTCTCCACCCGGTCACTGTTCTAGTAGGAATCAACTCATTATTTTCATTCCTTACCACTGTCATACCTCCCTTCTTAGGAACACATTGTACCGGACTTACCCATTTACTATCAGAAATTGGGTACACAATTCCAGCATTTAGTCACTTGATTACTTCCTTTCTTAACACTTCTTTCATCAAAGGATTTAGGTGACGTTGATGTTGAGCACTTGGTTTGTGATCCTCTTCCATGTAGATTTTGTGCATACATAACGCCGGACTAATCCCATGAATATCAGCCATCTGCCACCCAATCGCCTTCTTTCTCCGCTTTAGGATCCTCAATGCTGCATCAACCTGTATTTCAAACAACTATGCAGAAACTATAACAGGCAAAGTTTTATTAGTACCCAAATAAGCATACCTTAGGTGAGCCGACAGAGTTTTTAGTTCCAATGTAGGGGCTTTTTCTATTGATGGCTCTGGTGGGGGGCCCAACTCACGATCTAGTGACTCTACTTGATTCCTACAAGTGTCTTCTAGTGCTAGATTTAAGCATGATTCAATCTCTTGAGCTTCAGTGTCTCCCACAATCTCATGACCCACTAACACTCTTTCTAAAGGATCTTCAGGCACAACTACTTATGATTCTACTATGAGATCAATCACAGTAATACCAGACAATTCTTCATAAATAAAAAGTAATTTTAAAATGCGGTAAACATCAAATACCTCAACCTTATCATGTGCCCTCATAGTTAGTTGACCAGCTGCTACATCAATCAATTCCCTACCCATGGCCAAAAAAGGTCGTCCCAAAATGAATGGAACTTCACAATCGAGTTCAAAGTCTAAGACCACAAAATCTATCGGAAAAATCAATGAACTTACTTGCACCAACACATCTTCTACCACCCCCTCTGGCCTAGCAATGGATCTGTCAGCGAGTTGGAGAATAACAGTGGTTCGTTTTAGACTACCCAACCCAAGATTTTGATACAAAGCTAAGGGCATCAAATTTATACTTGCCCCCAAATGACACAACCCTAGGGTATGAACACATTGCCCAATTGTAATCTGCACAGTAAAACTACCCGGATCTTTTAACTTTTTAAGCAGTCTATTTTGGATCCTTGAGCTGCACTCCTCAATAAGTGCTACAATTTCATATTCAGTGAGCCTCTTCTTGCTAGCCACAATGTCCTTCATGTATATAGCATACTTCGGGATACCCTGCAAAATGTCAACCAAAGGTAGATTAATGTGAACCTGTTTAAGGAGAGAGAGAAACTTACCAAAACATTCATCTTCATTCTACTTTTTCAGTCTTTGTGGAAATAGAGGTGGTAATTTCTTTTGAGAAACGGGTACCTCAACATTGAAGCTTTTTACTACCTCTTCCACCTTCTTTTCTGTGTTACATACCTTAGTATCTCTCTTCTTTGGAGCTAATTCATCTAATTGTAACCCACTTCTAGTACTTACCACATGCAATTGCTTTGGATTAGGCTCTATATCACCGGGCAGTCCAACTTGGGGATGCAAGTTCAAAGAATTGGCCACTTGCGCAACTTGTTTCTCTAAACTCATTTGGGACATCTGGATGTTTCTGATGTTCTTATCTTGCTTATCTATCCTAGCATTTAATTTGGTCCTTATCTTAGTCATGAGCTTTGTAGTATCTCTTAGTTGGTAATCCCCCATTTTGGTGCACTAGGATTTGAGCCTTGGTTAGGATTATAGTATTGTTGCCCAGCCCCTTGAGAACGGTATTGGTTAACCCCTTGCGCCTGATTTTAGTTTGGCTACATGAGAAGTTAGAATGGTTCTTACAACTAGGGTTGTAAGTATTACCATAATTTTGTTGCACTCCACCCATTTGCGCATTACCCACATAGTTTACGAAATTCGGGTTTGCCTCACATTGCTCGATTTCATGAGTTCCACTACCACATACCTCACACCAATTTGCTGCCTGTTGTACCACGTTTATTGGTGCCTGATTTAGAGCCATTTGTTTAAATGGTAAGGTTATGTTATGTTGCATTGTATCTAATTTGGCATTTATGGCGGTAGCTTGGTCTACATGTTAGATCCCTGTAGCCTTTTGGGTTAGGATTCTAGACATTTCCCCCTCATACTCTTGGTTCCCTTTAGATAGTTTATCGAGTAAGGCAAAGAACTCTTCACTCGTTATGGATAGGTCCTGTCCACCTACTGCACTATTAAGAAGAAAATGAGCATTATAGTCTAAACCCTCAAAGAAAGTGTGAGCAAGTACCTCATTGGTTTGCATGTGGTGTGGGCAAGCAATCAACATTTGTTTGAAACGCACCCATGCTTGGTATATGTCCTCCCCTTACTTTTGAACAAAGTTTATTATCTCACCTCTCAGCTTTGCGGTTTTCTTGGATGGGAAAAATTAACTCAGGAATTTCTTCGCTAGATCATCCCAAGTAGTGATGGAGTTTGGTGGATCAGAGTCTAACCAACGTCTTGCAACTACTAACAATGAGTTTGGGAACAAAGTCAACCTGACATAGTCTGATAAGACTCCAATTGGGATGTATGTATTGGTAATTTCTGTGAAAGTCCTAAGATGGATTTGAGGATCCTCATGGGGGAGACCAGTGAATTGCCCGTTAGTATGGAGGATCTGTACCATGCTCTGTTTTAGTTCAAATCTACCCCCCGGTGGAGGTTTCCTAATACTAGATGCCAAGTTAGCTATGAGTGGGACTGCCACATCACGGATTGGTCTTGTTGGTACCACAGGCGGTACTCTTTGGTTATTCGGGTTCTTTGGGTTATTCACGTTTTCTGGGTTATTTACGTTTTCTGGGTTATTCACATTGTCTTGATTATCATCATCAAAGTTTCCCGGAAGACCTAACCCCAATTCTCTTTGTCGTCCCTGATTCATTTTTCTACGCTAGCGTAAAACTCTTTCGAGTTCGTGGTAAGGTTCGACAAGTTCTCCCTTCCGAGCCAGACCTGAATATCAAGTGCCTGCAATAAACAAGCTAAGATCAAGTAATTACTACTGGAATATTCTAATTGTAGACTTAAGAAGATCGAATATAAATCAATTTCTAAGTCCTCAACAGCGGCACAAAAATCTTGGTGCTCCCTAATATACACGCAAGTGTACATGGTCACGCAAGTAATATAGATTTTTAAATAAACAAGTTTCGTTCCCAAGGGACTTATGATCAACTTATATTCACTTAATTCTACAACTAAAAGTAAAAAGTAACCCTTTCAAGAGTTGATGATTTATTGTTTATCTACTAACAATTACGCACTAATTGAAAGTAACTAATTGTGAACTACTTTGATATAATGTTTCAAGCAAGTTAAAAACAATTCCAGGGCTGCAGCATATAAAGAATATCATGATCATATTACTAGCTTAGAACTAATTTCAGTTGTCAAGTTATTGGTTTATAGGGTTGATGATATGATCCGGGTTATACGCCTCTCATCGCCTACCCCAGTTAGCTATCTAACTACATCATTGAGAGGGAATAAATAGACTAACTGGCGAGCATTTATATTTCATCCTAATTCGTAACCAAACAAGGTGTTCGTCTGGGCGTTACTGCTGAACACTAATCACTTCAATTTAATGGGTGGACCGAGATCTCTATATTCTATAGTCTATCTAACCTCTCGTCTCCCAATTTTAAGGTTAAACAATAGATTTATCTTATGGTGCGCAAGCATAAATTACTAAAACAAGAATATAGAAGTAACTTCTAATGACAACCAAGAGTTAATTCAACAAGCCTTAAATAATCAACAATCAATTCGTAGCTACGGCCCCAGAACTAGGGCGCTTAGCCACTCATGCTATTAGAAAACAAGAAAATACAATAGTTCATGCAATTTCCGGAAAATAAAACAGTTAAAAGATCAAAACCTATTACAAACTTGAATTCTTGCTCTTGCACACTAAATCAAACTTTTTCTCCCATGTTATGGAACACTAAGGGTCAATTTATAATAGTAGGATAATTTGGAGTCAAAACCTACTACACTTAGGAATCCTATTTTATGTCTTTTAACTTGAAAAAGTTGGAACTTTCATGGGGCTTCGCTCCTACCATCGCACCTACAGGTTGCCTCTGAAGTCTCCTCCTTGGCGCGGTACGCCTCTCAGCATGCCTGAGAAGGGACTCTGAAGTGTGGCCCTTGTCGCGTCGTGCCTCTCAGCACGCCACAACATCGTCTCAAAAGTACCACCAGTGGCGCGCCGCACCAACCAGTGCGCCAGCCACTGGTGGTTTTTGCCTTGGACATTTTCTTGCACATCTTTGCTCCTTCTTTCTTCGTTCCAACTCCACTTCCTTTGGGAGCTCCTGAAACAACTAATCATGTGTGTAAGGGCATAATCATCACAAGTATAACAAAAATCAAGCTAATAGACTCAAGATTATTCTTCAATTCAAACACTTTATGGGCAATTATTGACAACTTAGGCATATAAATATGCCTAAGATCAGGCACCGTAAAGCTGGTCAAACAGATTATCAATCATAGGCATGGGTTTATTCAGCTGCCTATAATCAATACACATGTGCATCGTATAATCCTTTTTCTTCACAAAGATAATGTGAGCACCCCAAGGCAATACACTAGTTCTGATGAATGCCTTACCCAAGAGATCCTAAAGTTGAACACTGAGCTCTACAGGAGCCATCTAATATGGTGGAATAGAAATAGACTAAGTACCTGACTCAAGCTCAATAGGGATATCATATCACGCTCTAGGGTTAGACTATGTAGGCCGGTAGGAAACACATCTACAAAATCACGGACGATTGGAACTCACTCAATCAGAGGCACCTCCATACTCAGATAACACACATAGGTCAACTAAGACAAACACCCACTAGTCTCTAGCCTACAAGCCCGAACAAAGGAGATAACTCTAACCGGTGTACTACTAATGGTGCCTTGCCACACCACTGGGGGATACAAGGCATGGCTAAGGTAACAGTCTTAGATAAAAAAAAATCTAAGACTACAAGGTAGGGGGATAACCAGTCCATGCCTAGAATCACAACAAATTCAAGCATATCTAACAATATAAGGTCATCTCGGGTGTCATGCCCATGTTTAGTAATGAAGCATGATCAGAACACCTGATTACTACTAAAGACTCACCTACAGGGGTCGACACACGCAAGGGCATTGCCATAGGCTCAAAACTCATAACCATACATGAAGCATAATAAGCATACACATAAAAATAGGTAGATCCTAGATCAAATAATATAAGACAGGATGATGTCCTAAAAGAAGCGTACATAAGATTACATCATCAGATGCCTCATCTTTTGCCCTCGCTGGAGCATCATAAAAATGGCCATGTCCAGCTCTACCCTGACCATTAGTCCTACCACTTGACCTCCCTCCCTAGGGACCACCTCAAATACCCTAAGGAGGATCACCATCCACCATGACAGTCCTGACTACAAACAATGTCACTCTAGCTATACCGATCACCCTCTAAACTCTGCAATGAGGCCTCAAAAGGCCGACTAGGCTAACCCTACTGAAAGCATTATCGAGTCCTATCATATACATCTCTGGCCTAGGAATGGGATCCACTATAACTACCCTCATATCTAGCTCTTTTGTCACTACCCCCTTGGTCCTCACGACAGAGCTTCTCAATAGTTTGGACATGATCAAAAACAACTAGAAAGGAGAACCCCACAGAGAAAATAGACTAGGTCTCACTCCGCAGCTGCAGTACTAACCCATGAACAATACACCAAACCTTCTCCTCCTCAGTACATAGAATTATGGTTTATGACCGTGTCTGAATCATTACTGTGATTATGCATTTGTTCATTATTTAGAGCATTCATGTAGCAAACCCTAAGTCATTTATGACTTTTCGGGACAAAGATTTCAATCACCTGGTCATTTGTTTAGTTTTTATGCAAGTTTTAGCATTTTGGACCTTCTGAACCTTGAACAGTCATGTTTGATCAAAAGTTCAAGAAGATGACCTCAAAATCTAATTCTGGCAATTCCATCTGCTCTGGAAGGGTCATTTAAGGCTAGTAGCATAGTCAATATAATTCCCGAGGCTTTTAGTCTGAATCTATACGATTAGGAATTTTAGCTTTCAAGTAAAGGTCTAAGTTTGACTTTAGTTATCATTTTGAGTACACGAGATCGGATGAGAATACCATCAGCACGGTTATTGCTGGAATGTTGAGTTTGTTCTAGAATGACCCACATTTGGACTCCTAGGCTTTCGGGTTGATTCTAAGCCTCATTGTGGATTTCGGCTTAGAATAGAGTTGGGTGCGAGACCAATATTCTTTCAAGATAAGATCGTATGGAAGTTTTGACTGCTCTTTTGAGACTAGAATGTCTTTTCTGATTAGTTTGCATATCTTGTTTGTGTCCACACTATTCTGAACCAATCTTGAGCCCCCGAGGGACTTTGCTGAAATATTATAGTGTTTGATATCTGGTATGGCCGTTTTTGCACTCTTGGGTTTAATTAAGCGAACCCCTCTTATGCGACCAGGGCTATTCCTAAGCGAGGCCAACCAATCAGGTCATTGTTCCTCAAGTGATTGTGTCCACTTTTGTAGCCCTTGCTTTTGCGAATTGGGTTCGCTTAAGCGAGGCTCACTTTTACAGCCAGAAGCTCACAAAGTGTGGCCTGCCTCTTTGAGGCATGTCTCTTAAACAACGTTAATGGACTCTTAAATGACCATCGACCAATCTTCTAATTAAGACTTAAGTACAATTTCAACAACTATTGGCCCTTTGTTTTGATGATTTCTCCTTCATCCGAGCTTTAATTTCACTAATTCAAACTCCTCTATGTTTGTTGGGAGAGTGACTATGTTATGGAGTGATTGGTTGTGTTGAGGAACCTTCGTTACAGTTAATTTTGGTGTTTATGATACTGCCTTGACTTGGTTTTCTTGTTGATTATTGCATGATTGTTATTTCCATTGTTTCAAGCCTTAAATTGTGTTCAATTTTGGAACACAATTTTGAGGCATTGTTTTAGACCTCTTGAAAGAGTCAATTTTGGAAACTATAAAATTGGTCCATTCCATTTTATGTGATTTTGGTGTCTGAACAATCATACTAATGTTGTGATCCTATTCTTGAAAGCATGGCAGCATTCAGAGGTCGATCGCAAAGGAAAAACTCTAGCCTTGTGATTTGGAGCATGTGTGGTAGGCCTACAGGTAGGCTATGGTTTCCTTTCTAATCAGATTGAGCATGAATGTATAAATTTATGATGATTAGTGTGAATTAGGGGCGAGTACCTAGTTATTCCTTTTTTTCTTCCTAGAAACCACGTTTAGGATTTATCATTATTGTTTCAAGGGTACCATGTTAGTTGGAGTTATATGTGTTTTGATGCATGTTATGTGATTTACTTGTGCTATTACTTATTTTCTGAAGCATGTTCGGTCTTAATCTACGATAGACTAGTGTTGTCTTAAACTCGCGAGCCATGTAGCGTTATTATGCCTCCTACATCATTTCGATGGACTAGGTCCTTGTAGACTAGAATAGCAAACTTGGGTCTAATAGTATGAGCCTTAGTTTAGGCGCCTCTGAGGCGTTACCAGAAGTTTTGTGCTATCTTTGGACTGGAGTATTTCAGGCTCGGAGACTTAGTGTGATCTTTCGGGAGTGCACGTCGATCCACGGAGTCTTAGAGCCTATTTGAGATTCTCTTTGGAGTTGACACACCCCCATGTCATTCTTGCTAGTTGGGAAGCTTACTCCCCTAGCGGTGGACTGACTGGCTGGGCGGCCTTGATAACTAAGATTCTCTATGGAGTCGACACGCCTCTAGGTCACTCTTGCTAGTTGGGCGACTTACACCTCTAGGAGTGGACTGGGTGGCCTAGGTTGATTGTCACTCTTGCTAGCTGGGCTGGGAGTTGACTGGCTCTTGTTTACATGGTTACTTGGGTCGGGAGCCCGGCTAATGTTCTTGGATTCAAATCTGGGTCACTGTTCTTTCTTGTAGACTTAGTTATTATGTGTACATGTCAGGCTTATGGGGATCCGTTTGGATTTATTAAACTTATGCACAAGTGTACCTTTTGGGATTATGGGGGTCCAGTATGTTTAGTTTAGGTTTACTTAGATTTAATTTTGGTATGCTCGTGTACTTTCTTTTTATACCCATTTTGATCTGTGTTTGTGTCCAAATTCAATATTTTTTTAGTGTCTTTACCTTTCTTTCTCAATCGACCTATGATGTCTACTGAGTACCTTTGTTTTGGTACTAAGGCTACACTCTGCATCTTTTCGTGATCCAGATCCTAGTACCAGCTAGGTATCGTTCATGCTATCTTTTGCAGCTTGTGGATATATCTAACACGAGAGTGAGCACTTGGCGTCCTGGATCAGTCTTTCTTCTTTTGTATATATGTTAGCTAGTCTTTTTGCCTTTGAGACGGCTTGTTGTGGTCCACCCTTGGGACTAGTATTTGTTTATATTAGAGAACTCTCTACTCGTGACTTTTAGATTCCTGGAGGGTTTCCATTGTATATAATTTTTGGTTTGCTTTCATTTCTGTCTTTTCTTATTGTTAGTGTAATATTTTTCTATTTAGTTCTACCCTTTTACTCACTACTTATCATTCTAGGTACGGAGTGACTTACCTACTAGCGGATTTAGTAAGTGTCATCATGACTCAAGAAATCGGATCGTGATAAGTTTTTTTTGTATAAAGAAGCGGCTTACAACCACCCTAATTGTAAAAAAAAGGTAATCATTTATATATTACGGGAATTTTAGAACGTCGTACTGTTCAATTCATGATGTCGTAAATAATTATATTTTCTAATTTTGTCAATCCTTATTACATCCTAGCTATTGCACCCTCTATATTTAAATTTCTATAATTAGTAATTTTATCACAACATAAAAGATCAAATGGGCAAAATATTCATTGTATTAAACAAATGTACTCCAAAATTACATTATTAAAATACTATTTTGAAGTGTTATACAAAACTCCAAAATTACATTATCAAAATACTAACGTTTTGAAGTATTATTCAAAACTCCAATATTACATCATAAAAATACCAATTTCAGCTGTCGTTCAATAAGAATATCCAAAAAAAATACTAAAAATGGAAAAGGGTCTAAAATACCTTTCAAGTATAGAAAATGGAACAAATATACCATCCTTTCACCTTTGGGCTCCAAAATACCCTTCCATCCACCTGTATGGACCTATATTACCCTTTCACTTAACAGATTCTTTAAGAGTAATAATTAATTCTTTTATTAATGACGTAGAAATCCTTAATTGGCTGAAATTTAAATTAAGCAAAAATAATAATTTATCCTAATCAAATTCAGATCTAACTAAATTCTACTCAACCCACTTAAAATTTTACTTATACATATCTTAAATAATAAAACTTCAATCAAAAACTTGATCCAGGTATTTTGAATCTCAGTAAAAAAAAAAAAGCTACATTAGACCATAAACAGCATGAAACTTCCGAAAATTCCCTTGAAACATTCCAAGAGGTAAGAAGTGAAATACAAGAATGTCAAATGAAGTGTCATTTAAATAATCATACACCAAAATACATCATATTTAGGAACACAATTAAGTATGAAAAGTCGAGCAAAGCTCCAATCAACAAATTCTCTAGGAAAACATAAATAAGTAAATGCAATTCTATATTTAACCCAGAATTCATACATATTCACCCTAAAAAGAAACATAAACTCAAAGCGGTAAGAATTTTCAAAATTCAAAACCTTAGAGTTCAACTGAAAAATTATTTCTCTTCTTTCTTTTTTACGATTCATACAAAACACCCGATAAAAAAGCAAGACCAACATAATTGTATTTCTTAAATAGACATGATATTAAAAAATCTCAAAGCATAATCATGGAATATCAACAAGTTTTTCTTATTAGCCATTGCAAGAGATTATAAACCTGATGAACAACAGAGATTGATATCACATTTCGTTATCTGCAAAATAAAGAATGAAATTTTACAAGAAAATTCTATGAAGAGAAATACAGTGTTAAGAGAAAAAAAGGGAATTCACTGCTACACACTCGGTTCTCCTTAATTTTTTAAGATATGGGTTGGTAGAATTTAGCTGAATTAGAATTTCATTATGAGAAATTGTTATTTTTGCTTAATTTAAATTTCACCCAATTAAGGATTGTCACTTCATTAATGAAAGGATTAATTATTACTCTTAAAGAATTTGTTAAGTGAAAGGGTAATAGAACTCCATATAGATGGATGAAAGGCTATTTTGGAGCCCAAAGATGGAAGGAGGGTATTTTTGTTTCATTTCCTATACCTGAAGGGTATTTTAGACCCTTCTCCGTACTAAAAATGATTTCTTATAGTATGCTTAGTCCATCATCATTATTACTTTCATCTAAAGATTTCTAATCAACAATTGGTCCGATTGGTGACTGATGAGAACCACTTTCTATATCTGATGCTTGAAAAAAAAATAGTAATTGTCAGACAAACTGATGATCATACTCCAAGAATATATATATATTTGCATGAAATTATGAAAGAATGACTTTAAATGTTAACTCATAGAGAATTTTAAACTTATTTGTTCATACAACCCACTAATTATTTTTTAACAGGGAAAACCTAATGTAAAGGTAGTTACAACAGTATGATTTTTTTTAAGCTCAAAATTTCACAATAAGTTAAATAAGTTTAGCGGTGACCGATTAAAGTTCATAAAATGTAATATAAAACCAGGTAAAGAAACAACCACCTAAGAGCTATTGTCGTTGCCCATCAAAAGAGGCTAGAGAATCATGACAGTAGCTTTATTTGTAGCTATACCAAATCTGGTAAAATGTTGTCCAAAACAAATGAGTAATTTCCCTGGATAGTCATCCATGTTTGGGAAATTACTTAGGAATATCACTTATGTTTGTTTTAGGACCACAATATCACCCAACTTTACCTCTTTTCCTCAAAATATACTTGACACAAAAAAAATATTATCTCTCTCCTAATAGGATGCCATGTCACATTATTCCTTTTTTATTATTAACATTTTTTAAAATTCTTTAAAAACATTATATCCTTTGTAGTTTGACAATATGGTTACATTATTACTCTAATGAATTAAAATATCAACAAAAAGGGAGTCCGAAGCTAAAAGGGTCATTTTTTTCCTTCAAAAAACAAAAAAGGCACATCAAAGAAAAATTAACCAAAAGGGCAAAATCCCTCCTGACGGATCGATTTTCTTCTAACAAAAATTGACGTCGTTCTGTTAAAAGAAATAAAAATCGTTGCATTTGGCAGCGATTTTCTCAAAAATAAATAAATTATTATTTCTTTATTATCGCTGCTATAGCAACGTTTTTATAAATAAATAAAAAGTGGCTACTTTTTTGTTAAGGAATTAAAAAAAAAACATAAAGAACAAGTTTTAAATTACATCAATTTTTGGCAGTAGCCATTTAAAAAAAAAGAAGTTTTTTAAAGAAAATATAGATGCTGAAGCAGTGATTTTCAGTTTTAATTTTTTTTTTAATTTTCATTTAAATCGCTGAAAGGGTAAAGATTTTTTTTTAAAAAAAAGCTTTTTATGAAAATCGCTGGCTTCAGTTTTATTTATTTATTTAATTTTTATTAAATTCTCTGCAAGGGTAGGATTTTTTTTTAAAAAAATAATAACTTCTTAAACAAAATTGTTGCTATAGCAGCGATTTAACTTCAGAATTATTTTTTTAATTTCTTAAACAAAATCGTTGTAATAGCAACGATTTTTCTTTTAATTTTTTTACTATAAAAACGTTGTTATAACAGCGATTTTAAAGAAAAAAAAAAAATTTAGAATATCGGTAGAGATTTTTATTTCTTTTAGCGGAGCGGCGTCAATTTTTGTTAGAACAAAATCGCTCTGTCAGGAGCGATTTTCCCCTTTTGGTTAAAAAAAAAAAATTGATGTGCCATTTTTGTTTTTTAAAGAAAAAAAGTTACACTTTTGGCTCCGGACTCAACAAAAAGGTGTCATTGCCCATTAGTGTCCATATAAAAATATTATCTCGCTTGAAAAATCGGAGGAAGCCACATATTTTCTTGAAGAATCGGAGGAGCTCATATTTGGATTTGCTGCCTAATCCCCTAGAACTAGGGTAGAAATTTTTGGGCTATGTAATTTTTTTTTACTAGATAATATGGGTTGTCTAAAAAATTTTAAAAAAAATGTTAAGAATGAAAAAGGAATAATGTGACAAGGCATCCTATTAGGAGAGAGATAATGTTTTTTTTGTGTAAGTATATTTTGAGGAAAAGAGGTAAAGTTGGGTAATATTGTGGTCCTAAAACAAACATAAGTGATATTTCAAGGTAATTTTCCAAACATGGGTGACTATCTAGGGAAATTACTCCAAAACAAATTGACAAAAAAAACAAAACTACTTCATCCATGCTCATCAAATGCACAACCTTACTATGGTGTTCAAATGAGACAAAACATGAGTCTTGGCACTAATTTACTGGGAAAATCCTTCATATGTCAAGATAGATGTACTATGTTACTGTTAGTTTGCATTTGATCACTTCTCCATCTTCACAATTAACCCTAAAACATTTTAACCTCTTCAAATTAACAAACCATTTTACCTAGATTCTAATCTCACATTATAGTATCAAAACCATTTTTTATCAATGTGATGAAACGAATAACCTATATTAAAGTCCACTGCCTTGTTATGTAAGAACACGATGCTTAGGTATAGAAATAACATTTATGAGGGCCCGATTATTTGATAAAACAATCGTGTATGTATATATGAGGGCAATGATTTATTTAATTGTTTCATATGGATTATTTTAGTTTCTATGTTATACACTATTATTGCTTAAGATCTATGACCAGGATTGATTAGAAATCTTACTGAGTTTTTATGACTCACTATTAATGTGTAACGGCCTAGCTCTCTAGTGATATTGTCCGTTCTAAGCCTAGACTTGCACGACTTTAAAACACATCACTAATTAGTAAAGTTAGTAAAGTTTGCTTACGTAAATACTCAATATCTCACTATTAATGTGTAACGGCATGCTTGATGACGTAATACTTATAATTGGAAAAACACATGAGAGATGTATTGGAACCAGTATTGACAATGGTGAATATTATGAATATCACCCGGACCTAACAGTGAAGACAATACAAGGCGGCTAAATAATTTTGAACTTTGGGCTTCATAAACTTGGGCCTCCTTCAAATAATTGGTCAAGTTGTATTTCAGCCCACCTCATATTCTCTCTTTTATTTTGTACATATTTTCTTTTCTTTTATTCTTTGTAATTATCCTTTAGTTTGTTAGCCATAAATAAATAGAAAGAGGATAGTTGTAGGAATTAGTTATAGCTAGATTTCATTTTAGCTCATATAAATATGTATAATGTACATAAGGTCATTCATTTCAAGTTTTATACAGAGAAAAGGAAAATTCCCAAAATTGTTCTTTCATTTTGTCATGGTATCAAAGCAAGTTTTATCTGCTAGAACAATTTCTTTTATTTACATTTTTTTTGTCTTCTTTTTCTCTAACGATGAGCACTAGTGTTTCTTCAGATTCAACAATTGGGGCAGTGTCAAGCACTCAAAATAATGGTTCCCTTGATGCTGCTCATCCCTACTACATTCACCCTTCGGATTATCCAGGTATAAACATGGTTTCAATTGTCTTTGACGGAAAGGGTTACGGTTGGTGGAGAAGAGTTGCTATCATAGCTCTATTTGCTAAAAACAAGTTGGGATTTACTGATGGATCCTTGCTTGTTCCCACTGCTCCCATACTTCAGAAATCTTAGGCACGATGTAATGACATGGTGCTCTCATCGTTGCTCAACTCTTTATCAAAAGAAGTTGCTAAGAGTGTGCTTTATTCTCATAGTGCTAAAGACCTCTGGAAAGATCTGGAGGAAAGGTTTGGCCAAGCCAATGGGGCTAAGCTCTTTCAATTGCGAAAAGAACTTGGTGCTTTGGTTCAAGGAAATTCTAATGTATCTGGGTATTTTACTAAAATGAAAAATCTGTGGGATGAGCTTGACGCTCTCAGCACATTTTCTGCTTGTATTTGCAATTGTGAATGTGGGGCCAAGACCAAGAATCTCAGAGCACATCAAGATGAGAGACTTCTTCAATTTTTGATGGGCTTGAATGAAATCTCCATCGGTGTAAGGATCAATACTCCCATAGCCTCTCCCTTACCATCTATTGGACAAGCCTATTCTCTAGTGATGCAGGATGAGAAGCAAAGAGAGATCAACTCATCCCCTGTTTATCCAGCAGACTCGGATTTCTTCATTGCAGCTAATCAACCACCTGGTAACAGAGAATCTGGTGAGTATAAGGGACAAAAGAGAATTTATAGCCCAAAGAAGAACACGGACATCTGTAACTACTGTAAAAATATTGGGCATAACATAAACCAGTGCTACAAAATCCATGGATTTCCTCCTGATTTCAAGTTCACCAAAGGAAAAAGGATTCAAACTGCAGCTCTTGCAAGCAGCAGAGTTGACCCTGAGCATGCAGGGATTAATGCAGTTGAACCATTGTACCTCACACAAGAGAACATATGACAGCTATTGTATTTACTTTAGCTGTTCAAGTAAGGGGGAAGTACTTTTGAGGATATGGCGTCAGCCAACTGTGCTGGTATAGCTAACCTTTTTTTACTCTTATGCATGTTTTGTTCATACAGATGATGAATCTTGGATTATAGACAGTGGTGCTTCAGAACATATGTCTTTTAATAAATCCTTTCTTTCTAATTTGAAACCTCTACCCAGATCTGTTATGATTAATCTTCCTAATTCTCAAAATGTCTGGGTCACTCACTATGGATCAGTTTCTCTTTTCCCTAATTTTGTTCTTGACCATGTTCTTTATATACCAGATTTAATCTTCTATCTGTGAATAAATTATGTCAACAATTATCTCACTTTGTTCTATTCACTTCTACATCTTGTTTTATGCCCCTCTGGAGATTGGTAAAGCAGCAAGAGGTCTTTACCTTGCCAAGCCAAGTGTTGCTGGTTTTCTTTCCAAATCTAGTACTAAGTTAGAAAAAAAATCTTGTCACAGGAAAGAAGAGTTATGATGTAAACTCTATTCCTTCTTTAGTTTCTAATTTCAGTCTTTTTAATTCCAATGTAAAAGAAAATTTGTGGCACTATAGATTACCACATGCCTTTGAGCAATATGAAAAGAATTTCATCTATTCCTATGACTTCTCAATCCAATTTTATTGTTCCTTGTGAGATATGTTCCATGGCTAGGAAAAATAAGCTTCCTTTTCCTTCTAGTTGTATTTCCACCAAATCTATTTTTGAATTAATTCATGTGGATACTTGGGGTCCTTATAAGCATCCCACGTATGATGGTTTCAAATACTTCCTCACAATAGTTGACGATTTCAGTCGAGGTACTTGGACACATTTATTGACCAACAAATAAAAAAAAATTCTCAAATCTTTCCTAAATATGGTTGAAAGACAATTTCAAGTAAAGGTAAAAACCATTAGGACAGACGGTGCCTTTGAATTAGGATCTGGAAAGGTGCATTCTGAATATTTCTTTGCCCAGGGAATCATCCACTAAACCATTTGCATTTCTTTCCCACAACAAAATGGCGTCGTCGAAAGCAAACACAAACACTTGTTGGAAACCTCCAGAGCCCTTCTCTTCCAATCTAACTTGCCAATAAAATTTTGGGGTGATTGTCTCTTAATGGTAACTTACTTGACAGTCAATTTCCTTCTAAGGTCTTTCCTACAAAAACCCCTATAGTTACAGTTCCATACCGCACCTAGTTACACCAATTTGAAAAGCTTTAGGTGTCTTTGTTTTGCGTCTACTTTGTCAACCCATAGGACAAAATTTGATCCAAGAAGTGTCTCTTGTGTTTTCCTACGATACCCACATGGCAAAAGGGGGTATAAATTACGTAATCTCAAAACTATGAGAACTTTCGTTTCAAGGGATGTCGTCTTTCATGAAACTATTTTCCCTTTTTCCTCTATCAAGCTTACTGTTTTAGATTCCTTTTTACCTCAACATTCTCTTCCACATCACATAGATCATTCCTCTATTGTCCCTTCTCCTATTACTCCTACTATGCCTTTATCTGATCCTCCGCTTCATTCCCCTAATCATGTGTCCTTAGACACTCCCTCTTCTCCTATTTCAGCTCCTCAAAGCCCTCTCACATATTTCTCCTGCTACTCTTTCTAATTCTGTGCTTGAAACACTCATTCGAAAATCTTCCAGACCTCACACTGCTCCTTCTTACTTAAAGGACTACATTTCTAATGCCCTCCAACTCATCGATCTCACTGCATCTTGCTTTCTTTCTCCTGTCACTCCTTCCCTCTTTTCTTTCATTGCTCTATCATCTTCCAACCAAAATTTGTTAAACACTCTTTCTCATCTGCACGAACCTGTTAGCTATACTCAGGCAGTTTTACACCCAGGTTGGCAAGATGCAATGGCCAAGGAAATAGCATCCCTTGAATTGAATAGAACGTGCGAAGTAGTTGAACTTTCTCCCGGAAAGAAAGCTCTACCTAATAAGTGGGTTTACAAGGTCAAATACCATTCTGATGGTAGTGTGGAGAGATTGAAGGCACGATTGGTGATTCGAGGGGATATTCAACGAGAAGGGATCGACTTTACTGACATTCTCACCAGTTGTCAAGATGACCACAGTGAGGTGCATTTTGTCCATTGCAGTTAAGAAAGTGTGGGCTTGGGGTTGCTTGGATGAAATGGAGGCTTGCCTCTGGAGTCTTATGTGATAAGAAAATCCCATCTAGACTTAAAGGTAAGTTCTACAGAGTGGTAGTTAGACCGGCCTTGTTGTATGGAGCGGAGTGTTGGCCAGTCAAGAACGCACATGTCCAAAAAATGCATGTTGCGGAGATGAGGATGTTGAGATGGATGTGTGGGCACACTAGGAGCGATAAGATTAGAAACGAGGTTATCCGGGAAAAGGTGGGAGTGGCCTCTGTGGTGGACAACCTGAGGGAAGCGAGACTGAGATGGTTTGGACATGTGAAGAGACGGGGCGTAGATGCCCCAGTGAAGAGGTGCGAGGGGTTGGTTGTAGAGGGTACGCAGAGGGATAGAGGTAGGCCTAAGAAGTATTGGGGAGAGGTGATTAGACAGGACTTGGCTCAGCTGCACCTTACTGAGGACATGACTCTAGATAGGAAGGAGTGGAGGTCGCGTATTAAGGTTGTAGGTTAGTAGGGTTAGCGTGTTGTTTTTCCTTGCGAGGGTTTGGGTTGTTAGAGTTTGTAGTAGTCCTAGTCTTGCACGTGTAGTTCTTGTCTGTGATACCTATAGCCTTATGTTGTTTACCGAGCCTCACTTCCCACAGTATTTCATTGATGTTATTGTCTCCTTGGTTGATTATTCACTATCTTTCTTATTGGATGTTATGTTTTATACACTGTTCCCCTCCCCTTTTACGTGGATGTGATGTACTTGAGTTGAGGGTCTCTCGAAAATAGCCTCTCTACCTCCATGAGGTAGTGGTAAGGTTTGCGTACACTCTACCCTCCCCAGACCCCACCTAGTGGGATTTCACTGGGTATGTTGTTGTTGTTGTTGTTGGAATGACATGAATGAACTCAACAATCTTAAGGCTTTCTTGCACAATGAATTTAGGATTAAGGATCTAGGCAGCTTGCATTATTTCCTTGGTATGGAGGTCCTGCGTGAATCTCATGGTCTCATTCTTAGCCAACGAAAATTCACCCTTGATTTACTGGAGGAGTTTCATTCCTCACATCTTACCCTTGTTTCATCCCCTCTAGATCCCTCCACCAAACTTCTTGCAAAAATAGGGGATCCTATTCCAGATCCTATGTTTTTTAGACATTTATTGGGTAAGCTAAATTATCTCACCCACACCAGACTTGGCTTTCACTGTCCAACAGTTAAGCCAATTTATGCAAGATCCTCATCTTCCCCACATGCAAACTGCTCTTTGAGTTCTTCGATATCTCCTTCGCGATCCTGGTCTAGGTCTATTCATGTCTTCTACTCTTGACTTCAAATTATTGACCTTTTGCGACTCCGACTGCGTCTTGCCCCAATTCACGCAAATCAGTGAGTGGTTTCTACATTTCCGTGGGATCTTTTCCAATTTATTGGAAATCCAAGAAACATACCTCTATTTCCCTCAGTTCTGTTGAGGCTGAATATTGTTTCATGAGACGGGTTATGGGTGAATTAACTTGGTTGGTTCGTTTGTTCTCTGATCTAACCATTCATATCGAGCTTCTTGTTCCTCTTCTTTCAGCTAGCCAAGCTGCTATTCATATAGCCAAAAATCTTGTCTTTCATGAACGCACCAAACACATTGAACTCGACTGTCATTTTGTGCGTCAACAATTTCAAGTTGATCTGATTTCTCTCTCTTTTGTTCGTTCCTCTTCTCAATTAGCTGATCTTTTCACCAAACCTTTGACTAGCCCTTTTCATCACACTCTACTGGGCAAGTCTGGTGTTCTTTCATCCCCCTCCAACTTGAGGAGGGGTATTGGAACCAGTATTGAAAATGGTGAATATTATGAAAATCACCCGGACCTAACAGTGAAGACAATACAAGGCAGCTAAATAATTTTGAACTTCGGGCTTCATAAACTTGGGCCTCCTTCAGATAATTGGTCAAGTTGTATTTCAGCCCACCTCATATTCTTTCTTTTATTTTGTACAAATTTTCTTTTCTTTTATTCTTGTAATTATCCTTTAGTTTGTTAGCCATAAACAAATAGAAAGAGGGCAGCTATAGGAGTTAGTTATAGCTAGATTCCTTTTTTGCTTATATAAATATGTATGTTGTACAGAAGGTCATTCATTTCAAGTTTTATACAGAGAAAAGGAAAATTCTCAAAATTGTTCTTTCGTTTTGTTAAGATGTTGGATATTTAAGTAAGCATGTTTTATCAATTAGTGACGCACCTAGGTCCAGAGCGGACAATATCACTAGCGAGCAGTTGGGCCGTTACAAGCATTATGCAAATCCATTTACTAGTGATGTCGTTGAGTTTCGATCTCTTTTAAGGCATCGAGTTATTCTGTAAAGGTAAGTTATTCGTTGTTGGTGTGTAATCTGCTTTTATTTTATCCTTTATATTTCATTTATGGTTGCATTACTAGCTTCTTTTAGTAAAGAGGAATCTCATTTGTATTAGTTATTAACTTTGTATTAGATTTTAGTTTTATAGACACAGTAATGAGATTCTACATTGATTTGAACTAACTTAGTTTTTCTATTTGGGCATGTTTGCTACGGATTTGTGTTCTTCAAACTTTAGGTTTCATTAGGGTCCTCAAGTTTGGTCATGATATATAGATCCATTCCTTCTTTTGACGTTACTAAATACTTTTGTAATTGCCCTTGTCAGTTTCAATATGGATGGACTCATCGTATTCAAATTCTTTGAGAAAAATATTAAGATATACCCTTCAAATTTTGAGCCTAATTCAAAATTATTCTACAAGTGTCATTCACGACAGTCTAGATTGTGACATGATTATTTCTCAAATACTACTTACACTTACCAAATAAGAGGAATATGAACACCTTTATTTTATAAGAAAATAACAATCTCATTTAAAAATTGTAATTTGAGGAGGTCAATCTGCAGCAAAGCAACCAACCAACCTTTCCTCCCATTTCTGACTGATCAATCATCTTTGAAAACTAACGTCGAAAAAGTTAATTATTGTCTACATCATCCTTCAATTCATATATACATTCCAACAAAAATGATTTTTAGCAGTAATTAATTAATGGCAATAACTTAGTTGCCGCTAAATATTATTTTTAACGACAATTATCACTCTTTATAAATGTCCCTAAAGCCTATAGTGACATTTAATCCAATGACAATTAAATAATGCCGATAAATATATTAACTCTCTTTGTTAATATGTATATTTATTACCGTTAAATATTATTTTTGCTATAGCGATATTATTATGCATTTAATGAAAAAAAGAAAAATACAACATAAATTAATAGAAGAATTCGTCTATTTATGTGAAAAGACAAAAATACAGGAATTAAAAGATAAAGAATATTGAAGTTAAGTGTATCAAAAGAAAAGGAAAAGGAACTTCACTTCTAGTTTAGTTCTAGTCCACAATATATATAGCACACCAATACTAATAACTTTTACATGTACCAAACATAAAAATCATGTTTGTATAATTGCGCTTCATAACAAATTTTATATTTGCTATGGAGCTTTTGATTTGTATAATTCGCTACAAACATCAAATTTTATACAATTATTCAGTTATGTATAAATTCATTTATATATTATAATTTGTATAATAAGATCTGTATTTGTATAATTATAAGTGTATAGGACGAAAATATATGTATTTGTATATACACTTTTCTCTTGCTTTATACAAACACAAACGCATTTTATACATTTTATACCGAAATGTATAAAACGGCTAATTGTATACCGAATCAGATGACAAAAAAAAGGGATGTTTGCTGCGAATTACAATTAAAATAAACCATGGCTATAACATTTAATTTGAACTAATAGTTTGTTATTTCATACAATTTTCCCTAGTAATAATGAATGCATAAATCAAAGTTTTTTTATAAAAAAAAAAAAAAACGCTTTGTTTAATTGTCATCTTCAGTTTTGATTAGGAGAGGGTTAAAGATAATATGAAAAGAATAAAAAAGAAGTAAAGTATTTGTGAATAATCCACAAATGCATGTGACAATTGCTCCTAATGCTTTTGCACAGAAAATTGGAACAAAACGGCAAATGGGTTGCCAACTTGCTTGAATATTTCCATTCTTGAGTAGAGAGTACGTCTCTAGTGCTGCAGCACAACTTGCAACAAGTACCATTGTAATAACCTACACATTTTTTTTTAAATAAAAAAAAAGGAAATAATATAAGCTTTAATTATGGAAAAATAAATATATATAAAGGGATTGAATGCATGGTGATATGTTAAATATAATTATGGATTTATCTATTTATTTAATAAGAAATCTTGAATCTTAATTAGGAGAGACGTATCTGGTTTCAAGTTCAATTTTAATAGAGATAAAAATACTAGGTGATTTTTCTATTTGTTTTATGATGACATGAATTCTATGAAATTAGTCGAGGTGTACAAAAGTTGACCCAAATAGTTAAAAAACAACTTTAATTATTAAATAAGAGAAACAAGTAGAATACCATATCCAAAACAACTACCAACTTCCATAAACGACTCCCATCAGGAAGGATTATAACTAGAAGGTTGTAAGCAGCTCCAAGAAAGTTCACGGCTATAAAGAACCTGATAATCAAAATTTATTATAAACTTTGTTAATTATAATTATGTAATCACACATTTTGTCATCAACTAAATATCTTTTAAAATAATATATTTACTAGGATTATATATATATATATATATATATATATATATATATATATATATATAATTTTAAAAAAAATTGTGCATGGTAATTGTACTTGCTAGCTCTACAATATTTCCTCAAAAATCGCATAAACTAAATGAGGAAAGTAATAATTTCTTACCTTCTCTTGATCGTTGATGGTATCTTTGACATTCAAAGTTGTATTAAATGTAACGAAAGAAATTATTTTTACTGAATATATATACCATAAAAAGAAATAAATTAAGATCTTTTGGCTAGTTACATAATTTTATTTTATTTTTAAAAAAAAAAAGGTTTTTCTTAGGTATCTTGTATTTTAAAATTGAAGATCTCTCTTATGTGTATAAACAACAGAAAATCCAAAAAAAAAAAATTATCAGTGACCTACAAAACAATGATCAACATTACTTGATCTATAATATAATAAGTTTTACTGACAATATAGTTTTTTTTTTTTTTTTTTTTACTGACAATAGAGTTTAACTTGCGATATATAGTAGTCAATTACCACTTTTACTTCCGTTTATCACAAAGATTTACTTGTAATTACCTTATATAAAGATGATGCACGTATGAAACTCAAATATCAAATTAAACAGAGACGAATCTAAAATTTAAGAAGAAATATAAGTAATAATTATAAACATAAATAATTTTTTGATAGATGAAAAATTCTTACTGAAAGCTATTCCAATTCTTGTATGTTGCTTTGAAAGAGTATCCATTGTTGGAATTCTTATAAGATGGTAAAAAAGTGTATCCATCTTTCATGTGAACCATTTGTGTGGTAGACAACATGGTAAGTGCAGCTGCTAACGTTGTAGCAAAGATTATGAATCTTACTCCAATCGAAATTTTTGTCTTCGCCATTCTTCAATACTTGTATCTACACAAAACAAAAAAAAAGACAAGCAAATCAGGTTCATTTCTGGGGTGACACTTGCTACATAATATTTTTTTTAATTATAATCACAGTTTGAATCTGAGATCACTAATTAATGCTGGAGGAATTCCAACTATCCCACGACGATTCATGTTGGTAAGCAAAATAACATGGATTCGATATTTAGTGAGAGTTTTGATCAAACAAAGCAATATAATGGAGTGAGAAACAACACTAAAAAAAGGGACATAAAGAGAGAGAGAGAGAGACGTACAATTTGATCGAGAAGAGCCAATTTAGTGATTGAGTGAGGAGGGGCATTAGCAAGAATTTAAGGGAGAAGGAATTTCTAATTTGGGCTTGTTTTGTTATTCAGCCCGCTAAAATTAATTTGGGCTTGGCCCAAAGCATTTACATCATGTGTTAAAAGCAGCCTAAGAATTGTAGCATACTTCGTGCATATTTAGAGTAAAATCTTGCTCGTCAATCTCATATCTCACTTGTGTATCTGGTATCCTAGATACATGAGAATCACACTAGATACATGTATATATATAGTGTGTATCTAGTATAATTCACATGTATCTGGAGTACATAGACAAATCTTTCACGTCTCCCTCCCATCTCGCTCGTCATACCCATATCTCACTCATGTATATGGTGTTTCATATACATGTGAATAACACCAGATACATGCATATAGTGTATTTATTATGATTTGCATGTATGTGGAATACATAGACAAATCTTTCACGCCTCCCAGCTCCCATCTCACTCGTCATTCTCATATCTTTCTCTTGTATATGTTGTTCAATATACATGTGAATAACACTATACACATGCATATAGTGTATATCTAGTGTGGTTTGCATTTATATGGCTTGAAATCGATATGAAATTATTAAATAGTGAGATTAAATGTAATTATTTCAAACTATAAGGAAAACTAGTAAACATGATAGAAATGTTTGTGTAACTAGATAGTTTCTTCTATTTTAATAAGAGAATATTACCCGATATGTATGTTGTAGACATTCTGGATATAAATATAATAATTGACATGTTGAACTATACTATTGTATTCCATTAAGATATATAAATTTTGAATTGTATAGCCCAAATTAAAGATTTGCAGTGTTCATAATTGTCGTAGTATAATTTTTTAAGGTGGTGAATATTTAAATAATTAAAAGCATATAAATATTTTTTTTGACCTGATGATCATGAAAAAAAAAACCTCTTTTTCTATTTGTAATATTTTATGTCATAATTCATAAATGTTTTTAAAAAACACATTTTGACTGGTCTGAAGCAATTTTATAAATCAGCATCAATATTGGTTAGGCTGCTTCAAGAATTATAGGATGATTAACTACTAACAAAATAATTCGGGGTACATAATTTGTCTCATGTATATTATAATTATAGATTTAAGAGCTATTTATTGGTTGTGATCATGTAAAGATCTTTACTGATATTATTATTAGAATTTAATTAACATGTGAGAATATGTTGGTTATCATATTTATCAAATTATCAATTAATGATCATCTTTAATGAATGACTTGATTATATAAACATATTATTTGCACGATCAATACATATCTTATATTAGCAAATGATCTCATGATCTTCTGTAAATGAGAGACTATTTGTTAAAAGAGTTATGGAAGTTTTGACTCATTTCAGTGCCACAATTGGGCTTGTGGCAAACATGGAGAAGTCAAACTTATTCCTGACTGAAGAAGTAGAGAAGCAGTTGTTGAGTATCACTGGATTCACAACAGAATTTTTTCTCATAAGATACTTGGGACTCTCACTCACTTTCCAGAGGTGGAGTAAAATGGAGTGTCATCAACTTGTAAACAAGCTAACAAGCAGGATTAAAAACACCTATGCAAAGCAACTGTCCTATGCAGAGAAGCTTCAAGTGGTGTTGGCTGTGCTATTTTCAATACATAGTTTTTGGGTTTCTCAGAGTATAGTAAAGGAGGTGGACAAGAAACGTAGAGACTATTTGTGGGGGTAGTGGTGAAAAGAAGAAAACATTATTGGTATCCTATGAAAAAGTTTGTTTCCCAAAGAGGCAGGGAGGTCTAAATATTAAAGGTTGTGGCAAATGGAATGTGGTTTTTGTAGGTAAGCTAGTATGACAGATAGCTGTAAATAAAAAGTCTTTATGGGTGAAATGGGTGCATGGGGTGTACATCAAAGCAAATATTTTGAATCATTGTGTTCCAGTCGATAGCAGCTAGTATTGAAGAAAAATAACATCACCAAAGAATCAAATGCAGCATTGGTATACACATGAACAGTTCAATCTTACAACTAGTGGAGAATACTCAATCACCAGGGGTATCTTGCACTATTGGGCAATCAAGCACAGCTGAGAACTGCAGAACTAATTTGGAATTTTGTCCCATTGCCTAGGCAAAGGTTCATCATGTGATTAGCAACACAAAAGAGATAACTCACAAAAGAAACAAGAATATACAAGTTAATGACATTACGGGTGTGTTTGGTATGAAGGAAATCATTTTCCGGAAAATGTTTTCCAATTTTCTCATGTTTGGTTGGATTAAATGTTTTGGAAAATATTTTTTAAATCAAGTCATTTTTTAAATTTATTTTTTTGTTGAAACAATTAATTTATTTTTTCCCTACCCTCAAACCAGCCCCCCAAACACCACCACCCAAAAAAAATAAAAATTTAAAGCTTGTTTTTAAATTTAATTTTTTTACCCCACCCCCTCCCAAAAAATTATTAAAAATTGTTTTTAAAAAATATTTCTAATTTCAATTTTTTATTTTTTACCCCCCACCCACTACCCTCGCTCCCCCCATCTGCTCCGCTATCAACCCCCCTATCAGCCCCCCAACCCCCTTCAAAGAAAAAAATTTATGTTTGTTTTTAAAAAATATTTTCAACTTCAAATTTTTATTTTTTCATCCTGATCCTCGATCACCCACCCTCCCTTCCCAGCCACCCCTCCCAAAAAAAAATTGAGTTTGTTTTTAAAAAATAGTTTCAACGTCAAAATTTTATTTTTTCACCCCTACACTCGACCCCCCCCAACCCACCCACCCCCTACTCGCCACCCCTACCCCAAAAAAAAAATTTAAGTTTGGTTTTAAAAAATATTTTCGACTTCAAAATTTCATTTTTTCACCCAACCCTCGACCCCCTCCACCCACCTCCTACCCAGCCCCCCACCCACCCATCCCCTACCAGCCCCCACCCCTGTCCCGCCAAATAAAAATTTAAGTTTGTTTTTAAAAAATATTTTCAACTTCAAAATTTTATTTGTTCACCATACCCTTGATCCCCCACCCACCTCCTACCCGCCCCCCTCACCCACCCATCCCTACCAGCCCCTCACCCCCTAAAAAAAATTTAAGTTTGTTTTTAAAAAATATTTTCAATTTCAAAATTTTATTTTTTCACCTCTACCCTCGACCCCCCCCCACCCCCCCCCTCTACCAAATTTGAGTCCCTCCCCCCACGAAAAAATTTAAGTTTGTTTTTAAAAATATTTTCAATTTCAAAATTTCATTTTTTTCACCCCTACCCTCAACCCCCCACCCCAAAAAAAAATTAAGTTTGTTTTTAAAAAATATTTTCAAATTCAAAAATTATTTTCTACTCTAGTAAAAATAAAAAGATACTTTTCAAAAATATTTTTCATTCATAAATCAAACACTAAAAATCTTTTTTGGAAAATATTTTCTACTCACCAACCAAAAATAAAAAAATAAGTCAAAAATCAACTTGTTTTCCAGGAAAACATTTTCTATGAAAAACATTTTCCTTCGTACCAAACACACCTTACATGTTGCTTGTCAAGATACAGTGATGAAAACAAATAAACACTTGTTTGTACACTGTGAATATGTTACAAAGGTGAGAGATGCTCCCCAAAGCTGGTCAAATATCAACCTGCTTGCCAGGGGTGGAGCTAGAACCAATGAAGGGTGTGCAAGTAAACACCCTTCGTCGAAAAATTATACCATACGTATAGGTCAAGTTTATGAAATTGTCAATATATACTTAGGTTTGCACAAGTCCGGAGGTCAAAGGTTCGATTCTTTGTTCCTTTAAGTTTTTTAACGTCATTTTAAAATCAATTTCAAAGATTTTTCTTTGTGGGTCCTTCGGTAACTTTCTTTTTAATTCTTCTACCTGTTTTTTGTGGGTCCTTTAGCAACTTTCTTTTTAATTTTTTTACTTGTCTCTCTATGGCACAATTTAATTATTTTAAATAGCTAAGTAAATTTTTTTAAATTACAGATAACATTCATTTTGTGATAAATTAAAAACTAAAGTATGTAACCTAAATTATGACAGAATGATATATATATCATTGTATTTTCCATTCTCTCCTAATTAGTTGGGAGGTTTGAATTGACGTTTTTTTTAAATTATATGTAAATCTCTTTCATGATTCTTTATCGAAACACGAGAAACTTAACATCAATTAAAATTAAGTAAAAAAATCAAAGATTGAAAATTACTTTAGATTCAAGTAAAAATCGATAAATATATTAATGTTATTTTTTCTTCAGTATGCAATACATGTTCAGTACAAATCTCGACTCATTCATTTTAAAACTATTATCTCAATTTATAAAATTTACCATGCATTTTTATAACTAAACACAACTCAAATTGAAGATTCTTTATATATATATATATATATATAAAATTCAGATCTTAAATTGAAGATAAAAAACAAATTGTATTTGATGAAAAACAAATTATTTATGTTGTTTATGGTAAAATCACTAGGTTGAGCAAGATGAATGTAAATCCACTCACTAAATTTTTTGTTAGTTATTTTTTAAAATTTTGCACACTCTTTATAAAATGTTTGGCTCCGCTACTGTTGCAGGAAGCTGAATAGCATTTTGGAACTGATTAAGAAAAAGCATTGGAAGAGATTCAAGAAGGAAGTGGTGGCAGCACTATGGTTTGTGGGGAGCTATGGTCTATCACATTTGGAAAGCAAGAAACTGGAAACAATTTAAAGGAGTAACATACAACATGCAGATATAGTAAAGAAATCACTCATGAAATAGTGGAAAGGATAGAAATGTATAAGAATTCTAAAAGAGCAAGTAGATGTAAATTTACTCATAATTAATCCCTTAGTAACTCTATGCTACTACCAAAAGACCTATTAATTACTTACAAGTAGGGGTGTATATGATCGAGTTAGTTCGAATTTTTCAAATATCAAACCAAAATATTTGAGTCAGATTTTTAAATTTATAAACCAAACCAAACCAAACCAATAAAACTCAAGTTTTTCAACCTCGGGTTTTTTCAATTTTTTTGATTTTTCAAATTTTTGGGTTTTTTTGGATGTTTCCGTTAAAGTATTCATACAAACATATAATGTATTTTTACTTCAAATAATTTTTTAGTCTTACCAAAATACAACTATCTAAGGTGTTCGTTAAGAAAATAACACAAAAATATGATATGATTAAGGGAAAATTGTATTTAATAGCAAACTATTAATTCAAATTAATTGTCATAACCACAGTTTGATTTAATTGTACCCCATAGCAAACTGTTGTTATTTCGCCTCTCTCCCTGGTGAATCTCGCTCGCCACTCTCGGCATTCTCTCCATCGCCTCTCTCGCTTTTATACAAACGCAAATGTATAAAATGTGTTTGTGTTTGTATAAAGCCAGAGAAAATTGTATATGTACATATATTTTCGTTCCCCTCTCTCCCCTCTCCCATATCTCGCTCTCCACTCCCCCAAATCTCATTCGCCAGTCTCTCCCTCGCCTCTCTTGCTTTATACAAACAGAAATATATAAATTGCGTTTCTGTTTGTATAAAGCGAGAGAAAATTGTATATACTCATGCAAATACATATATCTTCGTCATATACACTTATAATTATACAATACAAATATCCCCCTGCCCAGTTCTCTTTTGCCTTTCTCTCTTTCTCGCTTTATACAAACATAGATTATACAAAATATAATGTATAATTTATATTTGTATAAAGCAAGAGAGAGAGATTTGATATACAAACGTTTTATTTCGATTCAATTGTATACAAATTCAAATTTTATGCAGATATACAAACACATAAAATTGAATTGAGAGGCTGCCAGCGATTTATACAAACGAGAGACTGACAACGATTTATACAAATGGTCTGCCAGCGAAATTATACAAATCTAAAAAGGAGCCAGCAAGTTATACAATCTGATGCACCATAGCAAATATAAAATTTGCTATGGAGCACAATTATACAAACTATAACTATAGCATACAAATTTGATTTTTCTATTTGCTATATGTGAAAGTTGCTCTATGACTAATAACACTAAATATCCAACAAAATAATAATAATGAAATCGCGTAAAAAAATATTGCAAATTAATAAGTCATAATGAAAATGATCATAATTTAAATGTACTAAATCATGCTAAAATAAGTTTAATAATTATTAGTTACATGATTAAATATTAAAGGAAATTAAAATTAGATTATGTATTTTAATTGTCTAAACCAATGTAAAACTAAAGAACAAATATTCAATATTATTGTCATTCTTAGTGTTAAATTGATTTTCTTTTTGCATTAGTATTAATTTGATTTTGATTTAAGCTTTATTATAAATATCAACATCTATGGACTATAATCTTTATTGGATCATTCATAATTTTAAGTTTCAAACTTGAAATAATATATTAAAAGATAAAAACTATGGAAAAATATAAGAAATATTTAAAAATTATATCAAAGTAAATATTTTTATGTATAAAATAAAATTTTAAAATTATCTATATAATGTAGGGTTTTTTTTTCGGTTTGCGGTTGGTTCGGTTTTCGATTCGATTTTGTACACCCCTACTTACAAGAATCCTCTCTATGTTGCATGTTTTGAAGTCCAAATTTGGGAATGAGCATGACAAAACCAAAAACTATGAATAAAGAGAAGGGAAGATTGAGGAAGAAGTTACTCTTTAAGTTTCCTTGAAGAAAGTTCTTATCAATGATCCAACTTAATCTAATAATCTATACCATATTAATTATTTTTCTTCAATGATTTGGAAATCCTATCAAACACTGTAAACTAATTAAAGGATTCCCAATTCAAATCAAAGCTATCTATGTTTGTTTTAACATATCTTCAATCTTCATACATCTCCTTCCCCTTCTTTATTGGTATCATTTTCTCCACCATTCTTCTCATTAGCCCGTTTCTTCCAAAACATCATATGTAAACCTCTTCTCTCCAAAATCTTCTCAATTTCCTCAATTGGAAGCCCCTTAGTTTCTGGAACACAAATCAGGACAAAAAACAGGGCTACAACAGAGATAACTCCAAATACAAGGAAGGTCCATGATGTTCCAATGGCATGTGTCAATGACAAAAAGGATTGTGCTACAACAAGGTTTGAAATCCAGTTTGCTGTTGCAGCTATTCCTCCACAAACCCCTCGTAATCTTAAAGGCTATATCTCTGAGTTAACATTCCATGGAACGGTACCCATTCCCGGAGAGAAGAAAAGGATGTATAACGCTAGCCCGAGTAAGGCTAGCCATCCATATCTACTAGGGCATCCTCTTGTGTACCATAAACTATCTTGATCATGACAAGCATCCTTAATAGTATCATTAGACATGAGACATGCCCCAGGCAGCAACTACAAAAAGAAAAAATTAAACAAACTTGTGTTAAGTTTACACTGTATTGAATATCAAGATTTTTTGCATAGAAAATATTCATGTTTCACTTGACACGCTCCTTAAAAAGTAATTAATAAATTGATAAGCTTATTATATCACCCTTTATGTTCCTTGTGTTCGAAAATGAATAGTACTTAATTATAATGATAAAACAGATATAAAAAGATTAATTATTTCTTAATTTCCAAAACTGGACAAATAAAAGTGTATATATTTTTAGTACAGTGGACAAAGTAAAACTGGACCGAGGAAGTAGCATATTAGGGGTCATTATTACCTTATTTTGAGGTGAAGCACAGAAGCCACAACTAGGAGAAGCTTTAAGACACCTAGTACAATCCCAAGAACTAGCAGAAGCAGCATCATGGTAAGCAGGACAAGTGAAATTTTCTGCAAAGTGAGATGTCTCCGCCATACTAACTGCTGGTGAAGTTGAAGTAGCCTCATAGAACACTGCTGATAGAAACCCCAGAGAAATCACAACACCACACAAGCTTATTATAAGAAGCTTCTTCCTTCCAGTCCTGTCTATAAAATATATGCTCACAATCGAGCCAAAAGCGTTTAGCCCCGCTGTAACAAGTGATAGAAGGAGAGCTGTCCGATTCGAGGCAATTCCAGCCAGCTGAATGATAGTAGGACTGTAATACATGACAATGTTTATGCCTACAAATTGTTGGAAGATTTGGAGACCAACTCCAGCTATTAGTCCACAACGAACTGTTTTCGTCTTGTATAGTTTGAAGAGGTTGATGTTTTCAGATACTTTGTTTTCTTCAATTTCTTTGTCTACTAATTCTTTAAGAGCTTGAATTTCGACCTCAACTTAACAGCTGAATATATCTTCCTTAGTATTGTCTTAGCTTCCTCTTGACTCCCCTGTTTTTATCAAGAAAACATTGTGATTAGTGGAATACTAGTTAAATACTAATCGAATTTAACTAGTATATCTTGGAAAATAAAGTGGATGATCTGCTACAACAATTGTATTGACCTTGCGATAAAGCCAACGAGGTGATTCAGGAAGAAGAAGCATTAATATGAACTGAAGGAGGGCTGGCAATCCTGCTACTCCAAGCATCCATCTCCAGGTGCCTGGTGCCTACAATAAAAAAACAAGCTTCAATTAACATCGCATGCATGTTCTACGCCTTAAATTGTCTTCCCTATACGCACCAGAAACAGTTACTAATAAGTTTCTTAGAAATGTTTAAAGTAACTTATACAATATGTTGTTCCAGAGTTATGACTTTTGTAGGCCGAACAGCAAAACAGAACACCCCTCTTCACACCAGATTGTGTTCCTGGCCACTAAAGGTGTTCAAAATATGAAAGAAGTAAACAAACGAAGAAGTCATAGAAGGTTTAACATCTACTATATATACATAAAGAACAATTTTAGCCATGTATAAACAGTGTAATGTAATTTCTTGTGAAGGAGATGAACTGAACCCCCTCGGCCCTACTTGGCTCCACGCTGGTTCTCAGTTGGAACAAGTATACATACCTTGGTGAAAGCAAGGTTAATAAGATAGGACAAGAATTGTCCTCCAGTGATGAGAAATTCATTGGTACTAACAAGGGCACCTCTAATTTTAGCAGGAGAAGCCTCTGATATGTATAAAGGAGCAGTCATTGATGCCATACCAACACCAAGTCCAACAAAGACTCTACCAACTATGAGAAGTGCTGAATTCATTGCTGATGCCATAATCACAGCTCCAACAAAGAAAAGGAAATCAGCAATGAGTATAGCACTTTTCCTCCCAAATTTGTCATTAAGCCAACCACCAATTGCTGCACCTATGATTGCTCCAGCAACTGCCATGCTCACTATAGATTCCTATACAAGCCATTAGCAAGTTAATAAATACATAACACGTGTTGTTGTGTTTAGAGATACTTCTGGTGATTTTTTGTGTGCATCAAACTAATATGTATTCAAGATATTGACTAAAATCTGTGTGCATAATGTGGTGAGTGAAACTGGTGCAACCATTGCCAAACTGATCATGATATAAGAGGTGTTTACACCGTGTGCTTGCTTTTGATATAATAATAAGGAAAATTATTATTGTTTCTCTACTATCACTATAATAAAAGAGACATTTAGTAACAATAGATTTTCCTTCTAGCCGCAATATTTATTGCCACAAAAATAAATATTTTTCTCCAAATATAAATATGCTGTCATTTTTTTATTGAATGGATATAATGAAGAGAAAAGACATAAATTTCATCTTGAAGTCACTTACACGCTTAAACTATCATGATGACCTATTACACACTTTTATGAATTTAAAATACATAAAAATATTATAGCTTTATATTTAATTATTTTCTGTCACGACCCAAAAATGGACGTGATGGCACTCGTCTTGTCCCACCAAGACTAGTCAGCCTAAAGCTCAATATTTATAATAAAATGCGGAAATTTTATAATCAACTCAAAAATACCCTCAAAATCTGGTTATCACGTGTACAAGCCTCTAAAGTATTACAACTGATTCAAAAGAAAAACACAAGTCTCAAATGACATTGTTTCTAGAATATAACAAAATCATAATTAAGGAGAAAGAAGGTCTGCTGAAATGACAAGCAGCTACCTCACAAACCTCCACAAGAAGCCTCAGACAAGGAGAAGAGAAAATATCACAAAAGTCCAGGCTAGTAACCTACAAAAAAAAATGTAGTAGCAAGGGGTGAGTACCAAACCACGCGGTACTCAGCAAGTAAATCTCTGAACACAAGCTAAGGAGATAGAATACGGGTACTCTTTACACCCCAACCGAACCTCCACAACAACAACATGCATAAAATCATCCCAACCTAATAGTTCACAATTCATATATCTCAACAACAACATTCTAACAATCACATATTCTCAACAACAAGCTCAATATTCATCAATTACAATCTCCACGACTACAACCTGCTTAAACCAGCCCAACCTAACAGTTCACAATTCACATAGCACATATCTCAATAGCAACACTCTAACAATTACATATCCTCAACAATAAGCTCAATATTCACCAATCAAAGTTCCACAGAAATGCACTCACAAGATCAGCAAAACACAATATCAAGTTCACTAATGATAAATATGTGCAATGCAATAGAATGCAAAGTCAAGTATAGTGATGCATGTCTGACCTAGTGATACACACTCGCTGTCTCTTAGTCCGGGACCCATGGGTGACATATTTGTCCATGCATTCATCGCGGTACATGATATGTCCCTCGATATATAGTATCCATCGCGGCGCGCGATGCGTCCCTCGAAATGGTACATCCTCTTATCACATAACACTTATCACAACTATGTCTCAGAACCAATGCAAATGACATGTTCACACAAATAATGAGGAGATGACCATTTTCATAACAATACACAATTCACAACAATACAACCGTGATACAACATCAACAATGATTCAACAAGCCATTCAACCCAGTCTCAAACATCACACATCAACAATTAAACACATTGCCTTTTATTACCCATTTTTCATCATTAGAAAATAATCAATATGTACAAGTCAACCCATAACCAAGTCTCATTACCCCCGAACACATATCACAAGGAAATACATGAATTCCATACACTTAACAAGGGTTTAGCAATCCACTTGCTTCAAATAGTCGAACAATCACTCTGAGACTTGAGTCTTCCTTTTCGTTGAACTTCCAACTCAAAGCAATCTATTCACATTAATAATCACAATAAGATTTCGAAACTAACCACACTCAAATTACTAAAGTTCTAGCCTAGACCCAAAAACTCAATCAATTTATAATCAAGTTCCTAATCTTGGTGCCAATTAAAATGTCAACTCTCATGTTTTCCGAATTTCAAGCCTAGGATTAAGTCATAATTTGTCCAAACACTACAACCCTAATAGCTTTCATATAGTGTAATACACTTAATATTCAATTATCTCAATATATCATAACTTGAATAATTATGTGATAATAAAATAAGAATTAATAAATATGAGAACCACTGGTTATGAAACCAGTGATGGAATCGCATAAGCCAAGGAACCCAACTCCTCGCCTGTCACTTCCACACGAGACAAAACTCAATTTCAACTATATGTAGCCAATAATCAGTCAAACATTATTTTCTCATTAGCCCTCAATAAATGACCTTGATTTTCCAATTCAAATCATAGTTTGCAGTCATTAATGCACTTTAAAAGACTACGTTGTTCACCATTATAATAATAACAATAATATACTCCATTCCATACACACCTGGACATGAAGTATTCTCCCGTCGGTAGCAGCTTTACGCATGTAAGCCTGACTCCTTTTCTTTTCTTAAATTATGAGCCAAAAATTCTCTAACCCTAATAATTTATTTTCCTATATGGGTCAAGTGTTATATGGTATTAACCAAACTATAAACTTAACCCATTAAGTATTAACTAAAATTAGATATTTAATAATTAACCATCAATTAATTAACTCTAGTTAAACGAATATTCAAAATTTCCGAAAATGCATTACCTCACTAAAGAAAAAACATAAAACTAACATTTATGCCCACTAAAAGTAATCAGTTGCTCGCCATTAACTTTTGGAAAAAAAAAAACCAATAACTCACCATTAATGTTGCCCAAAACTTTCTAGCGGAAAAAGAAAAACTCTTTCTCCTTCCCTATAATTAACATTTATATTTATTAAAAGGTATTGATGTTTCATTAATATTAAATAGTAAACATTAGTGTTGCACGATTTTTTTGCCCAGAAAACCTGATTTCAATCCCCATCTCCTTTCCACTAATTAATTTTTGTTAAAAGATATTAAATGTTGCACTTCAAATTCTTGGGTCTCAATAAACTTGTAGTATAAATTTAGGAATAAAGCTTCAACAGCCCCATGTGCTAGGTAAAAAACTCATGATTCAATATTTCATCAGGTAATTCTAATTATTATTTTTATTGGATAATTGTATCAACAAACTTATTAGTGATTATACATGGTTCTAGGTGATACTATGATCTCTTCTTAAAATTTTATTATGCATGAACGTTTATTGTTATGATTTCTGAGCAATATATCCTTTCTTTGATTGTTAAGTATAATTTTTACTGAGTTTGTTCCATCATTTGCAGAAAGTGAAAAGAAAAATGTATGAACAAGCTACAACAACTATTCAAATGGACTTCTTATCAAACTACTTGTTCTGAGTATCTCAAATATATCTTTTTGATTATGCTTGTAGATAAAACTATTTAAATATTTATAAGATGCAATTTTACTTAATACATGTCGTATATTTGTTTTGTTTCTTTTAATTTGTTGGCTTAATTTTCTTTTTTGTTCATTATTTTATATAAGATTTTTTTCTTCTTTGTGTGTTTTCGTAGATGATTACAAAAATACTAATTGTTCATAAATAAGAAGGTTGAAAGAAAACTGATCTCTCATCGCGTATAAGCTTTAGTTTATTATTGTTTTCATTGATATTATTTCTCACAACATTTAGATATCCGAATGCTTGATCTTAATTAGTTTTAAAAAATAATGCGAATAAAATTATATTTTCTTATGCACAAAATTGATTGACTGAGAAATGAAATCAAACTTAATTTTAATATATTTAAAGTTTCAAATTTAGTTCGAATTACGTTGACTATCTATTTTTAAATTTGAATAATCACGTTTTAGTATGAGTTGAATTTGTATTTGTCTTTTACATGAGTGATTTGAATATAAGTTATTATCAATAGTTTAACAAATAAAAAAAACTTGAATTGAATTAGCACCATAATTTTTTAATTTATCCAAATATATGATAGCTTGAAATTTAAAATTAATATCTAATGCGAATAAAATTATATTTTCTTACGCACGAGATTGATTGGCTGAGAAATGAAATCAAACTTAATTTTCACATATTTAAAGTTTCAAATTTAGTTCGAATTAAAAAGAGTGAATTACGTTGAACTAGCTATTTTTAAATTCGAATAATCACGTTTTAGTATGAGTTGAATTTGTATTTGTCTTTTACATGAGTGATTTGAATATAAGTTATTATCAATAGTTTAACAAATAAAAAAAAAACTCGAATTGAATTAGCACCACAATTTTTTAATTTATCCAAATATATGATAGCTTGAAGTTTAAAATTAATATCTATATATATTTATATATAGTTGGTCATAGAGAAAGCGATATTACAACTCTATAATTAATAATCATATTTTTCTTTTTTTTCCCTCAATTTTTACCATTTTCTTATTTTGGTAATCTGTTTTTGTTATTAAAAAAAAAAAAAAGTCACTACATCAAATATTTCTCCTGACTATATGCTACTCATTTATTTCCAATTATTACTCACTATTAACTACCACTTATTGTATTCAAGTCTCTTTAATGTGTTGATACCTATTATTTTAATTTAAAATTTTAACATCAATTAAATAATTACTTAATTGATTATGGGAAGATAATTACTATAAAAGACGAGAAAAGATGAAAGACGTTAGATTTCGAATAGGTAATGAGAATATTAAAGTAAAAAAATGTATTAAAATTTTGATTATTCAAAAATAAAGCACAATCTTTGAATAATAACAAGAATTAAGGAAACAAAAAAAATAATGAAAATAAATAAATAAATAAATAAATATAGAAAGGATCGAAAGAAAAAATGGTCTAGAAAACTAAAAAGAGGAAGTAGAATAAGAGAGGAAAAGAAAACGGAGATAATCAAGAAGAAAATAATGAAAACTTGAGGGAAAGTAACCTATTTTCTAAACTAGAGCTTATTATTTAGGGTATGAACAAATAAGGAGGAGATTAGATACGAGAATAGAATTTTTTTTTTTGAAAAAACTAATAATTAAAAAACGACATTAAAATACAATTCATTTCTACTTATATCTACCTTTACTTTTCATTTCATGCTTTACTTTATTTTATTAGAATACATTTTTAAATTTATATTATTGATTTTGTAAGGATATATATGAAATTATGGATGTATGTTATTATTTCAATTAAATTTTAGTAAGTTTATTTTTAAATTTATAAATAGTTTTTATGGCCGCGCGAAGCGTGAAAATGTTCACTAGTATATAAATGTAATGCGTTATTGTCCGGTTCACCTAGCTCAAGACAATTTCTCAGTGCACCATATACACAATTTTTTTCTACTTATCCATTTATTTCATTAATTATTTATTTATATTACTAGAAAATTTGACTAACATATATAGTAGAGTAGAGTAGTATATCTAGTTTAGGCATTGAAATAGCAAGTTGAGATTCTATTTGTTAGGTGATACTAGGATAATCTATTTCGATCCAAAAAATTTGAGTTGTCATCAATGATATCACTCACTCTACTAGTCAAACTTTGGGACATTACTTATACCCTGCCTAATTTTGACTAATATTTTGGTTGAGAAAATTTTAAAATTCAAAACTTTACATAAATTTGTGCATGAATACTAGTGAAATGAGAACAAATGAATATAAGTAATATAAGTATGAATGAACATAAGTGAACTTAAAGTGAATGAATACAGTTTTTTTTTTTTGTATATTTTGTTGTTTGTATCTTTATATACACGTGAACCGTATTTGTCAATACAGACTGATGTTAACTCCTTAGCGTCTGTTGATTTTGATAAATGACACCTAAATATTCAGTCATACTCTTCGCAAGAAAACACATCAATAACAAAGGAAACCAAGCATAAAGCATAAATGTCAAAATAAAGATATGCCCTGATCTTTAGAATCAATCAGAGATTCCAGAATCAATAAACCAAATCATGATTAATCAGAGATTCCAAAAATCAATCAAGTAGATCATGATTGATATGACAAAACAGATATCCAGCCAAGATTCAAGCAAGCTACAAAAGGAAGGAAGAATCACCAATCTAGCAAGAATCAAGAAAGCTACCAAAGGAAGAAAGAAAAAAAAATCAGGCGAAGAATCAAGTAGATCGTCACCAAGAAGGAAGCAAAGCAATTATGTCATGCACATATCTGATATGGACATGACTTAGCTAATCGCCTCAATCAAGGGATCCCTCAACATCCTTGATTGAGATAAACTCTCTTGGGTTTTCCTTACAAGAGCATCAGCCTATCTATATAAACCTCCCTTAGTGTTAGTTGTGAAGTACACACTACACTTGAGCTTATATTGTAATCTTCTTTTATCTTTCATAAAACTTTGTACACACTTGAGTGAACAATTGAAAAGAAATTAAAAGAGAAAGAAAGATCTGAGTGTAGGTTATACAAGTAGAGGTTGTGTCAAAGAAGAAGATTTGATTTGCATATCTGACAAGGCTCTCAACTGTAACTTTCTGTAACACCCAAGTTCTCAACAAGCTCTTAAGGAACCCTTGTAACCCAAAGGGACTGGAAGTAGGCACCATATCGGTGTTTCGAACCAGTATAAAATATGACATAATACATAAATATGATCTTTAACTTGGCATCAATTAACAACTATGACCCTAAACTTTGCCAATGCACACGTATGCACTTTAACTATCACAAATTTTATAAATTAAACACTCGTATATCACAGGCAAAGTGCGCAATATTGTAACAACCCGGGGTTATCCCCTAGATAAAACACGACGTACTTGACCCCAAAAGGGTCTCATACAATCCCTTAGCATAGTCATAGACATAAGGATTAAAATAATGCGAAATTTAAAACTTTTTACAATAGACATCATTTCATAAAAGACACATAAGAGTCTAGACTTTGTCTCAATCACCATCTAATACAATACAGAGTCAATAAGGGTCACACCTCTTTATACAACATAGTCTAAAAAATAGGAAATACAACGAAACTAGATATGAATGATGTCTTGACCTCAGACCATGAGGACTCACCAAGCTTGGAGAATAGTCAATCCAAGTTGTACTCAAGTGAAGAAGTGCGTCTCAACGACCGAAACCTACACTTATAGAAAATGGAGAAATATGGGTTTGCACATAAGTACTAAGTATGGAAGCCATGCTTAAAAATCCTTAAAATAAGCATAAAAGGGACATTTAGTTGAAATCATGCATTTATCGAGTTTAAAAGCCATAATGCTATAAAGAAACATAAGTCAAACATATCATAAGCAACCCAAAGCTATACTTGTGCAATGCAAAGGCAAGATCCCATAAACCTACCAAATGCTAAGTACCACTTATAAGTCACCAACATCATACATATCATGTCTTAACCTCATTCATAACCAATACTCATATTCAAGGAAGCATTCATACTCATAACTTGTAGCAAGTAAAGTCAATCTTAACAGCCATACATATCATACATACATAATTCATAAGTCTTTAAGGAACCCGTGCCACTTTACCAAATCGAATTCGGGTGAGTAGAACTCCTGAAAATGATCTTAGCGTTAACATGTAGTTTATGAGTGTCATGGGTTGAAAGTGTATTGTGAAATAGGAGTTTGGAACTCTTAAATCGACTCACTAGTTCCGTACAAGCCACTGTAGTGGGATGGGGGCCGCTCTAGTGGGCCAGTTGGGAATTAAGTCAGAAATAAACCCCAAAAATGTTTTATTCTGCACTTTTCGACTTTGAGAGCCAAGGAACGACCCCAGATGTTTTCTTAATAGTTTTCCACCATTCATGACGCTAAAGGTAAGGTTTTCCCTCCTCAAATCTATTTTTTGATTCGTAGAACTTAGTTTTGTGGGTAATTATTGTTGGGGAAGGGTTTTGGAACAGTTTGGATGGTGGCAAAATCTCTAATTTGGATATTAGGATCATGAGATTGATCTAGGGTTGATAGTGTTAACTTTAATCTGGGTAATTAGATATCGTTTATTGATTCCCGTGTTATATTGATTGTTGTAGACCAATGATGAGTCCACGATTTGGACTTATTTAGGGCTTTATTTGGATAGATTTAGTGTCCTTAAATGCTCATTTTGTGCCAATAATTGATGTAAAACCCTTGATTTCCAGGTATTTGGATTGAGGAACAAAGCATGGACACTAATTTTCAAAAAGGAACGTAGCGATCTAAAAGAATGAAGAAATGAAAGCCTGGTGAGTGCCAAATTCCTTTGGCGAGTCATCGAATGGCCATTACCTCGCCTAAAGTTCCAATGTGCCAAGCCCTAAAGAAGAAAATCAAGTCAGCGAGAGAAATGAGCAGTCGGCGAGTTACCGAGTGGTTTCGCGATGCAGTGTTGGATTGCCCAAAGTTACATAACTTGAGGATGCTGAAGGCCAAAGCAAAAAGGTGATGGAACTGACTGAAGGGCGGATCGCCGAGCTGATCGGTGAGCCCGACTTACTGCGCCAAATGGTCCTTCACAACATATTTTTGGTGACTATAAATACGTTTTTAAACATTTAGTTTAGTATCATTATTGATTTGGATATCATGATATTAGTTATCAGAATTATCTTTCACATTGAACTCTCAAAATAAAGACTAAGTTTTCCTTAGCTTTGAAGAATTGAAGTTTTCCATTTTTGAGAAATTGGAAGTGGGTTTTTGAGATTCATCAATTTGGACCTTTGTAAAGACGAAATTATTCTTACCCAGTTGATGGAAACACAATTTGGTAATGATTTTTATCTTTTTATGATGTCTAGCTTAAACCCTAATTCTTGGGATGTGATTAGGTGATTATGAGTTGATTTAGCTGATGAGTATTGCTAGTTGTTAGTTTAAATTCTGTTTAGAAGTGATTTCAATCATTAATTGTGGTTAAAATTAAAGCATTGTAGTTGCAAATGCAGTTCTACCTTTGTATTTTTGGCTTTCTCGAGAGAGTGAATCCTAAACCCTTTTCCACACATTCATCTCAAGAGAAAGAATGGACTAAAGCGTAGGCTGTTCTTAATTGCTTGCTTGTCGGTGTTCGAGAAAAATTGACTTGATTCGGGATAAATTGTTCTAGAGAAAGTTTACCTCCTCTATAGTCTAGCCTATTCACTAATTTACAGTTATTTTCTAATAATTGCAATTACCCATTTGTCTACATTAGCCTACAATCGAATCACATCCCAAGAACCCGTCTCATTAATGTTAATTTTGTGTTATTTGATGCTGTTGTAGTTGATAATTACAATCAAAACCCCCTGTTATTTGACATTCGTGTCACCCCCTGATTTGAAGTATGTTTTTATTCGACAATGTCTATTCCTATGATTGACTTGAGCATATTCATACTTTCCTATTGAATCTTAAACATGTACCACTCTTTGTGGGATTCGACCCCAACTCATTTAGTTGGGTTATATACCAATTAACGATCGTTGACGCTTAGAATCGAATGAAGTGTCTTTGACAACGTTATTCAATGAAAATGGTGCCGCTGCCGGGGATGTATCGTTGGTTAAGATTCTTTAGTTAAGTTGAATTTTGTTCTTGTTAGTTATAGTTGAATCTACTTGTTTTTAGTGGTGGTTTGTGTGTGGCTTGCTGAGCAGAGAAATTAAGCATATCTGATAGCAACGGTGACCCAATGGATCACCCCCCTTTGAGCTTGATGATTCTTAGGGATGACATCCTAACATTTAAGCAATTGGAGGGTGAGACCATTTATAAGTTGTGGCAAAGATTTAAAGCCTTATTGCAGCAGTGCCCAACTCATGGAATTCCATATAGAATGCTTCTATAGAGGTCTTGGTCTGGAGAACAGAAAAGTGGTTGACCAAATTTATCCGGGTGGTCTCATACGACTACCCTATGCAATAGCAGCCCAGCTCCTTGATCACATGGCCAAGACCAACAAAGAGACTGAGAAGGACTAGATTTTGGCCGCACTGTTGACTCAACTGGATCTCGTGGCCAAAAAGATTATGGAAGTGGAAGTACCGAAAAAAAAGAAAGACCGGTACATTCCCCCTCACAAGCGTATCAAGCCCAAGGAGGTTAAGGGTGGACAAATAGGAGAGATACTCTCACTCATTCTCCATAAAGTCGAAGAACACGACAAAGTGTCACTGCTAAATTAGATGACTGCTTCTTATTCCATATCTATTCACCTCCTGGAGACCCAAATGGGTCATGTGTTATCTCGTCTCTACCCCACAAATCAAGATTGAGTGGGGAAATCGTGCCACGACGTTAACTAAGACGCTTCTTGGGAGGTAACCCAAGTCTTTATCATTTTCTTTTTGTTTGAGAAATAATTGTGTGTTGATTGTGCAAGTTAAAGTGTAGGATGTGTTTGAAAAGTGCAGATTAGCGAACTAAATGTCCAGTCGGTGACTCGCCGAAGAGGTCGGCGAGCCCAACTTGGACTGCCGTTAGAATCAAGGAATTTTGAAATTGGAGTTTGTAATACTCGACAGCCCAGGAGCAGATTGGCGAATCGCCGACCAGGTCGACGATCTCGATTTTGTCTACCGTTTAGACTCCTACATTAACTGAAGGTCCTGTAAAACTCGACGAAGTAAGTACCCGCTCAGCGTGTCGCCAAGTGGGTCGTCGAGCAAAACTTATGTAGCCGAATGGGTGAGAACTGGACGGTTTTAAAGGACAAAAGCTTAACAGTTCAAAATCTTTCACATTTCCTCACTTTTCAACTTTCCAAACTCACACCCACACTATATTTTTTCCTGTAATTTGTTTTTATTATCGCTTTCTACTCGTCATTTGTGTGTTGGGAGTTAGATTTTTTGCCGCGTAGCTTTTCAACTTGTTTATTCGGCTTCTATGGTGGGTTTTCCGAACCCCAAATTTATATTTAGAAACTTTTACTCTTTTGCAATTGAGTTTATCTTAGTGAAGTGTGTTGGGCCTCTCTGAATCGTAATTGCGTATTTGTGTGGCTGTTTTAATTTAAATATCATGCATATGATGCCTTTATTGTTTAATTCTCGAGTATTTTGTACCTTAAAATTGATTAAAATTGTGGGGTGTTGCTTAAATATTGTTGTGTCTAGTCGGGTGAAGTCTAAATAATCCATATTTGTGCCAAATGACGTAATTTTCCCGATGATAGAGTGGTTGATGTCATTCTTAAGGGAAAAAATTGTCAAATGGCCAAATTTGGCCAAATCGGGAGAAGTCTGAGTATCCCGAGGGCATGGGTGTAATGGGTGTAGGTTTAATTGAATGGGTGCATGTTTTGATTTTGTTTTTGGGGGCTGCAGAGTTGAATTTGGAAGCTGGGGTTGAAAGTAGGCACATTGGGGTGTTTCGCGAGCTGAGTCGAGCTCGCAGAACCACTCGACGGTTCGCTGAATCCCCCTTATTGCCTTTAATTTCATGCCAAATATTGAGTTTGGGTTTTGTAACTTTTGGCGAGAAGCCTGATTTCACTGAGTGCACTCAGTGACTCGTCGAAAGTCCTTCTTGATCGCCCTTTCTGCGCCCCTAATCCCTAAAATGCGCTGGAACTTTTGGCGGGCTAGTCCTTGCTCACCGAATGCTGTCACCGATGCTCCGAAAGGCCCTTCCTATCGCTGACAGGCTAATTTTCCTAGAAAATTATGAGCTTATCCTTTCGATTGGGCTCGCCAAAGTGATTCGGCGACTCGCCGATTGGTTCAGTAAGTCTGTTTTTCTATGCATTTACTTGAACTGTTCCTAATTCTTTTTAATGTTTTTGCAGATATGGCTAGAACCAACCTAGACATGCCACCCTGTAAAAGAGCACGGGGGATTGATTTGCTGAGTTCCTTTGGTGAATCACTGAAAGGCCATTACCTCGCCTAAAGTTCTAGTGTGCCAAGCTCTAAAGGAAAAAATCAAGTCGGTAAGGGAAAGAAGCAGTCACCGAGTCACCGCGTGGTTCTGCGATGCATTGTTGGATCTCCCAAAGTTATAGAAGTTGAGGATGCTGAAGGCCAAAGCAAAAAGGTGATGGAATTGACCAAATGGCGGATCGGTGAGCCTGACTTACTGCGTTGAATGGTGCTTCACAGCATATTTTTGGCGAGTATAAATATGCTTTTGAACATTTAGTTTAGTATCATTATTGATCTGGATATCAAGATATCAATTATCAGAATTATCTTTCACATTGAACTCTGAGAATAGAGACTAAGTTTTCCTTAGCTTTGAAGAATTGAAATTTTCCATTTTTTGAGAAATTGGAAGTGGGACTTTTAGATTCTTCAATTTAGACCTTTATAAAGATGAAATTAATCTTACTCAGTTGATGGAAACACAATTTGGTAACGATTTTTATCTTTTTGTGATGTCTAGCTAAAACCTCAATTCTTGGGGTGTGATTAGGTGATTATGGGTTGATTTAGCTGATGGGTATTACTTATTGTTAGTTTAAATGCTGTTTAGAAGTGATTTCAATCATTAATTATGGTTAAAATTAAAGGATTGTTGTTGCAACTGCAGTTCTACCTTCATGTTTTTAGCTTGCTCGAGAGAGATGTTTTAAAACCAAGATTATTGATTGATGGTCTGTGGGTAATGGTTGTCATGGGTTCAGCTCAAGAGAGTGAATCCTAAATTCGTTTCCACACATTGAGCTCGAGAGACTAAATGGACTAAGGCGTAGGCTGTTCTTAATTGCTTGCTTGTCGGTGTTCGAGAGAAACTGACTTGATTCGAGGTAAATTGTTTGGGAGAAAGTTTACCTCCACTATAGTCTAGCCTATTCACTAATTTACAATTATTTTCTAATAATTGCAATTACCCATTTGCCTATATTAGCCTATAATCAGATCACATCCCAAGAATTTGTCTCATTATTGTTATTTTTGTGTTGTTTGCCGCTGCTGTATTTGATAATTACAATCAAAACCCCCTATTATTTGACATTCGTGTCACCCCCTAATTTGAAGTATGTTTTTATTCGACATGTCTATTCCTATGATTGACTTGAACATATTCATACTTTCCTATTAAATCTTAAACACGTACCACTACCTGTGGGATTCGACCCCAAATCATTTATTTGGGTTATATACTGACTAACAATCGTTGATGCTTAGAATCAGATGAAGTGTCTTTGATAACGTTATTTAATCAACCAAGAGCAAACAGAAAGAATTCGGAAAGAAAAGGACCAAGTTTCTTAGGAAATTCAAGCTTTGTTCGAGGTAGGTGATGGTTGTGATTTCATGTTGTGTGGTATATGTTTGTTTTTGCTTCATTATGATACATGTATGTATGCAAATACTGCATTATTGATCACACTAATAGTAAATGAGGATAGATGAATAATCGAATACCATGAATCATGACTTGATTGTATGATTATGAGAATGTACTTTGTGATTGTGATTGTGATTGTGGCTTGTTGAATGGATCGGGTGTTGTGCTCCGATACACTAACTAGGATCGGTTGCCACATACCGACATAAATATTGGAACGAGTGTCACGATTCGATATGCTAACTTGGAACGGGTACCACGTAACAGTACACTAACAATTTGGGTGTGGGTTTTATGAGATAATCGTTGACTTGACATAACTGTATATCTTAAGAATTGTGAAATTGTATGTTGTTCGTAAATGATGTTGATATTGTATATGTTCGGTATATGCATGTTATTATTATGTTGTAATGGCTTATATGTGTTGCACTTAATGGGATAGCCGCGTGATCCTTTTCAGTACACTGTGGTTGTTACCGTACTTGCTCTTTCTTTGTTGAGTACATGACATCTTCAAGCGGCTACTGACATACCTTGTTTACAACATCAGTTATCGTTATTGAATTTAAGGGTGAGCCAGTTTTTCTGGGCTGCCATGAGTTCTTTTTTCGTTTATGTCCCCATTTCAAACTTAGACTAGTGCATTATTATTTTCTTATGCTTAATTGGGTTGTACCTATTTTCTTAGACTTGTTGAACTTTAGATGTTTTGGTACATTGACTTTCAGGTTCTAGGCGTTATTTCCGCATTTGTTTGATTAGACTTTTGGAGTTTATGAAAGCTCTATTTTTCCTTTAGCATTTAAACCCGATTTTGTAACTTTAAAGGCCCTAGTTTTTGTTAAATTGTTTAGTTTGGGTTGTAGTAGTGGTTCTCCTATCAGAGGGTTAGTATGGGTTCCAATTATGATGGTCTGGATCGTGACAAAGTTGGTATCGGAGCCTAGGTTCGTTGATCTTGATATACCAAAATGATTCTAGTAGAGTCTTGCAAAATGGTACAGAGACGTCTGTACTTTTCTTCGAGAGGCTATAGGACTTTAGGAATCTCTCTGTTTTCTCTTGTCTCCTTTCGTGCTATGACTTAACTCCAATTGGTATTGACGATTTAAATTGATATCTAATCTCTTTCACTCTTTTGTGTTCAGATGGTTAACATTGGTTCAACGGTGTCAGGCCCATCTCCTGTCAATGCTCCAGCTGAGAAATCTGTAGCAAGAGGTCGCGGTCTAGGTAGTGGTAGAGGAAGAGCTAGGGGTAGGGGTCGAGGAAGGGTGGTGCCTGCTAGGGAAGGAGCACCAGTTGAGAATACTCCCAGAAATGAGGCTCCTCCTGCGCATCACGAAGAGGTAAAGGAGAATATATAGGTTGAGAATGAGGAGAATGTTGGACAAGAGAAAGAGATGCATAGTGAGACTACATGTATTCTTCCCTTAGACCAAGTGTTAGCTCAATAGATTATGTCGTTCTTGAAAGGATTGGTTGGTCCTGGAGTGCTTCTCTCTGTTCAAGCAACTCAAGCTCTCGCCAATCCCCCTATTTCTATCACTGTCCCCAAGGTGGGTGGAACTGTATGTAATGATGCTTTCTTCCATCCTTTGTTAGGTCCTGTTATGACTGGTAATGAGCAGGAGATGTTGACTAAGTTCTTGCAATTGAAACCGCCTGTGTTCCATAGTTCTGAGAGTGAGGACGCCTATGAGTTTATCCTAGATTGCTACGAGAGGCTTCATAAGTTGGAAATTGTACATCAGCATGGAGTAGAGTTTGTGACCTTTCAGCTTCAAGGTGAGGCTAAACAGTGGTGGAGAGCTTATGTAGAATGTCGATCTTCAGTTTTACCCCCACCTACTTGGACCCAGTTTAATGATCTGGTTTTAGAGAAGTATGTGCCTCGGACTTTGAGAGATTGCAAGAAGGATGAGTTCATGGCTTTGGAGCAAGGTATATATTTGTGGCTGCTTATGAGGCCAAGTTCCATGTTTTGTCCAGATATGCTACGCAATTGGTGACTACCGAGGAAGAGAGGATTGGTCTATTTGTTAAGGGGCTAAATTTTGAGTTGGAGGTATTGTCTGTTCATATGACCTCTGCAGGAAAAAGCTTCAATGAGGTAACATATTTTGTGAAGAAAGTGGAGGGGGTGAGGCGAGACGGTCAAGCTAAGGCATTAGCTAAGAAAGCCAAAAATTTAGGCAACTTTTAGGGATCTTACTCCAGAGGTTCTGGGAAGCCAATACTTGCAGCCTGACTAATTCAGTCCGCTATGTCTGCTTCTACAGGTAATTACACCAGAACTTCACCTCAGAATTGGATTCAGGATAGCCAGGGAGTCGCACATTCGACGGGCAAGAGACCATATTTTGATCATACTTGCTATAAATGTGGAGAACCTGGGCATATGAGGAGAGATTGTCCCCACTCGCTCATGGATTCCGCGCAACAACGGACTAGAGCAGTGGTACCCGCGAGAAATGGTAATAATTGTGGAGGGCTTCCACAAGGTGGCGAGGAGGAAATCAGCAAGGTCGTGGAAGTAGGGGAAATGGTAATGCAAGCAAAGGTACAGTGCAGCTAGGAAGGAAAGTTGCCCGTCATGATGACAGGGCTCAGTGTTATGCCTTTTCGGGCAAGACCGAGGCAGAGGCGTCTGATGCAGTGATCACATGTACTACTCTTGTCTGTGACTGGATGGCTAATGTGTTATTTGATCCGGGTTCTACTTATTTTTGTGTGTCTTTGTGATTTGCCTCAGAATTTTCTATGATTTGTGATATACTTGATGCCTCCATCCATGTTTCTACCCAGTGGAAGAGTCAGTCATAGTCACTCATGTCTATCGTGCTTGTCCTATTTTGTTTATGGGTTTTCAGACTTGGGCTGATTTAGTGATTTTGGATATGACTGACTTTGATATAATCTTGGGCATGACTTGGTTGTCCCCCTATTATGTTGTGCTTAAGTAATACTAAGTCTGTAACTTTAGAAATTCCGAGAAAGGAAAAGTTAGAGTGGGAAGGGGTGTACAAGCCTAAGCAAACTAAGATCATATCCTCTATTTGTGCTAGGAAACTAGTAGGTCAGGGTTGTTTGGCTTATTTTTCTCATATTCAGGATGTTGAGGTTGAGTCTCCCTCTATTGAGTCTATTCCTGTGGTGTTAGAATTTAGAGAAGTGTTTTCTACTGATTTGCCTGGTATGCCTCCGGATAGAGATATAGACTTCTGCATTGAATTAGAATTTGGTACCCGCCCCATTTCTATCCTTCCATATCGCATGGCTCTGGCAAAATTAAGAGAGCTTAAGGCTAAAATCCAAGAACTTCTGGATAAAAGATTCATTCGTCTTAGTGCTTCCTCGTGAGGTGCTCTTGAATTGTTTGTTAAGAAAAAAAAATGGTAGTATGAGTATGTGTATAGATTACCGACAATTGAATAGGGTCACTATTCGAAACAAGTACCCATTGCCTCGAATATATTATCCTTTTAACCAATTGCAATGTACATCAGTTTTCTCTAAGATTGATCTAATGTCTAGTTACCATCAATTGAAAATTAGGCCTGAGGATGTGCCCAAGACGGTGTTTAAATCTCGCTATGGGCACTACGAGTTTCTAGTTATGTCATTTGGGTTAACAAATGCGCCTGCAACTTTTATGAGTTTGATGAATGGCATGTTCAAACCATTTCTTGATTCGTTTGTTAGTCTTTATTGATGACATTTTGGTCTACTCTGTAACACCCCTCAAAATGAAATAGGATAATTAGAACTTCACATGCATGTCAGTAGTTGATAAACTTGTATAGATGTTTGAAAATGAGTTTATAGGTCGGTTTAGTTGAGTTTGAAGTCAAACGTCAAAGAGACGTTCAAGACGTTCGAAAACTAGTCGTTTGCGTGCTAGTGTGTTCTAGTGTGTCTTGCATGTTTTTATGTGTCGTATGAAGTCTAAAATCAGTGGAGGTGACCCTAGTGTCTTAATAAATGTTTTTAGGGTCAAAACGTCCGGGTACAACTCCCCGGGACTACCCTAAGGGTTCCCGAGGAGGACCCCAACCCTTGGCCAAACAAGCTGCCAAGGCAGCTTCAAGTTGTGCATGGAGGGAGTGGCTCCGCGTCGCTGACCTGCTCCACCAATGGACAAAAAGTGGCTTCGCATCGTAGAGACACCGCAGTATTTTCTATCTCAAAATTTAATTTCCAGAAACTTATGGGAACACCTCCGTGTTGCGGACTTGTTTCCCGACGAAATTTGCAAAAATAAAACTCGAGTTTGACTTGTTTAAAAGTTCCAACTAAGTGAGGGGTAGTTTGGGTACTTTGGGGAATTATTATAAACGATTATTCTACCTATTTTAGGGTATTTTAAGTTGGTTAAAACCCCAAGACCTAGAATGAGATCTCATTATCCAAATTGAACATTCCCTCTCAAATAAATTCTCTCTTTAGAACTCCACGGAAGACATTAATGAAGTTTCAAGCTAGGGGATGGGTTCCTACTGATTTCTCTTCAAATTCCTAAGGAAAATTAATCAGAAAGGTATGAGGATTTTCTCTTTGATTCTCCTTTCAATCAAAGAGCCAAATCAAAGTGATTTCAATGTTTTTCAAAAACACTAAAAACCCCAATTTCAATTCTAAGCTTGGGTTCTTGCATGAAAGTATTTCAAATGATGATTTATGTTAATATTGATGGTTTTAAGATAAAAACTTCCATGAACCCTTGCATATCTTGAAATCCTAATTTTGGGTCTAAAGTGGGTCCATTGATTATGAGCTAATAATGCGATATTAATGTGTAGATTGTTATGGGCTATTGATTTATGTTGTTTTCTATATTGAATTATGAGGAATTGATGGTCAATTGGGTTATATTGGATGTTGGCCTTGAATGGGCAATTGTGACCTAAGGTTTATGATGATGATGAAAGTGTGAATAGATTATTGATTCTAGTATTTTATATATGTATGTTGTAGATGTTAGAATTGTGAGGTTTGATCCCCTTGAAAGTGGGGAGGTATTTTACTTTATAAGCATGTTGTGATCATGGCCTTGTAGGCAAAGTTGGATGATTGTTGTTTTGAGTAATGTTGATTATGTGAAGGTAATATGATATGATGTTAATTTGTGTATGGTCTAAGAGCATGAAAGGTGACCTTGTGTAGAGACTTCATGTGTTATGCTTGGTTTTTGTCTTCTTTGAATGACTTATAATGAAGGTGAGGTTAGGATAGACAATGTTTACCTACTCTCACACCTAGTGAAGAATGAATGAAAGAATGGGAGTTAATGCTAATGAATGAAAGTTGGGTCTATTGTAAGGATAGTCTCATAAAGTACTCCTTTAAATGAATGGGGTTCCCAGATGAAAGGTTTTCTCATCTTTGAATCCAAGAGCTTCCTAAATGAATGAATGAGATTTAGGATGGGTATTCCTTCGTGGGTTGAGATGAGAATACTTAATAGCAATCCTTATCCCTAAGTGAATGAATGTTGGGCTAGGATGGGTACTCCTTCGTGAGTTGAGATGAGAGTACTTAGTAGCAATCCTTATCCCTAAATGAATGAATGAAATGAATGTCTAAACTCTGTGGGGGAGTAATGTCTAGCACCGAGAGGATATGAAGATGGGTGGATACTCCTTCGTTAGTTGAGATGTGAGTATTTAGTAGTAACCCTTAAGATGAGTGCTCCTTCGTAAGTTGATATGAGAGTACTTAGAAACAGTCCTTCTATCTCTTAACTATATGCCCACATAGGACTAGCTAGTGGTATGTACCATGTAAAGGCTAAAAGAATGACCCTACCTTAGGCAAGTGGGGATCCCTCATCCGGTAAGGGTATTACCGGGATTCCATGTCAAGCTTCATGGTCTATGTCGTTTAAGGTTCTTCCCCCACATTAAAGAATGAATGAACTAGGGTCTCTTAAGGGTGTACTACATATGATAGGTGGTGGAATGGGACATCACCTAGACATTGCACAAGTAGATATTTAAGGGAGATCTTGGTGTGTCTTAGTAATGATAATGAATGAATGAGTCTCTTTGGGATAATTAATGAAAGCGTTGGTCTTTGAGCATGCTAATGTGAAAGTGAGTCATAATGAATTGAATGTAAGTGCTTATGTTGAATTGAATATATGTGATGATCTTATGTCATTAATGAATGAACTTGTCTATATGCAGTAAGTTGAAAGAATGATTTATGTTGAGATGTGAATGGAGCTTGTCTTGTGTAGCCTTAAGGATTACTTGGGTATGGTATGGAGAGGTAGTATGGGCTACTTCACAATGTCTTACTTAGATGAGTCTTGGGATGACATTTGATGAGTGTTATGGTTTTATGAAGTGACTTGTTGGCTTATGTCTTTATATGTCTTATGTGATTAATTGGTAAAGGTTGAGGTATGCATGGTAAGTGCACTTTGTGTGACCTTAAGGTGGTGCCTTAGTGTGGGTAATGGTATGAGACGTTGCCCATACATTGCACAAAGGTACTGCTTAAGGGTTACTTAAGGTGGAGGTCCAAGGCAAGAAGGTAAAGGTAAATAGGTTATGTATGTTTATGATGTATTGTGAAGCATACGACTTTGTATTGTTGGTTGTGACTTGTAAGGTGCCTATTATGTTGATGTTCATGAGATTTTATCAAAATGGCATGAAAGCATAACTTCCAAACAAATGTCCTTTTTAGCATGTTTTGCATATTCTCATACTTGGCATGTGTGTTGTACTAACCCCTTTCTTCTATTTTACTACAAGTGTAGGTTGTGGTAACTAGGAGGAGAGTGTGCTTTGGAGTTGCTTGGATTGCTTCACTCTTCCAAGTCTTTGGTATGTCCTCAAGATTCGAGGACTATGTTTAGAAGTTTCTTAGTCATTGTAATAGACACTTTAGTTTCATTTCATTTGTAAAGGGCCATGTCCCTTAGCACGTTTTAAGTTCTTGTCTAAGATTGGCTAAAGAGACTTAGTAGTTCCACTTGCGTATTGATGTTTTCAAATTTTGATGACTCTTGAAGTCTTATGGTTTTATTGAATAAAAGTTTTAAATTCTCAGTGATTTTTATGATCTATGCGATGAATGAATGCTAAGACTTGTATAAGACCTCCGAGAGGTTGAATATGCATGTAACGGCTAGGGGATGCTCTCAGGTCGTTACAAATTTGGTATCAGAGCATAAGATTTTAAAAATTACTTTTAGGTTCAAAGTCTCGAAAGCCATGTCTAGTAGAGTCTTGTTTATCGGTGTGAGTCGCGACACATCTATGAGCGAGAGGCTATAGGACGATTGAAGTTTCACTTTCTTTCATTATTCTTGATGTCGTGCCTTAGAGTTTGGTCTATAGGTGTCCTTTTCCTAATCCGTCTCTTGTGTTTATAGGATATGAATACGAGGGCTAACCGGAGGAGAGCAGAAAAAGAGGTAGATGATGGAGGAGTTCCTCCCCAAGGAATGCAAGGTTGCCAAACTCCTTTAGGTGGGCAAGAGAATATGGTTCCGGTTGTTCCCTCGGATATGACTAATGGGGAGATTAGAGAGGCTTTTCTCTCCCTAGCTCGTGCCATGACTACTCAAGCAAATAAAGATGTGAGGCCTAGGGTGAATGCTATTGAGAGTACCGTGGCCTCAAGGTTAAGGGATTTCACAAGGATGAACCCTCCTACCTTCTTTGGTTCTGAGGTAGATGAGGACCCACAAAACTTTATAGATGAGGTGTTTAAGATTGTGGATGCAATGGGAGTGACTCCTAGGGAGAAGGCGGAGTTGGCTTCCTACCAACTCAAGGATGTAGCTCAAGTGTGGTTTGAGCAATGGAGGGATGAGAGACCCATAGGGGCTGACCCAATAGATTGGAGAGTGTTCAAGACAGCCTTTCTTGATAGATTTTTCCCCTTAGAGTTGAGGGAGAAAAAGTTGGTTGAGTTCATGAACCTACGTCAAGGGAATATGAGTGTGAATGAATACTCTCTCAAGTTTACCCAACTCTCTAAGTATGCTCCTACCTTGGTAGCAAATTCTAAGGCTAGAATGAATAAGTTTGTAATGGCGGTTTCCGGTTTGGTTGAAGAAGAGTGTCGTACAGCCATGCTCCATCATGATATGTATATCTCTAGGCTTATGGTTTATGCTCAACAACTTGAGGAGACGAAGCTTAGGAAGATGAATAGAGATATGAAGAGGGCTAAGCCGGATGAACAAAACCAATCTACGTCTAAGAAGAGGTTCTATGACCAAGATTCTTCAATGGTCAACAATGATAGGGTGTCTAACCCTAAATCTCAAAGAAGGAATGGAGGTGGTTCTACTTTTGAGAGGCCTAGGTGTGCTACTTGTGGAAAGAAACATTTGGGCAAGTGTCTTGCCGGTACGGATGGATGCTTTGGATGTGGGAGTAAGGGTCATAAGATGAGAGATTTCCCTACACTTAAGACAAAAGGGAAAGCGACCAATCAAGTTGCTCATGATGGCCCGGATCCAAATGCTCCTAAGAGGAACCATTTCTATATGCTTCAAGCTAACAAGGATAAGGGAAAAAATGAAGGTAAGTCAATTTTATGTGTTGTTTAATGATAACCTTAGATGGGTTTACCCTAAGTGCGGTATGATGAGTTGAGTAGTAAGGTTGTTGATTTCCTTATCTTTTCCTTCTATTCTAATTAAAGCTTGAAACAAAGAGTTCTTAGTAGCATGTTGCGTGTTGGAGTCTTATGTGAATTGAGTATCCATATTCTCATTATGATGTGCATATTTTAGTTGAATTCTTGTTTAAATAAATAAATGTGTTTTCTTGATTATGTCCCTCATGATTTATATGCATTATGAAGAATTGTTTAAATTGCTCCATGAGATGCCTAGTCGAGCATGCCTTGATGTGATCTTGATGTTGCATGATTATGCTCTTGAGAGAAATTGTATGGTGAGCCTATAAATGTTGTAATGAGCATGATATTCTATGGAGAAGGAAGTTCCTCCAAAGAAATGAGAAATGGTAAAGTGTTATGCATATTAAATTGAGTGGTAGATGTTATTCCTACTTCCTTGAAATGCATCAAAGTCTTGTTGTACTGCTTTTTATGTGGAGTTGATGGTTCCTTCTTGATGTGTGTTGTAGTAGTGATAATACATGCTTGTTGTGGGCTGCTAGTCCTAGAGTCTTTACTCTATAATGTTTGAAGTGTCATTTGAGGACAAATGTTCCCAAGTGGGGGATATTGTAACACCCCTCAAAATGAAATAGGATAATTAGAGCTTCACATGCGTGTTAGTAGTTGATAAACTTGTATAAATGTTTGAAAATGAGTTTATAGGTCAGTTTAGTTGAGTTTGAAGTCAATCGTCAAAGAGACGTTCAAGACGTTCGAAAACTAGTCGTTTGCGTGCTAGTGTGTTCTAGTGTGTCTTGCATGTTTTTATGTGTTGTATGAAGTCTAAAATCAGTGGAGGTGACCCTAGTGTCATAATAAATGTTTTTAAGGTCAAAACATCCGGGTACGACTCCCCGAGACCACCCTAAGGGTTCCCGAGGAGGACCCCAACCCTTGGCCAAACAAGCTGCCAAGGCAGCTTCAAGTTGTGCATGGAGGGAGTGGCTCCACATCGCCGACCTACTCCACCAATGGCCAAAAAGTGGCTATGCGCCATGGAGACACCACAGAATCTTCTGTCTCAAAATTTATTTTCCAGAAACTTGTGGGAACACCTCCACATTGCGGACTTGTTTCCCGATGAAATTTGTGAAAATAAAACTCAAGTTTGACTTGCTTAAAAGGTCCAACTAAGTGAGGGGTAGTTTGGGTACTTTGGGGAATTATTATAAACGGTTATTCTACCTATTTTAGGGTATTTTAAGTTGGTTAAAACCCCAAGATCTAGAATGAGACCTCATTATCCAAATTGAACCTTCCCTCTCAAATAAATTCTCTCTCTAGAACTTCATGGAAGACATTGATGAAGCTTCAAGCTAGGGGATGGGTTCCTATTGATTTCTCTTCAAATTCCTAAGGAAAATTAATCAGAAAGGTATGGGGATTTTATCTTTGACTCTCCTTTCAATCAAAGTGATTTCAATGTTTTTCAAAAACACTAAAAACCCCAATTTCAATTCTAAGCTTGGGTTCTTGCATGAAAGTATTTCAAATGATGATTTATGTTAATATTGATGGTTTTAAGATAAAAAAACTCCATGAACCCATGCATATCTTGAAATCCTAGTTTTGGGTCTAAAGTGGGTCTATTGATTTTGAGCTAATAATGCGATATTAATGTGTATATTGTTATGGGCTATTGATTTATTTATTGTTCTATATTGAATTATGAGGAATTGATGGTCAATTGGGTTACATTGGATGTTGGCTTTGAATGGGCAATTCTGACCTAAGGTTTATGATGATGATGAAGTTGTGAATAGATTATTGATTCTAGTATTTTATATATGTATGTTGTAGATGTTAGAAATGTGAGGTTTGATCCCTTTGAAAGTGGGGAGGTGTTTACTTTATAAGCGTGTTGTGATCATGGAGGATATGTACGATTCGGTGACAATGCAAAAGGAGAAGAAGGAGAAGTAGTAGGAGTTGGGTCAATCACTCTTAGCTCATCATGTGATCTATAAGAAGTATACCTAGTGGAAGGAATCAAACATAATCTGCTTAGCAACAATCAACTATGTGATATTGGATTCAGAGTCTCATTCAATGCTACAACTTGCACAACCATCAGGCATACGACTAAGGACATCACAATCATTGGAGATCGTGTTGATAACATCTACGTTCTAAACAACGTGGACTTACCAACACTTACATGTTTAACTGCAGTATCAAATAATTCTTGGCTATGGCACATAAAACTTGGTCACGCAAGCATGCATGCCCTAGAAAAACTTTCCAGACTTGATCTAGTCATTGGACTTCCAAAGTTAAAATTCGAAAAAGGACCATATATGTGAAGCCTGTCAACTTGGTAAGCAAACTCATTCTTCATTCAAGATCAAGGATATTGTAAGTACCACTAAACCGTTGCAACTTCTTCACATGGATATCTTTGGTCCCACTCGAACTGCTAGCATTGGTGGTAAGAAATACACTTTCTTCATCGTTGACGACTTTTCAAGATTCACTTGGGCAATATTCTTATCTCATAAAAATGAGGCTTTCTCTAACTTTGAAGTGTTTTCTAGAAAAGTACAAAGAGAAGCAAGCATCTCATCTCCACAATTCATAGCAATCATGGTGAAGAATTCGAAAATAAAGCATTTTAGAAATTATGTGATAAAAATGGTTTCTCTCAAAATTTCTCTTCTCCTAGATTAATTCAGCAAAATGGCACGGTAGAAAGGAAGAATTGTTTCTTGATTGAAATCTTCCTGATCACTTCTGGGTAGAAGCAGTAAGCACTGCATGTCATATTTTGAACAGATGACATATCAGACCAATTTTAACGAAAACTCCATATAAGTTATAGAGAGGTAAGAAGCCAAATATTAGTTATTTTCATCCTTTCGTATGCAAATGCTTCATTCACAACAATGGTAAGACAAATCTTGGTAAGTTTGATCCGCAAAGTGATGAAAGTATATTGTTAGGTTATGCTTCAGTCAATCATGCATTTTGAGTTTATAATAAACAAACCTTAATTGTTGAAGAATTTATTCATGTCATTTTTTATGATACTAACCCAAGGATGTAGGAAATAGAATCCACAAATGATGAAATTATTCCTATATTGAACATTGAGAATATCTCAAAAACTTCTGGAAAATTACAATAGAGAAGTCGACTACTTTAGAATTCCAGTCAACTAGTCCAGACCCGAAGTCGACTAGCCCAATCAAAAAGACAGGCATTCCCAGAGAATGGAGACACGACGCTAGCTATTCAAATGACATCATTATGGGTAAGCCAACTGATGAGTCCACGATTTAGACTCATTTAGGGATTTGTTTGGATAGGTTTAGTGTCCTCAAATGCTTATTTTGTGCCAATAACTGATGTAAAATCCTTGATTTCTAGGTATTTAGATTGAGGAACAAAGCATGAACACTAATCGGTAAAAAGGAACAAGGAAACTGAGAGAATGAAGAAAAGAAGGCATGTTGATTGCCTAATGCGTTGGGCGAGTCGCCGAGTGACTTTTATCTCATCTAAAGTTCCAGTGTACCAAGTCGTGAAGGAGAAAATCAAGTTGGCGAGAGAAAGGAGCAATCGACGTATTGCCGAACAGTTCTGCGATTCAGTGTTGGATCGCCCAAAGTTACAGAACTTGAGGATGCTGAAGGCCAAAGCAAAAATGCGATGGAACTGACCGAAGGGCGGATTGCCGATGTCACGACCCGGGAGCACCCCCTAGTCGTAACCGGCGTACTCGACCTCGAAGAGGTCTAATACAAGCCTCTTAGCATTCATTCATCGCATAGACACTAAAACCATAAGGAATTTAAAACTTTCTTTACCAAGAAAACATTGCATAAAAAAAATAGCAAGCGGAAGACTTTCTAGACTTTATACATGATGTCTCAAACCATCTAATACTTTAGAGTACAAAATTCGGGACTAATCCCGTACACAACTTAAACAAAACTAAAAAGACATAAAAGAACATATTGGGTATTGTCCTCGAATCTATGAGGACTCACCAAGTCTTCATCTTCAACACTTAGAAACCTATCAAAGCCATGACATGTCATCATCTCCAAATCCCTACACTTTAGTCCAAAAAGGGGAAGAAAGGGGTTAGCACAATTAAGTACTAAGTATGGAGACCATGCAAAAACATGCCAAAAAGGGACATTTATTTGAAATATGTGCTTTCATGCCATTTTTGATAAAACCTTCATATCACAATTATAAGAGACACATTTCAAGTCATCATCCACATATAAGACAATACCCACATAATAGACATAATGCAAGTCAACATTAACATATAAGACCATAGCCAACCATACATATACTCAACATATGTCCATATACAATCCATGCTTAACTTTAAAAGAACACATGTCATTTCATTACCATAAGACCTCTACCTAATATAACCTTAAGACACACTTGAGTGAGACAAGAAGTGACCGCCCATACAACCTCTTCAAGCACACTTAAGTGTTCCCCAAGATTACCTTAGATAAGGACATTTCATTTACAACATAACTTCAATAGACCAACATTCTTTAAGAAACCATTTAGGGCACATTCATGTCACATACATTAGGATTTAGAGAAACTCACTATGACCCTCTCCAAGCCTACTCGTGCAATGTATAGGTAGCATCCCATACTACTACCTACACTTTGTAGAACCTGTCAAGAAACCATGATGAAATCTCACATGATGGGAAGTAAGCATTTAACCGACATAGACCATGAGAGCTTGTCATGGAATCCGGTGTCATGAGTCCCCACACCGAAAAGAGGTGGTCTACTTGCCTAAGGAAGACCGGTATATAGCTTAATGGATCCACTAGCTTCCTATGCGGGCACATAGTTTATGGGATAAGGTAGACGATCATTGAAACTCATGCCTAACTGTCGGGGGAGTTTCCATCTAACCAAATCCGCTCGGTGCTTAGCCTACATTCCCATAGAATAGTTCATTACTTTGACATTATCAGACATGAAAGGGTGCCATAAGCCTGCCGATTCAAGTCTCATTATTTAACACATGAAAGGGTGCCATAAGCCTGCCGATTCAAGGTACATTTAGGAAAGCTCATTAACTCCACTTGAAAGGGTGCCATGGGCTGCCGATTCAAGTCTCATCATTAACCTTTATGGAAAGGGTGCCATAAGCCTGCCGATTCCAAGGTTCATTACTTTTCATTAATGGAAGGGTGCCATAAGCCTGCCGATCCAAGGTTCATTATAAGCATGTGTGGAAGGGTGCCATGGGCCTACCGATCCAAGGATTCAACAATCAACAATATAATCATTTATACCAGAAAAGGATGCATAAGCCCTATCAATTCAAGGTATACTTTACATTGAAGAATCCTTCATATTCTATCATCAACATTCATGAGTGTCATCAACACATCTATGAAATTTCCATACATCTCATAACTCAAGCTTTTAAGCATCGATTCATCAATTCTCCATAGTTGGACATTTTGTCAAACACCTTGAAGGCATGTAATGGAATCAAAGAGCATGGAAAATAGGGTAGTAATTATACAACCAAACCAGTGAACAACCTACAACAACACCCTTACATTCATAACGTGATCACATTATCTTCATTCACATCATACTTTCACATATAGCTTCATATAGGACTTTACATATAGCCTCATTCATATATAATAATATAACAATACAATAACACTCATATAATACCCTTCATAGCCTCAATCATAATACATTCCATAAGTAGACACCTCCACCATAAGTGGATCACACATCAATCTATCAAGATTCTATATCAATTCTACATTAACAATGAAGTTAGGCCAACTTACCCTTTTTCAAAGCCACAATCATCATTCCTCAACTCTCCAATAATTCACAATAGATAAGCATAGCTAATAATAAAATCAACTATTCAACTCCATTTAAGCATAATTCTATCATCATTCAATCACAAACAATAATCCCACTTCATATGCCAACTTTAGGAATTTAGGGAAAACATGGGTTCATGGGGATTTCTTTCTAAAAATCATTAATAATCATTAATAACAATATAAATCATCATTTAAAACCTTTCTTATGCAAGAACCCATGCTAGAATCGAAATAGGATTTTTTTGTGTATTTGAAAAACCTTGAAAACCTTTTGATTGGGCTCCTTGAAAGAAAGAATGATCAAGGATAAAGGATCCCCATACCTTTGCTATGATCTCCCACAAAATTTGATGAAGAAAGCTTTGAATCCAAGCCCTAGCTCCCACTTCTTCTTCTTCTTGAGTTGGAGAGAAATATTTGAGAGAGGGAATGATTTTAGGGATGGGGATGAACTAATAGTATATAGGAAATAATATATGTCATTTGGAAGAAATGGTCCAACACTTAGAAAAGTTTTTAGGCGGGTGAACAGTAAATGAACAGTAAATCGGCTTACTGGAAATGCCTTTTTCTGCCGGACCGACTTTACGAAAATAGGCATAACTTCTTCGTCCGAACTCCGAATGAGGTGAAACGAAGTGCGTTAGGTAGCTAACTCAAAGGGCTTTCCATGGATATATTATTAGCCACCCAAATAATTCGTGTGCTAGGAGATATGACCCTTCAAAGTAGACCCTCGAAAAAGGCTTCACTTGGAAATTTCGGATTTTGATACGGTTGCTCTAAAATTTGGGTTAGACCCATTTCCCACTCAATTTGACCCCCTAAACAAGAATATGAAGTCGGATTTTTCGAAAATGAAACGGATCTTTTAATACACAGCTAAACAAGTTTCCGGTAACTTCCGAAGCACATTTTTAAGACCTTTTTGGGTCAAATTCAATTATAACCATTTCATTAAGTTCTCGACTCTAAACTCACATGTGAGGCTCTAGTTTCACTCTATCATTTTCTGGGTCGTTACATTATCCCCCACTTAGGAACATTCGTCCTCGAATGACACTTAACACTTTTCAAGGAAAACGACAAAAGTAAACAAGTCCATATTCAAGCATACAACCATATAATCAATACACATAATAAGGAGGAACATCAACTCCACATAGAAAATCCCACACAACTTCATGCAATTCAAGAAAGTAGGCACAACATCTACTAACTCCTTATGCATCATCTTTACCTTTTCTCATTTCTCATTTCTCATTTCATTTCATTGGAGGTACTTCCTTCTCCAAATCATCTCATGCTCATCATAACATCAAAGGACACAATATGCAATTTTCTCATTAAAGCACATCATGCAACCTTCTCCAAAACTAAAGCAAGCATGCTCATATTATCACCTCATAAAGCAAATAGACAACTTATGCTAAATGCACATTATGCAACATTCTCATAGAAGCACTTTAGGCAACATCATCAAAACACTTTTAAACATGCTCATAAGTCAACTCATGCAACATTTAGGCAAATCATTATAGATGCACATCAACATGAGGAACATAAATTTATGAAAACTCATTTTCTCATTTGACAAGAATTCATTTAAAACATGCATGACATAAGGAGACCATGGAAAACTCTTTTTCACATAAGACTCCAAAACATGAACCAAGCTTCTAGGAACTCTTTGTTTTAGGCTTGAGTAAGCACATATAGAAGTAGGTAAGGATATCAACACTTCCCAACAACTTCACTACTCAACATACCATCCCCCACTTAAGGGTAAACCCAACTAAGGTCAACCTTAACATCTCATAAAAATCTCAATGAAAATACCATCAATCTTACCAAAACCATCCTTACCCAACTCTTCAATTCACTAAACCTCTTGTAATGAAAACATCCTTCAAGCCTAACTCATAAACATCAACCACGCGTAAAGACCTTATCATCTAACCACATAGATCCCCCACTTAGGAGAAACTCTTACTAGTTCTTTCAAACTCGCCTCCTTCCATCCTAAGGTCGGATCAAAACAACTCTAGGCATTTATACTCATTACACCTAGCATTTCTAAATCACCACACATTTCACAAATTCCTTCAACACATCACAAAACTTCATCATGACTAAGCCGGATACTACTAACAACAAGCATAACCAAAGGAATCCCATTCATACTAAAGTTGTCACCACAATCTTTCACCTCACACCTACTAAGTCACCAAGTCGTAGTTGGCGTCACAACCAACATTCTCTCTCCCTCAACCCTTGCAACATTAAAACTTCCTCAAAGGTAACACCCAAATGACCATCACATACGGAACAAGGGAAGACATTATAGAGAGAACTCCATGGCACGACTAAAAGAATGAAGAAGTGAAACTTCCTTAGCACCCAATAGCCTCCTATTCATAATGTGGCGCGCTTCACATTATGAACAAGACTCTACTAGATGTGGTTTTGAGACAACCTAAGACCATCCCCGAAACTTATGCTCGATACCAAGTTTGTCACGACCCGGGAGCACCCCTAGTCGTAACCGGCGTACTCGACCTCGAAGAGGTCTAATACAAGCCTCTTAGCATTCATTCATCGCATAGACACTAAAACCATAAGGAATTTAAAACTTTCTTTACCAAGAAAACATTGCATAAAAAAAATAGCAAGCGGAAGACTTTCTAGACTTTATACATGATGTCTCAAACCATCTAATACTTTAGAGTACAAAATTCGGGACTAATCCCGTACACAACTTAAACAAAACTAAAAAGACATAAAAGAACATATTGGGTATTGTCCTCGAATCTATGAGGACTCACCAAGTCTTCATCTTCAACACTTAGAAACATATCAAAGCCATGACATGTCATCATCTCCAAATCCCTACACTTTAGTCCAAAAAGGGGAAGAAAGGGGTTAGCACAATTAAGTACTAAGTATGGAGACCATGCAAAAACATGCCAAAAAGGGACATTTATTTGAAATATGTGCTTTCATGCCATTTTTGATAAAACCTTCATATCACAATTATAAGAGACACATTTCAAGTCATCATCCACATATAAGACAATACCCACATAATAGACATAATGCAAGTCAACATTAACATATAAGACCATAGCCAACCATACATATACTCAACATATGTCCATATACAATCCATGCTTAACTTTAAAAGAACACATGTCATTTCATTACCATAAGACCTCTACCTAATATAACCTTAAGACACACTTGAGTGAGACAAGAAGTGACCGCCCATACAACCTCTTCAAGCACACTTAAGTGTTCCCCAAGATTACCTTAGATAAGGACATTTCATTTACAACATAACTTCAATAGACCAACATTCTTTAAGAAACCATTTAGGGCACATTCATGTCACATACATTAGGATTTAGAGAAACTCACTATGACCCTCTCCAAGCCTACTCGTGCAATGTATAGGTAGCATCCCATACTACTACCTACACTTTGTAGAACCTGTCAAGAAACCATGATGAAATCTCACATGATGGGAAGTAAGCATTTAACCGACATAGACCATGAGAGCTTGTCATGGAATCCGGTGTCATGAGTCCCCACACCGAAAAGAGGTGGTCTACTTGCCTAAGGAAGACCGGTATATAGCTTAATGGATCCACTAGCTTCCTATGCGGGCACATAGTTTATGGGATAAGGTAGACGATCATTGAAACTCATGCCTAGCTGTCGGGGAGTTTCCATCTAACCAAATCCGCTCGGTGCTTAGCCTACATTCCCATAGAATAGTTCATTACTTTGACATTATCAGACATGAAAGGGTGCCATAAGCCTGCCGATTCAAGTCTCATTATTTAACACATGAAAGGGTGCCATAAGCCTGCCGATTCAAGGTACATTTAGGAAAGCTCATTAACTCCACTTGAAAGGGTGCCATGGGCTGCCGATTCAAGTCTCATCATTAACCTTTATGGAAAGGGTGCCATAAGCCTGCCGATTCCAAGGTTCATTACTTTTCATTAATGGAAGGGTGCCATAAGCCTGCCGATCCAAGGTTCATTATAAGCATGTGTGGAAGGGTGCCATGGGCCTACCGATCCAAGGATTCAACAATCAACAATATAATCATTTATACCGAGAAAAGGATGCATAAGCCCTATCAATTCAAGGTATACTTTACATTGAAGAATCCTTCATATTCTATCATCAACATTCATGAGTGTCATCAACACATCTATGAAATTTCCATATATCTCATAACTCAAGCTTTTAAGCATCGATTCATCAATTCTCCATAGTTGGACATTTTGTCAAACACCTTGAAGGCATGTAATGGAATCAAAGAGCATGGAAAATAGGGTAGTAATTATACAACCAAACCAAAGTGAACAACCTACAACAACACCCTTACATTCATAACGTGATCACATTATCTTCATTCACATCATACTTTCACATATAGCTTCATATAGGACTTTACATATAGCCTCATTCATATATAATAATATAACAATACAATAACACTCATATAATACCCTTCATAGCCTCAATCATAATACATTCCATAAGTAGACACCTCCACCATAAGTGGATCACACATCAATCTATCAAGATTCTATATCAATTCTACATTAACAATGAAGTTAGGCCAACTTACCCTTTTTCAAAGCCACAATCATCATTCCTCAACTCTCCAATAATTCACAATAGATAAGCATAGCTAATAATAAAATCAACTATTCAACTCCATTTAAGCATAATTCTATCATCATTCAATCACAAACAATAATCCCACTTCATATGCCAACTTTAGGAATTTAGGGAAAACATGGGTTCATGGGGATTTCTTTCTAAAAATCATTAATAATCATTAATAACAATATAAATCATCATTTAAAACCTTTCTTATGCAAGAACCCATGCTAGAATCGAAATAGGATTTTTTTGTGTATTTGAAAAACCTTGAAAACCTTTTGATTGGGCTCCTTGAAAGAAAGAATGATCAAGGATAAAGGATCCCCATACCTTTGCTATGATCTCCCACAAAATTTGATGAAGAAAGCTTTGAATCCAAGCCCTAGCTCCCACTTCTTCTTCTTCTTGAGTTGGAGAGAAATATTTGAGAGAGGGAATGATTTTAGGGATGGGGATGAACTAATAGTATATAGGAAATAATATATGTCATTTGGAAGAAATGGTCCAACACTTAGAAAAGTTTTTAGGCGGGTGAACAAGTAAATGAACAGTAAATCGGCTTCTTGGAAATGCCTTTTTCTGCCGGACCGACTTTACGAAAATAGGCATAACTTCTTCGTCCGAACTCCGAATGAGGTGAAACGAAGTGCGTTAGGTAGCTAACTCAAAGGGCTTTCCATGGATATATTATTAGCCACCCAAATAATTCGTGTGCTAGGAGATATGACCCTTCAAAGTAGACCCTCGAAAAAGGCTTCACTTGGAAATTTCGGATTTTGATACGGTTGCTCTAAAATTTGGGTTAGACCCATTTCCCACTCAATTTGACCCCCTAAACAAGAATATGAAGTCGGATTTTTCGAAAACGAAACGGATCTTTTAATACACAGCTAAACAAGTTTCCGGTAACTTCCGAAGCACATTTTTAAGACCTTTTTGGGTCAAATTCAATTATAACCATTTCATTAAGTTCTCGACTCTAAACTCACATGTGAGGCTCTAGTTTCACTCTATCATTTTCTGGGTCGTTACAGCCGAGCTGATCGGTGATCCCGACTTACTACGCCAGATGGTCTTGCGCAGCATATTTTTGGCGACTATAAATACATTTTCAAACATTATGTTTAGTATCAAATTTTATTCTAAACATTCATTAGAGTAATTTTTGAGTTTGAACACAAAGTATTGAGACAATATTTTCCTTAGCTTTGAAGAATTGAAGTTTTCCATTTTTTAGAAATTGGAAGTGGGTCTTTGAGATTCTTCAATTTGGACCTTTGTAAAGACGAAATTAATCTTACCAAGTTGATGGAAACACAATTTGGTAATGATTTCTATCTTTTTATGATGTCTAGCTAAACCCCCAATGATTGGGGTGTGATTATGGGTTGATTTAGCTTATGGGTATTGCTATTTGATAGTTTAAATGCTGTTTAGAAGTGATTTCATTCAGTAATTGTGGTTGAAATTAAAGGATTGTAGTTGCAAATGCAGTCCTACCTTCGTGTTTTTGGCTTGCTCAAGAAAGAGGTTTTAAAACCAAAATTACTAAATTGATGGTCTGTGGGTATTGAGTTGTCATGGGTTCAGCTCGAAAGAGTGAATCCTAAACCCTTTTCCACACATTCAGCTCGAGAGAGTGAATGGACTAAATCGTAGATTGTTATTAATTGCATGATTGTTGGTGTTCGAGAGAAACCAATTTTATTCGGGGTAAATTGTTCTAGAGAAAGTTTATCCCCACTAAAGTCTAGCTTATTCACTGATTTACAACTATTTACTAACAATTGCAATTACCCATTTGTCTACCTTAGCCTATAATCCAATCACATCCCAAAAAACCATCTCAATATTATTATTTTCATGTTATTTGTTGTTGTTTTAGCTGATAGTTAAAACCAAAACCCCTTTATTTGACATTTGTGTCACCCTTAAATTTGAATTATGTTTTTAATCGTAAATATATATTCCCATTATTGACTTGAACATATTCATACTTTTCTCTTGATTCTCAAACACGTACCACTCCTTGTGGGATTCGACCCCAACTCATTTAGTTGGGTTATATTACTGACTAATGATCGTTGGCACTTAGAATTAGAAAAAGTGTCCTGATACATGAAATCACCACCAACTCAATACAAACCATAGCTTTATTGAGAAAACAAGCATCTGTTGCACTTGTGTCTCAAGTTGAACCCAAACATATAAATGTGGCAATAGAAGATGAATCTTGGAGACAAGCAATGAAAGAAGAACTTTACCAGTTTGAAAGAAACCAGGTATGGACTCTCACTAAAGACCTAAAATATGTTCCATAATTGAAATCAAATGGGTTTTACGAAATAAGCTAACTGAAGATGGAAAAGTCATTCGCAACAAAGCAACATTGGTAGCTTAAGGATACTCGCAACACGAAGGTATTGATTACAATGAAACTTATGCTCCGATAGCTAGGTTATGATCCATTTGAATTTTACTAGCATATGCTTCTTTTAAGAGTTATAAACTTTTTCAAATGGGTGTAAAAAGTGCCTTTTAAAACGGTTTCATAAAACAAGAAGTTTTTGTCAAACAACCCCCTGGGTTTGAAAATCCTTCATGCCCTGATTTGTTTACAAACTTTCCAAAGCACTTTATGGTCTCAAACAGGCTCCCAAAGCTTGGTATGAGAGACTAAGTACATTTTTACTTTAAAATAATTTTCAAAGGGGGAAAATTAATATCACGATCCGAGCCTACACCCTGGACGTGGCCGGCTCTCGAGAACTATTTCTGGTTCCCAAGCGAACCCTTATCCTGGCTGACTACAAGCGGAAGACTAACCCAAGCATACAAATCTTAAAAAAATTGAATAAATATTCATGAAACTTAAATACAAAAATTTAACTCAAAAGAAAACTCTGAATAATATAATATATTCAACTCGCCCCAAGATAGGCAACTTAAGTCTTTAAAACATTTAATAAAGTAAATGAATAGACTTCTGAAACTCTACTGTCTATCTATGAAGCCTCTAAATGAAAAATATAGAAGTCGGGACAAGACCCATGACATCCTGACAAAATTGAAAATTAAATGAAATCCTCTGGAAGCAAGGAGGCTCACCATAGCTAACTCGAACTCCATGTGGTATCAACTAACCTCATGTTGATGACCCTGAATACATGTATCTACATCATGAAATGAGGCAGGACAAATGGCTCAGTACGTGGAATATACAAGCATGTAAGGGGAATTCTAAAGCATAAACATTAGCTTGAACTGGTAAAAGGGAAACATACTTACCTCTTCTCAACTCAATTCAACTAAAGAATAAGATACTCAACTAAAAGATTAGATACTCAACTCAAATATATGATACTCGACTCTGGGTACTCAACTCTGGGTACTCAACTCTGGATACTCAACTCAATATAAAGCAACAATACACATGCAATATATGGAAAGCTTTTAAAACAGTAGAAAGCAACTTAGTGTATTGAAAAATACAATAACAACTCAATTTATATATGATAAAATATAATATAACTATATGGGAGTTTCTCTAACCGACAGCCATCACTATGAGCTATGTGATGATACATCATCTCGCCTACGCTACCAGACATGTCCTATACTTTGCCACGATATAAAACCTCTCAACTAAGTGGATCTACTAGTATATGCTAAAAAGCATTAAGGAATTATCTAAAAAGTATGACCCTTTCTATCCACATCGGCTATATGGTTTATAGAGACTTTAGTTATCTGAACTTGTCCCCATATCGGTGCTCAATACTACTCCCAAAATATACTCAACTCATATGTTTAAAATCATAACTCTTTCTATGGTTTAAGATAATTACTCAAACTCTTTCTCTAAAAAGAAATGCGACTCAAATGCTCAAAACTCTTTTGGAAATCTAAGTTTCCTCCTTTTTTAAATGTGAAAACATTTGCTCTCGGGAATACTTATGTCACGCCCCGAGCCTACACCCTGGGTGGGACTGGCACTCGAGAACCATTGATGACCCCAAGGGAACCCTTGGCTTGGCTTACTTACTGAGCAGAAAACTTAAACATAAAAAATGTAACTCATGCAATAACTTAAGAGATAATAACTTAGCCAAAATGGCAACTCAAGTCTTAAACGAATACAACTGAAATGAATAAGACTAAAGAACTATAACTATCCGTCTATGAAGTCTCAAAAACAAAGAGGGATGTCAGGACAAGACCCCCAGTCATCCTAACAACTGAAATACTAGTGAGCAATGTAAAAAAAAGAGCCCTCCGAAAAGCAAGGAGGCTCACCAATAGACTCTGAGTGCTCAACTGGATCAACGAAGTGTTGGAAGTTTATCCTGGTTCCCTTAGTCTGTCTCATAAAACGATGCAGGCCAAATGACATCAGTACATTGAATGTACGAGTATGTGAGGGGAATAGTAAGCATAACATAAGCTTGAAAGTAATTTGAAAGAAACACTTACATTGGCTTTACTCAACTCATGAATAACTTAACTCAAAATAAAGCAATAAAACACATGCAATATATGGAAAGCTTTTAAAACAGTAGAAAACAACTTAGTTCGTTAAAGAAAATGCAATAACAAACTCAACTTTACGCATATAATAAAGTAATATAGTTTTTGTGGAAGTTTCTCTAATCGACAACCACCATTATGAGCTTAAGTGGTGATACATCATCTTTCTCACACTGCCAGAACTTTCCTATACTTTGTTGTCATATAGGACGCCTTAACTAAGTGGATCAACTAGTCTATGCTTAAAAGCATTTATGAGTCATCTAAAAAGTATGATCCTTTACTACCCATGATGGCTACATAGTTTATGGAGACTTGAGTTATTATGAACTCGCATCCCCCTATCGGTGCTTAATACTACTCCCAAAAATGTACTTTGGTCGTATGCTTAAAAAAAAAACTTCTTTCTTTGGTTTGAGATAATTACTCAAAACTTAGCTTAAAAGCTCTCTTGGAATCAATGTTCCCTTTCTTGCTCAAATGTGAAAACATTTCTAACTTTTGGGAATACTTAGTTCCCGTATAATCTTCTAAGAAATGAACTTTACTCTTAACTCTTTAGTCAACTCAAAACTTAAGTCTTAAGACAAAGTTAAAACGTTTGCGAAAGACTTTTGAAAACTTTATGAACTTCTCTTGACTTGATTCTTAACTTCTAGACCTGACTCTTAACTTCTAGAGTTGACTCTTAACTTTCCTTGAATTTAATTATGGATTCAAGGTTCATGATCTCATGTTTATGGATGCTTTCATGACGTACCTTAGAGTGTCGAAATCAACTAGTAAACATAGGTACGTTGCTAAGGAACTAGTACTGAATATGGGGGAGGAATGGGAAAAACTAGCATCCATGGCGCTCTGAGAGGTATGGGGCGCCAGAGGGTGAAATTCAGAGAACATGGTGGGGCGCTCTGGCTGACACGGCACCCCAGAGCCCAAAGTTCAGACCCCTTATTGGGGCGCTCTAGGAGGTGCGGCACCCCAGCCCCCTCCCCATAAAACCTTGAACTTTCTTCTTCATTTTTCAACTCTAAACCCTCTAATTTCACTTGGTTCTTTCCCCAAACACTTAGAAACAACTAAATCATCAATATATGCAAGATTCAACACGAATTCACACCTAAATACATGAATCAATCTCAAGAAACTTCAATAACAAGAACCCATAAGATTTCAAACGAATTAACTTCATGAACTCATAGGTTTTGCTTCCAAAACTAAACAACTTCGCTGAATTGAGTCATGATTGGAACGTGGGTGAACTAACCCAACGCTATCTGATCTTACTTAGGGATCACCCCTTGACGAAATCCATACGCAAACCTCCAAGAAATTGACGAATCTTGAACTTTCTTCTCCTTTCTCCTCTTTTCTCTTTTATCCAAGCCCTAGCGTGAAATTTCAAATTGACTAAACTGATCTAATTCTGATTAGGCCCCAAATAAAACCCTAAAAATAAATTAAAATAATTAGGTAAGGAAAAGACTAAAATACCCTTCAAAAATCTAGTTTTAGACTTACCTTGAAGCCCAACTTTAAACTGTCATATCTCACTCATACGAACTCGAAATCGCGTAAACTAGCTGGCGTTGGAAAGATTATCCCAAGATATTTCCTACTATATTTGGAAACACACCTAAATCATCCTGAGCTAGGAGTTGTGGTCGTTTGAAATTGACAAAAAACTCAACCTAACATACTTGACAAATTTTCCAGATTTATATTCTTTCCAAAAATGACTATTTCCAAAATTTTAACTTCTTCCTAGTTCTTTCAATTAGCGAGATGTTACAATATCTCCCCCTTAGGAACATTCGTCCTCGAATGAGATTACTCTTAGTAAGCTAACGGTGTAACATCTAAAAGGCAGCTCAAACACCCAACAAGCAATGCATTTACAACATGTCAACTCATAATTTATAGGGTACTAAGAAGAGAATTAGTACCTTGGTCTAGAATTTCTCCGATTTCAAAGAGATGTGGATATCTCTTCTTCATATCTTCCTCAGCTTGTCAAGTAGCTACCCCAACAAATTGGTTCCTCCAAAGAACTTTGACTGATGGTACATTCCTAGTCCTCAACTTGTGAACTTGGTGATCTAAACTCTGAACCGAAATCTGTTCATAAGATAGGATATCCTTGATCCCAATATCTTCAGTTGGTATGATCAATGAAGGATCGCCCATACACTTCTTCAACCTGGAGATGTGAAATACCGAATGAACCACTGCTAACTCTTGTGGTGTCACGACCTAAGCCTAGGGCCTAGACGTGACATGGCGAATGAGGAACTCAAAGGAACCCCAAACAAGCCTCTCAAACTTGTCATCATACTTCATCGGTCGCGGAAGTACATTCAACATTAAATAACGGGAATTAAGGACTAAGGGCAAACCATTTCAAAATAATATCATAGAATAAGAGTCAAGCTCATTTACAAAATACTTGTCCAACGCACACCTCTACATACATAGATAGGACGGGGGCCATGACATACTACCGGCTCCCCTCATAGTCAAAATACAATTGCAAGCTAAAGTCTCAAAATATAGGAGTAGGAAACATAACATAGCCCTCGAATCATTGAGTACTCACCAACAAACTCGGATAAGCACCGTACTAGCCACGTGGATGGAGAGAAGGATCAAGAGTAGCTCCGGTCCCTACATGGTGACATCATGTAGGCAAAATATGTGTTAGTACTTTGGAATGTACTAAGTATGCGGGGTGCAATAAAACAATAGACAAGGACACAATCGAAATGCAAGAAATAGTTCCATAGGCATAATAAATAACAATATGAGGATGCATGATCAAGGTGAAGTCAAAACATGTTTAAGTAAATGTATACTAATAGTAGATATCATATGTGTGCATAATCCAACCAATCTATAACCCCAACTTAGGATGGGGGGTGCCGTTCACACCGGACACCCTGGTGGCAAGGTATAAACCCCTCACATGGTTGATGTTGGTCACACCCCAAGCATCCTAGGTGGTGAGGTATAAACCCCTCACATGGTTGATGTTGGTCACACCCCAAGCATCCTAGGTGGTGAGGTATAAACTCCTCACATGGTTATTCGGTTCTTTTCCCCCGGAATGGGCATGGTCATGCAACACTTTATATAGGAAATTCACATTAAGCTCTAATGCAATCTCATGTATGGAATGAACATATACACAAGCTTAGTTTGTCATCAACACATCTCTGGAATGGCATACATCTCATAACTCAAGCCTTAAAGCATCAATTTATCAATTCTCCATAATTGGACATTTTGTCAAACACCTTGAAGGCATGTAATGGAGTCAAAGAGCATGGAAAATAGGGTAGTAATTATGCAGCAAAACCAGTGAACACCCTGCAACAACGCCTTTTAACACCCACAAGACCACATGAAAAATCTCCACATCAATTCCAAGTTTAGATTCAAGTTTTAGAGTCACAACATGCTCAAAACAATGACTTTTCATGCTAGAATTCACTGTGCAGGAAAATTTATACAAGGAACAAGACTAATTTATGAATCTCAACTTAAACCATGAATTAGTGAGTAGAATAGAGTCTAGGCACTATGGGTGGAAGGACCCATGAGTTCAACACCACATACCTTGAGTTTTTATGAAAGTCTTGAGAGTGTCTTCAATGGAAGCTTGGAACTTGGAGCAAGAATCTCTTCAATCTTGAGGAAGGTTTTGGATTAGGGTTCTTGAGAGAAAATGTATCTAAGTATGGGAGAGGTATTTTGGGAAATTTTTTTAGAGATGGGAATTGAATTAATGCTATATAGGAAAAAAATATGTCCTTGGAGAAAAAAACGGGTCCAACACTTAGAAAAAAAAATGAGGTTTATCAACAGTGAATTCTCACTCTAGAAATTGCATTTCCTGCACAGACGGATTTTACGAAAATGGGCATAACTTCTTCGTCCGAACTCCAAATGAGGTGAAACGAAGTGCGTCGGGTAGCTAACTCAAAGGGATTTCCATGGATATGTTATGGGCCACCCAATTATTTGTGTGCTAGGAGATATGACCCTCCAAAGTAGACCTTCGAAAATGGCTTCACTTGAAAATTTTGGATTTTGATACGGTTGCTCTAAAATTTGGGTTAGACCCATTTCCCACTCAATTTGACCCCCTAAACAAGAATATGAAGTTAGATTTTTGAAAAACAAAACGGATTTTTAGATATAGCTAAAACAAGTTTCCGGTAACTTCCGAAGCACATTTTTAGGAACTTTTTGGGTCGTTTCATGTGGTAACTCCAACCCATAAGCTACATTACCAATCCTCTTGGATATTCTGTAAGGGCCAATATTGTCAAGCCCCAAACTCGAGGGGCGCAACTGGCTCCTAATGCCAAAACTAAGGCCCGAGCCAACCCTGCTGAACCATTTGCTACTATTGCATGGCAGCCACACGCAATTAAGAAATCAAACAAGTATATCTCGGCTTAAAACTAATCCATCGGCCGGTAAGGCCCCTGTCAACTGATCTATAAAAGAAACAGTTACTCCCAAGATCTCATATAAATAAATAGCCAACTAGCACAGAAGTCCTGATTGGGCCGTCGAGGCCACCATGATATCTATACCAAAACTAAAAGCAGGTATATATCAATACAATACATCAAACAGCTCACAAGCTTCAGCAAACCAACAACATAAGTCAGTATGGCCATAACGTATCTATACACCCCCCCACACTAGTCTGCAAGCCTCTAAAAGTAGTAAAGATTAGCGGGACAGGACCCCAGCCCACCCATAAAGATATATACAATAAAAGGTAACAAACCTCCCAACTCTAGCAGCTCCGGAGAAAAGGGCTAACCAACCGGATAAAAGTCAATCCTGCTGCTGAGGAGGTCTACTCAGTCATGTGTCAGGACTTGCATGAATGAATGCAGCGCCCCCAAGGCAATGGGGCGTCAGTACAAAATAATGTACAGAGTATGGAAGGCAATAGACTATGATTAGGTTTTCTGATATACTGGAATAATCCAATAAATAAATCAATGATAAGATAAGTGTATAGACCTCCTTCTAAATCTAAACTTATCAAAAATAATAAAACAACAACCTAACCAAGCCCCCATAAGCTCGGCAGGTACAAACAGCACACAAGACCACCTACTCAGGCCCCCATAAGCTCGGAAGGTGCCAGTCAACCTATATACCCCTATCAGTAGTCCCCTAGCCCCGTAGGCAGTCACATAACCCTCTTAGGCATTAATATAGCCCTGTAGGTAGCACATATCTCTTTTAGGCATCAACGTAGCTTATAGACAACTCATAGGACTCTTAGGCAACAACATGACCCTGTAGGAAGCACCTAGCCTTCTTAGGTGTCAATATAGCCCTGTAGGAAACTCATAGCCCTTCTAGGCACAAAATAGCCCCGTAGGCAACTCATAGCCTTGTTAGGCATCCATATAGCCCTGTAGGCAGAACATAGCCCTTCTAGGCATTGATCACATTCCTGCAGCTAATCACAATAGCCCCAACGACAATAATAACAATCCAACCGCTAAAAGCGAGCAATTTAGTTATAAGCAACCTATACAAATAGCCTCTAAGTTGTGTCCAACATAGGGATGCTACTAACTAAATAAGAATCCCGACAAGGGAGGATTATATCAACTAGAGCATCCAACAATCAACAATCATGGCTACAAGTATATCAAGGATAACAACCCAAATACATTGCTTCTAAGCTTTAAGGAAACATACCGTAAGTAGGGAATAACCTTAACATACTTTTTTTTGCTAAATTCACATGGCCTAACGAGTTTTACTCAATACTCCCTCGATACTACAACAAGGTAGCACCATAATCAACACACAAAAATAAAAGATATCATGACAATACGATAAAATATATGTATTTTCGTCGCAAATTGCTATTTGTTGCTTATAAAAGCTAGAGTCGATGAAAGAAGGGTCTTACCTCAATCTTAAGGTCGTAATACGCTTCAAAACCTTCAAATATATCAAAACCCTTGTTGTCCCAACACTAAAGTGTGATATGCTACGAAATCGATAAAACAAATTATACTACGATGATGAGCCCAACGCGTAGAACAACTTTCATCAAGGACTTAAGTTGAGAAAATATGTACCTTAGTTGATCCTAGAAATGGGTTTCTCTATTTTTCCCTGGTTTTTGGCTAAAAATGAAGAAAAAGTTCGAATAAAAAGATATATGTAAAGTTCCACCGACCTAGGGCCCCATCTCACGTGCCTGCTTGCGCAGTCCCACGAAAATAGAAATATCTCTCAGTTATGAAGTCGTATGAACAAACAGTTTAATGCGTTGGAAATTGACTCGTAGACCTTCGATTTGATAGGTCGTGGGCCCCATAAATCTTTATATATTAAGAGAAAATCTCCAAGACATTTGACCCAAATTTCAGAGAAATCTTAAAAAGGAACTTACGATAACTTCCGCCAACTTTTATTTGGCCACTTACTTAACTTCAAAACTTGAGATACAACCTTTGAACACTTAAAATATGGCATACCACATCATTTTTAATTTATTGCTCACTCTCTTTGTCTTTCCATAAAGATACGAGTTAATTTAGACGTTTTGAAAAGTCAGGGTGTTACAAATATACGGCGGACTAAACTTTCCCTTCTTACCGAATCTCATAACACACTTCATGGGTGAAACTTTAATATATAATCAATCATCTACTTTGAAATCTAACTCTCTTCTCCTAACATCGGTGTAGGATTTCTGACGACTCTGCGCCGTTTTCAACCTCTCTTGAATGACTTTCACCTTCTCCATAGCTCGATGAACTAAATCTGGTCATATCAACCTAGCTTCACCAACTTCAAACCATCTAATAAGAGATTTGCATCTCCTCTAATAAAGAGCTTTGTAAGAAGCCATTTGGATGCTAGAGTGGTAACTATTGTTGTAAGCAAATTCAATAAGAGGTAGGTGATCATCCCAATTACCTTTGAAATCAATCACACAAGCCCTCAACATATCCTCTAATGTTTGAATAGTGCGCTCTGCTTTCCCATCTGTCTGAGGATAAAAGGCAATACTTAAGTTCACCTTTGAACCCAAGACTTTTTGGAATGACTTTCGATATTCTGCACTTTTGTCTGAAATAATGGAGACCGGAACCCCATGAAGTCTTACCACCTCTTGAATATAAAACTTAGCATAATCTTCTGCTGAATGAGTAGTCTTTACCAGTAAAAAGTGGGCTGATTTTGTCATTCGATCAACAATCACCCAAATATAATCATGCTGCCTGCGGGACCTTGGCAAACATGTGATGAAGTCCATATTGATCATCTCCCACTTCCATTCGAGAAGTTCTATATTCTGAGCCATACCACCAGGTCTTTGGTGCTCTTAGTTTAACTTGTTGGCAATTCAAACACTTACCAACAAATTTTGTGATGCCCTTCTTCACACTACTCCACCAATAAACCTCTCTCAAATTGTGATACATCTTTGTGGAACCCAGATGGATAGAATATCTGGAGCTATGGGCTTCCTCCATGATCCTCTCTTGGAGTTCATTTATCCTTGGTACACACAATCTACCTTGATATTTCAATACGTCATCTCCCCCTTGTTCAAAAGCTAATACTTTTTTGTTTATGAACATTTGCCTTCAATTCACGCAAAATAGGGTCTTGATCCTGCTTCTCTTTAACTTCAAATACTAATGATGATTCAGCCTCATTCATCACCACTATTCCTCTTTATGTGGAATCCATTAGGTGAACTCCCAAGCGTGCAAGTTTGTGCACTTTCTTTGCTAGTTCTTTCTTATCTTCCCTAAAATAGGCGGTATTACCCATAGACAACCTGCTCAAGGCATCAACAACAATATTAGCCTTACATGGGTGGTAAAGAATACTCATGTCATAATCCTTGAGTAACTATAACCACCTCATTTGTCTAAGATTAAGCCCTTTCTGAGGAAATACATATTGAAGACTCTTGTGATCAGTGAATACATTTACATGAACACAATACAAATAATAACGTCATATCTTTAAAACAAATACTACAACAGCCAATTCTAAGTCATGGTTTGGGTAATTCTTCACATGAACTTTCAATTGTATGGAGGCATAAGATATAACCTTGCCATTCTGCATTAATACGCAACTCAAATCAACTCTAGATGCATCACAATACACCACAAAACCTTGAGTACCTTTTGGTAAGGTCAAAACTGGGGCAGTAGTCAACCTTTTTTTCAATTCCTAAAAGTTTTTCTCACAAGCTTCAGACCATTGAAACTTTACTATTTTCTAAGTTAACTTGGTCAAAGGGGATAAAATAGATAAGAACCCCTCTACAAACCTTCTATAATAGCCAGCCAAACCCAAGAAACACCTAATATTGGTTGGAGATATGGGTCTAGTCCAATTCTGCATTGCCTCTATTTTCTGGGTATCAACTTTAATTCCCTCTCTAGACATAATGTGGCCTAAGAATGTCACAGACTCAAGCCAAAACTTGCACTTAGAGAAATTGGCATACAACTCTCTATCTTTTAGAGTCTGGAGAACTATTCTGAGATAACTAGAATGATCTTCTTCATTCCTTGAATAAATTAGTTTGTCATCAATGAAGACGAGAACAAGCATATCCAAATAAGGTTTGAATACTCTATTCATAAGGTCCATGAATGCTGCAGGCGAATTGGTCAAACCAAAGGACATAACTAGGAATTCATAATGTCCATAACGGGTCCTGAACAGTGTCTTTGGAATGTCACATTCCCTTACTCTTAACTGATAGTAGCCTGATCTAAGGTCTATCTTAGAGAAACAAGTAGCACCTTGAAGCTAATCATAGAGATAATCAATCCTCGGAAGAGGATACATATTCTTGATAGTAACCTTGTTAAACTGGCGGTAATCTATACACATACTAAAGGAACCATCATTCTTTCCTCACAAATAAGATTGGAGCGCCCCATGGTGAGACACTTGGTTGAATAAAGACCTTATCAAAGAGATCTTTCAACTGTTCTTTAATCCCTTTGAACTCTGTTGGTGCCATTCTATATGGTGGAATAGATATTGGACGAGTATTTGGAAGAACATCTATACCAAAGTCTATCTCTCTCTCAGGAGAGACTCCGGGTAGATCATCTGGAAAGACTTCTGGAAACTCTTTTACTATTGAAACTAACTGAATATGAGGTATCTCAAAACTAGAGTCATTAACTTGGACTAAGTGGTAGACACACCCCTTGGAAACTAAAGTTCTCGCCTTTAGGTATGAAATAAAATGACCCTTAGGCACTGCTGAACTACTTTTCCACTCTAAGAATGACTCATTAGGAACTTGGAACTTAACAACTCGAGTCCTACAATCAATGGAGGCATAACAGGCATGAAGCCAGTCAATATCTAGAATGATGTTGAAATCTACCACGTCTAACTCAATTAAATCAGCCATGGTGTCCCTGTGATTGATGAAAATGACACAATCACGATATACTCGCTCAGCAAGAATAGACTCCCCAACAAGTGTAGAAACACAAAGTTTCTCAGGAAGAACATCAAAATTATTTGCAACATAAGGGGGTTACAAAAGATAAACTTGTTCTTGGGTCTAGCAAAGTATAAACATCAAGAGTAAAGACTTTGATCATACCAATGACAACATCTAGAGAGTTCTCTTGCTCTTGACGACTAGTGATCGCATAAAGACAGTTTGCTCCTCCGCCAGTACCGGAAGTAGCTCATCTAGGTGTAGTCTTGTCTGGTGGAGCAACTGATGAAGATTGGGCTCTATTGCCTTGATTCTTATTACTTTGCCAGTTCTTAGGGCACAATTTCATGAAGTGACCCTCTTGTCCACACTTGTAACATCCTTCAATTGATATGCATCTAGTTCTACTCGCTCAACATCGGCAACGTGAATAACATCAAATACCTTTTTCAGTTCCTCAATAAAGTTCTCTGGATCCTCAGTAGTGCTCGAACCAGTGAAACTTGGAGGGTTCATCCTCAAGAACTCACTGATCCTTGAAGTATCAGCCTCTTCTTGTCGAGCCCCTCTTTGTTGCCCAATCTGGTTAGTCACATCATGACTTAACATTCTTATCACTTCCTTGAACTCAGCATTGGTGACTTCCCCTTGGGGTTGCACTTAGGTGCATTTGGTACCCTTTGATCCTGAACGTTCCTTGTAGCAGGACGACCTCGAACAGCTCTTCGTGGAGGCATGATTAACTGAAGAACACGCGTAAGCATGAATTAGAAGAAACTTGTTATAGATCAACCTCTAACACACGAAATGAGTATGAAAGAAGTAAGATAATTTGCTAAATGTCGCAGCCTCCTAATTATAAATGTGACACACTTCACACCGATAACTAGGACTCTACTAACACGGCTTCATAAACTACCTAAGACTCTTGAACTCTGTGCTCTAATACCAAGTTTGTCACGCCCCGAGTCTACACCCTGGGTGGGACTGGCACTCAAGAACCATTGTTGACCCCAAGTGAACCCTTGGTCTGGCTTACTTACTTAGCGGAAGACTTAAACATAAGAAATGTAACTCATGCAATAACTTAAAAGATAATAACTTAGCCAAAATGGCAACTCAAGTCTTAAATGTATACAATTGAAATGAATAAGACTAAAGAACTATAACTATCCATCTATGAAGTCTCTGAAACAAAGAGGGATGTCAGGAAAAGACCCCCGATCATCCTAACAACTGAAATACTAGAAAGCAATGTAAAAAGGAGCCCTCCGAAAAGCAAGGAGGCTCACCAACAAACTCTTAGTGCTCAACTGGATCAACGAGGCGATGGATGCAGATCCTGGTTACCTGTATCTCATAAAATGATGCAAGCCAAATGGCATTAATATATTGAATGTACGAGTACGTGAGGGGAATACTAAACATAACATAAGCTTGAAAGGAATCTGAAAGAAACATTTACCTTGGCTTTACTCAACTCATGAATAACTTAACTCAATATAAAACAATAAAACACATGCAATATATAGAGAGCTTTTACAACAGTAGAAAGCAACTTAGTTCATTAAATAAAATGCAATAACAAACTCAACTTTACACATATAACAAAGTAATATAGTTTCTATGGGAGTTTCTCTAACCGAAAACTACCACTATGAGCTTAAGTGGTGATACATCATCTTTCTCACACTGCCAGAACTTTCCTATACTTTGTTGTCATATAGGACGCCTTAACTAAGTGGATCAACTAGTCTATGCTTAAAAGCATTTATGAGTCATCTAAAAAGTATGATCCTTTACTACCTATGATGGCTACATAGTTTATGGAGACTGGAGTTATTATGAACTTGTGTCCCCATATCGGTGCTCAATACTACTCCCAAAAATGTACTTTGCTCATAAGTTTTAAAACAAAACTTCTTTCTTTGGTTTGAGATAATTACTCAAAACTTAGCTTAAAAGCTCTCTTGGAATCGATGTTCCCTTTCTTCCTCAAATGTGAAAATATTTATAACTTTTGGTATTAGATCCCTTCTTTAAAGAAATGAACTTTACTCTTAACTCGTTAGTCAACTTGAAACTTAAGTCTTATGACAAAGTTAAAACGTTTGTGAAAGACTGTTGAAAACTTTATAAACTTCTCTTGACTTGATTCTTAACTTTCCTTGAATTGAATTATGGATTCAAGGTTCGTGATCTCATGTTTATGGATGATTTCATGATGTTTACATGTACCTTAGAGTGTTGGAATAAACTATAAAAAATAGGTACGTTGCTAAGGAACTAGTACGAAAAGATTAGGGAGGAATGGAAAAAATTGGCGTCTCTGGCGCTCTAAGAGGCGCGGGGCTCCAGAGGGTGAAATTCAGAGAATAGGGTGGGGCACCCTGGCTGGCACGGCACCCCAGAGTCCAAAGTTCAAACCCCTTATTGGGGCGCTCTGGGAGGCGCGGCGTCCCAGCTCCCTCCCCATAAAACCTCAAACTTTCTTCTTCGTTTTTCAACTCTAAACCCTCTAATTTCACTTGGTTCTTTCCCCAAACACTTAGAAACAACTAAATCATCCATATATACAAGATTCAACTCGAATTCACACCTAAATTCATGAATCAACCTCAAGAAACTTCAACAACAAGAACCCACAAGATTTCAAACGAATTAACTTCAAGAACTCATAGGATTTGCTTTCAAAACTAAACAACTTCACTGGATTGAATCATGATTGGCGCCTGGGTGAACTAACCCAACGCTATATGATATCGCATACCTCGTAGGGACCACCTTTTGATGGAATCCACACGCAAACCTCCAAGAAATCAACGACTCTTGAACTTTCTTCTCCTTTCTCCTCTTTTCTCTTTTTTCCAAGACCTAGCGTGAAATTTCAAATTGACTAAACTGATCTAATTCTTATTAAACCCCAAATAAAGCCCTAAAAATGAATTAAAATAATTGGGTAAGGAAAAGACTAAAATACCCTTCAAAAATCTAGTTCTAGACTTTCCTTTTTTAAACAACTCAACTTCAAATGGTCATATCTCACTCATACAAACCCGAAATCGTGCAAACTCGGCAATATTATTCCAAGATCTTTCCTACGATATCTGGAAACACACTTAACTCATCTTGAGCTAGGAGTTATGGACGTTTGAAGTTGACTAAAAACTCAACCTAACATACTTAACAAATTTTCCAAATTTCTATTCTTTCCAAAAATTACTATTTCCAAATTAACTTCTTCCTAGTTCTTTCAATTAGCGATATGTTACAATTTAGTTTCCATATACCATTTTAAAGAAAATGAACTCGACTGTACTCTTTCTCAACTCAAGTGCTCAAGTCTTAAAAACAAGTTTAGAAATTTTTTGTCAAAGACTTCTCAAAGTAAGGTTCATGCCGAATTATGGATGTGAACGACTCAATTCAAGGTTTTCAACAACCATAGATATAACTCAATACTTGGAAATCTAGAAGTTCAAAGATACTACTCATTTCAAGAATGCTCAACTCGAAGAGTTTATGCAAAATTATGAGCATGAACTACTCAACTCAAGGACTTAAGGATACTTCTCATCTCAAGACTGCTCGACATATAAGGTTCATACAGAGTTATGGGCATGAACTACTCAACTCAAGGACTTCACGGGTAACATGTAATAGTCTCATGATTAGTAATATACTCACAAAAGGATTATGAACTCAATACTCAAGACTTAGAACTTGAAGATACTACTCCTCTCAAAGATACTCAGCTTATGGAATTCATGCGGAATTATTGGGCATGAACGACTCGACATCAAGGGTATGAATAACAATATGGAACTCATGTATCCGACTCTTCTTATTTTCATACTTAATTCCTCAAGACTTAGCTCAAATCGATAGTTGATCTCAAAGGATCCACAATTAAACTCAAAGACTTTCTTAAACTCTACTCTTAACTCTCTCTTGAATGTATGTGAATTATGAATTCAAGAGTTATGGTTCATGATATGAAGGGTCTCGTGATGATAAAGTAGACTCATGAATACATTCTCCTCATTCTCATACTCCCTTGCTCGAGTCTTGAAATAAGTTACTAGAAGTTATAGAAGACTCCTCAAAAGGACTCAAAGGGCCTTTCTCGAAATGTTCGAATGAACTCTCAAGACTTAACTCTTAACTCTATCTTGAATTTGAATTAGGAATTCAAGGTTATGATTCATGTTATAAATGATTTCTAGGTGTTTAGAAGTCATTTAGAGTAGTTAGAATCAATAGGAAGTGTTAGTACACTTTAGAAGGACTTAAACGGGCTAAACGATGAAAACTGGGTTGGGGTGGACGGACATGGCGCACTGATGGCGCACCACACCAACCCCAAAGTTTAGAGAGCCATTTCTCGCGCACTGTTGGCGCGCCACCCCAGCCTTCCTGGGGCTACGGGGGGCGCATCGCGCCAACATCCCCAGGCAAAACTGACGAACTTTTCCTCTTGTTTTCTGACCTTAATTTGATTAATTTTAATTATTTTACTCAATATATCTTTAGATTCAGGTACCCAAAACATATACACAAGAATCTAAATCAAAGTAACTCTAATAATCAACATTAAACTCTCAAGCACTCCTCAATCTCAACCCAAATTCAAGAACGAAAGCAATTCAAGAGTACACCCATCAAGAACATTCAAACTTCCAATCTTTTTAAGATGAATTCACGTTGAAATAACCATGTTTGGAACGTGGGTGAACGAACCCAACGTTATGAAAGTCTCACATACCTCTTAGGGATCAAACCCATGGCAAAAATCCGCAACAACTCTCAAAAATTTCGACGAACACCTCGATCCTTTATCTTTTTTCCTCTTTTCTCTTCTTTTCTTTCTTCTTTTCTCTTCTCTCAAAACCCTAACTTATTTTCATGAATCGTAAACTGAATCCAATCAGTTTTTGACCCCAACTTAATTACCAAAAATAATTTAATTAATTGGGTAGTGAAAAGACCATAATACCCTTCTAAAATCCGGTTTTGACTTTCCTTATCTAGACAGACCAACTTCGAATGGACATATCTCCCTCATACAAACTCGGTGGGGTTGGAAAGATAATTCAATGATCCTTCCTACGGTATCTGGTAGAACACCTAACTCATTATGATCTAGGAGTTATGGTCGTTTGAAGTCAACCAAAAACTCATACTTAAGCATAACTTGTAAAATTTTAGATTTTGCTATTTCCAATTTAGTTCTTTTTGGAACTCAAGGTGCTACGTTTAGTGACATGACCTGAATACTTAAGAAATTTTAAATTCCTTGGTAAAATCCTACTCACAACGAATGATGGTTCGAGTCTTAGTTCAATTTATTTTTGAGGTGCTACAATTAGCACCTCTTTTCATTCAAAGATCAGGTTTATATATTCTAGTTCAAATCTATGTTGATGATATTATCTTTGGAAGCTCTAACCCTTCATTATGTGAGAATTTTGCAAAAAATATGAAAGAAGAATTTGAAATGAGTCTAATGGGAGAGCTCACTTTCTTTCTCGGACTACAAAACAGGCAGTAAACTAATGGAACTTTCATTAGTCAAACCAAATATACCAAGGAACTAATCAAGAAGTTCGGTCTCGAAAAAGGAAAAGCTTTTGGAACTCCAATGAGCCCCTCCGCATGCATTGAAACAGATGCACCAGGAAAAGATGTGGACGAAAAGTTATATCGAGGAATGTTTTGCTCACTACTTTACCTCACCGCCAGTCGACCAGATATCATGTACAATGTATGCAAATGCGCAAGATTTCAATCAACCCCTAAGGAATCATATCTCACTGCCGTAAAGCAGATTATTCGCTATTTTATTGGAACCTCTGAATTAGTACTATAGTATCCTCACTCATCTCATTTTGATTTAAATGGTTAGTCAGATGCTGACTTTGTAGGTAATAAAAATGATCAAAAAAGTACCAATGGAACATGTCAAATTTTAGGTCAATCTTTGATCTCCTGGCACAGCAAAAAACAAGCTTTCGTCACATTATCTACTACGGAATATGAATATCTAGCGGTGGGAAGTTGTGGTACTCAATTATTATGGATGATGCATCAATTACTTTATTATGATCTCTCTTATGAAGTTGTCCCTATTTTTTGTGATAATACTAGTGCTATTAGTTTCTCTAAATATACTGTGCATCATTCCAGTGCTAAGCATATTGATATCAAGTATCATGTTATTCGAGATAATGTTGAGAACGAGGATTTTCGTTAGAGTTTGTTGATTCTAAAAATCAATTGACTGACAGTTTTACAAAATCCTTGCTTGAAGAAATATTTTGTTTCCTCTGAAATTGTCTTGGTATTCCATGCTTTAGTTAAGATGTTTTAATTTCCTTTTATGTGTTTGGTGTTTTTTTTTGTCTTTTAGATCTCTGTCTTTTGGAATACATATTGAGGACTCGTTATCCTCATATCTGTTGTACTGTTTTTATCTTCTTTTTTTTTGTCCTACTATTATCCTATTTGCCCTGTTGTCTTTTTTATTATGTCAAAGGGGAGAACATTTTTGCTTCCACAATTTCCATAAAGGCAACGGGAGCCAACACATACAGAGGAGTCTTACCACAGGGGGAGCTACAAGACCAACGAAATTCTACAGGAACATCAGGGAAGTTTCATTATCTCTCAGATTACTATATTGAAATTGTAAATTTAATTGTCATTATCAAAAAGAGGGGGATTGTTAACTTCTTAGCGTCTGCTGATTTTGATAAATGACACTTACACATTTAGTCATAGACTTCGCAGGCAAACACATCAATAAGAAAGGAAACCAAGCATAAAGCATAAGTGTCAAAATTAAGATATGTCCTGATCTCTCGAATTAATCAGAGATTCTAGAATCAATATTCAAGCAGATCATAATCAGTCAGAGATTCCAGAAATCAATCAAGCAGATCATGATTGATATGACAAAACAAATTTCCAACCAAGATTCAAGCAAGCTACCAAAGGAAGAAAGAACCAGCAATCCAGCAAGAATCAAGCAAGATACCAGAGGAAGAAATAAAAACAAATCTGGCCAAGAATCAAGTAGATCGTCACCAAGAAGGAAGCAAAGCAATTATGTCATGCACATATCTGATAAGGACATGACTTAGCTAATCACCTCAATCAAGGGATCCCTCAGCATCCTTGATTGAGATAAACTCCCTTGGATTTTCCTTGCAAGGCATCAACCTATCTATATAAACTTCCCTTAGGGTTAGTTGTGAAATACGGACTTCACTTGAGCTTATATTGTAATCTTCTTTTATCTTTCATAAAACTTTGTACACACTTGAGTGAACAATTGAAAAGAAAAGAGAAAGAAAGATGTGAGAGTAGGTTATACAAGTAGAGGTTGTGTCAAAGAAGAAGAAGAAGAAGATTTGCATATCAGACAGGGCTCTCAACTGTAACATTCTATAACACCCAAGTTGTCAACAAGCTCTTAAGGAAACCCTTGCAACCCAAGGGAACTGGAAGTAGGCACCACATCAGTGTTCCGAACCAGTATAAAATATTCTGGGTCGATTTACTTCCTTTCATAATTTTTATTTTATACTGTGATACTAACTTGCAGGTGAGTCGACTGCTCCATCCAGAAAGTCGACTAAAGGAATTTTAATTCACCCCCCTCCCCCTCTTTACTTTCAACTGAATTCATTGATACAATCCAAATGCATTTATGAATATAATTACCTAATACCTTCTTCTTCTTTTTTAATCTTTACATAAACAATAAATATCTGGAATATAACTATAAATTCTTAATAAGGTCGGAACTATAGTTATTTTTAAAAATTCTTCTTAAGATAAGGGCAGACTCGTTATCCACTTGGAGGTTGTTTGGTGTGAATGATAATACCAAATAGTCTTTGTGATTAAATTATAGTACCATTTAATTTGTTGTTTAGTTGGCAAGTCCAGAGTGACTTATCTAGGATTAATAATTAGTACCGGAATAAGTTATCCCTCTCCTTGGGTGGAAAAGTAATTCTGGGATAACTTATCACTGCCATAAAATAGGTATATGAAAAAGATATCACTATACACTTTTTTATACATAACTTTTCACATTCATGCATATTTATTTTTAATATCATGTATATTAACATTCACAACCTTTATTATTTCTTATTTTATGATAATTCTTCAAATTTTTCAATTAAAATATTACACTATATAAATATAATTTTTATTTGACTAATTCTTATGTTTATTTATATTTTGATTTCTCATTAATCTTCCTTTACTTCAGATGAAAATTCTATTTTTAAGCTAAATAAGAAGAAAATTTTATTTTTAAATACATACGGTGCCATCATAGAAATGCACATACAAAAATAATTAAGCTAAATAAAATGAAAGTTCTATTTTTATAAGGAATAACTAAAGCATGGAAAGAAAATATAAGATCCTAAATAAGTGAAGGGTATTTTTGTAAACAAATAACTTATTCTTAAAATTTATGTAATGCATATTTTTTTGAGTACAGCAAACCAAATACTCAATACGAAATAATCTCTCCACAAGTTCTCTTATCATAATTAATCCCAACATAACTTATCTCAACATAATTAATCTCATGGTAACTTGTATTCGAACTAAACGGACCCTTAATATTTAGTAAATTTAAAAATAAACCCAATAAAGAAAAAGGTCATCCACTTCAAAACAAAAATAATAAAAGAAAAAGTTACGTAATTTGGAAGAATTAAGCAGGGATGTTTTGTAGAAAAAAATGAGAAAACTATTTATGACTACAAAGATGTGAGAGAATGAAATCTTATTTACCCCTTGCACTAGACTTCATTATGAACTAAATGAGGGAAAATTTTCAAAATGTCAATATTTTGACATTTAATAGGTTTTCTTAGCCACACATTCAATATTTATCTAAAATGTCAATTTTTAGTTTATATGTATTTGATTTATGTATATTTTTATTTGTTTGATTTTCAAGATTGCAATTATTTAGAAAGGAGAAAATCAAGGGAGATGATATTTTTTTAAAAAGGAACATATCACTTAAAATTCTCATTAATTACAATTTCAAAAAAAAAATCACTTTTTCATTCGATTGGATGAACTTTCCGTTTTATTATATTTTCATTATAATTGTATACCAATAATTTTTACATGTTATGTGCTCACTTTACCATTCAAATTAAAATTTATTTTTTTACTTTCATAGTGAAAACTATAAATTGTATTTCAGTGATCAAAATTGTATTACATGACTGCCAAATATATTTTTCTTTTATTTGTATTACAAAAATATTACTGATTGTATCTCAATATAATCTACTCATTATATATGAATATGATTTATGAAAGGATACAAGATTCTGGGGAAAAAATAGCATACATGGTGGAAATAATACAATCTGTTGAGGAAGGATATAATATTCTAAAAAAATAGATACAAATTGACTATGAAAGAAATAGGGATACAAGATTCTAGAAAATAAATAGCATACATAGTGAAAATAATACAATCTGTTGAGCAAGGATACAATATTCTAAAAAAATAAATACAAATTGACTGTTAAAAAATAAGATACATCTATGCTTAAGAAATACAAATTCATTTGACATACATATTTGAATGACAACAAAATAAAAAAGAAATACAATGTTCTTAATAAAAATACAAATGATGAGTAAAAAAAACAATTGACAAAAAAAAATTAATATGAATACTATTCTGGTATGAATACAATTTTGCAACGTTCTTCTCTGACTCTATCTTTCTTCTTCGTCTGCTATGTTCCTTTTTTCCGATTTTTTTCACCAAATTCAAATTTGAATCTATATTCACTTGTGCATTAGTAACTCTATAAGAAAAATTCAAAATTATTAAATATAAATATATTTAGGAAAAATTAGCAAACTAGTCACAATCCCTAACTTAATTAGTAAAAACATCTACACTTTAAAATAATTATTAAAATGTCAAAATGTCAATATTTTAGAAAATAATTTGTATCCAAATACTATTATTTGTCTTTCCTTTTATTTATCAAAATAGTCCAACATGAAATACATTCACTACCCATTTACACTTATTCCTAGGTTTTCATACCCTTAAATTTATTTTCCATCTTTTACGTTTTCAGTTTTCACCACTGTCCCCATTATTCACGTTTTCTCTTCTTTCTTTTTTTTCTCTTTAATCAATTTTTCACCATTATTCTCTCCCTTATTGTCAAAGAAGAACTAATTATTCAAGTTCATACCAATTTGTTCAGATCTATCAATTAATTCAAGAAATCTCTCAATTGATAAAGGTATTTTCGAAGTCATCATTTATTTTGCGAGATTTCATGAGATTTTGTTTTCAAAATCACAAATTATGTTGAATTTTGGATTGTATGTATGACAGATTTTCCGTCATTTTTTTTTTTTTTTATGTGAGTTTGTTATATATTTATATTTAATAATTTTGAATTTTGTTTATAGGGTTACTAATGCACAAGTGAATACAGATTCAGATTTGAATTTGGTGAAAAAAATCGGAAAAAAGGAACATAGCAGACGAAGAAGAAAGAGAGAGTCAGAGAAGAACGTTGCAAAATTGTATTCATACCAAAATAGTATTCATATTAATTTTTGTTTGTCAATTGTTTTTTTTTTCTCTTCATTTGTATTTTTATTAAGAACATTGTATTTCTTTTTTAGTTTGTAGTCATTCAAATAGGTATGTCAAATGGATTTGTATTTCTTAAGCATAGATGTATCCTATTTTTTAACAGTCAATTTGTATTATCTTTTTAGAATATTGTATTCTTGCTCACCAGATTGTATTATTTTCACTATGTATGCTATTTGTTTTCCAGAATCTTGTATCCCTATTTCTTTCATAGTCAATTTGTATCTATTTTTTTAGAATATTATATCCTTCCTCAACATATTGTATTATTTCCACCACGTATGCTAATTTTTTTTTTCCAGAATCTTGTATCATTTCATAAATCATATTCATATGTAATGATTAGATTATTTTGAGATACAATCGGTAATATTTTTATAATACAAATAAAAGAAAAATATATTTACAATTTTTTATCACTGAAATACAATTTGTAGTTTTCACTATGAAAGTAAAAAAATCAATTTTAATTCGAATGGTAAAGTGAGAACATAACAAGTAAAAATTATTGGTATACAGTTATAATGAAAACATAATAAAAAGGAAAGTTGATCCAATTGAATGAAAAAGGGATTTTTTTTTGAAATTGTAACTGATGAGAATTTTAAGTGATATGTTCCTTTTTAAAAAAATATTATCTCCCTTGATTTTCTTCTTTATTAAATAATTGTAATCTTGAAAATCAAACAAACAAAAAATACATAAATCAAATACATAACAAACTAAAATATTGACATTTTAGATAAATATTGAAAGTGTGGCTAAGGAAACCTATTAAATGTCAAAATGTTGACATTTTGAAAATTTTCCCTTGGGGAGGGGGGCTTGTTTGGGATAGGGATAGAAATATATTTGAAATTTAAAAAATTAGAAAATTTAAAAAATTTAATTTTTTTTTTTTGATGGGGAGGGTTGGGTACAGGGTAAAGGGTAGGGTAAGAAAAACAATATTTAAGGATGAAGTAGAGTATTGAAAAATGTTTTCCTTAATTTTTTAAGAGAAGTCATTTTCCTTAAAGTTGATTATTGAAATTTGATGAACAACTACCAACAAAATTCCCAGAGGCAAACAAGTTGAACTTTAGTTTTGGCTTTACTCATCAGTGGTATTCTCCCCTGTTTACTAGTCTTACATCTTACAACACGCCGTTAGTCGGACTCAACTGGAAATAATTTGCTTCCATTTATTTTCTATGAGGCATTTCGTCAGCACTAGTTCATTTAGCAAGCAGCCTTATTACTTGAAAACACACACACCAAACAATAGGAAAGTTTGCGAAGCAAACCCGATTTCTAATACAAACACTGATATATATATATATATCATTGAATATAAATTACAACGTATAATATACACAACAAAGTAATAACATACTAATTACGGATAGATTAACATAGAAGAAGGTAACTAGAAGGGGATGAGATACTAGAATAGAGAAAAGGGATGAGAGATAACTGAAAGCCAAAGTTTCGACATAATTTTCATAACCGCTCTTCTAACTCCTAGTCCTTTTTAACAAATGGTTATTGGACCTGGATCCCAAATAAAAGTCTCTAATAGCCCATAGGCCCTTACAGAGTCAACTTGATTCACAACAATACTCCCTCCCTCAAAAGAAACCTTGTCCTCAAGGTTCAAGTCATGAAATCCATCCAAAACTCCCTCAATTATTTGATGAGTAGCAATTTCTACACGCTTCAATGTCACGAGTGTAAAGTGAAACAACACTCCTCCATCCAGCAATAAACTTGGCCAAATAAAATGATCTAGATGTTCTGATACGAAGAGTAACTTTATGTTGTCTTTGGAGAGTATTAAGGAAATTGGCATTACTCCTGTTGCCTCTTGAACATCTTGTCCAGCTTTAACTAGAACCATAACACCTCGAAAATGGCATATGTCTCCGCAACATATTCCTCTAAGGTGACGTTTGTAGGATAATGCCTGGAAAGGTGGATTTGTGCAAAATTTCACTAGTACCAAAGGCAATCCTTGGTTCAACTGATTTAACTGCTTCATAACACCATGAACAATGCCAGAGATGCAATTGAGAACAAAATTAAGATGTAATCCCACTTCATCAGTTAAAGAAAAGAAGCAGTACTTAATTAGTCGACCGACCAATGAAGTTGTTTGGATATAAAAATCAATTGGACAAAAAGTTGGCACTACCTTTGGCCGATCCAGTGACATAAGACAAGTTAACTTATAACTTTCAGTTGCCACAGAAACAGATGTATTCATCCTCTTAGCTACTCCAGCAATCTGGTAGGTTCTCTTCCAGTTAACGGCACCAACATTATCAATCACACCAATTGCCCATAGATGAATCATATAAACAACATCCATGTTATATATCACAACAAAATTCAGGAAGATTCTCACATAACACCTCTGATATATTTCTCCATGTTATTCCCATTTCGCACTAGCTTGTTATCTTGTGGTTGGTGTTGGTGTGTTGAATGCACAACCATTCCTGCCTCCAATAGTGCAATTCAAGCATTCCAGAATCCAAACAATGGTAGAATCAGTTGCGGAAATAACATATACAAGCAAATAAATATTAGTGAAGGAGGAAAATGCTTTATCCACACCCCTCGACTAGCCCATAGGCCCTTGTAAAGTCAACTTGATTCACAACAGTTTGAGTGACAACACTCCTCGACTAGAGGTATTCATCATCTGTTGATGTTTCGTGTGTACGATAAAAGTTCTTATCTTATGATTTAGTATATAGAACATATCGTTAAATTTGACAAGATTCAAAGATGAATTAATGTGAAGATTTGGTAGTTAGGAAGATAATTCTTCATTGGTACAAAAGTCAAAATAACATCTTTTGTAGGTGAAATTTAGGTGAACCATAAAATGGTTTCACAAGATAAATCTTGACATTTTGACACATTGTGATGTTATGGATGACATCAATAGGAAGAATTCACTCCTATAAATAGGTAGTTCCTAATTCATTTGTAACACACCTCTCACTTGCCTTCTCATCTTCAAATGCATTTGATCTTCTTTCTCTCTTGTAGTATTTCACTTGTACTCTTTTGGAGTGAAATAAATATTGGTTGGTTGTGTCCGAGGAGTAGGCAAAAGAAAACAAAAGTTTGCCGAACCTCGTTAATTCCTGGTGTTTTTTTTATTGTTGTCTCATCTACTATTTATTAGCTACCTTTAGATATAGCAATTGTGATTTCATCACTCTCTATATATTCGGCTTCCGCAACACATATATCATATTCAAGACTTGAGGCATCTTCCAGTATATATATATATATATATTTTTTAATCTAATTTGAGGAAAGATTTGCTTATTCTAAACAACTTGGTCAACACGAAACAGGAAGCAGATTCGAAACAGGAAACACATTTTGACAAAATATATATATATATATATATATATATATATATATATATAAAAGTAATACAATAAAAGATAAAATTGAACAGAAACTAGATGGTAATACATCTTTTGAGCTCATCTAAGATTGCAATAATGCTGGGGAGATGGTTCCAGCGAGTGTCTCATGGACAGAGGCTAGTGATGGTTTGAAGGGATAGATGACAGAAGGAACTCCATAGCTTATGTCGCTATAATCTGCAACTTTTTTGATTGTATTCCTATCAAAATCATATTCATATAGATATCCACCACCAACTTGGAATAGGACCTCTTTACCGTCAATGTAGATTGGAAGACAAGCATAAGTGCGTGGCTCGAAAGCAGGGGAAACTCTCCAATTTCTGCTTTCAAAATTATAAACAGCAATGATTGTCCATTTGTGGTAGGTATGAACGAATGTAAGCTGTCCTTGCACCATAACTAACTTTCGACTGGAACAGTGCCAGATCCTCGCATTTAGATTTGGCTTATGATGAATACTGATGAACTTGGACGGGTTAAGAATTGTAGCCTCTTCTCTCTTTGCATCAAAAACAAGAATAAGTCCATCATGTATGACCCAATGCAAGAGGGAACCGTGCTCAGGTTTTTTAATACTAATCCTTTTAGCCCTTGTGAGTTGAAACTCACGCCATATTAACCCATATGGCTCAAGTATATGAATTTTATATTTTGGTTTTCGTTGATCCAGTATCTCAAGGGTTACCAATTTATATTGATCTGAAGCAGGGTAATCAACAAATAAGCGTGCATGATCAATTACCCTACGACGATAATGGTCAGGGTATGGTATGAATTGATGAGCTCCAGTTATAGGATTGAAAATACAGAATAGCCCAAGTCGAGAAAAGACAAGTAGAAGCAGACCCTTGGATTCAGCCACAATCCTAAATCCAAAGGGTTCAGTATGAAACGGGCCATCGATTGTTGGGATACTGAGGTTTTTGTAGTATTTTTGTAAGCCACTGGTTTCACCGTTTACTTTATAAGCCAAAACTAGTGTTAACAACTTTTGATGTTGGAACAAAGTTTTACAAAATTTAGGATCAGAGATCCAACGATTAAAATTCTTGCTTATAACTTTACATTGAATAGCAAGTTTCAAAGGCAGGTAGGAGATGATCTCTGCAACTAAATCATCATTCACATTCATACTCATTGATTCGAGCCGTTTCATCTTCCCAAACGCAAACAAAATATGTACTCCCCACTTAACCTAAAACGTGATTCCGCTTTCTCACTAATCAATTATATTAGGGATATATTTATATGAAGAAAAAAAATTTGGCCCGAAAATTTGGCAGATATTTTACCTATATTATTTTACCTTTTTAAATATTTTTATCCTTTTAACTTTAATAGAGTACCTTTTAATTAAAAATAGAAAAAGCTTAGTTTAGTTTAAAATAAAAAAGATATTATAGATTTTTAAAATTTCTGTTCAAATTTTCTGGCCATTTAACATTACCTTATTTATAATACCAGGGTAAATAAATATACTATGTTATTACCATTTGGGTAAAACATTTAATATAACCTTCAATTTTGAGATTTATAACAAATATACTAAAACCAGTTTTCTATTTGACATAGACATGAACCATAAATTCTAACACTTACAAATCTATTAAAATTTGACTTTCTATAAGGTTTTGTGGAACGAATTTTTTCACTTCTTTTCCAAGTAAATTAACAAAATTATGTAGGTTATTTTGCTTAGAAGCATACTTAAAATAGAATTATCTTTTTTTAACAAACACTATTCTTCAATGCCAAATCAGTCGATAAAGTTATCAGCATTCAATCCTTCTTTTTTGCTTTACTTTTAAAATAAAATAAAATTAAAGACTTCTTTTTGCTTACTCGAAATCTGTTGGGGATTTTTCTTTTAAATTTAATTTGTTGAATAACTAATACATGCGGTGCTTTCTCGATCAACTATCTAACTTATTCAGAACGACGGTGAACCAAAACATGAAGAAGTGCAATGCAAAAGAACGCCTTCTTTTTGGAGGCCTCGGGCAGTGGAAGATGAACAATTGCTAAGGAATAGCTTGAACTAAGAGGAAGTGAAGTAATACTTGGCCAATTCCTGAATAAAAATATGAATTGACAATTTTACCCTTCACTCTCAATTAAATATACAACATTTCTTTTTATATTAACATTCAGATCCTTTCTCCATATCTGTAGATCTAGAATGGCTCTTCATCTTCCAGGCAATTAGATTGAAAAACTTTCAATCTGGCGTTCGTTCTTTGAGGTTAGAAGTTCTGAAACTCAAAATTTGGCTGATCTTTTTTTATCTTCTTCTTCTTCTCCTCCTGTTTTCTCTTTTTGTGTGTTTCCTCTTGTTAATCTGATGAGAGACGAATGAAATTCTAGATCTTCTCAATATTTTCTAGTTAAGTTGATGTGAGTTTTGTTTTGTTTGTTCAAAAATCCTGCTTTCTGAAAAATGGGTTCATTAAGTTTAGTTGTTTTAGCTTCTAAAACTGCAAAAGATGAATATGTATTTGCAATTTGACAATATAGTATTAGTATTCTAGCTATTGAAGCCAAACAAAAATAAACATTTTACCCTGTTTTTCACTGTTACTTTTCATTATTATTTTTAATAAAATTGAACATTCTAGTAGGAAACCATTTATTACCTTCCTATTATACACATTTAATGTGTCTGCAATAATTAGTTAAGTAACATGATTGATACTTTTTTTTTTCTTTTTGGATTCAATTTGATAATGATGTTGCAATTTTTAAATGGAAAATAAGTGTAAATGGATTCTCAGCAACTGTGCGATTTTGAATGCTTTATCATCCTTGAGGAGATTGTGGTGCATTCGTATATTGTCCTTATTTGTTTTTTTATCGTTATTTACAGCATGTTATTAAAGAAACCAATTTAGAAATAGGCGGCTCATTCTATATTGTATGAGTGCTAGAATTCCTAAAATCTTGTCTCATCTATATGTTCTCATTCACGACAATGATATTGTATGTATTGACAAGCTTAGGATGGATAGAAATGTCTTTCACATTTTAGCCTCCTTAGCAAAGAATATTGAAGGGTTGATTGACAGTAAAAATATGTCAAGTACTGAAAAGTTAGCAATGTTCTTAAATATTTTGGCTCATCACGAGAAGAACAAGTCTGTCAAAGTTAATTATATTAGATTGGGCTGGAGTGTAAGTCGAGCCTTTAATGAATGTCTAAGAGCTATTCTTAAACTAACTCCAGTGTTACTTATTAAACCTAATCCGGTGCTCGAAGATGATATTGATGATCGATAGAAATGGTTTAAGGTAGGTAAATTTCAATCTAACATTTGATTTACTACAAACAAACTTGAAATATTATGGTGGAAGTATTTTTATTTTTAACAGTCCTTTAGTAGTTAGAGTTGAATTTATCTTATAGGGTTGTCTTGGTGCATTGGATGGTACTTACATTTCCATTAGAGTTGAAGCAATATATAAGCCAAGATATAGAATACGAAAAGGAGATATAGCAACTAATGTCTTGGAGATTTGTGATGTAAATCTCAACTTCATTTATGTATTACCTGGTTGAGAGGGATCAGTCGCTAATGGTCGTGTATTGCGAGATGCTGTTGTACGAAAAAATGGGTTGAAAGTACCTCAAGGTATGCTAAATAATATGCAGGCCCTTATTTATTTCTACTACATCAAAATAGAATAATATTTAAAGTAATTATATTATTGTTTACATTTTTAGGCAATTACTATTTGTGCGATGGAGGAAATACAAATGGAAATGGTTTTCTGTCTCCCTACCGAGGATATAGATATTGGATAAAGGATTGACAGGGTAACAATCCATCACCTCAATGTCGAGAAGAGCTCTTTAATATGAAGCATGCTAGGGCATGTAATGTTATTGAAAGAGAATTTGAACTATTAAAAGGACGTTGGGAAATTCTTAGAAGTCCTTCGTGGTACTCGGTTAAGGTTCACAATAGAATTATTAGTGCATGTTGTTTGATACACAATTTCATCGGAAGAGAGATGGAAGTTGACCCCTTAGATGTGGAAATGGAATTCCACATGGAGAATCAACAAGAACCTGAAAATATTAATACAATTGAAGCATCTGATGAGTAGACCACTTGGACGGATTAACTAGCTCAATCTATGTGGAATGAAAGATTGGAAAATCAATTTGTATAATTTTAAACTATGAGGTCACTATGGGTGTGCTTATGCACTTTTGTTTTTGGTTTTCATACATTTTTTATTTTGTGAAAACGAATGGTCAATTTTTTGTATGTCTCACATTGTTGTTTGTACAGAAAAATAGTGAATCTTAATGTATATCTATTATTTTTAAATATAAGTAGTGAATTTGTATATATGTCTTCACATTATCTTTTTCCCAGATCAATCAAGTTGTATTACAATTTATTTGGTTATAATTGAAATAATTTACTAGTAAGTTGTAACTTACTATTACTTGTGATTTTATTTATAATTTTACAGATTGAAATGGCTAGTTCTACTGCTGCAACATCTAACACATCCAGAAAGAGGGGAAGAAAATCAACACCTTCATCTTTAAGGGTATGGACTCCAGAAGAGGAACTTACTCTTGTAGATGGATTAAAAGAATTGTGTGTTAATGGTAGGAGAGGAGATAATGAAACCTTTAGACATGGATATTTAATGGAATTGGAACACTACATGAATGCTCATCATCCTAACTGTGGATTGAAATCTCTACCACGTGTTAATTCTAAAATAAGAGCATGAGAAAAGAGCTATGCAACCATATCGTTACTAAAGAGTCAAAGTGGTTTAGGATTCCAATATAGTGATGAAAGTATCTTAGTTGATGATCCAAAAGCTTGGGATGACTTGATAAAGGTGATTTATATTTATTTTAAATCATTAGAGATTTGCTACTTACTTATATTTTCTCTTGGTTAATAGATCTTTGTCTTTGGAATATTGCCAGTTACTTCATGTACTTGTTCTTTATTTTCTTAGGTTGATCCAAATGCCAAGTCAATGAACTTTAAAAATGGCCATTATTTGCTGACTAGAAAGAGATATTTGGCAAGGATAGAGCTACTGGAGAGTTTGCTGAAGGGCCAGAAGATGTTGTTGAAGAAATAGAAAGAATTGAAGCTCAAGAAATTAATAATGGCATGTCTCTGGGATTTCCTTTTGTTGTTATCGACGTAGATGATGCTTCAGGAAAAAGTGAAGATCAAGCTACTCAAGAGGAACCTAATGTATCAACTGGAGCAACACAAAGTCCATTTACTGCTCAAGATGAACCTAATGAATTAACTGGAGCAGTACAAAGTTCATTCACAACTCAAAAAGGTGAAACTCATCAATCTCATAAACAAGGTAATAATTTTCAAGCATCGTCTTCTAAAGTCAACGCAAAAGGTAGAAGCAAAAAAGAAAAATAGCTGAAGAGGATAATGAGACGGTTCTTAAAAGTTTGATGGAGGTGATGAAATAATTCACTGAAAGTCATGATAAGAGGATGACTTCTTTAATTGACAAGATAGGAAAGCTTGATCTATCTGAGATTCGTGGTAAGATATTTTCTATTATTGGATCCCCTGCATTTGAAATATACAAATCAAATGAATGAGTCAAGGCAGCAATGGGAATTACTCAAGATATAAAGATCATGGAATTCTTCTTAAGTATCAGTGAACTTGAACGCCATAGTATGATATGGATGATTATTAATGATAAGCTTTAAATCGCTGAATGATTTTTGTGTAGCTATTTTATAAAGTTTAATCATAATGGGATTTTTTTTTTACCTAGTAGAATGTACACATATGTGAATGTTGTGGGCTTAAAGTAGGTTGTTTTTGTATAACAAATGCATAATTAGGTTCAACATTAGTGATTTTGTAAGTAGCCAACACAGATGCTCTTTAGATTGCTCAAAATGCTGACCCAAACGGTAAGTTCATCATCTTCTCAAGGTGTTTTTAATTCCTTCTTCTCCAAGACTGTATTGAACTTTTCTTTTCTCGTAGACTATTCAGCAGTTGCAGTAATCACAAAGGTCCAATAAAAAATACAAAGTACTCAGATGCTAGTATGTCAACCGATTATATGTTGTTGGGGCTGGTATTCAACTTTTGAAGCTTGGTGTCTGTCATGGAAGGATAATATTACAAAAATAGGAGACTTTTTTTGAAAAAACATATAATTGCATGTCTTTGTTGTATGTGCTAGCTTTTGTAATTCAACAATGAATTATGTAAGTTTCGTTCACTTTAAATGAAGATGTGTATAATATTTTAACAATGAATTATGTGAGAGTGAATTCTTTCCTCATGAATGCTTTCTCTTTTAGCTTAATCTGTATAGTCACGTAGTTGAGGTGCTCTAAAATAAAGAATATCACATCATTAAGAAAGCACTACCAGGTTGGAAGTGGCAGGCAAAGTATAGTAATTGTGACAAAGACAGGGATTTGGATCCTTTGGATTGATAGTTGGTGAAGGTAACCAATTAACATTTTAAAGAGCAACTAATGCACTGTCAAGTAAAAAATGGAAATAAAGTGATTCTAATAAAGGGTTACAACTATCTATCTACCATACACTATCGAAATGGTCACCATTGGACTTAATAAATTCATCCATCCTTTGGTTAGTAATGGAAGATTAACGCAATTCTAAGGAGTGAAGGACAATTGAATGGTAATCCTGTTATGGATTCTTAAGTTAAACTTTGAACAACTAATGACACAAATAGGCTTGGCAGAATTGAGAACAGTTGGAAAACCATTTGGCCAAAACATCACACTTAAAACGCCTAATTTAACAAACTCAAAACGAAAGCCTCAAAACCCGAACCAACCATCCTACTAGACCAACAATGACCTTTCGGATCCAACCACACTGATGAAATTCTCATCTGATACGATTTTACCAAGAATATTGACTGAAGTCAAACTTTGACTAAATTTCCAAGTTAAAACGCCTAATTGTACAAACTCAAAATGGAAGCCTCGAAACCAAAACCAACTATCCTACTAGACCAAATATGACCTTCAGGATCTAACCGCGCTGACGAAATTCTCATCCGATCACTATTTACCAAAAATATTGTCTAAAGTCAAACTTTGACTAAATTTCAAGTTAAAATGCCTAATTGCACAAACTCAAAATGGATGACTCGAAATACAAACCAACCATCCTACTAGACCATAAGTGACCTTTTGGATCTAACCGCGCTGACGGAATTCTCATCCGATCATGTTTTACCAAGAATATTGACTAAAGTTTATCTTTCACTAAATTTCCAAGTTAAAACTCATAATCGCACAAACTCAAAATGGAAGCCTCGAAACCCAAACCAACCATCCTACTAGACCAAAAATAACCTTCCAGATCTAACCGCGCTGACGGAATTCTAATCCGATCACAATGTACCAAAAATATTGACTAAAGTGGAACGTTGACTAAATTTCCAAGTTAAAACGCCTAATCGCACAAACTCAAAATGGAACCTCGAGACACAAACCAACCATCCTACTAGACCAAAAATGACATTATAGATCTAACCGCGCTGACGAAATTCTCATCCAATCAATATTTACCAAAAATATTGACTAAAGTAAAACTCTGACTAAATTTCTAAGTTAAAACACCTAATTGCACAAACTCAAAATGGAAGTCTCGAAACACAAACCAACAATCCTACTAGACCAAAAATAACCTTACGGATCTAACCGCGCAGACAGAATTCTCATCCAATCAATATTTACCAAAAATATTGACTAAAGTCGAGCTTTGACTAAATTTCTAAGTTAAAACGCCTAATTGCACAAAATCAAAATGGCAACCTCTAAACACAAACCAACCATCTTACTAGACCAAAAATGACCTTCCGAATCTAACCGCGCTAATGGAATTCTCATCTGATCAATATTTACCAAACATATTGACTAAAGTGGATTTTTGACTAAATTTTCAAGTTAAAACGCCTAATTGCACAAACTCAAAATGGAAGCCTCGAAATACAAACAACCCATCCTACTAGACCAGAAATGACCTTCCGAATCTAACCACACTGACGGAATTCTCATCCGATCATGTTTTACTAAGAATATTGACTAAAGTCAAACTTTAACTAAATTTCCAAGTTAAAACATCTAATCGCACAAATTCAAAATGGAAGCCTCAAAACCCAAACCAACCATTCTACTAGACAAAAAATGACCTTCCAGATCTAACCGCACTGATGAAATTCACATCCGATCACTATTTACCAAAAATATTGACTAAAGTCAAACTTTGACTAAATTTCCAAGTTAAAACACCTAATTGCAAAAACTCAAAATGGAAGCCTCGAACCCAAACCAACCATCCTACTAGAATAAAAGTGACCTTCCAGTGCTAATTGAACTGACATAATTCTCATTTGGTCACATTTTACCAAGAAATTTGAAATTTAGTTAAAGTTCAACTTTGGTAAATATTCTTGGTCTAACATGATCGGATGAGAATTCCATCAGCGAGGCTAGCTTCGGAAGGTCATTTTTAGTTTAGTAGTATGGTTGGTTTGGGCTTTGAGGCTTCCATTTTGAGTTTGTGCAATTAGACGTTCTAACTTGGAAATTTAGTCAAAGTTTGACTTTAGTCAATATTTTTGGTAAATAGTGATCGGGGAGAATTTCGTTAGTGCGGTTAGATATGGAAGGTCATTTTGGCCTATTAGGATGGTTGGTTTGGATTTAGAGGATTCAATTTTGAGTTTGTGCAATTAGGCGTTATAACTTGAATATTTAGTCCAAGTTTGACTTTAGTCAATATTGTTGGTAAAACATGATCGGATGAGAATTCCTTTAGCGCGGTTAGATCCGGAAGGTCATTTTTGGTCTAGTAGGATGGTTGGTTTGTGTTTCGAGGCTTCCATTTTGAGTTTGTGCAATTAGGCGTTTTAACTTGGAAATTTTAGTCAAAGTTCGACTTCAGTCAATATTCTTGGTAAAACGTGATCGTATGAGAATTCTGTCAGCGTGCTTAGATCCGCAAGGTCATTTTTGGTCTAGTAGGATGGTTGGTATGGGTTTCGATACTTCCATTTTGAGTTTGTGCAATTAGGCGTTTTAACTTGGAAATTTAGTTAAAGTTTGACTTCAGTCAATATTGTTGGTAGTTAGCACGGTTTGATTCGGAAGGTCATTTTTTATCTGGTAGACTTGTTGGTGTAACACTCCGAAAAATGCTAGGTTAAACTAGAGCCTAAACGTGATGATGAACGTCTTGAATAAGAGTTATAGGAGTCAAAGCCATAAGGCAAGTGCCGTGACAAAGGGGCCAAGGTTGACCCTAGCCTTTAGTGCACTGCCTCACCCTTCACTAGATCATGGTCCTCATCACAGCTCGTGAAGGGTGCTCGTGAAGATGTCTTGGCCATAAAAATGTGGCCACCATTTTTCCTAGCTACTGCCTCAAACTTCACGGCCGTCACCACGGCCCATGGTCATGATCGTGACCATGGGAGGTGCTTGTGAAGTTGACTTAGGCAAATAGACAATGGTCCTAAGTGGCAAGGCCACTGCCTCAAGGACCACGAGAGGGACCACGGCTTGTGGTCTTTACCACGGCTCGTAGAGCCCCTCGTGGTGATGCCTTGGGCTTGTGAGCCTTGTGTCACCATGAAGGGCTACTGCCCCAATCTTCAAGAGGAGGACCACGAATCGTGGTCCTCACCACGGCTCGTGAAGATGGTCGTGAGCCTGGACTGAGTCCTCTAAGTGTGGGCCATTTAAGTCTTTTACTGTTTAAGTCCAATTAAAGTGGGGTGTTTTGGGTATTTTAGGGGTAAAATATATATTAGTTTTAAGTCAAAATTCACAAGACTTGGTCATTATTCACAAACTTCCAAATATTTCACCAAAATCCTCTCATCTCAATATTTCTCTCTCTAGAATTTCCTCCGTTGAAAAACACCAAGAACTTGAAGGTTAGGACTCAAGAATCCATCTTCTCAACTCCAATTCATGGAAAAAGCTTCATTTAAGGTACAGGAACCTTGATTCATGGAACACTTTTCTCCATGAAGCCCTTCAACTCTAATTTCAAAATTAGGTATATTGTTCAAAAACTAGGGTTTTCATTCTAGCCATGGGTTCTTCTTAAAAATGGTTTTATTATGTTAATTGCATTATATTATGGATGATTTGATGTTTAATGGTGATTTTTATTGTAAAATTCCCCATGAACCCATGAACTACTCCATGACCCTAAGTTTAAGAATTGTGATGGGTGTATTGATATAAGATGATTACTATTAATTGTTCCTATGTTAATCTAGTTATTGAATCTTGTTTTATTCGTGCTTAAAGAAGTATTTCTAAGTGTGATTGTGAGACTTGGTTCATGACCCTTGAAGGGGGTAAATTGTGAAGGTTGGTTCATGATTGATGATAGTTGTATGTGAACTTACAATTCACTTGAAAGGTAAAGAACTTGTCACCATTGTGTAAATTGAGGTATTAATGAAAGCTCAATTCTCCTCTTTCCCTTTAAACATATTCATGTATGACTTGTCTAGGATGGTGATAACATTGTTGTGTTGATTGAAAGGCTAATTCTCATGAAAACACTATGAATGTAAAGTGAAAGTTCAACTCATAGGTTGATGACGATTCTAAGGTTGAAAGTACATTCTCACCTTTAATGAATCTATGAGCTATTTTGATGAATTGTATTGAATAGAGGATAGAGCATTCATTCACACATGTAAATGAAATTTAAGACTAATTATGTATAATTTGGGAAATAATGCTTAGTACCGAGTGGATATGGACAATGAGGTAAAGGCCCTTCCGCCAATGCAATAGGTTGGGTCATCTAAGTGAACTCATGAGATGGAAGCTCCTCCACCAATGCAATAGGTCGGGTTTCTAGAAGCAATCTCCCTATCCCATAACCATGTGCCCTCATAAGACCTTAGCTAGTGGATTCACGTAAAAGCTAAACATGTTAGTTCTACCATAGGCAAGTAGGACACCTTCTTTCGGTGTAGGGTTACACGACACCAGATTCCATGTAGCTCACATGGTCTATGTCGATTATGGCTAATCTTCCCTATATGATAAGATAATAAATTAGACATGAACTATACTATGATTTCTTGGTGAGTTTACTAGTTGGAGTAGAGGTATAGGACTTCACTTCCACGTTGCACAAGTAGACTTAGTAGGATGTTATGGGATGGTTCTTTTATGTTATGATGAGATATGAATGTATGCATGTATGTTGAATGGGTAGTTGTTGTGATTGACTTTCCTTATGTTCAAGTAATGTACATGACTATTTCCTTATTGATGTCTATTGATTATGATGAGGTCTAAATATGATATGTATGACTAAGGTAGCTTCAAAGAAGTACTTGGTATGGTTGGTATTATGTGATGCCAACCATACATTGCACAAGTGTTCTTTAGGGGTTGCTAAGGTGTTGATATTATTATGTTGGGAATATAAATGTGATTATGGCTTGTCTTTCACATTAAAAATGCATGTTGGTTTCCAAACTTGATAAATACATTCCTTTCAATTAAAATATACCTTTTTTTTAATCATATTTTAAGGATTTTATGCATGTTTCCATACTTAGTACAATTTTGTGCTAACCCTTTCTTCCTATATTTTGGTAAGTGTAGGCTTCGACTAGGTGACATACACTCTCCTTTCTTGAAGAAGACTTGGATTGCTTATCTCCAAGTTGTGGTGAGTCCTCAAGTTCGAGGATGAATTTCCATTTCTTTGTTCAAATTGTGCTTCTCTTTTATTGAGATTTTTATTGATGTAAAGGGCTAAGTCCCAAACTTTGTATTCCTATGTTTAGATTGTAAATGAGACAAATTATAGATTCTTATGGCTTTCTTATGAAAATGAAGTTTGGCTTCTATTGTAAAAGTTTTAAATTTTTCCGCATTATTTCTATGTCTTATGATGATGCTAGAGGCTTGTATGCGACCCCTTCGGGGTCAAGTACGTTGTGTCTCTTCTAGGGGGTAACTTCAGGTCGTGATAAACTTGGTATTAGAGCATAGGGTTTCGGGATAATATTTAGGTTGATGTCTCATGAACCACGCCTAGTAGAGTCTTGTTCATGAGTGTGAAGTGCGCCACATTTATGAATGAGAGTCTATCAGATGTTTAGGAAATTTCTCTTTTTCTATTACTTTTTAGTCTTGCTTGGAGTCTTAACTCTATAAAGTCCTTTCCCCCAACCCTTTTCTTTTGATTATAGGCAATGAATACAAGAAGGGCTAATGCTAGAAGGGCGATAGAGGAGAATGTGAATGAGGAGGTTCCCCCTCAAGCTCCTCAAGACCATCAAGTTCCTAATGATGAAGGGGTTATGACTAATGTGAAGATAAGGGCGGCTCTCAAAACTTTGACTTAACTCATGACGATTCAAACTCAAGCCGTCACCAGTCAAGCTCAAGCCATAATGACCCAGGCTAACCAAGAAGTTGGGCCCCGGGTAAACCCCAATGTGAGTACCATGGCCTCAAGGTTGCGAGATTTTACTAGGATGAACCCTTAGATTTTCTTGGGTTCCAAAGAGAATGAAGACCCACAAGAGTTTTTGGAGGAGGTCTACCAGATAGTGGAGGCTATGGGGGTTACTTCTATTGAGAATGCTAAATTAGTCGGGTATCAATTGAAAGATGTGGCCCAAGTATGGTACACTCAATGATAGGATAATAGGGCTATAAACGTGGGTCCCATAAGTTGGGAAGTATTCAACAAGGCCTTCCTTGATAAGTTCTTGCCTCGTGAGAAGAGGGAAGCCAAAGTTGAGGAGTTCATCAACCTTCGCCAAGGAGGTATGAGTGTCCAACAATTCTCCTTCAAATACACTAAGTTGTCCAAATATGCCCCATTTTTGGTTTCTAATCCAAGAGATGAGATTAGGCAATTTGTGACCGGTGTGTCTGATGCCATTGAAGAATAATGTCGTGCAGCAATGCTCCATGACAACATGGATATCTCATGGTTGATGGTATATGCTCAACAAGTTGAGGAGACAAGGCTTACGAAGAATAGAGAGGTAAAGAGGGCAAGGGACGATGATGGAAAATCTTCTAAGGGTAAGTTTAAGGGCCAAAGTGGACCAGGTTCAAGAAGAGGCTTTCCAACCAAAGCTCTTCTAATGCTCCAAGGCCCAACAAAGATAGGGCGTCTAACCCTAAGCCTCAAGGAGGCAATAGGGGTGGATCTTCCATGGAGAGACCTACATATGCCAAGTGTGGTAAAAATCATGAGGGAAAATGTCTTGCCGGTATGGGTGTGTTTTATGGATGTAGCAAAAGTGGACATCAATTGAAAGATTGTCCAACTCATGCAGCCAAGGGAAGAGAGGGTAATCAAGCTCCTCCAAGTGGTTTCAATTTCAATGCTCCCAAGAAGAACCGCTTCAAGGCCCTCCAATCCCAAAGTGATCAAGAGGGTTCTCTGGACGTTGTTACCTGTCTGTTGCAAGTATTTTCCATTGATATTTATGCATTATGAGACCCCGGTGCCACTTTATATCTTGTTACTCCTTTTGTGGCTATGAAATTTGATGTACTCCCCGATGTCTTAGAAAAACCCTTTTCGGTTTCTACCCCGGTGGGTGATTCAATTGTAGTTAAAAGAGTGTATAGGAGATATCCTATCTCTTTGTCTCATAGAGTCATTTTGGTTGATTTGATAGAATTAGATATGTTGGACTTTGATGTCATATTGGGGATGGATTGGCTTCATGCTTGTTTTGCTTTCATTGATTGTAGAACTCGGGTAGTAAAGTTTCAATTTCCAAATGAGCCCACTTTAGAATGGAAAGGGGGAAACTCTATCCCTAAAGTTCATTTCATTTCGTGTCTAAAAGCTTGTAAAATGATCTCAAAGGGGTGTACGTATCACATTGTTAGGGTCATAGCCATTGAGTCTGAGACTCCTTCTTTAGAGTCGGTCCCCGTAGTGAGAGAGTATCGATAAGTCTTCCTGATGAATTTCCTAATATTCCTCCCAAATGGGAAATAGACTTCGGCATTGATCTTATGCTGGATACAAAACCCATATCCATTCCCCCTTACCGGATGGCTCCCGCCGAATTTAAGGAATTGAAGGCACAACTCAAGGATTTGCTTGATAAGGGTTTTATTCAACCAAGCATATCTCCAAGGGGTGCTCCAGTATTATTTGTGAAAAAGAAATATGGGTCCCTTAGGATAGGATATGTATTGATTACCACCAATTGAAGGCACAACTCAAGGATTTGCTTGATAAGGGTTTTATTCAACCAAGCATATCTCCAAGGGGTGCTCCAGTATTATTTGTGAAAAAGAAATATCGGTCCCTTAGGATAGGATATGTATTGATTACCACCAATTGAACAAGGTCACAATAAAGAATAAGTATCCACTTCCTAGGATTGACGATTTTTTTATCAACTCCAAGGGGCTACCTTTTTCTCCGAAATAGATCTTCGTTCAGGTTACCATCAATTAAGGGTAAGAGGGTGTGACATTTCTAAGATGGCCTTTAGGACCCGGTACGGTCACTACGAATTTGTGGTTATGTCTTTTGGGTTAACAAAAGCCCCAGCGGTATTCATAGACCTACTGAATAGGGTGTTTAGACAATATCTTGATTCATTTGTGATTGTCTTTATTAATGATATTTTGATCTATTCAAGGAGTGAAGGTGAACATAAGGATCATTTGAGAATAGTATTGCAAGTCCTTAAGGACCACCGACTATATGCTAAGTTTAGTAAGTGTGAGTTTTGACTAAGGTCGATTTCTTTTCTTGGGCATATTATGTCGGGCATCGGAATAGAGGTTAATCCTAAGAAGACAGACGCGGTCAAGAGTTGGCCCAAACCCTAAGTCCCACCAATATTAGAAGCTTTTTGGGTTTGGCCGGGTATTATAGGAGATTTGTTGAGGGCTCCTCCATCGCTTCTCCATTAACTGCCTTGACCTAAAAGAAGTCCAAGTTCGAGTGGTCGGAGGCTTGTGAGAAAAGCTTTCAAGAATTGAAGGATAGACTTACCTCCGCTCCGGTGTTGACCTTACCAGAGGGTATCGATGGATTCGTAGTATATTGTAATGCTTCGAGAGTAGGGTTGGGGTGTGTTCTCATGCAACATGGCAAGGTGATTGCCTATGCTTCAAGGCAACTCAAGATTCATGAAAAGAATTACCCGACCTAAGACTTTGAACTAGCGTCGGTGGTATTTCCTTTGAAAATATGGAGACATTATCTCTATGGGGTGCATGTAGACATGTTTACCGACCACAAGAGTCTTCAATATGTGTTTAGCCAAACAAACTTGAATCTCCGACAATGGAGATGATTAGAGCTTTTGAAAGATTATGACATGAGTGTACTATACCACCCCGAAAAAGCTAATGTGGTTGCGGATGCCCTAAGTAGATTGTCCATGGGTAGTGTGGCTCATATTGAAGATAAGAAAAAGGAATTGGTTCGGGATGTCCATAGATTAGCCCGGTTAGGTGTCCAACTAGTGGACTCCACCGATGGTGGATTCATGGTTCATCATAGTTCTGAATCGTCCTTTGTGGTTGATGTGAAGTCTAAGCAACATCTTGATCCTATATTGATGGAGTCAAAAGAATCGGTTCTCAACAAGTCCGTTGAAGTTTTCTCCCAAGAGGGAGATGGGGTGCTTAGGTACCAAGGTAGATTGTGTGTTCCGGATGTTGATGGTTTGAGGGAGAAAATTCTAGAAGAGGCTCATGGTTCGCGATATTCTATTCATCCAGGAGCCACCAAGACGTATCGTGATCTACGGGAAGTCTATTGGTGAAATGGAATGAAAAAGGATATAGCGGGCTTTGTGGCCAAATGTCCTAATTGTCATCAAGTCAAGGCCAAACACCATAAACCGGGAGGTTTGTTACAAGGTATAAATATTCCCACTTGGAAGTAGAAGGAGGTGAATATGGACTTTGTTGTAGGTTTGCCTCGTACTCGAAGGCAACATGATTATATTTGGATCTTTGCTGATAGGATGATAAAAGCAGCCCATTTCATTCCCGTCAAGGTTACTTTTTCAACGGAAGACTATGCTAAATTGTATATCAAGGAGGTAGTGAAGTGGCATGGGGTTCCTTTGTCTATCATATCGGATTGAGGTGCTCAATTTACTTCACATTTTTTTAAGGCGTTTCAACAAGGACTTGGTACCAATGTTAAACTTAGTACCACTTTCAACCCCCAAACAGATGGTCGAGCGGAATGCACCATTCAAACCTTAGAGTACATATTGAGGGTGTGTGTGATTGATTTCAAAGGTAATTGGGATGACCATCTTCCTTTGATAGAATTTGCCTACAACAATAGCTACCACTCAAGCATTGCCATGGCTTCGTTTGAAGCACTTTATGGTAGGAGGTGTAGATCTTTGGTGGGTTGGTTTGAAGTAGGTGAGTTTGCTCTAATTGGTCCCGAACTAGTCTATGATGCCATTGACAGAGTTCGACTCATTAGAGAGAGGTTAAAGACGGCCCAAAGTCGGCAAAATTCCCATGTCGACAATAGAAGAATGGATCTTGAATTTGAGGTTGGTGATTGGGTCTACTTAAAAATCTCACCTATGAAAGGTGTGATGAGGTTTGGCAAAAAGGGGAAACTTAGTCCCCGATTTGTGGGACCATACCAAATTTTGAAACGTATTGGAAAATTTGCATATGAATTGGACTTGCCAAGTAAGTTGGCTCCGGTTCACCCAATGTTTCATGTCTCCATCCTCAAGAAGTGCATTGGTGATCCGGTATCCATCCTTCCTTTAGAGGGTTTAGGAGTTGATGAGAACATTTCCTATGAAGAAGTTTCGGTTGAGATTTTAGACCGGCAAGTGAAGGAGTTAAGGAACAAAGAAGTAGTTTCCGTTAAGGTCTTATGGAGGAATCACTTAGTTGAGGATGCTACATGGGAGACCAAGGCCGATATGAAATCCCGCTATTCTCATCTTTTTCCTTCTACTCTTATCCCTACTTGAGGTAACTAGTTTCTTAAGTTTGGTGTCTTGGAAATAATTTGTGCTATGAGTTTTCCTTATGATTTCCTTATGTTGTGCATGTTCTTGTGAGAATTCATGTTTAGCATCTATATTGAGTTTTCATTATTTATATGTTCCTCATGTTGGTTTGCACTTTAGTGTGATGATTGCATATTTGACTTCATAAGGTGAAATAATGAACATGTTTTGCTATACTTGTGATGATATGGCTTAATGGCTCCTTATTGATTGTGTTGAGATTGTTTGAGTTGGAGAAGGTAGTTCCTCCTAAAGTGATATGAAATGATGAGTTTTGTGCATGTTGGGTTGTGGATGTAGTTCCTACTTCCTTGTATTTGCATTGTTTATGTCTTAAGATGGAGTTGATGTTTCCTCCTATTAATTGTGCATTTTATTATGTTGCATTCATGATGGGTTGCTAGTCTTGAGTCTTTATTCCGTAAGGTGTCTAAATTGTCATTCAAGGATGAATGTTCCCAAGGGGGAGATAATGTAACACTCCAGGAAATGCTAGGTTAAACTAGAGCCTAAACGTGAGGATGGACGTCTTGAATGAGAGTTATAGGAGTCAAGGCCATGAGGCAAGTGCCATGTCAAAGGGGACAAGCCAAGGCCCAAGGCCAAGGCAGCCCCTAGCCTTTAGTGCACTGCCTCACCCTTCACGAGAGGGACAACAATCTGTGGTCCTCATCACGGTTCATGAAAGGGGCTCGTGAAGATGCCTTTGCCACAAAAATGTGGCCACCACTTTTCCTAGCTACTGCCTCAAACTTCACAGCCATCACCACAGCCCGTGGTCATGACCACGACCATGGGAGGTGCTCGTGAAGTTGACTTAGGCAAATAGCCAATGGTTCCAAGTGGCAAGGCTACTGCCTCAAGAACCACGAGAGGGACCACTGCTTGTGGTCTCTACCACGGCTCATGGAGCCCCTCGTGGTGATGCCTTGGGCTTCTGAGCCTTGTGTCACCATGAAGGGGATACTCCCCCAATATTCACGAAGAGGACCACGAACCGTGATCCTCACCACGGCTTGTGAAGATAGTCATGAGCCTGGACGGGGTCCTTTAAGCGAGGGTCATTTAAGTCTTTTACTTTTAAAGTCCAAATAAAGTGGGGGTGTTTTGGGCATTTTAGGGGTAAAATATATATTAGTTTTAAGTCAATATTCACAAGACTTGGTCATTATTCACAAACACCCAAATATTTCCACAAAATCATCTCCTCTCAATATTTCTCTCCTTAGAAGCTCCTCCATTGAAGAACACCAAGAACTTGAAGATTAAGGCTCAAGAATCCATCTTCTCAACTCCAATTAGTGGGAAAATCTTCAATTACGGTATGGGAACCTTGATTCATAGAACACTTTTCTCCATGAAGCCCTTCAACTCTAATTTCAAAATTGGGTATATTGTTCAAAAACTAGGGTTTTCATTCTAGCCATGGGTTCTTCCTAAAAATGATTTTATTGTGCTAATTGCATTATATTATGGATGATTTGATGTTTAATGGTGATTTTTATTGTAAAATTTCCCATAAACCCGAGAACTACCCCATAACCCTAATTTCATGAATTGTGATAGGTGTATTGATTTAAGATGATTACTATGAATTGTTCCTATGTTAATCTAGTTATTGAATCTTGTTTTATTCATGCTTAAAGTAGTATTTCTAAGTGTGATTGTGAGACTTGGTTCATGACCCTTGAAGGGGGTAAATTGTGAAGGTTGGTTCATGCTTGATGATAGTTGTATGTGAACTTACAATTCACTTGAAAGGTAAAGAACTTGTCACAATTGTGTAAATTGAGGTATTATTGAAACCTCAATTCTCCCCTTACCCTTTACACATATTCGTGTATGAATTGTCTAGGATGGTGATAATATTGTTGTGTTGATTGAAATGCTAATTCTCATGAAAACACTATGAATGTAATGTGAAAGTTCTACTCACTTGTTGATGACGATTCTAAGGTTGAAAGTACATTCTCACCTTTAATGAATTTATGAGCTATTTTGATGAATTGTATTGAATGAAGGGTAGAGCATTCCTTCACATATGTAAATAAAATTTAAGACTAATTATGTATAATTTGGGAAATAATGCTTAGCACTGAGTGGATATGGACAATGAGGTAAAGGTTCTTTCGCCAATGCAATAGGTTGGGTCATCTAAGTGAACTCATAAGATGGAAACTCCTCCGCCAATGCAATAGATCGGGTTTCTAGAAGCAATCTCCCTATCCCATAACTATGTGCCCTCATAAGACCTTAGCTAGTGGATCCACGTAAAAGCTAAACATGTTAGTTCTACCATAGGAAAGTAGGACACCTTCTTTCGGTTGGGGGTTACACGACACCGAATTCCATGTAGCTCACATGGTCTATGTCGGTTATGGCTACTCTTCCCTATATGATAAGATAATAAATTAGACATGAACTATACTATGACTTCTTGGTGAGTTTACTAGTTGGAGTGGGGGTATGGGACTGCACTTCCACATTGCACAAGTAGACTTAGTAGGATGTTATGGGATGATTCTTTTATGTTATGATGAGATATGAATGTGTGCATGTATGTTGAATGGACAGTTGTTGTGATTGACTTTCCTTATGTTCAAGTAATGTACATGACCATTTTCTTATTGATGTCTATTGATTATGATAAGGTCTACATATGATATGTATGAATAATGTAGCTTCATAGGAGTACTTGGTATGGTTGGTATTGTGGGATGCCAACCATACATTGCACAAGTGTTCTTTAGGGGTTGCTAAGGTGTTGATATTATTATGTTGGGAATATGAATGTGATCATGGCTTGTCTTTGACATTGAAAATGCATGTTGGTTTCCAAACTTGATAAATACAGGTTCTACTTATTCTTATGTGTCAGTGCGATTTACCTCAAAATTTGATATGATTTGTGATATATTTGATGTCCCCCATCCATGTTTATACCCCAGTTGGAGAGTCTGTCATAGTCACCCATGCCTATCGTGTTTGTCCTATCTTGTTTATGTGGTTTTGAGACTTGTGTTGATTTGATTATATTGGATATGACTAACTTCGATATCATCTTAGACATGACTTGGTTGTCCCCCTATTATGTTGTGCTTAATTGTAATACTAATTATGTGACTCTAGAGATCCGGTAGGGAAAAATTAGAGTGGAAGGGATTTACAACCCTAAGCCAGCTAAGATCATATCCTCCATTTGGGCTAGGAAACTGGTGTGGCAAGGTTGTTTGGCTTATTTGGCTCATATTCGGGATGTTGAGGTTGAATCTCCCTCTATTGAGTCTATCCCTGTGGTGTCAGAATTTAGAGAAGTGTTTCCTACTGATTTGTCTGGTATGCCTCCAGATAGAGATATAGATTTTTGCATTGACTTGGAACCTGGTACCTGCCCTATTTCTATTACTCCTTATTGTATGGCTCCGCCGGAATTAAGAGAGCTTAAGGCTCAAATCCAAGAGCTTCTTGATAAAGGATTCATTTGTCTTAGTGCTTCCTGTTATGCCGTAATTTTACTATCTTTAAGAAAATCACGTTTTTAAATGTTCTAAGTATAATTTGAGAAAAATACGTAGGAAAGAGTCACCACTTAATTTTTTAAAGAAATTAAGAAAACTTAATCTAAAAAGGCTCTAACAGATTAAGTCTTTATAAATTTAGAGAAAATGGGTAAGAGGTTTTTATTTACGCTTCAAGAAGGTTTTTAAGACACTTGAAACACCCGCTAAGACGCGGTTATCCTACGACTTAGGTTAAATATTTGACTATTTTTTGAAAAAATGATTTAACATAAAAAATAATAAGTTACAATATTTGATTATCTTTGAGAAAATAATTAAATAAATGCCACATTTTATTTTATTTTATTTTTTAGAGAAAGGGACCTAGAATGAAACATTTGAATTAAAATGCAAGTGAATAAAATTTTAACAAAATTAGATTAATTAGAATTTACTTGACTTGTTATAAACATATTTGTATTATAGTGAATGTCTATTATGTGGAGTCCTTTTAGGGAGCAGTTAAGAAGCCTACTTGGGGACCAAGTTAGGTTTCCCCTATAAATAAAGGGGTTTTCCTTCATTGTAAATCAGATCTGTGGATCCCTAAACATCATTCAAGAAGAATAAGAAATCTTCTCTCTTCTCCCTACTTTGATCTTCTTCTAAATTTATATAGTTTCATAACACGTTATCAGCACGAGTCTCAAATTTTGTAATTAAGTTTAGATTATTCAGATTGACGGAACTAACGTTGTTGAAGATAAAGTAATATGAATCGTTTGCTAGTATTCATAGAAGTAAATCTAATTCTTACCAGGTATGTATGTATCTATAGTATATTTTGAAGTGCCAGGCATCATTGTGGATACCTTGTCATATTACGAAAGTTTTATAAACCACTAAAATAAAAGAGTAACACAAGCAAGTTCTATCAAATTTTATCGCCATAAGATTGTGTGTATTTTTCTCTTTCGGAACAAGATAAATTGCCAGTACCACTACAATGCATTCTTTTATATGTGGGATTTGTTTTATATTTTGCTTGTAATTATGTATCACTACAGTGGTCTATTTTAAGCCCTTTCCGTCATCTAAATTTTGGAATATAATATTTGTTGGTTTATGGCTTTATGGACTTTTATGTATGCTGCAAGTAGGTTTTGTTTAAGAAAGCCTTTGATTAACATGTATTGTCAATTTTGATATTCTACAAATTAATTGAGAAAATAAAAAATTGTGGGATGATCGCATGTAAACTCAAAAGAGACGGTGGCAGTAATTGAACATTTTTCTATGTGAGCATCTGCACATGTTTAATTTTAATTAGAAAATTATTATTATTATTATCATAACTATATATATGAGAAATTAATTCAAAAAGATTATTGGAGTTGATGTGGTATAATATTATTAAAGACTCGGGTGAGTCTCAATTGAGAATAAGATGATGGATTCAATTTCCATCGAATCAAAAGGGTAAGACGATGGATCTATGTCCAATTGTATCAAAAGGGTAAGATAATGGATTCAATTTCTATCGCATCAAAAGGGTAAGACGGTGGATTTATGTCCAATCGCATCAAAAGGGTAAGACAATGGATTTACGTCCAATCGCACCAAGAGGGTAAGACATTGGGTCAAAGTCCTGGTGCACCATGATGAGAAGATATTGGGTTCAAGACCCATCGATTTATGGCCTAAGACACTTTTATATTGATAAGACATTAGATTTGAGTCTTAATGCACCATATTGATGATATAATGATGACTAAAGAAAAACTAATATGTTTTTGATGAGGAGTCATGAAATTTACTGAATTTGCTCCATTACTTAAAGTTAATGTGGTAGTAGTGCATAATATGTCTGAAAGAAGACAAGTGATTGAATAATGCACATGAATATAGAATGAGGTACTAAAGCTATCATAATTTGATATGCTCACATGTTTGTGTTCCATTCATGAAGAATGAGAACTTTTGATAAATGTTAAAAATATAGATGCGTTCTCTAAAGTGAATGAGGTGTAAACCACCATGCTAGGCGTGGAAAAGATTGCGATCTTTGGTTGTAGATGTGGTATCACCAAGAATGTCTCTGGGCAGACATATGTTAAAGAAAAGTTTCATACTTTATCTTTTGACTTTTATTGGATAATAATTAGTGCAATTGAGGCACATTCTATACTAATTCCAATATTGTCTTACTTTTGCATGATTGTATCGGACATCACATGTATATAATAATAAGGCGAATTATAGATAATTAAAATGGACATTCATTAAAGAATCTAATGATTCTTTTAAATGGTGAATTTTCTTGTTTGCTTGTTATCAAGACAAGTTAATAATGACACCATCATCAATGAAAGTTGAGATTGAGTCCACCGCATTCTTGGAACATATATATAGGAATATTTGTGGACCTATTCACTCACCTAGTGGGTTGTTTAGATACTTCATGGTCCTAATAAGATGATACTTCTAGATGGTCTCATATGTGCCTATTGTTATCTCGCAACTTGATGTTTGCAAAAATGTCGGCACAAATAATATGATTACGTGCACAGTTTTCTGATAATCAAATTAGTATGTTCAGTGATGGGATCATGACTCACCTCTGGAAGGGGTAGAATAACGGAAAAGAAATAAATCTAAAATTTACTCTCGGAGTAATAAAATTGAAATTTACTCATATAATAGTAAATTAGAAATTTACTAAAGTAAAAGGCACATGGCATAGTAAACTTGAAGTTTACAAGTACTAATAATTTTATTAGTTGGTATGAATGATTTGGTCATCCGAAAGATGTGCATACTGAGTAATAGACATACATTGAAGAACTAGAAGACTCTTCAAGAATTCTTTTTGTTGTTTGTTCTCATGACAAGTTGATTGGATCAACTAATATTGAGACTAAATTTTGAAAAGTATAAAAGGTGAATATGGGCCCGTTCACCTGTCATGTGATATGATAAAGAGATGTATGAGATAATCACATGTGCGTTTGTTGTCAACTTGTAGTTTGACATTCGCAAAATTGTTTATGCAAGATAATTGAGTTAAGAGCACAACATTCAGAATATGTAATCAATACAATTTATCTTGATAATATTGATAAATATTCAAGTTGATGTGACATTAAATGTCTCAGATAGTAAAATCATTGCTTATGAAAATAAAGCTTCGTGTGTTGATTTGAAATACGATATTGCATACAAAAGTGATTGTATGCATTAGAACAATAAATTATGATCAATTTTTCTCTTAATTGATTTATGGTCAGGGACCAAATATTTTTCATCTAACAATTTTGATGTGCAGTACATGATTAATGAATATACTATGATGCACAAAGATGGATTCTCCAAAATAGATTGAAATATATGTTAGTTTGTCTAACATAAAGGGGAGAAAAGAAGCAACATAAGAGTTGTAAATGCTCCTATTGAATGTTTCTAAAGGATAGAGTCTACAAGATGCATGAAGCATGATAGATTAATCGAATCTAAGTAAGATAATCCTTGAAAAAGGGGGGAGGATCAAAGAATCAAAATTATCATAATAAGGAGGCAATCAGCTCTTGAAGAGCTTAGGACATAACACTTCATGAAACCTCATGAGAGGGGTACGTACCTGAAAATACTGAAGTGATGAGATCTCAATAAGTTATGTTGTATTGTGAATCGATACAAAATGATATATCATTGATGATATCTTTGATACAATAGTGCGGAATATTGTAAAGATTATAATTATATGAATTCTACGACTATTAAAGCATGTTGGTGTAGAAATAATCATCAAGTGAAAAGGTGAAATGATGCATCTTGGAAAGCGTAAAGTTTATTTGACTTGCAGTCTAGACACTAAAAGATGTCATATATTTAATATTGAATGTTGTCAATCACTTGACAAATCAATATGAAAATTCCTAAAGAGTTCAAAATCTAAAAGCATATATAAGTTTTTGGAAAACTTGTTTATAATCCTCATATATAGATTAAAGCAATCAAGAATCTTTTGTATTGTTATGCAAGTTGACGACTAGAATTGAAACTCTTGAAGAGTTTTCAAAAGGCAATAGATTATTTTCTTAAAGAAGTTGAAGTAGGGAACTTGCAGAAATCTTTGATCTTAAAGGTATGATTCATAAAAGGAGATAGAAGGAAGCATATTTCGTCAAAGCTTTTCTACACTCATGAGCTCCCAAGAATGGTGATATCAACATGCAACAGGTTTGTTCAAATAATACTATAGTTGATTTATTCACCAAGTCTCTACCAACTACAACTTTCAAAAAGATGGTGCACAAGCTTGGAAAACGAAGATTCAAGTCTCTGGATTGATGTTCTCATTAGGGGGAGTTAATACATGATGCACTCTTTTTTCCTCACTAGGTTTTGTCCCATTGGGTTTTCCTTGTAAGGTTTTTAATGAGCCATACATAATGTGTATTATTAGATATGTGTACTCTTTTTCCTTCACTAGATTTTTTTCCTACTGGATTTTATCTAGTAAGATTTTAACGAGGCACATAATCTACCGACATTCAAGAGGGAGTGTTATAAGCATATTTGTATTATAATGAATGTCAATTATGTGGAGTCCTTTTAGAGAGTAATTAAGAATCCTACTTGGGGACCAAGTTAAGTTTCCCCTATAAATAAAGGGGTTTTCCTTCATTGTAAATAACATATGTGGATCCCTAAATATCATTCAAGAAGAATAAGAAGTCTTCTCTCTTCTCTCTGCTTTGTTCTTCTTCTAAATTTATATAGTTCCATAACATGACTTATTTTTTAAAATAATAATTTAAACCAAATTGGTCAATTTTAAGCCTGAAATCATTTTAATTTAATTGAAGAAATAAAAGTTTTGACTAACCTTTTTGAGAAAATGACTAAATATTTTTTAAATTAATTGAAAAAGTTTTGACTTAAATTTTATTTGAGAAAAATACTTTAACTTAAAGCAATTTTAAGTTGGGTAAACTAGTGATTAAGTGAGCATTAAATAATATATCTTTTTAAGAACAAGATTTAACTTAACTAAAGATATAAAATTTGACCGATATACTCGACATAAAATAAATGACTGTAAACGTTCACAAAGAAAATAACTCATCTTTTGGGGAATCCAATTAGGTTAATTAATAATCCTAAAGTTAGAGTTAAAAGAAAACAAAAATAATTGCAACCAAATAATAAAGAAAGGGAGAGAAGAATTTAGACCCTTTGGACCTATTGCCCAGAAACATTGACCAAAAGATGTTGATTCTTTGGACCTTAACCCAATTTTTTATTTTGTATACACAAGTTGTATATCAGTGTATACCGGATGTATATAACCCATTTTCTACTTTCTGAGACCTGTACATCAACTCCAAAGACTTGTTCTTTGAATTCTCAAGGTTGGCTGACTCGACAAAGGAATTTTGGGCCTTTATGGCCCTCTCGAAATGCGAAGGGAAGAAAGACGGGAGCCCATGGGACTCATCCAATATCACATGCATCAAAATAATTAAAAAAAAACACATAAGAAACTTTCCACTTGAAGCCAAACAACGAAAATGTCTAGCTGGTTTGAAATACTAAGTTGCATGGAATTTAAGGGAACGAACAAGAATTAACTCATGCCAGAGAATCAACACTTAGCTACTCAAGATGAGAAGGAATAAATGTTTGTAAGATAATAAATCTAACTAAGTTTTCCTAATTACAGTGACTCAAATGCAAGCCAGCCATTAATGGAAATCCAAAGGAAAAGAATATGAATCAACAAATACTCAGTGACTAATACCATGCTAAAGAAGTAAAATTTAGTTAAAATTATGCTACTATTCTAACCAAGTTCACATTTGATTTCAGCTAATGAGGAAGTCAATAATTTCACCACAAAACAATTAATTGATCAAGCAATTTTTCAAATGCTCCAAACCAATTCTAAGAGAACAAAGTAAATAAAGGGGTCAAAAATTGGAGGCAGTAGCCAACTAACTCATTTTAAGAAAGGGAAGAAAATAACTACAATCAAATAACTAAACTAGGCAACATCACCATTCAAGCAAACATGTTAAACAATGACATAATAGGCATAAAAATAATGTCCACAGCACTGATAACATTCAAGTAAATGACTAAGATAAACAAAAGTTAGAAATCGATATTTTCAGATTTAGACAAAGATGGGAGGGCTATTTTCTAAAAATAAGAGTGACCTTAGTTAAATCGTCACATTACAATGGTAGAGCTACAAGTAATCCGCCATGAGTTGAAATCCAAAGAGACATATACCAGTCAAGCTACTCAAAATCAGAGGCAAGATATATCTACTACGCGAATTCAAACTAAACATTAACAAGAATCATTCACAATAAGAAGGATCCCAAAGCAGACGGCCAAGACTATCATCACATTCTTGTCACACTGATGAAAGCTAAACGACACAACTGATACACTCGTTGTTGAGATAAAATGAACTTTAAATCATTTTGAACAAAGCAAGACAAAGATTCAACTAATTATATAGATACAAATTGACCTAATGAATATAACGACCAACATATAATATCAAAGCTTCATTCATGCTTACAGCCCAAGAATCTTCATTCATGCTTATAGCCCAAGAATTCATAAGAAAACAACACTAAGAAAACAATAAACAAGGAACCAAATACATTTAGCAGCAGAACATATACCAAAGCTTGAACATACAACACACCATATCAAAATAAAGAGGGAGCGAGATTATCTTTCTTGGAGAAGCGACTAGGGTGAATGAGTTGAGGCGAGCTATTTCACCACCACGTGAAAAGAACTCCGACGATGGCAGAGAACAAAGAGCTTAAGGCAAGAGCTCGAGATTCGAAATTCTTAACTTAGCAACTATAGAAATCAAAATTCTTCTTCTGAACCTATATCACTGTATTTTTCCTCTTTTTTTGTGTCTCCTAATAGTGACTAAAAGAGATGAATATATAGAAGAAGATTTAGGGCTAGAAATTAGGGGGGCAACGGGCCAAAATTTTGAATTTGAAAAGCTCTTTTTCGAGGAAATAGTGAAAGGGATGGGAAGTTCTAAAAAGGGGGAAAAGGAAATGCGATGGGGATGGTTGTTGCAGGCGCCTGCTGCTTTTCTGGATTTGTCGGGATTCACTACGTTGAACTGTTGTTCGCTGGAAAGGAAGACACGGTAGGGGTGGGGTCATTTGCAACGTTGTATTGTTATTGGTTTTGTTGGAAAAGGAATTGGATTTTTGGTGTTGCTATTGTAATGTTGTATTGGGATGGGCTGGGCATTATTTGGTGTTGGAAATTGGAATTGGACCTTTAGGAAGTGGTCCAAAATTGTTCTTAAAAGATGGGGTAAACAATTGACTAAAAAAATAATAGCCAAATGGATTTCAATTATAGCCGAATAGAATTTAATTGGTAAATTCGGCTAAAATTTAAAGAACGAGTTAATATAAATTAATTAATGAGCTTCTTAATCTTAACGAAATAAAACAATTAATTTAATTATCAACAAATTTACTCAAAAATATAAACATAACTTAAACTAATCAAGCAAATACTTAATTAAAGCAAAAAATCCTTTTGAGACGATTTTTGAATATACTTAAAATATACTAATTATATACATAATTATATAAAACACATCTATTATTTTAAAATTATAAAAATGAAAAAAATATTTCAAATAACTTACAAACTATATTATTATTATTTTTGAAATGTTATAAAAACTAATTATTTTAAATTGTTTGAAATCGAAGAAGCTCAATGATTAATTATATATTGGAGGGCCAAAATTGAATGTGAACACTTCCCCTTGGGATGCTCCTGTCTTATTTGTTAAGAAGAAGGACGGTAGTATGAGAATGTGCATAGACTATCGTCAATTGAATAAGGTCACCATTAGAAATAAGTATCCATTGCCTCGGATAGATGATTTTTTTTACTAGTTGCAGGGCACAGCCATCTTCTCTAAGATTGATTTAAGGTCAATTATCATCAGTTAAAGATTAGGCCTGAGGATATACCAAAAACGATATTTAGGACCCGCTACGGGCACTATGAGTTCCTAGTTATGTCATTTGGGTTAACAAATGCGCCTGAAGCCTTTATGAACTTGATGAATGGGTGCTCAAACCCTTTCTTGATTCGTTTGTTATAGTGTTTATTGATGATATTAGGTTTACTCGAAGAGTAAGGAAGAGCATTCCGACCATTTTTGTATTGTTCTGGGAGTTCTTGAGAAATAAAAGTTATATGCGAAATTTTCTAAGTGTGAATTTTGGTTGACTTCGGTTGCCCTTTTGGGCCATATAGTTTCAGAAGAAGGGGTAATGGTAGATCCCCAAAAGATTGAAGCAGTTAAAAATTGGGTCCGACCTAGCTCTGTGACTGAAATTAGGAGTTTTGTGGGGCTCGCTGGCTACTATCATCTGTTTGTGAAAAATTTTGCTTCTATTGCCGCACATTTAACAAAATTGACCAAAAAAGAGGTACCCTTTTATCAATGGACTGAAAAATGTGAGAAGATCTTCCAAAATCTCAAGACCCTTTTGACCACAACACCTATTCTTGCACTACCGGTGGAAGGTAAAGATTTCATTATTTATTGGGATGCTTCACATTCGGGTTTGGGTGTGGTGTTAATGAAGGAAAAGAATGCCATAGCTTATGCATCGCGACAGTTGAAAGTTCATGAATGAAACTACCCAACACACGATTTAGAGTTGGCAGCGGTAGTGTTTGCTCTTAAGATCTGGTGACATTATCTTTATAATGTTAAGTGTGAAGTATTTACTGACCATCGTAGCCTGAAATATGTATTCACTCAAAAAGAATTGAATCTGAGACAACAAAGATGGATGGAGTTACTCAAGGATTATGATGTGACCATCTAGTATCATCTGGACAAGGCTAATGTAGTGGCGGACGCACTAAGCCGGAAAGCGGTGAGTATGGGTAGTCTAGCTTGCTTAGGTGTGACCAAGCGACCTTTGGCTAAAGAAATTCAACATTTGGAGTCTAAGTTCATGCGGTTAGGAATCTTTGAAAAAGGTGGGTTGTTAGCTAGCATTGAGGTTAGAGCCACCTTCATTGAGGATATCAAGGCCAAACAGTTTGAGAATGAGAATTTGAATGAGCTTAGGAAGAAGACGGTGATTGGTAAGGCACAAGATATGGTTCTTGATGCGGGTAGTGTATTCAGTTTTAAGGAAAGAATTTGTGTTCCTAGAGTGGGTAACTTGATTCAGAATTTATTGATGGGATCTCATCGTTCGAGGTATTCTATTCATCTGGGTGTGACCAAGATGTACCGAGACTTGAAGTGACTCTATTGGTGGCCTGGCATGAAGAAAGACATAGCGGAGTTCGTGGCTAAGTGACCAAATTGCCAACAACTAAAATGTCACAACCCGAGCCTACACCCCGGAAGTGGTCGGCACTCGAGAACCATTATTGGTCCCCAAAAGAACCCTTATCCTAGTTGACTACAAGCGGAAGACTAACTCAATCATGCAAAGCTTAAAAAGAGAATAAAATTCATGAAACTCAAATACAAAGCTTTAACACAAAGAAAAACTCCGAATAAAATAAATTATTCAACTCGTCATAAAATAGGTTACTTAAGTCTTTAAAACATTAAATAAAATAAATGAATAGACTTCTGAAACTCTACAGTCTACCTATAAAGCCTCTAAATGACAAATATGGAAGTCGGGACAAGACCCACGACCACTTAGCAACTGATATAACTAAAAGTAAAAGTGGAACCCTCCGAAAGCAAGAAGGCTCACCATAGCTAACTCAAACTCCATGTGGTATCAACGAAGCTCCTGTTGATGACCCCGAATACATGTATCTGCATCATGAAATTATTCAGGCCAAATGGCTTAGTACGTGAAATGTATGAGAATTCTAAAGCATAAATATAGGCTTGAACTTGATAAAAAAGGAAACAGACTTTACCTCATGAACTCACTCAACTCAACTCAACTCAAGAATAAGATACTCAACTCAAAGGTACTCAACTCAAGATACTCAACTCATGATACTCAAGGATAAAGCAACAGTAAAAGATGCAATATATATGGAAAGCTTTTAAAACAATAGATAGCAACTCAATGTATTGAAGAATACAATAATAACTCAATTTGTATGCAAGGATACAATATAAACTCTATTTGTATATGAAAATACAAAATAACCACTGTGTATATAAAAATACAAAATATCTCTGTGGGAGTTTCTCTAACCGACAACCATCACTATGAGCTATGTGATGATACAAAGTCTTGCCCACGCTGCCAGAACTGTAACACCCCGTATCCAAAAATAGACCAGATTGCAGATTTATGGTGTTGCAGGTGGCACTCACGGACACCATCCACGGACCCTAGATGGACTCACGGTCCGTCCTGCAGGTCCGTGATTCATGACAGAAAAGTTCCCCAGAACTCAGTCAGAAAATTTGGCTAAGTGTTGACCCACGGCCGGACTTACGATCTGTAGGTCAGATCACGGACCGTAGTTCGTGTCCGTGGATCGATTCCCCAAATGCCCAGCTTCAGTCCTAATTGACGATTGCGCAGCACGGACCGTCAATCAATCCACGGTCCATAGGTCTGATCGTAGATGAGGATCAGCAGCTAGTTAGCTGAAAATTATGATTGGGTCAACTTCAGATGGTCATAACTTTTAGCACAAAATAATTGTGTGTCCCATTACCTATGATATGATAGATAATTGAATTTTCTTTCCAACGCTACCGAGTTTGCTAAAATCTGACCTCCGAGTAAAAAGTTATACTCGTTTTAGTGAAGCCCTATTGGGCAGACTCGACCTACGGATCCAATCAATGGACCGTCGATTGAATGACGACCCGTCAGTCCCGTCCGTTAGTCACTCCGACAGCAGCTAATTCATGGGTCTTTTGGTCTATTCCTATTTCGTTTAACCCCTAAGGTACATCGTTTAGACCCTAATTCATTATGTTTTAGGCAGTTTAAGCCTAGAAACATAACTAGAACTTACCTTAGTCAAAATCATTAATCAAAACTTAGAAAATTAAAAGCAAGAGAGGAGAAGAGAGGTCAAGAACCCTAGTTCAAGAACGCAACAAGGTTCCATCAGTTCCAGCCCTGAAATCAAAAGATTTCTCCGTGGAATTCGTCACCAGGTAAGTGGGATTTCACTAATGGGTTCCTTTCGCCCATTAGGTCCTTAGAATTCAGTCAGATTCTTGATTCCATGATTATGAACAGACCTAGGGTTTCTAGAATTACAGCAGATCATCATGAATTAATTATTTAAATGTTCCAAATCAGATTATCATGTTATTGCTCAGTTTATCGCACGAATTTTAGAACCCTAGCTATGTATTTCTTCAGTTCTTGAATTACACATGCTAGGTCAGATATTTCAATATTCAGTTTTACATGCCTCAGTTTATGAATGCATCATTATCAAATTAATTGTTGCATTCTCAGTTTGCATGTTCAGTTTTGAGCTATCCAGTATTTACAAAAATTCGGTCATAACCAGTTAACCACTTAATTCATTGGGAGTAGCATAATACCGAGTTGGACTAGGGTTCAGCGTACCCATATAGTCCCAGAACTACGAGCCACATAGGTGTAAGTCCCCTCTGTGGGCAACATCAGTTTAGTGATCACGTCAACATGCCTCTATACCTCTGGCAGGGTATATTGGGTCCTCTCGATGGGGCGTATACATCGGACTCCACATTTAGCTCATGTGGTTTTATGTCAGTTATTAGTAGCTCCCACAGTTCAGTCAAATACTATTGCATTGACCATTTATCAGTATATTCAGTATTCAATCTCAGCATGTTATAAATTGGTCATTGCATTCAGTTAGCTCAGTATTCAGTATGTTCAGCATCTATATCACGTTCAGATTATATCATTGCTTAGTATGTTTTGTTCAGTTATATGTTCTTTCAACTTTACTCTATCTTGCATGCTCAGTACATTTCAAGTACTGATGCATGCGTGCGCTACATCTTCTCATGATGTAGGTTCAGGTTCTCAGCATCCGGATCACGCTTAGATCGATTCCCGATCTTTAGTTTAGCAGCATCAGTGATGAGTCCTCATTCTTCGAGGACTAGTGACATGTTTACCTTTATCACTTTTAGTCTTTAATTTCAGTTTTTCTAGATCTAGTTGGGGCATGTCCCAACATTTCTAGTCAGTTTAGAGGCTTATTTCAGACATAGTTAGATTCAGCTTAGTATTTTGAGTTTGATATTCCTTTTGTATTAAACTCTCAGATTTGATATATTCATTTATAGTATATGGGTATTCCCCATCTCTTCAGTTTATTTATGATTTAGCTTCCGCATTAATTTATTATCTTTAGTATGCTCATGATCATGCCAGCAAGGTTAGCTTGGGATCACTTGTGGTCCTAGGTCCCGTGTCCGCGTCTCGAGGGTAGCTTGGGGCGTGACAAGAATTGTCTTATACTTTGCCAGGGTATAAGACCTACTCACTAAGTGGATCCAATAGTTTATTCTAAAAAAGTATTAAGGAATCATCTAAAAAGTATGACCATTTCTACCCACGTTGGCCACATGGTTTATGGGGATGTGAGTTATCTAAACTCTTCCCCATATCGGTGCTCAATACTACTCCCAAAATATACTAGCTCATATGTTTAAAAACATAATTTTTTTGTGGTTTGAGATTATTACTCAAAATCTTTCTCTAAAAAGAGCTATTACTCAAATTGCTCAAAACTCTTTTGGAAATCTTAATTTCCTCCTTTTTTAAATGTGAAAACATTTACTCTTGGGAATACTTAGTTCCCATATACCATTTTAAAGAAAATGAACTCAACTTTGCTCTTTCTTAAAACGTTTCAAAATCATATTTTAATATGATCATTGATGACTCGGGAAGTCATACCGCATAAACATTGATGGTATATCTAGATACCATACTGGTCATACATTGATGACATACTCGATTGTCATACTAATCATGTTTTAGAAAACTCTTTTCTCAAAACTCTTTACTTTCTTAAAACTTAGTTTAAGAACTCAAGTGTTGGCTTTAAAAAGCTTTTTAAAATTTATAACTCAAATCATAGGGTTCATGTGGAATTATGAACTTGAACGACTCAACTCAGGGATCTTAATAGAAATAAAGAACCTCAGTGCTCAGAACTTAAGACTCAATGATACTACTCATTTCTATACTGCTCGACTCATAGGGTTCATGCGGAATTATGGGCATGAACAACTCAACTCAAGGGCTTCATGGGTAACATGTAGTAGTCCCATAAGTAGGAATATAGGAGCTCAATGCTCAAAGACTTAGAAATCGAAGATACTACTCCTCTCAAAGATGCTTAATGTATGAAGTTCATGCGGAATTTATGGGCATGAACGACTCGACTCGAGGGTCTACAACAATATGGAACTCATGTTATTCTCATACTTACTTCCTCAAAACTCAGTATAAATCTCAATAATTAGGAATAGAATTTTTTTAAAAAGAACCATTAACTCAACAACTCAAATCAACTTATCTCAAGAATACTCAAATCTAGGGGTAGAATCCTAAATTTTTCTTTTACTGATTTGAAAGAAGATTTAGGGCGTGAGGACGAACTAGTCCAACACTATGATAGCCTTACATACCTAGAAGAACAAGATTCTTGAAGAATCTTAAAGAAGAACTTGATTAAAAGTCTTGAAACCCTAGCTTGAAGGTAAACAATCAAGAAAACCTTTCTTGAGATTCTTGAATTATTTTCATTAGTGATTCATAATTGTATGGAGGAACTTGAATTAGAAAGAATGGAATTCTTGGAGAAAACTTATCTTGAAGAAGAATCTTGAAAAAGATTGAAAGAATCTTGAATGGAGTCTTCTACTTTGATTTTTTCTTAGGGTTTTGCCCTAGGGTTTGAGAGAGAAAAGAATGATGAACTAAAAAAGATGAAAATCTGACAGTTTTGAGCCTTTTATTAGTCAAAATATTAGTTTAGGGTTTTCTCAGAGGTAAAAAAAACAACCCTTTTTAATGTTTTCCCGTCGGCTAAATTCGTAAAAGCACTGTATAGGTTACTAAAATAGCCATAACTTTTTACTCAAAAATTAGATTGACACGAAATTGGTGGTGTTGAAAAGTAGATTCAAATACCTTTAATTTAATAAGTTATGGCTCACGTAACTCTTTATATTCTAAGATATATGGTCGTTTGAAGTTGACCCAAATAGAATCTTACATCAAACCTTAATCGATAAGGAAACTTCAAGAACACTTATCAAGAACTCTAATCTTTCAACTTTAAGAATGAAATTTTACTGAAAATAACACGATTGGCGTGTGGGTGAACAAACCCAGCACTATGAAAGCTTACATACCTCTTAGGGATTAAACTCATGGCGAAAATCCGCAACAAAACGCAAGACTCTTGACGAGCGTCTTGATCCTCTCATCTTTTCTCTTCTTTTCTCTTCTTGAACTCTCAACTAAAACCCTAGGCGTATATTAGGATTATAAAACTGAACCTAATAGGATTGGACCCTTAAAACCTTACTAAAAATGAATTAAATCTAATTTGGTAAAGAAAAGACCAAAATACCTCTTACTATTTTCGGGTAACTTTCTTTAACTGGACAGCCTAACTTCAAAAAGGCATATCTCACTCATCCGACCTCAAAACTCAGCAAACTTAGTAATGTTGGAAAGATAATTCAAAGACCTCTCATTGGGTACCTTGTAGTCCACCTAACTCATCCTGTATTGAAAGTTATGATCATTTTAAGTTGACCCAAAACTTAGAAGAACCTAGGAATGACTTGAATGAATTCTCTTTAATTCTTTTTGGAACTCAAGGTGCTATATCTAGTGATCTTAATACTTAATAAATTTTGAATTCCTTGGTAGAATCCTACTCATAGCGAAAGATGGTTCGAGTCTTCGTTCAAAAAAATTTTGAGGCGTTACATAAAATATGGGCATCAAAGTCCTGCAAGTTTGCTTCAAAAAATGTCAATTCCAGAATGAAAGTGGGAAAGGATAGCCATGGACTTCATAGTAGATCTTCCCAAGACATTGGGAAAGTATGATTCTATTTGGGTAGTTGTTGACGGATTGAATAAGTCAACCCATTTTAGTCTAATCAGAACAGACTATAATGCGCAGCAATTAGCTAAAGTGTATGTGAAAGAGATAGTAAGGCCGCATGGAGTACCCCTTTCTATCATCTCAGACCGTGGCATGCAGTTCACATCCAAATTTTGGGGAAAATTGCATGAAGAGTTGGGTACTCAACTCACCTTTAGCACAGCCTTCCATCCATAGATGGATGGGCAATCGGAGATAACTATTCAAGTGTTAGAGGATGTGTTGAGGGCATGTGTGATTGACTTTGGAGGACATTGGGATAAGTTTATACCCTTATGTGAGTTCTCCTATAATAACAGTTACCACTCCAGCATTGATATGACACCATTTGAGGCACTATATGGGAGAGGATGTAGATCACCTGTATGATGGTTTAAGGGTGGAGATGTGAAACTCCTGGGAGTGGACTTGGTGAAGGACACTCAAGAGAAGGTGAAAAGTATCCAAGCTAAGCTCCTAGCAGCCCAAAGTCGACAGAAAAAGTATGCAAATCAAAAGGTAAGGGACATGGCATTTCAAACTAGTGAGAACGTTTTTCTTAGGGTATCACCCACGAAATGGGTGATGAGATTCGGCAAGAAGGGCAAGCTTAGTCCCTGATATGTTAGACCATTTGAAATCCTTGACCGTGTAAGACCAGTTGCTTATAGATTGGCCTTACCTCCCAACTTATCAGGAGTTCATCCAGCATTTCACGTATCCATGTTGAAGAGATATCATAATGACGGGGATTACATCATAAAATGGGACTCAGTTGTGTTAGACAAAGACCTTCAGTATGAGGAAAAACTGATTGCAATTCTTGATTGTGACGTCCAGAAGCTGAGGACCAAAGAGATTAAGTATGTGAAAGTTAAATGGAAGTATCGTCCAATTGAGGAAGCCATTTAGGAAATTGAGAAGGACATGCGAGACAAGTATCACAGTTATTTGACGATTTAGGTACTACTCCACTCTTGCTTTAGCCTATTTTCCCCTAGTTTGTCACTCGGGGACGAGTGATGGGTAAATTGGTATCTATTGAAATGACTTGTTTTCGTCATTATAGAAAATTCATCGGGAAAAAATTTTGGGCCTGAAAAATTTTTGGTAGTAACTTGAAATTTTCCAACGTCAAAATTTGGATGAAATTGGAGTCAGTGAGTTCTAGGGAAATCTGGTAACAAATGGGGGGTCTAATTGTGAATTTGACCACATGAGTATAAAGCTAAGACGTCAAGAAAACCGTACGACTTTATGAAATTGAATTTGGGCAAATAGAACTCTCGAAATTAATTGTAGCGTTAACGAGTATTTTTTGAGTGTCGTGGGATGAAAGTGTGCTGTGAAATGGGGGTTTGGAACTCTTAAATCAACTTTTTTTTCTCCATGCAAACCGTTATGGCGGGATTAGTGCTGCCACAGCGGGACAGTCGCAAAATAAGTCGATAATAAACCCCAAAAATGGCATTATTCTGCAATTTCCATTTTTGAGAGCTATGAGACGACCCTAGACGAGTTCTTGACAGTTTACCACCAAAATTTGGTGCTAAAGGTAAGGTTTTCGCTCTCTGATTCCATTTTTTGATTCGTAGAACGTAAAATCGTGATAGGAACTCGTTGGGGGAGGGTTTTGGATGGTGGGAAGAACCCTAGCTGCACCTTAGGGTCATAATTTGGGTCTTGGTTCAATGGGTTAGTTGTAATCCGAATAAATTAGACCTTAATTATTGATCCTCGCATTTAATTGTTTGTTTGTAGACCTAAAGCAAGCGGAAAGAATCCGAAAAGGGAAGAATCAAGTTTCTTAGGGGATTCAAGCTTTGTTCGAGGTAGGGTGATGGTTGTTATTTCATGTGTGTGATATATGTTTGTACTTGCTTCATTATATTGCATGTATGTATGCGAATGTTGCATTATTAATCACACTAATCGTAAATGAGTATGAACGAATAACCATATGCTATGAATCACCTCTTGATTGTATGCTATTGAGAATGTACATTATGATTGTGATTGTGGTATGTTGAATGGATCGGGTGTCAAGCAACGGCACACTAACTGGGATCAATTGCCATGTACCGTCATAAACTCTGGATCGGGTGTCACGAATCGGCACACTAACTTGGAATGGGTGTCACGATTCGGCACACTAACTGTTTGAGTATGGGTTTCGTGAGAGGACCAATGACTTGTCATATATGTGTAACATTGATAATATGGAATTGTGCATTGATCCAAAATGATATTAGTATTGTGTATGTTCAGTGTGTACATGTTTTATAATGTGGTAATGACTTGCTTATATTGCACTTAGTGGAATAGTCGTGTGATCCTACCGGTACATTGTGATTGTGTACTCATACTGCACTTGCTCCTTCTTTTTCGAGTACAAGGCATCTTCAGGAGGCTATTGACAGACCTCGTTTAGAATACCGGTGATCGATTCAAATTCAAGGGTGAGCCAGTTCTTCTAGGCTGTCATGAGTTCTCGTATGTTTAGTCCATTGTTATTCGGGATTAGTGAAACGACCCCAAAAATGCTCAAAAATGTGCTTCGGAAACACCTATAATTGTAATTTCCATATATCTCAAAATCCGTGCATGATTTCAGAAATTAGACTTCATATTCTTATTCATGGGGTCAAATTGAGTGGGGAATGGGTCTAACCCAAATTTTAGAGCAACCGTATCAAAATTCAAAAATCGCAAAAAATGTGATTTTGAGGGCCAACTTTAAAGGGGCATATCTCTTAGCACACAAGGAACTGGAAGGACCTCAAATTATCAAAATTAAAGCTCTTTGAGTTAGCTTTCCAACGCACTTGGTTTCACCTCATTCCGAGTTAGGATGAAGGAGTTATGACCATTTTCGTAAAACCTGTCTAGGGAGATTTGCAATTTCCAGTGAGCGATTTTTGCTCCTTAAGCCTCAATTTTTAGGCTTAAGTGTTGGGGACGTTTTTTATAAAAAGGGGATATGTCCCATACTTGATCTTTTTTTTTTACTTCAAAACACTCTCTAAGCCCTTTCCAAAATTCCACCAAGAACCTCAACCAAATTCAAAGATCTCAAGCTCTAATTCTGGATTCAAGATTCAATCTCAAGCTTCAATTCTCCATTCCAATCTTCATCAAGGATTCTCCAAAGTTGAGGTATATGGGTTTGATTGTGGAAACCTTCCTTTTCACAAGTCCAACCATTTATCCTCTATTACTACTTCAAGTTTATGGGTCCTTATGGTTATTTATGAACTCTTGAAGTATGAAATTACTACTACACACCCTATTATGGTCTATTTTGCATATTATCATGAAATGGAATTATTATGTGATGTTTATGGTTTTCATGCTTCCATGATCAAATTATGAAGGTGGATATATATGTATGTTGTTGGTGGGCTGATTTGTATGGATTTTGGAATTGGTTGGACTTAGTACTCTGGAAATACTTGATTTTATTTACATGAACAATAGCCCACCATGTGTTTGATAAAATGCCCATTTATAGAATTCTTAGGAAATTGAAGGTCCAATGTACGTCCTATGAGTCGGATGGTTATATAATTATTGAAATGATGATGAAATGGATACATGTATATGATTTTCTCTATATAGTGTTGTGAGTCAACCAAGCCTAGCTCGGGGGGTTGTAGGCCCGAGTAACCGTATCGAGGGGTTGGTACCTTGGTTGCCTAGTACGGGGGGTAGTAGGCCCGTATAACCATATCGAGGGGTTTGTATCTTGGTCCCTAGCTCGGGGGGTGGTAGGCCCGGGTAACCACATTGAGGGGTTTGTACCTCTTTCGCCTCTTCAAGGGGGTGGTAAGCCTTGGAAATACTATATTGACGGTCACTCGCTACACATGTACTACGCCCTACTAAATATGATTTTTATGTAAGCATCATTATACATATCATCTCATTAATATGCTATCTATCGGGTATGATTATGCATTTTGCCTATGATGTCCATCTATTGTTGCATTGCATTGTATCCCATATACTTAGTACATTCAAATGTACTAATGCATACTCTATGCCTACATGATGTCACCATGTAGGGACCGGAGCACCGCTTGACCATCCTCTTCCGCGTGGCTAATACGATTTTCTATCGAGCTTATTGGTGAGTCCTCCATTCCGAGGACGTTGCTTATGATCTCTTGCTATGTATAAGACTTTTCCTTTTTAATTATGTATTGACTATGAGGGTGAGCCCGGTAGTTTGTCTTGGCCCCCGCTAAGTATCCATGTTTAGAGGTGGTGTTGGACAAGTTGTGTATTTTGTTTGAGCTTGACTCATCTATGATATTTATGTATTATTCTCTTTTTTTCTCTTGCTCCCTTAGTCCCGATTTCCCCTTGACTATGCTTATCGCTTATGGTCATTTTAATTGCTTCCGCAACCAAGGATGTGTAATTATATGCTATGAGGCTTGTTTGGGGTTCCTTTGGGTTCCCCATTCGCCGATCACGTCTAGGCCCTAGGCTTAGGTCGTGACACTTAGACTAGTGCTTTAGATTTTCTTATGTTTAGTTGGGTTGTACCCATTTCCTTTAGACTGTTGGTTCCTTGTTAGAGTTTTGGTACATTGACTTTCAGGTTCTAGGAATTTATTTCCGCATTATTTTGTTAGTCGTTGTTAGATCTTTTGAAAGTTTATGGGAACTTCAGTTTTTTGCATTTAAACCTGCTTATGTATCTTTAAATGCTTAGTTTGAGGTTAGTTGATTAGTAGTTATGGTTCTCCCACCGGAGGTTTAGTATGGGTGCCACTCACGACGGTCTAGGTCGTGACATCGACATTTTGGAAGAAACCCAGCAAACTTAATTTGATTGAAAAATCTTTTTTTTTCACACATCTGATTCCTCCATCGTGGGTTTATTATTACTGTCCAAGTTTCCATTACTTATGGTACTATGGAAGCAAAGTGAACATGAAAACTTTCATAAACCAAGTGGGGAAGCTTTTATTCAGGCATAATGTATAAACGTACGTATCATTCGATTTGGTCTCATTTGATATGTATGTTCTTTAATTTTGAGTGTGCATAAATAAACTGTATGTGGTGTCTTAAATGGCAAGTTGCAGTGGCGGATGCACATTCAAGTGTATGGGTGCTCACATATGGGAGCCAACACTATTATTTATAAAAGAAACCTAGTAATTTGTATGAATATGTAAATTGAGCACCCATTTTGGTACCAACTTCAAATTACAAATAATTGAGCACCCATAACCAAAAAATTATGGATCCGCCACTGACAAGTTGTATATTATGTGGAGTCCTGCTTGCATTATGCAACATTTATCTACTTGTTCAATCATATATATATATATATATATATAAAATAGAACCTTAGGCCCGCCTATGTGGCGCCACCACAAATCATGATTCCCTTTTAATTTATTTATTTCCAAAACTAGCATTCCCCTTTCATGAAAAGTTGTCACTTATATGAAAATTGTGACTTTTCTGAAAAATTGTGATTTTTATGAAGAGTTGTGACTTTTATGAAGAGTTGCAACTTTTATGAAAAGTTGTGACTTTTATGAAAGATTGTGACATTTTCGAAGGGTTGTGACCTTTCGAAGGGCTGTAACTTTTCCAAGGAATTGTGACCTTTCCGATAAGGCACAATAAGCATTTGTTCACACTACCCTTTGTTATCTATAAATAGGGGGATTTCCTCTCATTTTAAAACAAATTGTGCATTCAGTGAGCTCGATTTTTTCCTTTCTGTTTCATTCTATTGTTACAGATCCTAGTATGTTTTTTTACAGTCATTAATTTATGCTTATGCTATTATATGTTATTTTTTAGTACATGTTTAAACATTGTTTTTTATGTTTCTGCAAAGTTACTGTTATAAGTATTTGTTAGTACAAATTAAATACCACACGTTAATTGAGTATCCATGCAAGTTTTCTCTACTGAAATTGTTGAATTACAATAAAAAAAAAATTCTTAAAGATCTATACTAACATAAAATTCAAATTTGGTATGTCATTGTAAGGACATAAAGACCTTAAAAATGTTATCGCACCTTGATGTGCGAAGTGAACCAGGAAAAGAAGACGAGAGTTAATAAACTTTTGACATGGGTTCAAGGATAAATTATAAAATCAAATTAAAGATGATTGATTGAAGGATAAATGATGAGATGTTATAATTATCATTTTCATTTACATTATTAATGTTTGTTACTACGTAATCTTGTATGTAAGATAATATTGTGTTTTAGTTTTAATGACTGACAGTTTTATGTATTATTTTATAAATTTCATGATATTAAATTCCCGCTGAAGCGCGAATAACTAGTTTTATATTAATTTACATGTTTATTTGCGTACACCAAAAATTGAAGGGATAGACGTCCACTAAACTCAAGTAAAAAAAAAAATTATGATCTTTAGAAGATTCACTTTCACTTGGACTGAAAGACCCTCATCAATGATTGTTTATGTGTCCTCGCCTACTCCTCTTCTACTGAATGCAACAAATGTGGCCATTCCAGTTAATAATTATATGTAAATATTCCTTCATTGTCGTTTCATTTTTTATTTAAAAATTAAGAAATTAACTTTCCATAAAATAAATAGATATTCAACTTGAGATGCATGAATTCATGTTTGTCTTTTTATTTAAGAAAGACAACTTTTTTTGTGTTGTGGATAGATACAAAATTTTACGACGATCATATTGTTTATTAGCATCGTCGATGCTGAAATCAGATCCAACATCATGTTCCTATTTTATTAACCCTATGAATTGCATACATACAAAAGATGAGTATAAAAAGAGAGCAGAAGAAAATAAAACGAATATTTGATCCTTCTTCTATATTTTAATTTCTCTAGAAGAAATCAAAACTCGTTTACTACAATTTTTTTGGAGCAAAACACGTTGCTATTTTCTTCACTATGTGTGTATAAATATATATATATACACCGCGTTAATCCAAAATAGCTTCTTACCAGCTATGTTCTGATGTATTAGTACATATAACATTTTTTTCTTCTTAATAACAAGTTGCATAATTGTAGGATTTTAACTTATATATGCAAAACCATTTTGAAACTTGGCCGGCACTTTCACCTTCTTTTTTTTTTTACATTATTGTTATAGACATTGTATAATTAACGGAGAAGGGTCTAAATTGCCCTTCAACTATTTGAATTGGTACAAAACTACCCTCTATCCACTTTTCGACTCCCCAAAACATATCCTTATTTCTAACGGTCCAGACCTATAAGGTGGATGAAGGCTAATATTGTACCAAATCTCATAATTTAAGGGTATTTTAGGCCCTTTTTGTTAAAATAATTTTATATTACTTAATCTATGGGATCATATCTTTGGCTTGATTTTGGATTCCACATTACATTTGAAATAGAAAAAAGGTTAGTCCTCTACTCTCTATCCACTATTTTTTCTTCTTGGATTTTGTCCATCAGTTGGTAAACACAAAAGACTTGTTGGTAATTGTTGAAATGTGGCCTTGAAATTTTCTTTGGTAAATTCACCAAACAAATTTTCTTTGGTAAATTCACCAACTAATTTTCGGTTGGCATATTGTTGGGAAGTTTACTAACGAAGAGAAAAGAGTTAGTAAATTTGGTTCTTCAGTATTCAATTATGTTAGTGCTATGTTGGCAAATATACTAAAATAAAATAAAATGTTGTTAGTATTTGGTTAGCAATTATATAACAGATAACAACTTGGTTGGTAAGCTCGATAGTAAATTCACCAAAATACATTGGTAATCAGTTTGTAATTTTAGTTAAGAAAAAAATGTGTTGGTATTTCGTTGGTAAATTACCAACGAATTTTAAAGCTGTAACTACGAATGACTATCTACTCATGTAACTTATGTTACTAATTGGTTAGTATTTTAAAAACACAAAAAGATCATTAGTAATTTGTTAGGAAGCTTACTAACTCATTGTGATTTTGTTGGTAATATATATTATTTATGGTCAATATTCGGTTAGTGATTGGTAATGTATATATATTGCCATATTACTAACTAAATGGTAATTCAATAGTAAAGTTTCACTTTATATATTTATATTAATCAATAGCTTTTACGAATCTTAAAAAGTCTGAAAACATAATAAAATCCAGTGATCCTTTGAACTTGACTAAAACAATGCAAAAGCTAAGATGAAGAGTTCAAAACAAATCCAAATACAGAAACAAACAATGAAAGATATGCGTACAATAGTTTGGAAATTTTAAATGACTCATATCATTATTTGATGATGGGTCATGTCTAAGCTAATGTGGTGTACCAGTTGGAGGTATACTACCGGGCAGTGTACCAGGGGTGGTTTAGGCAGCCCAGCTATGAGTATGGGCAAACGTTCTTGGAGAGTCTTATCAACTTGCTCTTGCATTTCTAGCTGCATTTCGTTTTTCATTTCTTCACACAATTCATGTCGTATCTATTCTCTCATCTCATGTTTCATCTCCTCCTTCATTTCTTGAACGTATTCCTTCACTTGAGCATCAAAACTACAATCTTGAGGTTGAGAAGTTGAAGCAGATGATGAACAAACGTTCTCATAGAAAACAGCTTGAGAACCAAGACCATATATACATGCCTTCCTAACCCCACCCACTTCATCCATGTAAATCTTTGAAGAATCTACTGTCGGAGACTCGCCAGATTCATCTACAAGCTGAGATGCAGATGTGATCTTAGACATTACAGCATCCTGAAAAATAAATAAATAAATGATATTATGTTAAGAAAAAATGTCTAGCGATTATAAGTATACAAGACAAATGATATCAGTCGACCATCTTTGTCATTGACAATACCTCCACCACACTAATCATTTCTACAGCTGCAATTAACATTTATTTTGACATACGCACCTGTAGTTCATATTCAGTGTACAAAAATAGTCTTTTAGGGACTAAGGTTTTTTTTTTCCAGAACTGAAAAGATAGCATTTCATAGTAGTTAGTAAAGCTATTATAGTTCAAAATCATACAACTAAACATGCTAAGAACTTTTGAAAGGAAGGATATAGAGGATCACCAAACAAAAGTACAAACCTACCAAACTAAGCTATTCTATCTATGCAAATCTATGCTTTTTAGATGCAATGTAATTCACATTGCCTAAACAGGAGGAAGCCTAACATATAGGCTTCAGAAGAACCAGAAACTTAGTAAACCTCTAATGTGTTGTCTTTTAATAAATAAATGTTACAGAATTGGTCTTAAAGTTGGAAAGTAAACCTCATCATTCACTTTTTAATTGGTTTTGTGGCTGTGAGAAATTCTTTGGCATTCTTTGCTACATCTGCCTCCAGTATTGCTTCTAAGACAATGTCAGAACCTTTTGCTCCATTTACACGTTTTGGCAACAATCCTGCGCTTTCAGCAGAGACAGGAAGTACAACAATACTGCCAGATTCATCGGTCAGTTCACTCAGACCTTCTCTCTCTATAGATACAGATTTCAAAGTCTGCCAATCTCGCATAAGCACCTGCTTGGCTGTGCATATCAGATAAAGCTGAGTTCCTTTAATTATGCTCCTTAGGTGTGATAGTTACTGTTTTGCTCTATTTATCAGATTTTTGAGGTCTATTTTCAACTATTGTAATCTCTTCATCAGATTTTTTAGGTCCATTTTCAACGATTGTACTCTCTTCATCAGATTTTTGAGGTCCATTTGCAGTCATGTTATCCCCAGCTGTAGTGTTGAAGTTGTCCACTAGCCTTGATGTCAGTGGACCAGGATTCATAAAAGAGATTGTTCAAATTTCATGACGTATAGCTTCTAGTTGAGCCATGGTATCTTGCAGTTCCTTATGCACCTGGCGAGCTTGGGACTGCTGCCTGACACTTTCTAACTGGCCACGAGCCAATTGAACATAACCAATGGAACGCCCAGCAAATCTGCCTACTGTTCTTGCGATGATTGGTAGATCTTTAGGTCCAATAAGAGCAGCAGTAGCACCAAGCAATAGAAATACCTCTCCATATGAAAATCCCAGCATCTCTTCTTTTCACTGTGTTTCTCTCTTATTATAGACCACCCCTAAGAAGATTGTTATCAAGGACTCTTTTCGGAAATTCGCTCAGGGAAGTCGTCTATGAGACTTGCTGGTGGGCAGTTAGCCATGCCAGACACATGCTGTTGACTCTTCTGCCATCACTCTGTAGAATTCCTACTTGAAGACGCGAAGAGTCCTCGGAGAAGAGCGGATCAACAGAAACAATAATTTTAGCTACTTATTAAGAATCAACTACGATTTGAACAATATTTATTTACGCTATTTGGATTATCGTTACTATTTCTACCATTGCCATGGCCATTATCTTCTTCAGCAATCGCTTCCACTTCGACAGGGCCTTGTATCCCAAGTTGATGTTTTAGAACTTGCATTTTTCTATTTCATTTAGAGCAAAAGAAATGTTGCATGTTATGAACTTCTTGACATACATCTACTCAGTACTATGTTATCCCACATCTTACTCTCCAAATTTCCCAAGTAGTAATGATAGGATTTAGAGATCAAGGCAATCAAAGAATTATGGCTCCTGCTTTTTCATCATTTAACTAAAAAACTTATGTAGGATAAGTTTACCAATGAATACTAAACAGGCCACGTATGATTTTCCATAATTTCTGGGCAAGCACACAATTACAGAACAAATGTTCCATCCCATAGCAGGTGAGGAGCAACAACATCTAGAAGATTGGCTAATCCCCATCTTGATAATCCTATTGTTTGTGGGTAATGTGTCCCTCAAAGCTCTCCAAACAACAAGAGTGAAATGCAAGATTTCTCTAACAAATGACAGACTAATGGGGAATCCCTCAGCAAACTACCATGGAAAGGAGAAATTCACATGGACAAACAAACAAATAAGGGTGGATGGAATATGAAGTATGATGGACAGCGCTCTTGGTAATTTTGACTGGATGATGACCTGGGGACATGTGCAAGTTGAGTACGACTTACCAGTGATTTCTGATCACTCTTCCATGATTATTAAGTTGTATGTAGCACCTCAGATGAAAAAAAAACTCCTTCCAGATTTTTCAAAGTCCTAGCTGACCATGAAGAATTCTTACCTATGGTTAGTGAAGAACAAAGACAACAAAAAGAACACGGGAAGATGAAAAATGTATAGCTTAAGCTGAGGGCACTAAAGCCACTACTCAAAAGGCTGCATAGTAGTGAATTTCAGTAATACAAAGCAACAAATTGATATGCAGGGTCTGCATAAAAGGCTCTTGTTGAATTTGGAGAAGTGGTTTTTAATAGAGGAGAGCAACTTGAATCAAAAGTCTAAGGCGAGGTGGATTAAGCTTGGGATTCCAACACAAAGCATTTATCTGCAGTGATGAAGGTAAGAGCTTAGAGGAAACAAATAACTTAAATTATGTCTTTATCGAGAAGCAAGCTTACAACTCATGAGGTCAAAGAAACTGAAAATGTTACATTTTAGAAGAGTCTTATGGGTTCTGCAGCCCCTACGCTACCAACAGTAGACATATCGATTATGAGAAGGGGACTTACACTTACTCTAGAACAGCAAACTACTCTAACAAGAACCAAGCTTACAACTCGTGAAGTCATACAAACTGAAAATGTTGCATTTTAGAAGAGTCTTATGGGTTCTGCAGCTCCTACGCTACCAGCAGTAGACATATCGATTATGAGAAGGGGACCTACACTTACTCTAGAACAACAAACTACTCTATCAAGAACCAAGCTTATAACTCTTGAGGTTATACAAACTGAAAATGTTACATTTTAGAAGAGTTTTATGGGTTCTGCAGCTCCTACACTACCAGCAGTAGACATTGATATGAGAAGGGGACCTACACTTACTCTAAAACAGCAAAATACTCTATCAAGAACCAAGCTTACAACTCTTGAGGTCATACAAACTGAAAATGTTACATTTTAGAAGAGTCTTATGGGCTCTGCAGCTCCTACGCTACCAGCAGTAGACATATCAATTATGAGAAGGGGACCTACACTTACTCTAGAACAGCAAACTACTCTATCAAGAACCAAGCTTACAACTCTTGAGGTCATACAAACTGAAAAATGTTACATTTTAGAAGAGTCTTGTGGGTTCTGTAGCTCCTACGCTACCAGCAGACAGCAGTAGACATATCGATTATGAGAAGGGGACCTACACTTACTCTAGAACAGCAAACTACTCTATCAAGAACCAAGCTTACAACTCTTGAGGTCATACAAACCGAAAATGTTACATTTTAGAAGAGTCTTATGGGTTCTGCAGCTCCTACGCTACCAGCAGTAGACATATCGATTATGAGAAGGGGACCTACACTTACTCTAGAACAGCAAACTACTCTATGTACTGAAGTCACCGACCAGGAGATTATAGATAGTCTCGATTGCACTTATAAAGCAGGGCCAGTGATCCACAATGATGTTTTGTTAGCTGTTAAAGATTTCATCCACACTGGAAAATTATATAGAGACATCAACTGCACTAATATGACACTAACCTCCCCCATTGTTAATCTTCAAATATTATAACCATGTGTTTAATATTTGGGATAAACATGATGAATGACGACTAAGTAAATTCTCAACAAAAATTAAGAAAGATAATCAGCAATGTTTGGTGTTACTTACATATGTGCTCTTAGACTTCAGATCCACAAACTCATCGTTTCTTTTGGTATGTGTCTTCTTCAAAAGTTCGTGTGGATGAGGTGGCCGTCCAAGAACAGTCGCCTAAAATTGAAATCACATCCATCAAAGTTATTACTAGAGGAATAACGTTGAAAAAATTGTAATTTGACAAAATGAAAATAATTGTACCAGTTGTCTTGCATGCTGTCGGTGAGTCCGGGAGCCTCCAGTATGGCGCGAGGGAGCAGATCCTTCACCACATTTCTCACTTGGTCGATTTTTGGAACATTGTGCAGATTTAGCCTTAAAAGTCTCAGTATCATAGTGAGGCTTCCAGCTCTCCCAAACAGATTTTGGGATAATTTTTTCGTTTCTCCTCAGAGGATCTTGCTTCACATAACATACCCTTGTATTGTATTGAACATTTTTTCATAAAATGATCCTTTATGGAACCTTCAGTTGTCATATTCTAATGGAATCACTTCTGTTTAAAAAGGGAAAGAAAAATATCACATGAATTGAAATAATAGAAATTTTTAATGAATCAAATACATTAATAAAATGATAGTAAAATGGAATTTATGGATATAATTAGTACATGAATATTATAGTAGAAGGAGACACAATTATGTATCAAAAGATGTACCAAAACAAGTATAATGGGTGTTGAAACAAGTCTGGTAAGAGAGAGTATATTGAAGAAGCTCGAATGAACATAGCTAAACTTGGAAGGCCAAATGCTCTGTTAGAAAATTATATGTGACGATTAGAGGAAATTATCAAAAAGTCTCATGGAGGAGGTTAACTGCAGTATCAGTGGTCCACCTAAATGGACATTCATTATGTACTTGGCTATACTGGGATGATTATACACCAGATACAGGTTTCTTGGATGGGGCATTGTTGATTATATGAGTTGTCCAATGTGCGGAGATACAAACGATACTATAGAGCACTTGCTTTATCAATGTACTTCCTCCCACAACGTATGGACTAAGTTGTTATAGTGGCAGGGCATAACAAGAGCTCCTATGGGACAGAAGGATGAAGTAGACTGGGCAAGTAATTTAATGAAAGGAAAGAGCCACAAAGCAGATATATAGAGAGTTGTCTTGGCTGGTAGTGTATACCATATTTGGATGGAAAGGAATCAACATATTTTCAAAGGCACACCAAGACAACCTGAAGTTGTAGTTAGACAAGCTATCCAAGACGTGTTTCATAAGAGTAATAACAATAGGAAATTTCGCTTCATTATTAGAAACTATGAACTTGTATCCCAAAATATTATTTTTTTCTAGATGTAGCAGATGAGACAACCTAAGTTTATCTTTTAGCTAGTTGTAGTGGTTCTGTTTCATCAGCTATGTTTTTCTTTTGTTCTTGTTTGATCTGTACAGTTCTACTTTCGTAATAAATCAATAGTTACTAAGAAAAATAGATAGTATAGTTTACCTTAAACTGCTCCCAGTAGACATCCTTAATCTCTGGTGTAACTGACTTCCAATCATATCCTTCGGGATCCAATTTTTCCTTAAAGATTTTTGTGATCGCCCGAGATACATCGTTACTTGGCTCCAAACTTGTATAAATATAACATGTAATTATTTCAGTACTCAATTTTATTTATGTACATCAAGCAGTTGCTAGAATGTATTATCAGTGTCTTTAGCGACATATAAGAGCTTGAAGAGGTAGAGGAAGTAAGGAAGAATAATATGAAATTTATGAAAGTATTATCAAAGAGACCATGATTAGACAGAAATTATAAAATCCTACTATTATCGTATCTTGAAATGACTAGCTGTGAGGATCCCATACTAACCTTGGGTTCAGTACGTAGATTCATATCTAAGCTTAATCTGGAACAAGTAAAAAAAATTCTAGTATGAATTCTAATGATATACTGCAAAAGATAAGAAAAGCTTGAGGAAATAAGGACTGTTGAGGTTAAAGAAATGTCACACCATTGCCAATACACACTAATATCAAATCAGATTCTAAAAAATGCACCATGTAGTTGATGTCTACATGAAAATCAGCTACAGGGTGGGAGTAAAATAGAAGACAATTATCGATTAGAAAAACAGGCTCAAGTATGTCGTTTTCAAACTCAGAAGTGTTATTTTCCTTATACAAGAAGTACCAACGAGCTAAGTTGCGCGGACTCTTCACTTTCGATGCCGCACCTGTGTCGGATTCTCCAAAAATACTCTACTTTTGGCGAATCCGACACGCACCCCTTGACATTATTGAAGAGTCCGAGCAACATAGCCAACGAGTACTACAAGCAAAACATAAACTGAAATGTCACTCAAAAAAATTAACATGTACTCTGAAGTTCATGTTCTCCGTTTTCAAATAAACATATTCTGCAAATAACAAGAAAATAGCCTCTTGAATTCATCAGATGAGTACCCCAAATGCAGACATAGAATTTAGTGAGCTTAAGAAAATTATAGAGAATTTCACATATTCCTACCAATTCTTAGTCCTGTAGTAAGATATGATCCAGTGGGAAAAGAAGAAACATACTTGTGAAAGCAAAGTAAACAATAATTTTGCCACACAATCTGAATATGTAGATCAAGAGCAAAAGTTCTTGGAACTGCACATTCAACTTTGTAATTCGAACATGTAGATCAAGAACAAAAGTTCTGGAAATTCATTCTACAACTTTGATTCCTTACCATGTTCTGTAGCAACATTCAACTATTGCTTCTTATATAAGAGAAATGTAGACATCAGTTAACAAGCTACTTTCTTCAAGAATGAATTTTTAGAAACACCTCAATTCTGTAATTCATTCCCATCAATGCAATTTAAGAAAACCAACAAAACTTTGAAAGATTTATAGAAAAATAGTATGGAAAGAAAATCAATATGGCTTATTTTCTTGCCAGAAGCAAAACAATGTAAATGAAACGATGTTGTACACTTACCGTCCCAGGACGATTTCAATTCGGGTGCGGGTATCATCAGTTGTATTTGACGAAGTTGTAGATACAATGTCATTTCTAGGTGTTTCTATCCCCACAGATGAAGATGGTACCGATATGTTGACAACAACTGAATCCAGCATAACTGGTGTCGGCACTTCAGGCAATGATGGTGCTTGATCAGGTGTGAAACTAGACATTAGAGGAGATGTCACTGGATCTGATGTTCTTTCTCCAGAATATCTGCTTCGTCCACCCCCCTTGGTGTCATATCTGCAATTTCAAAGTTACATGTCGATGAAATAATAACTTAATAATTGAATCATGGCCAGTTTGGTCAAATTATAACAAGAACAGGTAATTAGTAGATATATCACTTCAAGAACAAGATGCCTCTGAAAAGTTTAAAAAAAGTGTTAACCTAGACAATAGATAAAAACATAAACACTTCAAGGAATAAAGTTATTCCATCACTATTCAAAACATAGATCTAGAATGGTCTACTTCATATTACGAAATGAAAGTGAGGGATAGTTGCTCAAACAAAACAACCTGGAGAACAATTAAAACAAAATAAGTATACTGGAAAAAGAGAAATATAAATTGGTGACATTTAAAATTCAGAACTTTGTCAGCAAGAAATATAAAATATAATTGAAATAAAATCATCTTATATACTACGTTTCAGTCACTCTACCTCTTATATTTGAAGAGATTAGAGCTAAGCACTTTGACTCTATTCACTGCCACTTTCACAGTATGCCTCTTCATTCTCATTTTCATCATCTGATTCTGATTCTGGTTCATCATGAAATTCTGTCTCATCATCTAAATCATCATTCTCATCTCTTAAATTTATGAATTCTCCATTTGGATCATTTCGGACAACATTTTCATTGTCGTACACCACATCAAATCTTAAACCATCTCCGTCACATTGGAATGGCTCTGCAACATCTACTAGAGGAGACGATAAATATGATGGAGGCATAACAACAATACCCCGAGCTTTTGTTTTGCACACAGCCCACCAATCACTCTTAGCACGTCGTAAGCTAGGATAAGAAGCATAATACACTTGAGCTACTTGCATTTCCAAAACAAATGGTTCATACTTCTTCAATTTCCTTTTATGGTTGATATCCACAAGTTTATATTGCAGGTGAATCTTCATTCCTGCATTTGGTGTGGGGTCAAACCATTCATATTTAAATAAAACTGTTCTTTTGATCGGTGTACTGCCCTTGTACTCCAATTCAAGAATTTCAGTAAGCACACCATAGTAGTCATTGTCGTCTGCACTATAATTGGTTCCTTTTATGCAAACTGCACTATAATTGGTTCCTTTTATGCAAACGCCACTGTTATCAGATGCTCAGAAAAACTGCGACCTTTAGTGTGAAATTTAAAGCCGTTGACATTATAACCAGTGTATGGTTTCGCTGATCGACATGGACCTTCTGCAAGCGCCTTGATGAACTGATTATCTATGTGGACTCGAGCCTATTAAATTAAAAAAATTAGAGTTTCTTATAAGTGAACTAAGTACAGATGGAAATATATTGTACAAGTGCTCACATATCTTGTGAACCATGATGCAAAATCTTCATCAAGTTTCTTGTCCACTTCCTGCTCCGTAATTCGTGGAAAATTTTGATGAAGGGAGTCAATAAATTTCCTTTGGATCACATATAAGAAAAAGAATAAGTAAGTATTTTGATAATTATAATGTATAAATGTAAACAAAAGCTTGAAATCTTATTCCACATATGGCTGCACTTCTCTGCAATTTAGTAAAATATAAATATGAGTTGCTTTAAGTTCTTCTTCGGTTAGATATCTCATATTTAGTTCCCCAAATCCTCGACCTGGATAGGTGAATATAGAAAGATTACCATCATATCTATCTTGTTTGCCTATACCACCATCGTCATTTCGTGGCACTTTTCTATGCCTTGTGTAAATATGAGGCTCGAAGTAGTGTGAACAGAAGGATGAACCTTCATCAACTATATACGCAGTGCATATGCATCCTTCAACATGTGCCTTATTTCAAAAATTATATTTATTTTTTCGAAGATTTCTGAAAATAGTACAAAAGCTCAAGGCGTTAGTCATTCATAATGATGAAAATGAAGTACTTAAATAACAAAGTCTATTTTAGTGGTTAGGGACATATAAAAGGAATTACATATTGAGTCCATTGTACTATAAATAGATGCTTTACCATTTATATACTTAGGAGTTCCTTTCTCTACTGAAAGGATGACAGTTTTGTATTGGAAACCTTAAGTAGATAAAATTACAGCAAAGATCACTAATTGGATGGCCAGAAAATTATCATATGTCGGAGGCTTCAACTAATTAGAGCAATAATGTTTGGTATCCAAGCAGACACGTCACATCTATTTTTACTACCATAAAAGGTTATTAAACTCATCGAAGCTGCTTGTAGAAAATATTTGTGGACACGTCTGACCAATATTTCTAAAAGGACACTTGTAGCATAACACAAAGTGGCTCTTCCTAAAGGTGTAGGAGGCTTGACCATTAACTTGAAGGTCTGGAATCAAGCTCCAATTTGCAAACTGTTGTGGTTATTGAGTTAGAACAAGGAAAGACTATGAATCAATTTGGTCCATACATACTATATAAGATATTGGAGACTAGCATATCACATGGAGGTGCCCAATATGCTTTTTGGATGATAAGAAAAATGTGTCATATGTTGAAATTCTGGCAGATTATCATTTTAAATACACAAATAGAACATAGGGGGAGACAAAATATCATACACTTATAAAACTTTAAGAGGTGTTGGAGCATATGTTCCTTAGAAAAATCTCATATGTCATAATATTACATGTTGTGAAGACTGGCCTATGCAGCTATTTAAGAAGTAACATGAATTTATTTGAGTTTTCAAGTCCTATTTAATTTGAGTTATGACTTTCTATTGGAGATACTGATTAGGGATTGTCATAAGGACTGTAAGGTTATTTAAGTGTTGTCTAAGAAGGGAAGGTTGCTGGTTGGCTCCTCTCTAAGTTTGTATTGTCACTTAGTGATTAACAAAATCAGTTTAATTGCCCAAAAAAATGAAGTACTTGAATATATAAATGAAATCTTACCTCTCAAATGGATACATCCATCGATATTGTACCGGACCAGGTAGCAGCCTAGCATTGCTTCATAACCGAGATGCACAGGGAGATGATCCATTGAATCAAAGAAGCTAGGAGGGAATACACGCTCTAATTTACAAAGTAGTTCAGGTATTTCTTGTTGAAGTCTTACCATATCCTCTTCACGTATTACTGTAGAAGTGACATCCCTAAAGAAAGACTCGTCTCAGTAAGTGCTTCCCACACCTTTTTTGGTAATAGCTCACGGAATGCAATAGGAACCAATCTTTGCATGAATACATGACAATCGTGACTTTTCATACCAAATAACTTGTGTTTTGTCATGTCCACACACCTTCCCATAGTTGAGACATATCCATCAGGAAACTTTAGATTTCTCACCCATTCACACAACAATTTTTTTGACTCTTCTTTTAGTGTGTAAATAGCTTTCGGGTATTTTCCATCAACAGCATGTAATTCAGGTCGTCGACAGAACTCTTTCAACTCTTCTCTAGATTTTGGGTTATCTTTTGTTTTACCATCTACATCCAGCACTGTGTTGAACACATTCTCAAAGAAGTTCTTCTCAATGTGCATCACATCTAGATTATGCCGAATGAGATTGGTACTCCAATATGGCAAATCCCAGAATATGCTTCTCTTCTTCCAACCAGAAAACCTACTAATCCGACGATTAATAATATCAGCCCCAAGTTCTGTTACCTTTTTAAGTCCCAGTTCTTCTATCTCTTTTAAGACATCTTCACCTGACCGGAATGGGGTAGGCTGCATGGTTACTACTCTATTCTTTCTAAATGAGCTTATCCTTTATATATGGATGATTCAGTGGCAGAAACTTACGATGGTTGTCAAACCAGGACTGCTTACCACCTTTTGTCAAAGTAAAAGCATCAGAATTCTCCATACAGTATGTACATGCTAGCCTGCCTGCAGTACTCCACCCAAACAACATTGAATATGCAGGAAAGTCATTGATTACATCAAAGCAGCTCGCATTTTGAAATTTTACTTCTTAGAGATATCGTATGTGTTGACACCTATATTCCATAGATGCTTCAATTCAGCAATCAAAGGCTGCAAGAAAACATCTAGTTGCTGCTTAGGATTCTTTGGCCCAGGAACTATAACTGACAAAAAATAAATAGGGATCTTTCATACACATCCAAGGAGGCAAGTTGTATGGTGTCACAATTACTGGCCAAGATGAATATTGTTTTCCCGTTTGTCCAAATGGTTGAAACCCATCTGTTGATAGCCCCAATCTAACATTACGACTTTCCTCTGAAAAAGATGAATGCTTCTTATCAAAGTGCTTCCAGGCAGGTGCATCTGAACAGTGATGCATTACACCTTCCTCAACTTCATGTTCAGCATGCCAACGCATGTGCGAAGCAGTTGCTTTGGAAGCATTCAGTCGTTGCAGCCGTGGAGTAAGAGGAAAGTAATACATCTGTTTAAATGGTACAAGATTTTTCTTTGAAACAGATCTTTGACTTGTAGGCTTGTACCTGGGATGACTACAAAACTTGCAATTTACAAGCTCACTATCCTCTCCCCAGTAAATCATGCAGGCATTGACACAAGTATGAATTTTTTCAACTGGCATGTTCATTCCCTTCATTAATTTTTTAGTTTCATAGAAATTTTTTGGCATCACATTATCAGGCGGAAGCATCTCACTCATATACTGACAAATTTCATCAAAACATCTATCAGAGAGGTGGTGTTTAGTCTTGATGTGCAACAAACGACAAACAGCTGATAATTTTGAGTGTGTTTCACAACCAGGCCACACTTCTTGATTTGCAGAATCAAGTATATCATAAAAACTTTGTGCATCAGGATTAGGTAATTCTTCCATATCATCTGGAACAATGCGGGACCAGCAGCCTCATGAACCATTCTATGATATGATGTAGTAGGTGTAGGATCATCAAATGCACCAACATTCACGGGTAGGTTATTCATAGTATGATCCCGTGATATCCTTTCATCTTGATCTATGCTTCTCGCAACGTCATTTTCTCCATGCAAGTACCATACATGATATCCCGGTACAAAACCTTCTTTTAATAAATGCCCATGGACAGTATGAACATTTTCAAAGTTTCTATTTTGACATTTCTTTCGGTTACATGGGCACCTTAGTCTCTCAACGTCCCTCCCTTCTAGATGACTCATAGCAAACTCAATAAAAAGTTGTACACCCCTTACGAATTCAGGATCATATAGACCTTTGGTTAATCTTTTGTACATCCATTGACGATCTGAACTCATTTTACTTATAAACCTTCTATTCTGATAATGTGAGAAAGGTAAATAGTGAAACAAAAGCACGCAAAGAATTGAAAAGAAGAAATTTGCAGTATAACAGAAAATGGAATATAGAATAATGTTATTTGTTTTACCTTTGAACTGGAAATCTCTATTTTTTACAGCAGGTATGCAAGTTGTATATATATAAACTAAATAACAACCTTTACTCCTAAAATAACTCCAACAAAGTCCTATTCAAATAAATAGTAATATGATATCATTCCTAAATAACGGGAACGGAAATATTTGACTCAATTAACTTAAAAGCAATCACAAGTTAAAACAGTATAAGAGAACATATGCAGATGCACTAATTTTTAACAAATGGCATTATAATTATAAAATATTTGAATAGTTAAAAAGGGTGCAATTTATAATCAAGGCAACAAGACAAATGTTTCCACTGAAGCTTCATTTTTTTTAGTAGCTTAGTATAATCAAAACTTCATAAAACATGTAACTCAAAATATGAAGGCAATGAAAAGTATTATGTTCTTCTACATCTTCTGTAGTTTTAAACATGTAACAAATGGCATTATAATTATACTGTGATTGAAATAGTTGAAAGGAAATTGACCTCCTAGAAAATGTAATATCTCTCTTTTGGTGGCAGACTTACACTCATCAATAGAGTGTTGCACAACTTTCCTACCTACCTCATGTCCCTATTTCCATTACCAAAAAACATTCAGGAAAGACTAGATCTGTTAAGAAGAGATTTCTTATGGGAAGGTAACTGTGAAACTAACAAATTTCATTTGGTTATTATACCAATGAGACATAGCGGGATAGGGGTTAAAGATTTGATCTTGCACAACATGAATTTTCTAATGAAATGTCATTGGAGATACAACATGGACAATCTTGTACTATAGAAAGTTGTAATATGGTGCAAAGCAACTGGTGCACAAGCCAAAATAGAGATCTCCATGGATCAGGTTCCTGGAAACACATTTCAAAGCAATGGTGGAAGGTCCAACCCAAGTCTTCACTTAAGCTAGGGAATGAAGATCACATCTCTTTCTGGAAACAAAGATGGTTAGGGACAAAGAATGCGAGAGATGAATTCTCATCTCTTTTTCTAACAGCCAACAATCAAAGAATCCACTATTTCTTAGTATTGGCAAGGCAACTATAGGATAAACTAAGCTTCATTAAAAATACTAATATTTGGATACAGTATGATGATTAAGAAGTTTTATACTCTTACGATTTACTAAATCGACAAAAAAATATTCACATACAACTTTTGCTCAAAATTGTTTCTAACTGTGGCGTTTAGAATTTTACTTTTGTCCGGTCAAATAATATCACTTTAAAGATTAAAGGACATAGTCAGTTTGTTGTTTGAAGGTTAAAAAATGGTTTGCACTTTTAAACAATAAGTACTTTTAGTAAATTCCATAATCACTTTGTTAAGTTTTGAATGATGTGCCTTAATCTATAAACTTATCTTTTACCAGGGGGCACAAAAATAGTGGACCGAACAGTTAACAAATAGCATTATAATTATAAAATATTTGAATAGTTAAAAAGGGTGCAATTTATAATCAACGCAGCAAGACAAATGTTTTCACTGAAGCTTCATTTTTAGTAGCTTCGTATAATCAAAACTTTATAAAACATGTAACTCAAAATATGAAGGCAATCAAAACTATTATGTTCTTCTACATCTTCTGTAATTTTAAATCTTTTCTCTAGCGGTTTCAAACTTGAAGGAGCTTGTAGAAGTACGTGCTGCAAAGCAATTTGTTTTTCTATAACACACTTGGGGCTTCTACCAGAGTGATTGGGATGGAGTGATTGAAAAAATTGAAAGTAAATTGACCTCCTAGAAAATGTAATATCTCTCTTTTGGTGATAGACTTACACTCATCAATAGAGTGTTGCACAACATTCCTACCTACCTCATGTCCCTATTTCCATTACCAAAAAAAGATTCAGGAAAGACTAGATCGGTTAAGAAGAGATTTCTTATGGGAAGGTAACTGTGAAACTAACAAATTTCATTTGGTTATTATACCTAAGAGACATAATGGGCTAGTGGTTAAAGATTTGATCTTGCACAACAAGAGTTTTCTAATGAAATGTCATTGGATATACATGGACAATCCTGAACTATAGAAAGTTGTAATTTGGGAAAAATATGGGGCAGAAAGCAACTGGTGCACAAGCCGAAATAGAGATCTCCATGGCCCAAGTCTCTAGAAACACATTTCAAAGCAATGGGGGAAGCTCCAACCCAAGTTCCAGCTGGGGAATGAAGACCATATATCTTTCTGGAAAGAAAGATGGTTAGGGACAGAGAGTGTGAGAGATGATTTCTCATCTCTTTTTCTAATTGCCAACAATCAGGAATCCACTATTTCTTAGTATTGGCAAGACAACTCCTGGATAGAGTAAGCTTCATTAAAAATACTAATATTTGGATACAGTATGATGATTTAGAAGTTTTATACTCTTACGATATACTAAATAGACAAAAAGATATTTTCACATTCAGCTTTTGCTCAAAAGTGTTTCTAACTGTGGCATTTAGAATTTTATTTCTGGCCGCTCAATATAATATCACTTTAAAGATTAAAAGATATAGTCAGGTTGTTGGTTAGAAGGTTAAAAAAATGGTTTGCACTTTCAAACAGTAAGTACTTTTAGTAAATTCCATAATCACCTTGTTAATTTTTGAATGATGTGGCTTAATCTATAATCTTTTGGCAGGGGCTCAAAAAATAGTGTACCAAATAGTGAACCCAATTCACAACTATGTTAGAGAAATCAACATATCAAGGGGATTCAAAAACACAAGTCTATATATTCACTATATGAATCCTATATATTAATTGAGCAAATAGAGCACATTAGAAGTTCTACAATTGACTGATTGTCTGAAACAAAAAGGAGAAACTAAGCTTGATAAAGAATACTTACCACTTAGCGGAAAGGATAGTGAAACTGAGAATCCAAGAGCCACAGATGAATTGCGAGTGAGTGTAGTCGGAGACAATCCTTAAAATGAGATGAAGATGAAAATGATTTAGAAAAAGTTATGATCCTGAATGTGGGCAGAAATTAGAGAAAAAACTGAATAGTGGCGAAAGTCTCTGTAATTTAGGGAAGTGGGGAGTTTAGCGGAAAAGTTTTTGCTTTTTTTTCTCTTCTTTTCAACTTTTTTTTTTATTTCAAATATAATGAATTCTTCCAATTTTTATTTGAAGTATTTGTACAATTCTTTTAAGATTCTTTTTTATTCACCAGAAATAAAGTCAAAAACAAAACCCAATCTTTAAATTGATGAAATTAAAATACTAAAAATGTAATAATATGTAGGAATTGGAGCAAGTACTGAAATCTACAACAAGCTAAGTACCTCAGCAAAAACAAGCAACACATGCAATGATTAATTGAACAAAAGGGGGTGAATGGGGATGAAGACATACCCAGCAACACGATGTTGGTCTTTCTGTAGATATGAGATGCAGTCCATGAGTTGTTATACTCTTGAAAGATTAAAGACCTGATTTTCTCTAAGAAATACTCCATATATCAAATCACTGCAGCGAATTAGAGCTTGAGATGAAAACTTAGGCAATTTGTAGCTGAATTTGTTCCACTCTTGAGAGGAGATCTATCATTGATCTGTAGTGGAACTTAGAAAACAGATCAGTACGAAAATTACCCAGTTCGATCTATCTAGCTTTGCTTAGAAATTCTTGATGAAATTTGTTCTTCTTCATTCAGCTTTTTGTTTCTTGTTCACTGCACTTAGAAATTCTTGATGGAATTTGTTTTTGTTCACTGCAGCTTAGAAATTCTTGATGGAATTTGTTCTTGTTCACTGCAGCTTAGAGATTCTTGATGAAGATTACCCAGTTCGATCTAGTAAGAATCAAGTGAGCTGATTTTTGTTTCTTGTTAATATCGCCTGCATTTGTTGTTCTTTTTGGACATTTTTTGTTTTTTTTTAAAAATTAAATTTGGGATCCTTTTATTTGATAACTCAGGAAAAAAGAAAATACACACTAACTCACGCCTATTGCCCAAGTCTGTAATGACAAAAAGAAAAATTATAATAAAATGCCATCTACTAAGTTATATATTTATATTTATATGTTAAGTAGGTTTTGAAAAAAAATGTAAGGATGAAAAGTTAAATAAAAAATATTCGTACTATTTTTTATCCTAATTTATATGATATAGTTAATTTAATTGGACATGAATGAGTGAGATCCAATATGAATACAATGTTGATAAAGTTGAAATATTTTTCATATAAAGAAATGTGTCATTTTTTTCGTATTAACTAAATAGAAAATTGTTTAGAGGGTAGTATGTAAAAATGTTACACAACATATATATATATATATATATATATATATATATATAAAAAACTACTTTAATTAACTTTTCGATAAAATACATTTGTGTATACATGAATTGTAGATATTTTGTGCTGACTAAATGAGTGATTGCTAATAGTTCGATATTGGAGCTTTTCTCTGAATACAAATTAAGTCTAATAAAGATTTATAGCTACTTTTTTTTTTATAGTTCGTACATGATATTAAATTAATATTAATAGTCATATACATATTTCAATAAACACGCTCATCACAATTGTAGACTTAAATCAAAAGAAAGAGTCCTCTACTATTAGACAAAAAATGACCTTTCCGAGCTAACCGCATTGATGAAATTCTCATTTGAGCACGTTTACCAAAAAATGTTGACCGAAGTCAAATTTTGGGCAAAACTTAAAAGATATACGCCTAACGGCACAAACTGAAAAGGAAAGCCTCAAAATCCAAACCAACAATCTTATTAGATAAAAAATGAAATTTCAAAGCTTACCGCGCTGACAGATTTCTCATTTGAGCACTTGTACCAATTTTTTTGACCAAAGTCAAATTTTGGCAAAAAGTTAAAAGTTAAAACACCTACCGGTACAAACTGAAAACGAAAATCTCAAAACCAAAACCAACAATCCTATTAGACAAAAAATGACCTTACGGATACAACTACGATGACGAAATTCTCAGTTGACCACGTTTACTAAATATATTGATCGAGGTTATAATTTTGCCAAAACCTAAAAGTTAAAACGCCTAACGGCCTCAAATCCCGAACCAACCATCCTACTAAACTAAAAATGACCTTTCGAAACTAACCGCACTGATGAAATTTTAATCTGAGCATGTTAACCAAAAATATTGACCAAATCTATATTTTTTTGCAAAAACTTAAAAGTTAAACGCCTAACAGCATAAACAGAAAATGGAAGCCTCAAAACCTAAACCAACCATCCTATTAGATAAAATGATCTTCTGAAGCTAATCGCGTTGACGGAATTCTCATCTAAGCAAGTTTGCAAAAAATGTTCGACAATTCCAAATTTTGGCCAAAACTTAAAAGTTAAAACATCTAATGACACAAATTGAAAATGAAAACTCAAAACCCAAACAAACCATCCTAGTAGATCTAAAATGACCTTCCAGAGCTACCCGCGCTGATGAAATTCCAATTTGAGCATGTTTCGCAAAAATATTGACCAAATTAAAATTTTAACCAAAACTTAAAAGTTAAAACGTCTAATAGCACAAACTGAAAATAGAAGCCTCAAATTCCGAACCAACCATCCTACTAGACCAAAAATGACCTTCTGAGGCTAACCACGCTGATTAAATTTTAATCTGAGCACGTTTACCAAAAAAATTGACCAAATCATAATTTTAGCCAAAACTAAAAAGTTAAAACATCTAATAGTACAAACTAAAAATAGAAGCCTCAAAACCTAAACCAACCTTCCTTTTTAATAAAAATGACCTTCTGAAATTAACTGCGCTGACAGAATTCTCTTCTGAGCACGTTTGCAAAAAATGTTAAGGAAAGTCAAATTTTGGCTAAAAGTTAAAATGCCTAACGTCACAATCTGAAAAATGACAACCTCGTAACTTGAACAAACCATCCTAGTGGACCAAAAATGACCTTTCAGAGCTAGCCGCGATGATGAAATTCCAATTTGAGCATGTTTCCCAAAAATATTGAACAAATTCAGATTTTAACCATAACTTAAAAAGTTAAAACGCCTAACCACACAAACTGAAAATAAAAGCTCAAATTCCGAACCAACCATCCTAATAGACCAAAAATGACCTTCTGAAGCTAATCGCGCTAATGAAATTTTATAATGATCACATTTACCAAAAATATTGACCAAATCTACATTTTGGTCAAATGTTAAAAGTTAAAACGCCTAACAACACAAACTGAAAATTGAAGCCTCAAAACCTAAACCAATCATCTTATTAGTTAAAAAAAGTGACCTTCCGAAGCTAACCGTGCTGACGGAATTCTCATCTGAGCAAGTTTGCAAAAAATGTTAGGCAATTTTAAAATTTGGCCAAAAGTTAAAACGCCTAACAGCACAAATTGAAAATGAATACCTCAAAATCCGAACAAAATCATCCTATTAGATCAAAAATGACCTTCCAAAGCTAACCGCGCTGACGAAATTCCAATTTGAGCAAGTTTCCCCAAAATATTGACCAAATTCATAGTTTAACCAAAACGTAAAAGTTAAAATGCCTAGCAGCACAAACATAAAATAAAAGCCTCAAATTCCGAACCAACCATCCCATTAGTTAAAAAAAATGACCTTTTGAAGCTAACTGCGTTGATGAAATTCTAATCTGAGCAAGTTTGCAAAGAATGTTAGGCAATTTCAAAATTTGGCCAAAAGTTAAAAGTTAAAAGTTAAAACGCTTAACGGCACAAACTGAAAATGAAAACCTTGAAACCCGAACAAACCATCCTATTAGACAAAAAATGACCTTCCAGAGCTAACTGCGTTGACGAAATTCCAATTTGAGCATGTGTTCCCAAAAATATTGAACAAATACATATTTTAACCATAACTTAAAAATTAAAACGCCTAATAACACAAACTGACAATAAAAGCCTCAAATTCCAAACCAACCATCCTAATGGACAAAAAATGACCTTCTGAAGCTAGCCGCACTGATGAAATTTTAATCTGATCACATTTACCAAAAAAATTGACCAAATCTACATTTTGGTCAAAAGTTAAAAGTTAAAGCACCTGACAACACAAACTGAAAATGGAAGCCTCAAAACCTAAACCAACCATCCTATAAGATAAAAAATGACCTTTCGAAACTAACCGCGCTAGCGGAATTCTCATCTGGGCACGTTTACAAAAAAAGTTACGCAAAGTCAAAATTTGGCCAAAAGTTAAAAGTTAAAACGCCTAACAGCACAAACTGAATATGAAAACCTTGAAACCCAACCAACCATCCTACTAGACCAAAAATAACCTTTCGAAGCTAACTGCGCTGATGAAATGTTAATCTGAGCAACGTTAGCGCTGATGAAATGTTAATCTGAGCACGTTTACCAAAAATATTGACCAAATCTAAATTTTGACTAAAAGTTAAAAGTTAAAACGCCAAACAGGCCAAAATTAAAATGGAAGCCTCAAACCTAAACCAACCATCCTATTAGATAAAAAAAATGACCTTCCGAAACTAACCGCGCTGACAGAATTCTCATCTAAGCACGTTTACAAAAAAAGTTAAGCAACGTCAATATTTGGCCAAAAGTTAAAACGCCTAATGACACAAACTAAATATGAAACCCTCGAAACCCGAACCAATTATCCTACTAGACCAAAAATGACCTTCCAAAACTAACTGCGCTGATGAAATGTTAATCTGAGCACATTTACCAAAAAAATTAACCAAATCTAAATTTTGGTCAAAAATTAAAATTTAAAACACCTAACATGACAAATTGAAAACGAAAGCCTCAAAACTTAAACCAACTATCCTATTAGATAAAACTAACCTTTCGAAACTAACCACGCTGATAGAATTTCCATCTGAGCACGTTTACAAAAAATGTTAAGGAAAGTCAAATTTTGACTAAAAGTTAAAAGTTAAAACGCCTAACGGCACAATCTGAAATTGAAAACCTCGTAACCTGAACAAACCATCCTAGTGGACCAAAAATTACCTTGTAGAGCTAACTGTAGCGATGAAAATCCAATTCGAGCATGTTTCCCAAAAATATTGAACAAATTTGGATTTTAACCATAACTTAAAAATTATAACGTCTAACAGCACAATTGAAAATAAAAGCCTCAAATTCCGAACCTACTATCCTAATAGACCAAAAATGACCTTCTGAAGCTAACTGCGCTGATGAAATTTTAATCTGATCACATTTATCAAAAATATTGACCAAATCTACATTTTGGTCAAAAGTTAAAAGTTAAAATGTTTGACAGCACAAACTGAAAATGAAAGCCTCAAAACCTAAACCAACCATCCTATTAGACAAAAAAATGACCTTCCAAAACTAATTGCGCTGACGGAATTCTCATCAGAGCACGTTTACAAAAAATGTTAAGCAAAGATAAAATTTGGCCAAAAGTTAAAAGTTAAAACGCCTAACGGCACAAACTGAATATGAAAACCTCAAAAATCAAACCAACCATTCTACTAGACCAAAAATAACCTTCTGAAACTAACTGTGCTGATGAAATGTTAATCTGAGCACATTTATCAAAAATATTGACCAAATCTAAATTTTGGCCAAAACTTGGAAGTTAAAATGCCTACCAGCACAAACTTAAAATGGAAGCCTCAAAACCTGAACCACCATCCTATTAGATTAAAAAATGACCTTTCGAAGCTAATCGCGCTGACGGAATTCTCATCAGAGCACGTTTAAAAAAAAAGGTAAGCAAAGTCAAATTTTGGCCAAAACTTAAAAGCTAAAACACCTAACGGCACAAACTGAAAATGAAAGTCCCAAAACCCGAACAAACAATCCTATTAGACCAAAAATGACCTTCCAAAGCTAATCGTGCTAACAAAATTCCAAGTTGAGCATGTTTCCCAAAAATATTTACCAAATTCAGATTTTTGCCAAAAGTTAAAATTTAAAATGCCTAATGGCACAAACTGGAAATAAAACCCTCAAAACCTGAACCAACCATCCTATCAAATAAAAAATGACCTTTCGAAGCTAACCACGCTGACGAAATTCTTATTTAAGCACGTTTGCAAAAAATGTGAAGGAATATCAAATTTTGGCCAAAACATAAAAGTTAAAACGTCTAACGACACAAATTGGAAATGAAAACCTCAAAATCCAAACAAACAATCCAATTAGACCAAAAATGATCTTCCAAAGCTAACCGCATTGATGAAATTCCAATTTGAGCATGTGTTCCCAAAAAAAATGATCAAATTCAAATTTTTGCCAAAAGTTAAAAGTTAAAATGCCTAACGACGCAATAAGAAAATAAAAGCCTCAAAACCCAAACCAACCATCCAAATAGACCAAAATTGACCTTCCGAAGCTAACCGCGCTGATGAAATTTTAATTTGAGCACGTTTACCAAAAATATTGAACAAATCTAAATTTTGGCCAAAACTTAAAAGTTAAAACGCCTAACAGCACAAACCTAAAATGGAAGCCTCAAAACCTGAACCACCATCCTATTAGATTAAAAAATGACCTTTCAAAGCTAATCGCGCTGACGAAATTTTCATCAGAGCACGTTTACAAAAAATGTTAAGCAAAGTCAAATTTTGGCCAAAAGTTAAAACGCCCAACGATACAAACTGAATATGAAAACCTCAAAATCCAAACCAACCATCCTACTAAACGAAAAATGACCTTCCAGAGCTAACCGCGCTGACGACATTCAAATTTGAGCATGTTTCCCAATAAAATTGACCAAATTCAAATTTTAGCCAAAAGTTAAAAGTTAAAACGCTTAACGACACAAACTGAAAAAAATAAAAGTCTCAAAACCCGAACCAACCACCCTAGTAGACCAAAACTTATATGGCTAATTGTGGTGACAAAATTTCAATTCGAGCATGATTACCAAAAATATTGACTAAAGTCAAATTTTGGCCAAAACTTAAATGTTAAAATGCCTAATGGCACAAACTAAAAACGGAAGCCTCAAAATCCGAATCCTCTATTTTATTACATAAAAAATGACCTTACGCATCTAACTGCACTGACGAAATTCTCATCTAAGCATGTTTATCAAATATATTGACCCCTACATAAAAAATGATCTTTACCGGTAATTAATTAGCAATTGCTGCTAAATATGTATTTTTAGCGGCAATTAGCACTCTTCGTATATGTCCCTAAAGGCTTTAGCGACATTGGATATAATGACACTTAACTAATGCCGGTAAATACTTTAACACTCTTAATTGATGTGTCTATTTATTGCCGCTAAAAGTTATTTTTGTTGTGGTGGACCAAAATTTAAAAGTTAAAATACCTAACGCACACACTAAAAATGAAAGCCTCAAAACCCGAACCAACCATCCTATTAGATAAAAAATGACCTTTGGAGTTAATTACGTTGACAGAATTCTCATCTGAGCACATTCACAAAAATATTGACCAAAGTCACATTTTGGCCAAAATATAAGATTTAAAACACCTAACGGCACAAACTAAAAATAGAAGCCTCAAAACTTGAACCAACCTTCATGTTAGCTAAAAAATGACTTTTTGAAGCTAATGACACTGACAGAGTTCTAATCTGAGTACGCTTACCAAAAGTATTGACCAAAGTCAAGTTTTGGCTAAAATTTAAAAGTTGAAACGCCTAACGACACAAACTGAATATGAAAGCCTCAACACTAGACGCTGATTTACCAGAAAATTTAACTTCAATTGGTAAATTTACCAACTATTCAAATATAAGTTAGTAATTAATAATTTACCAATAAATTTTATCACAGTTGGTAAGAGTTACTATTCAAATCAACATTCATATGTAATATTACCAACTAATAATTAATATGTCGGTAAATTTTACCAATGGATTAATGATCGATTGGTATATTACCAACTATTTTAATGATGTTAGTAATTTACTAACTACAATCTTTATTCGTCGGCAAAATTTCCAACTAATTGGATATTGGTTGGCAAGTTTACCAACAAATTACATTTCGTTACTAATTTACCAACACATTTATATTTTGTTGGTAAATTTAGCAACACAATCTTGTCGTTGGTTAATGTTTGGTTAGTAATTCATTGGTAATATGTTAATAAATTATATAAACAATTTTTTTGTTATATTTACCAACCAATATATACTTCATTGGTAATATTACCAACAAAAGGTGTGCATTAGTAATATTTCAGTTGGTAATCCATTGATAGAATGTTGCTAAATTTGGCGCCATTTTTTTCCGCCGTACTTACCAACTAAAATACTTAGTAAGATTCGTTGTTAAGTTTTAAAATATAATTCAGTTAGAAATATGTTGGTAATTTGTTAGTAGAATACTAACCAACTTAAGTTGTTAGTAAAATCAGTTGGCAATTTGGGGTTTTTTTGTAGTGTATATCCACCCCCCCCCCCCACACACCATGATAATAATACAAACTAAAAGAATATGAACGTGTAGGTTCATTTCAAGTTAGGGTCCCTAATATCTTGATCAAAAATAAGAGATTCAAAAAAAGAATAAAAGGAGAGAATGATAAAAACAATTGGATAATTGATAGATAATTTATATAAATAAAAAAAGATAATTTTTTTAGATGAAAAATCATATGGGGTGAGTATGAATTTTAGTTGAATCCCTAGTTATGAGTTGAGTTAAAATAAATTGAGGGTTAATTTAAAATAACTCAATTGTAACATATCATGAAATTAATAATTTTTTTGATATTATATTCAAGCGTATCAGGTCAAAACATGAATTATGTGGTTTTTATTATTTATTTGCGACGAGTTTAAATTTGGATAAGTTAGATTAGGTAACATAATAATAATTATTTAATAATTTTTATTTAGGGGGCTTTGTTAAAAATAAGGGCAAATATGAGCTCATTGGTAACATCAAGGGTATATTTGGGCTAAAAGGTTGACTTCAAGGGTATTTAGGGACCAAAAGATGGATTAATGATAATTTTGTACCAATTCAAATAATTGAGAGACATTTTAGGCCCTTCTCCGTATAATTAATAAGGTATAAAGATCCTTTAGTATTTGAATAAAAAAATTGTTCAGCGGACATTTATATTCATGTTTTAAAACTAGATAGACATGGCCGTGCTATGCACGGCCCAACATGTTGGATTTTGCGACATCTTTCTATTTGCTACAAGTATATTTACTTAGTATTTTTTGCGCCAATAAGAAACCATTCTCTGAATTCAAGATCAAAATAAGTAGTTTTCGACAAATAGACTTTATATGATATCTCAATACATTAAATATCATGTTCATTAGTTTCTAGTAATATACACGATAGTCCCACCTTAGATTGTTAATCTCCACAATATCATCACAAAACAATATATGAGCAGCTTTACATCACCTTCAAAACGCAGATAAACACCAATTAACTTCAAGTTATACTACAAAAATAGCATATCCAGTATAATCACACAAATGAGCTTTAAGAAAAATAAAGTGTACACATACCTTGACCCTATCTTGAAAGATAGATTATTTTCAATAGATCTCAACTTAAGGATTGTAGCAAAGCACTAATGTGAAGAAATTTAGAATTTTATAAACTCAGGAAAGGAGGGATTTACTTTGGGAGAGAAGGGGTCATAATTAAATACTGCAGGACATTTATAAAGTACTTGTTACTATTAGACAATTGATTTGAATAAGATTAAGTTATTTTCAAAAAGCTTTATTTACCTACAAGTCATCATTTGAGCATATTTTGGATTCAAATAAGTAAATTAATGAATAAAAGACTATTTGTCAAAATTACAAAATTTACAATTTAAGATATCATAATCCCCTCTCGGATACATTTATCCCCTCTCGGATACATCCCTCTCATAGAGTAATATATCATTTGCAATGTATCGAAAAATCAAGGAATGTATTCAAAAATAATGAAAAATTTGAGATTTTTGTAATTGAGAAAACTTCTGGAATAGGATGTAATTAGCCTCCAAAGATATGAGATTTTTGTACTTTATACTATGTTTAAATGAAATTAATCGTTTTCAATTTACGTACATTGGTGAAAAGAATATTCTGATAGTAAAATAATTTAAATTTTAAGATTAAGTAGATTAAAATTTAATTAATTATAGTGGATTGTTTACTTATTTACTTAATATTGCTATTTTCTTTTCTCAAATAAGAAGTTACGAATCGAAACACATGAAAATCAGTACATTAATTAGAGAAGTAAATAAATTTAAGTAGATTAATATTTAGAAAGAGATGTCAAAAATAGCAAATGCCTAATAGTAGTTTCAAAAATTATGAATAAATTTCGGAATAAGATCAAAAAAATTTGGCAAGGAAATCAATACGATATGTAATGATATATGCATCAAAATATCATGTTAATTTAACATTTAATTCTAGATAGATTTTTTTTAAAAAAAAAAAGAAGAGAAAATACATTTATATTTTGAGATTGTTTGCAAATTTTTCACTAAACTGATAAAAATAACAAAAACACTTATTCCTGCTAAAAAATATTTATTGTGCATGAAAAAAAGAGAATCAAAAATATTATGTGTGTGATAAATAAAAAATATTAATCTCTCCGTTTCAATTTGTTTGTTCAATTTTGACTTGAAATGAAGTTTAAGAAATTAAGAAAGATTTTTTTAATCTTGTGGTTTTAAATTAAAAATGTGTGAAATATAGTAAATGTCTTTTAATCTTGTGATCTTAAATATGTTATGTGGAAATAGAAAAAACAAATTGAAACGGAGAGATTAATATATTTTTTATTTATCACACACATAAAAAATGGAACTAAGTAGCATGTTTCATTATCACATGAAGTTCAATATATGTATAATTTATCTTAATGAACATAATTTTCTTAGCATGATACAATATATATTATTGATTCTCTTTTTTTCATGCACAATAAATATTTTTTAGTAGGAATAAGTGTTTTTGTTATTTTTATCAGTTTAGTGAAAAATTTGCAAACAATCTCAAAACATAAATGCATTTTCTCTATTTATTTATTTTTTTTAAAAAAATCTATCTAGAATTAAATGTTAAATTAACATGATATTTTGATGCATATATCATTACATATCGTATTGATTTCCTTGCCAAATTTTTTTGATCTTATTCCGAAATTTATTCATAATTTTTGAAACTACTATTAGACATTTGCTATTTTTGACATCTCTACTTATTATTTCTCTTCAATGCCTGATTCGCAAAATTTTAAAACTATTTATTTTAAAATTTAGTGAGACTCTTCGTTTACTTTAGTTTTATTTAATTTATCTATCCATTTTATTTATTAATTTTTATGGTCCCTAATTAAAATATTTTTATTTTTATTCATTTAATACATTTTAAATATGTTTGTTTCTTTTTGTATTTATTTTAGTGCAAAAAGTAAAGGTGTTAATGTAATAAGTATAAATTGAATTAAAAATGGGTCCCATCATGTTTAGATAGTACGATCACTTGTGATATTTTTTGTACTTTTCATGATAGGAAGTACACGTGTCCATCATAATTATAGCAATTTGGTTGGGTATTTGAGAAATTCAATAATTTTGAAGTAGAAAGTACAATATTTTTTTAAGCTGATAATTTTGATAAAATGACAAAAGTGCCCTTGGTCGTCCTGGTCGTCTTCACCAATATATGTTACTCCTTCAATTTTAATTTATGTGATATAGTTGGAATTTAAAGAATTTTCCAAATTTTTATATGGGTTTTAAATATTTTAAGTTTTTAATTATAATGATTTATAGAATTTTTTACATAATTTTCAAATAATTACCTCTTATGTCCCAATTTACATTGCACAAATAGAATTTCAAGATTAACCGTATTTTTATATATCTTCCAAATATTTCAAATTGTTAATTATTGTGATTTATCATATTTTTATGTCATTTTCAAATAATATATGTTATTTCTTCTGTCCTATTTATGTAGCACCGATATAATTTTGAGAGACAATTGAATTCTTTATGTGTTTTATAATTTAAATATTTTAATTATTTAATTATCATGATTTATTAAAATAATCACGTAATTTTTAAATATCCAAAAGAGTAAAAAATTAAAATAAAAAATTATATAAATGCCCTAAGTTAGAAGCAGTTAAAAAAAATAGTATATTATATCTCTAGTTCACTATTTTTACCTCTATTATGTTTTGTAGAGAAAATATTACTCCTTAATAGAGTAATTAATATTTCAAGTCGTTCACATGAAAAGTTAAATGATTTAAACATATAAAAATCTCTCTTTTTATTATTATTTATTTTTAATTTTAACTTTTCACGTGATTTTAAGGTCACCCTAAATATAAAAATTAAATATTATTTTTTTATTCTTTAATTTTAATTTTGTATATAATTTTAAGATCACAAAATTAAAAAATATTATGTTTTGTAGAGAAAATATTACTCCTTAATAGAGTAATTAATATTTCAAGTCGTTCACACGAAAAGTTAAATGATTTAAACATATAAAAAATCTCTCTTTTTATTATTATTTATTTTTAATTTTAACTTTTCACGTGATTTTAAGGTCACCCTAAATATAAAAATTAAATATTATTTTTTTATTCTTTAATTTTAATTTTGTATATACTTTTAAGATCACAAAATTAAAAAATATTTTGGTACATTTCTATTTTAACTTAAGATCACAAAGTTAAAAATATTATTTACTTTTTAAATTTTATGAAGTTAAAATTAGACAAATTAAAACTTGAGATTTATTATCTAGACAAAATAAAAATTATTTATTTAATATATTTTGCTTGACTCATCTTATTCTACTTTTATATTTATTTAATATATTTTAATATAGAAGTGAGTGGAAAAGAGAGAAAGCTCTAGAGGGAAAAAGAAAGATGGAGTGTGTGGTTTGGTAAAAAAAGTCTAAGTATGACCATTATACATTACCCTTGAAAATGTGCATATTTACAACTTTGCCATTGGTCGACCATCTTCATGCTTCTATATAATATATATATATATATATATATATATATATATATATATAATAAAATAATATAGACATATAGAATAGATAGGTATAATCATTAAGTTTATTATAACATTTTGTTAACTAGTTATTAAAACATAATGAAGAAATCAAAATGGTCTGATATACCCCTCTGTTTTACTATTTAAATTTGATATACTCCTCGTTATGATTTATGACAATAACTCATATATACCCCCATGATTACACAACTAACTCACATATATCTTTTTTCTCTAACAAAGATGAAAAAATATTTTTTGTTTAATTTTATTTTAAAAAAATTTCATGTAAACGTATATTTGATCATTTTTACATGCTTTTTTTTTCTTTTGATTATTTTTATTCATCGATTAATTTGAGTTTATTATTTTGATGTTCAACTTTATTTTTTCACTTATTTTCTTGTAAAATTTATTATAGATGCTCCAATTTTTTTTTTTTACAGATATAAAAACTAAAATTACAATATAGTTGCAAAAAAATATATTTTTAAAACTTTTAAATCTTTTTCTGTTCACACTTTTTCTTTTAATTTTTGTTATTTTAACACTAAAGAATGAACAAAAGAATAAAAACTCAAATAATGATAATTAAAGAAGTCAAAAAATAATTTATATGTGCAAAATATTAAATACACGATTTTCTAAAAAATTAATTTTTTTAACTTTGGTAGTGATAATGATATGTGAGTCATTTTTGTAATAGTAGAAACATATAGTAGCTCTATATAATGAGGGATATGTTTTTTTTTTATCTTTTAAAAAAAGTGATAAACTGCAAATCGGAACTCAAAACACAGTTAAATTTCAACTAATACAACTTCCCGGGTTCCGCTTTCTTATAAAGGAGTAACAAACTTGATATTTCAAAAAGCACGCGAAACACCACCATCCTCTTCATTTGAGCGAATTTTGATAGCTATCGTCTCAATCTCTCTCCATACTGAAAATGAAAATGGCAGAATTCAAGTAATTTTCAATTCCTGTTTCTGATTGACTTCTATGAATTTCTTATTTTTCTGATTGTAATGTATATTCTGATGTGTTGATGGATTTCAGATCTGAAAAACTGTTGCAGCTCGTTGGATGTGAAGAAGGCTGGTTCGAATCTAGTGATAAACGTAAGAAATTTTCTTTTGAATTCGACTTATTCAGCTTCGCTTTCGTTTTGTGAATATAGTGTCTGTTTCCTCATAATTCAAGCCATTTGTTCAAAAATTCAATCAATGCTAGTGTGTGTTTGTTGACCTTATCTTAGTGGAGAATGTTAGGGTTTCTAGTTTCCTCTACTTACTTCTATAGTGGAGATATATGATTTTCATATGCGTCACAAAATATTTAGCGGTGGTTTGGAGATAAAATTTCTGAATAACAGAAATATCAAAGGAAGCTCACATTAATTTAGGATAATAGATTGTGTTCTGCGTTTCTCATAGTTATGGCTCCATGTCCATATAATTTAACTGTTTTTATGCTCATTATTTTATCTAGTCGTTATCCTATTTTTCATCAGCGCCTAGTGTCTCTCTCTGTTTTGATCTCATCTTTATAGCATAATTTGCACAGTTTCGGTTTTCTCTTCTGCTTGTGAGATTTTCATTGCTGATCATATGTATCATAATCCTTTAATTTTAAGATGCTGTGAATGTATTTTAGTAGAGTTCAAATAAAATTTGTAGCATTATGTTCCTCCTGATGTCTGTCTACTTTAAGGTATAGGATGATGTTATAGTGTGTGCTTTTAATATCAAATATACATTCATGTAAGATTCTGATAAACTTCCAAAACTAATTGAAAGTTGAATTTGAAATTTGTTCAAAATGGTGAATCATTTATTCAGTGATCTCTCATGGAATCAATGTTGGGGATGTGAAGAAGTTTCAAGAGGCAGGTATCTACACCTGCAGTGGCTTGATGATGCATATAAAGAAGGTGAAAGGAAAAAAAACAACTCATGTTGTTATGCATAAAGTTCTACGTCTTCAATCTTTGTTCTTCTGATAAGTATCATCGTTACAAAACTTCACTCTTTAATTCTGATAGTCATACTCATGTTGATGATACACCATATGTTTCTGCTGCTACTCACTTTCTCTTTTCGTAACTTAGGGTATATTACTGAACCTGATAGATGCTCTTCTACTCAAAGTATACGCTTTCTTTCCTCTTTCTATTTTATGCACACATGAACTTACTAAAGTTTGTTGGACTGATTCTATTATAATTAGTAATCCACTGAAGTCACTCAATAATTAAATAGGGTCAATGTGGTGAGAAATAAAATCACTATTTTTGTTTTCCTTGTCCATCCACTCTTTCATTCGTTTGCTTGTGTGACATTTCATAATGGACTTAGTCTGTCCTATTTGGATCTATTTGGATACTACATGTATGTTACAGAGGGAGGCAGTTGTTGGAAACACAGCTGGAAGCGAATCATTGGATGATGTCTTGGGAGGTAAACTTTTTGTTCCCATATGCAATCCTCAATGTTTTTTCCTTAAAAAAAATCACTCCTGATTCTGACTGTTCTTTCTTCTGTGTGAACTTTTGAAGGAGGGAAAAAAGATACTTCAGCAATCACTAAACCTTTTGGTGAAGTTAGGTAACAGTCAAGTATTGATTATTGCTTTAGCTTTACGGTAGAAGCATTATTAGAAAATTTCATCTAACTCTACTGAATGAACAATTTGTTCAGATCTGGAAAGACACAACTTCCTGATACTCTCTGTGTGTCTACTCAGGTTCACCTCTGATCTTAGTCAGAAGAAATGAAACATCTCCTTTATATGCTTTACTTACACTTAATAATGGCTTTAGGATTTGACAAGATCGTCAATTGATTTGTCTGATTTATTGCATCTTCCTACTAGTTATAGGGATTATATGATGAAAGTGATTAATAAAGCTCCATTTCTTTTAGAAAGCCCTTAGTAGACTATAGTGTTTCAACTTAGACTTTTTATTCTCTAACTTGTGGCTTAAAGTTGGGTGTGTCGTACAATAATAGCTAAATTATCACCGTGACTAAATAAACTATTGTAAATTTCTAACCTTAAAAATGTTACAGAATTCTAATTTAAATACGCATGGCAGATTGGCAGTTACCTGTGTCTTTTCCAGAGGAAAGACCGAATTTGAAATCCGGATACCCTTTTAGTAGAGTTGAAGTTAGTACTAAAATCCAAGGCCTATAGTTTCTTTATTATATGTTATTGCAAATAATTAGTTGGATTGTTCACATATATAGTAGACCTACTATATCTTCGGAAACAAAAGCAGTACTATATAAACCATCATGTTCATGTACACCACCCTTCAATGTCTCTGTTTCGATTCACAACTTTGAAACTTCACCATATAAACAACATTCTAAGTAGTTATACTTACTATCTATTCTGCAGGCTGAAGCAGGGGATGGTTTTTTCCTTAGTCCTCCACTTATCCGCTGGGAAAACATCAAGAAGTTCTTTGTAGATCGTATACCTCCCTCTTGGACTCCGAACCTTTTACTTGTTCATCCCAACAGAAACACCTGCCAGCTATTTGACCCTGAACAGTATAAAGCATTAGCAAATATCAAACAAAAGACAATAGCTGAGCTCAGAGAATCAACCACATGTGAGGAGATGTTTGAAGAACTAAAAGAGCTCAAAGAATTAACACTTGATGATTACCAAGAATTAGCAACCTATGAGATCGAACATGATCTCAGAGGTTTCAAGCTAATCGGATCATTCCCGAACGGGTGGCTTATCCTGGTGAATTATGCTAAACAATCATTTCATCTCTATGAAATGTCGGGCAGTAAATGGCAAACATTGATGGTTTATCCAGGATTAACTCCAAATAAGAACTTTATTAGGGTATGCGATGGCGTGGAAATTATTTTGCTATTGGAAATGTCGGAGGGAGAGACTGTAATTCATATCTTTCAGATTCAAGGCTTTGATATAGTAGTTCACCATGAGAAGTTTCAGACTGAATTGAAGGGAAAAATTAAAAATGCCTTCTTGTGTAAGAATCAGCTGTATGTGGTTGTTTCCTTACCACCTATTTGAGCTCAATGAGATTGGATTGTGTAGGTGGAAAAGTTATTCCACGAACCACTGATCTAACAATAAAGGCCTTAGAGTTGCAGGAAACTTGGTTCACCAGTATGGTATTATCTCCTGTCAATACGCCTCTACTGATAGTATTTCCTCCTGAGATGCAGTTCACGGTTTTCGAAGTGTATGGTGAAGGGGTTAACCTTGACATGCAGAAAATGACTTATATTCACCTGCTTAACCTGCAACTCTACCTGGCACCTAATGGGGGAGAGTGTGCACTTCAGGAAGGACATACAGTATGTCTATCCACCCATGTAGGTGCAGATTGTCTTAGGGGTACCACCGAACTACATCATGATTATGAAGAGGACGACTATGAATCTGATGGAGAGCCGCCTGATGAGGCTGATGAAAAGGCACCTGATGAGGCTGATGAAGAGGCGTTTGATGAAGCTGATGAAGAGGCGCCTGATGAAGTTGATGAAGAGGCGCCTGATGAGGCTGATGAAGAGGCGCCTGATGAAGCTGATGAAAAGGCACCTGCTGAGGCTGATGAAGAGGCGCCTGATGAAGCTGATGAAAAGGCACCTGATGAGGCTGATGAAGCGGCGTCTGATGAAGCTGATGAAGAGGCGCCTGATGAAGCTGATGAAAAGGTACCTGATGAGGCTGATGAAGATTTGCCTGATCAAGCTGCTGATGAAATGGAAGATGATGATTATTTTACCATCTCGCAGCGCATTAGAGAATGCCCATGGGATTCTCAATGGGAAGTTTGCCCTTGTCAACCAGTTTGGGTCATGCTCCCCCTGATAGATATGAAAAAGTTTTTGGCTGTTCCTAGTTATATAGGTTAATATTTTTTTGATGCAAATGAAGTTCAAACTATGACATATATGTGAAAGACTCAAATGCATGATGCATATATTGCCAGGTTTTAAATCAAATAGATCATGTGAAAAATTCATTCCAGGGAAGCTGATTACAATTTGCCTGTATTTCTTAGTCAATGCTGCTTCCCAGTTTGGTGTTCAGTATTTTATATTGTTTTCTTATTGAATGCTGATGAGAATACAAAGTAATTAGTTAGAAGTAATCAGTTAGTTATGTACAGTTTGTTAGTTAGAATCAAGTTTGTTAGTTAGTTATTTTTCTGCCACAGTGATTGTATATATACAGTCACATTGTAATTCTAAAAGCTTCAATTTTCATTCAATACAAAACACAAGTTTTCTCCCTTAATTCAGTTACTCTCAGTCGACTCCATTGATGGAGGAATGAAGCTAATCAATGGTGTTAGTTTTGTCATGGTATCAAAGCCTGGCTAATTGATCGCGTTTCCTCTTTTCAAAATCGTTTCGTAAGCTTCATTCCTCTTCATTTGCAGAAACTCATCTGTGTTATTTTTCGACTCATCTGTGTTGTTTTTCGATTAGCTGTTTGGGGGTTTGTATTGTGAATTCTCTGTTTTCTATCAATTTTGATTTCTTGATTGAGGAATTGTGTGGTGATTTCTCTGTTTCTGTCAATTTGTTGATTTTGTGTTTGGGATTAGTTGTTCTGGCTATTTTTTTTGTGTTGAGTTTCCTCACAAATACTCGAACACCATGGTTGATCTTCAAACTGATTCCGCTTCTAGTTCGACTACAGCTCGATTGGACTTTGCTAGTCCCTTGTACCTGCATCCCTCAGAGAGTGCAGGATCCTCTCTTTTACCTGGAGTTTTTGATGGTACTGGTTATAGGTCTTGGAGAAGGGCTGTTCTCAGAGCTCTCTCAGTCAAGAGCAAAACAGGGTTTATAAATGGAGCTATTGTGCGACCTGCTCCTACTGATCCTAGTTTCATGCAGTGGGAGAGATGTGATGACATGGTCACATCTTGGATCTTAAATTCCTTGTCCCCTGAATTGCGTGATAGTTTGCAGTACGTGAACAATGCCAAGGAACTCTGGGCAGAGTTGGAAGAGAGGTACGATCAAACCAATGGGTGCAAATTGTATCAATTGCAGAAGGAAATTAATGATCTGGTCCAAGGCACTTTAGACATCACTGGATATTACACAAGAATGAAGAAGCTGTGGGAGGAAATGAGTACCATTGATGTCGATTCTCAGTGTACTTGTGTGTGCACTTGTGGGGGTAAAAGCAAATTACACAAGGCAGAACAAGACAGAAGATTGATACATTTTCTAATGGGATTGAATGAGATATATACTACTGTCAGAGGCAGCATTCTCATGATGAACACACTTCCAAGCATGGCTCAAGCTTTTGCCATATTATCCCAAGAGGAAAAACAAAGGGAGGTGAAGCCTCATAATCATACAGCCTTGGATTCTACCTCTCTCAATGCCTATGGACAGACCAACAACAGTGCAGGATACAAGGGATTTAGGACAAACTACAGTTCATCTAGAGGAGCTGGAACCAGTTATGGGAATACAAACAATAATACCTGGTTTAGAGGCAATTCTAGCAAGTCTTCTTTGTTTTATGACTACTGTAAGAAATCAGGCCACACAAAGGATAGATGTTACAAGCTTCATGGATACCCATCCAATCCAAATCCAAGGTTCCAAAAGGGAAAAGGCACAGGTTCTGCAGCAAATGTGTGTGCCCCTGATATGAATAGAGTTCAATCTGAAGAAGAACCTGGAGCAAGGAGACAAATGCCATTGAACTTGTCCAAAGATCAATATGAACAACTACTCAATCTCCTGGGAACTTTACAAGTTGGAAATGGAGCCTCAAACTCAGACAACTCAAACAGCATGCTGAATGGAGCTGTGAACTTGGCAGGTATACTTGCCTGTTATTCCTCTATCACTGATATAGGTGATCTTTCTTGTAAATGTGTTCAACTGACTGCTGGCTCTTGGATCATAGATTCCGGAGCATCACACCATATGACCTATGATAAGACCACCCTTACAAACATCATTTCACTTCCATATCCCTTTCTAATTTCACTCCCTAATGGTTACAAGGTTAAAGTGACTGAAATTGGTGATGCTTGTTTAAATCCGGCTTTGACTCTAAGAAAAGTGTTATTTGTACCTAGCTTCAAGTTTAATCTCATTTCTGTTCATTGTTTAGCACTACAATTCAATGGTGCAGTCAGTTTTGACAAATTCTCTTGTTTGTTGCAGGGCCCTTCTCTGAAGAGCCCTCTGGAACTTGGTAAAGCCAAGAATGGCCTGTACTTCTTGTGTCACAAATGCCACAATTGTTGTCCATCTGCTGAGAGTAAATCACCTCGCGTTAATTGTCATTTTGTCTCTTCTTTAGGCGATACTAGCAGGGTTTCAGATTCTAATGTGTCCAATGTTTCTTCTGTAAAATACTCTCCTATGAATAAGACAGATTGTACTGTTTTTCCTTCCTCTTATTTTACTCATACTTGTCCTTCATTTTCAAATGTTTCTAATCGCACTCATGATGATGAACTTTTGTGGCATGCTAGATTAGGACATGTACCTTTTGTAAAAATGAAAAGTATCTCAACTATACCTGTTAGTTTTTCTCCCAAACAGCCTTTTACTTGTAACATATGCCCTATGGCTAGGCAAACCAGGATGCCTTTTCCAGAAAGTATCACCACCACCACTAAAGTGTTTGAGTTGTTACATGTTGACCTATGGGGACCATATCATGTTCCCACTCATGATGGATATCATTATTTCCTCACTATGGTAGAGGACCACAGTAGGTCCACTTGGACACAATTGTTGAGATGTAAGAGTAATGCTCTCCAAACTATCAAAGCCTTCATATCTCTCATAGAAAACCAATTCCAAACCAAGTTAAAAGCCATAAGATCTGACAATGGGTTAGAGTTTACTTCAGCAGAAGCCACAAATTTCTTCCAAACCAAAGGTATCATACACCAAAGAACTTGTCCTTATACACCTCAACAAAATGGGGTGGTAGAAAGGAAACATAAGTACTTACTTGAAACAGCAAGGGCACTCTTGTTTCAGTCAAAGTTGCCTCTGAGGTACTGGGGGGAATGTGTATTGACTGCCACATACCTGATTAATAGACTGCCCATTCAGCTCCTACAGAATAAGTCTCCATATGAAATGTTGTACCATAAATCACCTACATATTCCCACCTTAAAAGTTTTGGTTGTCTTTGTTTTCCCACTACCTTGAAAACTCACAAGGATAAATTTGAACCTAGAACCACACCTCATGTTTTTGTTGGTTACCCTTTCAATACAAAAGGTTACAAAGTTTTGAATTTAGCTACCAAGAAAGTTCATATATCAAGAGATGTTGTTTTTCAAGAAGAGATTTTTCCCTTTGTCATTGCCCCTGATGGTTCTAGTTTCAATTCCATTTTGCAAATGCTTACTCATACTACTAGCATGCCTTGTATGACTGGTAAAATGAATACTTTTGCTAATGATGATCTGCTGGAAAATTTCACACCACATGAAGTCACTAATAATCAAATAACCAGTAATTCCAACATGAATGAAGTACCACCTGTTGTCCTACATGAACCTATAACTCAACCTACCTTACCTGATCCAAATGTCACTATGCAACATGATACTTTACCAGTACCGACAATATCAGCACCTAGAAGAACAACCAGAACCACACACACTCCTAATTACCTAAAAGAATACACCTATAACTTACCTAAGCTGCACTCTCTTACTTCCTTTATATCTCCCCATAAACATGTATGTTTCACCAGTCTTTGTTCTGATAGTCAGCAGTTAGTAACAACCATTTCACATGAATGTGAGCCTATTTCATTTGAGGAAGCAGTATTGCACCCTGCCTGGCAGCAGGCCATGACACAGGAGTTTGAAGCTTTGTATGCTAATGACACTTGGGAGATGGTCATGTTACCTGATGGGAAGAAAGCTATTGGATGCAAGTGGGTGTACAAAATCAAGCACAAAGCTGATGGAAGTGTGGAGAGGTTCAAGGCTAGGCTGGTGGTCAAAGGTTATACACAACAAGCTGGGGTAGATTACACTGAAACCTTCTCACCTGTAGTTAAAATGACTACTGTTAGAACATTAATCTCTTTAGCTGTTAAGAAAGATTGGAGCTTGTATCAGCTAAATGTCAATAATGCATTCTTACATGGTGATTTACAAGAGGAAGTGTACATGGCACCTCCACAAGGTCTTGTAGTAGGTTGTGATAACATGGTGTGCAAATTGAAGAAGTCTTTGTATGGACTAAAACAGGCCAGCAGGCAGTGGTATGAGAAGTTGGCAAAATGTCTGTGTTCAAGAGGGTATCAGCACTCAGACAGTGACTACTCACTGTTCTACAAAAGGAAGGGCTACTCCTTGGTGTTTGTTGCCATATATGTGGATGATATAATTCTAACTGGAACAGATGTGGATGAAATCAACTCCTTAAAGAGCTTCTTGAATGATCAGTTCAAGATAAAGGATTTGGGCAAACTACACTACTTTCTGGGACTGGAAATATTATACAGACACGATGGAGTGCTAGTTTCACAAAGGAAATTCACTTCTGATCTCCTGAAAGATTTTGATGTGCTAAGTTACAAGGCCACTACATCACCACTTGATTGCACTGAGAAGTTAACAGCTACAGATGGAAAACTTTTGTCTGATCCTACTCAATATAGGAAGTTGGTTGGCAAGCTAAATTTTTTGACCAACACTAGAATGGACATAGCTTATAGTGTACAACACTTGAGCCAATTTATGCAATCACCTAGGGAACCACATTTGAAAGCAGCATACCATGTGCTCAGATATTTGAAACAGGATCCAACATTGGGGATTTTTATCTCAAACAAGCCTGATCTCACTATCAGTGCTTATTGCGACTCTGATTGGGCTGCTTGCCCTGACTCCAGGAAGTCTGTTAGTGGATACCTAGTGCTTCTGGGTGATAGTCCCATCAGCTGGAAGTCTAAGAAGCAAGCAACAATATCTTTGTCATCTGCTGAAGCTGAATATAGAGCTGTGAGACAAGTTGTAGGAGAACTAGTGTGGCTTGAAAGATTGTTGAATGAATTGACTGTACAATGCTCCTTACCTATCCCTGTCCATTGTGACAGTCAAGCAGCAGTCCACATTGCAAAGAATCCAGTTTTTCATGAGAGGACAAAGCACATAGAAATCGATTGTCATTTTGTTAGGACCAAGCTTCAACAAGGCCTAATCACACTCCATCATATTCCCACTGATTCACAGTTGGCAGACATCTTCACCAAGGCTCTGACTGGAGTTAAACATACTGCCCTATTGCACAAGTTGTCTGTAATTACATCACCTCCAACTTGAGGGGGGGTGATGAGAATACAAAGTAATTAGTTAGAAGTAATCAGTTAGTTATGTACAGTTTGTTAGTTAGAATCAAGTTTGTTATAGTCTGTTAGTTAGAATCAAGTTTGTTAGTTAGTTATTTTTCTGCCACAGTGATTGTATATATACAGTCACATTGTAATTCTAAAAGCTTCAATTTTCATTCAATACAAAACACAAGTTTTCTCCCTTAATTCAGTTACTCTCAGTCGACTCCATTGATGGAGGAATGAAGCTAATCAATGGTGTTAGTTTTGTCAAATGCTGAAAGACAAGATGACGTTGAGTATAACCAGTACCAATTTCCAGGTTTATAATATGATACTTAGGATAGCATAATTGGATCAACCTTTCAAGCTTTACCTGCGTGTAAAATTGGTTATAGTAATTTAAAACGGTAGTAACAATTGAAGGTATGCCACTATTTAGCAACTAAGACTAAAGAGGTTACGAAAATAGGTTTTGCTACATTAAGCAAAATCTGTTTATTCTACTCATTACAGATACAGGTTTATTATAACAAGGAGGGGGAATTGCAATCGAGTTTTAACTTGAGCAGGAAATACTCAGCCAACCAAAACGATAGCAGCTAACAACCTCACAGAGAACATGATGCAAAACAGAAGTAGCCAGTAATGAACTCAACGAGCCCGAGTAACAGCAGCATGGATGGCATCTGTCAGGTGTGGAACTGTCCTGGAGCTTAGACCTGCCATGCATGCTAATGCGTCTGCAAATATAGACATGTGATGTGATTCATGTCAAAGGCAAATCTGATAGTCAAGCTTCATAGAGGTTACCACAATTATATACCAACTAGTAAGAATCACGCTCTAGAAATGTTCATTAATACCATCATATCTTTTCTTAGTGTTCCTGAAAGCTAAGGTAGAAAGTAACTACAAAAAGAAGTAAGTGATGACTGATAAGATTTTAACATGTCTCCCTTCCCACTTACTGTTTTACCTTCCTTCCAAGATAGTCACAGTCACTTAACTAGCTAATAAAATCACATATCAGTTGATGGGGAGACATAATATTGTCTTATATGACACGAACAGAACTTTGTGACATAGAAAAAACATATTACCCATCTGATGTCATGTAGATGTGGTCATGAAGGCTACTTGTTCTTTGTTAAGTCCTGTGAAAGTGAACATTCCAATCTGCTTGATACCTGCAAATCAAATTGACGTGAATAGAAATAGATATACTGTTCATGCGATGTTTGACATTTAAATGGATTAAAGAGTGCTTGGCCAGAACTAATTAGGAATTGACTACGTATAGAGACATCATGATTCTAACACCTAATGTGCCGACAGAGAGTTGCAATGTTATCTTTTTTAATATAATGCGGATGGTGTTCAAATCAAAAACCTTGAGAGGAATATAGAAAGACCACTTGATCTATAGTTTCACCTCACCACATAAAGATGCACTTGTGGATGGTTTTCTAAGGGTAGAAAATCCGTTCAGCCATCGTTATGGGGTATTAGTTCCATTAGAACGAGCAATATTTGATGCAAGGAGAATTACATAAGGACTTGATGAGAGCACTAAGGAAGATCCAGATGTGTTATGTTTTGGAGAAATGATTAAAATTGTCTAATTCCAGGTTAAAATTGCTTTTACTTTTTCCTGGTTAATCATACTTAGGATAGCATAATTGGATCAACCTTTGGTACTACTCTTCATCCAATAATCTGCAAATTATATACTAATTATGTCACACTGAACTAATGCCTATAATACTACTTTCCAAATAGTCTGTTTAGGACCAAACAAAATTTTGGCAGATGACACACAAAGTAAGGTACTATACTGACCTAAGCCATTTAATATTATCAATAGTATAACTAAAATACTTGTGTATCTGCATCAAGATTCACAATTGAGAATAATTCACAGAGGCCTGAAAGTTAACAACATTATGCTAGACAAGGACATGAATCTAAAGATCAGATTTTGGTTTGTATAAACTCGAAATAACATATACAATTACAAACATCAGAAGTGTAAACAGTTATATAAATTATATTATACAAATTCCAAATTGTAGGTTATACAAATTTGGAATTATACAAACGTGTGAATTATACAGAACTAAAAAACTGAACCGCGTAATTATAGCTAAAAGTAGGTTGTGAATTCTAATTAAGGCAAACCATAGTTATATTAACTAATTAACTAGTATATGTTTGCTTATACACGTAATTTTTCCTTATATTATTAGCCTACAACTGAAGGCTAAACTTTACAAATTTAGCATGCAAATTATAAGGGCCCGTTTGGCCATGCGATATGGTATCATGATATGGAATCATAAGATGAAATTGAAGTTTTATTTGGACATGCGATATGTAATTTTTGTGTTGTATATTTTCTCATAAACATAAAAATCTCATAAGTTGTAAAACTATTAAAATAACCCCAATTGTTTATTCAATCTTATCAAATAAACAAAAAATTATAAAATCGCATAATAAATTATTACAAAGCTATTTGTTCTCCACTTAAGTAATTATTTTATCTAACTTTAATTTAATTAAAAAAAAAATTGAACTTAAATTGTAGTGTACTAGTCTTTAATATAATCCTCCCACATAATACGAACAATTTTCTCATGTTGAACTTGCATTTCTCGATCATGTGACCGAGAAAACGAACCAACATTGTTTACTTTGAGCCATTTGTTGGTCAATATCATCTGCAACTATATTTTCATGCTCATAGACCATAAATATTTTATCACTTTAACAATCGGTTAGTGTGAGTTAAAGTGACTATATGTTGGTGAGAATGATAAATTTTATGTCGGTGAGAATAATAAATTTTAAAAAGTAATGATGTGATTATAAATTTTATTTACATATGAAATAAATGGTTAGTAGATATAAATGTGGGGTTGTTTTAACAAAATATAAACTTGTGGATCAATTTTTGTATTAAAAATATCTCAAATCATGATATGGAATTACCATATAATTCCATATCATGGTTTTTGGAGAATATGGAATCACATCTCATGATATGGAATCATGAGATGGAATTAGCGTAAAATCGTATGTCCAAACGTTGATTCCATCTCACGATACCATATCGTGATATGGTATCGCATGGCCAAACGCCTACTTAATATTAAACATATTAAGCAAAACATTCTTTTTTATACCAAAAAATTAAGATCTCCCCTTAATATTTCTATTCCATTTTTTTTAGATTAAATAAGAAAATTACAACTAACTATCTTAAATTTAAAATCTAAAAATTTATGTTTCAAAATGACCAATGTAATCCAGAACTAAAGTTGTATTCTTATGAAAATATTATTTATAAATTAAATAACAAAGCAAAATTGTTTTGAGATGGCTCAAAATAATGCATAGAAATAAAAGTTTTTTGGATTCACAATTTGGTGTGACTTAACTAAATAATAAATGGTGTGGGTTTAGAGATTTATTCGTCAAGTTTATATAAAAGCATTAATCTTTGTCGAATATTAATGCATGATTTCATCATAACTTTAATAATACAATATTGTTAATTTCTTTCGGATATGTTTGAAATGTTGTTAAAAAGTTTACAGCTTTTCAGGTACTAAATTTTTGTTTAATCAAATTTTAATTTTGTAATAGCCGATAATTAGTAAATCATATACTAATTAAAATGAATAAATTTATGCTGAAAATAATATTTTTTTATGTGAGGCGGGTTTTGCGGGTTGGTGCGGGGCGGGTAGAATTTTTTTTTTTTTTACTATGCAGTGCGGGTTGAATTTTTATGGGTTGAAACTCAACCTGCCCCGCAATCGGTCTGACCCGCCTCATTGTCATCCCTACCTGAAATTTAACAACATTATGCTAGACAAGGACATGAATCCAAATATCAGATTTCGGTTTGGAAAAAATATGTGAAGAGGATGACATTGGAGCCAAGACACACCGAGTTGTTGGAACATAGTAAGAACTTCCTATACTCGGTAGTATTTTGAACCTAAGAAGATGTTAACTCCTGTATTTAGAATATTTAGTATAGAAAATAAAAAATAATAAAGTTGAAAAGAAATAAATTATTCGAATCCACAGAACTTACTATGTGTCCTTAAGGAATTTAGTTCCCTCACTGTATCCGAGGTTGTGGATTATTTTCTCCCAAAATAAAACTGATAAACTATTAAAGAAATAGTGATACCTCAACATTTAATAACTTCAGCAAACTCAAAAGGCAACAACAAAATCACACAAAGACTCTACTTTTATTTGCAAGAAAATGTATGCATAAGGAGGAAATTCAATGCAGAAAAACGAGAGAACTCCCCTCTAATTATACCCGAGGTCCCCGCCTTCTTTGCTTGAAGCTCATGTATTCTTCCTTCACCCACTTATGAAATTGAAGCATGTAGTCTCGCCGCTAGTAGCAACAAAGGGTAGTATGAAAATGTGCTAATTGTGTCTTGTCAGAGAGGTCACAACCCTTTAGAAAAGACACAATCTTTCGTAAAGGTCACAACCTTTTGAAAAAGCCACAACCCATCAGGAGTCACAACTTTTCATTCTCCATTCACACATTTAAAACCCAACAACCCCAACGGATTTTGTACAAAGTTATGCCCGATAAGACTTGAGGGTCGGATTGGTTTTACATTTGCAATCAAATGATGCTTCTAGTACCAAGAATTGACTACACGGTGATAAAGTTGGACAAGCCTAAATGGCCATGCTTTAAGTTAAATACGGATGGCAGCAAGATGCAAAATAGTCCAGCAGGGGAGGCAGGAGGTATTTGTAGAGATTATCATGGAAATATTGTCATGGTTTTCTCATTTTCATTGGGTAATGACAATAGTTATTCGAAAGATGCACTGTGCTATGCAAATCAGATATGAAAAAGTAGTCATCGAAAAGATGGCACGGTGCTACCCAAATTAGTATGAGAAAATACTCACTCGAAGATACACTATGACCCAACTTTTGCTAATATAATCATTGACGACATATATGTGTCTACATTATCACATTGAGACCTTATTCATAGACACTACATTGGACTCCTTTTCCAACTAGGACATTAAACAATCATTTTCCAAGTAGAACTGTGTATATCATTTCTATTCTAAGTAAAATTATATATTATTCTTGTTCCTATTCCTATTCTAACAAAAACAATAACTAAAAATAGTAGAAACAATAAATAATACAATAATCGAATCAAAGAAAACAATATTTAATACTAATATAAAAATAAGCTAATAGGAGAGTACTAATAAAAATACAAAGAAAAAACTAGACAACACATGATTACCTACTAACCTTTTGCCATAATATTTGTCCTCCATAAACATATCTCACAGGTAGAAGTGGTTAAAATATAATCCCGAATTTGAAGATTAGAACCCATGTTGATGACATATTGTAAAGTCAACATAAAAGTGTTAGTACTATATATCAAAATATGAAAGCAAAAACAATAAAGAGATAAAGATATGAGTTCTTATATCTCTATTTTTGTAGTTAGTGGCGAGACTAAAAATTTCACTAAGAAGGTTCAAAATATGAAAAAGTAAACACACGAACTAGTCAATGTAGTTCAACATCTACTTTATATACATAAAATATATTTTTAACTATATGTAAATAGTGTATTTTTTCTCCAAAAGGGGTTGGAATGAACCTCCTAGCCTCAAGATGGCTATGCCCTGTTTACACCGTTACATAGAGACAAACAAAAGATGACATTAAACATATGAGATCATGAATAAAGTGAGAGATATAGTTACATTTGAAATGTTATTTTATTATAATACCCATATTAGTTGATGTTGAGTATTAGATCATGAAAAATGATTTGGGGAGAAAACAAAAATATTGTCGTTTATTGATATGTTAAAAGTTATGAGTAAAAAGTACAAACCGAGAGAAGTGCAGAATATCGAAACGAAAAAAATATCAAAATTTTACTCTTTTTTGTAACTGTTTGAAAAATATCAAAAATTTTAATTTTTCCTCGTAAACGTTCGAAAAATATAAAAATCAAGATAAATACATCAAAACACCTCAAACAAATTTCAAATTGCACCAGTGACCTAAGAATATCGAAACGAAAAAAATTATCAAAATTTTACTCTTTTTCGTAACTGACCAAAAAATATCAAAAATATCACTTTAATATAACTAGAAACCAAAAGATATCTTCAATGTGCGGATCCGGGGAATCGAACCCCCGTCAGTATCGTGGGAGGGTACTATGATACCACTACACCAGATGTGCGTCCTGTCTTCACATTTCAATTAATATTATACGTAATATAAAAGATTAGGGTTAGAAGCTCCTGTTCTCAGTTCTCAGTTCACAGAGAGATAAAACCCTAGCTGCAGCTGCAGCCGCAACCATAACCACTCACCACATTTTTATTATGATATCAGTCCTAAAAAATTATAGCATTTGGTTATGTTGATTGCTGGCTGGTTTTCTTATTGAAGGTTCGAACTTTCTTTTATCTTTTCAATTCAAAATACAAATATACAATGCAGTATGTTGTTGTCGGAGTTAATTTGAGATTGAAGATTTTTTTGGTTTATTGATTTTGTTGATACATGATTGTATAAATTACTTCCGTCTAATGAACTCTTTTATCTTGATTAGTTGTTTCAATTATCTTTAAGTTTCTGATTTAAGAAAATAATATTTGGGTAATTCAGGTAGACAACCGATTGAGCTTACTAAGATTTCTTGAGCATTTACCTTCAAGATTGAGGCGTTTTTTGATGTTTATAGACTAGTTTTAATAGTTGTTGAGTTAAAAATACTGAATAAGAACAAAGCTAAGGTAGGTGCAATGAACTGTTTGTAATGTAGTTAAGGTTTCATGTTTCTGTTTCTGTATTTTTTTTTTCTTTGTGTTCCTTTATCCTGATCATTATTTGTGATTTCTTTTTTTCCTTGTGTTTAGGCATATATGATGTTTATGTTATTAGTGTCTTCTGATTTTTATAAATTACTAGAAATTCTAACACTTAACTCTGCTTTGTATTTTTGATTAGCTCTTGAATCTGTACTAAAAATAGGTTTTGCATCAATGCTCATTGAATACTAGCTAAACCCCTAAGTAGCACTTTGCATTGTGGGTTTAATCAGTTGGCCAGAGCTTAATAGGTGTCTGTTTTCTTGGAATAGTGTGTTGTTCTAATACTATCGCTTGACGTCTGAATTATTCTTAATGAAGGAAGACCTTGTAGTCATGTTTGGGTATCTTAGATAATGTGGGGTATAAGGAGAGTTAATTTATACCTACTATACGTACTTCTACAAATAGGTTAATCCACACCTCGGATCCGTGACTACAAGTTGCCAAAGGAGAATTTTTATTGTTGGGTCAAGGCTCGCTGCTCGCTCTCACCCTCCCTGGGGGGGGCATCTTAGATTAATAGCTTAAGAATTTCTTGAAGGTGTAATATGAAAGTACTGATGTGTTAAATGGAACCCATATAGTCTGCTGTTGATATATTGTGTGAACTGTCCTTTGAATTGAAATGCATCTCAATACGTGAATTACCTACGTACTTCCCCTAATGTCTAATGGGATGAATTTTTCATGGTTGTTGCAATCCTCTGCTTCTAACTCTAATTGAGAGAGTGAAATTGTCATCGATTGCATCATTATCTTCAATAGAATTCAAGGTTTAGTACATATAAATCCACAAAAGCGTATTCTCTTCGGGAGTAACTGAACTAACTTGACCGGCTTCTGAAATTCTTGAGGATGGCATATGAGCTAACTCTCTAGAGCATACTGAGCATCGAAGACATTTGGAACTAGTGTATATCCTGTATTTTTGTGTATTGCATAATATCATACCTTGTCGTGGTGCACTGAATCTGGATTACTATAGTTGAATAAGGTTGGGGCTTCACTCTTGTATATTGCCTCTTGAATCTGGGTATAATTTCTTTTAGCTTCATCTTTGAGTAATGTTGATAGGTTTAAGTGACTTTCAGAAGTTCCATTGCATAAAAAGGTTCAGTGTCTGTTCCTCTGACTTCTGTTATATATTTTGTTGAAACTCTGAAGGCTTCTGTGCAGTAGACTTCTGTTGGTTAACCAGGACCCTGTTCCCTGCTTCTTAATGTTAATGTTTACTGCTGGTGTGATCAGTAAAAATGGTTCTTATGTTAACTGCTCTCTGTATTGTTGCCTTAGTGTAAGGCTTATTTCCTCACTGTCCATGTTTCTCCATTTAAATTGATCTAAGGCCACCACTCTAGTTTCCTTCATCAAAATAATTCCCATTCTTGGTCATGACATAGCTGGCAAGGTATACTTTGGCTATACAATTTTTTCTCTTGGATTGTTTTCTTTCTTCGTCTTTTTCTTTAATTGGTTAAGTGCCCGTTTGGATTGACTTATTTTAGGTGCTTTTAAGCCAAAATAACTTTTACGCAGTTTTGAATTGTTTGGGTAAAGTTAAAAAGTGCTTATAAGCACTTATTTTAAAGCCAAAATAACAAAAATAAGCCAAAAGCCATAAGTTAGAAATCCTAACTTATGGCTTTTGGCTTATAAGTCATAAGCCAAAAGCCAATCCAAACAGGCCCTAACTCTAATCTCTGGGGTTTCTATGGTCTGCCTTTTGAGTTAGCATGGTGTTTGTGCTTAAAGCTCTGATGATTTTTTTCAGTCTTCCCTTCTGCAAGGCATGTTTAGAGAAGGTGAAGAGCTGGTAGGAATCAACCCAAAATAGAAACCATAAACCCTGTCTCTCTCTCTGTTGCTTGAAAAACATGCCGTCATTTCCTCAACCAGGTGAAGTTACCATCTGCGAAATCAATCGAGACCTCATTACTGCAGATGAACTCTCTGATGATGCAGCTAAGGAAACCTACGGCAAGGTTCTTGGAATTATATTCAGTCCAGTTCCTTTTCAATCAGAAAAATTGTTGAGTGCACTGAGCTCTGAACAAGGTGCCGACCAGAGGAAGAGTGGCCTACTTTGGGCAGCATTGCAGGCAGTCTCTACTAGTTCGCTGAGGCATTTTTTTCACCCCATTGATGTAAAATTGTTACAAGATGTTGATTTCCATGTCCTTGATTGGCACCAGCACAAGCATATATTAGCCTTTATTTCCGGACAACATCAGGTGACAATTCGTGATTATGAAGATTCTGAGGGAGGGAGTCCTTGCGTTTTGATCAATGACTCCCAAAAAGATGTTAGAAGTCTTTCATGGCGGCCAAATGGTGGGAGGGCACTTGCTGTCGCCTGCAAGGGTGGCATTTGCATTTGGGCTGCTTCATTTCCAGGCAATACAGCTTCAGTGAGATCAGGTGTTACATTGGGTACTCTCTCTAGAGGCTCAGGAACTAAATGGACTCTTGTGGACTTCCTTCTAAGTCCTGAACATGAACAAATTACTGCCCTTTCCTGGAGCCCAAATGGGAAGTATTTGGCATCAGCTTCATTTGAGAGCTCTTCATTCATCATTTGGGATGTTGCTCAAGGAGTGGGAACACCTATTCGACGTGGCTTAGGGGGCATCTCCTTATTGAGATGGTCCCCATCAGGAGACTATTTCTTCTCTGCAAAATTTGATGGGACATTCTATCTCTGGGAGACTAATACATGGACATCAGAACCATGGTCCTCAACTAATGGTTTTGTCATGGGCGCAGCTTGGGATCCTGATGGTAGTAGAATACTCATTTCTTTCTCTGAATCTTCAACCTTGGGTTCCATTCACTTTGCAACCAGGCCACCGTCTCTAGATGCACATCTTATACCCGTTGAGTTGTCAGATATACAGTCCTTGACTGGAAGTCGAGGAATAGATAAGATAGCATGGGATGCTTCAGGAGAGCGTCTAGCCTTGTCTTATAGAGACGGGAATGACTTGTACAGGGGTCTTATAGCAATATATGATGTTAGAAGAAGTCCACTGATTTCAGCATCTTTGGTTGGGTTCATTAGGGGTCCTGGAAATGACCCCAAGCCAATAGCCTTTTCATTTCATGGTAAGTTTAAGCAAGGACCATTGCTTTCTGTGTGTTGGAGTAGTGGATTTTGCTGCACCTATCCCCTCATATTTCGCTCACATGTTCTTCCATAATCAAGGTACATTGGAAGTTTTACAATCAAGCATGACATAAGAAAAACAATTTTATCCAAGATTTGGAATCGGTTGATTGAAGAAACTGATTTCCTAATTCTAGATGGATCATTTTCAACTCATTTGGAGATTGTAGGGCAGTGCATCTGGCAACCAAATTTTTATCGTAACCAAATAGAAGTTTGGGTTTCTGTTAACTCTTTATGTTTCTAATGGAGAAGTTCCTACATTTACATACCTATGTTTGGAGGGTTTAATATTATAGTTGGAAGTAAACAAAAGAAGCTCCGATGATGAAGTTGTCAAGATGTTTATATCGTTCCAATTTCTGATGCTTTTGGTCATAGACCAGAGGTATATGTGGAACTGAAGGGACAACTGAGGAGCTTGTTTGTGTTACACTCATTCATACACTAAAAAGGGTTCATGGACATATCATTGATCTCAATCTTAAGCATAGTAATTATAGCATGTCAAAAATGAAGATTAGGTAAAATGAGACATTTGAAAACTTCTTTGTAGTAAATTTGGTTGTGACAAGCAAAATGAAATGAAGTTTAGGGTTACTCTATTTGACTGATGATCCTCTTGAAGTTGTTTTTCCTAGTTGGTAAATAATTGAGACTAGATTAAAAAATGTAATACTGTTTTTCACATTTTTTTAACTTAACCATAGTCAAGTAACAAGTATTCTCATTTTAGTTTGTATTTCCTCTTTGTTTTTTTTTTTTTTCCATTCTTCAACCATTAACCCCATCTTGATAGTTTTTATTTATAGTTAATAAGAGAGAATGTTTAACCTACTCTTGCACTATGTTGTTCAGATACTATGAAAACGTTATCACATTTGTTATTTCATCCTTCAGACATAATATGCATATTTGAAGAATTTGATATGAATACAATGGCGATTTTTAGACATTACATACATGCGAACCTTGCACTAAAATTTGGCAAAAATTAAGCAAATTAACCTGCTTTGTAACTTGATTTTGCTTAATGGCAATAGGTATTAGCTGTTATCAACTTCAAAATTAATAAATATACGAGTGAGTGGTTTTAGGAGAGAATTAAAGAATGAAGAGAGGGGAGAAAAAAAGTTAGATTTGTATAAATGAATATATAAATTTGGAAATGCTTTTTCTTTTCTTTTCGTATACATTCGTGGTTTCATAATTAATAGTAAATTATATTAAACTATAACTACACATGGTAACTAATTCAAATTGTAATATTGTTGAATAATAAATCAGTAATGTTTGCCAACTCGCATAATTTTCCCTATAATAAACCAAACAACCTATTTGGATGAAAATTAAAATGAAATCAATACGTTATATTGGATTCAACTTAGCAATTAATGCTTTAATGAGCGCTTAATGAAATTTTAATTCCATTTTAATTTTGACCGATTCACATGTTTTAAGACTCAATAAATCGTAGAGTTTTAAGAAGGGAAAAATCCTTTTGGCTACGAAATTTGGCCGGTAAAATAATATATTTCACACTTTGTTATTTTACCTTTTTGAATATTTTTATCCTTTTAACTTTAATATCTTTTAATTAAAAAATAGAAAAAAGATCTGTTTATTTTAAAATAAAAAAGATATTATAGACTATTTAAATTTTTGACCAAATTTTTTGGCCATTTATTTAGCATTACCTTTTAAGAAAAAAAAATGTTCTTAGTGAATTTTTATGTGAATGATTTAAATTCAAATCTTCATTAAATGCAAACAACTTATGAAGTTCTATTTAGTCATACACTTGTATAATCCTATTGTGATATGAAAAGCTAAGCAGTTAGTTAGTACTGTTATGGTTAGTTAAGGGTAAACTAGTCATTTCCATCTTGTTAGTTATAACAACATTCAGACTGTTAGTTAAAAGAAGGTTAGTTACTAACAGAGAATGTGATGTATAAATAGCCCTTCTATCATTGTAATCTACAGTTTTTTGAATGATCAATAATAGAGTCTTCTTCTTCGTTAGATATTTTCTCTCTAAGTTCTAGATTCTTCTTTTACGATCATGGTATTAGAGCTCTCTTCCCAGTAGCTAGTGGTGAAGATGAGTTGAATCTAGAATCAAAGGATCATTGTAGATCCATCGATTCATTGTTGCTGATTTTCTTTAGCAGCAGATTTCAGTTTGAAATCTGCATTTTTTTCCTTTCGCAAAAAGAGATTCATCGAAGTAGTTCCAGTTAGGTGTTGAATTAAAGTTTGATCAATGGCTCCTGAGAATGTAGCAGTGGATCTGGCTCAGAATCTCAATATTGGTCAAAATGTTGGTACAACTGCTCATAACAATGGCAGTTCATCTTCAAATCAAGGTATCGACTATAATCATCCTCTGATTTTGAGTCCTACTGATATCAGTGGGATCAGCCTGATTTCTTTTCAATTGCTTGGCATTGAAAATTATATGTTGTGGAGTAGATCGATTTAGTTAGCTTTGTTAGGAAGAAACAAGTTAGAGCTGATTGATGGGAGTTGCAGAAGAGAAGTATATGGTGAGGAACTATGGGGACATTGGGAAAGAGTTAATGCTATAGTGTTATCCTGGCTAATGAATTTTGTTTCTAAAAGTTTGTTGAGTGGTATTGCTTTTGCTTCAAGTGCTTTAAATGTGTGGAATGACCTGAAGGAAAGATTTGATAGAGTGGATGGATCTAGGACATACAGTTTGCACAAAGATATAGTTTCATTACAACAGGGTACTACTTCTGTATCTGTGTATTTCACCAGACTTAAGACCTTATGGGATGAGTTTGAGGTGTTAGTACCATCTCCTTGTTGTAATTGTGAAAAGTCGAAAGGTTTTGTAGAACATATGAATAGGCAGAAATTATATCAATTCTTTATGGGATTGAATGAATCATATCACCAGGCTAGGAGCCAAATTCTTATGATGAACCCTTTACCATCCATTAATCATGCATATGCTATGATTGTGGGAGATGAGAGTCAAAAAGTAGTAGTTCATACATCCAGTAGCAGTTTGGGACTGAGTGCTATGAATATGGAATCTGTTGCCTTATATTCCAAAGTTGGTAGTAGCTCAGGGGTGAGTCAAAGGTTCAAGAAGAACTCTCTGCTAGTTTGTGATTTTTGCAAATGTAAAGGACACAACAAGGAGTTTTGTTACAAAATTGTAGGATATCCACCTGATTTCAAATCTAAAAGAAAGAGTCAGGGAAGTGAATCTGGACAGTACAGTCAACCTTCAGCAGCTCAAGCTTATTTCTCTTATGGTTCCAACACAAATGTACAGGTTCCTGAGTGGGGAGAGAAAGTTGAAAGTTCTCATTATCATAACTTTGGTGGTGAATCTACAGCTGAGAATACTAAAGTTAATATGCAGTTAAGTCAAGCTGAGAAAGATGCCAAGCAACTACTTCAGGGGTGCACTTTCACTAAGGATCAATATGACCACATTCTCAAAATGTTTAAGCAGCAAAAACCAGATCAAGCTATACCTGATTATAGTGCAGTGAATACTGCAGGTAAATCATTCTTTGTCTCTACAAATAATAAGGTGTGGATTATAGATACGGGTGCTACAAATCATATGGTGTCTAACTTAGAAATGTTGTCCAAGAATTCTGTGACAAAACTTGATACTCCTAAAATTGTTTTTCTTCCAAATGGTGATACTACTAAAATGACTCATGTGGGTACTTGTGACGTGTCAGCTAACAGTGTCATTACAAATGTGTTTCATCTACCAGACTTCCAACAAAATTTGTTGTCTGTAAGTAAAATCACAAAGAAACTAGGTTGCTCAGTCACCTTCTTCCCTAATTTTTGTGTTTTCCAGGAACTTTACACTGGAAAGATGAAGGAGGTTGGTAAAGAGGAAGGTGGTTTGTATTTGCTGTTAAGCCAGTTGACACATAGAACTGAAAGTGAAGTGAAGAAGTCTGTTTTTGCTGTTCCTAGAGTGCTTTCCAGTATAGAAGTGTGGCATCAAAGATTAGAACATGTGTCCTCTATAGTACTTGCTAGAATGTTTGATATGAATAAAGACAATATGTGTAAGTTTTCTAAATGCACAGTTTGTCCTTGTGCTAAGCAGACACGATTATCTTTTCCTTCAAGTAGTATTAAAAGTAGTACTTGTTTTGACTTGATACATGTTGATGTGTGGGGTCCTTATAACACACCTACCTTTGATGGTAACAAGTACTTTCTCACAATAGTGAATGATTTTTCAAGAATGACCTAGATTTTTCTACTCAAACTTAAGTCTGATGTGTCTGTCTCTGAAGTTGTTTTTGCAATATGTTCAGACTCAGTTTGGAAAGACTGTTAAAATGGTAAGGTCTGACAATGGAACTGAATTTCTTAACTCAGTATACAACACAATGTTTAAAGATTTGGAAATTATACATAAGAGATTTTGCCCCTATACCCCTCAGCAAAATGGTGTTGCTGAGAGGAAACATAGGCATTTACTTGATGTTACAAGACCACTCAGGTTTCAGGCTAAAATTCCTTTGAAGTTTTAGGGGCACTGTGTACTAACAACAGTCTATCTGATCAATCGATTACCAAGTAGTGTGATAGATAATCAAACTCCCCATGAGAGATTGTATGGGTGCTCACCAGGTCTGTCTTATTTAAGAACAATAGGTTGCTTGTGCTTTGCTAAAAATCTCTGTGAACATGATAAAATGATGTCTAGGTCAAGGTCAGCTGTTCATATGGGATATTCAGAAGTTCAGAAAGGGTATGTACTATTTGATATAACCAACAGGTCCTTCTTTTTCAGTCGAGATGTTATTTTTAGGGAAGATGTCTTTCCTTTTGCCCAGGCAATGGAGAATAATCAGAACACTCATACTGTGTTTGAGGACACTGTCCAAGGATCAAGTGTGCTGTATGAAGCTTTTAATGAGTTCTCTAATATGCCTCTAAGGTGTGATGATGAAGTTGTTCTTACAGAAGGTGGTGAAGAAGTTTCAAGTTCTAATATGCCTGATGTAGAACAGGTACATGAGGAAATTTTAGATGGTAATGATCAAGTTACTGATGTAGAACAGGTACAAAATGGAAGTGCTCAGGTTATTGATACCACTGTGTGTGACTCAACACAGGATGCAGTCTAAGTACCTACCAGAAAGTCCACTAGACCTACACATACTCCTAAATGGATGCAAGATTTTGTCTCTTTGAATATCAGTAATGATGTGCAATATCCACTGTGCAACTACATGAGCTATGCTCATTTGTCTCCTTCTTATAAATGTTACATTGCTGCTACATCAACTATCCAAGAACCTGTGTCTTATGCAGAAGCTATTAATGACAAAAGGTGGGTAGAAGCCATGCAGACTGAGATACATGGTCTTGGGGCCAATAACACTTGGGTAGTCACTGACTTGCCATTAGGAAAGAAACCTATAGGTTGCAGGTGGATTTACAAAGTAAAGTACAAATCTACTGGTGAAATAGAGAGGTTCAAAGCAAGATTGGTTGCTAAGGGCTATAGTCAGCAAGAAGGGATAGACTACTAAGAGACTTTTTCCCCTGTTGTTAAGATGGTCACTGTGAGGACCATAGTGGCTCTGGCTGCCTCTAGACAATGGCACATTCATCAGATGGATGTCTTTAATACTTTTTTACATGGTGATTTAAAAGATGAAATTTACATGCAGTTACTTCAGGGTTTTGTCAGTCAAGGGGAGAAGGTGTGCAGATTGACAAAGTCTCTTTATGGACTCAAACAGGCTCCAAGACAATGGAATCATAAGCTAACAGAAGCTCTCATCAAACTCTGGTTTAAACAAAGTCCACATGACTACTCTTTGTTCATTAATAGATCAGAGGAAGGGATTGTGATTGTACTAGCGTATGTGGATGATATGTTAATAACTGGCAGCAGTCTGAAGATGATTGAAGAGACAAAGAAAGCATTACAACAAGCATTTAAGATGAAGGATCTAGGGGAATTGAAGTATTTTTTAGGAATTGAATTCATCATGTCAGCTGATGGCATACTTATGCATCAGAGGAAATATGCCTTGGAACTTATAACTGAAGTTGGTCTGTCAGTAGCAAGGCTTGCTGGAACTCCCATTGACATTAATGTCAAACTAACATCTAAGTTGTATGATGATAATATACATAAAGGACGGGAGGAAGATCCCTTGGTAGATGTAACAATGTATCAAAAGTTGATAGGGAAATTATTGTATCTCAACATGACTAGGCCTAATATATCTTTCAGCACTCAGACCTTAAGTTAATTCTTGCAACAATCAAAGAAGTCACATATGGATGCTGCACTAAGGGTGGTGAAATATCTAAAAAGACAACCTGGACAGGGAGTATTATTAGCCAGTTCCTATGATCAAAAGGTCACTGCATTTTGTGATGTAGACTGGGCAAATTGTCCACTTACCAGGAAGTCTGTAACGGGATACATGATCAAAGTAGGGAGTTCTCTTGTGTCATGGAAGGCTAAGAAGCAAACCACAGTTTCAAAAAGTTCAGCAGAAGCTGAATACAGAAGTCTTTCATCTACTGTGTCTGAACTAGTCTAGCTGCTGGGATTATTAAAAGAAGTAGGTACTGAAATACAATTACCAATTCAGATATATTTTGATAGTAAAGCAGCAATATAAATTAATGCAAATCCAGTGTATCACGAGAGGACCAAACACATTGAGATCGATTGTCACTTTATAAGAGAAAGGTTGCAACAGGGGCTAATCAAGGTCAATTACATACCTACCAAAGAACAGCCTGCTCCATTCCTACTTTTTTTATGCCAATGTTGGTGACTGGAGATAACTCATTCCTGGGATGGGAGGGAGTAGGTCTTGCTTCATATTTGTTAATTCATTTCTGGTTTATACGACTTCAGGCAGATAAAGCAGCTATAAAAGCTATGCTTGTCAATCGAGTAGATGATTTTGGATTAGCTCCTGGGATTTTGGGTTGTTTTACTCTATTTCAAACAGTAGACTTTTCAACCATTTTTGCTCGTGCTAGTGCCCACAGAAATTCTTGATATAATGACTAAAGGACTATCAAAACTGCAGCATGAACATCTTATATCCAAGCTAGGAATGCTAAACATTTTTGCACTACCTAGCTTGAAGGGGAGTGTTGTGATATGAAAAGCTAAGCAGTTAGTTAGTACTGTTATGGTTAGTTAAGGGTAAACTAGTCATTTCCATCTTGTTAGTTATAACAACATTCAGACTGTTAGTTAAAAGAAGGTTAGTTACTAACAGAGAATGTGATGTATAAATAGCCCTTCTATCATTGTAATCTACAGTTTTTTGAATGATCAATAATAGAGTCTTCTTCTTCGTTAGATATTTTCTCTCTAAGTTCTAGATTCTTCTTTTACGATCAAATCCCGATGCTAGATGATAGGTATTCTAAAAATACATAACTATTAAATTATCAAATATCAAATATATATAATATAAGAAGAAGAAAGAAGAAAAATAATCTCTTAAAGTTGTTGATGATCGATTAGTTTCCATATACCAATTGTGAGTCGCGAACTTTACTTGTCATGACAAAGCATGGAAATAGTACAGTTACTTCCCTGGAATCATGTTACAATATATTAATTAGAGTTCATCCCAATTAATTATAAAAACTTTAGAATTATAAAAATGAACTCACTCACTCTAAGTATGGGAGTGTCATATTCTTTATCAAAGAAGGATATCTCGTAACTAATTCCTTCCACTCCTTTGGATCAATCCGTCCATCACCATTTAGATCTGCCTCTTCAATTGTCTGCACAAAATCATACTATAACATTCATTCCCATCTATGAAATTATATACTAATAAATCTTTTTAACCTTATGGACGATTGCTTCAATGGCATCATTTGCAAGTGTCAATTTTGATTCTTCGAGAACAGCCAATACCATGTCCTTCAGCTACAACATTATACATCCATTTTACATTAGTTCAAGGATAATTTTGACCTTTTTTCTCTACGTGTTGGGAAAGGTTACGTTATTAGTCAAAATAAGGGCAAAATCTAATCCATTTTGATGATGGCCAGGGTAAATCTAACCTCAACTATCAACTAGAGCAAATTTAAACCGTTTTACTAAGTTGAAGGACAACTTTGACCCTTTTCTGAATTCTAATTTACATACGGCACTTTAAGCAGCACTTATTCACTAATAAATCTTTTCTTTATGTTAAACATGTCTATTATCGACAGTGCACAAAGAATGTACGAAATGTGAACTCAGATTAAAGGAGCAGAGTAAACGGATCGGAGGCCTATAAATTCCTCTAAGAAACAAAAGTGACATGATAGTTCAGACAACGATAAGATGTTCATTTGAGTTGTTTACCTCATCGCGTTCTATGTATCCAGTGTTCTTCAAGTCGTACACTTTAAATGCAACTGCCACAAGAATATTTATTTTAAAGTTAGCAGCGAGCACTGTATTTCAATAACAAGTAGTATATGTTTTAGACATGTAGGATCCATCTAAAGTAATAACATTATATCGATCGTACATGTGATTTTATCTTGTTGAGGAGCCTTTGGATGGAATATGCTTAAGGATCGAACAAATTCTCCAAATTCAATAATTCCATTACGCTTAAGATCAAATACGTCAAACAACTGCAACAATAATATTGTGACAAGAAGGAATTAATTAATGGTGAAGCCACTATAGCAAAATAGTTAACTCAAGGATGAATTACTTACTCTTTCTGCAAAAAGATTCGGCCTATGGCTGCAGCTGAAAAGTGCTTGGAGAAACTCTTCCTGCATTGAACATTATATGGTGGCTTATTTCAACTACATTAGTTATCCATCTCTTGCTATATATGTACACAAAAGTGCTTACTTCTAATTTTCATACCTTGTGAATAAGACCATCATCAATTATGGAGCTACTTAGTCTCTTGTATAGAATATATAAGGCCTCCACATCATTCACACTAACTGCAATACAACATCTTCTAACATGCTAAATTACACCTTAAAATAAACAGTTACTTATGGATAGTAACAACAACAACATATCCAGTGTAATCTCACAAATGTGGTGTACGGAGGATGGTCCCTACCTAGTGAAGGTAGAGAGGCTATTTTCTATAGACCCTAGTCTCACATAATACCGTAGATATCAACATATTCTCCATTATACTGATTATTATTTAAAGTTGGACACTATTGAACGAAACATTTCCAGTTGGATGTTCAAACTATAATCTAATTAGTGAAGTATCAAGACGATTACACAGAACAAGTAAAAGGAGAAAATATCATAAGGACATCAAAATTATAAAAAAATTATTTAACACTAATTCAGATTTATACAGGCTCAAGTGGCCTTGTTAACTCACAACAAGTTTCAGAAGCAAGAGTATCATGGGTCTCAAGCAGATGTCTAGTTTTCTTCAAACAAAAGCAGTCCTTTAGAGAATGCATAATCCAGTTGAGGACTTAAAGAACCACAGCTTCAGATCTTCACCTGTCACAATATCAAACAGAAAAGTTAAATACTAATGCTTCCATATCCCTTTTTTGGGTATAATCACCCGGTATCCGATATCCACCGTCCCAACTAATTTGGATACGCACTATGCATGGCCTATTAAAGGGAGAAGAGCTCTGTATTAGGGATTTCTCTATTTCCAAACTCGAAACCGAAAGCTCTGATTAATGAGTTGATCACAACCATACCACCAATTTCTTGGTGGCACTAGTCACAACATTAGGTAAATTCAACCTCAGTAGATAGTATCATAACCCCCGTCTTATAAATGGGTTAAAAGCTTTTTTATTTTTATTTTAAGCACTTTGATAGTATTTGGATAAAATTAAATAAAAGTTTTTAAGCTCTTGATTCTAAGCCAACAACAATAACGATAACATATTCAGTGAAATCTTACAAGTGGTCGGTATGTGAAGAATAGAGTGTACGCATACTTTATCATTATAACAACAACATATTCTGTGAAATCTTACAAGTGGCCGATATGTGAAGAATAGAGTGTACGCAAACTTTACCATTATAACAACAACATATTCAGTGAAATCTTACAAATGACCGGTATGTGAAGAAGAGTGTACGCAGACTTTTCCATTGCCTCGTGAAGATAAAGAGTATTTCTGAAAGACACTTGATTCTAAGCGAAAATAATGTAAATAAGTCAAAAGTTATAAGTTAAGGATTTCTAACTTATGACTTTTGACTTATAAGCCATAATCCAAAAGCTAATTCAAACAGGATATCTAAGGGAACATTGTACAATCGCACAAAGGCACAAACATGAAAGTAGAAAGTAATTACTTGTATCTGTGCTGGTAGAAGCTAGATAAAAAGTATATATAAAATTGTTAGAGTTATATTCAAGCAGACCTAGATAATACCATGATTATAAAAATATATTTGTAACACAAACAAATACCCATGATGATTGAGAAGCTAGATGAAGAACAAAGATTGTGAGAGATAAGAAGAAATGAACTAACCTCTTGGATGTTATATTAGTGCTTATTTGAGGTTTATTCAGTGATGAATCAACTCCTTATGTATAATCTTAAAATGTGTCTTCTGATGCTGTCTTCACTATCCTTTTTTTTTTTTTAAGAAAAAATCTTTTGATAGTGGAAAAGTAAGATTCATTATTAGGTAAATGAATTCGTACAATTAGTCATCGTACATAATACCAACTAATAATCGATGCTCTTTCTAATTCCACAATGTTTAATTAATTACATTATTAGTAATATTTTATGCATTAATGTAGTTGCATTATTATTAGTATTTTATGCATTAATATAGTTACATTATTAGTAGTATTTTATGCATTAATTAATGTAGTTACATACGTGTAAGCCTCAATTGTCTCCATTTTTGACATTGTGACCCTCCAATTTCCTAAGAACAATGGTTGACATTATTAAAAGGATTACATACGTACATAGGTTAGTATCGTCAGTCTATTTTTCTTGTTCTATATAGTTTAACCCCGAAAAGAGAAGATATAATATATTACTTTTAGCCGGTTAAGGTGTTGGAAATCTCTTACCATATAATATAGTTGGTAATAATTTAAAGCAAATTATTTATTTCACTTTTAAGTTACGAAATTAGAATTATTCTAGACAATATAATTACCTACTTGTTAGTCATTTGTTACTTGATGATTAAAAACAAGGAAACAATTGTATTATAAGGCCGGTGTACCTAAATTACCTATTTCTTTCTTTTAAGTTCCTATTTACTCTTCCAAAGGGAAATAAAATACGTACGAACAAATTAGTTGCTTTCAATAGTGATGGAGAAAACAAATCATGGTACTGCCAAACTCATATTATATTATATCATTGCTTTAACAATACTCTAATTTAAGGCTATTTTTTAGAATTGTTGACTTTATAATTAATGCTCAATAATGAGAGATTTAATTATATTCGACCAGGACTAGGAAGAGATATAGAAATGTGTATTTTACTCCCTTTGTTCAACAATAGTGGTTCACATTGACTTGATATACATATTAAGAAGTAGTAAGAATAATTTTATTAAATCACCATTATTAAATATAAGTCATCTAAACATTGCAAAAGAAGCATACTCCCTCCGTTCCTTTTTATATGTCATCCATTTCTATAAATAGTTGGACCATAATACTTGTCATTTTATAAAATCAATGCATAAATTACCATATTCTTCCTATTATACCCTTGATAGAGTAGTTAATTAGTCTTGAAAATATATAATTTGACCAACCTAGGAAAACTAATATGTAATTAATATTCATTGAAATACTTCATACATTGATTAATTCCTCTCTTCATTCACTATTCTATAAAATTTGATTTTGAAAATAAACTCAAAAATTTAAATAGTCATCCAAATGCATTTTAAACTACTTTAATAAACCTAAGAAATTTAAATAGTCATCCAATTCAAACATCCGAACCTCGAATGTTGACCAAAATCAACCCAAAGGCTAAAATTCCACAAATTTCCAACCTAGGACCTCAAATCCTCAAAAAAGACTCGAAATTTAAAACCGACAACTCTCCTAGACCAATTTACGCATTTCAGGAGTGATGGAATCGACATTATTCTGTTCCGACACTCGAAACTCCAAGAGGCATCAAAAACTACTTTTGTAACAACTTTAGTCTTTTGAAACCAAAAACATTCATAAATCACCACTTCCATTAAAAGTTTGAAATCAAATTTCAAAACTTAATCAGAAATCATTCCATATCAATATCGAAGGGGAGGGGGGGGGGGGGTAAACAGTTATTTTACAAAAAATTCTAAAAATGAACTTCTAGGTCATTACAATCATTTATGTCTATTTCTAAGACTACAGGTGAAGCTCTTTCTCTTATCTAGACTGACAACATGTTATAATTGAAGAGATGTTTGTGTTTCACTGTAGCGGTACTTGGGAGCTTTTTCCTCTATCTTTAGAAAAATTAACAGTTTGTTGTCAATGGATATATATATAGTGAAGGTTGGCCCCAATAGACAGATTGATCGCATAAAAGCTCTACTAGTGGCCAAGGGTTATACATAGATTTTTTGTCTTGATTATGGTGATTCTTTCTCTCATGTGGTCAAGATTGCTTCAGTTTGTCTCTTTTTATCCATGGTTGTGGTTTTTTTTTATTGGTCTCTATGTCATTTGAATATTAAAAATGTCTTTCTTCTTGGAGATCTCGAAGATGAGGTATATATGGAGCAACCACCTTATTTTGTTGCTTAAGGGGATTCTAGTAACGTGGTCTGCAGATTATGACAAGCACTCTATGGATTGAAGAAGCCTCCTCGAGAATGATTTGAAAAGTTTATCATGGTTATTCAGGAGTTTGGCATAGTACGATGTGAAGTTGATCTATGTTATATTGCCACTCTGCTTTAAATTTGTTCATTTATTTGATAGTGTATGTTAATAACATAGTTATCACAGACAATGATGATAAAGGAATTACTAAATTGAAACATCATCTTTTTCAGCATATTCAGACTAAGAATCTTGGTTGATTGAGGTACTTTTTGGGCATTGAGATTTCTCAATCTAAATCAGGAATTACTATTTCACAAAGGAAGTATGCACTTGATCATTTCGAAAGAGATAGTGATGACATATTGAAGGCCTATTGATTCTCCAATGGATTCAAATGTTAAGCTTCTACTTGGTCAAGAGGAGTCTCTTAACGATCCAGCAATATATAGAAACTTGGTATAAAATTTAAATTATCTCACAGTGACTCGACTTGATATTACCTTTCCGATTAGTGTCGTAAGTCAGTTCTTGAATTCTCCATGTGATAGTTATTGGAATGTAGCTATTTGCAATTTTTATACATAAAATTCACTCTAGGAAAAGGATTACTATTAAGAAGATCGAGGACTTGAGAAATTTATTGGATAGTCAGATGTAGATTGGGCAGTGTCACCCTCTGACAAATGATCCACCTCTGGATGTTTTGTTTTAGTTAGAGGGAATTTGTGTCACGACCCAGACTGTCGTGATTGACACCCACACTAACCCTGCAGTGAGAGAACCATTAATACTAATCAGCTAACCCAAGAACTAAACATTTAGATATGGAATCAAGAAATGCAGAAATCAAAATAGAGTTCCCATAAACTCCAAAGGTCTAACAATGACTATCAAAACATTGCGGAAATATTTCCTAGAATCTTAAAGTCAGTGTACCGAAACTCTAAAGTTCAACAAGTCTAAATAAAATGGGTACAACCCAATTAAACATATGAATATCTAGCTAGAAAGTCTGAGTCCAAAAAGAGTTGACTAAAACATAGAGAACTCATGGCAGCCTGGAAGAACTAGCTCACCCTTGAATTCGATTGATCACTGATCTCCTAGATGAGGTATGTTAGTAGTCGCCTGAAGATGCCCTGTACTCAACAAAGAAAGAGCAAGTGCAACATCAGTACACAACCACAATGTACTGGTAGGATCACGCAGCTATTCCAGTAAGTGAAACATATACAAGCAGTCACACCATAATAAACACGCATATACCGAACATATACAATATCAATTATCATTTCAGGAACAATGTACCCTTTCACATTTCTAATATAAAGTAAATACGCATATATGACAAGTCAATGGTCCTCTCATGGAACTCATACCTAAACTGTTAGTGCACCGAAACGTGATACCCAATCTCAATTAGTGTATCTGAGCATGACACCCGTTCCAATATGTATATCGATACATGACATCCGATCCCAGTTAGTGTGTTAAAGCGTAACACCCGATCCATTCAACAAGCCACACTCATAATCACAATGTACATTCTCATAAATCATACCGTCAAGTGTTGATTCATGGCATACAATCATTCATTCATCCTCATATGCACTAGATGTGATCAATAGTGCAACATTCTCATACACACATACATTACAATGAAGCAGATACTAACACATCACACAAGCATGAAATCAAACAATCATCTACCTCGAAACTAAGCTTGAATCCTCCTAAGAAACTTGATTTTTCCCTTTCTGGATTCTTTCTTCTTATTCTAGGTCTACAAACAATCAATTAAATACGAGGATCAATAATTAAGGTCTAATTACCCGAATTACAATCAAAATTAATAACCCTAGGCCAAACCCGAGATCCCAATACCCAACTTAGGGCATTTTCCACCATTAGGTTTCAGGTCAAAACCCTCCCTCATTGATAATCACCCATAAATCTAAGTTATATTGATCGAAAAATGAATTAGGGGAGTAAAATCCTTACCTTTAGCACACAAAATAGTGAACAACTATCAAGAAATCGCCTTGGGTCGTCTCCTAGCTCTCAAGAATGAAACTTGCAGAAAATAACATTTTGGGGTTTAATTTTGACTTAATTCGCGACTTGCGCACCGTAGTGGGACCCAACCCACCACAGAGGCCCCGCCCTGACGGCTTGCACGGAAACAAAGAGTCAAAAGTTGAGTTTGAAACACTCATTTCACAACATACCTTCAACCTATGACACTCAAAAACTATCCGTTTATGCTAAGATCAGTTTTGGGAGTTCTACTCGCCCGAATTCATTCTGTAAAGTTGTACGGATTCCTTAACGTCTTGGCTATCTACTCATGTGATAAAAATCATAATTAGATCTCTTATTCATTACCAGATCTCCCTTGATCTTATTAACTCTGATTTCGTCAAAATCTGGACTAGGCTAGGAATTCTCAAGTTACTACGAAAAAGTTTTCTAACCCAATTTATTTCCCTGATGGCATTTCTAGAACGACAAGAAAATGTTGTTACAATAGATACTAATTTATCCATCACTTGTCCCCGAGTGACAAACGAGAATAAATGGGCTAAAATAAGAGTAGAGTAGTACCTGAATCGACGAATAACTGGGGATACTTGTCTCGCATGTCCCTCTCGATCTCCTTAGTAGATTCCTCAACTGGACGATGCTTCCATTGAACTTTCACAGACTTAATCTCTTTGGTACTTAACTTTCGTATATCACGATCAAGAATTGTAATCAGTTTCTCCTCATATTGGAGGTCTTTGTCTAACAACACAGAATCCCATTTTGATGATGTAATCCCCGTCACCAGGATATCTCTTCAACATGGACACATGAAATACCGGATGAACTCCGATAGGTTGGAAGGTAAAGCCAATCTATACGCTACTGGTCTTTCACAATCAAGAATTTTAAATGGTCCAATGTATCGAGGACTAAATTTGACCTTTTTGCCAAATCTCATCACCCCTTTCATGGGGACACCTTAAGAAGAAATTTCTCATCAGTCTGAAATGCCATGTCTCTTACCTTGTGGTCTGCATACTTTTTCTGTCTACTCTGGCTGCTAAAAGTTTAGCTTGGATGCTTTTTACCTTATCTTGAGCATCCTTCACCAAGTCAACCCCCAAAGGTTTCACATCTCCAGCCTTAAACCATCCTATGGGTGATCTACATCCCCTCCCATAAAGTGCCTCAAACGATGCTATATCAATATTAAAGTGATAGCTATTATTATATGAGAACTACACAAAGGTAGGAACTTATCCCAACGTTCTCCAGAGTCAATCACACATGCCCTCAACATGTCCTCCAACACTTAAATAATCCTTTCTGACTGCCCGTCCATTCGTCTGTGGATGGAAAGTTGTACTAAAAGTGAGTTGTGTGACCAATTCATCATGTAATTTCCTCTAAAACTTGGAGGTGAACTGCGTACCACGATCCAATATGATAAACAGGGGCACCACGTGCAACCTCACTATCTCCTTCACATAAACCTTAGCCAATTGCTGAGCATTGTAATCTATTCTGACTGGAATAAAATAGGCTGACTTATTTAATATGTCAACCACTACCCAAATAGAATCAAACTTTCCCAAAGTTTTGGGAAGACCAACTACTTCACATCTATCCTTTCCTACTTCAATTTCAAAATTGGCATTCTCTGAAGCAAAGCTATCGGCCTTTGATATTCATACTTTACTTGATGACAGTTTTGGCATTTAGCCACAAACTCCACTATATCTTTCTTCATGCCCGACCACCAATATAGTCGCTTCAAGTCTCGGTACAACTTGGTCACACCCGGATGAATAGAATACCGCAAACCATGAGATTCTGTCAACAAATTCTAAATCAAGTCATCTACTCGAGGGACACAAATCCTTCCTTTAAAATTGAGCACATCCCCCGCATCTAAGGTCGCATCTTGTGCCTTATCAGACACTGTCTTCTTTCTAAGCTAATTCAAATTCTCATTCTCAAACTGTTTGGCTTTGATCTCTTCAAGGAAGGTGGCCCTTACCTCAATGCTAGCTAATACCCCACCTTTTTCTGAGATGCCTAACTGCATAAACTTAGACTCCAAATGTTGAATTTCTTTAGCCAAAGGTCGCTTGGTCGCAGCTAAGCAAGCTAGACTACCCATACTCACCGCCTTCTGGCTTAATGCGTCTGCCACCACGTTAGCCTTACCCTGATGATACTGGATGGTCACATCATAATCATTGAGTAACTCCATCCATCTTCGTTGTCTCAGATTCAGATGTTAAGCTTCTACTTGGTCAAGAGGAGTCTCTTAACGATCCAGCAATATATAGAAACTTGGTATAAAATTTAAATTATCTCACAGTGACTCGACTTGATATTACCTTTCCGATTAGTGTCGTAAGTCAGTTCTTGAATTCTCCATGTGATAGTTATTGGAATATAACTATTTGCAATTTTTATACATAAAATTCACTCTAGGAAAAGGATTACTATTAAGAAGATCGAGGACATGAGAAATTTATTGGATAGTCAGATGTAGATTGGGCAGTGTCACCCTCTGACAAATGATCCACCTCTGGATGTTTTGTTTTAGTTAGAGGGAATTTGTGTCACGACCCAGACTATCATGATTGACACCCACACTAACCTTTCGGTGGGAGAACCATTAACACTTATCAACTAACCCAAGAACTAAACATTGAAAAATACAAAAGCAGGTTCAAAAGCAGAAATCAAATAGAGTTCTCATAAACTCCAAAAGTTTAACAACGACTCTCAAAACATTGTGGAAATATTCCCTATAATCTGAAAGTCAGTGTACCAAAACTCTAAAGTTCAACAAGTCTAAAGAGAATGGGTGCAACCCAATTAAACATACGAATATCTAACTAGAAAGTCTGAGTTCAAAAAAAGTGGACTAAAACATAGAGAACTTATAGTAGCCTAGAAAAATTGGTTCATCCTTGAATTCGATTAATCATTGATCTCCTAGATGAGGTTTGTCAATAGCCGCCTGAAGAATCCATGTACTCAACAAAGAAAGAGAGAATGCATCATCAGTACACAACCACTGGTACTGGTAGGATCACACGGCTATTCCAGTAAGTGAAACATATACAAACAGTCACACCAAAATAAACATGCATATATCGAACATATATAATATCAATTATCATTTCAGGAGTAACGTACCCTTCCACATTTCTAATATAAAGTAAATACGCATATATAACAAGTCAATGGTCCTTTCATGGAACCATACCCAAACTGTTAGTGCACCAAAACGTGGTACCCGATCCCAATTAGTGTGTCGAAACGTGACACTTGTTCCAATATGTATGTCGGTACATGACATCCGATCCCAGTTAGTGTGTTGGAACGTAACACCCGATTCATTCAACAAGCCACAATCACAATCACAATGTACATTATCATAAATCATACCATCAAGTGTTGATTCATGACATACAATCATTCATTCATACTCATTTACATTAGATGTGATCAATAGTGCAACATTCGCATATATATATGCATTAGAATGAAGCAAATACTAACATACATCACACAAACATGAAATCAAACCATCACCTACCTTGAAACCAAGCTTGAATCCTCCTAAGAAACTTGGTTCTTTCCTTTTCAAATTTTTCTGCTTGTTCTAGGTCTACAAACAATCAATTCAATATGAGTATCAATAATTAAGGTCTAATTACCGGGATTACAATCGAAATTATCAACCCTAGGCCAAACCCGAGATCCCAAAACCCAACTTAGGGCTTTTTCCATTATTAGTTTTCAGGTCAAAACTCTCCCTCACTGATAATCACCCATAAATCTAAGTTCTACAAGTCAAAAAATGGATTAGGGGAGTAAAATCCTTATCTTTAGCACCAAAAATAGTGGAAAACTGTCAAGAAATCACCCAGTGTCGTCTCCTAGGTCTCAAGAACAAAATTTGTAGAAAATAACGTTTTTGGGGTTTAATTCCGACTTAATTTGCGACTGGCCCATCGTAGCGGGACCAACCCACTAGAGCGGCCCCACCCTAGTGGTAATAATCCCGCCCTGGCGGCTTGCATGGAAATAGAGAGTCAAAAGTTGAGTTTCAAACCCCCATTTCACAACACACCTTCAATCCAAGATACTAAAAAATTACCCGTTCACGCTAAGATCAGTTTTGAGAGTTTTACTCACCCGAATTTGATTTCGTAAGTCATACGGGTTCCTTAACGTGCCTCGCTATCTACTCATGTGATCAAAATCATAATTAGATCTCTCATTCGTTACCAGATCTCCCTATACCTTTCTGACTCCGATTTTATCCAAATCTGGACTAGGCTAGGAATTCTCAAGTTACTACGAAAAAGTTTTCTAACCCAATTTGTTTCCCTGATGGCATTTCTATAATGACGGGAACAAGTTGTTACAATTTGGTGTCTTGAAAAAGTAAGAAACAAAATATGGTTGCTAGATCTAATGTAGAAGTAGAATATCGGGTTAGGGTGGTAGCAACATGTGAACTCTTATAGATCAAGCAACTGTGGAAGGAATTGAAATTTAGAGTTAGAAAAAGAATGGAACTTATGTGCAGTAATCAAGTTGCACTCAATATTTCACGAGAGGACTGAACACATAGGGATTGATTATCATTTTGTCAGAAAAAGGTACTCTTAGGAGACATAGTCACAAGGTTCATACGGTCAATAAATCAATTTATGTAACAAGATTGATACATGTAATTTGTATGCACCAGCTTGAGGGGGAGTGTTAGAATCATATAAATATTCTATAGCATATGTGCAACTATAGTAGGTAGCTTGATTTACTCCTAGGTTTACTTTTATTTTAATTAGGTATTGGTTTATATTGATTAGATACTGATTTTTTTTCCTTTTTAGGACATGTATAGTTAGTTATTTAAATCCCCATAGCTTGTGGGAAGAATCAAGTTGAGTTCTCTCTCAAGCTCGTGTCCTCTCAAAATTAAATAACCAGTTATAAAAAAACAAAAATTCAACTATTTGAGTATGTCTTGTAATATATTTAAAATATTTATACTCAAGACAACAACATATTATATTCGATTAATGAAAAATAATAAGAAAAAACTAATTAAAAAATTAATCGAAAACTTAATAAGTAAATATTAATTTAAAATTTAAAACATTCTTTTTCTAAAAAAATTCATTTGGCACGTCATAAATAAGTATAAAAAATTATATTTTCAAAAATAATGATCAGAAAAGCTAACTTGATAAAGTTAAGTGAGTTTTGAAAAACAACAAATGTGAGTAATTATAGAATTAAAGAAAATGATCAAATATATCATCAAACTTTGAAAAAAATAACTTATCTATGTCATCTGTTAAAAGTTTGGCATATCTATGCAATTTTTAAAGGTTCATCCACATCATTATTAGTTAACTGAAATGACATAAATGAATCAATATTTTAACGAATGGCATAGAATTTAGGGATGCACATTGACCGGGTTTGTTCAGATTTTTAACATTCCAAACCATTTATGCCGGGTTCTTAAATCTATAAATCAAACCAAGCTAATAAAATTCAGATTTTCAAACTCAGATTTTCTAGTTTTTTCAGTTTTTTTCGATCAAGTATTCTTACATACATATAATTGACTTGTGTTTTTAATATTTCTTTAGTCTTAATATTCAACGCAAAATATAATATTAGTGACGACACTAAAATATTCAACAAAAATAATAATGAAATCACATAAAACAAATATTGCAAATAAATAAATTAAAATGAAAATGATCATAATTTTAAAGAACTAAATCATGCCAAAATAAGTCTAATAAGTATTAATCATATGATTAAACATTAAATAAAACAAAGTAAGTTTATGTATTTTAATGATCTTGTAACGACCCGAACCGTCGTTAATTAGGAAAAGAGAAAATTTGGGAAATTGCTGGGCCACTTTTAATGACCCGAGAGCACCCCCTAGTCGTTACCGGCGTATTTGGTCTCGAAGAGGTCTTATACAAGCCCTTATTCGTCATAAGACATATCATAGAATAAAATCACGGAAAGTTTAAAACTTTTACTTTGGAAGTTCAACTTCACTTCATATATGAAAAACAGAATCTAACTTCGTCACAATGTACCATCTAGACATAGAAGTATCGAAAATGGGACTTAGCCCTTACATCAATAAGAAGTCTTGAAATAGGAAAGTACAACAACGTCTTTCAACATAAGCAAAGAACTAAACATAGAAGCTAGATCATAGGGTCTTGTCCTCGGACTTGAGGACGCACCAACTTGGGGAAGCAACTCCAAGTGTCTTGAGAAGTAAGCTTGAATCCTAAATGGCCCGAACCTAAATGTTTGGGGAAAAGGGAGAAAATATGGGTTAGTATAACACACGTACTAAGTATGGCTACTATGCATAAAAACCATTGAAACATGCATAAAAGGACATTTAGTCAAAACATGCTTTTTACCAAGCAAATCCAATATGCACACAAATTAAGCATCATAGTCCTAACCAACATAATATCATCCTAACATGTAGACAACCCAAGCAATACTAGTGCAATGCAAAGAATAGAACCCCATAACCCTATTCAAAGCCAAGTATCACATTAAGCAACCTACTTCATGCATACATTCATAAGATCATATTTCATCATAACTTACCATATTCATAATGATCATACATAACATAGCTTTAACATACATAAGTCATAATCATAATAGAACACTACTACAACCATCTCTTAGGATCCCACGAGTGCAATGTGAAAGAGAAGTCCCATACCCTCCCTTACACTATGTAGAAACCCTTAAGAAAGCCCTAGTAAGAGTTCACACCTTTTATACCTTCATTTACTTTTACATTAGGGAAATATTACAATAACCAACATAGACCATGAGAGCTACATGGAATCCGGTATTCTACTCCCACACCGAAAAGAGAGGGTTAACACTTGCCTAAGGTATAACCATTCGTACATAGCTATCTAGGTGGATCCACTAAGCTAGAGTCCTATGTGGGAACATAGTTAAGGGTCAAGGAGATTGCTTCTAGATACCCTAACTTACTAAATGTGGGGGTTTCCATCTCATGAGATAACACATACCGTGGGTAATCCAAACTTGCTAAATGTGAGGAAACCCATGTGGGGAGCCGGACTTACTAAACGTGAAACCCCCATGTCATTTACATTCCCTTTCGGTGCTAAGCATCTAATTCCATTTTGTAATCATCTTTAGTCATCACATAAGTTCACATTAACCTTTACTAGACTCTTATGTAGACAACTTACCATACTAGCTCATATGTGTTCATAAGTGAGTAACAATCCTTTCACTTTAGAAACACTTAGCAAGTGAGTAAACCTTTCACTTTACATTACACTATAATCATGAGGACTACCTTTCAATCATATAGCAATCATACCATAACGTACATACATACTTCATAGCTAATTCAAGTGTAGAGGGTTAAGGATGAGGAAACTAAGTCATCAACACCACAACAACACATTAGGTATAACATCATTACAATCTAAGTAATTCACCTTTCATACTTGAGTTCAAAGAAGAACCAATCTTCATACCTTCTTGCCCTTCATGAGACATTCATACTTCAATTACCAACAATTCATAACCAATACATAATACATGTAATTCATGAAGTAATAACATAATCAACATCAATATAAGCAATTGACATAGTCCCTTCATAGCCTTCAAGGCTTCATTCAAAGACTCAACCCTAATTTCATAGAAATTATACATAACCTAGGGTAGAATCATCATACAAACATGAATTACATAACATCACATTCAATTCATAGCCTTTAATCAATATCCAACACAAACTAGGGTTAGAATTAGGAAAAGAAGGAGACATATGGGTCTCATGGGGAATTCTTCAAGAAACCACCTATACAACATAAATTCATCCATAATTGTTCATATAGCATCAATCAAAGTCAGTTTATAACATCAATTTCACTTTAGAAAGAAGACCCACGTTTTTGGATTGAAACTTAGAAATAGGAGATTTTGAAATTCATCTTGAAGGGACCTCTTGGGGAAAGGAATCCCAAGAGTGATAAGCAACCATACCTTATTGATGAATTATCCACGAAAATCTGAGTTGAAACCTTGGAGAGTTGGTCTTCTTCTTGAAGCTCCAATCTTCTTCAATGGAGTTCTTGAGAAGAGAGAGAGTAGAGAAAATGGGGAACTTTAGGTTTAGAACTTTGGGGTTTTGTGTTTGAGTGATAAAAGTGAGGTAAATTGACTTAAAAATCATTATATACACGTCCCTTAAAGTACCCTAAATACCCCTCACTTAGTTGGACTCTTTAATGAAGTAAAAATTCAATTTCTGAATTTCTGCATTTTCGACGCGAAACAAGTTCGCGACGCGAAACAAGTTCGCGACGCGAAACAAGTCCGCGACGTGGAGCCTTTTCCTGAAGATATTTGGAATTAAATTTTGAGACAGTAGAGTCTGCGACACGACTGCATCGTGAACTAACTTTTTGCTCCTTGGGGGAGCTAGTCCGCGACGCGGTACTATTCCCTCCAAGTGCAATTTGCAAGCTGCCTTGGCAGCTTGCTTGGCCAAGGTTGGGGTCCTCCTCGGGACCTCTTAGGGTGGCCCCGGGGTGTCGTATTCTAACGTTTTGACCCCATAAACATATAGTTACCTAATTTAAACGTTTTTACAAGATTATACCATCATATGACACTCCCAAACCTGCCCAAAACCTAAGGACAGACTAGAACACATTTTCTCTAGTTTCCGAACGTCATGGTCGTTTCTTGACGTTTAGACTTTTACTCTTCCAAACCAAGTCAATTGCATTAATTTAGGTCTAGAAACATCATTTTAACTATTTTTAAGTCATTATTAACAAGGTGAGGATCTAACTTAAGTCATAGAATTTCTGGGGTGTTACACCATTGTCCCTTCAGGGCGGGCCAGATGCCGCTAGGGCGGCGATGCCACATCAGGGAAAGTAGTCGCCAGAGTGGGATAGGCAAGGAAGAATGTAAATAACACGAATTCTTATTTCCTTCTTCTTCCTAAAATACCTAAATTAGTCGTAAAACATGCTACAAACCCTCCAAGAACTTTTCTGAACTTGGGAAGGATAAGACGGAGAATTCTATCGTGGGATGGTGATAGCTTGCGAATTTGCGATCAAATCCATCGTCCCATCGTTCGGAAACTAGAAAATTATTTGCAAACTCTCTACAAATGCTTGGCGCCCAGGTAGGCTAGGTTTTATGAATTGAGTAGTTATAAATCTGTCCTCACTATGTAATATATGTAAATTAACGATAAGATTCATGCATAGGCCTTCATGCACCGAACGAAATATGATTAAATCCTTGGAAGAAGCCTTAGATGATGAACTAGGGCTAAGTATTGTTGAATTAATGCTTACATGATATATGTAGATGAGTAGTTCATTGGGATGGTGGTAATTCTATGATTGTGTGTGGTTTTGTTCTTGCTTTAGCACAATACGTGCATGTATGTGAGCGAAGCTTTTTGATCACACTTAATGTAAATAAGTATGAACGAAGAACTATATTATGTGAATCACTTTTGTTTTATGATTGTGATGATATACATTGTGATTTTGATTGTGGATCGGGTGTTGCGTTGCAACACACTAACTTGGATCGGTTGCCGCATTCCGGCATATTTATGGGATTAGTTGCCAAATTCTGGTATAATATTTGGATCAGGTACCACATTCCAGTATGCTAACAATTTGGATTTGGGTTCCATGAGAGGATCAATGATTTGACATAATTATGTACTTGAGGATTTGAAATTGAACGTGGTTCGTAATGATCAATGATATTGTAATTCCCTGGAGTGGTCGTGTGCTTATGAGAACTTATATATGATTGTCCTTTTGTGTTGAGTGAACTTCTTGTTGTCTTGACCCAAGGGTACCCCCTAGACGTAACACGGAGTACTTGACCCCGAAGGGGTCGCATACAAGCCCTTAGCATATCATAAACATAAAACTCATAGGATAATGCAGAATTAAATTTTTTATTTAGAGTCGAAGTCTTTCATAAAAGAGAATGGGAGTCTAGACATTCTCTCGTTTAGTCGTAGTTCATGTTTCATGTTCATAGTTCATTTACATAAGAGAAACACACCATGGCTACGCTCAAGGTCTACCTGTGCCATGTATGAATAGCATCGCATAATACTACTCATACTAAGTAGATCCTTTTGAGGAACCATACCACATAACTCACTTTCTTGTTCATGGAGGGAAAATAGCCTTAACCGACATAGACCATATGAGCTACATAGAATCCGGTGTCGTGTAACCCCACACCGAAAGAAGGTGTCCTACTTGCCTAAGTCAGAACTAAATGTATTAGCTCTTAGGTGGATCTACTAGCTAAAGACCTATGTAGGAACATAGTTATGGGATAAGGAGACTGCTTCGAGAAACACGTCCTACTGTATTGGTGGAGGAGCTTCCATCTCATGAGAATAATTTAGAGAACCCGGCCTATTATATTGACGGGAGGGCCTCTACCTCACTTTCCATATCCACTTGGTGCTAAGCATTATTTCCCAAAATTACTTGTTTAAGTCTTTGAATTGAATTTACCTGCATGAAAGAGTATCTTACCTTTCATTCAATATAACTCATAACATAGCTCTTAGATTCAATAGGTGAGAACTAACTTTCAACCTTAGAATCATCATGGTCATGTACATTTCATGCCTAATAATCAGTAAAGGTGCATATGAGAACTATACTTTCAATTAACATCATTGATACATCATAATCATGTTTATGCATGAAGTGTGTGTGTGTAATTGTCCTTGCAATGACACAACAATAACATTATCATCATAGACACTTCCCTCTCAAAGTGTTCATAAGATTGTACCGAATATCACAATCATGCATAATTCACATCTATTGCATTCAAGGATCATAGACCATATAAATCAACACATCTAACATTCATATAGTAGACATGTACATAATCGTAATTCAAACAGTTCATTCATTTCATGTATAAGCTCATATACTCATATTGTAGGTCATGTGGATAAAGTCCTTCCACAATTATACCATATATAATTCAACATGCATAATAGCTTTCTTCTTAAAGCCTCATCATTCATAGCTCATTCATTTTTGCTTTTACCTTTAGAAGTCATCTTCATATTATGAGCATTACTCTCAAGCAATACCTCACATGGTCATCATGTAAACCTAACTTTCAAGGAAGACTAACCACATGCTTCATTCTTACTCAATTATAGTCATATAACATCAAGTACATTAAGTCTCAATACTACTTCAACCATGATTCATCATGTAAGACCTAATCAAGTTAGTTCATGTGTACAAGCTTTGCTCATAGGCCAATTCGTGTCTAGGTGATCTAACTTAAGGCAATTCATTAATTTTAAACGGTCACATCGAAGCCCTCAATTTGCCTATTTCATGACATAATCCTAGGCTATATAAATTTCACCCTAGAATCTTAGATTAATCAAGAATACATGTAGAATCATACTTAAATCATGTAATTACATCATAATCAACTCACATCCAATCAATTGGATCAACTTGCAACAACATTCACAGTGTAAAGAAGAACTATAGCTAGGATTGGGAAAACTCATGGATTCTTTAGGAATTCGAGGTAAAATCATATAAAATCAGTAATAAATTCATAAACAAACATGAACCATCATTTAAAAATAACTTTGAAAGGAATCCATGGGGTTGAGTTAAAACCCTAGATTTTTGGGGAATTCTAGATTTGAGATAAAAACTTTTGAAGGGACTCCTTGAGTGATATCTACCCAAGGATGAAAACTACCATACCTCATGTAGATTTCCTCACGAATTTGAAGAGAAAAGGCTGATCCTTGACCTCTAGACTTGACCTTTTTCTTGTTCTTTAATGAAGTTCTAGAGAGAAGATATTTGGTGAGAAGAGTAGTTGGGATTTGATTTGGGGTCTTGGGTTATAATGAATTAGTTAGGGTGTTTTAATGACTTAAAATACTTTATATATATGTATAAATACAATATTAAACAACCCCTACTTAAAACTAATTAAAAACAAATTACCTAAATGACCCCTAGATTTAGCCGAGTCTTGGACAGATTGCAGAAGGGACTTACGAAACCCCACCCACGGACCGTGGGTGGGTCCACTAGCCGTGCTGGCTTTCTGTGGTTGTCTGCAACATGCCATCTTGGATCTTGACCTACGGAGCAAGTCCATGAGGCGTGGATGGACCTACGGGGCGTAGGTCCAATTCGTAGGTCCCCAACTTTTTGACAGTTTTTGGGTTTTTGGCAATTTTCGGGGTTAGGCTTTAGGGTCCCCCTCAAGGACCCTTGGTTAGTCCTTGGGAGGTCTTACCTTGACGTTTAACCCTAAACTCCTTAACCTAAGCTCGGGACATCACTTTACAACTTCAAACCCCATATCAAACTCAAAAACAAACTCGTTAGGCTCTAGTTTCACTTACAAATTTTTCGGGTCATTACATTATCTCCCCCTTAGGAACATTCATCCTCGAATGGCTCTTTAAACACTTTAGGGAAATAAATACTCAAGACTAGAAGACCATCTTGCATGAAACATCATAAACAATGCACAAAACTAGGAGGAAATAGCAACTCCATCTCAAACATACTTTATGCAACACAAGAAAGTAGAAACTCCATCTACAAACTCATTATGTATCATATTTTCAACAATTCTCATTTCATTAGAGGAATTACCTTCTCCAACTAAAATTATGCTCATCATAACATCATTAAGCACATTATGCAATTTACTCTTAAAAAGCATTTCATTCAAGGAGGAATTTCTCAACTCCAAACTAAAGCATGATCATGTATTCTTCTCATGAAGTACAATAGGCACCTCTTTACTCAAAGCACTACAACATGAGGAAAACAATTCACATAAACTCATTTCCTTTCAAAACACAAGTTTTCATGAATATGCATTAAATAAAGAAGACATGGCAACATATATGCACATAACAACAATGCTAGCTAGGCACACCATCTCCCCCTTGGGAGTAAGTCTATTCAAGCTCTTCTAAATATCATCTATCACATAATCATAGGAGGAACTAACTTCTCCAACTAAAAGCAAGCTCAACACAACATTATGGAGCCAATAAGCCTTTTCATTAAAAGCACAATAAGGCATGTTCATCATCAACTCATGAAATCAAATATGATATCATCATACAAAAATGCACAACATTATGAGGAACATATAAATCATGGAAACTGATTTTATCCAAAACATGAATCCTTTCAAGAACATGCATAACATAAAGAGATCATGGGAACATATAAATCACACATGACCTCAAAGACATGAAACAAGTCACAAGGAACTCTTGGTATCAAGCTAGAATAGGAATAGAAGAAAGAGATAAGGATATCAGGACTCTCAAAATCTTGATATCTAAACATACTATCTCCCCCTTGGGAGTAAGGCCCCTCACTAAAACATCAATCATCACTCCTTTCAACCAATCCCCAAACACATATCCAAAACTCATAATAACCTTGTCGGCTTCTAAAACCACAGAGGTCTAACAACAATGCATCCAAACCCTACCAAGGTTCACAAGAGTAACTCTATGGGACAAGGGAATCATGGGACACACATAATATCCAAGACTCCACAATCATGAAACAAGTTAAGGAAGACTTATCATCTTAAGCTAGAAGAGGAATAGAAGGTAACATGAGGATATCAAGATATCTCATTGACCCTTGGCCTCCCAAGTAGCACCTCAAATAAAACCCTTACTAAGATACCACTCCTCATTACTCTCATGGAAGCACTTCCTTACTCTTCTATTCCTTAACTTGCTAGTCTAAGATCCCAATAGGTACTTCTGAATTAGAGAGGTTCTCTTTAAGCAACTCTAGCTCACAAGCAACCTTACCAACACCTCTCAAGGTCTCATATGAGCCTACCAAACAGAGGCTAAACTTCTCAAACTCACTATACCTCTTAAGGTGAGAATTTCAAGCCAATCCAAATCATAAACATCTAGAACACTTAACGACCTTGCTATTTAAGCACATTTCTTTCAAATTCTAATGTTTGAGCAAGTTACCACTCAACTTTCTCATCTATCACATAAGGTGATTCTAAACCATGGATAATTACACTTCTATCCTCTTTTAAAGGAGTCTACTCACTCAACATCTCTAGGCATCACTTAAACACCACTATTCGTCAAATCTCCCATCACATCCAAAGATTCATAATGGTCAAGTAGGGTTCTACCATCATTATCATAAAACAACAATGAAGACCATTCATACTAAGGGCAACATCAAGGTCTATCATATCAAGTCACTAAAGACAAGTAGTACCGAAATCTAATAAAGAATAAAACACATACCGAAACCATTAAGAGGAACTTACTTACCCTCTCTTTCTCTAGCCTTACGCACCGGGAAACCTCTCATCTTGTGGCCAATCTTACCACAACTATAACAAACCTTCATGTCGGCTAGACACTTACCATCATGCCTTTTTTCCACACCTAGCACAAGTAGGCTTAATCATATAAGGTCCACTACTACTCACTCTTTGAGACTTAGGGGTAGACACCCTCTTTTTGTTAAGCTAAAGTTGAGCAACATCCTTCAATTTATAAGCGGCGAAACATCTACCCTCATGTCTTTTTCAATTGCACTAAGGTTGGATCAAGACAATTCTAGACCATTTCAACCCATATCATCACCTTTGGTGGGATCTACCAACCAATCATATCTAGGTCTTATCTAACACCCTACTCAAATAAAAAGATCATTCTTAAGATCAATCTTAAAAGATAACTAACTCTTTGAAGTTGGTCAACACTTACACTCTTCTTCCTCACCTTAACTAGGTGGTACATGCAACCCTCAAAGTCAACCTTAAGACACAACATAATCCAAACCTATGGCATAAAGTTTCCCCCCTTCCACTCTTGGATAGACTCATTTGGGAACTAACAATTTGACTATACGGGTTCTATCATCACATAGGGGCATGGCAATAACACTACCAATCCATCCTAAGGATGACATCAAAATCTAGCATATCAAGTCATGTCTAGTCACATAGCCATAATTGGCATTTTAACCAACATCTTCTCCCTTACTCTTTGTAGCATGAGCTCTTCGAGTAGTCACATCTTGAAGACCACCAGTTAGAGAGAAAGACCTTATAGAGTTAAATTCTATGGCACGACTAGAGAATGAAGAAGTGAGATTTCCTAATCATCTTGTAGTCTCTCATTCATAAATGTGGCGCGCTTCACACTATGAACAAGACTCTACTCGACGTTGCTTATGAGACATCAACCTAAAATCATCTCAAAATCTTATGCTCTGATACCAAGTTTGTCACGAGTCAGGGGTACCCTTTAGATGTAACATGGCGTACTTGACCCCGAAGGGGTCGCATACAAGCCCTTAGCATATCATAAACATAAAACTCATAGGATAATGTGAAATTAAAATTTTCTTTACAAAGTCTTTCATAAAAGAGAATGGGAGTCTAGACATTGTCTTATTTAGCCATCTAAATTCAATCGAATAACAAATAGGGACATAACCCTTACAATAGTTCTCAAATGACATAATAAAAGAAACTACTAAGTAAAGATACTTGTCCTCGAATCTTGAGGACTCACTAACTAGCAAGGGGGATTATTTACCCCAAGCTTGATTCACTAGAAGACCACCTTCAAGAACTAACCCTACACTTATAGAAAATGTATAAATATGGGTTAGCACAAAAATGTACTACGTATGGTAGCCATGCATAAAAATCATTGAAACATTCTAAAAGGGACATTTTAGTTGAAACCATGCTATATGCCAATTTGAACATCTTCTTTGAAAGAGTTGGAGAACATCACTCATAAGGTAACTCATATATAGTTCATCATAGCACAAATGATAACAACATAATCATAAGCATAGTCTCCAATCATAGACATAATGCATATACATAGTCAAATGCCAATATTATCTCATCATAATAGAATCATCACATAAGTAACCCTAAGTTATACTTGTTACATGCATAGATAAGATCCCATAAACCTATCTACACTAAGTACCACTTTTAGGTCACCATCCTCATACTTATCATACATTAGACTCATCCATAGTTAATACTCATAGACAAGGAAACATTCATTTTCATTAGTTCATGTCAAGGGAAGTCAATCATAACAACAATCCAAATGGAGCATGCATTAATTCATAAATCATCATAATGTAATGGAACCATACCATGGCTACTCTTAAAGTATACTTGTGCGATGTATGAGTGAAGTCACATACCCTCACTCACACTAAGTAGATCTTCTTGATGAGTCATTAGTCGTAGTTTATGTTTCATATTCATAGTTCATGTACATAAGAGAAACACACCATGACTACTCTCACGGTCTACTTGTGCCATGTATGAATAACATCTCATAATACTACTCATACTAAGTAGATCCTTTTGAGGAACCATAGCACATAACTCACTTTCCTGTTCATGGAGGGAAAATAGCCTTAACCGACATAGACCATGTGAGCTACATGGAATCCTGTGTCGTGTAACCCCATACCGAAATAAGGTATCCTACTTGCCTAAGGTAGAACTAAATGTATTAGCTTTTAGGTGGATCCACTAGCTAAAGACCTATGTGGGCACATAGTTATGGGATAGGGAGATTACTTCTAGAAATCTAACCTATTGTATTGGCGGAAAAGCTTCCATCTCATGAGAATAATTTAGAGAACCCGGCCTATTATATTGACGGGAGGGCCTCTACCTCACTTTCCATATCCACTCGGTGCTAAGCATTATTTCCCAAAATTACTTGTTTAAGTCTTTGAATTGAATTTACATGTATGAAAGAGTATCTTACCCTTCATTCAATATAACTCATAACATAGCTCATAACATAGCTCATAGATTCAATAGGTGAGAACTAACTTTCAACCTTAGAATCATAATTAGTATGCGAGAATAACTTTCACACCAAGATCATGTGTTCTCACGAGAATGGACTTTCAATCAATACAATAGGATCATCATTGTCATGTGCATTTCATGCATAATAATGAGTAAAGGTGCATATGAGAACTATACTTTCAATTAACACCATTGATAGATCATAATCATGTTTATGCATGGAGTGTGTGTAATTGTCCTTGCAATGACATAACAACAACATTATCATCATAGACACTTCCCTCTCGAAGTGTTCATAAGCTTGTACATAATATCACAATCATGCATAATTCACATATATTGCATTCAAGGATCATAGACCATATAAATCAACACATCTAACATTCATCATAGTAGACATGGACATAATCGTAATTCAAGTAGTTCATTCATTGCATGTGTAAGCTCATATACTCATTCATAGCTCATTCATTTTAGCTTTTACTTTTAAAGCCTTATAAGTCATCTTCATATTATGAGCATTAGTCTCAAGAAATACCTCACATGGTCATCATGTAATCTTAACTCTCAAGGTAGACTAACCACATGCTTCATTCTTACTCAATTATAGTCATATAACAACAAGTACACTAAGTCTCAATACTACTTCAACCGTGATTCATCATGTAAGACCTAATCAAGTTAGTTCATGTCTACAAGATTTTCTCATAGGTAAATTCGTGTCTAGGTGATCTAACTTAAGGCAATTCATCAATTTTAAAAGGTCACATCTAAACCCTCAATTTGCCTCTTTCATGACATAACCTAGGCTATATCAATTTCACCCTAGAATCTTAGGTTAATCAAGAATACATGTAGAATCATACTTAAATCATGTAATTACATCATAATCAACTCACATCCAATCAATTGGATCAACTTGCAACAACATTCACAGTGTAAAGAAGAACCATAGTTAGGATTGGGAAAACTCATGGATTCTTTAGGAATTCGAGTTAAAATCATATAAAATCAATAATACATTCATAAACAAACATAATTCATCATTTAAAAACAACTTTGAAAGGAATCCATAGGGTTGAGTTGAAACCCTAGCTTTTAGGGGAATTCTAAATTTAAGATAAAAGCTTTTGAAGGGACTCCTTGAGTGATAACTACCCAAGGATGAAAACTACCATACCTCATGTAGATTTCCTCACGAATTTGAAGAGAAAAGGCTGCTCCTTGACCCCTAGACTTGACCTTCTTCTTGTTCTTCAATGGAGTTCTAGAGAAGATTTTTTATGAGGAGAGTTGTTGGGATTTGATTTGGGGTCTTGGGTTATAATGAATTAATTAGGGTGTTTTAAGGACTTAAAATACTTTATATATGTATAAATACAATATTAAAAAACCTCTATTTAAAACTAATTAAAAATGAATTACCTAAATGACCCCTAGATTTGGTCGAGTCTTGGACAGATTGCAGGTGGGACTCACGAAACCCCACCCACGGACCGTAGGTGGGTCCACGAGCCATGCTGGCTTTCTGTGGTTTGGGTCTGCAACATGCCATCTTGGCCCTTGACCTACGGAGCAAGTCCACGAGGCGTGGATGGACCTACGGGGCGTAAGTCCAATCCGTAGGTCCCCAACTTTGTGACAATATTTGGTTTTTTGGCAGCTCTGGGGGTTAGGCTTTAGGGTCCCCCTCAAGGACCCTTGGTTGGTCCTTAGGGGATCGTACCTTGATGTTTAACCCCTAAACTCCTTAACCTAATCTCAGGACATCACTTTACAACTTCAAACCCCATATCAAACTCAAAAATGAACTCGTTAGGCTATAGTTTCACTTACTAATTTTCCGAGTTGTTACAGTTGCGTATGTGGTCGTTGAATGAATCAGGGAGGCCAAGGGTTCAAGGGTCGTAATAATGGAGAGAAAGGGATGTTTGTAGGTTACAAAGGGGATTCTTGGTCGATAGTTGGGAAGCTTGATATAATGTACTATGAGGCAAGGGCTGGGTAATATGAAGAGAAAGTAAGGGTATGTCGTGAGTGGCTAGTCAGAGTGCTTGTAGTTGTACTTTGTGGACTCTTCGATGTGTCAGAATGGTTAGGCTATGATCAAGAACCTAGTAAGTAGGTTGACGGAGAAGGTAGTTGGTAGTAAGAGTACTTGTGAAATTATGAGATATTCAAGAAGAGGGTGAAGGTGGAGAAACGGGTGGTTTATTGCATACTCTTGTTAGTTGATTTCCTTATGTTATGTGGTGGGCGTCGGGTTGACCAATGATGCCTACCAGTACATGTGGATGTACTGATACTACTTTTGCTATGCCTTTTTGGGCATAGTTTGGATGCAGGGTCGGTGACGTTTCATTAGAGGAAGACGAAGAAATCTCCAGTAGCTTCTATCTTTCCTTCCGCATGGTGGGAGCTGTGTCTTTTATTTACTTTGCTCCGTTGTACTCTTAGTAGCTCTTGCACCTGTTTAGACTAGATCCTTGGGGTGTTAATTACTTTGCAAGTCTTAACCAAATTGTATAAGGTTCTTATTTATAAATTTCCATTAGTATATTTAATTTTGTTTTATTAAATTTTCGCATGTTTTACCTATTGGGATAAGAGGGTTCTCCTAGTTAGGTGTTAGAGTGGGTGCCCGCACGGCCCTGTGAGTTGGGTCGTGATAGATCTAAACCAATATATAACTAAACAATATAACGTTTATTTGGCTATTCAAAATTCTAAGTCAAACTTGAAATTATATGTTAAAATATGAAATTATGAAAAAAGTCTAAGAAATATTTATAAATTATATCAAATTCAATGTTTTTATGTATAAAATAATTTTTTAAAATTATATATATGATGTCAGATTGGTTTGGTTTCGGGTTGACTTTTTAAAGTTAAAAAAATCAACCCAATATAGTCAGGTTTTTTTTTCTTCAAGACCAAACCAAGTTAAATCAAATCACTAGTCAGCGTTTTTTCTCGATTTGACTCCGTTTGCGGTTCGGTGCAATTTCCTGTCCGATTTTTGTTCACCTCTAACATATATGAACCTTTTCTCAAAGTTCGATGACATATTTGATCATTTTTTTCTGTAAAAATTATTTGATTAATGACATGGTCAAATCATTATTGACCACATATAAAAAATAATTTTACAAATTGAACAATTTTCAATTAATAAATAATGGCATTAATGAGTTTTTTCTCAAACGAAAATGACAAAAGTAAATCAAACTTTTAACATATGACATGGATGAATCTCTTCTCAAAATCAATGACATATTTAAGTTTTTCCCCTTAAAAATTATTCGTTCAAACTTGAGTGACCTTTCAAGCTTCTAAACTCAAAGGAATTAACTTGTAAAGCACGAGCATTCACGGATGGTCAATAAAGTAAAGGTATGCAGATCTTCGAAAACAAGGGTTCAATATCAGCAAAGTCAAAAATATCACTAAGAGTCCATTTGGCCATGCAATATGATATCATAATATGAAATCATGAGATAAATTAAAGTTTTGTTTGGATATGCTATGTAGAATTTTTTTGTTATAAGAATCTCATAAGTTGTAAAATTATTAAAATAGTTCCAAGTATTTATTCAATCTTACCAAATAAACAAAATTTATAAAATCGCATAATAAATTATTACAAAGCCATTGTGGTCAATCTTGTTCACTAAATATAGATGAAAAACTATTTTTTAATTAAGCATTAAAGTAGTATTAATAAATTTGGTTGATAAATAAATGTGATAAAAACAATGAATTTGATGAATATAAATGACAAAGTAGGAGTTGATTTAAAGTAATAATAAACTTTATGTTGGTGAAAATAATAAATTTTAAAAAGTAATGATATGATTATAAATTTTATTTATGTATGAAATAAATGACTAGTAAATATAACTGTGGGTTATTAAACCAAAATATAAACTTGTGGATCAATTTTTATATTTGGAAATCCCAAATCATGATATGGAATTCTCAAATCTTGATTTTTAAAAAATATGAGATTTCATCTCATGATATAAAATCATGAAATGAAATCAGCATGAAATCGTATGTCCAAAAACTGATTTTATCTCACGAATTCATATCATGATATAATATCGCATGACCTAACGCCTACTAAATATACATTTTGATCATCTGCCAAAGTTTTGGTGAGCGGATATTATATGATATTTATGTTGATGGAAGGTAAAAAATATCTAGTAAATAATTTAAGGGCATATAAGCTATATTTCAAACATTGTCATACTAAAATTAAAAAACAAATTATTTTTTCTATTTTATTTTATGTGGTATATACACTTTAATTTCATTTTAAATCTGTCAAGAAGTATGATACCTAGCGATTATTGAAACAGTATATAATCAACTTTTTTCCTTCATTTTTAATGATCGAAACACAAATATCTATTATTTTAAATTACTACTAGTTTTTTGTTTTAAAAGCTCATTTGAATATGCGATGTGAAATTAAGATATAGGGTCTGTTTGGTATGAAGGAAAATATTTTCTGGAAAATGTTTTTCAAATTTTTCATGTTTGGTTGGATAAAATATTTTCCAAATCAACTCATTTTCCTCAAATTCAATGAAAATGACTTCCCTTGAAAACTTAAGGAAAACATTTTCCAAAACTTTCCTCCAACTTCAAATTACAATATTTTTGTTGAAAAAAATAAATTTAAAGCTTATTTTAAAAAAATATTTTTCAACTTCAATTTTTTTATTTTTTTACCCATCCTCACCCTGACCCTCCACCTGCAAGATTTTCACCCCACCCATACCCTCGACCCCCCAACCATCCCCCCCCCCCCCCCCCAAAAAATAACAAATTAAAAATTTGTTTTATAAAAATACTTTCAATTATAAATTTTCACCCCCACCCCATCCCTACCCTAACCTCTCCGGTCAGCCCCTACTACCGGCCTCCCCGCCCAAAAAAAACATTAAAGTTTGTTTTTAAAAAATATCCCAATTTCAATTTTTTTGTTTTTCACCCCCTCCCCCCCTCCCCCAAAAAAAAATAAAAATATTAAAGTTTGTTTTTAAAAAATATTTCCAATTTCCAATTTTTACTTTTTCATCCCACCCCTACCCCGACCTCCCCACCTCGGCCCATTCCCTCCTCCCCCAAAAATAAAATAAAATTAACGTTTGTTTTTAAAAAATATTTTCAATTTCAAATTTTTATTTACCCCCCTCCCACCCCGGCCAGCCCCCCCACTTACCCCCGGCCAATCAAAAATAAATTAAAGTTTGTTTTTAAAAAATATTTCTAATTTCAAATTATTATATTTTCACCCCTACCCTACCCCCACCAAAAAAAAAATTAAAGTTTATTTTTTAAAAAATATTTCTAATTTCAAAATTTTATTTTTTCACCCTTGGCCAGCCCCACTACCACCCCCCCCCCCCCCAAAAAAAAAATTACGTTTGTTTTTAAAAAATATTTTTAATTTCAAATATTTATTTTTTTACCCCCATCTCACCCCTAACCGCCCCCCCCAAAAAAAAAAATTAAGTTTATTTTTAAAAAATGTTTTCAATTTCAATTCAAAAATTATGTTCTACTCTCTAGTAAAAAAAAAAGATATTTTCTCAAAAATAATTTTCATTCAGAAATCAAACACTAAAAAATCTTTTCCGAAAAATATTTTCTACTCACCAATCAAACATGAGAAAATAAGTTAAAAATCTACTTATTTTCTAGAATATTTTCCATGGAAAATATTTTTTTGCTTCATACCAAACACACCCATAAAGTCAAAAATTTATTTGAACATGTTATTTAAATTTCTTAAATTGTATTTTTTTTCATAAACACGAATATCTCACAAGTTGTTAAAAACTATAAAAAAAATATATAATTCTAAATCTTACACAATCTTACAAAAAAAAACATATTTAATAAATAAGAAATTAGAATATCTTAAGGCACCGCACATTGATAAATCACATATTTCTTTGTTCATTTTTTATAAATAAATATTTACAATTGTAGACTTTGAAATACACAGAATTTTATAAATTATTCATAGTCAATAATAGTAATAACTAGTAATTCTTTCATATGGAACGAACAATCTCTTCACGCCGATAATCATGAATCTTTTCTTGCAAAATTTAAAATGACATGTTTTTCTTTTTCAAAAATATAAACTTATGAGCTAAGTTTTACATTTTAAAAGTTATAATCATAATTTGAAATCTCAAATTATACTCATGATCTCAACTCACATACAATGGCGGAGCCAGAATTTTAACTAAGGAGTGTCAAAATGTAAAGAAGTTAAATTGTGTAGAAGTCGAAGAGTGTCAATATGTAATATATATACATAAAAAATATATTTCTATCTAACATAAAAATTATAATTTTATCTAGCTATGAAGTATAATTTTCCAACGAAGGAGTGTCCGACAATTGTGGCTCCGCCACTGCTCACATATTTAATTTAAACACAAAGTTAATCAAAATACCAACCCCTCCCCCCCTCCCCCACCCCCACCCACACCCCAAACCATAAAATAAAAGTTGTTCAAGTCGTAAGCATGAAAATGTATGGAATAAAAGTACTGAAAAAGGTGAAAGTGAGAGCACTAAAATATGGGCTAAAAAATCAATAAATAGGCTTAAAAAAATAAAGTAAGGGAAGCATGGGTAGTGTAGAAGTGTAGAACATGAAAAGTGAAAAAGAAAAAAGTAGGTAAGCTTAGCTTAGATTAAGAGAAGAAAGAAAAGGGATCATGCAGATACGATTGATGATATAACCAACATTTTCACTGCTTTTCAAAGTCACACTTCAGTTGTGCTTCTCTGCAATTTCACATAAACAAAAATACTACTTCCACTGCCATATTAAGTGGGTAGACATTGATATTTGGAACTCTATAAGATGTGTTCAATTCAAGTTAGGACTCTACAAATTATGTTCAATTCAAATTAGGATTTTTGGAGGCTACTCAACCCTATACCCTAGTTTATGCCTATATAAAGGGTACTAAATTCTCTTAAAAGGCATCTCAAAAATTCCATAAAGAGATCAAGATCTTGAATATTTCACAAATTTATGAAATATTCATATTGAGGTCAAAAATCATCCTAGCTCGAGAAATACGCCACTAACGACTCTTGAATCATGGATAAATATCTTATAAGAAAAGACTCAAGGGAGGAACAGAATAGTACCCGCTATTTTGATGAATAAAATTAGTATAACTTACATAAATATCATAGTGTAAAACTTAAATTACCTTATGTCCCTATTATTTTTGTAATTACATAAATCCCATATTTTTAGGCATTTCGGATACATAATTAAGGATCCGGATACAATATTGTTGATACATTATGTATCAATCTGTTGCACTTATTAAGGAAAAAAAAAGCTGAAAAATCAAATTAAGATTTCATAGTATCCATTTGTTGCACTAATTAAGGGGAAAAAAAAGCTGAAAATCAAATTAAGATCCCATAAATTAGGTTATTCCATTTCAAATTATTGTCAAGAATTCAAAATCCTATAGTGTAACAAATCAAAAAATTCAAAAATTATATTTCTTCTTCTTTTTCATCGTTCTCTCTGTTTCATAAAAACTTTTGTCGAAATTTTGGATAAGCGATATGAGTTATAAAGGATACAAAAGTGATGGAATTGTTGTTACAATTTCTTTTGTGAATCTTCAAGTTCATCGAATATCCTTTCGATTTTGATTCAAGATTGTCGAAAATTTTGAGATTCCAAATTCTTCTCTAGTTCATTGAGGATCCTTTCTGTTTTGATTCAAAATTGTTGAAAATTTTGAGTTTCAAAATTATTCTCCTAGTTCATTGAAGATTCTTTCAATTTTGGTTCAAAATTATCAAAATTTTTGAGTAGATACATTATGAAGATCCTTTCAATTTAAATTGACAATTGTTGTATTTCTACTAGATACATTAAATAAGAAAGTGTTGCCCATAAGATTTTAGGTTTGAGATCGATACATTATTATTTGGTAATTGTTATGTATCAGATACATTTAGTATAAAGTTGAATTTACGTATCATAACTAAAAAATTAGTGAATGATACATTATTATTTTTGTATCTTATTTTGTTTGAGATCATGAAGATCCTTTCAATTTAAAATGTTAGGTGTTGTATTTCTACTAGATACATTAAATAAAAAAGTGTTGCCCATAAGATTTTAAGTTTGAGATTGATACATTATTGTTTGGTAATTGTTATGTATCAGATACATTTAGTATAAATTTGAATTTACGTATCATAACAAAAAAATTAGTGAATGATACATTATTATTTATGTATCTTATTTTGTTTGAGGAATACTATATTTTAAAATATAAAAAAATACATTATACATGTAATTGTTTCAAAATAGCTTCTTTTTTTTGTGTGTGATAAATAACACAAAGTTTATGTATCAAGTACATTTCTATTGAAAATAATAAACACTAATCAAAGATTCAACAACATTAGAGTTATGTATTAATACCTTAACTATGAACATTATACATTGCATAAAACAAATGTTACTGTAGCAGTGATGTATCAGATCAGTGATAACTCTAACAAAGACTATTTAAAACTCAAAATAAACGAGATACATTAAAAATCTGTATCTTTGATAGTGATGACCGTACTATGACAGATCCAACTTTTTTCTTCTTCTTTTTTGGGAAGTTTTTCAATAGTAGAAACATTAAAAGAAAATAAATATTTTTCAAGAAAAATTTTCAACAACAATATGATTAATTAAAATTGCAAAGGTTCAATAAGATTTCAATGAGGGCGGAGGTAATTTTATTTTTATTTTTTAAGATGAAAAAAATAAAAAATAATAATAAAAGAAGTCAAAAATTGAAGTGATGGAAAGAAATCAACCTCTTGAATAATTTGAAATCATTAATTGGAAATAGAAAAGATTTGAAATTCAAAAATAGATTAATTGATAAACTTGAGAGAGACAACTTCTGAAAATAAAAATGAATTTGAAATTTGTAACTGCTAAAGAAGTGGAGAGAATTTAGGGATAAAATGGAGGAGTGAAATGGGGAGTGAGAAACATGGATGTAGGCTGAAAATAAGAGTGAAATATTTATGTATCCGGAAGATTTTATGAATTGTTGAAGTAAGGGATTTTTGAAATTTTTAAAAAAGGTTGGGATAAATGAATATTAAGGTAAGTAAATGTGTGTATATAAATAATTTTCCCATTAAATTATATTTCTTCAAATTTTATTTGTGTGATTTATTTATTTTCTATATGTTTAAAATTTGTTGTCAACAAAGTGATCTATTAGGATTTTTTATACCGTTCAAAGTAAGTGAATTATTTAAAGTTTAGAAAAATTGTTGGATTTATCACAAATTTTATGAAGATAAATAGATTACTTTTCGACTTAAGTGCAACAAATAATCAAGTACAGAGAATATATTTTAAGAAAATTCAGTACTCCCTTTGTTCCTAACTACTTGCCCATTTTTCATTTTTTAGTTGTTCCTACTTACTTTTTCATTTTAACAAATCAAGAAATGATAGTTTGTTTTTACTTATTATACCCTCAATTAATTACTTTAAAAAGGGGTAGAACTTTTTAGAAATCTTAAATTTTTAATTTATCAATTAATAGGAGTAAAATGGTAAACTCATTATGTCAATAATTATTTTTTAATATGTGTATCAATTTAAAAGTGGACAAGTAATTAGGGTATAATTCGAAAAGAAAAAAGGAACCACTTTTGACAGAAGCTGACGGTCAACGGCGGCTTGTAAATCGCTGCTTGTCGCCTTGTTGGTTCTTTCCCTTTCTTACTTTTTGTGTTTCTTTTTTCCAATTTCCCTACACTTTCACACTTTCAATTGCACTCCAAGAAAGGTATAAACTTGTTCTTCTCTTTACTATATACTATCTAAAGAAAGTTTTTCAATTACCTCCACTATCCTAATTTGTGGTATTTGAGATTTGAATGTTGTAAATTTTGAGTAATATATTAAAGTATATTTTTATTATCATATTAATATGAGGATAAATATAATTTGTAATATTTTTTATATTTAAAATTTAAGATATTAAGTTTAATTTATCTGATTTGATATCAAATATTTATTAAATTGACACTTAGAAAATAAAAAGTGCAATATTGTGGTGATACTGATTTGTAGGTATATATTAAATATGTGAGTCAATTGTGACTACTCAAATACAACTTTAAATCTCCGGTTTATGTATTACAATCACTATCGTTATCAAAAATAATCTTAGAGAACTCTTATATACATAACAATCACTATCGTTATCAAAAATAATCTTAGAGAACTCTTATATTGATTAAGATTCTTCAGAACAAGTAAGATATACATCATATATATATGAAGTCGAAGGTTTTATAATTGAATAAAAAAATCAATGATTAATCATTTATTTATGATAAAAGAAATCAATCAATATTAAGAAGAAAATTATATTTAAGAACAAATGTTACTTCCTTCAATTCAAAATAAGTTATTGAGATTTGAGGCAATGCATATCCATTAAGAAAAAAGATTTAGGACATAAATTAAACAACACTTTCTACTTTTATCCTTTTAGTTATCGTTAAACTATTTTGAAAAATATAAATAATTCAAAGTAAAATCATAAATATGAAAAATCTTCGTAGAAAATGTAAATAAGTGATAAAAATGAAGAAACAAAAATATCTTTCAAACACTTCTCTTAAAATTTCAAATTAGTATTATCTTAAATTATAAAAAATACGCAATATTTGAAAAAGAGGAAGTGTGATCAGAAGGATAAAATAAATCGAAAGTAAACTTATAGAATCATCCTTTCGAATTTCTTGAGATATGCGCATGACAATGCCAAATTTGTGTACTTCATTTATATAAGTTTAATAAAATATTTTAACCCTTTATGTCCATATACATCACTAAAAGTTAGTTTTTTTTGGTATATATTTTAAATCACATTAATATATTTTCATCTTATGTCAATTTTCTTCCACTACGCAGTGTAATATTCCTGTGATTTAGTTTACATAGTTTCTCAAAAAAAGAAAAAGAAAAAGTTTTTACATGATTTTTTAAATATTACAAGAAATTATTTTACAAGTTTAATAGGATTTTTTAAGGCCACGAGAAGTGCAGACAAGTTTCTTAGTATATATTTATAAAGGAGGATATGAAAAAGTTGATGCGACATACTTCTTTGATCAAAATTTCTAATTATCTGTTTTGGAAATTTCCCCTTTATTTTAGAATTTAAAATATCACATTAAATTAATGGTGATCTATTTATATTATTCCTTATCATTACTATTGATATAAATGTAGCAATCAATGTACTAATTGTAGAAAATTGGTTGGTTTCTTCTTCATTGAAAAATAAAACATTATTTGTTTTGAAAAAAGACATAAAATGATCCATGAACTTGTTCCGAATTTTCAAAAAGACACATTAATTATGTGGGCGTCCTATTACCCCCACTAAACAATCTTAAATTGATATTATTACATTATTTTTTGTCCACTTGACATAGAGAGTGTGCGCATGAGCAACCTAAAATAACTAATATAATTTTATTTTTACAAATATTTTATTATAAAATATATTTTCTTATTATTTTAACTTTTTTTCCTTATTACTTTTTCTCTTTCTTCTTCAAAAATTCATTGTCATCTCCATTGACGCTTCTCACTTTCAATGTCACCATTTTTACCATAATTTCACCTTCCTTTTTTACTAATATTAGTTTTACTCTCTTGAATTTTAAAACTTTATCTAAATATTTTCTTACATTTCGAACAATTTGATAAACTCATTAGATTTCAAGATGATTAGGAGGTATCATATAGTTTATTTTTATCCGATTTCAATCAAGTTCTTTCAATTTTCGGGAAATTCATTGATTCTTTTAAAATTGTCATTTCTAATTTTGAAGTTATATGAAAATGAGTAATTGACGATACCTTCGAAATTTTAAATTTTCTTAGAAAAATAATTAGTTTTGTTATCAATAATTCAATAAAGTCTAGAGAATAACATGGTTCTTTTTTATAAAAAAAATCACTGAGATAAATAATTTGATTAGAGAAAAAGAAGAAAAAGAAAAAAAATGGGAGAGGGGTTCAACTTGACGTGAAGGGTGGAGTGAGAGTGGGAGGTGAAGAAAAAGAAAGAAAATGGAGGATGGATCAGCTTGAAAGTGGGGGGTGGGGTGGGGGGGGGGTGGAGGTGGAAGAGAAGTTGAATTTAAGATGAAATCAAATTAAAATAAGTTAAAAAGTAAGAGAGAGAGAGAGAGATAAATAAATAAAAAATAAAGAAAAATCTTAAAATGAATATATATATAAATAAAATTAAATTAACACGTGTCAGGTAATAATTAGTGTGTGAATGCACTTGCCTTTTAAAATCTGGGTTTATCGAAAAATGGTATAATAATATCAATTCAGATTGTTTAGTGGGGTGATAGGATGGTTGCAAAGTTAAGGTATCTTTTTGGAAATTCGAAACAACTTCAGTGGTAATTTTATGTCTTTTCTCAATTCTTTTTTAATTAGACCTAATTATGAGATCATCATTTATAATCAACTTTATTTTCCAAAAAAATCCACCATTGTTATTTATCTCTTCTCCAAAAATTATTTTACTTTCCTTGTATTGCTTACATTTCTATAAGGAAATGTAGAAATCAATATAGTAGTTATGAAATTTCAAAGGTAAGTTTCATTGCAAATTAATAAATGCAAAATTGTGAAAAGTTGTTATATTTAACGGCATTTACCATACGGGTTATTATGTCATACAATTACCTCATATTTGGACATATAGATATAAGAAACATGGCAAATGATGGAGAGCCCAATGTACTAATTGTAGAAAATTGGTTGGTTTCTTCTTTATTGAAAAATAAAACGTTATTTTCTTTCTTTAATTAGACCTAATTATGAGATCATTATTTAATTAATTATTAATCAACTTTATTTTTCAAATTCACCATTTAAGATATTCTTCAACATTACTATTTATCTCTTCTCCTAAAATTCTTTTACTTTCCTTGTATTGCTTACGTTTCTATAAGGAAATGTAGAAATCAATGTAGTAGTTATGAAATTTCAAAGGTACGTTTCATTGCAAATTAATAAATGCAAAAATGTGAAAATTCATTATATTTAATGGCATTTTTACCATACGTGTTATTATGTTTTGCAGGTACATCAATTATATTTAATGGTAAGAAAATCTATCTTCTTTTATTTATGCATTTTTCAAAAGGAAATTATTAAAATACATGAGTGTTTACGAAATGTGAATCCTGAATTATGATTTTATATTTTGCAAGAAGAAGTGTTACTTGGAGTCTCAAATCTATTTTCTTTTATATGAATATTTTTAAAGGTGAGATTATCTATTTTCATTTATATGAATTGATGATAAGAGTATTTATCTTCTTTTATTCATGCATCTTTCGAAAGGAATTTATTAAAAGGCATAGTGTTTATGAAATTTGAACCTTGAATTATGATTCTATTTTTTATTGGAGGAAGTGTTACTTGAAGTCTCAAATCTATTTTCTTTTATTTGAACTAATGGTAAGAATATCTATCTTCTTTTATTTATGCATTTTCCAAACGAAATTTTTATTAAAAGGTATGAGTGTTTACGAAATGTGAACTCTGAATTATGATTTTATATTTTGCAGGAGAAAGTGTTACTTGGAGTTTCAACCTAAAAAGGTTTCTAAAAAACTCACACATTCCAAAAGAAGTGAGAATATCTATTTTCTTTTCTATATACATTTTTCAAAAATAGCATATTAAAAGATGCGACTATCTATACAATGTGAACTATAAACTATAATTTATACTTTGCAGGAGGAAGTGTTATTTGGAATCTAAATGTAGAAGACACATTTTGAAAGTCAATAGCAAAAAAAGATTACTCAAAAATTCACACATACCAAAAGAAGTAAAAATATTTACTTTCTTTTCTATATACATTTTTCAAAAGTAACATATTAAAAGACATGAGTATCTATAAAATGTGTACCGTAAACTATAGTTTTATATTTTTTTAGGAACAAATGTAAATTCAAGTTCTAAGAAAACGTTTTAGAAGTCAATAAACAAGAAAATGATGCTAAAAATTCACATAGGAAAAGAGGTTGTTCATCAATGGATATGATCATAATGAAAAAACTTAGTAGGCATTTGACCACTTTCATTGTATAATTTAAAAAAAATAATTGTTATTTTCCAAATGAAAAATAATATATGAAATTGGAGTTTTGTAATGCAAATTCTAATTATTTTTACTTTTTGTCAACAATTTGAAGTGAAAACACATTTTTATTATTTTTCAAATATTTTAAAATTCCGAGTTGAATTTTAAAACTTCGTAGTCAAAATGTATTTTTCAAAGTTAAAATTCAAAAATAATAATAATAATAGCCAAACGCCTCCCTTAGTAACTTATGATTGGATAGGCATGAGAGATGAATTTGCAAAGAAATGAGAAAATATAGATTAGTTTAATTTTTTAAAATTATTTCTTACCGTATGATATACTTCAATTATTTTTCTACCAAAAATTTAGTTTCATATTGTGTATTGCTTTTCTGTTTCTTTTTTAAATTTAAGTCATGAAAACTTAAATGGTAGAATGGTCAAGATGAAGGTCTAATGATAAATTGAGTTTTCACAATTCAATGATATTTGATGAAATTTAGCTCAATACCATTATTATTTTCCTTATTGCAATTGTCACGCTTCGAGCCTATACCCTGAGCGGGATTGGCACTCGAGAACCATTGTTGGCCCAAAGCGATCCCTTGGTATGACTTACTACTTAGCGGAAGACTTAAACACAAGAAAATAGTCTCAAATAATGAACTCATGAAATAAACTTAGAATGTCTTAAAAAAAACATTCAACTAGCCAAGACGGCAACTCAAGTCTCAAAACATAAGCCAATAACAAAATAGTGAAAAATGAACTAACTAACTGTCTATATATGAAGCCTCTAAAACTGGGAGGGATGTCGGTAAAAGAACCCCGATCATTCTAACAACTGAAAACTACTAAAGCAATGTAAATAGGGATCCTTCGGAAAGAAAGAAGGCTCACCACAATAATCTAAATGCTCAATTGGATCAACGAAGTGCTGAATGCTGATCCTGGTTACCTATATCTGCATCATAACAACAATGCATGCTAAATGACGTCAATACATTGAATGTATGAGCATGCGAGGGGAATACTAAAACAAGACATAAGTTTGAAAGGAACTGAAAGAACAAACGTGGTCTCAACTCAAATAACCTGAACTAAATAGAAAACATTTCAATATAAAGCAATAATATAAATGCAATATAAATAAAACTTTAAAACATGGATATCAACTCTGTGTATTTAGAAATACAATAGTAACTTTGTATGTATGCAAATATATAATATAAACTTTGGATGTATATAAAAATACAAAATACTTCTGTGTATATAATAATACAAAATACTTTTGTGGGAGTTCTCCAACCTACAACCATCACATAAGAGCCATTGTGATGATATATCATTTTGCCTCACACTGCCAGGGCCGCCCTATACCTTGACGAGGGTATAGAACCTGACTACTAAGTGGATCCACTAGTCTATGATAAAAAACACTAAGGAATCATCTAAAAATTATGACCCTTTTCTACCCATGATGGCTACATGATTTATGGGGGCTGAGAGTTGTCTGAACCCTCCCCCATATCGGTGCTCAATACTACTCCAAAAATATAATTCTAGCTCTTATGTTTAAAAACATAACTTCTTTCTGTGGTTTGAGATAATTGCTCAAAACTTAGCTCAAAGGTTCTTCTTGGAAATCAAAGTTTCCTCTCTTGCTTAATTGTGAAAGCATTTACTCTTTACTGAAAAACTAGCTCAAAGGCTCTTTTGGAAATCAAAGTTTCCTCTCTTGTTTAAATGCGAAAACATTTTATACTTTGAGAATACATAGTCCCCATATACTCTTTTGAAGAAATGAACTTCAATCCTTACTCTTTACTCAACTCAAAACTCAAGTCTTAAAACAAAGTTAAAACGTTTGTAAAAGACTTTTGGAAAACTCTATGAACTTCTCTTTACTTGACTCTTAACTTTCCTTGAATGGAATTATGGATTCAAGGCTCATGATCTCATGTTATGGTTGATTTCATGTTGTTTAGATGTACCTTAGAGTGTAGAAATCAACAAGAAAACATAGGTACGTTTCAAGGGAACTAGTACGGAAAGAAGTGGGAAAGGGTAGAGAATTTGGCGTCCCTGGGGCTCTGAGTGGCGCGGGGCCCAGAGCTGAAATTACAAAACTGGGAATGTGGCGCACTGGGTGGCGTAGCACCCAGAGCCCACACTACAGAACAAAAAGTGGGGCGCTCTGGCTGGCGCGGCGCGCCACCTCTTTCCCCAGAATTTCTCCAATTTTTCTTGCTCGTTTTTCAACTCTAAATCCTCTAGATTCACTTGGTTCTTTCCCCAAACACTTAGATTCGACTACATAATCAAAATATTCAAGAATCTACTCAAAAACGACATCTAATTTCATGAATCTAAATTAAGAATTCCTCAACAACTTCAATAATTAAGAACCCAATAGAAACTTCAAACAATTCCATCAAGAACTTAATTTCTTTACTTTCAAGAACACAATTTCGCTTAATAAAATCATGATTGATGCGTGGGTGAACTAACCCAACGCTATGTGATTTTACATACCTCGTAGGGATCACCCCTTGGTGAAATCCATAAGCAACTCTTCAAGAACTTGGCTATTCCTTGCTTCTTCTTCTCTTTTCTCCTCTTCTTTTCTCTTCTCTCAAAACCCTAACTTAATTTCAATAGCTTAAACTTAATCCTACCAGTTGAGACCCCAACTTAATTACCAAAAATGAATTTAATTAATTGGCTAGTGAAAAGACCATAATATCTTTCTAAAATCCGGTTGACTTTCCTTATCTAGACAGCCCAACTTCAAATGGGCATATCTCCCTCATATGAACTCGAAACTGAGCAATCTAGGAAGCGTTGGAAAGATAATTCAAATATATTTCCTATGGTATCTTGTAGCACACCTAACACATCTTGAACTAGGAGTTATGATCCTTTGAAGTTGACTCAAAACTCATACTTAACTTTGTCAAACTTTCCAATTTAATTATTTCCAAAAACGGTTTATTTCTAATTATAAGTCTTTCTAGTAGAGGGGTGTTACAATATCTTTCCCTCGGGAACATTCATCTTCAAATGAGATTAATCGTAGCAGGCTAAGGGCGTAACATCTAACATCTAGCTCAAACACCCAATAAGCAAAATGTAAAACAACATGCCAACTTAAAAATAAATGGCAAGAAAAAGATTATTACCTTAATTTGGAACATCTCTAGATTCGAAGAGATTTGGGTATCTCTTCTTCATATCCTCCTCTTCTTCCCAAGTAGCTTCCTCAACAAACTGATTTCTCCAAAGAACTTTGACTGATGCTACTTCTTTAGTTCTCAACGCGAACTTGGCGGTCTAGAATTTGAACAAGAATCTTCTCATAAGATAATCTATTCTTGATACCAATATCTTCCGTTGGTATAATCAATGAAGGATCTCCCATGCACTTCTTTAACATGGAAATATGAAATACCGAATGGACCGCTGCTAACTCCTGTGGTAGCTCTAACTCATAAGCTACATTACCAATCTTTTTGGATATTCCGTAAGAGACAATATACTGGGGACTAAGTTTCCCCTTTTTACCAAACCTTATAACACCCTTCATGGGTGAAACCTTCAAGTAAACCCAATAATCTACTTCGAACTCTAAGTCTCTTCTCCTAACATCTATACAGGATTTTTGACGACTCTGTGCTGGTTTCAACCTCTCTTGAATAACTCTCACCTTCTCCATAGCTTGATGAACTAAGTCTGGTCCTATAAACCCAGCTTCACCAGCTTCAAACCATCCAATAGGAGATCGCATCTTCTCCCATAAAGAGCTTCATAAGGAGCCATCTGGATACTACAGTTGTAACTATTGTTGTAAGCAAACTCAATGAGAGGTAGGTGATCATCCCAATTACCTTTGAAATCAATCACGCATTCCCTCAACATATCTTCTAAAGTCTAAATAGTGCGCTCTGCTTGACCATCTGTCTGAGGATGAAAAATGTGCCTAAGTTCACCTTTGAACCCAAGCCTTTCTAGAATGACTTCAAAAACTGTGCAGTAAATTGCGTACCTCTGTCTGAAATAATTGAAACTATCACCCCATGAAGTCTAACTACCTCTAGAAGATACAACTTGGCATAGTCCTTTGCTGAATGAGTAGTCTTTACCGATAAAAAGTCGGCCAATTTTTTCATTCTATCAACAATCACCTAAATAGAATCATGTTGCCTGCGAGACCGTGGCAACCCAGTAATGAAATCCATATTGATCATCTCCCATTTCTATTTTGGAAATTTTATATTTTGATCTATACCACCGGGCCTTTGGTGCTCTACTTTAACTTGTTGACAGTTCGAGCATTTAGCAATGAACTCAACAATGCCTTTCTTCATACTATTCCACCAATATACTTCTCTCAAGTTACGATACATCTTTGTGGAACACGGATGGATAAAATATCTAGAGCTATGAGCTTCCTCCATGATCCTCTCTTGGAGTTCATCCACCCTTGGTACACACAACCTACCTTGATACTTCAATACACCATCTCCTTCTTATTCAAAAGCCATTACTTTTTGCTTATGAACATTTACCTTCAACTCAAGCAAAATGGGATCTTGGTCTTGCTTTTCTTTCACTTCTGACACTAATGATGATTCTGCCCCATTCATCACCACTACCCTTCCTTCTGTTGAATCCATTAGGCGAACTCTCAATCGTCTAAGCCTATGCACATCTTTTACTAGTTCTTTCTTCTGTTCCTCAACATGGGCAGTACTGCCCATAGACAACCTACTCAAGGCATCAACAACAACATTAGCCTTACTTGGGTGATATAGGATACTCATATCATAATCCTTGAGTAACTCTAACAACCTCCTCTGTCTGAGATTAAGCTCTTTTTGACTAAACACATACTGAAGACTCTTGTGATAGGTGAACACATCTACATGAACACCATAAAGATAATGATGCCATATTTTCAAAGCAATAACTAAGCCAGTCAACTCTAGGTCATGGGTTGAGTAATTCTTCTTGTGAACTTTCAATTGTGTAGCGACATAAGCTACAACTTTGCCATTCTACATTAACACACAACCCAAACCAACTCTGGACGCATCACAATATACAACAAAGCCTTGCGTACCTTCTAGTAAGGTCAATACTGGGGCAGTAGTCAACCTTTTTTCAATTCCTGAAAGCTTTTCTCACAAGCTTCAGACCATTGAAACTTCACTGTTTTCTGAGTCAACTTGGTCAAAGGGGACGAAATAGATAAGAACCCCTCTACGAACCTTCTATAATAACCGGCCAACCCTAATAAACTCCTAATATCAATTGGAGATGTGGGTCTAGGTGAATTCTGCACTGCCTCTATTTTCTGAGTGTCAACTCTAATTCCATCACTGGAAACAATGTGGCCTAAGAATACCACAGACTCAAGCCAAAACTCACACTTAGAGAACTTGGCATACAACTCTCTATCCTTTAGAGTTTGGAGAACTACTCTGAGATGGCTAGCATGATCTTCCTCATTCCTCAAATAGATTAATATGTCATCAATGAATACGATAACAAACATATCTAAATAAGTCTTGAATACTCTATTCATAAGGTCCATGAACGCTATAAGAGCATTAGTTAAACTGAACGACCTGACCAGAAACTCATAATGACCATAACAGGTCCTAAAAGTTGTCTTTGGAATATCACATTCCTTTACTCTTAATCGATGGTAGCTAGATCTGAGGTCTATCTTAGAGAAACAAGTGGCACCCTGAAGTTGATCGAAAAGATCATCAATTCTTGGAAGAGGATACTTATTCTTGATGGTAACCTTGTTCAACTGACGATAATCTATACACATCCTAAGAGAACCATCTTTCTTTCTCAGAAATAAGACCAGAGTGCCCGAAGTGAGATACTTGGTCGAATAAAACCTCTCTCTAGGAGATCTTTCAACTGCTCTTTTAACTCTGCTGGTGCCATCCTATATGGCGGAATAGATATAGGATGAGTATCAGAAAGAATATCTATACGGAAGTCTATTTCTCTCTCAGAAGGGACTCTGGGAAGATCATCTGGAAAGACTTCTGGAAACTCTTTTACTACTGAAATTGACTGAATAAAAGGTGTCTCAACACTAAAGTCATTAACTCAGACTAAATGATAGACACACCCCTTGGAAACTAACTTTCTTTCCTTAAGGTACGAAATAATACAACCCTTAGGCACTCCTGAACTACTTTTCCACTCTATAACTGGCTCATTAGGAAACTGGAACTTGACAACTTGAGTTCTGCAATCAACTGAGGCATAATAGGCATGAAACAAGTCCATACCAAGAATAATATCAAAATCTACCATGTCTAACTTAACTAAATCAACCATGGTGCTCTTGTGATTGACGGAAATAGTACAATCACGATAAACTCTCTTTGCCAGAATAGACTCACCAACAGGTGAAGAAAAACTAAAGGGCTCACTAAGTTTTTCAGGAAGAAAATCAAAATTCATCGCAATATACAGAGTTACAAAGGATAAACTCGCTCCTGGATCTAGCAAAGCATAAACATCAAAGGTAAAGACTTGGATCATACCAGTGACAACATCTGGAGAATCCTATTGCTTTTGCCGACTAGTGATAACATAAAGACGGTTTCCTCCTCCGCTTGCCCCTGAAGTAGCTCCTCTAGATGCAGCTTTTTCTGATAGAGCAATTGAAGAAGACTAGGCTCTATTGCCCTTATTATCGTTACCATACTTGTTCTTTGGCCACTATCTCATAAAATGACCGTTCTGGCCACACTTGAAGCAACCAATGGAGCCATCACGACACATCCCTGAGTGGTTCCTACCACACTTAGCACATATAGGAGGCTTACTACCCCATTGTTCCATACTACCCTGAGAATAAGCAGGTTTAGCTCTGAAATTTTGACTATTGTACTCACCTTTGTTCTTTGGTGCAGGTGCACTAGTCGATGATAGAGTAGGTCCCTTTTGTTTTGGTGGAAGGAAGACCGGTTCACATTACTCTTTTGATGTCCGGACTCATTCCCTAATGTATTAGCCCTCTTATTCTTAAACTCTTCTCTATTCCTCAGCTTGTCCTTCTCAACTTGTTGCACATGGATCATTAGCTTTGATATGTCCATATCCCCTATAATCATAGCTGCCTTGCCTTCCTTGATTGACAGGCGAGACAACCCTGTAACGAATAAACTCATCCTACTCTTCATGTCATCAACCATCTCCGGGGCATAGCTGGAAAGTTGTGTGAACTTTAGACTGTACTCATGAATGCTCAAAGAATCCTGCTTAAGAGTGAGGAATTCTTGTACCTTTGCTTCTCTCAGTTCTCGGGGGAAGAAACGCCCCAAGAAGGCCTCCTTAAAACAATCCCAACTCACAGGTCGTGCTCCCTCATCTCAATTCTTCTTCCATTGATCAAACTAGATTCTAGTGACACCCTTCATTTGGTATGCAACTAGTTCCACCCTATCAGTATTAACAACATGCATGATCTCAAAAACCTTTTGAAGCTCTTAAACAAAATTTTATGGAACCTCAATAACACTTGAACTTGTGAAGCTTGGTGGATTCATCCATAAGAACTCACAGATCCTTGAAGTGTTAGCCACTTCCTGTCTATTCGCTCTCTGTTGCCCAGCTTGGTTGGTCACAAATTGGCTCAACATCTAGATAACTTCACGAAATTTGGCATTGGTGACCTCTCCTTGGGTTTGCACTTCTGGTGCATTAGGTACCCCTTGTTCCTGTGGTTCAACATTTCTTCTAGCAAGACGACCTCTGACAGCTCTTCGTGGAGGCATAATCTGAAAGACACGCGCAAGCATGAGGTAGAAGGAACTTTTTAGAGATAAACTCTATCGCACGAAATGAGTATGAAAGAAATGGGATAATTCCTAAGTGTCGCAGCCTCTTAATTATAGATGTGGCGCCCTTCACACCGATAACTAGGACTTTACTGACACGACTCTATAGACTCCACTCTTTAACTCTATGCTCTGATACCAAGTTTGTCACACCCCGAGCCTACACCCTAGGCGGGACTGGCACTCGAGAACCATTGCTAGCCCCAAGCCAACCCTTGGCCTGGCTTACTACTCAGCGGAGGACTTAAACACAAGAAAATAGTCTCAATTAATGAACTCATGAAATAAACTTAGAATGTCTTAAAAGAAACATTCAACTAGCCAAGATGGAAACTCAAGTCTCAAAACATAAGCCAATAACAAAATAGTGACAAATGAACTATCTATCTATGAAGCCTCTAAAACTGGGAGGGATGTAGGGATAAGACCCCTGATCATCCTAACGGCTGAAAACTACTAAAGCAATGTAAATATGGATCCTTTGGAAGGCAAGAAGGCTCACCACGAGACTCTAAATGCTCAACTGGGTCAGCGAAGCGCTGGATGCTGATCTTGGTTGCCTGTATTTGCATCATAACAACGATGCAGGCCAAATGATGTCAGTACATTGAATGTACGAGCATGCGAGGGGAATACTAAAACACGACATAGGTTTGAAAAGAACTGAAAGAACAAACCTGGTCTCAACTCAACTGAACTGAACTGAACTAAACTAAACTCATTTCAATATAAAGCAATAATATAAATGCAGTATAAAGAAAAGCTTTTAAAACATGGATATTAACTCTGTGTATTTAGAAATACAATATTAACTCTGTATGTATGCAAAGATACAATATAAAATTTGGATGTATATAAAAATACAAAATACTTTTGTGTATATAATAATACAAAATACTTCTATGGGAGTTTCTCTAACCGACAACCATCACATAAGAGCTATTGTGATGATACAACGTTTTGCCTCACGCTGCCAGGGCCATCCTATACCTTGCCGAGGGTATAGAACCTGACTACTAAGTGGATCCACTAGTCTATGCTAAAAAGCACTACGGAATCATCTAAAAAGTATGACCCTTTTCTATCCATGATGGCTACATCGTTTATGGGGGATGGAATTGTCTGAACTCTTTTTCATATCAGTGCTCAATACTACTCCCAAAATATAATACTAGCTCTTATGTTTAAAAACATAACTTCTTTCTGTGGTTTGAGATAATTGCTCAAAACTTAGCTCAAAGGCTCTTCTTGGAAATCAAAGTTTCTTCTCTTGCTTAATTGTGAAAGCATTTACTCTTTACTGAAAAACTAGCTCAAAAGCTCTTTTGGAAATCAAAGTTTCCTCTCTTGTTTAAACGTGAAAACATTTTACCCTTTGGAAATACATAGTCCCCATATACTCTTTTGAAGAAATGAACTTCAATCCTTACTCTTTATTCAACTCAAAACTCAAGTCTTACAACAAAGTTAAAACGTTTGTGAAAGACTTTTGGAAAACTCTATGAACTTCTCTTGACTTAACTCTTAACTTTCCTTGAATGAAATTATGGATTCAAGGCTCATAATCTGATGTAATGGATGATTCCATTTTGTTTAGACGTATCTTAGAGTTTAGGAATCAACTAGAAAGCATAGGTACGTTTCAAGGGAACTAGTACGGAAAGAAGTGGGAAAGGGTAGAAAACCTGGCGTCCCTAGTGCTCTCAGTGGCACGGGGCGCCAGAGCTAAAATTACAGAACTGGGGTTGCGGTGTAGTGGCTGGCGCGGTACCCCAGAGCCCACACTACAGAACACAAAGTGGGGTGTTTTGGCTGGTGCGGAGCCCTACCCCTTTCCCCAGAATTTCCCTAATTTTTCTTGCTCGTTTTTCAACTCTAAACCCTTTAGATTCACTTGGTTCTTTTCCAAACACTTAGATTTGACTACATAATCAAAATATGCAAGAGTCTACTCAAAATGACATCTAATTTCATGAATCTAAATCATGAATTCCTCAACAACTTCTACAATCAAGAACCCAATAGAAACTTCAAACAATTCCATCATGAACTCAATTTCTATACTTTCAAGAACACAATTTTGCTGAATAAAATCATGATTGGTGCGTGGGTGAACTAACCCAAAGCTATGTGATCTCACATACGTCATAGGGATCTCCCCTTGGCGAAATCCACAAGCAATTCTTCAAGAACTAGGCATTCCTTGCTTCTTCTTCTCTTTTCTCATCTTCTTTTCTCTTCTCTCAAAACCCTAACTTAATTTCAATAGCGTAAACTGAATCCCATCAGTTGAGACCCCAACTTAATTACAAAAAACGAATTTAATTAATTGGGTAGTGAAAAGACCATAATACCCTTCTAAAATTCGGTTTTGACTTTCCTTATCTAGACAGCCCAACTTCAAATGGACATATCTCTCTCATACAAACTCGAAACTGAGCAAACTCGGTGGCGTTGGAAAGATAATTGAAAGATGTTTCCTACGGTATCTTGTAGCACACTTAAATCATCCTGATATAAGAGTTATGGTCGTTTGAAGTTGACCCAAAACTCATTCAAAACTTTGTCAAACTTTCATTTCCAAAAACGGTTTATTTCTAATTCTAAGTCTTTCTAGTAGCGGGGTATTACAGCAACAAATAAGCAAGATATGTGATGATTATTGCCAATTTTATTTCGATTACTGGAAAAGCGAAGAGACCAGCATTATGAAAAGATAAGTAATACATAACGAGGTATAATCTACTGCAGAGGAGAAAATGGATGACATTGTCAGTAAATCTTAGATTACCTTACTAATACATAACGAGGTAAATTTAGAGGCATTTTTGCATTATAAACTACATTAGGATAAATATTTGAACTTTGTTTAATGAGTGATACGGAAGAATCCTCTATTTTTTTTTTTACTATTCATGTTTTAGTAGTCTCGGGCCAATGACAAGGTTACGATTAAAAGGGAATCAGATTCAAGGGAAGTAATTTTGACGGCACAAAATTCAACTTCCTACATAGAAGTAGCCCAAGTGGAACAACCGGATATTAAGGATTCAAGTTTAAATAGCTAATTTAAATAGATTGTTTTGTATTTATATTGCAATGTTTTTCACCAATATTTCGAGATAAATTTTTGTATAGAATGTTAAAAGAATTATAAAAGGATGATAGACTCATGAACGATATTTTTAGGTAGTATTTTTTTGTAGCGACTCTAGAAGTAATTATTTATATACATTATGGTTTAACAAAAATTTACACATTATTTAGACAAACAAAAGTAATTATTTTATAAATTTCAAAATAAATGAAAGGAAAAATTATGTATAGATAAACATGTATATAAAGAGTTCAACTTGCTGAATCAAATTTTCTTTTCGTTACAAAAATAAGGAGCATAAGTTTAGCGATATAAATAATATTTTCGGAAGATGAAAGACTCTTAAGAGACTTAAAATTATAAAAGTTATAAAACTTAAGTATTAATAATAAACTTCACTAAAACTTGAAATCTGAAATATATAGTTATTAGGATGACACTACAAAAAATATATAGAATATTTTAAGTACTCAATTATTCTAAAAAGTAATTTATTGAATTTAACGAGGTATTATGATCACGCGAAATCCGACTAAGTTCACTAGTGAAAACTATATTGTATGAGACAGAGCGTTGACTACTCATAAAACTCACATGTCCATATATAAAATGAGAAAAGCGAAATGATAATGGTTTGATGGATGGGTAGAATATGCTAGGAGTGATCAGACAAGATGAGGAACGAGGATATATTGGGTAAGGTAGAAATTGTTGACACCATGTTTTAGTCTACCACTATTTACTTAATTAAAGAGTCATGCCTTTTGAATTATCAATAAATGAAATAAATATTTTATTTCGTAAAATAAGGCATTTTTCAAAATTATTTGTCATTTTTTACAAAATGACGCGTAATATATCATATATATGTTACATAATCTTAAGTGTCAATTTTATTTATAAGTATAAATTATATTTTTATATATATTTCTTAATTAAAAATCAATTTGTTCCAAACTGAATATTATTTTTTATATTTATGTTAGGTTTAATTAAGCTATATTTATAGATAAGGATTTCATTCTTTTTTATATTTTATGTATTTAAATTTTAAGTATTAAATTAATTTATCTAATTTGGTATCAAATATTTATTAAATCGACAGAACATAAAATGTGCAATATGTATTGAAATGGAGGAATAAGAAAGAACTTTCATTCAAATTCATTCTTTTCTTTCAAAAACGCAAGAGAACTTTAATTGATTAAAAAATTATGCTAATTAATGACATGAAAATATTGATATAATATTAATTGACGACAAAGCTAAGCTTATAATAAATCATACAGTTAGAACTGTAGAGTCTAAGGACTTAAGGTTGAGCAAAATTAAAATAGAGTATATGAAGTGCAAGTTCAATGACACAACACATGAGATAAATATGAAAATTAAGATTGATAAATAAGTCATCTCTGGGAGAAGAAGCTTTATGTATTGATTTTAATCAATAATGCAAGAAAATGAGAAGATCGAAAAGGATGTCGCACATCTTATATATTGGAGCGAGGTGGATAAAATGAAAACTCGATTTTGGTTTTTTATACAATAAGAATGTACCACCAAAACTTAAAGTAAGCTTTATAGAACAGTTATTTAATCAAATATATTGTATGAGGTAGAGTGTTGATCAGTAAAAAAACAAACCCTACATATCCATATATAAGATGAGAGTAGTGAAATGATAATTGTTTAGACAAATGTGTGAACACACTAGGAGAGATCAAACAAAACTAGATATGAGGATATATTGGCAAGATAGAAATGGTTGACACCCTATTTTGGTCTCCCAGTTTGAATCCATTATTGCCACTTTCAATCATTGCCAATTGACAACTACAAAAATTGGAAGGAACATTCAAATGTAACAATTACCTGAAAGAAGCATTCTTTGTCGACGGCGGAGGTGATGAGTATTCTCCTGACCTTTTTCTTTTCTATTTTCCTCAAGTATAATCTAAACACGGTTAAACCTCTTTAACTTATCTCAACATATGGCTCAAGTGATATAGGGTATTATAAAGTGTAAATTTCATATATGACATATATTATAGTATTATTTTCAAGCTATAGCAATATATTTAGACTTTCAAGCTATAGCATTAAAAATTTCAGGTTATAACAAATTCACAAAAAAAAGAAATATTTTTATTAATTGAAAAAAACTTAAAAAATAAATAAAAAGATAAAAGAAAATTTAAAAAAAAAATGGAATTAGAAATAATAAAGTAAAAAACTGAAATTGTGGCCTGTAATTTAATCTGAACTTTTTGTAGATAATTAATGTTTAGCATGAAATAAGGGATCCAAACAAATTAACAATATTTTTTATCCTTAATTCACTCAAAATCAGTTAAAATATAATAAAAAATTAGATCATATCCTTTTTTTCTTCAACGTTTCTCTCTCTTAATTCTTCAGCCTAAAAAATTAGCAGAATCGAGTAATTGAATGTTTTTTTCATTGAAAAAATTGATTTTATTGAGATGGACAATTACTTATCAATTCTAATTAAACGTGGTGGAAGATGGGATCCTTCGGGTTAGTATTTATTATTGTTTAGTGTTTGTTTTTAAATTATATTGAAATGAATTTTTTTTAATTAAACTGTAAATCGTCTCTATGTTTAAGATGATATCTTTACTTGTTAAATGTTGTGAAATGTATAATATTAGTGATTTTCTTTTTTTGTGATTGTTTTGTGTATTTTTTTTCTTAAAGTATAAAGTAATTGTATATTTATGAATGAATTTAATAGAATTATTGGAAAGAAATTTGTAAGAAAATGTGTTTCGTAAGATGTAAAAGAAATTATTTGGATTTTTGACGAATTGTATAACAAGTGTTTTAAGTTGGTATTAAATTATAAATTTTAGTGTGTTATATTAGATGTTGTCATTTCTGAAGTAATTAGTGAGTTAGAAATGAATTATTTGGTACGATAAGATATAGATATTTGTAATGTATGATTATTTGTTGTATGAAATGTATATTAAGAAAGTATGAAATTTGTATGAAAGCGTGTACAGTAATCTGGAAAAAAAAAGTTATTTGAAATTTTGACGAATTGTATGATAAGTGTTTTAAGGTTGTATTAATTTTGAAATTTTATTGTTGACATTTTTTGTATAAATTTGTGTGACATTAATGAAGTATTTTCGTAAAAAAAAAAAGGTACATATTTGTTGTATGAAAGTTGTATTAAAATAGTATGAAAGTGTTTGGAATGTACTATTTGAATGATATTTGTATGAAATGTTTTTTGATTGAATATAAAAATTGTTTTGTAATGTTCTAAATGCTCGAATGATATTTGTATTTCGAATTATTTGTTTATAATGTGAGACTAATTTGTATTTTTTTTTAATGAAACAGGGAATTATGTCGATTTTCAAATGGAGGGGGTTATATACGATTCTTCTAGTCTTTATCATCCAGTTATCATAATGCATATTGTTATAAATTTAGTGCTTGGAACAATTTTTAGTAACAATTGTATGAATTTTGTGTACTTAATGAATGAATCGTGTATAAATTAACACAAATGTGACACAGCTTACGTATCGTTAATGATAAAATTTGTTCCATATTAAAGATATTGTATATATTAGTGACTAATTTAAGTTGTTGTCAGACATATATAAATCATATTTAATTCAAACGAAAATAAGACAAAAAACAGTTATAAAAATTATACCATGACTAAATACAAATATCCAACATTTAATAATGAAGTCATAGATATATGCATATGAAATGTATTTCATAAATGTTTTCGTTATACAAATTAAAAACACATTGCTACTTTAAAAAATAGTGTATCAGAACTGTATGAAGTCTGTATAATGTTTTTGTCCTGAACTTATAATATCCAAACATTATAGGTTAGTGCATGTCAGTCACCATGTGTATAATTAAAAACACAGTGTTATAATTTTTAGAACATTCAAAAGAGAATCAAAATGTGCAATCAACTATTTTGATAACATATTGTAGTATATATCATCAAATACTTAAACAAAAAAGAATCATCCAAAAGTTAAACAGAAAAAAATTATTCAAAAGTTAAAAATAATAATATGTAATTCTTAAAAAGTAGAATGTGCAATCAGCTATTTCAACTTTCTAGTCGGTGGTATTGGTGTAGGAATTAATACTCATATTTTCATAAAGAATTTTAGGCTCAAAATTGGGTAAAAATTGGTTTATGGGACCCACGTGTGGGAATCACAAATTAGGACCCACATGGATCTTGAAATACTTTATTTTACAAACTACTAAAGAAACATGTATAGACATTAAGTGGACAATCTTAAGCTCTTGATGAACATTAAGAGGTTTAAGTTACCTTTCCAAAGTTAAGTATTAAAGTTTTTCCAGAAAACATATGAGGTTCTACGAGGTATTTACATGTTATACGAACATAATCATGAACTTATAACAATAAAAGTAGCAAAGAGTCAAAATTGGCTAAGTTCTTATTATATAACGACCTAACTCGCTAGTGATATTTTTCATTCTGGACCTAGGTCTGCACTACCTTAAAACAAATTCCATTTGTAATGACCTAGTCTCTAGTGATATTGTCCACTCCTGGCCATTAAAAATTGTATCACAGCCACTCATGTATTAGCCTTGTCGATGTAGGCCAGAGTTTCACTAAGTTTAGGCAAATCTCGATAAGATAGGGCAAATCTCAGTGTTGAGTCTAGGCAAATCTCATATTGTGGGGAAAACCTCAGTGAGGATGTCGAGTCCATAAGGGGGGGGGGGGTTTATGTGATGCCCCAACTTAAGACAAGAAGTCCCACATCAGCAAAACACAAGAAATATATTGAGTATATAAGTAAGAAGACCTTACCAACTAGTGATGCATTTTAAATTTGTGCTGGCCTAGTCCCAGAGCAGATAATATCACTAGTAAGAAGACCTTACCAACTAGTGTTGTGTATATAAGTAATAAGGTCTGACCAACTAGTGACCCATTTTACAGTCATGCTAGTTTAGGCCCTGAGCAAACAATATCACTAGAAGGTTGGGATGTTACAAATGGTATCATAGCCACTCATGTATTAGCCTTGTTGATATGAGATAAAGTTTAACTCAGTTTAGGAAAATCCTGATAAGGTGGAGCAAATCTCACGCTAAGTCTAGGCAAATCTCATACGATAGGGCAAACTTGAGCGAGGAAACTAAGTCCATAGATGGGGTGTATGTGACACCTAGTTTAAGATAAGAAGTCCCACATAGGTAAAAACATCAGAGATACTGAGTATATAAGTAAGCAGACATTACTAGCTAGTGACACATTTTAAAATTGTGTGGACTTAGGCCTAGAGTGGACAATATCACTAGCGCGCTGTGATGTTACAAATGGTATTAGAGCACAGAGTTTAAGTGTCCAAGGAAGCCTATGAAATCGTGTGGGCCTAGGCTAGAGTGAAAAATATCACTAGCGAATTAAGTCATTACATATTATGACAAATGATATGAATTCATAATTCATATCATGGCATGTTATATGAATTAACTATGAGCTATAATCGAAGGGAAAAGTGCTTATTTGTCTATAAGTATATATGTCATAGATGTCCACAAGTTGACAATTATGATGTCAGTTAGCTACCATACAAGACCATGACTAATAGTATTTTGTTGGATGTGACATGTATTTGCATCTTTATATATATATATATATATATATATATATACACATATATGTGTGTGTGTGTGTCACAACCCGAGCCTACACCCTGGACGTGGTCGGCACTCGAGAACCATTGCTGGTCCCCAAGCGAACCCTCATCCTGGATGACTACAAGCGGAAGACTAACTCAAATATACAAAAGCTTTAAAACTAAATAAAAATAATGAAACCCAAATACAAAGCTTTAACTCAAATGATTTACTTTGAATATAAATAGAGTATTCAACTAGCCAACAATAGGCTACTCAAATCTTTAATACATTTAACAAGATAAATGAAACAACCTTCTCAAACTCTATTGTCTATCTATGAAATCTCTAACAGACAAAGATGGAAGTCGGGACAAGACCCATGACATCCTAACAAATGATATGACTGAAAGTACAAGTGGAACCCTCCGGAAGCAAAGAGGCTCACCATAATTAACTCGAACTCTATGTGGCATCAATGAAGCTCCTGTTGATGATCCTGAATACCTGTATCTACATCATGAAACGATACAGGCCAAATGACTTAGTACATGGAATGTACGAGCATGTAAGGAGAATTCTAAAGCATAACATAAGCTTGAACTGGTAGAATAGAAGCATACTTACCTCTTCTGAACTCATTCAACTCAACTCAAAGAAATATAGTTTAATTAAACTCAGAGAAAATAGGGCTCAACTCAATGATAAGATATTCAACTGAGTGAAATAAGGCTCAACTCAACAATAAGATATTCAACTCAGTCAAATAAGGCTCAATCTCAACAATAAGATACTTGACTCTGGGTACTCAACTCTAGATACTTAATTATGGATACTCAACTCTGAATACTCAACTCTAGATACTCAAATCTGGATATTCAACTCAATATAAAGCAACAATATAGATGTAATATATGAGAAGCTTTTAAAATAGTAAAAAGCAACTCAATGTATTGAAAAATACAAAATAACTCGGTGTGTATATAAGAATACACAATAAACTCTATTTGTATATGAAGATACAAAATATCTCTGTGTATATACAAATACAAAATATAACTGTGGGAGGTTCTCTAACCAACAACCATCACTTATGAGCTATGTGATGATGCATTATTTTGCCTCACGCTGCCAGGACCGTCCTATACCTTTATGGGGGTATAAAACCTAACTACCAAGTGGATCCACTAGTCTATTCTAAAAAGAACTAAGGAATCATCTAAAAGTATGACCCTTTTCTACCCATGCTGGCTACATGACCCTTTTCTACCCATGTTGGCTACCTGATTTATGGGGGCTGTGAGTTTTTTGAACTCTCCCTCATATCGGTGCTCAATACTACTCCCAAAATATAAATAGCTCATATGTTTACAACCAGAACTCTTTCTGTGGTTTGAGATAATTGCTCAAAAACTAGCCCAAAGGCTCGCTAGGAAATTAATGTTTCCCCTATTGCTTATATGTGAAAGCATTTACTCTTAACTGAAAAACTAGCTGAAAGGCTCTTTTGGAAATCGATGTTTCCTTTCTTGTTTAAATGTGAAAACATTTACTCTTTGGGCATACATAGTCACCATATACTTTTTTGAATAAATGAACGTCACTCTTTGCTCTTTCCTCAACTCAAAACTCAAGTCTTAAAACAAGTTTATTGCATTTGCAAAAGACTTTTTAAAATAGAGTTCATGCTGAATTATGGATGTGAACGACTCAATTCAAGGTTTTTAATAACCATAGATAGAACTCAATAGTTGGAACGCAAGAACTTTAACTATACTACTCATTTCAAGAATGCTCAACTCAGAGAGTTCATGCGGAATTATGAGCATGAACTACTCAACTCAAGGACTCGAAAATACATTTCATCTCAAGACAGCTCGACTTATAGTGTTCATGTGGAGTTATGGGCATGAACAACTCAACTCAAGGGATTCATGAGCAACATGTAGTGGTCCCATGATTAAAAATATAATCTCAAAGAGGTTAGGAACTCAATACTCAATACTTAGAACTTGAAGATACTACTCCTCTCAAAGGTTCTCAACTAATGGAGTTTATGCGGAAGTTATGGGAATGAATGACTTGACTCAAAGGTCAAAATATCAATACAGAACTCATGTATACGACTCTTCTAATTCTCATACTTACTTTCTTAACCTTAGCTCGAATCAATAGTTGATCTCAAAGGATTCACAATTGAACTGAAAGGCTTTCTTGAACTCTACTCTTAATTCTCTCTGAATGTGGATTATGAATATAAGAGTTATGGTTCATGATATGAAGGATCTTGTGATGATAAAGTATACTCATGAATAAATTCTTCTCATTCTCATACTCACTTGCTCGAGTCTTGAAACAAGTTATTAGAAATTGTAGAAGACTTCTCAAAAAGACTCAAAGGGACTTTATCAAAATATTTCAAAGAACTCTCAAGACTTGCCTCTTAACTCTACCTTGAATTATAATTATGGATTCTAGGGTAATGAATGATTTGTAGGTGTTTATAATTATTTTAGAGTTTTTAGAATCAAGGGGGAGTGAAGGTACACTTTAAAAGAACTTAAACGGAGCAACCAACTGCAAACTGGACTGGGCAGGCGACCCTGGCACACTGAGTGGTGTGGGGCACTAGCTCCTAAACTACATAACATAATTTGGGGAGAACTGGATGGCGCGGGGTGCCAGGACCCAACACAGAAAACCAGACGAATTTTTTTGCTCGTTTTCTCACCCTAACTCGCTTATAATCGAACGGTTTCTTCCCCAATCACTTGGATTTGATTACTCAACATAAGTACACTCTAATAAACTCAATATATCCCTCAAAACACTCACTTTCATATCAATAATTCATCAAAAACCCAATAAAACAAGATTTAGAATGAACTTCAAGAACACTTATCAAGAACTCATCAATAACTCTAATCTTTCAACTTCAAGATTGAAATTTGCACTGAAAATAACATGATTGGCGTGTGGCTGAATGAAACCAACACTATGGAAGCTTACATACTTCTTAGGGATTAAAACCATGGCGAAAATTCGCAACAAAGCTCAATAACTTCGACGAACGCCTTGATCCTTTCCTCATTTCACCTCTTTTCTCTTCTTTTCTATTCTTAAACTCTCAACTAAAACCCTAGGTGTGTATTAGGATTATAAAACTGAAACTAATCATATTATAACCCTAAAACCTTACTAAAAATGAATTAAACCTAATTGGGTAAGGAAAAGACCAGAATACCCTTTACTATTTTTGGATAACTTTCTTTATTTGGACAGCCTGACTTCAAAAGGGCATATCTCATCCAAAGTATAAACTTAGAAAACTTGGTGGCGTTGGAAATATAATTCAAAGACCTTTCATTTGATACCTTATAGCTCACCTAACTTATCATGTACGGAGAGTTATGATCATTTAAAGTTGACCCAAAACTTAGAAGAACTAAGGAATGACTTGATTGAATTCTCTTTAATTCTTCTTGGAACTTAAGGTGCTACATCTAGTGACCTTAACACTCAAGAAATTTTAAATTCCTCAGTAAAATCCTACTCACAATGAAGGATGGTTCGAGTCTCAGATCAATTTTTTTTTGGGGTGTTACAATATCTCCCATTTGGGATCATTCGTCTTCGAATGACGACTGGACTGGGTATGGAATAGGGATACTCTTACTAAGGTCTGAGTATAGTGGTATGATCTTACTATATTCAAGCTTAACCTAAATCCTTAAGTTCGTGTTCTATACCTCTCTATAGGGAATCTCATCCTAAGACTATTATTCTTTACCACCACATTGGGCTCATATCAAGAACCACCTAATGTTTAACAACACTACATTCAAGCTTAGTACTCTAACAACTCCATGGACTCCTATTAACCAACTCCTTCGGAACCAATTAAGGGCTCTCATTTAACTATTTCTCATAGTAAAACCTCGTCCTTCTTTTCCTCCTCATTTATAACTTAGATGGAATTATCACATCATCACTATTACGATAAAAACATCAACCTCCTCTTTCAAACATCACTCCATTACTAAAAAGACCTTCGAAAGGATATCTCCCATACTCTTTGGAACTCATTACTATCGTATTCTCAAACACTTGACTTGATTTCTTATCTTGTAATCTCCCCCTTGGGTCTAAAGCAGACACTTAAAAGCTATGTACCTATTCCTTCATCTCTAAATGGTCTACATCTTCTTTTACTCTAACACTCGAGAGAAGTTTATCTCATGACTACTGAACTCTCAATAAGCAGGTACTAAGACCTCTTTCTAAGGTATTTTTCTTAACCTCTTCTAATTACATACCCTCTCGGTACACCTCTTAATGCTCTTGTTACTCTTGTGACTTAGCCAAACTTCACTACCCTTATCTAAAGGTTAGGGTCTCTCACTTGTACCACTCATATTTACTGCAGCTAATCACCTCAATTTCTCACCTGCTCTATATTAAGTCTTTTAGATCAAATCTTAACACTAACATCATCACCATCATGTTGTCAATTAATGTTTGCGTAATCAAGACACAACTTCCAATGCAAGTGTCTACAATCGTACAATAGTAAAGTAACCCAACCAAGGGTTGGGGTTAAGTCCCAACGGAGCGATTTCTGAAAATTAGTGATTAAGCACGAAAGTGCTAAAGCTAACCGTAGCTAAAGACTTTATCGAATGAAGACATGACAAATTAAAGAGTTTGACACGAGTGTCAATTATCAATGGGAGGTTTGTAAGCAAGTAAAAAGCAAAATCAACAAAAATAAAAAGAGATACAAATATGGAGACGGGATTCTTAGGATGTGATAGGAATACGGGCTATACTAGGCTATTGTGTACATGCTTTTGATAGCAAATCCGTTAAGTATTTGTGACTAGGCTAGACTATAGTGGGGGTAAATTCTCTCTCGAGCAACTTACCCCGAATCAAATGGGTTCCTCTCGGACACCCACTTGCCGCATGAAGAATAGCCTCTGCCTTAGCCACTCACTCTCTCGAGCTGAGTGTGTGGGATTGAGTTTAACCTCATGTCAACCCAATCCCACCGGCCATCAATTTAGTAGTCTTAGTTTTAGGACCTCTCTCTCGAGTAAGCCGAAAACACAAAGGTGAAATCGTATTTGCAACTATAATTTCATTAAGTTCCACCACAACTACTAAACGAAATCACATTTACACAACAAATAAACCATCAACAAGTAAGACCCAACAGATAATCTAACCCATATTCACAAAATCACACCCCAAGAATTGAGGTTTTATCTACACATGTAAAAGAGGTAAAAATGTATACCAATCTCAGTTTCCATCAATGGGTATGCAAGATTAAGTCTTAAAACAAGTCAAAGTTGAATTGCTACCATTTCCCTAAGCCATGCTCAGGGCATTTGCCTATATCAACAACTTCAAAGCAAAACAAAACTAAAAATAAAGTTAGCAAACTACGACTATCAAAAGCAAAATTTGTCTTAACAAAACGTTTTCACGTAACACCACTCCCCGGCAGTAGCACCATTTTGATGTTTGCGTAATCAAGACACAACTTCCAATGCAAGTGTCTACGATCGTACAATAGTAAAGTAACCCAACCAAGGGTTGGGGTTGAGTCCCAACGGAGCGGTTTCTGAAAATTAGTGATTAAGCGCGAAAGTTCTAAAGCTAACCGTAGCTAAAGACTTTATCGAATGAAGACACGACAAATTAAAGGGTTCGACACGAGTGTCAGTTATCAATGAGGGGTTTCTAAGCAGGTAAAAAGCAAAATCAGCAAAAATAAAAAGAGATACAAATATGGAGACAGGATTCTTGGGATGTGATAGGAAAATGGGTTAGACTAGACTATTGGGTACATGCTTTTGATAGTAAATCTGTTGAGTATTTGTGACTAGGCTAGACTATAGTGGGGTAAATTCTCTCTCGAGCAACTTACCTCGAATCAAATAGGTTCCTCTCGGACACCCACTTGCCGCATGAAGAACAGCCTCCACCTTAGCCACTCACTTTCTCAAGCTGAGTGTGTGGGAGAAGGACTAGGGTTCACTCTCTCGAGCTGAACCTCATGTCAACCCAATTCTACTGGCCATCAATTTAGTAGCCTTAGTTTTACAACGTCTCTCTCGAGCAAGTCGAAAACACAAAGGTGAAATTGTATTTGCAACTACAATTTCATTAAGTTTCACCACAACTACTAAACGAAATCACATTTACATAACAAATAAACCATCAACAAGTAAGACCCAACAGATAATCTAACCCATATTCACAAAATCACACCCCAAGAATTGAGGTTTTATCTACACATGTAAAAGAGGTAAAAATGTATACCAATCTCAGTTTCCATCAATGGGTATGCAAGATTAAGTCTTAAAACAAGTCAAAACTGAAGAATCCACAAGACCCAAGTCCAAAATCTTGGAGTTGAAACCCTTTGAATCTTCAAGTTCTTCAAAACCCTCTCCAAGCTTAGAGAGAATATTCCAAGTCTGATATTAAAACTTAATAATAAAACTTGCTAATAATAATTTCTACTCTAATACTAAGATACAAAACTTCAACTAGTATTTATAGTTTTTAGGAAATGTGTTACGAAGGATCACTCGGCGAAGTTAATTAGGTTCGCCGATCAACTCGGTTGTAGACATTGAAATTTTGTGGGACGCTACAAGATGTGTTCAATTCGAGATGAGACTCTACTAATTGTGTTCAACTCAAATTAGGATTCTTGGAGGCTACTCAACCCTAAACCCTAGTTCATGCCTATATAGAGGGTGCTATATTTCCTTGAAAAAGGCATCTCAAAAATTCCATAAAGAGATCTAGATCTCAAAATATCCCATAAACTCTAGGGTATTATTAAAGATCAAGATCTCGAATATTCCACAAAAGTCATGAAATATTCATATAGAGGTCAAATCTAAATTATCCTAGTTCTAGAAATACATCATTAACGACCCTCAAATCATTTATAAATCTCAGTAGAGTAGAGTCAAGGGAGGAACAGAATTGTACCCGCAATCTTGATAAATAAAATTATGTTTCTTCATTTTTTATTGTGATTGTAATTTATTTTCTGTTACTTAAAAATTTATTGCAAACAAATTGGCACGCCCAGTGGGACCAAATCTGCCCTTCATCTCTTCTCTCTTAAATCAAATCTGAAAATCTGAAGCTGCAAAGGTGGAAGAATGAGTACTTCAAGCCTCGTCTTTGAGTTTCATCAAGTCTACACTCCGACAAGCCTTGAACCAAGGGCATTTGTAGACATTGAAATTTTGTGGGACTCCACAAGATGTGTTCAATTCGAGTAGAGACTCTACTAATTGTGTTCAACTCAAATTAGGATTCTTGGAGGCTACTCAACTCCAAACCCTAGTTTATGCCTATATAAAGGGTACTAAATTCTCTTAAAAGGCATCTCAAAAATTCCATAAAGAGATCAAGATCTCAAAATATCCCATAAACTCTAGGGTATTTTTAAAGACCAAGATCTCGAATATTCCACAAAAGTCATGGAATATTCATATAGAGGTCAAATCTAAATTATCCTAGTTCGAGAAATACGCCATTAACGGCCCTCGAATCATGGATAAATCTCAGGAGAGTAGAATCAAGGGAGAAACAGAATTGTACCCGCAATCTTGATAAATAAAATTATGTTTCTTCATTTTTTATTGTGATTGTAATTTATTTTCTGTCACTTAAAAAATTGTTGCAAACAAATTAATCCACCCTTTGGTTTAGTTCATTGAAATGACCCGAGAGCACCTCCTAGCCGTTATTGGCGTATTCGACCTCTTGGAGGTCTTATACAAGCCCTTAGCATTCGTCATAGCATTTATCATAGAAAAATAGCAGAAAATTTAAAACTTTTTTCATAATATAACACAACACTTAAAAAGTCACCTCAGTTAAATCTTTAATACAAAATCGGAGTACTACGTCTCAAGGTACCCATCTTAAAGCACAACTACAATACAAGAGGGACATAGCCCTTACAATACAAAAGAAACTACTATCTAGTACATTGATCTTAAGGAAACTCTTTAACATAAAGGTCTTTGAATCTTTAAGGACACACCCGAACTTGGGAATAGTAAGCCAAGCTCATCACTTCTAGGAAAGGCCCTTTAGCCACCACCACCTACACTTGGTGTAAAAAGATGAAGAAGAATGGTGTTAGTACAAGAATGCACTAAGTATGATAACCATGCAAACACATTCTTTTAAAAGGGACATTGAATTGGAAACCATGCATCATGCCTTTTTTGAGAAACTTCAAGAACATTTAGTACAATAGGCACAATATAAACCACATACATCATCATACACATGGAAACCATTCATAATTGCACATAGAGCCACTTATAACATTTTAGACACATTCAATGCATACAATACATTACCTTCCTCTTTATCTTAACTCTCTTCCTCAAGCAACCCTTAGGGAATACTTGGTGCAATGTATCACCTTAAGGTTACCAAGGGTGAACTTACATATAGCCTTCATCAATCCAACCACAAATATTCATAGAGTCATAAGCACACCATAAGACATAGTCTTCACATAGGAACCATCACCTAAGACAACCCCCAAGTCACACTAGTGCAATGTGCGAGTAGCATCCCATAATACTACTCACACCAAGTGTTCCTAAGAAGTCACCATAGACTAGGCACATCATATTCAACAAGTCATAACATCTTCATTTAACATTAGACATAAGACCAACATACTTCATAGCATCATATAAGGACTCATTCATTTACTACATCATTAGTCATAACCCATTTAGTTCATATCATAGGTAAACCACCCTCATGACCCCATCACAAGCTCACTTGTGCAATGTACACATGGAGTCCCATACCCCCACATATACTAAGCAAACCCATTAAGAAGTCATATATGTAATTCACATGCATAATCATACTTCATGTCTTGACATAAGTAAAGTCAACCTTAACATGCTTTCATATTAACATACATAGACCATAGTCTTCATTACATAAAGAGCTTAATCATAACCTCCCTTAGAGTCTGCTTGTGCAATGTATAAGTAGGGTCCATAGTCCTACCTACAATAAGAAACTCTTCAAGAAATCATGACTAGATTTCATATTCTTATCTAGTTCATTTCTTAACTTTTGGGAGACATTGCCATAACCGACATAGACCATGTGAGCTACATAGAATCCGGTATTCTACTCCCACACCGAAAAGAGAGGGTACTACTTACCAAAGTAGGACCTACATATATAATAGCTATCTAGTGGATCCACTAAGCTAATACCTACAGGGGCACGTAGTTATGGAACAAGGAGATTGCTACTAGAAAACCTTGACTTACTAAGCGTGGAGGTTTCCATCTCATGGACAACATCTATGTTGGGAACCTGGACTTGCTAAACGTGAAGGTTCTCTTGTGGGAAGCCGTACTTGCTAAACGTGAAGCCCCCACTCTCATTTTTCATGTTCACTCGATGCTAAGCTCCAACTCCCTTTTTAAACCTCTTTCAGCCTTTATTTAACATTAGTTCATAAAATAGGCTTTAGGGACTTAATCCCTCATATCATATAGCCCAAAGGTTTCTCAGATGAGAATGACCTTTCATCATAGAACCTACATTATGTGAGATGACCTTTCACATAGTCATATTATATTCATAACATAGTCTAGTTTAGAGTACAATTGAGGAAACCTTTCAAGAGACTCACTTTCACTAGATTATCATAACATTATTCATTCATTCATGTGTGTGTACATATGTGAGAAAGCCTTTCACATAAACACATTTATACAACACATATTCATACCTTGCTAATCATACACTTTGCATGCATAATAATATGTAAGGGTGCATATAAGAGTTAACCTTTCAATAGGCACCATAACACATCATATTCATAGATATACATGTAGAGTGTGTGTGTGTGTGCATATTGGTCCTCATAGTGACATAATAGCAACAACATTAACATTGAGTGCACTTCCCTTCAATGGATCACAACACATTCACAATATCCCCAAATCATAAGCAATTCACATATAAAGCCTTTAGGGATTCTAGACCACACACCTACACTTCATCATAGGAGATAAGGACACATTCAACATTGAATAGGTACTCCTAACATGTATATGATCACACATTCATATAGGGGTCATATAGGTAGGGGTCATTCCACAAAAGTACTTAATATAATCAATCATGTAGACCACACCTTATCCCTAACATTATCATTCACATTATACTCCTCATCATCAACACACTTGGAGCATCATGCTAGCATTGAGGATTTCATACATAACCTTCATAGCACAACTTCATAAATATATGCATCATAATAATCAATTCACTTCACATCTATTGCCTTCAAGGCCATGATCTCAACATGCATAGATAGACAAGAAGTAAACACCGCCACCATAAGTGGACCAAACCACACAACATCAATTCTCATACTATAGACTAAAAGTTCGGTCAACTTACCAATTCTCTAAGCCATAATCACCATGGATCAATCCTCAACAATTCATAATCATTTGACATAGATATCAATAGGAATCAACAATGTAATTCAATAACATAAACATAATCTAAGTACAATTTTATTAACAAAGGGTTCAACCCATAACTTTGCCCATAAGGCCATAATTCTCAACTCATCAATATTCCAACAATTCAACATGGATAAGTATAGATAATAATAGGAAACATCAATACAATCTAATCTAAACATAATTTCACCAATAGAGATCATATTTAGAAAGACCCACATCATAAGCTAATTTTTGAGAATTTGGGGATCATGGGTTCTTCAAGAATTCCTTTGAAAACTATCTTAAACCTTTAATTCCACATTAATTCATCAATAGAATGATTTAGAAAATCATTTGACAAAGTACCCATGTCTAGATTGAAAATTGGGAATTTTGGTCTTTGAATCACTTTTGAAAATCTTTGATAGAACTCTTTGAATGAGAGGTTATTCAAGAATCATGAGTTACCATACCTTAATTATTGAAGACCCATCAAAATTGAAGAAGAAATCAGTTGGAAACCCATCTTCTAGCTTGAGTTTCATCAAGGTCTTCAATGGGGTTTTTGAGAGAATCTATTTTGAGAGGGAAAGGTCAATTTGAAGAATGGGGTCTAATTCTAGGTTTTGGGGTTTTAACCAACTTAAAATACCCTAAAATAGGTAGAATAACCGTTTATAATAATTCTCCAAAGTACCCAAACTACCCCTCACTTAGTTGGACCTTTTAAACAAGTCAAACTTGAGTTTTATTTTCGTAGATTTCATCGGGAAATAAGTTCACGACGCGGAGGTGTTCCCACAAGTTTCATAAATTAAATTTTGAGACAATAGAGTCTACGACATATCCGCGATGCGGACCAAACTTTTGGCCCTTGGTGGAGCTAGTCCGCGATGCGGACATGCTCCATCCATGAGCAACTTCAAGCTGCCTTGGTAGCTTGTTTGACCAAGGGTTGGGGTCCTCCTCGGGGACCTTTAGGGTGGTCCCGGGGAGTCGTACCCGAACGTTTTGACCCTAAAAACATTTATTAAGACACTAGGGTCACCTCCACTGATTTTAGACTCCAAATAACACATAAAAACATGAACAACATACTAGAACACGCCAACACGCAAAAGACTAGTTTCCGAACGTCTTGGTCATCCCTTGACGTTTGACTTCCAATCTCTTTAAAACTGACTAAAAAGGTTATTCTTCATTATTTTAACAAGTTATTAATGCATAAAACTCATGTGAGGCTCTACTTTATCCTACTTCATTTTGAGGGTCGTTACATTCATCACTGTCTTGCATTAATCTTCAGCATTATCGTATTTTGGATCATTGGGCGACATAGTATAGCTTCACGGAACTGCTCGGTGATACGCCGACTTCTCCTTTTCACCGCCAATTTGATTCTTTCTTTCAGGGTTCAGCACACTGGGACAAAAGGCGAGGATAAGACCTTTTGGTGACTCGCCGAATGGATTCGGCGATTCTCAGATCTTCATTTCTTCGTTCTTTGAGCTGCTTTTGTTACTTTTTTGTTAAGTGTTGTCCGTGCTTTCCCTCAAACTCCAAATACCTGAAACTTAAGGGTTTTCATCAGATATTAAGATAAAATATGCATTTGAGGACACTAATTCTATCAAAATATAGCCCTAAATGAGTCCAATTTGTGGACTCATTGTCATTCTTTCGATCATGACACTCATCTCAAATTCAAGCTTAATGTTCATTACTAAACCTGAATATCAATATAATTGCTTGCCTACTATACTATACCTCATTACTTAATCAGTTCTATAACCTTCTGAACATCATGACCCTCTCAAACAAATCATAAGACTAGCTTAGATCTATCACTTTATGAATATTCTGTGTGTCTATTCAACACATATATTTAGACTCCTCTATCACGATGGCACATCAACATCAACTCTACTCTGGTTAAAGAGATATACTTTATCTCATCTTGACTAACAACTCTTACTCTACCTCCTATCATGAGATCTTCACAACTCATCACTTCTTAGTCTACCCATAAGGGAAAACTCCTAATCAATAAGTTATTGGGTGCATGACTATAATAACATATCCTTCCTCATCACTATCTCCCTTTCTTGGATTACTAAACCTATGCATACTTTCCTCTAATTCTGGGTTCTTTCACTACTACTACTTATGATCTCGTAACTCATGCTACCTTTTCGGGTGAAAATACTACCCAAGATCTACAACACACTTCCCCATAAGGATCTCATCTGAAACAATATTTAGAGAAGGGAGTACAACTTGACTTTTAGCTCAAACGCACGATTCATATGAATATGAGTGCATTCCTTTAAAACTCAACACTAAAGCTCGCTCACGGGCTTTTCTCAAGCCCCTCGAAGGTCTCTTGAATTTCTCAGGACTTTTGTTAAGAGCAACTCATTGATAAAGGACTGACTTTGCTTCTCACCCACCTCTAGTATGATGGGTAGTCGAATGATTCTGAGAAATGCACGAGTATGAATAAATCTCTATGACTTAGCTTTATTGCATGATTAAGATTATGAAAGAAGGGAAACTTTTCTTAAATGTTTATAGTCCCTCGTTTATAGAAGCGGGGACCTCACAACTATAAACAAGACCCTACTGACATGGTTTCATAGACACCCTAGGACACTTGAACTCTGTGCTCTGATACCAAGTTTGTCACAACCCGAGCCTATACCCTGGACGTGGCCGACACTCAAGAACCATTGTTGGTCCCCAAGTGAATCCTCATCTTGGCTGACCACAAGCGGAAGACTAAGTCAAGCATACAAAAGCTTAAAAACTAAATAAAATTAATGAAACTCAAATACAAAGCTTTAACTTGAATGATTTACTCTGAATATAAATAGAATATTCAACTAACCAACAATAAGCAACTCAAGTCTTTAATACCTTTAATAAGATAAATAAAATGGCCTTCTCAAACTCTATTGTCTATATATAAAGCCTCTAACTGAAAAATATGGAAGTCGGGACAAGACCCACAACATCCTAACAAATAATATAACTGAAAGTACAAGTGGAACCCTCCGAAATATAGAAGGCTCACCATAGCTAACTTGAACTTCATATGGTATCAATGAAGCTCCTGTTGATGATCCTGCATACCTGTAGCTGCACATGAAATGATGCAGGACAAATGGCTTAGTACATGGAATGTACAAGCATGGAAGAGGAATTCTAAAGCATAACATAAGCTTGAACTGGTGGAATAGAAACATACTTACCTCTTCTCAACTCACTCAACTCAAATCAACGAAACATAGTTTAATTAAACTCTGAGAAAATAGGGCTCAACTAAATGATAAGATATTTAACTTAGTGAAATAAGGCTCAACTCAACAATAAAATATTCAATTTAGTGAAATAGGGCTTAATCTCAACAATAAGATACTCGACTCTAGGTACTCAACTCTAGATACTCAACTATGGATACTTAATCCTGGATACTCAACTCTGGATACTCAACTCAATATAAAGCATACAAATGCAATATATGGGAAGCTTTTAAAATAGTAGAAAACAACTCAATGTATTGATAAATACAAAATAACTCTCTACATATATAAGAATACACAATAAAATTTGTTCGTATATAAAAATACAAAATATCTTTGTGTATATAAGAATACAAAATATAATTGTGGGAGGTTCTCTAATCGACAACCATCACTTATGCGCTATGTAATGATACAACATTTTGCATCACGCTGCCAGGGCCGTCCTATACCTCACATGGGGTATATAACCTAAATACTAAATGGATCCACTAGTCTATGCTAAAAAGTACTAAGGAATTATCTAAAAAGTATGACGCTTTTCTACCCATGTTGGCTACACGATTTATGAGGGCTGTGAGTTGTCTGAACTCTCTCCCATATCGGTGCTCAATACTACTCCCAAAATATAACTAGCTCATATGTTTAAAAACATAATTCTTTCTGTGGTTTGATATAACTGCTCAAAAACTAGCCCAAAGGCTCTCTAGGAAATCAGTGTTTCCTTGGTTGATTATATGTGAAAGCATTTACTCTTTACTGAAAAACTAGCTCAAAGGATCTTTAGGAAATTGGTGTTTCTTTTGTTGTTTCAATGTGAAAATATTCACTCTTTGGGAATACATAGTCCCCATATACTCTTTTGAAGAAATGAACTACACTCTTTACTTTTTACTCAACTCAAAACTCAAGTCTTAAAACAAGTTTACTGCATTTGCAAAAGACTTTTTAAAATAGATTTCATGCCGAATTATGGACGTGAACGACTCAATTCAAGGTTTTCAATAATGATAGATAGAACTCAATAATTGGAACTCAAGAATTTCAATTATACTACTCAATTCAACAATGCTCAAATCAAAGGGTTCATGTTGAATTATGAGCATGAACTACTCAACTGAATGACTCAAAGATACTTCTCATCTCAAGACTGCTCGACTTAAGGGATTCATGGGAAACATGTAGTAGTCCTATGATTAGAAATATAATCTCAAAGGAGTTAGGAACTCAATACTCAAGACTTAGAACTTGAAGATACTACTTCTCTCAAAGGTACTCAACTGATGTAGTTCATGCGGAAGTTATAAGCATGAACGACTCGACTCAAGGGTCAAAATATCAATAAGGAACTCATGTATACGACTCTTCTCATTCTCATACTTACTTCCTCAAAACTTAGCTCGAATCAATAGTTGACCTCAAAGGATTAACAATTGAACTCAAAGTCTTTCTTGTACTCTACTCTTAACTCTCTCTTGAATGTGAACTATGAATTCAAGAGTTATGGTTCATTATATAAACGATCTCGTGATGATAAAGCAGACTCATCAATACATTCTTCTCACACTCATACTCACTTGCTGAAGTCTCAATAGTTGACCTCAAAGGATTAACAATTGAACTCAAAGGCTTTCTTGTACTCTACTCTTAACTCTCTCTTAAATGTGAACTATGAATTCAAGAGTTATGGTTCATGATATAAACGATCTCGTGATGATAAAGAAGACTCATCAATACATTCTTCTCACACTCATACTCACTTGCTGAAGTCTTGAAATAAGTTATTAGAAATTGTAGAAGACTCCTCAAAAAGACTCAAAGGGACTTTCTCAAAATATTCGAAAGAACTCTCAAGACTTACCTCTTAACTCTACCTTGAATTTGAATTATGGATTCAAGGTTTATGATTAATGTTATGAATGATTTCTAGATGTTTAGAAGTAGTTTAGAGTGTTTAGAATCAAAAGGGCGTGAATGTACACTTTAAAAGAACTCAAAAAAAGCAACCGACTGTAAACTGGATGGGCTAGGCGACCCTAGCGCACTGAGTGGCGCAGCCAGCTCCTAAACTACAGAACATAATTTGGGGGGCGCTGGCTGGTGCGGGACGCCATGACCCAATCCAGAAAACCCAAAGAATTTCTTTGCTCGTTTTCTCACCCTAACTCACCTAGAATCAAACGGTTTCTTCCCCAATCGCTTGGATTCTATTACTCAACATAAGTACACTCTAATCCACTCAATATAGCTCTCAAATTACTCACTTTCATCTCAAGAATTCATCAAAAACCCAACAAAACAAGATTTAGAATGAACTTTAAGAACACTTATCAAGAACTCATCAAGAACTCTACTCTTTCAACTTCAAGAATGAAATTTGCGCTGAAAATAACATGATTGGTGTGTGTATGAATGAACCCAAAAATATGGAAGCTTACATACCTCTTAGGGATTAAACCCATGGCAAAAATCCGTCAAAAAATTCAAGAGCTTCGACGAACGTCTTGATCCTTTCCTCTTTTCTCTTATTTTCTCTTCTTAAACTCTCAACTAAAACCCTAGGCGTATATTAGGATTATAAAACTAAACCTAATCATATTATACCCCTAAAACCTTACTAAAATTGAATTAAACCTGATTAGATAAGGAAAAGATCAAAATACCCTTTACTATTTTCGGGTAACTTTCCTTATTTGGATAGCCTGATTTCAAAAGGTAATATCTCACTCATCCGAAATTGAAACTTAGCAAACTTAGTTGCGTTGGAAAGATAATTCAAAGACCTTTCATTTGATACCTTATGACCCAGCTAACTCATCTTGTACTGAGAGTTATGGTCGTTTAAAGTTGACTTAAAACTTAGAAGAACTAAGGAATGACTTGAATGAATTCTCTTTAATTCTTCTTGGAACTCAAGGTGCTACATATAGTTACCTTAAAACTCAAGAAATTTTAAATTCCTCGGTAAAATCCTACTCACAACGAAGGATGGTTACAATCTCAGATAAAAAAATTTGTGGGGTGTTACTATATATACACACACAACATACGACAACACGATCGTGCCATGAATATTTGGTTATTATGAGCTCAAATGTTGGTTAGGGAGACAAGTAGGATTTCACTTTCAGGTGGTAATTCGATTACCCATATATCATAGTTATTTATGATTCTATGTTTCTCCTTACATACCAGTACATATCTATTTGTACTAACGTTTCATTACCTAGGGATGTTGCATTTATGTTGTAGGGATCCACCGTTGTAATAGAGGTGTTGTCTCATTAAAGGATTGACAAACTCCATTCTTCCTAGAGCCGTTAGTTGTCTATCGGTTTCACATACTTATGTTTTGAGTATAATTTTTGATATTGTCTAGTCCTTTTCCCAATTAGTTGAATTGTAGTATTTGTGAGACTTCTGCATCTACAAAGAACCTTTTGGGCTGACGTTTGGTTTTACAGGTCCCATCTACATGCTGTAAATGGAGATCGTAGGAAGAGGGAAAATAATTTTTCAAAATCAAGTCCAAGTACCTTTATTTACAGTTCACAGGGACGACCCATCAGTCTTTATACGAGTCGTAGATAGGTCTTGGAGATAGGTCCCAAACTTAATGAGTTTTAAAGGGTAAAGTTGGTTTCTACGATTGGTGTCTACGGACCGTAGGAAGAACTTTTAACCCTAGACAGGATCAATCAAAATTTGGTCCAAAATTAAGGTTTCTGAACTTTTCTACGGTTCTTACTAACCGTAGGTCCAAATCATAAATGGCTTTGACTGTTATTTTAAGGGGCTTTTGAGTCTTTTCCCTAATTTTTTTGAACCAAAACTATGTCTTTTTATCTTCTAACCTAAGCCCTATATAAATTTTTTAGGTCCTAAATCTACCCACTTCAACCTCATTCTCCTGACTTTCCAAAAACTAACCAAATTCACTTCCTAATTTCCTCCCAACATAAGGAAGAAAAAGAAGAAGAAGAAGAAAAAGCTAGGATTCAATTCAAGTCTCCAATTCATCATTCATTGTGGGCTTTTAGTAGCAAGGTATGTGGGTATTCACCCATGGAGTCATTTCATTCATGGGGTCCCCAAGGTTCCAAAATTTCTCAATTCAATTTCAATTGTCTAAGTTAGGATTTTAATCCAATCTTTATGGGTTCATTCAATTGTGATTGATTGATGTTAATTAAGTCTTCTAATGCATGATTCAATGTTAAAACATGATATTTAGTTAAAATTATGTTGACTCGTGCCTAAATTGTGATTTTCAATTATGAACCTATGATGAACTCATGAACCTATGAATTTAGGAAGGTATGCAAGTTTTTATGAAGTTATTATAAATGATTTGAGGATCCTTTGAAAGGAAAGTATCAATGTTATTGTAAGAGATTTTCTCACATGTTATTATGGTCAGGACTGTGAAAGGTATTTCTCACATATAGATTCACATTGGTGAAAGTTTTTCTCATCTATGTTGAATTATGTTTAAGGAGTTGTTCTATGTTTTGATCTTGAAAGATATAGATTGGTTTGTCATTGTCTTTCCTATGTTAAATTTATATTTGAATTTTATCTATTACATTGGAATTTAGACTTAGCACCGAGAGAGATTTGAGGTGGAGGCTCAAATAGGGTAGTCTCTAGTAGCAACCTCTAGTCCCAAACTATGTGCCCACTAAGGATTGTCTTAAATGAACGAGATAGTGAATCCACTTTAGCAAATGATATGTATGGAGTCTACCTTAGAAATTAGGTTCCCCTTCTTTTGGTATGAGGTATATACAGGATACCATGATATAGCTTTCATGGCCATATTGTCGGTTAAAACTAATATACCATAAAATGACTATATTTTCTTCAAAGTTTTTCTCATGTCCTTTATGTTAATGTAGTTAACCATATTTCATGATTCACTTTCCATTTCTTCTTTAAGTATTTAAATGTTAAAAGAATGATCATACCTATATGTTCTAAGTCATTCAGCTATTAAGTCTATTATATACATATTACCCCATACTTAGTACATTCCATGTACTAATGCATACATGTTCCTACATTGTTTCACTAATATAGGGTCCGATGCTTTTACCTCCCATACTCGTGGCTAGTTGGTTTCATTGGCTTTGAAGATTGGTTGATCCTCATGTTCTGAGGACCAATATACTTTTATAGCTTTATGTCATTTCCATTTTTGAACTTTGTATGTGATGTATGGGTTACGTCCCAATCATTTTATTATGATGTATTAGATGGCTTTAGAGACTTATGTTAGACTTTGGCTTTGTTAAAACTCTTTGAAGTATTAAAAGCTTTGTTTGAATTCTTTAAATTCTATTACCTTTTATGATGCATGCTAGGTGGCTTGTGTAGGGCCTCTTGGGCTCCTATACGCCATATTACACCTAGGGGTATACTTTGGGTCGTGAAAAAATTGATAATTAGAATACAAGGTTTAGAAAAGTCCTAGAATGTCTCATAAGCCACGTCGAGTAAAGTCTTGTTCATAAGTGTGAAGCGTGCCATGTTTATGAATGGAAAGCTATAAGATGTATAGGAAGGCCCACTTCTTTCATCATTCTAAAGTCATGTGATAGAGTGTAACTCTATATGTCTCTCTCCTAATCCTTATATGATATTTTTCAGGATATGGCCCCTTGAAGAGCATACATTAAGAGGAATGTGAATGAGAATATGGAACAAAAAGCTCCTCAAGAAGCTCCACAAGTTCTGGTGGATCTTTTGGCAGAACAAGTGACTAATGCAGAGTTTTAAGCTGCTTTTCAAGTATTGACTCAGGCCACGATAGCCTAAGCCAATAAGAAGGTTGTGGTCCCCGTGAACCCAAATATGGGTACAACTGCAACTAGAGTGAGGGGTTTTACTAGAATGAATCCTCTAGAGTTTCATGGTTCCTAGGATGAGGAAAATCATCAAGAGTTCATTGATGAAGTGTATAAGATTTTGATGATCATGGGAGTAACTCTGGTGGAAAAGGAGGAATTGGCCGCTTATCAACTTAAGGGTGTTGCTCAAGTTTGGCTCAACCAATGGAAGAAAGAGATGGCGGTTGATGCGGGTCCTCTTGATTGGGAAAGTTTAAGGTTGCTTTCCTTGATAGGTTATTTCCCCTTGAGATGAGTGAGGCACATGTACTTGAATTTATTAAAATTCTTCAAGGGAATATGAGTGTGACGAAGAATGCCTTTAAAATCACTTAATTGTCTAAGTATGCTCCTACTATGGTTGTCGATCTTAGGGCAAAGTTGAACAAATTTGTTTTGGTGTGTCTGAAATGGTGGTTAAGGAATGTCATACCACCATGCTCATTAAGGAAATTGACACTTCTCATCTAATTATTTATTCTTAACAAATTGAAAAGGATAAGCTCAAGGAAATTTGTAGGGAAGTAAGGAGGGCAAAGGCCAGTGATGGTGACTTTTCACATTCAAGGTCCGATGGATATGGTCGTTCAAGGTTTCGATAAAGGTTTTCTGGTCAAGTCTCTTCCAATGCTCTGGCTCTTAAGTTCAACAAAGAAATGGTGTCTAACCCTAAGCATCAATGAGAAAATTCTGGTGGAAATAGATCTTCGATTCTCGCATGCCAAAAGTATGGCAAGAGTCATCCAGGAAAACACTTGATGGGTACGGATAATTACTTTGGCTATGGTAAAAGTGGTCACCGCTTGAGAGATTGTCAGTCTAGAATTGAAAAGGTAAAGGATGGTAGGAAAGCTCTTCCTAGTGGTTCGGGTTCAAGTTCTCCAAAGCAAAATCGGTTTTATGCACATCAAACTCGACATGATCAAAAGGATTTTTCCTATGTGGCTACCAATATGTTGAAATTTTTTCATCCTGATGTTTATTCTTTGGTTGATCCCGGTGCTACTTTATCTTTTGTGACGCCATATGTGGCTATGGGATTTGATATTCTTCTGGATGTGTTGATAGACCTTTTGTTTCTCTACTCCTATTGGTGAATCTATTGTGGCTAAAAGGGTCTATAAAACTTGTCCCATTTCCTTATCTCATAGAGTCACTCATGTTGATATTATAGAGCTTGATATGTTAGATTTTGATGTTATTCTTGGTATGGATTGGCTTCATTCTTATTATGCCTGATTGTAGAACCCGTGCGGTCAAGTTTCAATTTCCAAATAACCCCATCCTAGAATGGAAAGAGGGAAATTCTATACCCAAGGGTTAGTTTATTTCTTGTCTTAAAGCTAGAAAATGTTTTCTAAGGGTTGCATGTATCATTTTGTTCAGGTTAGGGATACAAATTTTGAAACCCCTATCTTTGAATGGGTCCTCATTGTAAATGAGTTTCTGGAAGTGTTTCTTGATGAACTACTCGGTGTTCCTTCCAAAAGGAAAATAGACTTTGGTATTGAACTTCTCTCAGATATACAACCTAACTTTATTCCTCTTTACCGAATGGCTCCAGCAGAACTTAAGGAATTGTAAAATCAATTGAAGTATTTGTTGGATAAGAGTTTCATCCAACCGAGTATCTCTCCATGGGGGTGCTCTGGTTTTGTTTGTTTGTAAGAAAGATGGTTTACTTCGTATGTGTATTGGCTACCATCAATTTAAGAATAAATATCCTCTTCCAAGAATAGATAATTTGTTTGATAAACTCCAAGGGGTAAGTAATTTCTCTAAGATTGACCTCCGATTGGATTATCACCTATTTAAGGTGAAGGAAGATGACATTCCGAAGACGGCTTTTAAAACTTGGTATGGTCATAATGAGTTTTTGGTAATGTCGTTTGGTTTGACTAATGCTCCGACCGCGTTCATGGACTTAATGAATAAAGTGTTTAGACAATACCTTGATATATTTGTGATTGTGTTTATTGACAGCATCTTGATTTACTCAAGGAGTGAAGATAAGCACGCCAATAATTTGAGGATTGTGTTGCAAATCTTCAAGGACCAACAACTCTTCGCAAAGTTTAGTAAATGTGAGTTTTGGTTGATATTTGTGGCATTTATTGGTCATATCATTTCTGGTAAGGGTATTGAGGTATATCATAAGAAGACAGATGTGGTCAAGAGTTAGTCTAAACCTCTATCCCATTCAGATATTCGAAGTTTCTTGGGTTTGGTTGTTTATTATAGAAGGCTTGTGGAAGATTTTACTTTGATTGCCTCTCCATTGACGACGTTGACCCAAAAGAAATTTAAGTTATTATGGTCGGAAGCGTGTGAGAAGAGTTTCTAACAATTGAAAGATAGACTTACCTCTGCTCCAGTGTTGACTTTACCAAAACAGTTCGATGGGTTTGTGGTTTATTTTGATGCTTCTAGGATCGGACTAGGGTGTGTTCTTATGTAAAATGGGAAGGTTATTGCTTATGCTTCAAGTCAACTTAAGATTCACAAAAAGAACTATCCTACCCACGATTTGGAACTAGAGACGATTGTATTTGCCTTAAAGATTTGGAGGAATTACTTATATGGTGTACATGTTGATGTCTTTACCAACCATAAAAGTTTGCAATATGTGTTCAAGCAAAAAGGATCTAAATCTTCGCCAAAGGAGGTGGCTTGAGTTGTTAAAGGATTATGACATGACTATCCTCTTCCACCCCGATAAGGCGAATGTGGTGGTGGATGCTCTTAGTCGACTATCAATAGATAGTGTTGCTCATATTGAGGATAATAAGAAGGGGTTGGCTCGTGATGTTCATAGATTAGCCAAATTGTATGTTCAGTCGGTTGATTCTAACGAAAGTGGTGTTATTGTTCATAATGGTTCAAAATCTTCCTTTGTGTCGAATGTGAAAGCCAAACAAGGTCTTGATCTGATTTTGGTTGAATTGAAGGAAGCGGTGCTTAAAAAGTCCATTGAGGCTTTCTCCCAAGGGGGAGAGGTGTGCTTCGATATCAAGGTCAGTTGTATGTCTGCAATGCTGATGATTTGAGATAGAAAATCTTATTAAAACCCATAGTTCTCAATATTCCATTAACCCGGGAGCCACCAAGATGTACTGTGACTTACAAGAGGTATATTGAAGAAATGAGATGAAGAAAGGTATTGCGGAATTTGTTGTTAGGTGTCCTAATTGTTAACAAGTAAAAGTTGAGCATCAAAAGTTGGGAGGTTTGTCCTACGATATTAGTATTCCTACTTGGAAATGGAAAGATTTTAATATGGACTTCATTGTTGGTTTACCATGCACCCGTCGACAACACGACTCGATTTGGATTATTGTAGATCGTATGATGAAGTCGACTCATTTCATTCCCGTCAAGGTTTCTTACTCGGCGGAAGACTATGTTAAGTTGTATCTAATGTAGATGTTTAGGTTGCATGGAGTTCCCTTATAAATTATCTCTGATCGTGGTACCCAATTTACTTCTCAATTTTAGGAATCCTTCCAAAATGGTTTTGGTACTATTGTTAAGCTTAGTACACCCTTTCATCCTTAAATCGATTGACAAGTGGAGTGCACCATCCAAACTTTGGAAGATATGTTTAGAGCTTGTGTGATTAACTCCAAAGGGTTATTGGGATGATCATTTGTCTTTGAGTGAGTTTACTTATAATAATAGCTATCATTCAAGCATTGGTATGACTCCATTTGAGGCTATTTATGGTAGGAAGTGTAGATCTCCTATAGGTTTGTTTGAAATTGGTGAGGTTGCTTTGATAGGTCCCGAGTTGGTACATGAGCCTATAGAGAAAGTTTGGCTTATTAGAAAAATATTAAAAACGGCTCAAAGTCGACAAAAGTCCTATCCAGATGTTAGAAGAATAGATCTTGAGTTTGATATAGATGATTGATTTTACTTGAAAACTTCACCCATGAAGGGTGTGATAAGATTTGGAAAGAAAGGGAATAAGTTTAGTCCTCGATATGTAGGCCCATATCAGATTTTGATGCGTATTGGTAAAGTTGCTTATGAACTTGATTTACCTAATGACTTATTATCGGTGCATCCGATTTTCCATGTCTCATTGTTTAATAAATGAGTTGATGATCCGATGTTTATTCTGCCATTGGACAGTCGTTGTATATCGAAGAGTCTTTCTTATGAAGAAGTTCCGATTGAGATTTTGGACCGGCAAGTTAAGAAATTGAGGAATAAGGAAGATGCATCCGTAAATTTCATATGAGGGAATCAAAGGGTTGAGGGTGTTATTTTGGAAACCGAGGCCGATATGATATCCCATTACCCCCATTTCTTTCCCTTTGATCTTACACTAGATTGAAGTATTTAGTTTATCATGGTTCATCCTTTGGTTTCATGTGTCTTAGTTGTTCTCATGTTTCCTCAAGCATGCATACTCATAAAAAATGGTTTTTGAGAAAATGAGTGAGCTTAATTAATTACTTCATGATTATGTGCATTGAGTATGCTTTACATGTACGCCTTATGAAATGATGTTTTGAATATGTTTTAGCTTGGGGTTAATGTTCCTCCTTGATTATATGCTTATGATGAAGTTGCTTTTGTTAGGATGTTAACTCTCCTCCCCTACCTTCCTTGTATTTCTTTAGGTTCCATTCAAGGAAGGATGTTCCTAAGGAGGAGATATTTTAACCACTCGAACTTTGGAAAAAGGAGAAAGGACCTTTTTTAGCTGAAGTCTGGTTTTACGGGTCTTGCCTCGAATCACAAAAGCTTCTACAGGTCGTAGATAGAAACTATAGGAAGAAGGAAAATAATTTTCAAAATCAAGTCCTAGTAATTCTTTTTACTGTTTGACAACTCGTCATCCTTTGTATGAATCGTAATTAGGTCAGGTAGGTAGGTCCCAAACTTAGTGAGATTTTATGGGGTAAAGTTGGTTTCTTCTATTGGTGTGTACGGACCATAGGAAGACCTACGAGTCGTAGACAAGGTCCATCGGAAGTTTTTCCAATATTAAGATTTCTGAACTTTTCTACGATTTACTAGTACGGTCCATAGAACTTCCTACGGACTGTAGGTCCAAACCATAAAAGGGCTTTGGCAGTTATATTAAGGGGCTTTTGAGTCTTTTCCCTAATTGTTTTAAATCAAAACTATGTCATTTTTTCTTCTAACCTAAGCCCTATATAAAACTTTTAAGTCCTAAAACTACCCACTTCAACCCCATTCTCCTAAATTCCCAAAACCTAACCAAATCCACCTCTAATTTCCTCTCAACCTAAGGAAGAAGAAGAAGCTAGGATTCAATTCAAGCCTCGAATTCATCATTCTTTGTGGGTTTTAGTAGCAACGTATATGGGTATTCACCCATGGAGTCCTTTCCTCCATGGGGTCCCCAAGGTTTCCAAATTTCTCAATTCAATTTCAATTGTTTAAGTTAGGATTTCAATCCAATCTTTATGGGTTTCATTCAATTGTGATTGATTGTTGTTAATTAAGTATTCTAATGCATGATTCAATGTTAATACATATATTAGTTGAAATTATGTTGACCCTTGCCTAAATTATGATTTTTCAACTATGAACCTATGATGAACTCGTGAACCTATGAATTATGAATTTTTAAGGGTATGCATGTTTTTATGAAGTTATTATAAATAATTCGAGGATGCATTGAAAGGAAAGTATCAATGTTATTGTGAAAGGTTTTCTCACATGTTATTATGGTCATGATTGTGAAAGGTATTCCTAACGTATAGATTCACATTGGTGAAAGGTTTTCTATGTTGAATTATGTTTAAGGATCTATTCTATGTTTAGATCTTTAAAGTTGTTGATTGGTATTTATCGTTGTCTTTCCTATGTTAAATTGATATTTGACTTTTATCTATTCCGTTGAGATTTAGACTTAACACCGAGAGGGCTTTAAGGTGGAGGCTCAAATAGGTTAGTCTCGAGTAGTAACCTCTAGTTCCAAACTACGTGCCCCCATAGAATTGTCTTAAATGACCTACCTAGTAGATCCACTTTAGTAAAAGATGATATGTACATAGTCTACCGCAGCAAGTAGGTTCCCCTTCTTTCGATATGAAGGATATACCGAATTCCATGATATAGCTCTCATGGTCTTATTGTCGGCTAAAACTAATATCCCACAAAATGACTATATTTTCTTCAAAGTTTTTCTCATGTTCTTTATGTTAATATATTTGACCATATTTCATGATTCACTTGTCATTTCTTCTTTTAATTCTTTAAATGTTCAAAGAATTATCATGCCTACTTGTTTTAAGTCATTCATGCTATCATGTCTATTTTATGCATATTATCCCACTTAGTACATTTCATGTACTAATGCATACATGTGCCTACATTGTTTCACTAGTGTTGGAATCGACACTCCTACCTCCCATACTCATGGCTAGTTGATTTCATTGGCTTTGATGATTGGTGAGTCCTTATGTTTCGAGAATCGAGATATTTTTATAGCTTTATGTCATTTTTTGTTTTCAAACTTTGTATATGATGTATGGGTTACGTCTCAATTACTTTTCTTATGATGTATTAGATGACTTTTGAGACTTATGTTAAACATCTGTCTTGTCAAACCTCTTTGAAATATGAAATGCTTTCTTTCAATTCTTTAAATTATATTACCTTGTATGATTTATGCTTGGTGTTTTATGTAGAGAATCTTGGGGTCCTATTCATCATGTTACGCCTAGGGTATACTTTGGATCATGATAGTTGGGTCTTTTCAGCTTCTATTTGTAGACTTGTCGGCTTATTGTATTTACAATTTCAGATGCAGTTTTATCGGCCTGCTAGTTTTTAATTAGTTAAGTTGTTCTTGTTTTCCCTTTCATTATGTCATTGATATTATTATGACATCGTCGGTCCATTTATCTTACTTCATATATTTGTTATGATGGACTTACTGACCTTCATTATCCCCTGTCGATTATGTTTCAGTAGCTAGCTCAGTTAAATAAGATATCCAATGCTAGTTCCACTTTCCATAATTTGGGGTGTTATAATATTGGTGTGGTGAAAATGAAGCGGAGGGTTACCTCTGGAGTCTTGTGTGATAAAAAAAAGGTACCATCGAAACTCAATGATTAGTTCTATAGAGTGGTTGTTAGACCAACTTTTTTGTATGAGGCAGAGTGTTGGTCAATCAAAAATTCTCAAGTACAGAAGATGCATGTTGTGGAGAAGATGATGTTGAGGTTGATGTGTGGTCACAATATGAGCGTTAAGATTAGAAATGAGGATATTTGTAACAAGGTAGGAGTGGTCTCCGTGGTGAACAAGTTGACAGAAGTGAGATTGAGATGGTTTGAACATGTGAATTGAAGATGCAAAGATGCACTAGCGAGGAGGTGTCGGAGGTTAGTTGTACAAGGTACAAGGAGAGGTAGAAGTAGGCCGAAGAAGTATTGAGAGGAGGTAATAAGACATGATATGACCCAACTTTAGGTTATCGAGTACATGACCTTAGATAGGAGGGTAGAAGGTTAGTAAGTAGTGTAGGATTGTTTTGCTTAGGATAGTGGGTGTTTGTCATTGTCATTGTAGTAGTATTATTGTAGTTCTTGTTTTGATGTTTTGATTATTATTGCACTATTTTCTTGTTACTTGCTATAGATTTTGCATTGTCTCTGTCTTGTTTGTACCTGAATTTGCTGCACTTGAGTCGTGATTCTTTCGAAAACAGTGTCTCTACCTCCACGAGGTAGTAGTAAGATCTGCATATATATTTTATCTTCCCCCCACTCTACTTGTGACGTTTCACTGAGTATGTTATCGAGTTGTTGTACTAAAATTCCAGAACAACCAAAACCAAATTATAATGTCAACAATAATTTGAACTATTAGGGTGTGTTTGGTACGATGGTAAACATTAGGGGTGTCAAAAATGAACCCAAACATAGGTAACCCGCCCAACCCGCTCAAAATTTTAAGTGTTGGGCTCAACATAATTTGAATTAGGTTCAATCTCAACTCATTCAAGCCGAACCCATTTTAGGAGAATCCTCAATTGAGCCCAATTCAATCTCCAATTTCAACCCGTTTTAAAACCCTTTACTGAGATATGTTCCTATATTAAAGGTATGAATTATTATCTATTTAACATCTTTTAGGATTTATCTATCCATTTGTTACTTTTTTTAAAAAAAATCTTGAGCTAATATTTGAATTGTGATTATAAAAGTTAATTATCACTATGTTAAAATTATTGAGATTAATTGGGTCAAATTGGGCAGGTCAAGACCCAACCCATTTTTAGCCCATTTGAACCTAACCCATTTGAGCCCAAAGTAAATTTGGGCGGGTCAAGACCCAACCCAATTTCTATTTCAACCCATTTTAATATCTCAAATTTTAACCCAACCCGCTCATTGACACCCCTAGTAAACATGTTTCTTTTGTCTTTGATTTGGTTGAACAAAATTTTAGAAAGTATTTTTCTGAAAAAGTAATATCCTTAAAATGAGAAAAAGTAAATTTTAGTAGTGAAACAAGTTCCACAAGTGATATTCCACGATTCCTTCTACCCAACTCCAAAATACGTCATCGTCACCTTAACCGTGTAGCTCCTATCCCCACTATCGATTACATATTCCTCACCCTCATCCCCACACCTCCACCCATATCTCTCATAATATTTGTGTAGATTATATAGATAATTTTAGAAAAATATATTTTGTTTATATATCAAAAATAAGAAAATAAATAAAAGATGAACCCAGGAAACATTTTCCATAAAATAAAAAGGTTTTTTTCCGTGCAAAATGTTTTCCTTCTTCGTACCAAACACCTTTAAACTTCATTAATGTTTTACTCTTTCGTAGAACTTGGGATCAATCCCCTTGGGGTTTCTTGATGCCATATTTGTACTGATTCTTTATAGTGTTCTTGTGGTTTTTTTATGCCTCTTAAAAATATTTCATATAAAAATGTGGATGTTATGTACTTTTAATTTTATATATATATATTTTATTTTATTTTACTTATGTGATTCTGTTATGAAGCCAAATTTAAAGAAATATCTTCAAAATTATTCATATTAATTATTAGAATGATTTATCATACTTTTATATGATTCCAAACATATTCATATACAAAATTTAAAATAAATTTGAGTTCACACTCACAAGAAAATTAAGCATTTTTCTCATCCTTTGAACCTTATCAGATAAAAGATAAAGACAATAATAATAATAATAATAATAATAATAATAATTTTGATGACAGAAAAGCATTTTTGAAGTGTGAGTTTCAGTTGCAGTATGTATGAGGTAACACTTGTCCCATTCCCATGCCATTCTCTTTTCTCTTGCATGTAATTTTGGTGAATATCTGCACCATATTTTCCTGTTGGGAATATGACTTGCCTCCTTTCACTATGTGGGCCTCACACAATTCAATTTACTTAGGGCTAGAGTAATTTATTATCATGGTTGAATTTATTAATTAATACTTCCTACGTTTAATAAAAATGGCATAGTTTAACTTAAAAAAGAGTTAAAGAAATAAAAAAAACTTTTTAATCTAGTGGTTCTAAATTACAGTTATATCAAATGTATCAAAATGTCCTTTAATCTTATGGCCTTAAACATGTCACGTGAAAAATTAAAGTTAAAGTATTGCCAAAAAAGGAAAGAAGTCATTTTTTTTAAACAGACTAAAATGGAAATCAGGTCATTCTTTTTTAAACGGATGGAGTATAAAAATATATATTAATTAATTATAATTTAATAATAGAAACGTATTTCCGATACATAATACATTTTGATGTAAATATCATGTGTGGATACACTTTACACACCAGAGTGAAATTATACACTTTATAATTAATGTGGATAAAATACTAAAATCACTATATTAATAATAATTTTTTTAATAGATGTATCAATTTAAAAGTAGACAACTAATTAGAAATAGTGGAAGTAATAAACAAAAGTTGATGACCTTATCCACTTTAGTCATCCCCTTTCTCTTTAATTACACACATATTGTAAAAAAGGCAAAAGGTAGAAGAAAGGCATGCCAATAAAGTAGATGATTGGGAAACGATCAATACTGCGCCTTGTTTGCTGTTGTAGAAATGAGGAAATATCAAACTCGTCAGAATTTGCCGGCCGGTTCAGCTACTATGTCCCTAACCATAATACACTCTACCCCCTAACCCACTATAATATGAGTACCCCCCCCCCCCCCTCCCTACTCCTATATGATCCTAACAAACAATTTTTTTCTCCCCAATTATTTTTTTATTAATAAACCCCAACAGAAAATGCAATATACTTCTAAAATGTCGAAACATTTAATACCATTTAAATACATTATACACACTTTTCATTTAAAACTCATAAGATTTGTAGGGTATGTTTGGCTTTACGGCTAAAAATTGCTTATTGTTATTTTTAAAATAATTTTTTAAGATAAATGGTTTTGAAAAAAAATTAATTATATTTGACTAATTTATTTAAAAAGTTAGAATTAAAACACAATAAAAATGGGAAATAAATTTTTTTATTAAATGAATTAAAATAAAAAGTAAGAAAAACAAATTAAATTAATAGTAGTAATTATTCTTTCATCAAGTGGTCCTAATAACACCATCTTAGTTAATAACATACCCTCTAAACTCATACTCCCTCGTCCTTAATTACTTTGTCCTATTTTTCTTTTTTTACTTGTTTTTCTACTCGTTCATTTTGACAAATCAAAAAAGAATAATTTTTTTTACCTATTATATATTCAATTAATTAATTTTGAAAAAGATAGAAATTTTTGAAAATTTTAAATTTTTAATTCATCCACTTCATAATTAAATAGGGGTAAAATGTTAAATTTGCTATATCAATAATTATTTTCTTAATAGGTGTGTCAATTCAAAACTGAACAAGTAATAAACAAAAGTTTATGAGCATATCCACTTTAGTCATCTTCTTTCTCTTTAATTCATTGCTCTTTAATTACACACATATTGTAAAAAAAAAAAAAAAAGAGGCAAAAGGTAGACGAAAGGCATGCAAATAAAGTAGATGATTGGGAAAAGATCAATCGTACGACTGCGCCTTGTTTGCTGTTGTAAAAATGAGGAAATATCAAACTCGTCAGAATTTGCCGGGTTCAGATACACCCGTACCCCTCTAACCCACTATAATGTGAGTACCCCCACTACTCCTATAAAACCCAATCTTTATTCATGATACTAACAAACAAATTTTTATTTTCTTTATTAATAAAAACCCGAATAGAAAATGCAGGTAGTGAAGGAGTCGTCATCGTCATCGTCTATGAGGATGGTTGGAGAATCAAGAATGGAGTCGGTATACGAGAGGGTACGGTTGTTGGTGTCGGGTAATGCGGTGGTGGTTTTCACAATAAGTGGTTGTTGCATGTGTCACGTTGTGAAACAGCTACTCTTTGGGCTCGGTGTGGGACCTACTATTGTTGAGCTAGATAGGGATGTTGCTGGCAAGGAAATTCATGCTTTTCTCTTTCAACTAGCTGGGGATGGCCAGCAGCAACCTGTGCCCGCCGTCTTCGTTGGTGGCAAATTCTTGGGAGGGATTGAAACAGTTATGGCTTGTCATATAAATGGTACACTTATTCCTCTACTCAAACAAGCCGGAGCCCTCTGGCTATAAACTTTCATATATACTATTAGTAAAGGGAGATCCACAAAAAAGTGTCTAGCTAGTATCACTTTTTCTTTGTTGGAGGATTTAAAGAAGAAGAAAAGATTAGGGTTTGTTGTATTTTATAATGACTTACTCTATATATTATCTTGGATTTCAATGAATCATATTATCTGAATATACTTCTCTCTTATAGTTTATTTTTCATTATTATTTGGAGTTATCAAGTTTACTAGCTAGTACTAGAGAGAAGGGATCGGAGAGATAAAGGGACTGTTTTGTTTTCCCTCTTTTTACCTTGCTGTTGCCTGTCGGAAATAAAGGATACACAAACATTATAGAAACTAACTACGCATATTTTCTTGGAATTTGAGAGAATTTTCTTTTCATATACCTAAATTAGTAGCTTCTCTTTAGTTTGGTTTTGGTTGTCACTATTTAATTTCTTAAAATGCTTGGTTTCCTCTATCAAGTTTTACCCTTTTGTTTGGGGGCTAATATGATCAGCGCGAAGTCACAAATTTTACTCAGGATTTTAATTATTTTTTTACCTATAATTTGTAACAATATATGGTATAATTTTTTGACAAATGATTTATAATTGGCAACCCTTCAACTACATTAAACATGAGCATAAATAGAGGAACTTCAATTATGCCACATACATTTTTTTAGTCCATCTCAAAAAGAAATATTATCTTTCTACCATCTTTTAATTCTACTTTTATTGGTAGTAAAATAATTTATTAATCACATGAATAATCAAGGAGTGCTTTAAATGAATCGGACAATTTCCATTTCTCTTCTCTTCTTTCCAAGTTCTTGGCAATTCATGGTATGTGCGACTCCTCATCAACATGAACAATAGCTTCCAGAGGCTCTTTTCTCTCTCTCTCTCTCTCTCTCTCTCTCTCTATATATATATATATATATATATATATATATATATATATATATCAGTTGAAACCTTTTGATGTTAATTCAATCTACCACAATTCCTTCCATATATATGATTTTAAAAATATACTCCCTCTATCTCAATTTATATGACACTTTTTCGTTTTTCATTTTTCAAGAGTCAAATAGTTTAAGTTTGATAGGAAATTTGCGTGAAAAGTCTTCAATTTTTTTTGAAATGTAATATATATATTTGTAAACTACATAAAAAGTATTAAAAGTCACAATAATTGGTAATTCAAAATAATTAAAAGATATATGAAAAAAATTTACTATTAAAGATACACTTGTTTGAACCTCGAAATCCGAAAGTGTCACATAAATTGAAACGGATGGAGTATATATTAAGGAAAGATATAATGTAGATCTAAAATTGTGGAGTTGTAAAAATATTTTAGAAGCAAATTGATTGCAACAAATTTTAAAGTGATAGAAATAAGCAATCACAAACAAAATTTGAAGAAATAAGAATATTATATTGATAAATAATGTGTACAATTTTATTTCTCCCTTATTCTTTTTTTTTTTAATTCGTATTTAGGATGATATGAACCTCCTTGAGATTTATTTGATCTCCATTGATCTTTGTGAATAATTTATGAATTTGCGAAATATTCGAGATACATCTTTTAAGGGAATATAATACTCTTTATATAGATGACATAAACTAAAGTATATGGTAAAACAACCTCCAAAAATCTTAACTGGAATCGAACACGTATTAAGAATCCCAATTTTTTTAATGTTTACACAAATATATAAATGTAATTAATTATTCTAAGCAGGATTTTAAGTTTGTTTTAGGCGGGGAGGAGTAACTATTTTACACTTAATTCTCTTATTTATAGAAAAAAAAAAAAAGGAATGAAGAGAAAATTAATGGTAGTTAACGTTTTACGTGATATCACGTAGGAAAGTAAGGGAACGTACGTCAATTGAAAAAGGAAAGAATGATGTTATATTTCGTATTAATGATGATCATATGATATGAATGTTGGATGAAAGTTGTTGAATTCATTGGACCCACCTTCTTTGAACTTTGGATAATGGAAAAAAAGAAGAAGTAAAATGACCAAAAACAGAATATATTACTCAAATCTTTTGTTAAATGGATTTAAATTATTTATTAAAATGGCCCTATATACATTATATTTTATGTTTAAATCGTATTACTTGTTTTTTGAAAATGTACATTCAACAATCAAATATTATTTACATAAATTATAATCAAATACGATTTTTATATCAAAATTTCAAATAAAGTAAAAAAATATTTGTAATAGTATGTAGTAGCTTATATATGAGATCTAATTTGTGATATCATGTGACTATCTATTTTGAGATACTACACTTTTAGAGCAAATATGATTATATGTTACAAGTAAATTCGTTAAGTTAGATGATTTGGCTATTTTTAGAAATTGAAGTGTATAAACCATACTATTTTAAAAAAAAATACATTCAAATTTAAATATTCTTTACAAAAAGTGATCAAACATAACTTCGATTTTAATATAAAAATTCCAAATAAAGTAAATACAATTTGATTTTCATTGTCAAATGACAACTAAATAAAAATCAAACGAGTTAAATTATGACCAATTTGTTAGCCCATCCAAATAGGGAAAACAACCTTATTAGACTACATCCATATCATATATACTAATTCTATTTATATTTTTAAATAATTGTGTATCTTACCACTTATTAAAAGTTTTCTATCATATATTGAGAAAGATTCACCTAAATACATTATTTTTTCTACCAGATAACAAGCATGTTTGACATACCTACTAAAAGCTACTTATTTTTACAAGCACTTTTTAAAAATAACTTTCTAGAAAAGTGTTTTTACCAGTTTATGTTTGACTAATTCATTTTATTGATATGTAAGTAGATTATGCTTGCCTAATCTTTTTTAAAAGGTGCTTTTGAGAGTCAAATTACGAAAAAAACAAGAATCAATTCACTTTGATTAAGTTTATTTTATAGAGAGAAATTATTTTAAATATTAATTATAAAAAATTTAATTTATTTTTTATTTTTTTTAATAAAAATGTTATATTCAAAATTTTAATAAAGATTATACATAAAAATTATAGTTAAATATTGATGTAATATTAAGATGGCGATTTAAATATAAAGCAAAATAAAAAAATTACCACAAAAATGAATGAAGTCGTATTTTTTTTTTCTTTTTTATACTCATGCAAAAGTATTGTTGTTACATTTTTTCTAATCCTACAAAATAATATGTAAAATAATATATAGAATACAAAATATAAAATAATAATATATAAACATAAAATGAAAAACTTATTATATAAAAATAAAATATAGTTTTTTAAATAAAACTTAACCAAACTTTTGAGATATGGTAATTAATTAATACTCCCTTCATTTCTATTTATGTGTCATCATTTTAGATTTCACGTTTTTTTAAGAAACTAGGTAAGTTTATTATTGTACATTTATTTTATATTCTCTTAAAGTCGTGTTTCAATAAATGAACATAAATTAATTTTATTTGATTAATTATATTCATCTATGAACATAAATTAATCATTTAGTTTTTCTATGTTGGTCAAATTCATACTTTCAAGGGTAAATAAGGAAGAATAATGTTATTTATGCATTGATTTTGTGAAATGACAAGTACTCTCTCTGTCCACTTTTAATTGCCATGTTGCGTTTTTCGAAAGTTAATTTGACTAATTTTCAAAGTTAAATTAGATTACATTAATTCGATATTTTAAGCAAATAATTTAGATATTCAAAAAACTATACGAAAAGTACTATAAATTACAATTTTTAGCATATCAATATGATGAAAAAATACATCATAAAATGTTAGTCAAAGTTATTATCGTTTGACTCTAAAACATAAAACTATGACCATTAAAAGTGGATGGAGGTAGTATTAAAGACCGTCTATTTTTAGTAAGAACGATATATAAATAGAAAATAAGTAAGAGATATATTAATGAATATGTCTATATGACAAATATATTTTGGTCTTGAAAAAAATATTTTTCTAGTTATGCTTCTACTTCTTTTTAGAAACAAAAATATTCAACTCCTTTTCAATTACAGAAAAATTACTCATGCTTCCATTTTAAAACAGTTTTATTGATTTATCAAACACTTTATTATTTTTTAAAAATATTTCTTCTTTTCAAAATAAGTGTTTTTGGCCTCCCAACAACAATGTCAAACAAACTCTAAAATAAGAAGAGAGGTGTGGGAGATTGGGAGAGAGGCGGACGAGTGAGATCGGGAGGGAGATAATCATGTATCTCATATACATGTGTTTCACACTAGTTACATGTATATGTATGTATCTGGTTTGATTCACATGTATATGGTGTCCTATATAAAGAGGAGACTAACGAGCGAGATGGGAGGAAGTTGAGGAAAGAGCACGAGATTTGTCTGTGTATCTCACATACATGCAAATCCACTTGAATACAGTGTATCTAGAGCAAATTACACTTAGTTTTATTCATGTATCTCGAGCTACATATATTTGGACACACAAAAATCTGATAAGATTCATAATATTGCAAACTTAAATGTATCTAAATAATTAGTTTCTAAACTAATCGAATTTATGTAACATTGCCTCACTTTTAAGCAAGTTAGTAACCCATCAATGTATTTACTCAATATTTTGACCCGCCCAAAGTATCTATCCAAATTGTCTTATTAAAATGATTTATAATAACGAGTGTGTTTGGTATGAAGGAAATTATTTTTTGGTAAATATTTTCCAATTTTCTCATGTTTGGTTGGGTTAAATGTTTTGGAAAATGTTTTCCAAATCAATTCATTTTCCTCAAAATTAAGGAAAATGACTTCCCTTCAAAAATTAAGGAAAACAATTTCCAAAACTCTTTTCCAACTTCAAATTACAATTTTTTTGGTTGAAAAAATCAATTTATTTTGTCCCTACCCTCAAACCTGCCCCTCCCCCAATCACCCCCAAAAAATATAAAAAATTAAAGCTTGTTTTTAAAAAATATTTCTAACTTCAATTTTTTACTCACCCCTACCACTCCCCCTCCTAAAAATTAATTAAAAGTTGTTTTTAAAAGATATTTCCAATTTCAATTTTTTATTTTTTTTTATACCACTCCACCCCCTACCCTCGACCCCCCCTCCTCAGGCCCCTACCAGCCCCCCACCCCCTCCAGAAAAAAATAATTTAAGTTTGTTTTTAAAAAATATTTCTACTTCAAATTTTTTATTTTTTCACCCCTACCCTCGACCCTTCCCCCACTAGCCCCCCACCCCAAATAAAATATTAAGTTTGTTTTTAAAAAATATTTTCAACTTCAAAATTTTATTTTTTCACCCCTACCCTCAACCCAACCTGGCCAGCCCCCTTACCAGCTCACCCCCCAAAAAAAAAAATCAAGTTTGTTTTTTTTAAAAAAATTCAACTTCAAAAATTTATTTTTTCACCCCTACCCTCAACCCCTCCCCCCCCCCCAAAAAATAAAATAAAATTTAAGTTTGTTTTTAAAAATATTTTCAAGTTCAAAATTTTATTTTTTCACCCTACCTCGACCTCCACCCCACTCCCCAAAAAAATTTAAGTTTGTTTTTAAAAAAATATTTTCAACTTCAAATTTTTATTTTTTCACCCCTACCCCCAACCCTCCCCCTGGGTACCTCCTCCGCTCCCCCAAAACAAAAAAAAAAAGTTTGCTTTTAAAAAATATTTTCTACTCTCTTGTAAAAATAAAAGATATTTTCTCAAAAACATTTTTCATTCATAAATCAAACACTAAAAAATCTTTTTCCAAAAAATATTTTCTACTCACCAACCAAACATGAGAAAATAAGTCAAAAATATACTTATTTTCCAGGAAAACATTTTCCTTCATACCGAACACACCCAACATGCGACTTTTTATAACGTGTCTAATTTGATAACCTAAAAAATAAAATGCATAACCTATTGGCTATTACAATAAGTAAAAAATGCATTGATAATCGAAAATTTCTTTCTATTAAAGGATGGTAAAATTAATTCATCAAAATATAGTTTTCCCTTCTGTTGGAGTGTGAGCGGATCATGATTATTTATAAGTCAGTCATTTTGACTTGTCCAATTCAATGACGAGAGGGAGTTGATCGGGTGGTAAGCACCCCTCACTTCCAATCCAAGGTTGCGAGTTTGAGTCACCAAGGGAGCAAAAAGGGGTGGGAGCTCCTAGGGAGGGTAAAAAAAAAAAGACTTGTCCAATTCAATTTTATCTAAAAGTTAATGTTCATCCCAAATTAACTTATGAGAAATGTTATCAAATATTTATTTTGTGTGATATGTTATATAATCATAATAAACAAAAAAAAATATTACTCCTACTTAAATACATTATAAGAAACAAACAAACAATTTGGAACTTACCTAGTAAGAATTGAGTCGGTTAGATTGTGACTCATTTATTAGCCCAATATATTTCAATCTAAGTAACTTTTAACTGTGTTGGTGGCCTACTCATTTTGACGAGTTCGGCATTAAAACAAACACTTTTTGAACCTTAAACACCAAAAGGGACACTCTATTCTCTAAAAACACACACCAAAACGGACAGGTCGCTTATTTAAGGGCGAACTATAACTACCATATTTTAAAACAGTCATTCCCGTTAACTCCAAATCCATCAAAAATAATATTACACAAACTTTAAAGGTAGTTCTCCCACAAATGAGCGAACAATAAGCTATATCTCTTTCTTCAACAAAAAATGTGAGTTATTCACTCCACGTTTTCTCATCCATATTCTTCTACTTTTTTAATACTTATATTTTGAATTTTGAAATTTGGTAATCATGTCTCAACAATTCGAAAAATTTGTATATTCAATTGAACCATATGTTTGTAAATGTAAACAGTTATTGTAAAATGAAAACATCGAGGACTCCTAGAAATCCTGATCGTAAGGTTTGGAGTTATGTGCGTTCAAACATATAGATTGTCGAAAGAGATATTAGATTCACGTGAAGAGTTAATAAAAAGAATTGTAGTTCATCCATTTGTGAGAGAACCACCTTTAAAGTTTGTGTAATATTATTTGGGATGGATTTGGAGTTAACAGGATGATAATGTTAAAAGATGGTAGATATAGTTTGCCTATAAATGAGCGATCTATCTGTTTTAATGCGTGTTTTTAGAGAGTGTCCCATTTGATGTTTAATTAGGGTTAAACTATGAGATTAAATAATTCCACATTGAAATTATTTTTGTTTATAGTTATAGTGGAAAGATGGTCAAGGGAGTGACGCATAAAGTGAAGGACAAAAAGGCAACAGTTTGTGATGTGCCATTGATATTGTATGAGCAGAAACATGATGTTTATTGCTTTCAGTTATTTACTTCCATTTGGACTTGCAGTGTTTGACTAGCATGCCTTCAATATTACATATATATAATTTGCAAAAATGACCAAACACTAGTTCTTGTTCTAACAACGCTTGATTCTTTTTTTCCCAAAATATATTTAAAAAAAAACAAATTTTCTTGTAAGAATTAGAAAAGAGAGAAAAGAAACAAGATAGGAAGATAATTATGATTCATCATTATGCTACTCTAGTATATATTTTCTTCATCCATTTTTATCCATCTATGTTTTACTTGATACATTTTTTAAGAAATAATTAATACTTAAATGATACGTTTACTGTAGTACCTTTTGAATATAGTAATATTAGATTCAATATTTAGTGATAAATTATCTAAATTAGACAAATAAAATGAATATTTACTTTTAAATGATGATTGGACAAAGAGAGTAAATGATTACTCCTTAGGCAAGCATATACATTATATTTGATGTCTGTTTTAAGAAAGAAAATTAATCTATTTACAAGTTTTGTAATATTAGAGAACAACAGACTCATGCTATTGCCATATCAATGAGGCTTTCAAAGTTATGACTTATAACATGCTTCAAATTGATATTTTTATCTTAATGTTGTTACATATGATTTGAAAAAAATGTTTTTCGAACTAAACTGAAAAATTCTTTGTAATATTGAAATGCAATGGGTTTGTCGGAATTGAAAAATATAGCTAACACTATTTTTCTATACATTAACTTTAATTTTATAAGGTACATAATATATGATGTTCTTGTTGTTAATTGTTCTCATATATGACTTCTCGATTGAATATTTACATAAATCAAAGATAGTTATTTCACTTTTCATTTCTGTTTTTTCCATTGATAAATTAAAAATTAACATAAAAAATATATTCTATATGTGAAATCATATATATAACCACATGTTTACCTTACACCCAACAAATATATTGCTCATATCTATATAAATGATTTTCAATTTATTCAACCATGCATGATTCGTTCAAGGGTCAATAACAACATTGTGTTATCACGTATATAGGGGTGATATAAGAATGTGAAAAGTTATTGGACAAAAGGTTAATATGAGGAAAGATGAAAGATAAAAAATAATTAATGTAATAACTAGAGAAAATAGTCAAATGCCCCCTTAATCTATTATCGAATTTCCAACGACACACTTACGCTTTACGGAAGTTCTATCACCCCCTAGACTATTTTAAAACGGAATAATTACACCCTTAGATGCTAACATGGCACAGAGAGTGTCCTCACTCTCTTGGAGGCATGTGGAAGTCAAAAGAATTGGTAAATAATATTATAATAATAATATTTTTAATTTAACTTTTTGTTAAATATATGTTTTTTACTTTTGCCTTTAAGGTTTTTGTTTCTTTTTCTTTTTTTCCCTCTCTTTCTCATTACTCAACATTCACCCAAACCACCATTTCCTCCACCTTGAACCACCATCACTGCACTAACCACATTTTTTTTTAATCCATTTTCTAATATATTTTTTACAATTTGCTTCACTAGTTTCTACAACTAATGCTGCAAATCATCATTAAAATCATCAAAAAATCTTAAAATTCTTACTTATATTACTGGAAAAAACTAATTTTCCTTAATTATCTCACTATTTCGGAAAAAAAAATCACAGAGTAAAGACCAAAAAAAAAAAAGAAGAAGAAGAAGAAGAAGAAGAAGAAGAAGAAGAAGAAGAAGAAGAAGAAATATAGGAGAAACAAAAAAAAAAACAAAAAATAGAATTATTAAACACCTTCCATCCTAAAAATTCATTCTATTATTGATTTTTTTTAATTAATGGAGAATTCCTGTTAATTAAAACAATTATGACTATAAAATAGATTTTTTCAATCATGAATTTCATAAACCAAACTAAACATGAGTTTTGGGTATATGATCTGGGTCATAATCCAACTTTTTTTTCATTTTTATCAATCTCAAGTTAGTTCAAAATATCAACATCATTAATCTACCTTCTCACATATTTTGGGTCAGTAACATACATCAACCATCAGATCTTATCTTCAATCTCTATTGTTGTTTGGTGAAGATCAAGAAACATCGACAATCCGTAAATAAAATATTACAAATTTGGTGTCATGGAGATAAAGAAATAACATAATAAAAAAATTCAAAAAAAGAAAAGAGATGAGCAATCAAGCTTGTCAAGGTGCCTGAAGGATGCTATAAAGTGATGAAAAAATGATAATAAAAATAGCTTCAAATATTTTTCATGGGTGAGTGATTTGGAAGAAGGGAATGAAAACAAAAGAGAAAAGAAGAAGAAGAAGGAGGAGGAGGAATAAAAAGAATATACATATTTTTGTAATTAATGAAAACAGGGATAAAGAGAAAAAATAAATATAAATAATAAAAAGTAATAGCTGGAGCGAGTGTGCATCACTACATGTAGAGAATGTGGCTGTCTAGTTTTAGGGTGGTATATATTTTGTTTTTAAAAAGTTCAAGGGGGGTAATAGGACCCCCGCAAAATATAAGTGTGTAGTTGAGAATTCGATAATAGGTTAGGGGGGCATTTGACTATTTTCTCTAATAACTAACATAATTCATAATGCTATAACTAAGGAGTTTAAAAAGGTGTGAATAACATTCGCAATAATTAGTAATAACTAAAAGGGCCATAACAAAAAAATAAAGTGCAATAGCTCAATTTCTTATTAATTCTGCAATTACTTAAATAAATATGGCTTCTAATTATTTTACTAGTTCTTTAGATAGTTAATTAGATTTTAATTTAGTGTAGGGGCAAAATGGCAATACAACTTTGAACTTTAAAGCTTGCCGTGCATTGCACATTTATTACATATTATTTAATATAAAATTTATTTTGGAAATAATAAATTTTAAATGATTCACATATTTTTCTATTTGCTATGAGTTTTTTTCTATATAAAAATAATAAAAAAGAAGAAGAAATTAGAACATTTAAAAATAATATATTTTGAAGTTAGAGAAAGATGATACTTTCGTGATATATTATACTTTATATATATATATATATATATATATATATATATATATATATATATATATATATATATATATATGATAAAAATATTTATCTCATAAAAATTAATAATTAACTAAATATATAAATTTAACTAATACACCCTTCAACCAAACGTCATTATAAATCATATGAATTTTTCTTCTACTAAAATACATAAATATTTTATTTTATTTTTAAACAAAAAAGTAAAATGAAAGGGAAATGTTTATATAATAGTAACTATTTTGAAGCCAACTTTTTGACTATCTCAATCACATAAATAACATTGTAAGTAAAGTCATTCATGGTTCAATAACTTTTGAGAAAGATATTCAAAAGCATATATAAGCATCCGATGAGAAATTGTTAAGAAAATCGAATAAATTTAGACTACTTCATGTTAGCTTCATATAGTGTAACATTACATACTACCGTATCTATTAAGAAAAAAAATAAAAACGATTATTATGTCACCAAAAAATATTCCCTCAAGTATTCAAGGTTCTTGAATATATCCTCTTAGGATAGAATGATTTACTTCATCAGAATAGTGGTACCTCAAATTCCACTGATCTTCAAACTCACTCAACTATGATAAATCACACGATAAATATTATAGTGTAAGAGAAGAAGAGTATAAAATTTGTGTGGTTGAAAAGTGAGAGGAAATCCCTCTATTTATATAGCCAACAAAGGATAGTATGAACATGTGCGTAATGTGCCTTTTTTGAAAAGTCATGATCCATTAGAAAAGTGACAATCCTTTGGAAAAGTCACAACTTATCGGAAAAGTCACAACTTTTTGGAAAGTCACAATCCTCTATAGAAGTCACAACTTATCGGAAAAGTCATAACCTTTTGGAAAAATCACAAGTCATCAGAAAAGTCACAAGTCATCAGAAAATTTACAACCATTCGAAAAATGCACAACTCATAAAAAAGTCACAACCTTTCAAGGGAACATATGTTGTTCAAATAGATATAGATAGGTGTTTTAAGTAGGGGCATTATAGTAATTTAATTAGGGAATTCATGCTTTTAACGTAGTATAAAAGTATATATCTAAATATAGATACATATTTAAAGAATTTGATCTGCCTTCTCATTACATGAAAGAAGATGAGTTTAGTCTCTACTCATAAAATATCTCCTAAAAAATATTTCGAGAATATTATATTCATATAACATATCATACAATATCTAATAGAATATCACATCTCTCACAAATATAGATACACAATATAAAGTTACTATATTTACACAGATCTTTAGTTAATACCCTCCCTTAAGTTGGTGGATGAAGATTTTGAATGCCCAACTTGCTAAGAAGGTAGTCAAACTGATGATTTCCAAATGCTTTTGTAAAAATATCAGCCGGTTACACTTTAGAGGAAACATATGTTGGATTAATGTCGCCCTTCATTACCTCATCTCAAAGAAAATGATGATCTTTTTCAATATGCTTCATCCTTTCATGAAATACTGGATTCTTTGCTATATGCAGAGCTGACTGACTATCACAATACAGTCTTATTGGAGTAAGATGTGTCACCCCTAGATTGAACAAAGTTCCCTTTATCCACTTCAATTCATAAGCAATGGTGGCCATAGATTTGTATTCGACTTCTGCAGATGACTTGGACACTATATGTTGCTTCTTAGTCTTTCAAGATATTGGTGAATTGCCTAAGAGAACAAATCACCCAATGAGAGTTCGTCAAGTTAAAGGGAAACCTACCCAATCAGAATCACACCATCCATAGAGCTTCAAATCACATACACTATGTAATAAAATACCTTATCTAGATTTTCCTTTCAAAAATTGAACGACTCGTACCACAACTTCCCAGTGTTGTTTTTGTGGGCACTACATAAATTGAGATAGTACATGCACACAATAGGACAAATCTATTCTAGTGAAGCATAAATATATGAGATGACCTATCAATTGACGATACCTATTTGTATGAGTGGACGTCCTTCGGCTAGTGCTAACTTCTGGTTTGATTACATATGAATATTTGCAGATTTGGCTCCTAGTAATCCAACTTCAGAATAATATCCAAAGCATACTTACCTTGAAATAGGAAAATTCCTTCTGAATTTTTTGCAACTTCGATACCTAAAAAATATTTCAGAGCACCTAAATCTTTCATGTGAAAACAATCACTCAAGTAACTTTTGAATTTTTGGATGACACTATGATTATTTTAAGAAATTATCAAGTCATCCACATAAATAAGAACATTAAGCTGAACACGATTCTTTGGGAGAGTGAACAATGAGTAGTTAGAGTATGATTGCATGAAACCATACTCCTTCAAGAAAGTTGATAACTTTGCAAACCAACATCTTGGGGCCTGCTTCATCCATACAATGATTTTCACAATCTACAAACCATATTAAAATGCTGTACTTTGAAGCTTGGAGGCATTTTTATGTACAATTCTTCTTGGAGATATCCATATAGAAAAGCGTTGTGAGCATCCATTTGATGCAACTCCCATTTCTTTCCTGTAGCTACAACTAAAAATGTACGCACTATAACTATCTTGGTAACTGGAGGAAATGTTTCATTATATTCAGTTCCCTCTTTTTGATTGTTTCCAAATATCACTAGTCGTGCTTTGTGTCACTCCACATTGGAATGATATTTTATTTTATAAATTCACCTGCACCGAGTGCTTTCTTTCCAAGTACTAATTTTTTAATTACCCATGTCTTATTCTTTTCAAGATCCTCAATTCAAATTGCATTTCTTGTGTAACGACCTGTTTCCGTCGTTATGGAAAAGTCAATGGGGAAGGAATTTGGGTTAGAAAACTTCTGAGTAGTAACTTAGAAATTTCCCACCTAGGCTAGGCTTGGACGAAAACTGAGTCAGGTGAGGTCTAGGGAAATCCAGTAATGGATAGAGGATTTAATTATGAGTTTGATTATGTGAGTGGATAGCCAAGACATTAAGGAGCATGTACGACTTTATGGAATCAAATTCGGGTGAGTATAACTCCCGAAACTAATCTTGGCGTGAAATGGTAGTTTTAGAACGTCAAGGTTTGAAGGTGTGTTACGAAATGGAAGCTTGGAACTCAAATTTTGAGTTTCTGTCTTCGTGCAAGTTGCTGGGGCAGGATTAATCCCGCTAGTGTGGGGCCACTGTGGCGGGATGGGGTGGCATGCCAATCTTGACTTAAACTGGGAAAAAACCCCCCAAAAATGATATTTTCTGCAAAACCTCGTGCTTAAGATCTAAGGAACGACATAAGGAAGTTTCTCATAAAATTTCCACAAATTCTCGTGCCAAAGGTAAGTTAATTACTCCCCTAATTTGTATTTCAATTCTTAGAACTTAGAATCCTTGTTAATTATCGTTACATGAGGGTTTTGGCCTGAAGTTAATGGTGGGAAAAGCCCTAATTGAGCATTAGGATCATGGATTTGGCCTTGGGTTGATATTTTGTTATAATTCGGATAAATTAGGCTTTGTTTATTGATTCTCGCATTAATTAATTATTTTAGACCAAGAACAAGGTGGAATATTCCGAAAAGGGAAGGCCTAAGTGTCTTAGGAGTGTTCAGGCTTGGTTTCGAGGTAGGTGATGGTTCGACTACCCATTGTGTTATATATGCTAGTTAATTGCTCCAATTTATGCATGCATGTATGTGAATAGGGAAACATGAATCAAATCTAATAAAATGATTAAGTATTAACAATTACATGCCATGAACTTGTTACTTGACTGTGTGACTGTGCACTGTTCATTATGGGTGTGATTGTGGCTATGGTTGTGCTGACTGGACCGGGTGTCACGTTCCGACACATATATTGGACCGGATGTCACATTCCTACACATATATATTGGATCGGGTGTCACGTTCCAACACACTAACAGTTTGGGTATGGGTTCCATTGAGAGGACCATTGTAACTGTCATATCTACTTGTTATTGATACTATGGAATTGCACATTGCTTTAAAAATGATAATTGAATTATGCATCTTGTATATGTGTGTTTACTGTGTTGTAATTACTTGCTTATATTTCACTTATTGGAGTATCATAGATAAACAAGGCAAAATACAGGGAGGGGGGCACAAACCTTTCCTCCATCCTATGGTGGTTCAAGAGTTGGTAGCCTACTAAGGTTCTCCAACTCTTTCCCATACTAGAAATGAAGCATATCATTTAAGCACCTATGTGAGAGGACTCCTCTCGATATAGAGAATCTAGGAAAGCATAAATGAGGGAGACTCTCCCTTTACAAGAAAAAGAAAATCTCTTCATAAAAGCTATAACTTAAAAAGAATCATAATAATAATAATAATAATAATAATAATAATAATAATAATAATAATAATAATAATAATAATAATAATAATCATAATAATCATAATAATAATAATAATAATAATAATAATAATAATAATAATAATAATAATAATCATAATAATAATCATAATAATAATAATAATAATAATAATAATAATAATAGTAATAATAGTAATAATAATAATAATCATAATAATCATAATAATCATAATAATAATCATAATAATAATAATAAATATAATAATAATCATAATAATAATAATAATAATCATAATAATCATAATAGTCATAATCATCATCATCATCATCATCATCATCATCATAATAATAATAATAATAATAATAATAATAATAATAATAATAATAATAATAATAATAATAGTAATAATAATAACAATAACAATAACAATAACAATAACAATAACAATAACAATAACAATAACAATAATAATAATAATAACAAAATTAATAACAATAATAATAACAATAACAACAACAACAATAACAACAATAACAACAACAACAACAACAACAACAACAACAACAACAACAAATGCAATTATAAATAATCTAATCCTAGTCGTACTATAATCCTAATTGTAATCGTAATCTAATCCTAATTGTAATATAATCCTAATTGATATAAGTAGTTTAATCCTAGTGTGACTCTAACTCTACAACAATGTTGTAAACATGTCAGTCAGCTTCGTTGGACATGTTCCTTTGACATGTTCAATCATCAACTTCCTTCTTTTTCAACATGTTGGACCAGAGGAGGACGCACTTGCTGAGATTATAGGTCTTCCTCCCTTAGACCCAGTGATAGCTCAACAGATCATGACTTTTCTGAGTGGGTTGGTCAGCTCTGGAGTCCTTCCCACAGTGCAAGTTGCTCAACCTCCAGTCAATCACCCCATTGCTGCTACTGTTCCCAAGGTGGATGGAGCATTAGGCACTGATGCCTTCTTTCGTCCCCTATTGGGTCCCAAAGTCATCATCTCAAATATTTATCTCTAGAACTTGAAGAAGAAGAAAGAGTTGGAGCTAGGATCAAGGTCAAGTTTCCATTCCTCAAGCATTTGTTGGCATTGTAATCAAGGTATGATGGCTTTTCATCCATGGAGTCCTTAAGTTTTCCCCAATTGAAAAGATGAAATCCCTAATTTGAGTTAGGGTTTCTTCCAATGTTATGGGTATTGATGAATGTTGATCCAACTGAGTGGATTATGATTATTTATGATTGAATTAATAGGAATACATGTTTTTAGGATGAATTTATATGTACCCATTCCTAACCCATGTCTACAAGGATGAAATTGATGTAAATGGGTTTTATACCATAAAAGGAGAATTTGTGAGTTTAGATGTATTCAATCTAGGATTGATAAGATACATTAGAATTGAAGCTTATATGATGAATCATGATTAGATTTCTTTGAGATTGAAGCTCATGAGATGTTTATGATATTTAATTGCTTGAGATTAAGCTTCTAGAATGACTATGAGATATAGGGCTTTGAGAGTAAAGCTTATGTTGTCAATTATTGACTATTGATGTAATTGTTGTGAAAGGGATAGTTCCCACATGAATTGCTTATGTTATGAATGTGAAAGGATTTTTCACATTGAATGATTCTAGGTTGAAAGGATTGCTCACCTAAAATGAATCTAATGCTAATGACTAAGATATTGATGAGGCTAGAGGCGATTACCCACGACCTCCAAATTAAATGGATATGAGGCAATTACCCATATTCCTTGAAGTAGGATAAAGAGGCGATTACGTTTATTCCTTAAAGTTAAACAAGAGGTGACTCCCCATGTTCTTATGATATGATTGGACAAGAGGTGAGTACCCATGATCCTTATAGAATGACAAAAGGCGAATACCCATGTCACATGATGTTGGACAAGAGGTGAATATCCATGATCCATATGTTAAGGTGGACTAGATTTGAGTACCCATAATCCATATAAGGACTAGAGGTGACTACCCATGTTCCTTTGTAGTAAGGTAAAGAGGCGATTCACCATGTCTATAAAAGATAAGTTAGATTATGATATTATGATATTATGTATGATGAGCTTGGATTGTTGCTTGAGTTGCCTTCCATGATATGCGTGACTAGAGGTGGATTACCCAAGTCTTGACTGAAGATAAGTTGAGGTTACTTCAAGAAGTTTTCCTCCTATGTCATGATCATTTATGTGCATTGATTATGCTTATGACTTATGTTGTTATCTCTTATGCTTATGTTGATGTTTATGTTAGCTATCATATTTAGTACATGTTTGTACTAACACATAATCTTTCCTACTTTTCTTATCCAAATGTAGGGTCCGGCGATAACGATTCTCATCCCCATGGCTAGGATCTTAGTAGAGAAAGACTTGAAATTGGTGAGTCATCATAGCATTTGAGAATATGGCCACCATTTCTCTTATGTCCTTTCATTTCCTGTTTTGAACACTATTGTATGGGATGTGCCCCAAATATATTCATGTTGTAGATGGCTTGAGACAAAGTGTATTAGACTTCCGCTTCGTTTATAAAAGACATTGATATTGTTGAAAAAGTTTTAAATTTCTGCTCATTTCTATTATCTTATGTAATGAAAGCTAAGTGGCTTATATGACGCCTCTCGAGGTACCCCTGGGTCATGACAACCACCAATTTCACGTCAATCCAATTTCTGAGTAAAAAGTTATGACCATTTTAGTAACATAATACAATGTTGTTATGAATTAGCTGACGGGAAAACATTAAAAAGGGTCGTTTTTTGTTTTTTAACCTCCAAGAAAAACCCTAAACGAATTTCTTGACTAGTATAAGGCTAAAAAAAATTCAGATTTTCATCTTCTAATCCATCATTCTCTTCTCTCTCAAACCCTAAGGAAAAATCAAAGTAGAAGACTCTATTCAAGATTCTTTCAACCTTTTTTCAAGATTCTTTCAATTTTTTTTCAAGATTCTTTCAATCTTTTTCAAGATTCTTTTTCAAGGTAAGTTTTTCTCCAAGAATTGCATTCTTCCCAACTCAAATTCCTCCATATAATTATGGATCACTATGAAAATCATAATTCTTGGCCATAGAGATTTCAATAAAGTAATTCAAGAATCTTCAGAAAGGTTTTCTTGATTGTTCTCCTTCAAGTTAGGGTTTCAAGTCTTCTAATCAAGTTCTTCTTCAAGATTCTTCAAGAACCTTGTTCTTTCTGGTATGTAAGACTATCATAGTATTGGACTAGTTCGTTCTCACATCCTACATCTACTTTTAGATCAGTAAATGAGTAATCTAGGATTCTTTCCCTATATTTGAGTATTCTTGAGATAAGTTGATTTTGAGTTCTTGAGTTCATGTTTCTTTTAAAAATCCTATTCCTAATTATTGAGTTTCTATATTGTTATTGAGATTCTTGGGTTGAATTGTTCATGTCTATAATTCCTCATGAACCCTATGAATTGAGTTATAAATTTTGAGAAGCTTTCTAAAGCCAACACTTGAGTTTTAAATTAAGTTTTTTTAAGGAAGTAAAGATGAGTTTTGAGAAATATTTGTATTCATGAGTTTCTATATTGTTATTGAGGTTCTCAAGTTGAGTCGTTCATGTCCATAATTCCGCATGAACCCTACGAATTGAGTTATAAGTCTTGAGAGTCTTTGAAAGCTAATCATTGTGTTTCAAACTGAGTTTTGAGAAAAAAGTTTAAAGATTTTATTTCATAAAGACTTAAGAGTTTCTAATGCTATTTTATTCATATATATATATTAATATAAATATGTACCTATGATAATTATTGGATTTGAAAGATAAGTTCATAAGTGCATTTTTTCAAGAAGGTAAACACGTTTCATGTTTTGAAAAGTTTTTCAGGTAATGTAAATAGTCTATTCTTTGTAATGGGTGAATTTAGCACAAAGTTATATTAATTATTTTGGGAGTAGTATCAAGCACCAGTTTGGTTAGAGTCTTTTATGATTAGGAAGTCCTATAGAACTACGTATTCAACGTAGGTTAGGATAGCATTGATTCTTTATGCGAATTCTCACTGCCTCTAAGAAGGCCAATAAGATGGATCCATAGTCATGATATCATCCTATACCCCGACAAATTATAGGATGACCCTGGCAACGTGAGGCAAAACGTTGTATCATTGCTAGGATCATGATAATGGTTGTCGGTTAGAGAAACTCCCCACAAGTCAAGTATATTATTTTCATGTTTCTTTCATTGTATATTTTATTGTAAAGCTTAATTGATTTTCACTTCATGTTCATGTATTATTCAGTTGAGTTGCTTTCAATCATTCACTTTAGTTATTTGTTTACTTAGCCATATTACATACTTGTACATTCCGTGTACTGATGTCATTCGATCTGCATCCTTTTATGATGTAGATATAGGTGTTTATTATTATCAACAAGCGCTTCGTTGAGATCACTCTACACTCTAGTTAGCTTTGGTGAGCCTTCTTGTATTCCAGAGAACTTCATAGTTACTTTCAGTTAGTAGTTTTGAGGTGTCGTGGGTCTAGTCCTTACATCCTTCCTTAATAGTAGAGGCTTCATAGATAAACGGTTTTGGGGAGTCTTTCAGTTTTAGATATTTTATTTAAGACCTATGTTTCATACTCAATATATTCAGCAAAGTTCTGAGATTCCGTAAAATATTTTTATAAACATTTCATTCAATTTGATGCTTATGTATTCTTGAGTTAGTCTTCTGATTGTAGTCAACCAGGATGAGGGTTCACTTGGGGGCCAACAATGGTTTTTGAGTGCTGGCCACGTCTAGGGTGTAGGTTCGGGTCATGACAAACTTGGTATTAGAGCACAAAGTTCAAGTGTCCTAGGGTGTCTATGAAGTTGTGTCAGTAGAATATTGTTTATGGTTGTGAGGGTCCCACTTCTATAAATGAGGGACTACATACATTTAAGAAAAGTTTCCCTTCTTTCATACTCTAAATCATGCAATAGAGCTGTGTCATAAAGAGCTTATTCAAACTCATGCATTTCTCAAATTCATTTGGCTACCCCTTATACTAAAGGTAGTTGAAAAGAAAAACCAGTTCCATATCGATGAGTTACTCTCAGCAAAGGTATTGAGGAAGTCATGAGAATGTAGATGGGCTTGAGAGAAGCTCGTAAGTGATTTAAGTGTTGATTTTCGAAAAAATGCACAATTATTCATATGAATCGTGGGTTCTAGCTAAAAGAGAGATGTATTCCCAAACTTTTTTCTCTAAGCCTTGTTTCAATTGAGACACATATGAGGAAGTGTGTTTTAGAGCTTGGGTTGTAATGCACCCGAAAAGATAGTATGGGTTATGAGATTATAAGCAGTTATAGTAAAAGTGTCCAGAGTTAGAAGAATGCATGTATAACTTCAGTAATCTAAGAAAGAGAGATAGTGATGAGACAAATTATGTTATTATAGTCACATACCCAGTAAATTATTAATGAGGAGTTTTCCTTTATGGGTAGACTAAGAAGTGATGAGTTTGTGAAGATTTCATGATAGGAAGTAGAGTAAGAGTTACTAGCTGGAATGAGATAGAGTATACTTTAACTAGAAAGGAGTTTATGATGATGTGTCATTGTGTTAGTAACAACCAAGTGTAGATTATGAATAGAAGAGCACATTATTCATGAGGTGATAGATCTAAGCCAGACTTATGGTTTTTTGGAGATCTCATGATATTCAGAGGGCTATAGAACTAGTAAGAGAATGATGTGTAGTGAGTGGGTAAATAGTACTTAAGCTGTGAAAGGAAGTGTGACAGTAATTCATAAGTATGTAGACGGAGAGATAAAAAAAATTGACTATTTATTATGAGGTCTTAGTGAGCGAGTGTTTCTTAATTTTATCTAGTAGTTGTAAGTTAGTATAGTAAGAGAGCAATAATATTGATATTCATGTTTAGTAGTAAACATTAAGTTTGAATTTGAGATGAGCTTCGTGATCAAAAGAATGGCAACATGAGGGAAATGATGTTAGTCTTGAGATCTGTTCTGGTAGACTTGACATAGAGTAGGTGAGGAATTGAAATATTAGCTACAATAAATGTGAGTAGTACAAGTGAAAGATCCTAACTTTTAGATAAGGGTGGTGAAGTGTGGCTAAGCCATAAAAGTAACAAGAGCATTAAGAGGTGCACCCGAGATAATATGTAATCAGACGAGGTTCCAATTAAGTTTCTTGTTCTCGGGTATGCCTAGAGAGTATAATTGAGCTTTCAATGAGGAATAGCCTGAAGTAAGCATTATTTTTCCTTTAAAGAGTTAGATGAAACAACGTTATAAGCCAGTGAGAAGAGGTTAATAGAAGCATCTTAGAAAAAGGTCTTAGAAGGAGTCTTAGTACCTGCTTATGGAAAGTTTAGTAGCCATGAGGTAAGCCTTTCTCGAGTATTAGAGTAAAGAGAATGTAGACTAGTTTGGAGATGATGGAATAGATCTATAACTTTAAAATGTTAGTTTCAAAACTTAAGGGGAGATGATCAGATGAGAAATAAAGTCAATTGCTGAGAATGAGATAGTTATGTCTTCAGAAAGAGTTAAGGAGGTACATCAATCCATTCATAATCTTGTGTATTCCTTAGGTCCAGTTATTACAACATCTTGTTTATACTCTTAATATCAGAATTTTGTCTATGACCTATGCTCATACACTTCAGAGAGATTCACATCTATGCTCAGTAGTCAGAATGAGGGATAAAGACTTTATCCCATTAATCTTAAGCTTAATCCATAAACTTATGGATATCAGCCTCATGATATGAACCTATTCATATAAGAACTCTTGTCTCACATTATGTTTAGTCTCACAAATTCATGATTTACTCTCAATGGCTAGATACATAATGTTATGTCATGCATATTCTTATATCAGATATCTCGAATGAATCATGCTTATGATATTTCTCCCTAAAGTTCTTTCAGTAATCTTTTTTAGTTTTGGAGAGAGGTGTTGTTGATAGTAGTTGTGTGATGATGGAGGAGAGGATTTCTATTTATTGCTACGATAGTGATAGTGTGTTTATTTCATCTAAGGTTATAAATGTGGAGGAAAAAGGAGATAAGGTTTTATAATGAGTACTAAGTCAGCTTCCTGGTGGTAATGCATGAAAGTTAAGTTGTAGAGATGATGAGCGGATGAGAAATTCTTTGATAGTGGATTACTAGAAGTCTATGGAGTGGTTAAGGTTCTAAGCTTGAATGTGGTATTGTTAACATGGGACAATGTGTGATACATTAGGTGTTTCGTGATATGAGCTCAAGGTTAGCTGAATGTAGCGATAATGAGTAGTGTTCTCTGGATGAGATTTCCTATAGAGGTATAGAACCCGAATCTGGTGATTTAGATTAGAATAATCACCCTATGTTAAGTACTTTGTGATTACGAGTTAGACTTGAATAAAGTAAGAGTAACACCATTTCCATTCTCAGACAAGCCGTCATTCGAGGACGAATGATCCCATGGGGGAGTTATTGTAACACACCAAAAATTTCTAAGTTAAGACTTGAACCATTCTTCATTAACTTGTAAGGTCATATCGGGGCGATTCTTAAATTTCCCATATGTGTAAAGGTAAATTCTTTAATGTGGGAATGATTTTGATATGAATTAAGGTCACTAGAATCCCCTAGCACAAAGTAGAGTTGAAAGTTTCCTCATCGATTAAGTTTTGATGTAAGATTCTACTTGGGTCAACTTCGAACAACCATATCTCTTAAAATATAAGTAGTTACATGTCTCTTAACCTATCAAATTAAAGGTATTTGAATATTCTTTCCAATGCCACCAATTTCGCATCAATCCAATTTCTGAGTAAAAAGCTATGACCATTTTAGTAATCTGATATAGTGCTGTTATGAATTAGCCGACGAAAAAATATTAAAAAGGGTCGTTTTTGTCTTTTTATCTCCAAGAAAACCCTAAATGAATTTCTTGACTAATATAAGGCTAACAAATAATAATTATATTTTTATCTTTTAATCCATCATTCTCTTCTCTCTCAAATATGCAGGCAAAACATTAAGGAAAAATTAAAGTAGAAGACTCCATTCAAGATTCTTTCAATTTATTGTCAAGATTCTTTTAATTTTTTTCAAGATTCTTCTTCAAGGGTAAGTCTTTCTCGAAGAATTCCATTCTTTCCAACTCAAATTCCTCCATACAATTATGAATCACTAATGAAAATCATAACTCTAGGCCATAGTGATTTCAAGAAAGTAATTCAAGAATCTCAAGAAAGGTTTTCTTGATTATTCTCCTTCAAGCTAGGGTTTCAAGTCTTGTAATCAAGTTCTTCTTCAAGATTCTTCAATATTCTTCAAGAACCTTGTTCTTCCAGGTATGTAAGGCTATCATAGTGTTGGACTAGTTCGTTCTCACGCCCTACATATACTTTCAGATCAGTAAAAGAGTTATCTAGGATTCGTTTCCTATATTTGAGTATTCTTGAGATAAGTTGATTATGAGTTCTTGAGTTCATGTTTTTTTTAAAAAATTCTATTCCTAATTATTGAGTTTCTATACTGTTATTGATATTCTTGAGTTGAATTGTTCATGTCTATAATTACGCATGAACCCTATGAATTGAGTTATAAATTTTGAGAAGTTTTTTTAAAGCCAACACTTGAGTTTTAAACTGAATTTTTTTTAGGAAGTAAAGATTAGTTTTGAGAAAGAGTTGTATTCATGAGTTTCTATATGGTTATTGAGTTCCTCAAGTTGAGCCATTCATGTCCATAATTCTATGAATTGACAATCATTGTGTTTCAAACTGAGTTTTGAGAAAAAGTTTAAAGGTTCTATTTCATAAAGACTTAAGAGTTTCTAATATTATTTCATTCATATATATATATTCATATACATATTTATCTATGTTAATTATTGGACTTGAAAGATAAGTTCATAAGTGCATGTTTTCAAGAAGGTAAATATGTCTCATGTTTTGAAAAGTATTTCAAGTAATGTAAGAAGTCCATTCTTTGTAATGGGTGAATTGAGCACAAAGTTATATTTATTTTTTTGGAAGTAGTATCGAACACCTAGTTGGGTTAGAGTCTTTTATGATTCAGAAGTCCTATAGAACTAAGTTGCCAGCGTAGATAGAATATCATTGATTCTTCATGCGACTCGCCACTTCCTCAGAGAAGGCCAATTAGATGGATCCATAGTCACAATACCATCCTATACCCCGACAAAGTATAGGATGACCCTGGCAACGTAAGGTGAAATATTGTATCATTGCTAGGCTCATGGTAATGGTTGTCGGTTAGAGAAACTCCCCACAAGTAAAGTATATTATTTTCATGTTGATTTCATTGTATATTTTATTGTAAAACTTAAATGGTTTTTACTTCATGATCATGTATTGATTCAGTTGAGTTACTTTTAGTCATTCATTTCAGTTATTTGTTTACTCAGCCATATTATATACTTGTACATTCCATAGACTGATGTCATTCGACCTGCATCCTTTTATGATGCATATATAGGTGTTCATGATTATCAACATGCTCTTTGTTGAGATCACACTACGCTCCAGCTAGCTTTGGTGAGCCTTCTTGTATTCCAGAGGACTTCACAATTACTTTCCAGTTACCAGTTTTGAGGTGTTGTGGGTCTTGTCCTGACAACCTTCCTTAATAGTAAAGGCTTCATAAGTATACGATTTTGGAGAGTCTTTCAGTTTTGGATATTTTATTTAAAACTTATGTTTCATACTCAGTATATTCAGCAAAGTTTTGAGTTCAGTAAACTGTTTTTTAAACCTTTCTTTCAATTTGATACTTATGTATGCTTGAGTTAGTCTTCCGCTTGTAGTCAACTAGGATGAGGGTTCATTTGGGGGCCAACAATGATTCTCAAGTGTCGGCCATGTCCAGGATGTAGGCTCAGGTCGTGACAATGCCGCCAACGTTATTTTTCCACCGACGTAGTTGTACAAATGACTATTATGAGAAAGATGTTTTTTTATTGTTTTGTATGTGGTGTGTTCGTAATTGAAGGGATAGCTTGAGTTTTCCCCAGATACTTAAAAAGTTGAGAGTCCAGAAACTTACCGGTAGCAGCATGAATAATATTGACATTAAAGCTCTCTCCTTCTGTAGATTTGGGGGAAGGGAAATTACTTACCATTGTTGTTTTTATTGTTCTATTGGTTTTTTTACCTCGCTTGAATGTACCTATTTTCCACACATTATCAGACGTTTTTTCCCTGTAGTGGTTGTTGTAGTTGGGTTGTTATCCTCTTTATGCTTCTGTGAATTTCGATTGGAATGGTCAAAGTAGGGACATAGTTGTATTATGTGTCCCAACCTTCTGCAACTGGTACATAGAACATCATACCTCCATAGAGGATTGCTTATTTGAGATGACCTATGAATATATGTTTTTTGACGGGATTCCCAGTGGAACTTTGATACAGATGCGCGCATACCATGAAAGGAGAATTTGTGGGTTTAGATTTATTCAATCTAGGATTGATAAGATACATTAGAATTGAAGCTTATATGTTTAATCAAGATTAGATTGCTTTGATATTCAAGCTCATGAGATGATTATGATATTTAATTGCTTGAGATTAAGCTTATAGAATGACTATGAGATATAGGGCTTTGAGAGTAAAGCTTATGTTGTCAGTTGTTGACTATTGATGTAATTGTTGTGGAAGGGATATTCACGCCCCAAACTCGAGGGGCGCAACTAGCTCCAAATGCCAAAACTCAAGCCCGAGCTGACCCTGCTGAACCATTTGCTACTAGCGCATGATAGCCACACGCAATCAAGAAAACAAACAAGTATATCTCAGCTTAAAACTAAGCCCTCGGCTGGCAAGGCCCCTGTCAATTTATCTATAAAAGAAACAGCTACTCCCAGGAGATCATATAAATAAATAGCCAACTAGCATAGAAGTCCTGATTGGGCCGTCGAGGCCACCATGATATCTATACCAAAACTAAAAGCAGGTGTATATTAATACAATACATCAAATAACTCACAAGCTTCAGCAAACCAATAATAAACGTCAGTATGGCCATAACGTAGCTATACACCCCACACACTAGTCTGCAAGCCTCTAAGAGTAGTAAAGATTAGCGGGATAGGGCCCCAGCCTACCCATAAAGATATATACAACAAAAGGTAACAAACCTCCAAACTCTGGCACCTACGGAGGAAAAGGGCTAGCCAACTGGATAAAATTTAACCCTACTACTGAGGAGGTCTACTCGGTCGTCTGTCAGGACCTACATGCATGAATGCAGCCCCCCCCCCCCCATGGAAATGGGGCGTCAATACAAAATAATGTACAGTGTATGAAAGGCAATAGACTATGATGAGGTATCCTGATATACTGGAATAATCTGATAAATAAATCAAGGATAAGATAAGTGTACTGACCTGCTCCTAAATCTAAACTTATCAAAAATAATAAAACAATAACCTAACCAATTCCCCATAAGCTCGGCAGGAACAAACAACACAAAAGACCACCTACTCAGGCCCCCATAAGCACAGAAGGTGCCAATCAGCCTATATACCCCTATTGGTAGTCCCCTAGCTCTGTAGGTAGTCACATAGCCCTCTTAGGAATTAATATAGCCCCGTAGGCAACACATAGCTCTCTTAGGCATCAACATAGCTTATAGACAACTCATAGCCCTCTTAGGCAACAACTGGCCCTGTAGGAAGCACATAGCCTTCTTAGGTGTCAATATAGCCATGTAGGCAACTCATAGCCCTTCTAGGCATCAGTATAGCCCCGTAGGCAACTCATTGCCCTTTTAGGCATCCATATTACCCTGTAGGTAGAACATTGCCCTTCTAGGCATAGATCACATTCCTACAGCTAACCACAATAGCCCCAGGGGAAACAATAACAATCCAATCACTAAATGTGAGCAATTTAGTTATAAGCAACCTATACAAATAGCCTCTAAGTCGTGTCCAACATAGGGACGCTACTAACTGAATAAGAATTTGGACAAGGGAGGATTATATAAACTCGAGCAGCCAACAATCAACAATAATGGCTACAAGTGTAACAAGGATAACAACCAAATTACATTTCTCCTAAGCTTTAAGGAAACATGTCGTAAGTAGAGAATAACCTTAACATACCTTTCCAATGAACGCTCAAAAGACCGTAGTTCCTTCACGAAAGTTGTTTCTTATGTCTTAAGCTTCGAAAACTCTATATATACATAGGTGGTACGCACCTATAAATAGTTCATAATTAATCTTAAATCGGCAGATTTGTCATATTACCCCAACTTGTCGAAACGTCCGTAGAAATTTAGGAAAACAACCATAAAAGGGTCCCGAGATGATTACCTTAGTTAACCAAGTGTAAACCTTGAAGAAACACCAATAACTACAAATTTATATCTTCAAAAACCAGCTCCAAATGCAGCTAATAGAAGGGAAAAATGATTGCCATGTGTAGGGATTACGTTTCTAGGCGCGGGGGCAATGTTTAATGGTAGAAATCGTCAAAAACTAGCCTTCATCATGCTAGAACTCCATAGGAATCCTCTCTTAAGATTTCTCTCTGGTTTGGAACTGAAATGAAATGTTTTAATGGCTTAAAACGTTAAATAAGCCAACATATCATAATTTTGACCTGACCCGGATTTTGCTCCAGCAGGCCCTAGTAAAACCCTCATAACTTTTTGCTCTAATGTCGGTTTGATATGGAGTTTTATGCTTTTCAAACTAGACTCGTAGGCCTTCGATTTAATGGGTGATAAGCCTTCTAACTCTATATATATTGGGAGAAAACATCCAAGACATTTGACCCAAATTTTAGAGAAATCTTTAAAAAGGAACTTACGATAACTTTTATTTTGCCACTAACATAACTTCAAAACTTGAGATACAACCCTTGAACACTTAAAATATGACATATCACATCATTTTTAAGTTATTACTCACCCTCCTTATCTTTCCACGAAGATACGAGTTAATTTAGACGTTTTGAAAAGTCGAGGTGTTACATCCTTCCCCCCGAGAAACATTCGTCCTCGAATGAAAAAAAATATGAGTCATGCGGTTAGTCCTTAGGAGTTTCCAAAATTTAGGCAGAGTATCCTTTGGCATTGTCACTATCCAGGAACCTAAAATGCAAAAATTCTAACCTAGGCGTCTCGCATGATGACATAAATTACTAAGCACTATAGCTTCGCAATAACAGTGCGAGCAAATATACAATGACAACAACAATAAGAATAAGCAACAATATAAAAAAAATCAAACAGGTATCATACCTCACTGCACCAATGTAAACTGATATGCCATCACCCTAGGGTACGAAACAAGTGAGGATATTTGGACCTCATGCCATCCTCAGCTTCCCAGGTCATCTCTTCTCTATTCTTGTTTTTCCACAATACTTTAACCGAAGCCACCTTTTCAGTCCTCAATTTATGGACCTGCCGATCTAATATGGCAACTAGAGTTTCCTCGTAGGACAACTCCTTTGTGATCTGAACATCCAAAACTGGGACGACCCGAGAAGGGTCTTCTATGCACTTCATAGCATATATACATGGAAAACTGGATGAACAGATTCTATCCCCGAAGGCAATTCTAACTCATAAGCCACTCGTCCTACTCTCCGAAGGATCCGATATGGCCCAATGAATCTTGGACTAAGCCTGACTTTTTTGCCAAATCTCATAACCCCTTTCATAGGCGAGACTTTTAAGAATACTCAGTCATCTATGCAACACTCTAAGTCCCTTCATCGCACATATGAGTATGACTTCTGTCAGCTTTGAGCTATTAGCAACCTTTCCCGTATGAGCTTGACTTGCTCCACTGTCTGTTGTACTAAGTTGGGTTCAATCAACCCTGACTCACCTACCTCGAACCATCCAATGGGGGATCTATATTTTCGCCCATACAAAGCTTCATAAGGTGCCATCTCGATGCTGGAATGATAACTATTATTGTATGCGAACTATATAAGAGGTAAGTGCTCATCCCAACTCCCTTTGAAGTCTAGCGCACACGCCCGTAGCATATCCTCGAGTGTCAAAATTGTGCGCTCGGCCTGGCCATCTGTCTGAGGGTGAAAGGCTGTACTAAGATTAACCTGTGTCCCCAGTCCTTTCTGGAAGGACTTTTAGAATAGATATTGGGACACCATGTAACCTAACAATCTCTCTAATATAAAGCCCTGCATAGTCTTCGGCCATAAAAGTAGCCCTGACTAGTAAGAAGTGGGCTGATTTTGTTAGTCTATCAACAATTACCCAAATAGAGTCAAACTTGCGACGCGATCGAGGTAACCCTGTAGTAAAATCCATATTAATTGCTTCCCACTTCCATAAAGGAATGGCTATCTCTTGAACTAGCCTAGCGGGCTTTTGGTGCTTAACCTTCACTTGTTGGCAGTTAGGACACTGTGCCACAAACTCAGCAACGTCCTTCTTTATCCCGTTCCACCAATAGATCTCTTTAATATCATGGTATATCTTCGTTGAACCAGGGTGAATAGAATAATGGGAATGATGTGCCTCTTCCATAATCTGATGCGAAAGCCCTACAACTTTCAGAACACACAATCGACCACTATATCTAAGGACTCCATCTCCTGCTATATCAAATGCTAAAATCTGTTGATTCTAAGCCTTGGATCTAAGCTGCTCTAAGCTAGGATCCTCTTTTTGCCATGATTTTACTTCTACAAATAGAGATGATACAGTTGTGTCCTGAATTGTTACCCCACTATCTGCTGCCTCTAACAATCTGACTCCTAAGCTAGCTAACTGATGAAGCTCTCACGCTAGCTCATGCCTATCAACACCTAAATATGATAAACTACCCATAAATCTTTGACTAAGGTCATCAACTACCACATTCGCCTTTCCTGGATGATATAAAATGTCCACGTCGTAGTCTTTCAGTAACTCAAGCCATCAACGTTGTCGCAGATTTAACTCCTTCTGTCTAAAGATATATTGAAATCTTTTATAATCTATGAAGATGTCAACATGAACGCCATACAAATAGTGTCTCCAGATCTTTAGCGCATGCACAACTGCAGCCAACTCTAAATCGTGGGTCGGATAGTTCTTCTTATGTTTTCTCAACTACCTTAAAGCATATGTGATAACCTTACCATGTTGCATTAGAACACATCCTAACCCAACACTAGAAGCATCACAATACACCGCATTGCCTTCTGAACCATCTGGTAATGCAAGAACTAGTGCTGATGTCAACATGTCCTTCAACTCTCGGAAACTATGCTCGCAAGCTCCAATCCACTGGAACTTAGCAACTTTTTGAGTAAGCTTCGTTAATGGGGTAGAAATTGAAGAAAGCCCCTCTACAAACCTTTTGTAGTACTCAGCTAACCCTAAGAAACTACAAACCTTAATTAGAGTCATAGGTCTGGGCCAAGTATTTACGGCCTCAATCTTTTGTGTATCAACCGCAATGCCTGCACCTGATACAATATGGCCTAAGAAAGCTACAGAGTCCAACCAGAACTCACACTTAGAAAACTTTGCATAAAGTTCTCGGTCTCGAAGAACTTGAAGGACTGCTCGCAGATAATTTGCATGCTTATCTTTTGAACGTGAATACACCAAAATATCATCAATAAATACAATCACAAACAAGTCTAGATACGGCCTGAATATACTATTCATCAGGTCTATAAATACTGCTGGGGAATTAGTTAATCAAAAAGACATTACCAAGAACTAAAAGTATCCATATCTAGTTCTAAAAGATGCCTTTGGAACGTCTTTCTCCCGAATTCGTATCTGGTGGTACCCTGATCTTAAATCAATCTTTGAGAAACACTTAGCACCTTGTAACTGATCAAACAAGTCATCTATCCTAGAAAGGGGATACTTATTCTTTATAGTTGTCTTATTCAGCTGTCGGTAATCGATACACATTCTTAGTGAGCCATCTTTCTTCCTTACGAAAAACATGGTGCACCCCATGGTCAAGCACTAGGCCTAATAAAGCCTTTATCTAGCAAGTCTTTCAGCTGATCCTTCAACTCCTTTAGCTCAGCAAGAGCCATTCTATAAGGAGGGATAGATATGGGTTGGTAGCATATCGATAGCAAAATCAATTTTTTGTTTTAGAGGGATACCAGGGAGTTTGTCTGGAAATACATCTAGAAACTCATTAACTACCGAAATAGACTGAAGAGTCGATGGTTCTGCATCTATATCATGAACGTGAACAAGATGATAAATGCAATCCTTGGTAATCATCCTCCTCTCCTTAAGATAGGAAATAAACCTACCTTTCGGCGTTGTTGTATCACCTTTCCATTCCCGAACTGCCTCTCCTGGAAAGTGGAATCTAACAATCTTTGTCCAGCACTCAACATTAGCATAATAAGACGCTAACCAGTCCATACCCATAATGATGTCGAAATCAACCATCTCTAACTCTACGAGATCTATATAGGTCTGATGATCGATAATTTCTACCGTGCAACCTCGATAGACTCTACTGGCAATAATAGACTCACCAACTGGTGTAGATACAATAAAGGGTCGATCTAATGACTCTGCTATTATACATAACCTCCCCGCAATAAATAGAGTAACATAAGACAGAGTAGATCCAAGATCTATCAAAGCATAAACACAATGGGAGAAAACAATTAATGTACCTGTCACAATATCTGGTGATGACTTTGAGTCCCGTCGATCGATTAATGAATATGTACGGTTTTGTCCAGTACCAGAACTAGCTGCTCCCTCTCTGCCTCCACCTCTACCTCTACGTGCTGAAGTCTAGGGTCCACGCCCTATAGATTGTGCTAATGAGGAGGAACCTACTGCTGACCTAGTCGACTGACCTATACCACCCTGACTTATGGTAGGGCAGATTCTCCACCCATGCCCCTCCTGTCCACAAGAATATTAACATGTGGAACCCTGTCTGCACCTCCCGAAATGCATCTTACTGCAAGTAGCGCAACGCAACAAAGCTGTCCTAGCCTAGCTTGAACCCTTCTGCTGCTACGAGCCTGATGCTTGTGAACCCTCACTTGGGCCTGACTTTTCCTGCCGATCAAATCTATTATCCTGGAAATGCTGTGGTGGAGGTCTAGGTGGCCTAATAGAATATTGGGGTCTGGGACCACCCTGAAAATCTCCCTGCGAACCAGTGGGCCTAGCCTTCTTTTGTCTCTTTCTCGAGACCCTCTCACTTATATACTGTAAATGTCGGTGATCCTCTATGCCTTGTGCAAATGCCTGAATTTGCAAGATATCCATATTATCATTTAGTGCAGCGGTAGAACAAGCATTAATATAGTCTGAGTCGAGCCCTCCCACAAATCTACGCACTTTATTATGCATCGTATCAACAAATGCTGGTGCATATCTAGCCAATGAATCAAATCTTAGCCCGTACTCTCGGACACTAATACTGCCTTGTCAAAGGTTCAGAAACTAGTCCACCCAGCCATACCTAATCTCTCGAGGCAAATAGTGATCTATGAAAGCTTCTGTAAAGCTATCCTAAGTGGGTAGGGATGCATCTTTTCCCCTAGAACTCTCCCAACTCTCGTACCACAATACTACAACATCGCGCAATCAAAATACTGCTAACTCAACTGACTCAGTCGCTGAGGCATGCATGACTCTAAAGATCCTATGAAGCTGATCAATAAAGTGCTGAGGGTCTTCTTTATGTTCTGTCCCTATAAACTATAGAGGATTCAAGGCAAGAAATTCATGAACTCTCAAACTACCGGACCCTTCAAAATATCTGGCAACATCTGGTGCAACTGGTTGTCACTGTGCAGCTACTAACTGTGCTAACATACATACTGCACTCTTGAAATCCTGATCAGATAGAATAGGAGGAACTAGAGGTGGTACTGCTGGTGGAGCCGAAAGTTTTGTTGCCTTTAGAGGCTCCTGAAGCGGTGGATAAGCTATATGGGGTTGAGAAGATGTCTCTCCCTGGGTCTCACAATGGGCTACCTCCACCTGTGGTACCTTGCCAGTACTCTCGCTTGCAGTTGTATCTAGCCCCTTGCTAGTTCTGGTCTATCTAGTTTCAGTCATCTCTATCTGTATACAAGTATCAATTATAAGCCATAAACCTCAATCCTTAAGAGACCGCTTTATAGCACAATGACAGCGAAAGAAAGATAGTCATTCTAACATGCCCAGTAGGTTCTTGCTTATCAGATATGGTGCACAACACATTTATAAACAAGACTCTACTAGACATGGCTTGCAGACTCCCTAGGATACGACGTTGCTCTGATACCAAGTTTGTCATGCCCCAAACTCGAGGGGCGCAACTGGTTCCTAATGCCAAAACTCAAGCTCGAGCCGACCCTATTGAACCATTTGCTACAAGCACATGGCATCCACACGAAATCAAGAAAACAAACAAGTATATATCCGCTTGAAACTAAGCCTTCAACCGGCAAGGCCCTTGTCAACTGATCTATAAAAGAAACAACTACTCCCAAGAGATCATATAAATAAATAGCCAACTAGCATAGAAGTCCTGATTGGGCCGTCGAGGCCACCATGATATCTATACCAAAACTAAAAGCAGGTGTATATTAATACAATACATCAAATAACTCACAAGCTTCAGCAAACCAATAATAAACGTCAGTATGGCCATAACGTAGCTATACACCCCACACACTAGTCTGCAAGCCTCTAAGAGTAGTAAAGATTAGCGGGATAGGGCCCCAGCCTACCCATAAAGATATATACAACAAAAGGTAACAAACCTCCAAACTCTGGCACCTACGGAGGAAAAGGGCTAGCCAACTGGATAAAATTTAACCCTACTACTGAGGAGGTCTACTCGGTCGTCTGTCAGGACCTACATGCATGAATGCAGCCCCCCCATGGCAATAGGGTGTTAGTACAAAATAATGTACAGCGTATGAAAAGCAATAGACTATGAGGAGGTGTCCTGATATACTGGAATAATCTGATAAATAAATCAAAGATAAGATAAGTGTACTGACCTGCTCCTAAATCTCAACTTATCAAAAATAATAAAACAACAACCTAACCAATCCTCCATAAGCTCGGCAGGTACAAACAACACACAAGACCACCTATTCTGGCCTCCATAAGCCCGGAAGGTGTCAATCAGCCTATATACCCCTATCGGTAGTCCCCTAGCCCCATAGGCAGTCACATAGACCTCTTAGATATTAATATAGCCCCGTAGACAGCACATAGCTCTCTTAGGCATCAATATAGCTTATAGACAACTCATGGCCATCTTAGGGAACAACATGGCCCTGTAGGAAGCATATAGCCTTCTTAGGCATCAATATAGCCCTGTAGGCAACTCATAGTCCTTCTAGGCATCAATATAGCCCCGTAGGCAACTCATTGCCCTTTTAGGCATCCATATAGCCCTGTAAGCAGACATAGCAATCCAATCACTTTTAGGGATAGATCACATTCCTGCAGCTAACCACAATAGCCCTAAGGGCAACAATAACAAATCAATCACTAAAAGCGAGCAATTTTGTTATAAGCAACCTATACAAATAGCCTCTAAGTCGTGTCCAACATAGGGACGCTACTAACTGAATAAGAATCCGAACAAGGGAGGATTATATCAACTCGAGCAGCCAACAATCAACAGTAATGGCTATAAGTGTAACAAGGATAACAACCCAATTACATTGCTCCTAAGCTTTAAGGAAACATGCCGTAAGTAGGGAATAGACTTAACGTACCATTCTAATGAACACTCGAAAGACCGTAGTTCCTTCACGAAAGTTGTTTCTTATGTCCTAAGCTTTGAAAACACTATATATACACAGTTGGTACACACCTATAAATAGTTCATAATTAATCTTAAATCGGTAGATTTTCCATATTGCCCCAACTTGTCAAAAAGTCCGTAGAAATTCAGAAAAACAACCATAAAAGGGTCCCGAGATGATTACCTTAGTTAATCAAGTGTAAACCTTGAAGAAACACCAATAAATACAAATTTATATCTTCAAAAACTACCTCCAAACGCAGCAAATATAATGGAATAACGATTTCCACGTGTTGGGAATACATTTCTAGGCACGGGAGCAATGTTTAATGGTAGAAATCATCAAAAACTAACCTTCATCATGCTAGAACTCCATAGAAACCCTCTCTTAATATTTCTCTCTGGATTGGAACTGAAATGAAATGACTTCATGGCTTAGAACATTAAATAAACCAACATACCTTTTTTTTTGCCTGCCATGATATGCGTGACTAGATGTGGATTACCCAAGCCTTGGCTGATGATAAGTTGAGGTTACTTCAAGAAGCATTCCTCCTATGTCATGATGATTTATGTGCATTGATTATGCTTATGACTTGTATTGTTATCTTTTATGCTTATGTTGATGTTTATGTTAGTTATCATATTTAGTACATGTTTGTGCTAACATATAATCTTGCCTATATTTCTTATCCAAATGTAGAGTCCGGCGATATCGACTCTCATCCCCGTGGCTAGGATTTTAGTAGAGAAAGACTTGAAGATTGGTGAGTCCTCATAGCATTCGATGATATGGCCACCATTTCTCTTATGTCCTTTCATTTCCTGTTTTGAACATTATTGTATGGGCAGTGTCCCAATTATTTTCATGTTGTAGATGGTTTGAGACATATTGTATTAAACTTCCGCTTCATTTATAAAAGACTTTGATATTGTTGAAAAAGTTTTAAATTTCCGCTCATTTCTATTATCTTGTGTAATGAAAGCTAAGTGGCTTATATAAGGCCTCTCGGGGTCTTGTATGTCATGTTACGTCTAGGGGTACCCCTGGGTCATGACAACCACAAATTTCACGTCAATCCAATTTCTGAGTAAAAAGTTATGACTATTTTAGTAACCTAATACAGTGTTGTTACGAATTATCTGACGGGAAAACATTAAAAAGGGTCATTTTTGTCTTTTTACCTAAAAAAAAAACCATAAACAAATTTCTTGACTAATATAAGACTAAACAAAATTCAGATTTTCATCTTTTAATCCATCGTTCTCTTTTTTCTCAAACTCTAGGGCAAAATCTAAGGAAAAATCAAAGTAGAATACTCCATTCAAGATTCTTTCAATCTTTTATTAAGATTCTTTCAATTTTTTTTCAGGATGCATTCAATCTTTTCCAAGGTAAGTTTTTCTCCAAGAATGTCATTCTTTCCAACTCAAATTTCTCCATATAATTATGAATCACTATGAAAATCATAATTCTTGGCCATAGAGATTTCAAGAAAGTAATTCAAGAATCTTCGAAAAGGTTTTCTTGATTGTTCTTCTTCAAGCTAGGGTTTCAAATCTTCTAATCAAGTTCTTCTTCAAGATTCTTCAAGAATCTTGTTCTTTCAGGTATGTAAGACTATCATAGTGTTGGACTAGTCCGTTCTCACACCCTACATCTACTTTCAGATCAATAAAAGAGTAATCTAGGATTCTTTCCCTAGATTTGAGTATTCTTGAAATAAGTTAATTTTGAGTTCTTGAGTTCATGTTTCTTTTTAAAAAATTATTCCTAATTATTGAGTTTCTATATTGTTATTGAAATTCTTGGGTTGAATTGTTCATGTCTATAATTGCGCATGAAGAGTTATAAATTTTGAGAAGCTTTTTAAAGCCAACACTTGAGTTTTAAACTGAGTTTTTTTTAAGGAAGTAAATATGAGTTTTGAAAAAGATTTGTATTCATGAGTTTCTATGTGGTTATTGAGGTCCTCAAGTTGAGTCGTCCTTAATTCTGCATGAACCCTACAAATTGAGTTAGAAGTCTTGAGAGTCTTTGAAAACCAATCATTGTGTTTCAAACTGAGTTTTGAGAAAAGAGATTTAAGATTTTATTTCACAAATACTTAAGAGTTTCTAATGTTAATTTATTCATATATATATTCATATACATATGTACCTATGTTAATTATTGGATTTGAAAGATAAGTTCATAAGTGCATTTTTTCAAGAAGGTAAACACGTTTCATGTTTTGAAAAGTATTTCAGGTAATGTAAGAAGTCCATTCTTTGTAATGGGTGAATTTAGCACAAAGTTATATTAATTATTTTGGGAGAAGTATCGAGCACCAAGTTGGGTTAAAGTCTTTTATGATTTAAAAGTCCTATAGAACTACGTAGCCAGCATAGGGTATGATAGCATTGATTCTTTATGTGACTCCTCACTGCCTCTGAGAAGGCCAATTAGATGGATCCATAGTCATGATATCATCCTATACTCCTGCAAATTATAGGATGGCCTTGGCAACGTGAAGCAAAGTGTTGTATCATTGCTAGGATCATGATAATGGTTGTCGGTTAGAGAAACTCTCCACAAGTAAAGTATATTATTTTCATGTTTCTTTCATTGTATATTTTATTGTAAAGCTTAATTGATTTCAACTTCATGTTCATGTATTATTCAGTTGAGTTTCTTTCAATCATTCACTTTAGTTATTTGTTTACTTAGCCATATTGCATAGTCGTACATTCCATGTACTGATGTCATTCGACCTGCATCCTTTTTTGATGTAGATATACGTGTTCATTAATATCAACAAGCGATTCATTAAGATCTCTCTACACTCTAGTTAGCTTTGGTGAGCCTCCTTATATTCTAGAGAACTTCATAGTTACTTTCCAGTTAGTAGTTTTGAGGTGTCGTGGGTCTTGTCCCGACATCCTTCCTTAATAGTATAGGCTTCATAGATAGACGCTTTTGGAGAGTCTTTCAGTTTTACATATTTTATTTAAAACCTCTGTTTCGTACTCAATATATTCAGCAAAGTTCTGAGATTTAGTAAACTGTTTTTATAAACATTTCTTTCAATCTGATGCTTATAAATTCTTGAGTTAGTCTTCCGATTGTAGTCAGCCAGGATGAGGGTTCACTTTAGGGCCAGCAATGGTTCTCGAGTGTTGGCCACGTCCAGGGTGTAGGCTCAGATCGTGACAAACTTGGTATTAAAGCACAGAGTTCAAGTGTCCTAGGGTGTCTATGAAGTCGTGTCAGTAGAATATTATTTATGGTTGTGAGGGCCTCACTTCTATAAATGAGGGACTACATACATTTAAGAAAAGTTTTCCTTCTTTGATACTCTAAATCGTGCAATAGAGCTGTGTCATAAAGATCTTTTTCAAACTCGTGCAATTCTCAAATTCATTTGACTACCCCTCATACTAAAGGTAGTTGAAAAGCAAATCCAGTTACATATCGATGAGTTACTCTCAGCAAAAGTCTTGAGGAAGTCATGAGAAAGTAGATGGGGTTGAGAGTTGCCCGTGAGTGATTTAAGTGTTGATTTTTGAAAGAATGCACAATTATTCATATGAATCATGTGTTCTAGATAAAAGCGAGATGTATTCCCAAACTCTTTTCTCTAAACCTTGTTTCAATTGAGACTCATATGAGGAAGTGTGTTTTAGAGCTTGGGTAGTAATGCACCCGAAAAGATAGTATGAGTTATAAGATTATAAGCAGTTGTAGTAAAAGTGTCTAGAGTTATAAGAATGCATGTATAGCTTCAGTAATCTAAGAAAGAGAGATAGTGATGTGGCAAATTATGTTATTGTAGTCACACACCCACTAAATTATTAATGAGGAGTTTTCCTTTATGGGTAGACTAAGAAGTGATGAGTTTGTGAAGATTTCATGATAGGAAGTAAAGTAAGAGTTACTAGTTAGAATGAGTTAGAGTATACTTTAACTAGAAAGGATTTTATGATATTCAGAGGGCTATAGAACTAGTTAGCCAATGATGTGTAGTGAGTGGGTAAATATTACTTAAGCAGTGAAAGGAAGTGTGACAATAATTCATAAGTATGTTGACGGAGAGATAAAGATTAACTATTTAATATGAGGTCTAAGTGAGCGAGTGTTTATTAATTTTATCTAGTAGTTGTAAGTTAGTATAGTAAGAGAGCAATCATATTGATATTCCTATTTAGTAATAAACATTAAGTTTTAATTTGAGATGAGCTTCGTGATTAAAAGAATGGCAAGATGAGGGTAATGATGTTAGTCTTGAGATTTGATTTGGTAGACTTGACATAGAGTAGGTGAGGAATTGAGATATTAGCTACAATAACTATGAGTGGTACAAGTGAGAGATCCTAACTTTTAGATAAGGGTGGTGAAGTGTGGCTAAGTCATAAAAGTAACAAGAGCATTAAGAGATGTACTCGAGATAGTATGTAATCAGACGAGGTTCCAATTAAGTTTCTTGTTCTCATGTATTCCTAGATAGTATAATTGACCTTTCAGTGTGGAATAGGCTGAAGTAAGCATTATATTTCCCTTAAAGAGTTAGATGAAGCGCCTTATAAGCCAATGAGGAGAGGTTAATAGAAGCATCTTAGAAAGAGGTCTTAGAAGGAGTCTTAGTACCTGCTTATGGAAAGTTTAGTAGCCATGAGATAAGCCTTTCTTGAGTATTAGAGTAAAGAGAATGTAGACTAGTTTATAGATGATGGAATAGCTCCATAACTTTAAAATGTTAGTTTTAAAACAAATGGGGAGATGATCAGATGAGAAATATAGTCAATTATTGAGAATGAGATAGTTGTGTCTTTAGAAAGAGTTAACGAGGTACATTAATCCATTCATAATCTTTTGTATTCCTTAGGTCCAGTTATTACAACATCTTGTTGTTACTTGATACGTCAAAAATTACACTTCAATTAAGAGATATAAATGGTCGAAGTCAATTTATAGAACTCAACGTGAGTTGAGGTCGATCCCACAGAAAATTTCTTTATAAAAATGATTTCACTATCGCGTTTTACTCTAATGTCGTTATTATTAAATAAATAATTGCATAAAGTAAAATTGGGTTTAGCGTTAACGCTTTGCTAACCAAAGTTGCAAACTAAAGTCTAATTTAACAATTAACAAAATATTAGTTTCGAAGTTGTTTCAATAATTAACTGAAATTAGGATTGTGTTCCCCATAACGTTGCGTCTAATGTTGTTCCGTAATTGAGTTTCAAGCAATTTACCTCTACAAAATACATACGAGATAGCTATATTTGACACTTCTCAGTCTACTCAGATAATCTTCACTCAAGTCCTCTCGGTCCTAGAGTGTTACACAATTTACCCTCGCCTATAATGGTGTGTAGATTCTTTTCTCTCGGACTTAACTCTTAACTCCATTTCATCAGATTAATTTAACTTTTTCCTAACTATCATTTTTCTCTCGAACGAATGACAGATACAGGCTCACTCTAATGCGTGCACTCATCAAAATACATGAATAACAAAAGCTAAATTACAATTTGTAAACATAAATCGCCTTTTCACTTGTTTTATGAAATTTTGACTAGAATTACATCATGGATCCCACAACCCCAGTTGTGGTGTTTAGCTACTCATAATTTCACATAAATGTTCAGAAACATAGAACAAAAACAGTGTAGAAAGTACTTACGAGAATAAGAAAATCAACCACCTAATTATTAGATGAGATAAAACATAAAAAAATGACCTAATTAATTCAAATCAGTGTTTTGAAAGAGAGTCCTACTCAAAGTAGGACTGAAATGCAGGTAGCTTCACGAAGAGCTTGACGGTTTGTCATAAGCTTCACGGTCCGTGAAGCCTCCTGTGGTCTATACTTGGCACGTCTGAGATTTGGATCTTCAAAGCCAATACACTGGAAAGGTATCACTGACAACACCACGGATCGTCATAGGGAGCACGGTCCGTCTGGGTGTCCGTCGTCTTCACTTGGCCACTTCTCATTTTCACTCCTTTGCTCCGGGCCACCGGTTCAACTTCACGATCACCATCATTGAACTTTGTAGGGACCACGGCCCATGAGGCCTTCCATGGTTTTCACTTGAATTGCCTTTTCACTTTATTTCCCCAAGACTCATACATATATTGGTTCTCCTATACGGGCATACCATGGACCATTGTGATGACCACGGCTCGTGAAAGTGTTTGTGGTCTTTAGTTGAGTTCCACTAATGTATTATCTTCCATGCCTTCTCACTGGTTCTAATTTACGAACCCTTTCACGATCAGTCATGATCTTCACGCCCCGTCAAGGTATCTGTGATCTTTACTTGGGTCCATCCATTTTCACTCTGCATTTTCTTGTTTTCTTTCTTTTTTCATGTCCACATGTTTTACCTGTACAAACACTACCAAACACATCATATCTACATAAATACACTCGATTTTAGTATTAATCCTTAGTTTTCAAACATCAAATTTGCCAGCACATCAATACTCCTAATATCATAATTTTGTCTATAACCTTTGCTCATACACTTCAGAGAGATTCACATCTATGCTCAGTAGTCAGAATGAGGGATAAAGACTTTAGCCCATTAATCTTAAGCTTAATCCATAAAGTTATGGATATCAGCCTCATGATATGAACCTATTTATATAAGAACTCATGTCTCACAATATGTTAACTCTCACAAATTCATTATTTACACTCAATGTCTAGCAACATAATGTTATGTCATGCATATTCTTATATCAGATATCTTGAATGAATTGTGCTTATGATCTTTCTCCCTAAAGTCCTTTCAGTAATCCTTTTTAGTTTTGGAGAGGGGTGTTGTTGATAGTAGTTGTGTCATGATGGAGGAGAGGATTGCTATTTATTATTGCGATATTGATAGTGTGTTTATTTCCTCTAAGGTTATAAATGTGGAGGAAGAAGGAGATTAAGTTTTAGAATGAGTACTAAGTCATCTTCCTGGTGGTAATGCATGAAAGTTAAGTTGGTAGAGATGATGAGAGGATGAGAATTTCTTAGAAAGTGGGTTACTAGGAGTCTATGGAGTGGTTAAGGTTCTAAGCTTGAATGTGGTATTGTTAACATGTGGACAATGTGTGATACATTAGGTGTTTCGTGATATGAGCTCAAGGTTAGGTGAATGTAGCGATAAGGAGTAGTGTTCTTTGGATGAGATTTCCTACAGAGGTATAGAACCCAAATCTTGTGATTTAGATTAGAATAATCACCCTATGTTAAGTACTTTGTGATTATGAGTTAGACTTGAATAAAGTAAGAGTAACCCCATTTCCATTCTCAGACCAGTTGTCATTCGAGGACAAATGATCCCAAGGGGTAGATATTGTAACACCCCGAAAATTTCTTATTTAAGACTTAACCATTCTTCATTAACTTGTAAGGTCATATCGGGTTAAATTGCCCATTTATGTAAAGGTAAATTCTTTAATGTGGAAATGATTTTGATATGACCACGTTAGTTTCTTTTTTTTCAATAATAATCATCACACAAATAAAATTTTAAGAGCCCTTAAAATTTAAAATAAAATAAACTGTCAATAAATTTTAAAAACAAAATTGTCAATTCAAAAATGTTGGAACTGCTATCCACGTTTATAGCTATATAATATAGTTTTTAATCATTTATTCCCAATCTCTCAATAATTGGATTTACCAAACAATGATTTTTGAGTGCCGACCACATCCAGGGTGTCGGCTCGGGTCGTAACAACGCCGCCAACGTTATTTTTCCGCCGACGTAGTTGTGCTAATGATTATTATGAGGAAGATGTTTTTTTTGATTATTTTGTATAGGGTGTGTCCGTACTTGAAGGGATAGCTTGAGTTTTCCCAGATACTTAAAAAGCAGAGAGTTCAAAAACTTACCGGTAGCAACATTAATAATATTGACATCAAAGTTATCTTCTTCTGTAGATTTAGGGGAACGAAAACTACCTACCATTGTTGTTTTATTTGTTGTAGTGATTTTTTACCTCGCTTGAATGTCACTGTTTGCCACTCGTTATCAGATGTTTTTTCTGTAGTGGTTGTTGTACTGGGGTTGTTGTCCTCTTTATGCTTTTGTGAATTTTGATGTGAACGGTCAAAGTAGGGACATAGTTGTATTGTGTGTCCCAACCTTTTGCAACTGGTGCATAGAACATCATACCTCCATAGAGGATTGCTTGTTTGAGATGACTTATGAATATATGTTTTCTGACGGGATTCCAGTAGGACTTTGATGCAGATGCGTGCATACCGACCTCTCAGAGTCGAGGAGGTGCAAACATCAATTTTGACTAATTTCCCTAGCTTGTTCCCAATCTTCGCAAGGATCTTGTGGTCAAAGTATTCATTGGGTAATTCTTGTAGACATATCTAGATCACAGATATCCTTTCATCAGCTTTTGAGGCCACAAATTTAGGGTGCCATTTTTTAATAGAAATGAAGAACCCATTTACAAACCAAGGGCCAATTTGTAACGCCTTTATCATGTTTTCCTCTTTTAGGAATTTCACTATGAAATAATCGTACTCCAAATCGATAAGAATTATTTCTTCTATGGGTCTCCAAAGAAGGGACAATTTTCACTTTAGATACGCATGGCTCATTTTTTTCTCAAGTAATTTAATGATGACGGGGAAACACCATGGTTTGTATATTCTTTCCTTTTCCATTTCTAACAGACTGATATGATCATCATTTGCCGTCTGCTGAAAGTGGATTTTTGGTTCCCAAGACCTAGGACTTATCTGGATCTCTATAGCCAACTCGGGAGAACTGACCATCTAAGTGTCTGAGTCTGATGGAGAGATTTGAACAAGAGTGTGTAATCACTTAAAATTTATTTAACTATAAATTTATTAAAATGATTCGGATTATATTAAATTCATTAATATATTAGTCCAAATAAATACTATGGATTAATTTAATTGAATTAATTATTTAAATTCAATAAATATGAATTTAATTAAATTCCGCTCCATAAAGCACATATGCCATGACACTTAAATCTGATTGGCCGAACGAAATCCTATTCCAATCACAACTCCCCTATTCAAAAATTATAAGTAGAGGTCTTCATAATTCAAAATAGAAGACCAAGAATTCGAACAAGAAGCTAGAGAAAGCTCATGGATCAAAAGCCACAATTTCTCTACAAGTTCAAGAATTTGAGAATTGAAGAATTCAAGTGTTCAAGTTCAAGATTTGAAGAAGTCAAGATCAAATTCAAGATCAACTTCAAGAATGATCAAGATCAAGACCACTAGATTCAAGATCAAGCTCAAAGCCCTTGAATTCTACTAGAAAGTCAAGATCAAGATAAAGTTCAAGTCAAGATCAAGTTCAAGATCAAGTCAAAGTTCAAGTCCAAGTCCAAGTCCAAGTTCAAGTTCAAGATCAAGATAGAGATCAAGATCAAGATCAAGATAAATCCCAAGTTCAAGATCAAGCTCAAGAGCCCTTGAATTTATATTTGAAAAGGCGAATTCAGAGGAATCATAGAGATTGTAACACTCGCACTTTGAAATAATAAAACGATTGTTGCGATAATTTTTCCGTTCTTGATTATTGTTTTCTCGACGCAAATTTTTTTGTCTACAAATTTTGGCACGCCCAGTGGGACAATCTCTACCTCTCATCTCAACTTTTCAAGCATTAAATAATATCGAGATGACTTCCATGAAGATCAACTCTCAATCAACTGCCTCTAAGGCCACTAGCTCCAAGTTCTCTACTGAAGTTGAAGGCAATCTTGGTGTTACCTTTGGAAGTTTCAGAGCTGTTACGAGGAACAAAACTGCTATGCTAGGACAACAAACACTTCAAGTGTCATTCGCATCAACTCCAGCTTTTGGATCTGTGATTCCAAAAATATCAAGTTCCTCTACAAATGCTTTAGAAGGAGGAAGCAGTGTTGCTGAAAATATCAAGAAGACCTTAGCTCTACTTGAGCAATTCGGTTCCAAGAACTCTACCACAAGGGAGAGCTATGATTCAACGAATGAATCACCTCCACATACATCGCGTAATGTGAGTCCGCTAACGATCAACTTACACGACAATCCATGCTACTCTCCTATATCTCCAATGATCATGCAAACAATGGTGGCTACTATTTCTTCCTCTAAGGAACAACTCGCAAATATGACGAAGTTGGTAAAAGGATTGATAAAGCATGTACAACACCAAGAGTCTAGAATCGATAAGTTGATGGATCGAATGGAAGGACTTTTAGATGGAGAAGCGAGTTATGCACCTGAAAAATGTGTTGAAGTTCGAGAGATTGGAGATCCTGCAAAGAAAGCACCGCTTGTTAATGAGATGCCAGTTTTTTTTGAAGGAATGATCCCACTAGATCGCTTGAAGGAGTTTATTGAAGGCACTATCAAGGATAAGTATGAAGTCTCCACCAAGTCTTCTCATATGTATGCCAAGCCATACACTGCAAGAATTGATAACTTAAAAATGTCTACTGGTTATCAACCTCCCAAATTTCAACAATTTAAGGGTAGAGGAAATTCGAAGCAACATGTTGCACACTTCGTGGAGACATGTAATAATGCTGAAACATATGGAGACCATCTTGTCAAGCAGTTTGTTCGATCTCTAAAAGAAAATGCCTTTGATTGGTACACGGATCTTGAGCCCAATTCTATTGATAGTTGGAAGCAACTAGAGCATGAGTTTCTCAATTGCTTCTATAGCACGAGGCGTACTATGAACATGGTAGAGCTTACAAATACTCGCCAAAGGAAGGATGAACCAGCCATAGACTTCATAAATCGATGGAGGAACGTTTGCCTGAATTGCAAGGATAGGCTTACATAAGCTTTTGCAATAGAAATGTGTATCCAAGAGATGCACTGGCAGCTTATTTATATCTTACAAAGAATAAAACCAACATCTTTTTAAGATCTAGCTACTCGCGCTCATGATATGGAGTTGAGCATGTCCTATGCTGGAAAGGATATGTTGTTTGTCCATGATCCTCGCAAAGGAAGAGACAAGCAGGAACCAAAGAGATGGAGCAAATTTGGGCCCAAGAACGACAACAAGGAGTCAATGAATATTAATGTGTCACCGGTGAAGTTCACTATGAAGGAAGGTAAAAAGCAAAGTGTGAGAATGAATTTCCAAGCGCGTTCAAATCAAAAGTCAATCCTAAGGGAAATGCAAGAAAAGGAATACCCCTTCTTGGATTTCGATGTTTCTAATATTTTTGATGAGTTGCTTGAGTTAAAGCTCATTGAGTTGCCAGAGATGAAGCGACCTAATGAAGCTGGAAAAGCCGATAAACCAAATTATTGCAAGTATCATAAACTTGTGACTCACTCTCTTGAAAAATGTTTTGTCTTCAAAGATAAAGTGATGTGATTGGTTAGAGAAGAGAATATTGTCCTTGATGATGAGAAAGCTAGTTCTAACCAAATCTCCATCACATTCGGCTCACTCGATCCAGTTCAAATATGTATCTCTGAAAACCATCAAGAAGAGTCATTAGAACAAGAAAAATCTCAAGTTGATATAGATGGTGATGAAGGTTGGATTCTTGTGACTAAGTGAAGACGCAACAAGTCAAGCATACGAAAAGAATCATTTGAGCAACCAATTAGAAGGAAGAGGGTGAAGAAACTAGAGAAGCAAAAATCAATCAAGCGCCTAAAGAGGGCAAAGGTAGAAGTACATCACTACCACCAGAAACCCCGACATCCTATAACTTTAGAGGAATTCTTACCAACTTGGTTGCGCACAAAGTCTACTCAAGAAAATGTCAAGGCATCATGTTTTAATGCTGATAAAGAAGAAACAATAAAAGTGTCCCCTACTGACAAAGAAGGAGCAATGAGAGAATCCTCACCAGAAGTGTCTCCTAGTGGCGAAAAAAAGACAACAAGGGAAACCTCGTCAATGATATCTCCTTTATCTTCTGAAAAGCCTATTGAACCTTCTTCCCAAAAAGCACATACATATGATACAAAAATCACATTCACAGATAATGATCTTCTATTTGGTGAAATACTACACAATCGTCCTTTGTATATGGTTGGTCACGTGCTAGAGAAGAAGATAAATATAATCTTGATAGATGAAGGATGTGGAGTCAACATTCTGCCTATGCACATATTGAAGGAACTCGTCATCACGACCGAAGAACTTAGTGAAATTCATTTGCTGATACAAGGATTCAATCAAGGGGGACAGTGGTCCATAGGCTCCATTAAATTAGAAATCCACTTGGAAGATTTACGATCAAGCGCATGGATGCACGTGATCGATGCAAAGACTTCTACAATATATTACTTGGCAGGCCTTGGGTGCACGAGAAGAGAATTGTCTCATCTTCTTACTATTAATGTTTGAAGTATCTTGAAGGCGGAATTGAAAAGAAGATAGTTGTAGATGATAATCCTTTCACCGAAGTTGAGACACACTTTGCCGATGCAAAATTCTATTTGAAGGGTTATGTCGTTAAAGGGTAAAAATCTAATGATGTTAAACCAATCAAGTCTGATAAGATCATAAGCAAAAGAATTGATACGGCTGTCGGGAAGGCAAAAATTAACACTAAAGAACTTTGTCCCAATCTTAATGAAGGGAAGACCATGTCTTCAAAGAAGAATCTGTCTTCTGGACTTCGCTATGTTCCAAAAGTAAAGAAAGAAGAAGTAAAATCATCTAACCTTCAAGAAGATGCATTAAGTGGACTAATTCTTCCTATCAGATGGATTGATGCAATAAACTTGTCTTCAAAGCTGCCAGGAAAGACAATCGCTCAAAATCAAGTGTAAGATGTGGCACTCCTTACAAAATGCACATGAGAAGGTTTTGATCGTAATGCTTACAAGTTATTTGCAAAGGATGGATATAACCCTAATGAGCCATCCATGTTAGGGAAACTTCCATCAGTTGATAAAACCAGGCAAGCACGTGAAGGCCTAGGCTATAACCAGCCACCGCCAGTTCGTATCTCCATAAGAAGGGAAAATAATAATCATATAGCTTTTGAAGATGATGTCACTGCTCCTAATAAAAAGCCTTCCGTCTTTGATTGACTCAAAGAATTAACTGCAAGAACTTCTGTGTTCGAGAGATTAGGTCCATTGAAGAACAAGAACAACAAGCATCAGAGAAGTTATCTAAAAGTGACAACACTGGCTTCATCTATGATCCAAAAGGATTTCAAAAGTTTGATTCCTTCTAGAATGAGACGATGAGTGGAACTTGTGGTTTCGTGTAAAAAGGAACTCAAGGCTAAGGCTCACACGGTGGTTTACACCAAGGAGCACGAGGAAGATGAAGAAAGTGTGGACTCCTTATATCATGTTACAATCCAAAGCAAGCACGATTCTTTGCCTCAAATGAAGATTGATGAAGAGTTAGAAGATATTGTCTGGTGTTGTCATATATCTGTCAATGACAATGACCCTCTAGAAGTGGAAGATGCTGGAGATGCTCCACCAGAACTTGAAAAAGGAGTGAAGACCACAATAGATCCCTTAAAGGAAGTTAACCTTGGCACTGATGAAGACCCAAGGCCTACTTACTTGAGTGCCTTTCTAGAAGTTGACGAAGAAATTGCTTATATGAATATACTCAAAGAATATAGGGATGTCTTCGCTTGGAGTTATAAAGAAATACCTGGTTTGAATACTAAAGTAGCAGTCCATCAGTTAGTAGTGAAAAATGGTGCTCGTCCAGTTAAGCAAGCCCAAAGATGTTTTAGGCCAGACTTGGTTCCATTGATAGAGAATGAAGTTAACAAACTCATTGAGGCAGGATTCATTCGTGAAGTTAAATATCCTACATGGATTTCAAGTATTGTTCTTGTAAGGAAGAAGAATGGCCAAATTCGAGTTTGTGTTGACTTCAGGGATCTCAATAATGCATGTCCTAAAGATAAGTTCCCTCTTCCCATTCCTGAGCTAATGATTGATTCCACCATTGGTTATGAGGTGATGTCATTCATGGACGGTTCTTCTGGCTATAATCAAATCAGCATGGCACCAAAGGATGAAGAACTCACTGCATTTTGCACGCCTAAAGGTATTTATTGCTACAAAGTGATGCCTTTTGGTTTGAAGAATGCTGGTGCTACATATCAAAGGGCTATGCAAAATATATTTGATGACTTACTCCATAAAAATGTTGAATGTTATGTTGATGACTTGATGGTAAAATTGAGAAAGAGGGGTGATCATTTGAAAGACTTACGAATGGTGTTTGAGTTGCTTCGAAGATATCAACTAAGGATGAATCCATTGAAGTGTGCCTTCAGAGTTACTTCTGGAAAGTTCCTTGGCTTCATTGTGAGACATGATGAATTAAAATTGATCAAGCCAAAGTTGATGTAATATTGAAGATACCCGAGCCTCAAAATATTCATGAGTTAGATAGACTACTTGAGGAGGTTCATCTCAAATCTAGTAGGACGATGCCAACCATTCGTTCATCTCATGAAGAAAGGTGTTCCTTTTAATGGGGACGAAACATGTAGCGATGCCTTTAAATGTATCAAATTGTATCTAGCAAAACCTCTGATTTTGGCAGCCCTTATATATGGAAAGCCATTGATACTCTACATTGCAGCACAAAAAAGGTCTATAGGAGCCCTGTTAGCTCAAGAGAATAGTGAAGGCAAAGAAAACTCTCTTTACTACTTGAGTAGAAGGATGACACCAAATGAGCCGAACTATTCGCCAATTGAAAAGTTATGCTTGGCACTTGTCTTCTCAATTCAAAAGATGAAGCATTATTTTCAAGCTCATGTTTTCCATCTTATTTTTAGAGAAAATCACATCAAGTTTTTTATGACAAAACTTGTCCTTAGTGACCGACTAGCAAGATGGTACCTCCAATTCCAACAGTTTGAGATTATGTACATCTCTCAGAAAGTTATGAAGGGACAAACATTAGCGGATTTCTTGGCAGACCATCCAATACCTGATGATTGGGAGTTAACTGATGAGCTTCCTGATGAAGATGCGATGTTTATTGAAATTCAACCTCCATGGAAAATGTACTTTGATGGGGCTGCACATCGTGATGGAGCTGGCACTGGCGTAGTGTTTATCACTTCACAAGAAGAGATTCTACCATTCTCCTTTACTTTGAAGCAATGCTGCTCCAATAATGTCGTTGAATACCAAACATTGATACTTGGACTTGAGATAGCCGTTGACATGAAGCAATTACACTTACAAGTCTTTGGTGACTCTCAGTTGGTGATGAACCAACTCTTGGGAAGTTATGAGGTGAAGATGCCTGAACTGCATCCTTATCATGATTATGCTCAAAAGGTGATATGATGACTTGGAGATGTAACCCTTCAACATGTGCGTAGAACTGATAATAAGAAAGTTGATGCATTGGCTACTCTAGCTTCAACACTAACCCTTCCTGATCAGACGCAAGTGACTATTTGTCAAAAATGGATAGTACCACCGCCAAATAAGGATGAATGTATAGATAATGAGCTTGATCATCTCGTCGCCATTTCTGAAGCCGCGAAGGAAGATTGGTGACAATCTATTATTGACTACATGTGCTATGGGATACTTCCAGAAAATCCAAGGAGAAGGACTGACATTTGTCGTCGTGTACTACGCTTCCTTTACTACAAAGACACATTATATAGAAGATCATTTGAGGGTGTACTATTACGATGTTTGGGAGAGGAAGAAGAAATTCAATCTTTGCAAGAAGCACACTCAGGAGTATGTGGATCACATCAATCTAGACCGAAACTCCACTTTCACATAGAGAGGATGGGGTATTAGTGGCTAACCATGGTGAAAGATTGCTTAGATTATGCGCGGAGGTGTGATGCTTGTCAATTTCATGTGAATTTCATACAGTAGCCGCCCGAAGTATTGCACCAAACTATTGCATCTTGGCCATTTGATGCTTGGGGATTGGATGTTGTGGGACCACTACCAAAATCTTCTGGTGGACACTTGTACATCTTGGCTGCAACAGATTACTTCTCAAAATGGGTTGAAGCTGTCACTCTTAAAGAAGTGAAGAAAGAGAATGTTGCAAATTTTATCTGAGTGAATATCATCTATCCGTTTTCGCCTTAAGAATACCATAAATTACCTTTCTTAGGGCGGGGATGTGTATCTATCCGCTTTCGCCTTAAGAATACCATAAATTACCTTTCTCAGGGCGGGATTTTGTATCTATCCGCTTTCACCTTAAGAATACCATAAAGTTACCTTTCTTAGGGCGGGGATGTGTATCTATCTGCTTTCGCCTTAAGAATACCATAAAGTTACCTTTCTTAGGGAGGGGATTTGTATCTATCTGCTTTCGCCTTTAGAAAACCATAAATTACCTTTCTTAGGGAGGGGATTTGTATATATCTGCTTTCGCCTTAAGAATACCATAAATTACCTTTCTTAGAGCGGGGATGTTTATCTCTCCGCTTTCGCCTTAAGAATACCATAAATTACCTTTCTTAGGGCGTGGATATTTATCTATCCACTTTCTCCTTAAGAATACCATAAAGTTACCTTTCTTAGGGCAGGGATGTGGATCTATCCGCTTTCGCCTTAAGAATACCATAAATTACCTTTCTTAGGGTGGGGATTTGTATCTATCCATGTTCGCCTTAAGAATACCATAAAGTTACCTTCTTTAGGGCGAGAATTTGTATCTATCCGCTTTCGCCTTAAGAATACCATAAATTACCTTTCTTAGGGCGGGGATTTGTATCTATCCGCTTTCGCCTTAAGAATACCATAAATTACCTTTCTTAGGGCGGGGATGTGTATCTATCCGCTTTTGCCTTAAGAATACCATAAATTTACCTTTCTTAGGGCGGGGATGTGTATCTATCCGCTTTCACCTTAAGAATACCATAAATTACCTTTCTTAGGGCGGGGATTTGTATTTGTCCGCGTCCGCCTTAAGATTACCATAAAGTTACCTTTCTTAGGGCGGGGATTTGTATCTGTTCGCTTTCGCCTTAAGAATACCATAAATTACCTTTCTTAGGCGGGGATTTGTATCTATCCGCTTTCGCCTTAAGAATACCATAAATTACCTTTCTTAGGGAGGGGATGTGTATCTATCCTCTTTCGCCTTAAGAATACCATAAAGTTACCTTTCTCAGGGCAGGGATGTGTATCCATCCCTTCACACCTTTGCACCTTCAAATATCATAAAATTTTCTCCCTTAGGGCGAAGTCGAGTACTCATCCCTTTGTTTCATAAGGCTACCTTCTCCATGGGTCATCCTTTGAATCCTACCTACAAAAAAAGGGGGAAAGACAACACAAAGAAAACACAAGTAGAGGAGGAATTGTTACCTGTCAAGACGTCTAAGACTTGCAAGTCATGCTAAGCTAGCTAGGTTAGACTTGAGACAATATTTTCTTGGTGATAATGAAGCCTTTGAAGTATAGTTTCCAGATATCACAACCTTTTGGTGACGATGTTCTGACATTGAGATATGAAACATTTTGTGAGGCAACAAAAATCTGAAATCAGCTGCATGACAGAATTTAAAGTTAACTTCGAAAAATCACCTAGAAAGATTTTAAAGGTATTAAATCTTGAATTTCGGATATGTTGTATACCTTTATGTCTAGATTTGAAATAATCAAGCGGCTTATGATTTCGTCGTTCCTACATCAAGACACGAGAGTTTTAGTAAAGCCGCACAATTCTGAAATTTTCAGCATGACAGAATCTAGAGCTAACTTCAAAGACTCATCTAAAAAGATTCGGAAGGTATTAAATTCTGAATTTTGGATATGTTAGATATCGAGAAGTCTAGTTTCTGGAAAATCAAACCGTTCATGATTTTGATTTTTCTACAATGAGATATAAATTTTCTATGACAGACGTGTCAAGCTGTAAAAAGTTGACGAAAATCAGAAAAAGGGAGGAAAATTACCTTGAATTGTGCCCCTTTCGTCATAGGTTTGTAGCCCACGATCTGTAATTGAAGACAAAATTGTGGAGACAATGTGTCTATTTATAGATGTCATGTGATGGAAATAAAATCCTTCTCCTAGTTTAACTACAATTCTTTTTTGGCTAGAATAATAGAAAAGATATATAAATTTGAAATTGAGTAGGATTACGATTCCTAATTCAATTACAATTTTGTTTTTGTTAGGGGTTTTTCATCTCCAAAACAAACTCAAATTGAGAGTCATTTTTCTAATAGGAAGTGATATTGGAAAGCGGTGAAAAGCTATCAGTATCCTATTTGGACTAAGACTTCATGTCCTAATCCAATTGAGAAGCTCAAACGTAAAATGAGAACAATGAGAAATTCAAGTTAGAGATAAAAAAGGAAAGGAAATTTTGTGGGCCCATATGATCACATTCTTGGATAATTTACGTGAATTAAATTTCACTGGCAACATATATACTGATTTTGTTTACAAAAGTCAAAAATGTTCTAAAACCCCTGGCAACATGTACATTATTTCATCTTATCTCAATTCATGACAGATTTAAGAGTGGCTAATAAATGTGCCCCAAAAAAAAATAAAAAATGGACGAGTGGATGTTTCCAAGTCTTGTCTTCGAGGTGCAATACCTCGACATGACTTGAAGCAGGGACATTTGAAATCATTTAAAATTTATTTATATATAATTTATTAAAATGATTCGGATTATATTAAATTTATTAATATATTAGTTCAAATAAATATTATGAATTAATATAATTGAATTAATTATTTAAATTCAATAAATATGAATTTAATTGGGGAAAATTGTACATAATGACAAACTATTAATTCAAATTAAATGGTATAACCACACTTTGATTTAATTGTGCCCTATAGCAAATTGTTTGCCAGTCACCTCTCTCCCTCAAACTCTCACTCACCACTCTCTCTCTCTCTGTCGCTCGCCTCTCTCGCTTTATACAAATAAAAATGTATAAATTATGCTTTTGTTTGTATAAAGCGAGAGAACATTATATATACACACATGCAAATACATATATCTTCGTCTTATACACTTATAATTATACAATACAAATATTCCCCTGTCCAGTTCTCTTTTGCCTTTCTCTCTTTCTCGCTTTATACAGACACATATTATACAAAATACAATGTATAATTTATGTTTGTATAAAGCGAGAGAGAGAACGATATTTGATAGACAAACGTTTTATTTTGATTCAATTGTATACAAATTCAAATTTTATACTGATATACAAACACATAAAATTAAATTAAGAGACTCTCAATGATTTATACAAATGAGAGGCTGACAACAATTTATACAAATGGCCTGCCAGCGAAATTATACAAATCTGAAGAGGAGCCAGCGAATTATACAATTGCTTCTTTTGTATATATATATATAGCGAAATAGACTAGTCATAGCATGTTTGCTATGGAGTGCAATTATGCAAACTTTGTTATAGCATACAAATATGAATTTTGTGTTTGCTATATGTGAAAGTTGCTCATTTAATTAAAGCCCGTCCATAAAGCCCATATGTCATGTCACTTAAATCTGATTGGCCGAAGGGAATCCTATTCCAATCACAACTCCCCTATTCTTAAACTATAAATACGGGTCTTCATAATTCAGAAAGAGGACCAAGAATTCGAACAAGAAGCTATAGAAAGCTCATGGATCAAAAGCCGCAATTTCTCTACAAGTTCAAGAGTTCGAGAATTTAAGAATTGAAGAATTCAAGTGTTCAAGTTCAAGATTTGAAGAAGTCAAGATGAAGTTCAAAATCAAGTTTAAGAACGATCAAGATCAAGATCACCGGATTCAAAATCAAGCTCGAAGCCCTTGAATTCAACTAGAAAGTCAAGATCAAGATAAAGATCAAGTCAAAGTTCAAGTCCAAGTCCAAGTCCAAGTCCAAGTCCAAGTCCAAGTTCAAGTTCAAGTTCAAGATCAAGATAAATCCCAAGTTCAAGATAAATCCCAAGTTCAAGATCAAGCTTAAAAGCCCTTGAATTTATATTTGAAAAGGCGAATTCAAAGGAATCATAGAAATCGTAACACTCGCACTTTGAAATAATAAAACGATTGTTGCAATAATTTTTCCGTTCTTGATTATTATTTTCTCGGCGTGAATTTTATTGTCTACAGAGTGATAAGGACGTTTTTGATGGAGGCTTTCTCCTTATGGATAGTAAGATTATCGATACTCGTAGGGGAAACATCTGGGGGATCAGGAGGGAAAGGTGGAGTTGGGGGAGTACTGGAGTTTTCCTTCATGGGAGGTGTTTTGAGCTTCTTAGCTAGGGAGAAAAAGAAAAAGGCCCAAAATGAAATAGGAAATAATTAGTTGTGACTTGACTTAAATTGTCTATAATAAAATGTGCAAAAAGAAAGTTGTGAACAATTTAACATTAATGTTGTAGAAATAAATGCAAGAGAGAGAAACTTTATGCGCTTGTTTTTGTAGCTACTTCTTCACAATTATAATATAGTAGACATTTTTTTTTTCAATTTATTCACTCGCCTTATTTTATTTTGGTGATTAAAATTCAGATATAGTTAGTAGACTTCTGGTAGGAGAAAAATTATAATTAAAATTTAAAATGTTCAATCAACAATGGCCTTAGATGTAACTCCCTTAAAAGTATCACTATTCAAGTGAATAGCAATAATATTCAAAATTATTTAAGTAAAGTGTAGTATTTATATAAAGGTATGCTAAAAAAAAGAATAAATATGGTTCATACAAAATATCCTTAATGAGTTCAGACCTTCTTATTAAGAGGTTTGCATTTTTAGAATAATAACTTTGCATTTATAGACTCTATCTCCAATTGGAATGTTGTACTTTTACTTAAGCATATTTTCGAACTTCACCCCTTTATTCCAAGAACCTCTCTAAGCCTTTCGATTAAAAGACTACAAACTTCTTAGCGCACCTTCAAATGAAAGATTTTGATGAAGCTCAACTTGTATTAATTTTTTTTCTTTAAGGTAGTATATAGTATAGTACGTAATTTGTTACCAAGAAGAATTTGAAAGTCAAGAGGTTTGTAAATAGTGAAGGTTTAACTCCTTTTGTGCCATCAAGTACCTTGTCAAAGTTTGTATACTAGGTTTGTGAAGATAGAAAATTTATTTTTAATAAATCATCTTATAAGATTTTGTAAAAATAACATTAATTTAATTTTCTAGAGTTATTTTTTCTTTCATACTCACATTAGAAAAAAAAATTGTCTTTTTCGATGTTTGATCTAATTAACAGTTAACAAAAATTTATAATTGTTGATATTTTATCTGTAATGACACGTGAGGTCGTTATGAGCACTAGAACTATTTCGATCCTTCCCATAAATGTTAAATTAAAATTTTGAACTATTAGTTTAACTATGATCATTTAGTTGACGGGTGTTTGTTATATAATCAATGTGTTTGTTGGTAATTAATGGGTCAAGTGTGAAATTTATTTAATACCTATATCACTTGGCTATGTGTAAAAATAACAGTAATAGAGTTTATCACTTTTGTGTTCATAATTTATTTTAGGAAAAAATAAAAGGATGTCGAGAAACTCACTTGTGCATGGACGGAACATAAACACGAAGAGAAACCGAGAATATAAAGGCTTCAGATAGGCAAATTTCAACTGAACTTTAATTTTGGTGTATGCATACATTGATTGCTCCATATATGGATAATATTATTTTAAGAATATTGATTTGAAAAAGGAAGTGAATTGGTGAAATTTGATTGGATCTGTATGTGGTTCTTTTGGACCTAATATGACGAAAAGAATGATAAAAATGAGCGGTCAATTAATAATTGAGAATAATGAGTGAGCATTAGATTGGTAGTAGATTGGATGAGAATATGGGTTTTAAGTATTGCTTAGTTATTAGAGGTTACGTGTTATATATTGATTTTGGTTTCACAATTATTTTTACGATTATTATAATATGATTTAAGTTTTGATATATTGGAAGATGTAATTAAATATTAATTGTATTGTAATATATGAATACCATTAAATCTACGGTATTTGGAGAATTGGAGACTTACCCCTAGGCTTGAATTTGTGAATACGAGTCTTAACATGTTAATTGGCATTAAAATCTACTTGAGTAGATTTTTGGGTCTAGGCTAGGCATATAGTAATTAATATGGGTGTCTACACACTCATTTACTTACGAATTATGCTTACTTGATAGATTGGAAACGTTCTGAGACATTGAAGAAAGTAAAAGTGTGGGTGAATTAGCATGCTTAACTTCGATTCGTCGGTTGAGGTGGTTATGGCTTGTTCTATGTGATATAGATACTCTTAATAGTGATTGATAGTCATCGAGTAATGTTGTGAAATTTTCTATGTACTTAATTAATTATTATGGTTTGGATGATTTATATATTGTTGTGAATGTTCTGTAATTCCAAGACCGCGAAATTCATAAACTTGAACTTGCTCTATCAAAGTGATGTCTTGAATAAAGAGGGCTTGATGAAATATTGTTAAGGAAGTGGAAAGTGATGATAGAGAATTATAAATTAACTATATTGTTGGATCAGGTGCCACGAGACAACACAATATATTTGGATCAGGTGCCACGAGCCGGCACAATATTATTGGATCAGATGTCACGTTTAGGCATGGTAACATTGAAAATAAATTAAAATAATTACTTAATATACTCAATCTCAAAGAACCCACTTCCCAGAAGAGCTTAGCGTAGAGGTCTGAGTCCTCACATGCGTTCTTGATATTGTGGACTAATTATGTACTTGTGTCATTGTTGTTGTTTCTAACCACCTGCTAAGTGCTATAGTTGATTTTCCGTTATTACTTAATGCATATTAGTTTCTACTTTGAGTCGATCGATGATAATTACTAAATACATATTATCCTGTACTGATTCCTACTTGTATTTTTCTCGTTTTTCTTTTGTGGAGAGCATCAAGTGTACCAATTAAAGACTTCGACTCGTCCTCAATTCTAGCCAATCTCCAACACATCAGATCCTAGGGTGAGTTATTCTTTTTAGCTCGTATTTGATTCTCTCGGTCATGACATGGTGTCTTTAGTTTTCAGACACAAACTATTTTATTTATCTATTATGATGTCTTTGATACTCTTAGACTTGGTGTTTGGGGATTAAATGTCCTTGATGTGATGACTTTTAAGTTTTGAGAAACGATATGTAATAGACTCTAGAAGATTTTTATTTCTTACTTTAATAAGATTCGAGTTACTGCATTATTGTTGTAGTGCATAAGTTAAATAACTAATATAAGTTGGGGTTTGCATTCGTTGGTTCTCCCACCTAGAAGGTTAAGTTTGGGTGACACTCATGACACATTTTGGGTCATGACATTATCATACCAAATTTTTTCACTTTCAAGAAAAATATTATCATTACGTAAAATATATAAATTAGACTATGAAAAAGTTTCAAATATGTCTTTGAAGTACTAAATTTAACAAATATTCTTCGTTCAATTATTGATTAAAACATTTGTTTAATTTAACTAAAATGTCCAATTACTCCCCCACATTTTATTTTTCTTTGTACCTTATATATATTTCTTCTTTCTCACTTGTTTATTTTATAAATTTGAGAAAGCATAATTATTTTATCAATCATATTTTTTTTATGATTTTCTTTTTATATATTTTAAAAATACTTTAAAATGTTAATTATCCTATTTTATAACTTTGAGAAAAAAAAGTTTCTCTAGAAAGTTTCGTATTACATGTGGAAGTTGGAGCTCTCAAGATGACGAAATAATACTAGACATAAAGGGTAATTTGTATTACTATTTATTTTTTGTATTATATTATTGAATTCTTTTTATCTTGTTTATCTGGTCATGTATTGGAGTTTACATTTTTGTTATGATCCAATTAAATAAACTTAGAAATTAAACTAAATCAAGTGGATCTCAACAATTTTGGGGAATTTTCTCATGTTTATATGAAACAAAAATTGAAATCTATTACATAATAGAAACTACTAAGACCAAATGGAAATAACCGGAATAAGAAAGCTTCATAGATGAGACGAAATCGTAACTATAATAGAAGAAGAGTTGAGAGACAATTGAGGAACGTAAGAAAAATACTCAATTAACCATGCCTTTTTGAGGATTTAGAGTAACACCTTAGAAATTGAAAAGTCGAATTGGAAAGGAAAAGTTGTAGAAAATTATGCTAAAGCAGGTTCTATGGAAGTCATCTAGGGATCATAAAAAGTTCTATGGGTCGTAAGAACCAAATTGAGTTTAGAAAATGTAAAGTCTCTAATGATGATGTACAGATGAACATGACTAATCGTAGGAATTGTTATGGGTAGTAGAATGGAGTGATCCAAACTTAGTGAATTTTTAGACTTGAACTTGGGTTCTACGCATTGGTTCTACAAGCCGTATAAAGGACAACGGCCCATAGGAAAGTTTTGTGAAACTTGGCTAGATTTTGGCTCCCAGTACTTGACTCTATGGTTAATCAAGACGATTCGTAGAAAGTCTTATAGACTATAGGTCAGAACTATAGGAGTTGTCCAGTTATTTTAAATCAAGGGTGGCCTAATCTTTTTTGATCCAATTAGCCCCTAAACTATGTCGTTTGGACCCTATAACCATTTTTACTCTTCAAAACCTACCCCATTCACTCAAATTCAAAAAAAAATCTCAAAGAGTTTCTTCTCCAATTCTATCTCAAGTTCCAAGGAAGAAGACTAGGATTTCAAGAGCTTCAAGGTTCCTTGCTCCATATTTTTTGGACTTTGATTGCTAAGGTATGTGGAAATTAACCAATGGATACCTTTCATCCATTTGATTCTAAAAGAACTCAAATCTCCAATTCAACTTCACTCAATTCTCTTAGGTTTCATGTGATTCTCCATGGGTTCAATTTATTGTGATTCAATTACTTATATTCAATCTTATTATGTAGATTTGATATAATTACATGATTTTTCATTGATTTTACATGAACCCAGGCCTATCCATATTTTATGGGTATGAATTATGCTTATGAATTATGATTATGAATCTATGCATGTTTTACAAAAAAAAAAATGATTTATGACTAAAGAATATTTTTAAGAAAAACATCAAAGATTTTTGAAAGGTTTTCTCACATATGAAAGAAATCATAATTTAGATGCTTAAAAAGGAAGTGCCTTATGCACAGATTTATGAAATCATGATTTTGAAATGAGCTACTCTAATATGAACTTATGATGGGATTGGTAATCTTAGTTTTTGTCTTTCTAACTATTTTGATATGATTATGATTATGTCTTTTCCGTTGGGATTTACCTAGTACCTAGAGGACTTTGAGATGGAAGCTCTCCCGTTAATAGAGGTCGGGTCTCTAGAAGAAATCTTCTTGTCTTTAACTATACGTGCCCTCGTAGTATTGTCTTAAATGACCTAGCCAGTGGATTTACCTTAGCAATAATGAATGATACGAAGTCTACCTTGGTAAGTAGATTCCTCTTTTCGGTGTGAGGGTTACGTCAGATTTCATGTTATAGCTCACATGCTCTTATTGTCGGTTAATGGTAAATATCTCACAAATAAAATATGTTTTCTTCAAAGGTTTTATGAAAGCTTTCTTTATGATTTTAAGATGCATTGACCTTGTATACACTTCAAGATTTGGCTTTCAAACTTCACTAATGTCTTTACTTGGTCTTGCATATCCATGCTTCCAACTCATTATGATATCATGTTTATGTTTATGCATACTTCTCCATACTTAATGAATTCATAGTACTAATGCATATTTGTGCCTATACTGTCTCGTAATATAGGGCTCGACGCTCTTCCTTCCGGACGTAGTTAGATCGAAATTGCTCAGCTTGGACCACATGGATTGGGGAGTCCTCATGATTTGAGGGCAAAGCCATGGATACTTTTATAATTTTTATGGTCTTTTTAGTTTTAGACTTGTACGTGGTGTATGGGTTATGTCCGAATCAATCTTATGATGTTAGAAAGGCTATGTCAAATTTAGTAGTGTTCCGTATATTGCCTTATATACTCAACTGCTATCATTTATTTCATCTTATGCTTTGAGATTTATATCGATTATATCTCTTGAATTTTATTTCACTATGTCATGCTTATGTGAAGTGGCTGGTTTAGGGCCTCTCAGAGTCTTATTCACCACGTCACGTCTAGGGTGTACTTTGGGATTTTACAAAATTGGTATTCAGAGCATTAAGTTTTAGAAATGGTCTTAGGATGTCTGACAAGCTGTGTCGAGTACAGTCTTGTTCATGAGTGTGAAATACGCTACATTTATGAATATGAGGATACAAGGTGTTTAGAAAACTTCACTTCTTTCACTACTCTAAAGTCGTGCCATAGAGTTCATCTCTATAAAGGTCTTTCTCCTAACTCTTGTCTAATGCTTTTCAAGATATGCCTCCTTGAAGATCTAACGCGAGAAGGAATGCGGGTAACAATGTGGAGTTTGAGGTTCCTCAAGTGCCGATCGATCCTTTGGCCGATCAAGTGTCTAATGCTGAATTACAAGCCATTTTCCAAGTGTCGGATCAAGTTATGACGGTCCAAGATAATACAAAGGTCGTTGCTTCCGTGAATCCAAATATGGGTATGGAGGCAACTAGAGTGTGGGACTTTACTAGGATAAATCCCCTAGAGTTCTTTGGTTCCAAAGTTGATGAAGATCCCAAGACTTTGTTGAGGAAATCCACGAGATTGTAAATCTAAAATTTTAACCAACTTTACATGTAGAATTGAAAAAAAAAATACCAAATTATAAAATAATTGAGGAAACAATTCTAAAGCATTGGTTTTCTTATTACCTGTCTTGACCCATTTGTTATTTTGAACCATCTGGTTTAACACTTGTCTTGTTGGCCCTGTTTAACACTCGCCTTATTCTGCCCTATTTAAGCTTTGTCCTTGTCCGTCCCGCCCTTACCTCATTGTCATCCGTACTAATTAGTCCTAGTTTGCACATTACTTTTATTTTTGCTCTTCCATTCATTTATTTTATTTAGTAATGACTTTGATTTGAGTAAAATTGTAAAAATAGCTATTCCTTCTATCCAACAATAATTACTCACTATTAACTTGACACAAGGATTAAGTGTTAGTGAAAAACTTACAAGATAACAAAAAATACAAGATTACAATTGAAAATAAAAATGAAGAAATAAATCTCTTCAGGCTGAGGTGGGGATATATCGCTCTCTTTAAGGAAATTCAAGCCCACTGCAACAAATGTTCTTCACTGGTCCAGTAGTAGTCCTCTTGGCTTGTCCCCTCCAGGATACAACAGACTTCACAAAGTATAACTCAACAATTTTGGACAAGAGTTGAGTCCAAAGCTCCACAAAAGAAACATCTCCCTTCAACTAATAAAAACTCTCTTTTTGACAAACCTTATGCACTCTATATTTTCTTGTATCTAAACCAAATAAAGATCACCACTAATTATACTAGAAGAAGTCTTCCTAGCAATGAATAGAAAGATAATGGTGTAGTAAATAGTGAAGATAATGGTCTTAGGAGTTACATAGGTTACAAGGATAATGGAAGAATTAAGAATGGAATAATGAGAGGGGTAACCAATGCCTCTAACGTGCATTGGCACAACGGCCAACTTTCCAACGTTCACAAAAACGTTCATCACAAAGGCTAATGCAATAATGCCTTTGGTTATTAATTATCCACTAAGGCAAAAATGTTTATCCATTGCAAGCGATGATCCAGTAGATGCTCCAACGAATAGACAAACAAAAATTGTTAATGGCCATTTCAAGGTAGAATATAATATAATATTAAAATGCTGACCAACAATCCCCCACTCATTTTCATATTAATTAAGAGAGTCAATCAACTGAAGGACGACTACTATGCATAATGAAAGTGTGCTCTGCATTGAACCTTCACTTAGTGAAACAATAACTTTTATTCCAGAGTCGTAGTGGTCTCAGATTTGAACTATGACTGCTTAAGGAAAATAAAATATCACTGCTCACACATAATAATCAAATTGTTGACATGAGCTTTAAAGTCAGCATATTATGGCCATGTGCTATCCCAGTTTCATGAGTGCTTTTGCGAATAAGCTTAACTCTCATAGGAAGTGACCTACTTCCACACATCACATAGGTGAAATCTGTCGAGAGTGCTCCTATAAGCATAACACTCCATCCATACGGGCTACAGATATTCATTAAGAGTTTTATCAACTCAACCTTCGCAAACTACAGGACACAATGCACTCGCATCATAGGGAGGGAATAAAAAGATAGTGCATTTTTCACAACAAGATATCATATGATTAGTTTTTCCCTTTGAACCTGGTTATAGGATCTCTAGTCCCCAGGTTGGGTTTCCTCATATATGACTCAAGGATTTATAGGCTTTAATCCCATCCCCCTCGATGTGCTCCAGACCTTTTCTCTCGTTAAGGTCTTAGTAAAAGGATCTGCAAGATTATCACAAGATTTGACATAATCAACATTCATGGTACTATTTGTCAAATACGATCTTACATTACTGTGTTTCCTCTGTATAGGTCTGGATTTTCCGTTGTAATAACGGTTTTGAACTCTATCAATTGCAGCGGTGTTATCATAATGAATTAAAATAGGAGAAATTGGTATTTCAAAATAAGGTATTTGAAATAACAAATTTCTTAACCAATTCGCTTCCTCACTAGCTGAAGCTAAAGCAATTAGTTCAGCCTCCATGGTAGAGTTAGCAATAATAGTTTACTTTTTTTATCTCCAACAAACAACATCACCACCTAAAGTAAAGACATAACTAGTGGTAGAACAGGAATAACCTGATAAAGTGTTCCAATCTGTCTCACAAAAGCCTTCAAGTACAACAGGATATTTTTTATAGAGCAAACCACAAATTTTTGTTCCAATTAAATATCTCATAACTCTTGTTATAGCATGCCAATGTTCATTACCTAGCTTGCTTGTAAACTTGCCAAGTACTCCTACTGTATATGCAATATCAGGCCTAGTGCAATCAGTCACATACCTCAAACTTCCGATTATGCTAGCATATTCCTTTTGATCTATTACATCATTTTCACTTTCAATGGGAAATAAGTGAACACTTGAATCAAAAAGAGTTGCAACATGCTTGTAATCAAGAAAGTTATATTTTTTCAAAATTTTCTCAACATAATGTGATTGGTCAAGGAAAATTCCATCACATGTTCTTGTTATTTTTATTCCAAGAATAACATTTGCTTTACCAAGATCTTTCATATCAAAATGGCTTCTAAGAATATTCTTAGCATCATCAATAACATTCATGTTAGAGCCAAAGATCAACAAATCATCAACATATAGGCAAATAATCACATGTGAATTATTCCAAGACTTATGATATATGCACTTATCACACTCATTTGTTTTAAAACCATTTTCAATCATGCAAGAATCAAACTTTTCATGCCATTGCTTAGGTGCATGTTTCAAGCCATATAGGGATTTAGTAAGTTTACATACTTTGCTTTCTTGACTTGCTTCAACAAAAGACTCAGGCTGATCTATATAAATTTCCTCATTTAGGTCTCCTTTTAAAATAAAGTAGTTTTTACATCCATTTGATGAATTTGTAAATCAAAAATTGCAGCCATAACAATTAAAAGTCTTATGGATGTAATTCTTGTTACCGGTGAAAAAGTATCAAAAAATTCTAGGCCTTCTAGTTGTTTAACACCTTTTGCAACTAGCCTAGCCTTGTAGTTATCAATAGATCCATCTGGTTTCAATTTTTTTCTTAAGACCCATTTGCAACCAATAGTTTTACAACCCGGTGGTAAATCAACTAACTTCCAAGTTTTATTCGAAATCAGTGATTTCATTTCATCATCTACAACCTCTTTCCAAAAAATAGAGTTATGTGAAGATAAAGCTTCTTTTAAAGTGAGAGGGTCATCTCCAACATCAAACACAGAAAAATCAAGACCAAAATCTTTTTCTACTCTAGCTCTTTTACTTCTTCTTAACTCAAAATCATTGACTTCTTTATTTTTCAAAGTAGAAGTAGAAGAACTAGGTAGTGACAAAATATTTTGTTCAATCCTTTGACCCCCACTATTTATAGAATCAAAAGGAAACTTATTTTCATGAAAAATAGCATCACCTGATTCTATCACAATATTATTTTCAAGATTAAAAAATCTATAGGCGGTACTATTTGAAGCATAACCAAGAAAAGCATAAGTAGTAACTTTCTTACCCAATTTTGCAATCTTGGGATCCATTAGCCTCACAAAGGCTAGACAACCCCAAACTCTTAAATATCTCAAACTTGGCTTGTAACCTTTCCACAATTCAAAAGCTATCAATTTAGACTTTTTATGAGGCACACGATTCAACACATAACAAGCAGTTAAAATAGCTTCACCCCAAAAATTTAAAGGTATGTGTGACTCAATAAGCATGACATTAGTCAATTCAATCAAAGTTCTATTTTTCCTTTCCGCTACTCCATTAGATGAATGAGAGTAAGAAGGAGTAGTTTCATGAATTATTCTCAATGACCTAACAAAAGAATTAAACTCATTTGACTCTTATTCACAGCCTCTATCACTTCTCATTCTTTTTATTTTTCTACCAAACTTATTTTCAACCTCATGGAGATAAGTTTTAAAATTTTCAAAAGCATCACTTTTATTTTTCATCAAGTAAACATATGTAAACTTAGAAAAATCATCAATGAAAGTGAGAAAATATCTATTACCTCCATGAGTTAAAATTCCACCAAGTTCACAAATATCAGTATGAACTAATTCTAACAAATCAGTTTTTCTTTCCTTTTAGTGATTTTGGCTTTACTACAAGCCTCACACTTTTCAAAATTCTCTTTAATCATTGGGATTAATCCTAAACTACTCATGATTCCAACATAACGATCATTAATATGACACAAACGAGCATGCCAAAAATTAGTAGAAAAAAGCATATAAATAGAAGTAGAAGCTTTATTCACTTCTACATTCAATTTGAACAATATCCCATCACAAACATACTCCTTTACCACAAAATATCATTATTCACAATTACATATTGATCAGATTCAATAATCTATTTAAAGCCTGCTTTATTAAGAGGAAACTAGACATAAATTTTTTTCTCATGGAAGGAGTATAGAGTACATCTTTCAAAGTTAATACTCTTCTAGAAGTAAAACACAATTCGACATCTCCCGTTTCAAGCACTTGAGTTGTTTGTGAATCACCAAGCATGATGGTTTTGGGCTCCTCAAAATGAGTATATTTTTTAAACCAGTCTTTGTCATAACAGACATGACGGTTTGCACCAGAATCAGCCCACTATTCATCAACACTCTCAACAATGTTTATGTCGGTAATTACCGCCACAAAAGGTTCTTCGGTAACGTTTACCTGAGAGTTAGGACCACGTTTCCAAAATTTGCAAAATCGAGCAATATGCCCACTCTTGCCACAAACAAAGCACGGTCTCTTATCTTGAACTTGTTGATTTTGTGCTTGGTTATTTTCACCATTATTTTTCTTGGGAGGTCTACCATTGTTTTTCTTGAACTTTTTCTTCTTAGGCTTCAAGGAAGTATTTTTGTGAGTTTCAGGAGTAGCATTATTTGAAGTCATTAAATTTACCTTCGCTGTGATGTTGTTCTCTTCTGTTTGTAAAAGTGCATCTTGACATCTTGCCTCTTCTTCCATGAGGATTTTCATTATCAAGGTTTCAAGGGAGGTTTCCTTTTGTTTGTGGCACACAGTTTTTTGAAATTCCTTCCAAGAAGGTGGAAGTTTATCTACTATGCCACAAACAATAAGGTTATCTCCAATTTTTACCTCCTGGACCTTAGCTCTCCAACAGTCATTATAAAGTCTTGAGCTTGGTCTACCACTAATTTGTTGTCCACTATATGGAAACGAAAAAATCTACTAGCCGCATATTTTTTCGCTCCAACCTCTTCGGTATCATACTTACTCTGTAATGCTTTCCAAATTTTCTTTGCACTAGAGTAAGTTCTATCATAATAATCATAAAAATTATCAGATAGACAATTAAGAATATAATACCGACACTTATAGGAATCACCATCGTACTTTTTCACTTTCTCTAGATGAGAAATAGTTTCATCATCATTCATAGAGGTGATGCCTACTTTATTAGGATTCTTCTCAGTTAACACATAAAACACATTGAGAAGACTTAAGTAGAAAAGTATTTTACTCTTCCATCTCTTAAAATGGTTACCATTGAACCAAAATGGCTTGTTAAGGTCTCTCATCTTAACATCTGCGTTTTTTTCAATTTTAGCCATGGTGTATCTCCTTAAAATTGTTAGTGAAAAACTTACAAGATAACAAAAAATACAAGATTACAATTGAAAATAAAAATGAAGAAATAAATCTCTTCAGGCTGAGGCGTGGAGATATCGCTCTCTTTAAGGAGATTCAAGCCTATTGTAGCAAATGTTCTTCACCGGCCCAACAGTAGTCCTCTTGACTTGTCCCCTCCAGGATACAACAGTTTTCACAAAGTATAACTCAACAACTTTGGACAAGAGTTGAGTCCAAAGCTCCACAAAAGAAACATCTCCCTTCAACTAATAAGAACTCTCTTTTTGACAAACCTTATGCACTCTATATTTTCTTGTATCTAAACCAAATGAAGATCAAAAGTATTTTTACTAGAAGAAGTCTTCCTACCAGTGAATAGGAAGATAATGGTGTAGTAAATAGTGAAGATAATAGTCTTAGGAGTTACATAGGTTACAAGGATAATGGAAGAATTAAGAATGGAATAATGAGAGGGTAACCAATGCCTCTAATGTGCATTGGCACAATGGCCAACTTTCCACCATTCATCACAAAGGCTAATGTAGTAATGCCTTTGGTTATTAATTATCCACTAAGGCACAAATGTTTATCCATTGCAAGCAATGATCCAGTAGATGCTCCAACGAATAGACAAACAAAAATTGTTAATGTGGCCATTCCAAGGTAGAATATAATATAATATTAAAATGTTGACCAATATTAAGAAATACTAAATGATAGGGGTAATTTTACATAATCACCTTTATTAAATATAAGTCATCTAAACATTAAAAAAATGAATAGTATTTAATAGCAAGGGCAAAATAAATATAAAATGATAATTTATTCATTGATTTTATAAACTGAATACTTGAAAATTATATAGTGAACAAGTAAAGATAAATGGAGAAAGTACTACATACCCTGTCTAGTAAATTTACTTTAAAAAACAAGTGTTCGTAGTGGTCGAGGAGTCCGTTAGAAAATTTGAAATTAAACTCTAGATAAAGCATATATATTGCAACTTATTGAAACATAATCATGGGAAATTGTTATAGCTCTTGTAGAATTACTCCTTTTGTTTCATTTTATGTAGCATGTTTCATTTTATGTAGCATGATTTAATTTTCTTATTAGCCGATTCATCTTTTTTTTTAAATAATAAATTTCAATATTTAAAAATAATTTAATATCAACCTTTCTGTTACATTAATGACAATGCTTTTACTTTTATAGTAACAAAAATTTCATAGCATATTTAAGATCATTAGATTCAAAATATAAGTATTATTTTTATATAAATATTGTGTTTAGTTAAATGATATCATCTAAATAGAAACGGAGAGAGAACTTATATATAAAATTAGTTCACGGCAAAAAAAGAAGAAAATCCCCAAACGATTGAGAGAATAAAAATTAAATGAAAAGAAAGTATCAACTATTGATATTTTAGTTTTCACCATGACTCAATTATTCGTGATTCTTTTTATGGTAGGGACTGCAGAAGGTCTAGGGTTCCAGCTAGAGAAGGTAATGGAGCATTTTCAAAATAAAATTATCTTAAATCAGTATCATATACTGTACTGGTATCATTAAGATTGATAATTTCGCTTAATTGATACTAAATCTGTATATATATATTGTATTGGTATCATTAAGGTTTCTTGTTTTGAAATTACTCATTAATCAACGATATATACTCTTATAGTATCATTGATTAATGAGTAGTTTCTGAACAAGAAACCTTAATGTTACCATATATATATATATATATACACACACACCCTTATAATATCATTGACTAATGAGTAATTTCTGAACAAGAAACTTTTAATGATACCAATACAATATAAATATTCTAATTTAGTATTAGTTAAGTAAAAATTATTAGCCTTAATGAATGGAGGGTACGAGTTGTAATTATTTATGAGAGAATGGGTATTTTAGGAATTACTTTGGGTTTGGATATGAGCTTGTAATTATTTTGGATTTTATGGCCCATTTATGTAGTTTTTTCATTTATTTAAGAGTAAATTTTAGGAATAACAAACATTAAAAACATATTTGCGCTCTATAGCTACAATTTTGCTATTTGCGCTGCATAGAAAACATAGTTTGCTATGGATATGTTTGTTATGGAGCATTTGATTTGTATAAATCGCGGTGATTTGTATAAATCGGGCGTCTATGTCTATAAAAAATGTGTTTGTATATGTATATATTCTTTGTGTTAGACTAGAATGGCAAGTGAGATTAGGAGAGAGAGGAGAGAGGCGAGTGAGAGAGAGCAGAGAGTGGAGAGAGGTGAATTGTATATGTGTAGAATGTCCCTCGGTTGAGTTAAGGGAGTTAAAGGCCCAACTTCAGGAGTTATTAGGTAAAGGTTTTATTAGACCGAGTGCATCTCCTTGGGGTGCTCCAGTTTTATTTGTGAAGAAGAAAGATGGTAGTTTTCGGATGTACATAGACTACAGGTAGCTGAATAAGGTAACTATTAAGAACAAGTACCACATTCCTCGCATTGATGACTTGTTCGATTAGTTACAGGGTGCTTGTGTCTTCTCTAAAATTGATTTGAGGTTCGGTTATCATCAATTGAAAATGCGGGTAACAGACGTGCCAAAGACTACTTTTCGAACCAGGTATGGGCTTTATGAATTCTTAGTAATATCTTTTGGGCTTACGAATTCCCAACTGTTTTCATGAGCCTGATGAACGGAATTTTTAAGCCATATCTAGATATCTTTGTTATTGTATTCATTAATGATATACTGATATACTCAAAGAGCAAGAAGGAACATGAGGAGAATTTGAGAATTGTATTGGGGTTGTTAAGGGAGTAAAGGCTTTATGCCAAATTCTCCAAGTTTGAGTTTTGGCTCGATTTAGTTTCCTTCTTGAGGCATGCGGTTTCTAAGGATGGAGTAATGGTGGACCCCACTAAGATTGAAGCAGTCAAGAGTTGGGTAAGGCCGACTAATGTGTCAGAGGTAAGGAGCTTTGTTGGGTTAGCTAGCTACTACCACCGATTTGTTAAGGGATTCTCTTTCATTGCTTCCCAGCTAACCAATTTGACCAAGCAGAATGCTCCATTTGTATGGTCGGATAAGTGTGAAGAAAGCTTCATGAAACTCAAGACCTTGTTGACTACTGCACCAATCTAGCCTTGCCAGTGGAAGGTGAGAATTTCATTGTTTATTGTGATGTATGTTATTCTTGTTTGGGTGCAATGCTAATACAGGAGAGGAATGTAACTGCCTATGCTTCAAGGCAATTGAAAGTGCATGAACGTAACTATCTGACCCATGATTTGGAGTTGGCTGCAGTTGTATTTGCATTGAAGTAGTGAAGGCATTATCTATATGGGGTCAAGTGTGAAGTGTATACAGATCATCGCAGTTTACAATATGTGTTCACTCAGAAGGATTTGAATTTGAGGTAGAGGAGATGGATGAAGTTATTGAAAGACTATGATATTACTATTTTATATCACCCAGGAAAAGCTAATGTTGTGGCAGATGCCCTAAGTAGAAAAACAGGGAGCATGGGGAGTTTAGCCCACTTACAGGTTTCTAGACGCCCATTGGCTAAAGAGGTGCAAACTTTGGCTAATGACTTTATGAGGTTGGACGTACTTGAAAAGGGAGGATTCTTGGCCTTTGTGGAGGCAAGATCTTCTTTTCTTGACAAGAGTAAGGGAAAACAGTTTGATGATGAGAAGCTGAGTCGAATTCGAGATATGTTATTGTGGGGAGAGTCTAAAGAGGTTGTGATTGATGAGGAAGACGTCATGAGAATTAAGGGGCCGGTGTGTGTGCTCCGTGTTGATGATTTGACTTATACTATTCTGATAGAGGCTCATAGTTCGAGGTATTCTATACATCCTGGTGCAACTAAGATGTATCGTGATATGAGGCAGCATTATTGGTGGGGTAGAATGAAGCATGACATTGTTGATTTTGTTGTCCAATGTCTGAATTGTCAGCAGGTAAAGTATGAACATCAAAGGCCTAGAGGGACACTTCAGAAAATGCCCATTCCCGAATAAAAGTGGGAAAGAATTGCAATGGATTTTGTGGTTGGTCTTCCAAAGACATTGGGTAAGTTTGATTCTATTTGGGTAATTATTGACAGGCTAACTAAGTCTGCTCACTTCATTCTGGTCAAGATGACTTACAATGCAGAGAAGTTAGCCAAACTCGATATCCGTGAGATTTTTCGATTGGATGGAGTTCCAATTTCCATCATATCAGATAGAGGTATGCAATTTACTTCTAACTTTTGGAGGACCTTACATGTTGAATTAGGTACTAGATTGGATCTTAGTACTGCATTTTACCCTCAAACCGATGGGCAATCTGAGCGAACAATTTAAGTGCTGGAGGATATGCTTCGTGCGTGCGTGATAGATTTTGGTGGTCATTGGGATCAGTTCTTACCCTTAGCAGAGTTTTCGTACAAAAATAGCTATCACTCGAGTATTGATATGGCCCCATTTGAGGCATTGTATGGGAGGATATGTAGGTCTCCCGTTGGTTGGTTTGATGCATTTAAGGTAAGACCTTGTGGTACCGACTTTTGAGGGAATCGTTAGAGAAAGTGAAATTTATACCGGAGAAGCTTCTAATAGCTCAGAGCAGGCAGAAAGAGTGTGCAGATCGAAAGGTCAAGGACTTAGAGTTTATGGAGGGTGAGCAAGTATTGCTGAAAGTTTTACCCATGAAGGATGTGATGCGGTTTGGTAAGCGAGATAAGCTTAGTTCGAGGTATATTGGGCCATTTGAAGTTCTTAAGTGTGTGGGGGAGGTGGCCTATGTATTGGCCTTGCCTCCAGGTTTGTCAAGAGTGCACTTGATATTTCATTTGTCCATGCTGAAAAAATACCATGGTGATGGAAATTACATTATTCGTTGGGATTTGGTCCTACTTGATGAGAATTTGTCTTATGAGGAGGAGCCTATAACTATTCTTGATAGGGAGGTCCGCAAGTTGAGGTCAAAGGAGATTTCATCTATTAAGGTTCAGTGGAAGAATCGATCAGTTGAAGAGTCAACTTGGGAGAGTGAGGCTGATATGCATGAAAGATATCCACACCTTTTTATCGATTCAGGTACCCTTTCTTACCCTCGCCTTCTTTTGATCGTTCGAGGACGAACGATGGGTAAATTGGTATCTAATGTAACGGCCCATTTGTTCGTTTTGACTAGTAGAGCTTTTTAGTTTATAAAATACTTTCCAATAGATTCTAAATGGGTATTTTGGACTATTCGTAATTATAATTATGAAATTAGTGGGGTAGTTTTAATAATTTATTTAGTTGGTGGTTAAAGAAAAAATAGTAAAATAAATAGTGGGTCACTTTTACCACTTTTTATAATAGGTTATATAATAATTAGGGTAAAAATAATTTGTAGAAGAATAGAAAAGAATGGAAGAGGAGAATAACAGAAAGCAGCGTGAACGAAAGAAGAATGCGAGCGACTCAGGTAAATCATCCGCCAAATTTTTGTATTAGGAATATTGGTATGAATTATAGTATAATCATTATTATTATAATGTTGGGTGAAAGAATGAAATTGTGGATGTTATGCGTATGTGTTTACTGTCGTTGCAGTTCTTTACCTTTGCAATTCAGTCGGCTCTGCATACTAATTTCGGTAGTGTGTAATTAATGGTTGCTGGAGGGATAGTTTTACCAATTTAATAATGTGAATCGGAAAGAAGTTAAAATTGAAATTGGGTAACAATAATAATTGAACGATTAGGGATAGTGTTTCGGGTTAGCATTTTGGGGGCTGAAAATTGGTAGTGACTAATGATTGCCATGATGATGGCAATGATTGGGTAATAATGACTTAAATGTGCGATTATTTAAGAATGGACTAAGTTCAATTCAGGCAGAAAATTTTGCATCCTAGTGTACTGGTAGATTAACGCCAGTGATTATATCCGTCTTTGATGTTGAGATTCTTTTTATATGTTATCCCACTATAATTTAAGTTTTAACTTATTGAGATAGGTAATTAAATATTAGGTGTATCGTATTGTTCGAATACTGTAAAAGTTATGATAATTGGAGAAATTGAGACCTACCCTTAGGTTGGAACTTTAGGAAATTGATTATAGAATTAGGTGAGTTTTTGGGTCTAGGCTGGACATAAAATAATATGAGTGTTTATAGACTCGTTAACTTACAAATTATGCACATATACTTGATAGATTGGAAAGGTTCGGAGGCTTTAAGGAAAGGAAAAGCATTGGAGAAGTAGCTTGCTTGACTTCGATTCTTCGGTGGAGGTAGGTGATGGTTTATTCTATTTGATAGATAGACTCTTAAATAGCGATTGATATAGATTAAGTGGTATTGTGAAGTCCTCTATGTACTTGATTGTGTGGTTGTGTAGCTTGGTTGTGTGGTTTGTGATTGGTCTGAAATCCTGAGACCGTGGAATTTATAATCTTGAACCCTCCCTATCGAAATGATGTCTTGGATAAAGAAGGCTTGATGAAATATTGTTAATGAAGTTAAAAGTGGTGATAATAAATGATAAATTAACGATATATTGGATCGGATGCCATGAGCCGGCATGGTATTATTGGATCGGGGGTATCATGTTCCGACACGGTATTATTGGATCGGGGTATCATGTTTCGACACGGTATTATTGGATCGGGGTGTCACGCTCCGACACGATATTATTAGATCGGAGTGTCACGTCCCAACATGGTAACATTAAAGGAAAATATATTGAATTAACTTAATGTACTCAATCTCAAAGAACCCATTTCCCAAATGAGCGTGGTGTGGAGGCATGAGTCCTCGTATGTATGCTTGATATTGTGATTGATTGCGTACTTGCTTTCGTTGTCACTTGTTCATGTTGTTTGTTGCTTACCACCTGCTAAATGTCATAGTTGATTTTATACTATTATTCATTGCATATTAGTTTCTATTTTGGGTTGACCGATGATATCTATTCAGTACGTGTTCCTTGTACTGACCCCTACTTGTGTTTTCTTCATTTTCTTTTGTGGAGTGCAACAAGTGTACCATCAACTTCGACTCGCCCCCAGCTCTAGCTAGTCTCCAGCACATCAGATTTCAGGGTGAGCTATTCCTTCTAGCTCGTGCTGGATTCTCTTAGTCATGGCATAATGTCCTTAAATTTCGGACATAGACCATCTTATTTACTTATTTTGGTGTCTTTAATACTCTTAGACTTAATATTTTGAGAACATATGCCCTTGATGTGATGACTTTTAGGTTTTGGGGATAATATGGAATAGACTTTAGAGGTTTATTTGATTGGTTACTTTAATAAGTTTTGAGCTTCTGCATTATTGTTGTTATTCGTAGTTGAATTATTGATATATGTTGGGGTTTATATTCCTTGGTTCGCCCACTTTGGAGGTTAAGTGTGGGTGCCACTCACGACTAGTTTTGGGTCGTGAAAATAATTGTATATATGTAACTACTATGTATATGTATCAATAGTTGTGTTCGTATATTTGCATAAAATTTTAATTTGTATACAACTGAATCGAGTTAATATACAATTGAATTGAGTTAAAACATTTGTATTTGTATATCGAATACCTCTGTCGCTTTATACAAACACAAAAATCAACAGAGGGATATCGAATACCTCTGTCGCTTTATACAAACACAAAAATCAACAGAGGGAAAGGCAAAAGAGAACTGAGCAAGAGAAGATTTGTATTAGTATAATTATAAGCGTATAGGAGAGACACTACAAAAAAATGCTCAATTTATGGGGGTTATTTTGTCAATTTGAGGCAGTTTTTGACCTTCACAAAAAGAATTGAGGCGATTTTTTAAAACGCTACAATTACTTGTGTCACGAGCATATTTGTGGCGATTTTAAGAAACCTCCATGACGACCCCCACAAAATTATCTTTTTATTTTAGAGGTTTTTTACGTCAATTTGTGACGGTTTACAACCTCCATTATACCATTTTTAATATTCAAGGAAAATATATCTGCATGGGTTTAAAAATGCCACAATATGATATCAATATTCGCGAAATCTAATTTGTGAGTGTTTGAGACCGCCACAATTGTTATATTTCTATAAAAAAAATATTGCATCAAGCCTTTGTTAATACATATAAATACTTTCTAAATATTTAATGTAAATCAAATTTCATTATACAAATCAATAATAAAAAGCTTACAAGTTGAAATTCATGTCAAATTCAGTGATAAATCTCATGTATAGCAACTTGAACGTTACAATTTAAAATCTAAAATAGTGTCATATAAGATAAATACTAAAAACAAGTACTATGCATTTATTTGGTGACTTGAGTTGGTGTCATCCTATCTTTTTTTCAAGGTGAAGTAAGTTCAATCTTCATCATCATTAAGCTGAAACTATGAAATCATAAAAACTTTATACGTTAGACAAACAAATATTAATATATACATATCTTTGTACACCTTGATACAAGAAGAAAATTCAAAATTTAATTCATCTAAAACATAAATTTATATGAACCTTTGGCTTTATTAGTGAGTTCATACTCATCAATTAAAAAACAATGTAAATATATTTAAGCTCTCACCCAAAATGAGTAAACCGATGTGGTTTATTTTTACCCTACCTTGTTAGTCATTTAAGTCTGATGTATGAAATAGTTATATTTCTCCTTCGTTAAAGCAAGTAACATTACACAAATATTAAAAAATTACAAGGTTGAAGGCACTAATACGACAATCTACAAAATGTTATTCTCTAAGGTTACTTATTTTGTTAGGAAATAAACATACAATAATAGAAAAAACATGAAACTGATAATTCAAAACTCAATTCTCAGATGAGCAAAACAAATTTGATAGGTGTCAATAAGAATTAAACTAATTCACGATTTTATAAAACACTAGTCATCATTTTTATCTAAATAAAAATAAAATTGAGGCTTATCTGCAATCAATTGAAGGCCACATATAATTTTCTTTATGATGCGGCAAAAATTCAAAAAATATCTTAAAATATATAAAAGTATGGCTACATTAAGTTTAACAACTTACAAAATACATAATTATTTACAAATAAAAAAAATATTAATATAAATCTCAAATTATAGTGTGAATTTTGAAATTCATGTGACAGATAATTACCTTTTTCATTCAAAAAAATATTACGATCAAATCCATATGTTATACAAACTTGTTGCTTTGAGAACTCTACTTTATAAACCTACAAACAAAAAGTCAACTAAAAGAATTACACAAACTAAAAAAAATAAGATTGAACAGAAGATAAAATAAGCAAGGCAAAAAACAAGAAGGGAGAGTCTTTTAGGAACTACCGAATTGTGGAAGTGGGAAAGTGGGAGAGAGACTTGGGAGTTTATTTTGTGGTGAGAAAGGAGGAATTTTTTGTATTTGTTTTTGTTTTAAATTTCCTTGGGGGGGGGGGGGGGGGATTTTAGTCCGTAGCAAATTTTAATTTTTGAGGAAAAAAGGTAAGCATTTAGGATTTTGGTTGGACTAATTAGGTGGATTTAGGTTAAACTAATTAGGTTAAAAATGTTTTCGTTATAACTACTAGTAACTAGTAATTAAAATATTTTATCTTAAAAATCAAATATTATAAGAGCTTAAATAAAGTTAAATGAACACACAAATAAATATAATAAATATGAATTTTGATATGACCTCTAAATTTTATTTTAAAATACGTAGATATACTCAAAGAAATAAAAACTAAAAGTAGGATTAAAATTATATTTAACTCATTAACATAAAATGATCTAAGCCAAAATCAAACTTAGTAATGTGTTGTTTAGCCTTAAAAATTAAAAAGTAAGTGTAATTAATAGGTAGTAATTACATAGTTTAGTAATTACACAATATAATTATTAGGATGATTCATATTTTTATCATATAATTATAGATATATTATTATATTGCACAATTATAATTACATATTTTGATTAATTTTCAAAATAAATTTAATTGTCAAAAATTAATATAAAGTAGTAATATATATAAAAATAAAACACTGAAAATAAGTTGAATAGACAGAGTAGAAAAATAATATTTTGATAGTGTATATATAGGGTCATGAACATGCATCCTATTAAAATGAAGCAAGAGAACGCACGAGTATTTGTGCCATTGTGTGTATACATATATTGTATTAATTAAATTTTATTACAATTTGTCATAAATTAAAAAATATGAATATTTAGGACATATAAAAATAAAAGATATATAAAAGGGATATATTTTCTAAAATTAATGAATTTACAATTTCTGGGGGTTGATAATCGCCACAAATAATATGAAATTGTGGCGATTTTCGAACCTTATTGGATCGGAGTGTCACGTTCCGACACGATAACATTAAAGGAAAATATATTGAATTAACTTAATGTACTCAATCTCAAAGAACCCATTTCCCAAATGAGCATGGTGTGGAGGCATGAGTCCTCGTATGTGTGCTTGATATTGTGATTGATTGTGTACTTGATTTCGTTGTCACTTGTTCATGTTGTTTGTTGCTTACTACCTGCTAAATGTCATAGTTGATTTTATACTATTATTCATTGCATATTAGTTTCTATTTTGAATTGACCGATGATACCTACTCAGTACGTGTTCCTTGTACTAACCCCTACTTGTGTTTTCTTCATTTTCTTTTGTGGAGTGCAGCAAGTGTACCATCGACTTTGACTCGCCCCCAGCTCTAGCTAGTCTCCAGCACATCAGATTTTAGGGTGAGCTATTCCTTCTAGCTCGTGCTGGATTCTCTTAGTCATGGCATAATGTCCTTAAATTTCGGACATAGACCATCTTATTTACTTATTTTGGTGTCTTTAATACTCTTAGACTTGATATTTTGAGAACATATGTCCTTGATGTGATGACTTTCAGGTTTTGGGGATAATATGGAATACACTTTAGAGGTTTATTTGATTGGTTACTTTAATAAGTTTTGAGCTTCCGCATTAATGTTGTTATTCGTAATTGAATTATTGATATATGTTGGGGTTTAGATTCCTTGGTTCGCCCACTTTGGAGGGTAAGTGTGAGTGCCACTCACGACTCCTTTTGGGTTGTGAAAATAATTGTATATTTGTAACTACTATTTATATGTATCATTGGTTGTTCGTATATCTGCATAAAATTTTAATTTGTATACAACTGAATCGAGTTAATATACAATTGAATCGAGTTAAAACATTTGTATTTGTATATCGAATACCTCTGTCGCTTTATACAAACACAAAAATCAAGAGAGAGAAAGACAAAAGAGAACCGAGCAGGAGAAGATTTGTATTAGTATAATTATAAGTGTATAGGAGAGAGAGATATGTACTTGTATTTGTATATACATTCTCTCTTGCTTTATACAAACACAAACACAATTTATACCTTTGTGTTTGTATAAAGTGAGAGAGGTGAGGGAGAGAACTGAGAGCGGCAAGCGAGATTTAGGGGAGAGAGGCAAATGGCAATGTGTGTGCTACGAATTGGACTTAAATGAAACTATATCTATATCATTTATTTTAAATTAATAGTTTGATATACTGCACATTTTCCCCTTTATTTAATACCCTTTACCATTTGGACCATATAAATTAATTTAAATTAGTTGAATTTAACATTTTATTTAGATCACAATTTGGGAAGGAAAAAAAAAGGTTAGGTAAAAACTTCACCTGTGTAGCCAACCCAGAACGCCTGCACATCGAGGTAAAGTTTCAAATACCTAATTGTTTAATAGGTAGTATATTAGAGTCTTATTTAGGATGTTTAGTGCTTACTCGGAGGATTTAGATTATTATATTAAAAACTTATAAGTGAATAGACCCTTTAAAAGTGAGGTTGTTTAAATATGACTTTGGAGCCAATGATTTGGCAATAATAACTAATGATGAGCCAATCATGAGGGAAGGTAATAGTTTATCGGATAAGTTCACCATTTGGTTTATGTTATGCGTACAGGGAGTTTTATGGATTAATTATAGGGTTTGGTGGGTTAGGCATTGTCCGTGACTTGGCTTTGATTTTTGGAATTTCTTATAGTTATCATATGATGATTCAAGTTTTGATATATGGGTATATGTAATTAAATATTAGGTGTATTATTTTATATGAATATCATTATATTTATGCTATTTGAAGGAATTAAGACTTAACCCTAGACTTGAAATTTAAAAATATGGGAGTTGACATGTTAATTGACATCAAGATTAGGACTTGATTATAAATTTGTGTGAGCTTTTCGGTCTAGGTTAGACATATGTAATATGGGTGTTGTTAGTTTCAAAATCCTAGTGTGATTAATTATTTGAATAGATTGCATTGATTTAGAAGCCCAACGAAAAGGGAAGGCTCAAGCCCCAGAGTGATTGTTCGATTATTTGAGGCAAGTGGATTTCTTGACCCTTGTTAAGTGTGTAGAATCATGTATTTCCTTGTGGTATGTATTGGGAGTAATGGGACTTGATGATGGATTGACTTGTTCTTATTGAATAATTCTAATGAGAAAAAAGGGTAATAAAAGGCAACTTGATTATATATTGATGTGTCATGTGTTAAGAATGATTGGAGAGAATTATTTATTCATAATTGATGTTGTATCACGATTGTGTTGTTTTGAATTGTGCATTGATATGTAAATGGTGGTCTCATCATTAATTGTGTGAACATGTCATTTCATTAGTTCTGAGACATGATTGTAAAAAGTGTTATGTAAATTGAGGAAGAATGAGGAATTAAAAAGGATGTATCATTTCGAGGGATGTGTTGTATGTCCAACAGATTCTAGTATTGAGGGTTCTGTCACACACCGCAACGAATGTATGTACTGACAAGTCCCTCATGGGTCCCGTACTGAGAGACAACGGGTGTGTATCACTAGGTCAAACATGCATCACCATACATGGCATCATATTTCATTGTATTACATATCTTTATCATGGTGAACTTGTGAGTGCTTTTCTATGGAACTTGAGATTATCGAACTTGATCCAGTGTATTGTTGATCAGTTATCATTTGAGTGTTGAAGACATACTCAGGAAAAATAGACTCCAAGTGCATAATTGAACTCAAAATGTCTCAATCATAACTTACTCATGGAATATCTGGAAATACTTAATAAAACATAAGTAACTGTCTCAAGGTTTCAAAACATCAACAAGGAAAGTAATGAAATAATCCTCAACTTCTAGCTATCTATGAAGCCTTCAATACTAAGATAGATGTCGGAATAGAACCCACGACAACTTAACACAAGCAGGAAATATGTGTGAAGTCCTCCCAAAAGCAAAGAGGCACACCAAAGCTAGTTAGAATGCAAATAGTATCAACAAAGCGCCTATTGATGACCCTAAACACATGTATCTGCGTCATAATAAGATACACGTTGAATGACATCAATACATTGATTGTACAAGTATGACAGGGGAAACTGAAATCATAAATAACTGAACTGATTAGGCTGAAAGACATACTCACCTCAACTCAACTCCAATATAAAAGCAATAATAAGAAAGGCAATACTTAAAGCTTGAAAAACAGTAGATATCAACTCAAGATGTATAAAAATACAGTAAGTTATTTTTTACTCTTTTTTGGGAAATTCTCTAACCAAAAAATATCACTATGAGTTATGTGATGATACACCGTCTCGCCCATGCTGCTAGAACTGTCTTATACCTTGTTGGGGTATAGAACACCTCAACTAAGTGGATCCACTAAGTTATGCTTAAAAGCAATACAGAGTCGTCTAAAAAGTACAATCCTTTATACATGTTAGATAAATGGTTTATGAGGATTGTGAGTTGTCTGAAATCATCCCCATATCGGGGCTCAATACTACTCCCACAAATATATAAACTCATGATCAAATGTATAAAACATAACTCTTTCTCAATTTGAGGTAATTACTCAAAAGACCCTCTTGAAAGAGGTAATACTCTGAAATATCTCTAAACTCATAAACTCATTTAGAAATCAATGTTTCTCTCTTTTTAAATGTAAATGTGTTACATTTAGGAATACTTAGTTCTCTTATACTTTTTTCAATCATGAATACAACTCTTCTCAATCTCATATTTACCTTCTCAAGACTTAGAGGGTGTTTGGATTAGCTTAAAAGTTGGTCAAACCTATTTTTAGGTCAGTTTTTTACTTTTGAAAATATTTGGTAAATATAAAAAATAACTAAAATAAGTCAAAAATGACTTAAAATAAGTTAGGAAGTGTTTGGAAAGGTCATAAATGACTTAAAATAAGTCAAAAACCAAAAGTAGGTCTCCCCCTACTTTTTGTTTTTTTGACTTAAAAGTCATTTTAGTTTGACTTTTTATTTTTAACTTAAAAGCTACTTTTTTTAAGCCAATCCAAATAGCCTCTTAGTTCAAAACAATTGTTGATTACAAAAGAATTCTCAAAATTACTCAAAAAGACCTCTTGAACTTTCCTCTTAAACTCACTTTAGTTTGGAATGTAAATTAAACCATGTGATTAGGACATGTAGGATCTCTCAAAGATTAACGGAGACTCTAGAAGCTAATACAAAGAGGAGAATGTAGTCACAATTCAAAAGAAACACGTTCGAAAAGAAGCACGAAAAGAAAAAGGACTAGACAACCCTAGCGCACTGGTGGTGCGTTGCCCAGGGCCTGAACTTCAGAAGTCAGGCCTTGGTGACTGCTGGCGCGTCACCCTAGGGACTGAGCTGTTGATGTCAGGACTTACAGCTATGGTGGCGCGCTTCCCCAGGCCTCTACACAGAAAGTCCGACAAATTTTTCTACTCATTTTAGGGCCCTAACTCATCTAGAATTGGGTGATTTCTTCTAAGCTCTTCTTGATTCTCAAACCCAATACGAATTCATAGAAATTTCATACACTTCCTTTCAAAAATCACAACTCATACTCAAGATCCTCAACCCAAGAAACTCAAAACTTCCATTGTTAAAGAATGAAACTAAAATAAAGAACTACTCAAAAATCTCTTAACATAACAATTTCATGGACGAATTCATGGATTATTTAGATGTATGCTGTGAGGACAAACTAGTCCAACACTGTGAAAAGCCTTACATACGTGGTATGAAGGATCTTTTTGGCAAATGCCACAAGTCTTGAAGAACGCTTGAACTTAACCCTTTTTCTCCTCTTGATACCTCGCTCTAAGTCCCTAAGTGTTTTGGAACGTGAATAGGTGATTTAGAATCTGATTAGACCCTTAATTGGGTCTGGAAAAACGTGCTAAGCCTAGTGGGAAAAAGGAAATACCGAAATACCCTTTTCTAAAATGAATGAAATACCTTAACTAGAGAGGCTTCACTCAAACACGCATAACTTTTTACTCTGAGTTTGAAATTGAGAAAACTTGGCGTCGTTGGAAAGGGGACTCAAAGACCTTCATTTGATAGCTCATGGGCCACCTAATGCTTTATGTGCTAAAATATATGGTTGTTTGAAGTTGACCAAAATTAAAAATTAATGGGTAACTTATACAAACCTCTATTTAGCTATTTCGAAGTTCGAGGTGTTACAATATCTCCCCATTGGGAACATTCGTCCTCGAATGAGGTCACACTACGTAGAACATGGGTGGGAAGCATCTAACAACCCCCAACTCAGTCACACAATATGCAATTAACATAAATTCAATATATCAACTTAAAAAGTACTTTATAAAGAGTTAGTACCTTGGTTTGGGACTGGTTCGAAAGGAAAGAGATGAGGATATATCTTTTTCATATCCTTTTGAGCTTCCCAAGTAGTTTTCTAAACAAACTGATTCATCCATAAGACCTTGATTGATGCACCCTCTTTGGTTCTCAATTTGCAAACCTGACGATCAAGAATCTAATCGGGCATCTCCTCATCAAAAGATAGGTTGTTCTTGATACCAATATTCTTGGTAGGTACGATAAGTAAAGAATCGTCCATACAATTCTTTATCATAGAAATGTAAAATATCATATGGACTGCTGCTAACTCTAACGGTAGCTCTAACTCATAAGCTATGTTGCCAACTCATTTGGATATCTTGTAAGGACTCATGTATCGAGGACTAAGTTTTCCCTCCTTACCGAATCTCATAACATTCTTCATAAGTGAAACCTTCTAATAGACCCAATCATCAACCTCAAATTCCAAGTCTCTTCTCCTAAAATCTCTATAGGATTTCTGACAACTTTGCACTGTTTTCAGCCTCTCTTGAATAGTCTTCACTTTCTCTATGGCTTGATAGACCAAGTCTGTCCCTAAAAATTCAACGTCACCAACCTCAAACCAACCACTAGGAAATCTACATCTTCGCCCATAGAGAGCTTCATAAGGAGCAATTTGAAAAATGGAATGATAACTGTTATAGTAAGAAAACTCTATGAGAGACAAATGGTCATCCCAATTACCTTTGAAATCTATGACACATGACCTCAACATATCCTCTTTGGTCTGAATTGTGTGCTCTGCTTGTCCATCCATCTGAGGTTGAAGAGTAGTAATCAAATTTACCTTTAAACCCAAACCTTTTTGGAAAGACTTCAAAAAATGAGCGGTGAATTGAGCACCTCTATCTGCAATGATAGACATGGGAACTCCATGAATTCGTACTATCTCTTGAATGTATAATTTGGCATAATCTTCTACTGAATTTTTATTTATTACCGGTAATAAATGGGATGATTTAGTCATCCGATCTACAATCACCCAAATCGAATCATGCTGCCTACGAGATCTTAGCAAGCCAATAATGAAGTCCATATTAATCATATCCCACTTCCACTCTGGAAGAGCTATGTTCTGAGCCACACCACTGGGCCTCTGGTGTTCTAACTTGACTTGTTGGCAATTTAGGCATATAGAAATGAACTCTGCAATGCACCTCTTCATACTACTCCACCAATACACTTCTCTCAAGTCATGGTACATCTTTGTGGAACCAGGATGGATTGAATATATGGAACTATGAGTTTCTGCCATGATTCTCTCTTGGAGCTCGTCCACCTTTGGTACACACAATCTACCTTGATATCTCAACACACAATCTCCCATTTGTACGAAAGTCATTACTTTTTGCTTATGCACATTTGCCTTTAGTTCAAGTAAAATAGGGTATTCATCTTGTTTATCCTTTACTTCAGACACTAGTGATGATTCAACCTCATTCATCACCACAACTCCACCTTCACTGGAATCCAACAGATGGACTCCCAAAAGGGTAAGTCTGTGAACCTCCTTAGATAACTCATTCTTGCCTTCCTCAACATGAGCAATACTTCCCGTGGATAACTTGCTCAAAGCATCAGCAACAATATTAGACTTACTTGGGTGATATAGGATACTCATCTCGTAATCCTTGAGCAACTCTAACTACCACCTTTGTCTGAGGTTAAGCTCCTTCTGACAGAAGACATATTGGAGGATCTTGTGGTCGGGGAACACATCCACATGAATACTATATAGATAGCGACGCCATATTTTGAGAGCAAACAGTATCACTGCCAACTCAAGATCATGAGTCGGGTAATTATTCTCGTGAATCTTAAGCTATCTTGAGGCATAGGCTATAACCTTACCATTTTGTATTAATAGCAACAAAGTCCAACTCTGTACACATCACAATATACAACAAAGTCTTTCGTACCCTCTGGTAGGGTCAACACTGGAGCAATAGTCAACTAAGTTTCAATTCCTGAAAGCTCTTCTCACAAGCTTCAGACCATTAAAACTTAATCATTTTCTGAGTCAACTTAGTGAACGGGGACTATAATAGCCAGCCAATCCCAAGAAACTCCTTATTTTAGTTAGAGATGTGGGTTTGGGCATGTTATTTACTGCTTCAATCTTTTGAGTGTCGACTCGAATCCTTTCTCTAGATACAGTGTGGCCTAAGAATGCACAGATTCAAACCAAAACTCACACTTAGAAAATTTGGAATACAATTCTCGATCCATGAGAGTTTGGAGGACTATTCTGAGATGACTACCATGATCCTCCTCATTCCTCGAACAAATTAGTATGTCATTAATAAATACAGTAATGAACATATCAAGATACAGCTTAAAGATTCTGTCCATAAGATCCATGAATGTTGCAGGAGCATTGGTCAAGCCGAAAGACACCACAATGAACTCATAATGGATCCTGAATACTGTCTTCAGGATGTCACTTTCTCTCACTTTCAACTGATGATAGAAAGATCTGAGGTCTATCTTAGAGAATCAAGTGGCACCCTGAAGTTGGTCGAAAAGATCATCAATTCTCGGAAGGGGATACTTGTTCTTTATGGTGACCTTGTTCAACTGGCGGTAACCGATGCACATTTTAAGGGAACCATCTTTCTTCCTCACGAATAAGATCGGAGCTCCCCAAGGTGAGACATTAGATCGGATAAAACCCTTATCAAGAAGATCTCTCAACTGGTTTTTTAACTCAGCTAGAGCCATTCTATATGGTGTAATAGAGATAGGTTGAGTATCAAGAATAATATCTATTTCAAAGTCTATTTCTCTCTCAGGAGGGTCTCTGGGAAGATCATCTGGAAAGACCTCTAGAAACTCACTCACAACTGGAACTGACTAAATAAGCGGTGTCTTAACATTAGAGTCATTAACTCGGACTAAGTGATAAATGCACCCCTTAGAGACTAACTTTATGGGCTTAAGGTACGAAATGAAATAACTATTAGGCACTGTTGAACTACTCCTTCACTCTAAGACAGGCTCATTAGGAAACTCAAACTTGACTATTTGAGTTCTACAATCAACTGAGGCATAACAAGTATGATGTCAGTCCATATCTAGAATAACATCAAAGTCCACTATGTGTAGCTCGACTAAGTCAGCCATGGTGTCCTTGTTATTTACAAAGATGATACAATCACGATAAACTCTTTTTGCTAGAATAGACACACCAACAGGTGTGGAAATACTGAAGGGCTCAGAAGTTTCTCAGGGAAAATACTGAACATCATGGCTACATAAGGAGTCATAAATGACAAAGTCGCACCTAGATCAAGTAATGCATAAACATCAAAAGTAAAAACTTTAAGCATACCAGTGACAATATCTAGTGAGTTCTCTTGCTCTTGGCGACTGGTTATAGCATACAGACGGTTTTCTTCTCCACTTGTCTCTAAAGTAGCTCTTCTTAGGGTAGTTCTATCTACTAGAGTCGCTGAAGAAGATTGGGATCTATTTCCCCATTACTATGCATGTTCTTAGGGAACCCTCTCATAAAGTGACCCATCTGACCACACTTAAACCATCCATTAGAGCTATCACGACGCGCTCTTGGGTAGTTTGTACCACACTTAGCACATATGGGGGTCCAAGTAGCCCCTTGTGCCACACTATCCTGAGACTGAGTAGGTCGAGCTCTAAAATTTCGGGAGTTTTAGTTTCTGAAATCACCTCTATTTTTTGGTGCAGACGCACTAGTTGACGATGGGGCAGGTCCAGGTGATCTTTGGTGAAAAGAGGATCGGTTTACATTTTTTATCTTTTACTGGCCGGACTCATGATTTGTTGTCTTAGCCCTCTTATTTCAGAACTCTTCCATGTCTTTCAGCTTATCTTTCTCAACTTGTTGCACATGGATCATGAGCTTGGCTATGTCCATATCTCCTATAAACATAGTCGCCTTACCTTTCATACTTGAAAAACGAAATAACCTAGACACTATCAAACTCATTCTGCTCCTCATATCAACCACAATCTTCGAAGCATTATGGGATAGTTGAGTGAACTTGAGGCTGTACTCTTGCACACTAATAGATTCCTGTTTCAGATTCACAAATTCTCTTACATTTGCTTCCATTAGCTCGGGGGAAAGAAATCCCCCAAGAAAGCCTCTTCGAACACAGCTCAACTCAAAGGTGGTGCCCCTTCTGCCCTACTCTTCTTCCATTGATTGTACCATATGCTATCAACACCTTTGAGTTTCTATGAAGCTAACTCCACACGTTGTGCATTGGCAACACGCATAACCTCAAAAAACTTTTTGAAGCTCTTCCACAAAGTTCTCTAGATCCTCGGTGATGTTCGAACCTGTGAACTCTGGGGGGATTCATCCTTAAGAACTCACGAATTCTGGATGTAACAGCCACATCCTACCCACTCTTTGTTAACTAGCTTAATTTTCTACAACTTGAGTCAACATCTGGATAGCATTCTGGAACTCGGCATTGGTGACATCTTCCTGAGGGAGTTGCTCCTACGATTCATTGGTAACCTTTTGACCTTGAGAATTCACATTCCTCTTAGCAGGATGTCCGCAAAAAGCTCTTCGTGGAGGCATGATCTGAAAAGACACGCATAAGTACGAGTTAGAGGGAACTTTATAGAGTTGAACTCTATCACACGAAAAGAGTAAGAAGAAAGTGAAATGTTTCCTAAATGTCGCAACATCCTAATTATAGCGCGCTTCTTCACTCCAAAAAATATAACCCTACGGACATTGCTCCATAGATAACCTAGGACTCTTTGTGCTCTAATATCAAGTTTATCACACCCCGGTCCTACACCCTGAACGTGGTTGGCACTCAAGAACCATCCACTACAACATTTTAGGCCTAGGGCCACACTAATTCTGGACAACGCTTTTAAAGTGTTGCCTAAAATACTTTTGGGGACGCTTTTAAAGCGTAGCCTAAGTTTTTAACTTTTAGCTGCGATAATATTGGCAACACTTGTAAAGTGTACTCTTTAATGGTATAAGCTACACTTTATAAGCGTTGTTAAAGTATGATATAATTGGCAACAACTATTTACATATATGGCCACACTTTTAAAGTGACCTATTTTTATAATTGTAAAAACAACACATTACAAATGTGGCCTTAAAATTTTCACTAAAATATTATATTCCCTATAACATTTTTAACTCTCCCTCCCATTTTTATTGAGCAAAAAAAATATTTCATAAAACATTAAAATTTTCTTTTCCCTAAATTAGAACTGAAGAACTGATCGAGCTGAAGAGCTCTTTTCTCGGTCAAACTTTCTCACATAACAAGCAAAAATCGTTGAATCGTTGAAGAACAAGCAAAAATCACTGAAGGCTTATCAATTAAGTCTTTTTTTCCCCAAATCAGAAAAACTTTCCGTCAATTTGAAGAACACGATTTTCTCTCCAAGTTAAGTCTGAAGAACACGATTTTCGTCAAACATTCTCACAGATTTCACGATTTCACGTTGAAGAGCTGAAGAGCTACTTGAAGAACACGATTTCACAATTTCTTGTTGAAGAGCAGAAGGTTATGCCTCATGAGATGAATACGCCTTAATAAAATGCTTCACTTGAGAAGATGGTGTCTTAAAGCTTCATCACATTGAAAGGATTTTGGTGTAATAGGGTTTATCAGGTAAAAAATTCTATCTTTGAAAGTCTAAATTTTAGTTTTAGGGTTTTGATATTCTTGTGTCTGCAAATACGATTTTTGTTGATTTTTGGGAGTCTAGCTCGTAGTTGTATTACCCACATTAGTTGATTAATCACTAAATAAGTATAAATCAGCAAGGAAAGCATACATATCTGGGTGTTTGTGGGAAGTTGATAAATACCGTTTGCATTTTTTGGAGCATATGGTTGAAAGAAATATGAGGTGTTTTGATGGGGTCTCAACTCCCATAGATTCTTTAAAGGCCAAACGTAATGCTAGTTTATTAATCACTAAATTAGTGTAAATCTTATAAGTATTATGTTTTTGTTGTTTCAACTTTATTAGTTTCTGAAATTGTTTATCTAGTCATGATTTCCATTTTATTTAGATTTTAGGGTGCAATGATTAAGTTAGCTTTGGATAGAAGTGAATTGCTAAAGCATTCTTCTGGAAACTGATTACAAGTGTTAGAGAATTGTGGACTTGTACGTGCGAAATTGACAAAGAAATTTTCAAGTTGAGACCATTGTGTAGAACTACATATAGAGGTACAATTGGTCCTAGTTGCAAGGACCAGGGAGGATGTTTGATTCTTTTCAACTTTTTCCTCCTGAAAGTAGTCAAACCCAATTTTTCTAAAACATAGCTTCCTTTGGGCAACCTGGTCAGCTGAGTTATGACTCCATTTAGATAGGAAGTCGGTTGTAGGGTTTGCTCTCTATATATGTGATTGCACTTGAAGATTTCCAACTGATTTGTGAGCCTTTGAAGGTCCCGAATACACTGTTGGAGTGCCCATGGAGGGTGGTTGCCGTGATTTAGCCAATGTATAAGCAGTTGAGAATCAACTTCTAGCTGAATTTTCCTATACCTATGTTGTATGCACCAGTCCACCCCATGTATTGCAGCTCGAATCTCCGCCCCGGTTATTAGTTCCTAAGCCGAGAGGAATAGAGAATGCATAGTTAATGTAAAAATCTGGCTTCTTTACTTCTACTATGATTTCTACTTTTTTAACTTTATAAACTCGACTACACTTACTGATTTGTCCTTTGTTCGACTTCTGTGGATTACATCCCGCTGACTGTGAAGTTGTTGTGCTTCATTTTTTCCCCTTTCGTTTGATATGTGGGCTTTGTGTGGAGTTTATTTTGTCGGCCTACACTTGATTGTTCAATTTTATTTTGTTGGCATACACATAATTGTGTAAATTTTGTTTTTGTTCTTCTGTCAAAGAAACTTAACAAAGTTTTAGTTGTTTTGCGAGTAGGAGTTAACGAGTTTCTATGGAGTAGTTATGTGTATTGGATGGAGCTGATAAAGTGAAGAAAGTTGAATTCACACTTCACTCAGCCCATTTTCCCCTCCATAAGAACACACTAACAACCGCAATACCAAAATTAAATTTCGGGAATATCATTAGCCCTATTCCTATCAAATACTATCTCTTTTGGCGAATGCGATACACACCCGTTGACATTGAATTGGATGAATATCACCATCCTTATCATTATCAAATACTATCTCTTATGGTGAATGTGATACACACCCGTGGACATTTAGTTGGCTTCACTATAAAAATGAATACCTTGTCTGCCGTGGCGCTTGTTGTTCTTTACCAATTTAAAATAGATATACACATTGAACTGCAGGGCTAATGAGTTCTAAAGAAAAGAATGATGACTCCCTCTCAACAAAAAGGTCTCATTGAGATGAAACTTAGACGACATGAAATGGATAGACTAGTTTCTGTAGAAAAAAGAGAGGCACAATTACTACAACGTCAAACAAACTTATCAAAGATGCCTTTACCAGTTTCTCTGTTCCTTTCCGTCTCCTTTATTCTTCTTCAGTTATAACTGATCTTTCTTGCTGAAACCTTTGCTTGAGCAAAGAGAAAATTTAGGGAAAATTGGAAGCTTCCTCAGCTGTTTAGCTTCAACTTTACTCAGTTAGTACTTTTTAGTCTCATTTTGTTTGATTCGATATCGTTTCATAACTCTTAAAAGCTGAAATGTTGCATCTTTGTCCAAGTAAACTCCATTGTTTGACAACTTTTTTTCCCTTTCTAGTTTTCTATTTCAGCTAAGATTTCTTCATGTCTTTTTGGTTTCATATTGTACTATTTTGACTCTAGTATAATTACAGTCTCTTTAGTATTAGTATTAATGTGTTGTGGCGTGGAGCTTCTGGATTTATCTCGTATATAGTTATCATTTTGATTAAGTTATTCGAACATAATTATCACTTGATTTCTTTGTTCATCGTGATTGAATGAGTTTGTGTTGTGTTTGCCTTAGAATTAGATTTTTTTCGTGGTTCAACTCTTTGTTTATCCCCTCTCTCTCTCTCTCTCTCTTTATTTGAAATTGTGAAAAAATGCTAAAAATCCCTCTCTTATTCATGTCTAAAATTTCGCAAAACAGTGGCATACTTTGTTAATTTTGTTTAATGCTTTGCTCATGTTCAAAATGCTCGGTTTCATTCCAAAGAATATATGTGTCTACTACTTGCCCTATTCTTAGTGGTATGAGACATTGATTCCCGCATTTTGTCATTGTTTGTGGACTGTTATGTGTTAGGAAGGAAATTTGTTTTTGAAGGTGGCGGTTTACTTCATTTTAAACTAGTTTTCGCCTTACTCCTTACTTCTTGAATTTAGTTCTTTTTACCCTCATATATGACATTTCATATTGCATTTTAGACTTAATAATATCAACTCCAATAGTCTACTCCATTTTTTGATTGATAATCGCTTCCTTGTCATTATCTTTGTCTAAGTAATTATGTCCCAAATCCACTTGATTAATTCACTCCCTCAACACCTGATTGAAGACATATGAGTCTACCGGAGCATCTTCAGCTATCTGTAATAGGACAGTAAAGAAAACGGTGCTTGTTGCGTCTCTTCCCTAATAATACCTCTTCTCTGTACGTTGTCGTGGGCTTAAAAGACATGTTTTTGCAACCAGCCATCGTCAGCTTGTTAACATAGACACCTGCAACTCTCTCGATTTGGTCCTCTTTTTCAATGTGGATTGGGGCCGGGGCTGTTTTATTAATTCACACCTCAGTATTTGAACTGTATTTTAGTTTGAAAAGTACTAAACAAGACTTGTTATGTGGATGGGTAATGAGACGTGATGGTTCTCAACTCACTTCATTATGTCGCTTATAATTCACTATATATACGTGGTTTATGCAAGTTTATCCATCAATTCTCAGTGTTAGTTGTTGACTCTATCACTTTTATCACTTAAATGTATGGCCTCACATTTTTAACCTTACCAATTGTTATCTCTGTTGCCTTTGAAATGCACCTTGGCTACAACTTATGGGACCTCTAAGAATATCTTGAAATTTTTCTCTTCTTTGTCCCGTTGTTTGGCCCGAAGTGGACTACGAAATTTCGAAAGTTTTTTTGCCGTTAAATTTTGATTTGTAAACCGTAATCCGCAATCTACAATTTGGAACCCGCAATCATGAACCGTAATCGCAATCTAGAATCCGGAACCCGCAATTTGGAACTATAATCTGTAACCGCAATAACGGGAATCGGAACTGGAATTTATAATCTCGCAATAATCGTAATCTGTAATCTGATCCCGGAACCCGTAATCTACAATCCGAAACGGAACCCGCAATTTGGAACTCATGTAACTGTCTGCAATAATTTGGAATTTGGAACCGTAATTTGGAACTCAAAAATCTCTAGCCCGCAACCGCACTGCACTGCAATCCGCAATCCGAAACCGCCGCAATCGAGAATCCGGGAACTTCTTGCCTCTTCTATAACGTCATCGCCGCAATCGATTTGTTGTACTTTTAAATGTGTAGGGAAATGGAGGTGATCAGATTTGAAGGGTCGCCACAAGTCAATTTGATCTCATTGAAGTTGATGATGAATAGTTTTTGAACTATTGTAAAAGTTTGAATACATTATGTTTGATTTTGTGAAATATATTCATTGCTAGAATATATTGAACTATTGTGTACACATACTTAGAATATTGATTTATAAGTATGTGTATGTGTACACAAGACATTTTATCTTTTGAAGTTTATTGCAAATCTATATATTTGAATTACTTATGAGCCAATTTAATGCTTGAGATTATATATTGCAAAATAATATTGGTGTTTTTTAATTAGAAATTGTGGCATATAAATATTTTATAGCCAAAATGATATGGTCACACTTAAAAGTGTAGCCATAGGACTGTAATTTGTGGTATGCACATGGGCAAGGACTACACTTCAAAGTGTTGTCATACATTAGATAGAAAAGGCAACACTTACAAATCGTGGGAAATAAGAAAGCTGAGGCCACGCTTAAAAGTGTAGCTGTATAAGATAGAAATGTTGCTATTTGAGGTACATAAAAGCGTTGCCATTTTGCCTTTTAGGCTACGCTTTTAAGCGTAGCTGATTAGGCAACACTTGAAAGTGTTGCCTAAACTCTAAGGTAACGCTACTTTCGGGCACCCCTGGAAAAGTGTTGCCTAAAGTCCAAAAGTGTAGCCTTTTATCAAAGGCCACACTTTTTGCTAGTTTAGGCAACACTTTACTGGGGTGGCCGTAGGCCTAAAATGGTGTAGTGATCGATGGTCCTCAAGTGAACCCCTGGCCTGGCTGACTACTTAGCAGAAGGCCAACTCAAGCAAAATGGAACTCCAAGTGCATAATTAAACTAAAAATGTCTCAATTATAACTTACTCAAGAAATATCTGGAAATACTTAATAAAACATAAGTAATTGTATCAAGGTTTCAAAACATCAACAAGGATGAAAGACTCCTCAACTTCTAGTTATCTATGAAGACTCTAATACTAAGATAGATGTCGGGAAAGAACCCACGACAACTTAACAAAAGTAGGAAATTAGCGTGAAGACCTTCAGAAAGCAAGGAGGCTTACCAAAGCTAGCTGGAATGCAAATGGTATCAACGAAGTACCTGCTGATGACCATGAGCACATGTATCTGTCTCATAATAAGATGCACAATGAATGACATTAGTACATTGAATGTACGAGCATGTAAGGTAAAACTGAAAGCATAGATAACTAAACTAATAAGGCTGGAAGACATATTACCTCAACTCAACTCCAATATAAAAGCAATAATAAGTGAGGCAATACTTAAAGCTTTAAAACAGTAGATATCAACTCAAGATGTATAAAAATACAGTAAGTTATTCTTTACTCTTATTTGGGATATTCTCTAACCGACAATTATCACTATGAGTTATGTGATGATACATCGTCTCACCCACACTGTCAAAACTGTTCTATGCCTTGTTGGGGGTATAGAACACCTCAACTAAGTAAATCCACTAAATTATGCTTAAAAGCAATATCCAGTTTTCTAAAAAGTATGATCTTTTACCTATGTTGGCTACATAATTTATGAGGAATGTGAGTTGTCTGAACTCATCCCCATATCGGTGCTCAATACTACTACCAATAATATATAAATTCATGCTCAAATGTATAAAACATAATTCTTTCTCAATTTGAGATTACTCAAAAGATCCTCTTAAAATAAATAATACTCTGAAATATATCTGAACTCATAAACTCAATTAGAAATCAATGTTCTCTCTTTTTAAATGTAAATGTGTTACATTTGGGAATACTTAGTTCCCTTATACTCTTTTCAATCATGAATACAACTCTTCTCATTCTCATATTTACCTTCTCAAGACTTAGTTCAAAACCATTGTTGATTACAAAAGAATTCTCAAAATGACTCTAAAAGACCTCTCAAAACTTTCCTCTTAAACTCAATTTAATGTGGAATGTAAATTAATACATGTAGGATCTCTCAAAGATTAATGGATACTTTAGAAGCTAATACAAAGAAGAGAATGTAGTCATGATTCAAAAGGAACACGTTCGGAAAGAAGTATAGAAAGAAAAAGGACCAGGAAACCTTGGCGCACGAGTGGCGCGTCGCTCCAGGGCCTGAACTTCAGAAGTCAGGCCTTGGCGCACTACTGGAGCGTCGCCCCAGGTCCTGAACTACTAAAGTCAGGCCTTGGCTCTATGGTGGCTTGCCACCCCAGGCCCCTACCCTAAAAATCCGACGAATTTTTCTACTTAATTTAGGGTCCTAACTCGTCTAGAATTGGGTGATTTCTTCTAACGTTCTTGATTCTAAACCCAACACGAATTCATAGAAATTTCATACAATTCCCTTCGAAAATCATAAATCATACTCAAGATCCTCAACCCAAGAAACTCAAAACTTCTATTGTTAAAGAATGAAACTAAAGCCAAGAACTACTCAAGAATCTCTTAACGTAACGATTTCATGGATGCATTAGATGTATGGCGTTAGGACGAACAAGTCCAACACTGTGAGAAGCCTTACATACCTGGTAAGAACGATGCTTTTGGTGAAATTAACAAGTATTGAAGAACACTTGAACTCAGCCCTTTTTCTCCTCTTGAAACCTAGCTCTAAATCCCTAAGTGTTTTGGAATGTGAAGAAGTGATTTATAATCTGATTAGACCCTTAATTGGGTCAGGAAAAACGTGCTAAGCCTAGTGGGAAAAAGGAAAGATCAAAATACCCTTTTCTAAAACAATTGAAATATCTTAAATAGAGAGGCTTCTCTCAGACATGCATAATTGTTTACTCCAAGCTCAAAATTGAGCAAACTTGGCGGTGTTGGAAATATGACTCAAAGATCTTCGATTTGATAGCTCATGGGCCACCTAATTCTTTATGTACTAAAAGATACAGTTGTTTGAAGTTCACCAAAACTTAAAACTGATGGATAACTTGTACGCACCTCTATTTAGCTCTTTCAAAGTCCGAGGTGTTAGTAGGTTGGTTTTATGCAGGATGTAGTTGTGGAGGTTCAGTTGGAGTGGTAGGAGTACTTGTATTCTATATTCTTATCTTTGTGTTTAGGATTTTTTTTGTCGAGTACCGTATGGTTTGGTATTCACCCCTTGCTTATACAATTGTGTAAGTTACGGGCTCGGATCTTCGTGATACTCCCTCTTCTTGTTCGAGGCTTCCTTTGGAGATTTGTGAGCTAGTTGTTTGTCATCTCAGTAGACCTTCTTACTCATATTTATGATTTTTCTTCTGTTTTATAGACAATATCATTTGAGACTTGTGTTTTTGTTTCAAATCTATTGTAATACATCAGAGGTTTGTGCACGTAACAACCAGATTTTAGGGATTTAGTTATTAAACTTTTAATTATATCTTATTTCCGCACTTTATCATAATAGTTGGGTTCAGGCTGACTTGTCTTGGTGGGATAAGATGAGTGTCATCACATCTATTTTTTGGTGTTGTAGTTCCAGCTAGAGATGGCAATAAGGTGGGTGTGGGCCGGGTTGAGCTTAACCTGCAAGACTTTGAACTTGCCCCGCTTCACCCAGGATAACATTTTTTTTCATTTTCAACACGGCTCACACAGACTCGCCCCACATAATTTTTTTAATATTTTCTTTTTTAATTAAGTTTGATACTAGAAATAAAATTTTAAAAAATAATTTATTTTCTCATCAAGTTGTATTAATTTAATAGATAGTGACTTAAGATTCAATTTTATAGAAGTCAATTGGGAAGCATGTAAGAAACCAATTATTTTTATTGAACCATTTTCATTTACTATCTTGAATATTTTTGTAATTTATCTTAATAAATAATGTTCTAACACTCTTATAATATGTAAAAATTTAAAATTATGTTTGAACCCGCATAAAATCGCATTGACCCACAACCCGCCACGCACCACATTAGTTTTTTTTAAAATCCACTCCACCCCGCCACACATCCCTCCCCGCCAGACACAGCCTTATTAAAATTGTCCCGCCCCGCATAGCCTTAAATCCACCCCCCTGCCCCATTTCCATCTCTAGTTCCAACAAAAAGGAAAATGAAAAGATGTTATGAAAATTATATTCTTTAATTAAGATTAATTATAATGAGATTTGTTTTACTAAAATTGGGTATAGTGAAATTAGTTATCTTAATATTATTTCTTATTAACTATTTGATTTCTTATATTTAAAATAATATGCTATTGCATTATTTCTAAAATGAAGTTTATTGTTTATAAAAAAAAAAATACACTCCATTGAGGGACCAGATTTTGAAGACTTTGGGTGCATTAATATTATCTTAATATAGGCGTTAGCGAAAAACATCAATAACAATTAACAATGAAATTAAGCTATAGCTGGATTTGAATCCTAGTCTTGTGGGTGGTTGCTCTAGATTATATCAGCGGCACAAGCGCACACATACGTTCCAAATTGGTGCACTGTTAAATATATCTTCGTTTATATTAGTTTCTCAAGATAGATATACATATATATACATGATTTTTTCCCAAAGTTAACAAGTGCATCCCACCTACATGTGGATCCGCCTATGTCATTAGATTGTTAGGATAGTTGTAATATAAAGGAAAAGTTCTCACATTGGTGGGAAAACCCATCTTTTAGGTCTTTTTAAGGCCTAGCCCATTTAGTCTATTTAATAGAGTAAGTCTACTTATATATATTTAACAATGTATATCTAAATGACTTGGACTTGGGCAAGATCTTTAATTAAATCTAAAGATCTATTTTTGCATAATTTATTTTGAACAAATTGTTTATTTAATATTTAAATTTTAAATGAAACAAAAACTTTTGTGTGTTCAGATAGGGAGCAACATAAGTTTTATCTTTTCAAAAAGAGAGCAACTAAAGGTTGTGATTGTTCAGAAAATGAGTGTTTCTTTCATTAAAAGTCATTTGTTCATGAAAGAACATGACTCTTATGAAAAGTCATCTCTGTTCATGAAAGAACATGACTATTATGAAAAGTCATCTCTTAAGTTCTATAAATACGAAGAATTCCCAGAAGTAACGGATTTCAATTGCATATATGTTTCATGCATTGTTGTATCTTGATAGAGAATTATTTGTTATTCCTAAATGAATATACAAACAATAACTCTTCAAAGATAGTGATCTTTCACGCCTCAAATCTTTTAACTTCTCTAAAAAAATTTTGGTAATAAATTTCTCTGTTATTTTTCTTCTAACAAAGGTTCTTAAAAATAAAAAAGCACATAGTTAGAAAGATTGATTTCACAAGAAATATAGTTGTCTAGTCGACCAAAATAAAAATTTAAAAACTTTTAGAACATTACTCTCTAATATCTGTTAGAAACTGAACTAAGAAGCTCAAAACTCCATTAATGGAGGTTACAATCAGATAGAGATTGAAAGGAATGAAACAGAAACTGAATTGTGTATTAGAAAAATATCTTCTCACAAGTAAATTGTACATTAGTTCCTCTATATATAAAGATGTATATAATGACCAGTAACTAACTCAAGCTAACACTTAACAACCTAACTAATTAGACACGTGGATAGTTTTCTTAACTAACTAAGCCACATGAAAAACTAGTAGTAGTATTCTTATATTTCAATACTCCCCCTCAAGATGGAGGGTGCAAAATGTTGAGCACTCCCAGCTTGCTTAGAAGATATAGGTGTTGAACATGCCCCAGCCCTTTCGTCAGCAAGTCTGCAACTTGGTGTTGAGTAAGAGCATAAACAGTGTAGATCAGGCCAGATTTGATCCTGTCACGAATGAAGTGACAGTCTATTTCAATGTGTTTAGTGCGCTCATGGAAGATTGGATTAGCTGCAATCTGCATAGCAGACTTGCTATCACTCATAATAGGAACAAGTGACTGAAGATGCACTTCTAATTCCTTAAAAAGGCCTAGCAGCCAAGTAACCTCAGCTACAGCTGAGGCCATACTTCTGTATTCTGCCTTAGCAGAACTCCTTGAAACAGTGTGTTGCTTCTTTGATTTCCATGAGATCAAAGACTCTCCAAATTTGATCACATATCCTCAGAATCGACCTCCTTGTGTTGGGGCATGCAGCCCAATCAGAATCACACCAACATGTTAATTCATTCGTAACCTTAGCCTGAAGCCATATTCCTTGCCCTATAGTACCTTTAAGATATCTAACCACCCTAGTTGCAGCTTCCCAGTGAGATTGTTTTGGTGATTGCATGAATTAGCTGAGACTCTGGACTGCATAACTGATGTCTAGCCTAGTAATAGTAGCATACATAAGCTTACCCATAAGTCTTTGATAAGAACTGATATCACTTAAAAGCTTATCACCAGTAAGACCAATGGCTTGATCATATTCCAACGTAGTTAACTTCAAGTTGGACTCCAAAGGAGTGGCTGCTGGTTTTGCACCGCTGAGCCCCATATCAGACACTAACTCCAAGATATACTTTCTTTGATTCAGAATCACCCCAGATTTAGATTTTAAAACTTCAATACCCAAGAAAAACTTAAGTTCCCCCAAGTCCTTTAATTTGAATTGTTTGTGTAACACTTGTTTAGATTCAGCAATCATCTCTGCATTATTTCCTGTGATGAGAAGGTCATCAACATAAACTAGAATGATAACTATCCCCTCCTTCCTCTTCAAAGTGAATAAGGAATAATCATGTAGACTTTGGGAAAAACGAGCATCCAACAAAGTTGTGGTGAGTTTAATGTTCCATTGTCTTGATGCTTGTTTGAGACCATATAAGGACTTGAGCAATCTACAAACCTTCTTCTCCCCTTGTTTCTCAAAACCTTCTGGCATCTTCATGTATACCTCTTCAAAAAGGTCACCTTGCAAAAAGGCATTATAGACATCCATTTGGTACAAAAACCAACCTTTAGACACTGCCAGGGCAAATAACACACCTTACAGTAACCATCTTGGCTACTCGAGAGAAAGTTTCATGATAATCAAGTCCTTCTTCTTGACTATAACCTTTGGCCACCAACATTGCCTTGAACCTTTCCACATCACCATTTGCTTGGTACTTGATCTTGTACACCCATTTAGAACCAACTACATTCTTTCCAGGTGGTAGATTAACTACATCCCAAGTGTGATTGTCTTCAAGGGCTTGTATCTCCTGTTTCATGGCCTGAATCCAATTGTCATCCTTAGTTGCCTCCTTAAAACATTTAGGTTCTACTAAGTTGGAAAATTTTGCCAAGTAAATGTGATAGGTAGGAGTAATTCTATCATAAGAAATATGATTGGAAATGGGATATTACTAGGCTATTTTCTAGTAGGTGCTACATAATCATTCATCCAAATTGGCTGCTTAGTAATTCTAGTGGTGTGTCTGATAGAGGTTGGATCAATAGAGCTGCTGGCAGGTTGAAGAATTAAGTTATCTTCAGTAAGAGGATCCGCAGATGTAATAACAGTGTCCATGACAGTCTCATCAGACAAAATTGTAGTGTCAATAGTGTCCGAGATGCTTTCATTTGGAGGGGCTTCAATATCACAACAATCAACACATTCTTCAAATAAATCAGAATCATGGAACATCGGATGTGAGGAGACAGGATGCTTCAGAACTTCATGAGGACAGGCAAAAGGGAAAACATGTTCTTTAAACACTACATCTCTACTAACAAAAAACAGTTTAGTAGTGAGATCCATCAACAAATAACCTTTCTGAGTTTCAGAGTATCCCATTAGGACTGCTGATTTTGCTCTTGCTGCAAACTTATCACCTTTAGGAACACAAGTAGCATAGCACAGACACCTAATTACTTTCAGATGAGACAATGACGGAGGCTTAGAATACAACAGTTCATATGGAGTCTTCCCATTGATAGTTGAGGAGGGCAACCTATTCAAAAGGTAAACAACTGCCATGACACATTTCCCCCAGTATCTGATTGGCATATTAGCTTCAAATCTAATTGCTCTAGCTACATTAAGTATATGCCGGTGTTTCCTTTCCACAGTCCCATTTTGTTGTGGTGTATGAACACAACTACTTTGATGTATTATACCTAAACGTTTGAACAAATCTGTACATTGTGAGTTGAAAAACTCAGTACCATTATCAGACTTAATCAACTTGACATCTGCACCAAACTGAGTCTTTATCATAGCTAGAAAAGTTTTAATTGCCACAATTGCTTCAGATTTAAGTTGCAACAAATGAACCCAAGTAAACCTACTACAATCATCCACTACAGTTAGAAAATATTGTTTCTTATCAAAGGTAGGAACCCTATAAGGTCCCCACAAATCCATATGCACAATATCAAAAGGTAAACTAGCTCTAGAAATACTAGTTGGAAAGGGCAATCTGGTTTGCTTAGCTATAGGGCAAACTGAGCAATTATTCAACAACTCATCATCCTTAACACTTTGTAGTAGATTCAGGCATCTCATAACTTGAGAAGAGGGGTGCCCAAGCCTTTTATGCCACAAACTGCAATCCCGAATAGGTAGAAAAGAGGCCGCTTGACCTTTGTGTAGCCTTTGGTATGGTCTTTTCAGAAACTCCATTATCATTTCTGTAGATGTATAAGCCTCCTTCCTCCTTACCAATCCCCTTCACCCTGCCACTATAAAGGTCCTGAAAAACACAAAAATCAGGGTAAAAAGAGACAAAGCAGGACAATTCCTTGGTGATCTTGGATACAGATAGCAAGTTAAACTTGAAATCTGGTACAAACAGTACATTCTTCACTACTTCATTTTGAAAAATTGAAGCATCTCCAATATTTGAAATATCAACTGAATCCCCTGTAGGTAGATTCACCTTATCACCCTTTCTCATGGTACTGTGATTCATTGACATTAGATGTTTATTTGCAGCTACATGATAAAAATCACCTGAATCCACTATCCACTCTCCTGAAAAAAGACTAGACATTAAACATGTAGCAGTACAGGTAGCAATACCTATAGTGTTGCCATGAGTCTCTTTTGTGTCCTTGTTGAGCAGTCCCATTATCTGCTTGTATTCTTCTTCAGTGAAACCATGAACCTTTGCCACAAATTCATTATTGACCTCATGACTAGATGAAGCAATATCACCTGGATCATTATGTTTCCCGGTAACATTGTTTGCTGAAGTAAATGACTGTTGTCCATTGTTGACAACCAAACCTTCATGTCCTCCCATGTTGTCATAGGCTTGATGAGATCTGGTTCCTCTATAGCTTCCATTACCATAGTCATTCTTCTTCTTGTGTTTCCAATCAGTGGGATAACCAATCAACCTATAGCAATTGTCCTTAGTATGACCATTCAAATGACAATACTCACATTGTAACTTCCATCCTCTAAAGTTTTGATTTCCCTGAGCATAAGTCTGATTTCGACTAGATTGCATGATTACTGGATCAATTTTATTATGTACAGTGGCTAGATATGCAGAATGTTGAATATCATTCTCAATTATCATAGCATAGGCCTGGTTTATGGTTGGACTCACACTTCTTAACAAAATTTGTCTATGAGCCTGATCATATGAGTCATTCTATCCACTCAGAAATTGGATCAACCTTAATTGATATAGGTGATCAACATAATCCTTAGACTTAAGACATTCACAGCTTGGAGAAGGAACTACAGCATCATACTCATCCCAGAGACCTTTTAATTTGCTAAAGTAAGTTGAAACAGAGTCAGTACCTTGTGCGAGAGTCGTAATTTCCCTATGTAGTTGATAAATTCTAATTCGATTCACCTTGTCAAAGCGTTCCTTCAAGTCTTCCCAAACTTTGTGAGCACTCGTAGCATACAAGATTCCTCCAAGAAACTCCTCTGCAACTGTGTTCATCAGCCACGAGAATACGATGGCATTGCAAGTCTCCCACTGCTCCTGCCATTCGTCTTTGTATGTGTCCTTCGAGCACACACCTGTTACGAATCCATACTTCCTTTTACCCAGAAGAGCAATCCTCATTGATCTGCTACATATCCTGTAGTTATCAGAACCAGTGAGTTTAACAGGAATTATCACAGATCTTGATGTATTCGAGGGACCGATGAACAATGGATGATTGTAATCCATCTTCGTGATTGTCATTCTGAAATTCTAAACAACTCGATGTGGAAACAAAAATTGGAATTGCAGATCTAGAATTCTGAAATTCTAAACAATTCGATGTGAAAACAAAAATTGAAATCGCAGATCTAGCACCGCCTATATCGCTACTCTGATACCATGTTGGAAACTGAACTAAGAAGCTCAAAACTCCATTAATGGAGGTTACAATCAGATAAAGATTGAAAGAAATGAAATAGAAACTAAATTGTGTATTAGAAAAATATCTTCTCACAAGTAAATTGTACATTAGTTCCTCTATCTATAGAGCTGTATATAATGACCTGTAACTAACTCAAGCTAACACTTAATAGCCTAACTAATTAGACACATGGATAGTTTTCTTAACTAACTAAGCCACATGAAAAACTAGTAGTAGTATTCTTATATTTCAATAATATCAATGTGCATGCATGTGTCTTTGTCCATTAATTTATCAAAAACTGAAATTAATTTAAACTATAGCTTATATAAAATTACTCCTTAGTTTCATTTTACGTAGCATGTTTGATTTTTTTATAAGTCCATTTAAAAATGAATTATACATTACAATATTTAAAAATAATTTAACATCAAACTTTCTATATACATTGATGACAATGTTTTTATAATCGCATGAATCTCACATCATGACTATGATCATAAATTTCAAAATATAATTTCTAAGAAGAAGTTAATTGCTTACTAAAATATCCTCCATCGTAATAGAAATAGGGTTTGAGGGACTTTAGAAGGTTCTTGAAAACAAAAATGACATATGTTAGAAAGATTCAATTCTCAAAAAATATAGTTGTCTAGTCGATCAAAGAAAAGGCTAAAAACATTTAGAACATGACTCTATAGAGAAAGAAGAATTGATTTTCTTGATGACTTAAAGAGATCAATGTGCATACATGTGCCTTTGTCAATTAATCAACCGACGCTTAAAATAATTTTAATTATAAAAATTTATATCTTTTTCTATTTTAGTAACCCATTTCTTCATTACATCCAAGGACATATAAAATAAGATAGAAAGGAAAAAAGAAGCAAAGTCAGATTCAAAATTTGAAACTTATGACCGGTGATCCTAATTCATGATATAGATAGAGAATTAGTTGGTGCCCTAATTTTGACGGTTGAGCCAACATTGTATCTTGTTGGTGGGATCCCAACGCCAATTCTATAAAATATTTTTAAAAGATTCACATTATAAATCAAAATTCTCAATAATAGTTATTAGATTCCTGAGAACCCACATCAAATATGATAGATCCGCCCCTGAAATGATGTTACTAATCTTCAAAATCAATGGACACAATTTTCAATTGTATAACATGGTACTTGCAACATAATTTTCTTTGTGTATTATATTACTTGAAAAAAAAAAGGAATTAATGATGATGAATAAATTTTATATCTAAACAACAAAAAATTAATGTTGATTTGAGGGGTGGACCCACCCTATGTGAAGGGTTGTCAACCAACATTGTTTCGTTGAAAATTTTTAATATATATATATCTGAAAAAAAATATTACTACAAATAATATTAATGACACTGTTGGAACAATTGAGCTTCTATATATATCTGGAAAAAAACATTACTACAAATAATATTAATGACACTGTTGGAACAATTGAGCTTCTTGGCTCGTTGGTATGCATCGCAAATGGAATTGTCATTCTTACCAGCGAGGCTGAGGCGGAACTTGGCTTTTATTTTTGAGGCATTTTCAGAGAAAATTTTAATATAATAGGGATTTGAACCTCTAACCTCCTATTCATAGTCAAATTAGGCTAAAATTAATCAATTGCACTAGAAAATCTAGTACTATCATTTAGGAGAGTTATACTACTTTAATTGATTCATGTTTTATTATTACATTTTAAGTAGTTTTTATTAATATAATATCTTTATATCAATTATTTATTATTTATTAAATTTTAGATAGCAATATTGGTTACAAAAAATCATATGTACGCTATTGATTGATTCTATCTAGCTTATGGGTTAACAACAAATTATTTTAAAAAGTGAATTAGCCTATCTATTGAGAATGTCAACTTAATTAGTTGAAAATTACTGATAAATATCGAAACTAATTTCATGTTTTCTTGTAATGATCCTTTGATGATTTGAAGGAGTGAGCTACAATCTCCGCCGCCCACCTTCCTTCATGCGCCACACTCCACATTCATGCATCTATGGAAATAATACTAATAAGGGGGCGCCAAAATTTCCATTAAATAGACTGCTCTTCAACTAAACCCACTAAAAGTAAGCAAAATTGATAGCAACTAAATCAAATCAAAATCGATAACAAGCAAATTGATTTAGTTTTGATTTAAATAATTTAATAATTTATTAAATTGATTTAATTTTAATTTTAATCAATAACTAATTTAAATCGATCTATGAACACCTTTAGGTACCATGATAGGTAGATAATTATTTTAAATAATTAATCAATGGTTAACTCAAATAAATGGCATGTGTAACGAACAATTCAAGAAATTAAATTTATGTATAACTGTTGACAAATGCGGACCAATTTTTTTTCAGGGCCAACAATGTGATTTTATTTTTATATAGAATACGTGGTGTCCCATATTTCATTTGACTCAAGACAGAACTCTGCAAAATGCAAAGCTACCCATATATTTCTGTTTTTCATTATGTTATTTCTTAGGCGTAAATCATTTTGATAATTAAATTTGGTGCAATTGAGTATAATTATATTATTTGGCATATTTGGTCAGTTATTTAATTACTTGGTTAACAAGTAATTAACTATAATTGACAGGGGTAATTACACTCTCCAATTCACAGGGGAGGCTGTGAATTGTTGGTAACTATATGATGTAATAACAAGTTGATTACTTTTTAATTGCTTCCTTTTATTTCTATTTTTTTTTAATTCTTTTTATTCTAATATTTTCTAAAAAGAATTATTTTATATTATTTATATGTGATTTCCTTCTCATTCTCAACCTTTACTTCATGTGATTTCATGCAATTTTCGTATTATCTAAAAAAAAATTATTAGTATAATTTTGTTAGTATTCTAATTTTCAAATTAAGGTAAAATTCATTGCTGATTAAGGTTATGAACTGTAACGACCTGTTCCCGTCGTTATAGGAAAGCCAATATGGAAAGAATTTGGGCCAGAAACTTTTGAGTAGTGACTTGGAAAATTGTAGTCTAGTCTAGATTTGGACGAAATCTGAGTCTGGTGCGGTCTAGGGAAATCTGGTAATGAATAGGGAATTTAACTATGAATTTGATCACATGAGTGGATAGCCAAGACGTTAAGGAGTCTGTATGGCTTTACAGAATTGAACTCGGGTATGTAGAACTCCCGAAATTGATCTTGGCGTGAAAGGGTAGTTTTAGAATGTCCTGGGTTGAAGGTGTGTTGTGAAATGGGAGCTTGGAACTGAAAATTTGAGTTTCTATCTCCATGCAAGCTGTCGGGGCGGAATTATTCCCGCTAGTTCGGGGCCACTGTGGCGGGATGGGGTTCGCTGTGGTAGGCCAATCACAAACTTAAGTCAGGAAAAACCCCAATTTCGTTATTTTCTGCAAAACTTCATTCTTAAGAGCTAGGAGACGACCCATGGAAATTTCTTGACAGTTTTCCATGACTTTTAGTGCTAAAGATAAGGATTTTAATCCCCTAATCCGTTTTTCAATCCGTAGAACTTAGATTCTTGGGTAATTATCATTGGGGGAGGGTTTTAGCTTGAAGTTGATGGTGGAAAAACCCCTAATTGAACATTAGGATCATGGGTTTGGTCTTGGGTTATTAAGTTTGTTATAATCCGGGTAAATTAGACCTTGCCTATTGATTCTTGCATTAAATTACTTGTTTTAGACCAAGAACAAGCGGAAAGAATTCGGAAAGGGAAGGCTCAAGTGTCTTAGAAGGATTCAAGCTTGGTTTTGAGGTAGGTGATGGTTTGATTTCCTGTTTGTGTGATATATGCCAGTTAATTGCTTCGTGGTATGCATGCATGCATGAGAATAAGGAATGTAAACCGAATCTAATGAAAATGAGTATATGTATATGAATAATTACATGACATGAACCCATTACTTGATTGTATAACTATGAGCATTGTTCATTATGGGTGTGATTTGTAATTGCAGTTGTGCTTACTGGATCAAGTGTTATGTTCTAACACATGTATTAGATCAGGTGTCACGTTTCGACACATGTATATTGGATCGGATGTCACGTTCTGACACACTAACAGTTTGGGTGTGGGTTTCATGAGAGGACCATTGTGATTATAAATTCATGTCTAATTGTTGTTGATATTGAGAAATGTATGTCGCTCTTGAAATGATAATTGATTTGCGTATTCTGTATATGTGTGCTTATTGTGTTGTAGTTGCTTGCCTATGTTTCGCTTACTGGGTGGCAGTTGATCCTACCAGTACACTATGGTTGTGTACTGATACTGCACTTGCTCATTTTTTGTTGAGTACATGGCATCTTCAGGTGGCTACTAATAGACCTCAGCTAGAGGATCATTGATCGAAGACCGGATTCAAGGGTGAGCTAGCTCTTCTAGGCTGCCATGGGTCCTTCCTTGTTTAGTCCATTCTTTTCGGACTCAGATTGTTTTAGTTAGACTTTGCTTATGTTAGTTGGGGTTGCACCCCCTTTTCCTTAGATTTGTTGGTTTACAAAGTTTTGGTACAATGACTTTCAGGTTCTAGAAGTTGTTTCCGCAATAGTTTGTTTAGTTGTTTTATTGAATCTTCGGAGTTTATGGGAACTCCATATTTCATTAGTCATTTAAACCTACTTCCGTATCTTTAAATGCTTTAGTTCCTTAAAAATGTTTAGTCCGAGTGTAGTAATGGTTCTTCCACCGAAAGATTAGTGTGGGTGTCAATCACGGCGGTCTGGGTCGTGACATGAACTTACGCTTTCCTTTTCTTTTAATTTAAATAATATTTGTGTATGTTATGTTGAAATTCACATAAAAATACTATGTTAATTTTTTTTGTTTTGAATTTAAAACTTATGTTTTATTTTTAATTTAATTTGTTTTAGGATTTTTTACTTGATATTTTACGTTGCAAGCTTTTTTTTTAGTTAGACTTGATAATTATTTTTGTCAAATATTTTTATAACTTTATGTAATGACCCGGAAAATTATTTTATTTAGTTGATAGCTAATGGGCTGAATTGATAATTTATTTAAGAGCAACTTTCACATATAGCAAATACAAAATTCATATTTGTATGCTATAGCAAAGTTTGCATAATTGTGTTCCATAGCAAACATAAATATGTATATTTCACATACATATACAAAAGAAAACAGTTGTATAATCTGTTTTGGATACACATATACAAAAAGATCAATTGTATAAAGTGAGAGAGGTGAGTGAATGAGCGAGATCTGAGAGAGTGGCGAGCAAGATCTGGGAGAGGGGAGAGAGGGGAACGAAAATATATGTATATATATACAATTTTCACGCATTTTATACATTTACGCTTTAGTATAAAGTGAGAGAGGCGAGTGAGAGAGCGAGATCTGGGAGAGTGACGAGCGAGATCTGGGAGAGGGGAGAGAGGGGAACAAAAATATATGTATATATACAATTTTCTCTCGCTTTATACAAACACAAATGCATTTTATATAATTTAAGTTTTTTGTATAAAGTGAGAGAGGCGAGTGAGGAGCGGGATCTGGGAGAGTGGCAAGCGAGATCTGGGAGAGAGGGGAACGAAAATATATGTATATATACAATTTTCTCTCGCTTTATATAAACACAAACGCGCTTTATACACTTGTGTTTGTATAAAAAAATGAGAGAGGTGAGGGAGAAAACGAGAGTGGCGAGCGAAATTCATCAGGAGAGAGGTGAAATAGCAACAGTTTTCTATGAGGTACAATTAAATTAAACTATATTTATAGCATTTAATTTGAATTAATAGTTTGCTATTATATACAATTTTCTCTTTAAGCTTAGGTCTCTTGGCCCATATATATATATTAAAATAAGTAGTAGGGGCTTGTCAATTTTTAATACTTAATTATTAAGAAAAGAAGAGGGAGCAGTACTAAAAAAACAGTGAATACCGACCTAAAAATTTCCGACCTCAAATGGAGGTCGGTATTTATAAGTAGTCGGTTTTTATGCAAAATAAAGCGGGAAAATCAAATTCCGACCTCTGAAAGTCGGAATTTTTCCCAAAAAAGAATGAATTACAATAAAAATCGACCTCTTGATGTCGGTAATAAACAAATAACAAATAATACCAACTTCCGTATGTTGGTAAAATTAAATAGTATGTAAAAAATAAATTAATATAAAATACCGACCTCACGAGGTCGGTATTTTTTATATTTAATTGAGAAAATAATACCGACATCAAGAGGTCGGTTTTGTTTTTGGGACAAATTCCGACCTCCTGAGGTCGGAATTTGGTTATTTTGTATAAAAATGAACTTCTTGATTTCGGTTATAATACCGACTTCCGAATGTAGGTAAAATTAAATAGTATGTAATTAAAATACCGACTTCATGAGGTCGGTATTTTTCTAATTACTATTAATTAAAGTGACATCCGGAGGTCGGTATTTTTATTTCATCTATTACTTTTAAAAGCGACATCCGGAGGTTGGTATTTTTATTTCATCTATTACTTTTAAATGCGACATCCGGAGGTCGGTATTTTTATTTCATCTATTACTTTTAAATGCGACATTCGGAGGTCGGTATTTTTATTATTACTTTTAAAAGCGACATCTGGAGGTCGATTTGTTGTTCATTTTACACCTATAACAATTTTTGTATACTAGGAAATTACGTTGATATGAAAACCTACAACAAGTAGTCGGTTTTTATGCAAAATAAAGCGGGAAAACCAAATTCCGACCTCAAGAGGTCGGAATTTTCCCCAAAAAATGAATTACAATAAAAACCGACCTCTTGATGTCGGTATTATTTTCTCAATTAAATATAAAAAACAAAATTGAGAAATATTTTGATTTAATTTTATTTAAATCGTCTTCTGGAGGACGATTTTGTGTAATATAAAAAACAAAAAAATTATAATACTGACTTCTAAAAGTCGGTAAAATTAAATAGTATGTAATAAATTAATATTTTCAATTAACTTTAAATAAATCGTCTTCCGAATGTTGGTAATTCATACAAGTTAAAAAATAATTTAATATAAAATACCGACATCCCGATGTCAATATTATTTAATCAACATGATTACTTTTTAATGTGCTACCGACCTCATGACGTTGGTATTTTTTTATTAAATCTAATTACTTTTAATAAAAGCGACATCCGGAGGTCGATTTGTTTAAAATATTCCTATTAATAATCATAATTTTGCTATTGTGCATAATACTAAAATTTCATTTTACACCTACAATTAATTATTCAAAAAGTGTAACAATTTTGTATACTTCTATAAATAAAAAGTTAGAATTCGTGGAATAAATAAAAAAATATATATAATCCATATTTAGCGTATGAAATTACGTTGATATGAATTAGGAGATAATTATACTTATATTTCTAGAGTAATGTACAAATTCTATCAATCCTTCGTCTAATCATGAACTTAATATCTGATGTCATGATGTAGAGGTGAAGATCTAACATATAATCCATTCGAGTATGAAATGCACGCGAGATAGCTAGTATTATTATATACGTTTGATCTAATTGAATGGATGTTAAGTGTAGTGATCACCTTCTAATTATGATGACATGTAAACGATACTTTATCGGAGTATAAAATACGTTGATTAATTATATACTCCTCGAGTCGTTTAACAAATCAAGTCTTATACTAGTGGTTTAGATATGAAATACATTATCAATTAAAGAAATATCAATGATCAATTCAAGGAGATTTATATATTAAATTTGATATTGATAAACTTTTGTTGATCAATAAAATTAAATTTATATAATTAGGAGTTATATAATTTAAATTTATAAAATTAACTTTATCGTTAAATTAAATTTATTAAATTAAACTTCTGTTGATGTGTAGTTAAATTTTATATATATATACTCCTCGAGTAGTTTAACAAATCAAGTCTTATATACTAGTGGTTTAGATATGAAATACATTATCAATTAAAGAAATATCGATGATCAATTCAAGGAGATTTATATATTAAATTTGATATTGATAAACTTTTGTTGATCAATAAAATTAAATTTATATAATTAGGAGTTATATAATTTAAATTTATAAAATTAAGCTTCTGTTGATGTGCACTTAAATTTTGTATATATATATATATATTTAATTATATACTCCTCTAGTAGTTTAGCAAATCAAGTCTTATATACTAGTGGTTTAGATATGAAATACATTGTAAATTAAAAAAATACTGATGATCAATTCAAGGAGATTTATATATTAAATTTGATATTGATAAACTTTTGTTGATCAATAAAATTAAATTTAATGTATTTCATATATATATATGTGTGTGTGTGTGTGTGTGTGTGTGTGTGTGTGTGTGTTTGTTTGTGTGTGTGTGTATGTTTAATTAATAAATCTACCTCAAGAGCTAAGTTTATATTAAAATAAATTAATAAATACCAACCTAAAGAGGTCGGTATATTTAAATTATTGTTTTATTTAAATAATATCGACTTCATGATGTCAGTATTTATTAAATATTTTAAAATATAAATAATTATTTTTAAAAATACCAACATCCCGTGGTAGGTAAATTAAACAATTCTTTTAAGAAAATAATGATAATATCAAGTCTCACTCTAAGTAAAGTCTCAAAACCTAAGTGAAGTCTTACTCCCCACCCCCACACATCCCCGACCGGCGACCCACCATCCCCGACCGGCGCCACCATCGCAGCAGCAGAGGAGGTCGCGCTTAGCTGCAGAGGAAGGTCGCGCCGCCATCATCCCGACCGGCGCCGCCTCCATATCAGTTTTCTCAGTTCGCGCCACCATCCCTGACCTTCTTACTCAAGGTAAATTTTTAGAACCTTCACAAAAGATTACTTTTGTTTCTATTTAGTTGAAGTATCTCAAAATTAGAGTACTAATATACTTAATTTGATTGATTGATAGTTAGTAAGTGAATGATTTAGGGTTTTTGATTGTTAGTTTGAATTAGGGATTATTTGATTGTTTGTTTGTGTTTGTTGATTGTGAATTGAAATTTTTTAATGTTAGGGTTAGTTTGAATTAGGGTATCTTAGGATTTGTTTGAAATTCAGTATTTCTTGAGTTAATTAGTTTGATTTTGGAATTGTAAGATTAGATTGAATTAGGGTATTTAAGGACTTGTTTGAATTTGGGTATTATTTGAGTTAGTTTGAATTATTATAGAGATTTTAGGACTAGTAGTTTGAATTTGGGATTAGGAATAGCTAGCTAATTTTAATTTAGGATTTTAGCACTAGTTAGATTTTGGGATTTAGGGCTAGTTTGAATTTGTGATTTTAAGACTAGTTTGAATTTTGAATTTAGGACTAGTTTGAATTATTATTGAGATTTTAGGACTACTAATAGTTTGAATTTATGATTTTAGCACTACAACTTGATTTTTGAATTCTAGGAGTACTTTCAATTTGTGATTTTAAGGCTAGTTTGAATTTGGAATTTAGGACTAATAGTTTGAATTATATTTGATATTTTAGGACTAATTAATAGTTTGAAGTTGGGACACTAGCTAGCTAGTTTGAATTTAGAATTTTAGGGATTTAAATTACAACTTAATTAGAACTTATAATTAATTATAACTTGAATTTACTATAAATTGAACTTAATTAGGAATATGAACTTGAAATTAGAACTTGAACTTGGAACTAATTAGCTTGAATATATAACTAATTAAGTTTAGAAATTAGATATGAATTTGAATTGAAACTTGAACTTATTAAAACTTGAATATATATATAAAACTAATATTCTTGGATATGAAGTTTATATTTAACTAATTTAAGAACTTTTCGTGCTAGGCAACTGAGGAAGCTCAACATGTAAACAAGTTGATACAGGACTATATTGCTTCTTTCATCAAAGTTGGAGATAAGGTTGGTGCTTCTAAATTTCTCAAGTTCAAGTACAATTGTTTTGAATAATGTGTTTGTGTCCATCTAGTATTAATACTTAGCTTTAATTCTAGTGGTTATAATTGATTGTTTGTTAGTATATAATTGTTTTTGTTTGTTGGTTGTGTTATTCAATTGTTAATTTGATTTGATTATTGTTAGTTAGGTATAGATAATTAAAGATTTTTATTTTAAGGTTTTTTTAAAAAGAAATTAGGCATTTTTAAATTGGGCATTGTTAGTTAGTGAAGAATTAACATTTTTATATTTTAGGACTAGTTTAAACTTGAGAATATGTAATTTGAGGTTGAATTGGGATTTTTTTGGATTTGATTTTAGGACTAGTTAGTAAAGTGTTAATTTGAAGTTAGAAATTAGTAATTGAAGTGTTATGAGTAGAAGATGAATGTTTGAATGTCATGAATTTAGATGATGAATGTTTGAATGTCATGAACTTAATTAGAATTTGAAGTTGAACTTAGAATTTGAACGTGAACTTAGAACTTGAACTTGAAATTAGAACTTGAACTTGAACTTAGAATTTGAAGTTAAACTTAGAACTTAAACTTGAACTTAGAATTTGAACTTGAACTTGAAATTAGAACTTGAACTTGAACTTAAACTTGAACTTGAACTTAGAATTTGAACTTGAACTTAGAACTTGAACTTAAAATTAGAACTTGAACTTGAACTTAGAACTTGAACTTGAAATTAGAACTTGAACTTGAACTTAGAACTTGAATTTAGAACTTGAACTTAAACTTGAAATTAGAACTTGAACATGAATTTAGATCTTGAACTTGAACTTAGAACTTGAACTTGAAATAAAAACTTGAACTTGAACTTGAACTTGAACTTAGAACTTAGAACTTAGAACTTGAACTTAGAACTTGAACTTGAAATTAGAACTTGAACTTGAACTTGAACTTAGAACTTGAACATGAAATTAGAACTTGAACTTGAAATTAGAACTTGTACTTGAAATTAGAACGTGAACTTGAACTAGAACTTAGAACTTGAACTTGAAATTAGAACTTGAACTTGAACTTAGAACTTGAAATTAGAACTTGAACTTGAATTTGAATTTAGAACTTGAACTTGAACTTGAACTTGAACTTAGACCTTAGAACTTGAACTTGAACTTAGAACTTGAACTTTAAATTAGAACTTGAAATTAGAATTTGAACTTGAACTTAGAACTTGAACTTGAAATTAGAACTTGAACTTGAACTTAGAACATGAACTTAAAATTTGAAGTTGAACTTAGACTTGAGCTTGAAATTAGAACTTGAACTTGGAACTAATTAGCTTGAATATATAACTAATTAATTTTAGAAATTAGATGTGAACTTGAATTGAAAACTTGAACTTATTAAAACTTGAATATATATATATATATATATATATATATATATATATATATATATATATATATATATATATATAAACTAATATTCTTGGATTTGAAGTTTATATATAACTAATTTTAGAATTTTTCGTGCTAGGCAACTGAGGAAGCTCAAATCTAAAAAAGATGATACAAGACTATATTGCTTCTTTCATCAAAGTAGGAGATAAGGTTGGTGCTTCTAAATTTCTAAAGTTCAAGTACAATTGTTTTCAATAATGTGTTTGTGTCCATCTAGTATTGATACTTAGCTTTAATTTTGTGATAATTTTTTTGTGTCCATTGATTGTTTGTTAAGCATAAGTACCAACACTAGTTGATCCTATTGATGACAAAATTGATTTTTTTGTGTCCATTGATTGTTTGTTAAGCATAAGTACCAACACTAGTTGATCCTATTGATGACAAAATTGATTTTCTTGCAAGATCAATTTGTGTCCATCTAGTGTTGAAACTTAGCTTTAAATAAGTTAAAATAAATAATGTGGTTTAGTTAGTGAATTTAGTTGTTGGAATTAAGTCAAAACAAATGTAGTTAAAGTTAAAAAGTTGTTAAGTTGTTTAAATAAGTTAAAATAAATAATGTGGTTTAGTTGGTGGATTTAGTTGTTGGAATTAAGTCAAAACTAAACTAGTTAAAGTTAAAAAGTTGTTAAGTTGTTTAAATAAGTTAAAATAAATAATGTGGTTTAGTTAGTGAATTTAGTTGTTGAAATTAAGTCAAAACTAAACTAGTGAAAGTTTTTAAGTTGTTTGAATAAGTTAAAATAAATAATGTCGTTTAGTTGTTGGAATTAAGTCAAAACGGAACTAGTTAAAATTGTTAAGTTGTTTAAATATGTTAAAATAAATAATGTGGTTTAGTTAGTGAATTTAGTTGTTGGAATTAAGTCAAAATTAAGCTAGTTAAAATTGTTAAGTTGTTTAAATAAGTTAAAATAAAAAATGTCGTTTAGTTGATGGATTTAGTTATTGGAATTAAGTCAAAACTGAACTAGTTAAAGTTAAAAAGTTGTTAAGTTGTTTAAATAAGATAAAATAAATATTGTGGTTTAGTTGATGGATTTAGTTGTTGGAATTAAGTCAAAACAAATGTAGTTAAAGTTAAAAAGTTGTTAAGTTGTTTAAATAAGTTAAATAAAATAATGTCGTTTAGTTGGTGGATTTAGTTGTTGGAATTAAGTCAAAACTAAACTAGTTAAAATTTAAAAGTTGTTAAGTTGTTTCAATAATTTAAAATAAATAATGTGGTTTAGTTAGTGAATTTAGTTGTTGGAATTAAGTCAAAACTAAACTAGTTAAAGTTGTAAAGTTGTTTAAATAAGTTAAGATATATAATGTGGTTTTGTTGGTGGATTTAGTTGTTGGAATTAAGTCAAAACTAAATTAGTTAAAGTTAAAAAGTTGTTAAGTTGTTTGGTTAAGTTAAAATAAATAATGTGGTTTAGTTGGTGAATTTAGTTGTTGGAATTAAGTCAAAACTAAACTAGTTAAAGTTGTTAAGTTGTTTAAATAAGTTAAAATAAATAATGTGGTTTAATTAGTAAATTTAGTTGTTGGAATTAAGTCAAAATTAAACTAGTTAAAGTTGTTAAATTGTTTAAATAAGTTAAAATAAATAATGTCATTTAGTTGGTGGATTTAGTTGTTGGTGATTGTGGGAGTTGTGAGAAATTGTGGCATTATAATATAACATCTAAAATGTGGCCAAATAAAAACGATTTTGCAATGAAAAGGAGATAATTAATTAATTAAGCTTTAAAATTTAATAGAGTAAAATAACTATATACAAAAATAGATTAATTATAGTTATTAAATCATAAATGACCTTTATTTTGACAAAATAAAATACATGCTTGACTAATTTTTTATTTATTTTTGAAGTAAATTAATTTTCAAAATTAATAATATATATATATATATATATATAAACTAACTTGGCTTTTCGTAAATATTTGTTTCACCTTTATGAGATTAAAGAAACTTCACTAATTAATTAAATGAGAACGAAAATAATAAATAATAGGTGTGATCAATAGAGGGTATTTTTATTATCATCATTGAAATTTACTCTTATATATATTTCAAAAACTTAATAAAAGATGTTGTTAAACTAATTATATGTGTAGTACGTAGAGTAAATATTATTGGACATGTCAAATTACTCCATGTACTTGTGAATACTTATTTAAAATATGTGATTAGATTTATGTAATAATAATTTATTTATCACAAATACATCTTTATAACTATTAATAAAAAAACAAAATTACATATAAAACATCTTTAAAATTTTAATAAGAATTAATCAATATACTAATTAGACTAAATATCAAAGAAAATAATTGTTGTTATTGCAAAAAATATGCTTTTAGTGGCGACCAAAAACTTCTTGCAAGAGATAACTTTTAGTGGCAACAAAGTCGCCATAAAATGTATCTTTAGTTGCGACAATATAAAAATCGCCACAAATATGTTTTCTTCCATGATTCAATAGAAAAAAAAAGAACATTTTGTAGCGATCTAACCAAAGTCGCCACTATATGTCTTATTTATAGTAGCAACTACACGGGTCGCCCCTAAAACGTTAAGCTTTTGTGGCAACCATAAGAGGTCGCCACAAAAACCTTATATTTTGTTGCAACTAAATGTGTCGCCACAAAAGGTCGTCACAGAAAATGATGTTTCTTGTAGTGTCCGTACATTCCATAAGTGAAACTTATTTGCATTCTCCACTTCATCGCCCTTACCAACATCACAAATAACCGAATAATCATAATAGGGGTTCGGGGGAAGGGAATAGGATTTAGGGCAACCATTCCAATGAATATATTGACGGCCACATATATGACATAAAGGACATTCATTACCCAACCACGATTTATCCCAATCATCCATATCAATAAGAGTACCAAATTATTCAAAGAAAGAAAAATAATAATTGTTGAAAAACAAAACTAATTAAAAAAATCAAAAACATAAAAATAAATAAATAAATAAATAAAAAGAAAAAGTATAACCTAGAAGAATGGTTAATTTCTAAGTTCCCGGCAGCGGCGCCAAAAACTTGTTGTTCCCAATTGCACACGCAAGTTTATGTGGTCGCGCAAGTAATATAGTGGCTCTTAAAAGAACTAGATTATCGAACCCAAAGGACTTGTCAATTAACTATTTACAAAATTATACTAGTCTAATTATTTATTTAAGAGTGCTAAAAGAGTTTGATTTTTTATTTATAAAGAAAAGAACGCATGAATTAAATAATAAGATTACTTACAATGATTGGAAAAATTCCAGGGCTGCTGCATGCAATGAATCTCATGTATTATATTCTTGGCTTAGAACTAATTTTAGTTGTCAAGTTACTGGTTTATAGGGTTAATTGTATGAGTTGGGCTACACACCTCTCGTCGTCTACTCCAGTTAGTTATCTAGCTACATCGTTGAGTGGGGATAAATAGACTAACTGACGAGCATTTATATTTCATTCTACTTCGTAACCAAGCAAGTTGTTCGTCCGAGCGCCACTCCTGAACACTAATCACCTCAATCAAATGGGTCGATCGAGCTCTCTATATTCTCTGTTGGTCTATCTAACCCCTCCTCTCTTGATTTTAGGATTAGACAAAAGATTTATCTTATGGTGCACAAGCATAAAATACTAAAATAAGAATATAGAAGTAACTTATAATGACAACCAAGAATTAATTCATAAACCTTAAATATTCAACATTCGATTCGTAGCTACAGCCCCAAAATAAGGGCGTTTAGCCACTAATCTCTAGGAAAAGAAAGAAGAAGAAAAGAACCCTAAAAAGTATTGACAATTTTTTCTTGCAAAGTACCTCCTAATTTGATCTCCTAATGTTCTCCAATAATTATTTCTATGGACTATTTACAGTGGCGGACTCAGGATTTTCGTTCAAGAGGTTCAAAAAATAAAAGTATAAACGTGTAAATAAGCCAACAAAACAAAATTTCAATAAAGTAGTATATATTTTACAGGTACAAAAAATTAGTTTCGTTACAAGAAACCCGAAACTAACATGAGTGATTACAGTGAAACAAAAAGTTAGCCCTTTGCAATATGTCAATCTAGAACTAGGATGCTAAGTAGAGCAAAAAATGGAGCTAACTAGAACAAAAAAATTAGCACTTCATAATGTCTCACTCTAGGACTAGAGTGCTAACTACAAACTCCAAAAAGAGGTCAGTGCTAATACTTCTCAAGCACATTTACAATACTATTCGATGAGGTTTCATTGCTTGAAAAGACAAAATAATATCATCCGTTGAAACATCATTAAACACATCTTTCTCCATAAAAGGAACCATGCAACCGCTCAAGAAGTCATCATTCATTCAACTTCGCAACTCATTTGAGATGGTTTTAATATTTGACTTTTGAGTGTTGGGGAAGAACTAAGGAAGTGATGTAAGGATTTGGGAAGTGAAAAAGTTATTAGGCTTAAGGAATGGGAGTATGGGACCCTTGAATTATTTTGGGTTTAACACCACATTTTAGCACGTTTTATTTATAAAAAAAAAACTAAAAAAACGTGGAAATTGGAACTAGAACTAAAAAAAATGAAACTGAAACTAAAAAAGTAAAAAATAAAACGCTAATCCAGGGACTCGAATCCTGGACGTCATACTTAATTTCGAAGGGAGCTGCCGTTGGGCTATCTCTTTCACTTTGTCATTGAGGGGGTTCAAAATTATATATCCACATAAATCCAGAAAATTCACCTTATATATACAATGTAATATTTTATGAGGGGGTTTGGATGAACCCCCTGAATGACACGTGAATTCACCCCTGACTATTTATAAATGTAGAAAACCCTAAACAAAATAAACGGAATTGGCTCACTGGTTGACGATTCAGCTCTCGAAAAAGTTAGTATTTTGGCATCTCTCGTTGGTTCGAATGAGAAGGAAGCTTCTCACAGATATTGACTGTATCCGACTTGAGTCCAAACAAATTAGGAATCCAAAACCAAACGAAATTCAACTTCCGAACAGTGGTTCGCCGCCTCAAACTCTTTGCTCCCTTCAAAATATGCCACGTGGCAGCAGGCTTGCAATTCAATTTGAATTCTGCCAATCTTTTCAATATATATAAATATTAATATAATATTCAATTTAATTTATTCAGCTATTTGTTTGATTTCTTTCTTCAACCTTCCATATTTAATTTGTTTTAGCTTCAAACTTCTTCAATTTTATCCTAATATTTCCTCCTACAAATAAAATACACTATTAAGCACAATTCATAAAATCCATAAAATTAATGCTCAAAAAGAGCAAATATAAATAATAAATGTGAGATAAATAATGATAAGAAATATATTTTTGGCCTCACATCATCAAGCATCTTTTTTTTTTTTTCCGTGTATTGAAGGTGAAGGATTAGGGATGAAGAGTAGTAGATAGCCAAGTGTTATCACACCTTTTGTGGGAGAAGGAGGGGGCTAACCTCCTTCTCTCCACTTCCAGTTAAGTAGTATTATTAAGTAGCCGTGTGTTGTCTTATTATTAATGTATATTACTATTTTTTGCTTGCTTGTTTCATCTCTTGCTCTTTTGCTAACATATTTTTTCAGAAACGTTTTTTTTAGCCAAGGGTTTATAGTAAACCACATCTAAACCCCCACAAAGTTAGGAATAAGGTTTGCATACATCCTCTCCCCCATATATCACTTGTGGAATTGAAAATGGATAAGTTTTTATATTTATCATATTTCTTCATGAGTGTCGCGGTCATTTTAAGTAGAAAAATGCAGCAATATGCATCTGCATTTTTGAACTAGTTGTCATTATCCTCTTCTTACTTAACAAAAAATTGTACCTTGAAGGTTGTTTCTTTGTGTTCAAACATTGTATCATGAGTTTCATTTCTTCTTTTTGTCAGTCTATACTGATAATAAATTTAGGTAGCTAATTAATGCACGTGCACCAAATGAAAAACTGCAAATCTTTGTATTTCATAAAATTGAATATCTTTACATATTTTGGAGTTATTTTTTCAAATTTGGGGCCGTAGGGAAAGGGAAAATGAGGAGGAGATTATAATGTGGGAAATGGAATTAATCCTGCCCAACAATATGAGAGTTCAGGTAGTCAATCAAATAAGCAACTAAGATTCTCCACTTTTTTAGAGTGTTATTTGGAAGTGTTGCAATAAATTTTGCGAGCGGGTTGTGCCATTTAAGCATTAAGGTCTGCCTGATTTTTTTTGGTTATTCTGAGATCCTCAGAAGATCTAAATGACATGCATCCATTTTGGCTCTTTGACAAAGAGTCCTTGACTTGCAATAAAATGAAAAATATTTTTAAGCAAAACAATATTGGGTCATATCCAGTAAATGCTCTTTTGATTTTCAATAGTAAATGTGGTATTTGATCTACGATCATTGCAGGACATTCGAGGCTGCATAGTATGTATCATTTGAATGTTCTGAATGAAAATTTTATTTTTAATTTTTATGTGTTAACAGGGGCGGATCTACATGGATCCAAGGGGATTCATCTTCGTTGGAAAAATTACACGATATATATAGGATCAATTTTTCGATTTATATGTATATACCAAGTGATGAACCCCCTGAACATAAGCTAAGGGCTTGGTTCAATGGTAAAGGGGGTTCAAGAATTCGCAATATAAGTGCTGGGTCACGGGTTTGATTCCTTGTAACAGCGTTTTTCCCTCATATTTCAGCCGATTTTCATTTAATTTTCTAAATAAATGAAAATTTTGTTTTGTTTGAAAACCTATTGAGATTTATACTATTTTATTAGATATTAAAAAATAAATTTATTTTCCATTTTTATAAAATTAAGTAAAACTTATAACGTTGTTGTCATAATTAAAATTAAAAATATATTCTCTCATACTCATTTTAAGTCAAACGTTTAATTTATATTTGATTAAGGAATAGTATAATTATAAGTAAGATTAAATAAATAAGAGTAATCATTTAAAGTTTATAAATAAATACAATTGTCGCGATATTTTTCAATCTTGATAATTATTTTCTTGACGCAAATTTTATTGCTACAATATGATCGGATTTAGAAGTATTCCTTAGTTAGTTTCAAAAATTAAATAACGTTTGTACACAACAATGACAGAGACAAGACCCATAATTATAGTTTAAAAAAATACATTCTCTCATACTTATTTTAATGTTATGTCAAACATATAATTACTCGATTTTATTGTTTGTGTTGAGGTAGAGTTGAATTTTTTTTAGTTGCTTATATCTGATCCGACTCATTTATATTTGACCCACCCACTTATATGGATACTAATAGTGTGCTTACTTATCTTTTTGAACCCCCTCGATGGAAATCCTGCCTCCGCCGCCACTGTGTGTCAACAATTTCTCAGTACGAGTTGTGTTACAACTTGGTATCATAATATGTTGTTTTCACCATCGACTTTGAAACTTTGTAGTTTACTATTGCAGGTTAGTACTCCCTGCAGAAGTAGTAGTAGTTCTTTTCATCTTCAGAGGTTTTCATCATGTATTTGACATTTCAAGCAAAGGATAGTTCTAAATGGACTTGCTTTAAAAGATATAATAATTAGTTTCTTTTCCTCATGTTTGCGTAATTGTAAATAAAGTGAAAGTATAAATGATATTTAAACATATTGTCGTTCGCACCCCTTAAATAGAAGACTCTTTTGAAAAATGTAAATAATGTTGGGCCCATGCTCAACACAGGTCATGCCCATCTAGTGCCAACGAGCGAAGGCAATCGCTCAAGAAAGGGGATATGTTAGCCAACGTTGGTCCGACAATATAGGAAAAACGGAACAGTAAATATAGTTAAGCTCTCATCCTCAAGACTACAGTTTTATTGAGTCTCTTTGAACAACCTGAGGTAACATTTTCTCACTGCCATAGCGAATATACTATATTAAAAATAAATTTTTAGTAGTAATTAATTAATGATAATTATTTAGTCTTTGGTAAATATGTTTTTAAAGGCAATTAATATTATTTGTAAATGTCTCTAAAGCCTATAGCGACATTGAATCTAATGGCAATCAACTAATACCAATAAAGATTTTAGCATTTTTTATTAATATGCATATTTATTGCTGCTAAAAATGTTTTGTTATAGTGATTGATGAGCTAATAAGGTTGTAGATTTTTTTTGTAAAGTTAGCTACTACCCTAAATAAAAATATTCTAATGCACAACTTAAATCAGATATCAATAGAGGACAAAGAATCTTCATATTTCTTTTGATAAGAGGCAGCTTCCAAGTGTGCGGATAAGATATAATGAAAAGAGCTCTTTTTGGTTAACTAAATGTATATATAGTACTTAGTATATCTAGGAAATATGCAACAATTACTATTAATTTTATTTTTATTTTTACCTTAATTGCTTGCAATATGCTTTACAATGGATCTGATAGCATAATTACAAATCAAAATTAAAAAGTTGATGAGAAAATATGATATATTTAAAATTATTTATAAAACATATATATATATATATATATATAATTTATCAGTTTGATTCATATTTTTATTAACATCAAAATCAAAATAAATATTTTTATTTTTAGAAAAATTAAAATCAAATTAAACCCAAAAAATTATCCATTTATTTAATGAATTTAGTTCAAATTTCAATTTGAACTCAAACTATGAACACCTCTAGCTATAGATATGCTTAAAAACAAGCAAACCAACAACCTAACCCTCAAAACTATTGTAGAGGACACTATTGAGTCTAGTTTATCAAAGTGGAAGTAACATTTTCATATTGCTATAAGCAGAGGCGTATTTAGTAAAGAGGATAGAGGTGTCGTGCTTCCCGCTCACTTTGATTGAAACTCTTAGGTATAGTATATGTATATATAGAAAATAATATAAATATATAAAGTTTCACCCAAATATTTTACCCACCGGACATGATATCGTATCTGGCAGACTTCAATTTTTAGAATTTACTCTATTTTCCACATGATACATGATATTCGCTCCCCTCTTTTCATTTCCTTCTTTATCTTTATTCTCCTTTTCCTTGTGAGTTACTCTTTTTGTTCAAATTTATTTATATGACACTTTTTTATTTTTAATTGACTAAAATTATATATATATAATTTATCATTTTATGTTTGATAAAATAATGTTTACCTACAATTTTTAATAATTTATTTTAGATCTTAATTTTTTTTAAAAATCATTTCTTTCTTAAATCAACCCAAAATGAAATAAATAGTAATGTGAATTCTTTAATTTTATTAAATCTTGCATGTTGCATCACTTTGTTTATATAACCAAAAAGATGATCATACTCGGAGAAAATTGTACTTTTGTCCTTAAAACAGTCTGGATAGAAAAAATTTAATAACGAGTTGTATATTTTTAAAATTTTAATTTGATGTTTGAGTTATATTTAATTACTTCTTCTAGTTATTTGAATGAACTTAACAAATATAAAATAATAAGTAGAGCTGTCAAAAAGGGTCGGCCCATCCCCACCCGGCCTAAGCCTCGAGGGCCAAGGAATTTGAAGGGCTGGTCCTTCATTTGGTAGGGCCTGAAAATGCTCAATGCAACCCGACCTTAGAAGGGCTGAGGGCTGGGGCGGGCTAGCCCTTCTTTTTATTTTCTTTTCAAACTTATAATTCTATAACATCAAGAAAATGAGAAGATATTCAAATCAAATATGGCAAATAATGGTGTTGTTTCAATAACACTAGCAAAAATCTAGTGTAATTTGCATGTATTTCGCATACCAGATACACGAGTGAGATAAGAGAGTGACAAGCAAGATGGGATGGAGGCGAGGGTGCGAGATTTGTATATGTATCTTAGATATATGTGAATCTATTTGGATAAAGTGTATCTAGAACAAATTAACTTAATTTGATTCTATATATTTCGAGATACATGTATTTGAGTACGAAAATTCATAATATTACAATATAGCGTATATTCAAATAATTAGATTATATACTAGTGAAATTATTGTAAATTACTCTTAAATAAAAAGTTTTGGCCCATGGGCCGACCTCGACCTACCCCTAATCAAGCCTCAAGGGTCAATGCCTTATATGGCTAGGCCTATAAGCCCTAATTTTAAATGGGCTTAACATTTTTTATTTGAACTCTACCCAATATCGGGTAGAGTTGGACCGGCCCCATGGAAGCCCATTTTCACGGCTCTAATAATAAGGCCGACTGAGACACATGGGTGCATGGTCCATGCATCATTGTTTTTTTTTTGACAAAAAAAAAAAGGCTAGAGAAAGTTGGCGTATGTCGATTTTTGTCATCTTTACAAGTGTGCATTTCGTGTTCTATTTTATCAACTAATATACTCAATAAATATAATTTTTCCAATTTATAAAAAACGTGGCTTTTACTTTCAACCTGCAGGCCAGGCCCACTTCCCAAGAAAACAATGTTATATATATTCATTCAAAACAAACTCCCCTTTCATCTTTCATTAATTCTCTTATATTGTTCTTATATACAAAAGATATATTGAAAAAAACTCCAATCAATTTCAATCCCAGATTTTTTAATTGAAGAAAATGAGAAGAAGGTGTAATTTGGAACTCAGTCTTTCTCCTAGCAACTTCTTAATGTAAGTCTCTCTCATGTTTAATTACTCTCACAATTAATCTGTATTGATTAGTGATTAGTCCTTCTAATAATAAGGTATTGATAGTATATTTGTTTTTTATTTACTATTTACTATTAGGGAGGATCAACAATTAGAGAATGAGCAATCACAACAGCTAACAATATTTTACAATGGACAATTTGTTGTTTCTCATGTTACTCAGCTTCAGGTATATGTATTTCCAATTTTTATTTTCTGATAACAATTAATATATGACTTGTTTTGTTAATATATAATGGATTTCTAAATGCAGGCTAAAGCTATAATATATCATGCAAGTAGAGAAATGGAGGAGAAAACAAATAAGATGTCCGAGCCTTCATCACCATTATTACAACCTCAAACTGGTCGTTTCATGAATAAATCTCTACAAAGATTTCTACAAAAGAGAAAAATATAGAATTCAAACAACTTCGCCATACCATCACTAGTTGCTCCTACTAATGATTTTGGCTCCGATCCATTGTTTGTACATATGTTTTGTATTTATTGATCTATAATATTTTATGATCTAAATTATCACTTCAATATCTCTTATCTTGTATTTTGTTTGACATGAAAAAATAAGTCAAATGATGGCGCTAGGTAGCAACACTATAACTTGAACAAGTTAGTCTTAACAAGAACCTAAAGGTTAAATCAAATAGATGCTAAAATTCAAATAACAATTTTAAATCAGTGATAGCAGTTGATATTAATTTTCGTAATGTATTTTACAGAGAGTGTAAGATAATCATTTTGTACATTGAATTCTAGCGATATATTAACTAACAACCTCGGGCCCAACAATCAATATACCGAGTATAAAAGCCCAAAAGCACCATAACCAACCAATTATTCAATCCAAAAAAACACACGGTAACCTAAGTTTCATGACATCTTAAGTCATTTCTAAGGATACTATTCGATACAAAACACAAGGGTCAACCTAAGCTAAGGTTTTCCGGTTAAACTACACTAAACAACCCAATAGATGGCCATAATTGACTAAGGATCAAATATGCCTAAGTAATCCCAAAATCCAACCTAATCATACATTACTACTCAAAATACAATTAATCTAATTAAGCCAACACTACTAAAAAATTTTCAAAAAACGAGGGCCAAAAGAAGATGGAGGATGTATTTCCACATGCTTCCTTAACTGAAGTGCACAAAATGCTAGAGCTAAGATTTGTAGTTGTCTTTGTTTTTCTTGTTTAATTACATCCGATTTATTATTACATTATTTAGTTTGATTCATTCTATCATTATTTCTGTCAGTTCTATCCATATGTCTTTTAAACCACATTAGTTGTGCTTTTTCTTGTTCCTTTATCACCAGCTTTCTCGATACATGATCGAGTATGTCATCCTTGTGCATATTATCCAAATTCCTACCAGAAAGTTTCACATTAGGACCTGAGACCTTTGATTGAGGATAAATGAGTACATTATTTTGTACATTGAATTCTAGCGGTATATTAACTAACAGCCTTGGGCCCAACAATCAATATAACAAGTATAACAGCCCAAAAGCACCATACCCAACCAATTATTCAGTCCAAGTAAACACACGGTAACCTAAGTTTCATGACATCTTAAGTCATTTCTAAGGATACTATTCGATACAAAACACAAGGGTCAACCTAAGCTAAGATTTTCCGGTTAAACTACACTAAACAACCCAATAGATGGCCATAATTGACTAAGGATCAAATAAGCCTAAGTAATCCCAAAATCCAACCTAATCATACATTACTACTCAAAATACAATTAATCTAATTAAGCCAACACTGCTAAATTATTTAAAAAAAAGGAGGGCAAAAAGAAGATGGAGGATGCATTTCCTCATGCCTCCTTAACTGAAGAGCACAAAATGCTAGAGCTAAGATTTGTAGTTGTCTTTGTTTTTCTTGTTTAATTACATCCGATTTATTATTACATTATTTACGTTGATTCGTTCTATCATTATTTATGTCAATTCTATCCATATGTCTTTTAAACCACATTAGTTGTGCTTTTTCTTGTTCCTTTATCACTAGCTTTCTCGATACATGATCGAGTATGTCATCCCTGTGCATATTATCCAAATTCATACCAGAAAGTTTCACATTGAGACCTGAGACCTCTGATTGAAGATAAATGAGTATATTATTTTGTACATTGAATTCTAGCGGTATATTAACTAACAGCCTCGGGCCCAACAATCAATATAACAAGTATAAAAGCCCAAAAGCACCATAACCAATCAATTATTCAATCCAAGCAAACACACGGTAACCTAAGTTTCATGACATCTTAAGTCATTTCTAAGGATACTATTTGATACAAAACACAAGGGTCAACCTAAGCTAAGGTTTTCCAGTTAAACTACGTTAAACAACCCAATAGATGGCCATAATTGATTAAGGATCAAATAGGCCTAAGTAATCCCAAAATCCAACCTAATCATACATTACTAGTCAAAATACAATTAATCTAATTAAGCCAACACTACTAATTTTTTTTTTAAAAACAAGGGCCAAAAGAAGATGGAGGATGTATTTCCTCATGCCTCCTTAACTGAATAGCACAAAATGCTAGAGCTAAGATTTGTAGTTGTCTTCGTTTTTCTTGTTTAATTACATCCGATTTATTATTACATTATTTACTTTGATTCCTTCTATTATTATTTTTGTCAATTCTATCCATATGTCTTTTAAACCACATTAGTTGTGCTTTTTCTTGTTCCTTTATCACTAGCTTTCTCGATACATGATCGAGTATGTCATCCCTGTGCATATTATCCAAATTCATACCAGAAAGTTTCACATTGGGACCTGAGACCTCTGATTGAGGATAAATGAGTACATTATTTTGTACATTGAATTCTAGTGGTATATTAACTAACAGCCTCGGGCCCAACAATCAATATAACGAGTATAAAAGCCCAAAAGCACCATAACCAACCAATTATTCAATCCAAGCAAACACACGGTAACCTAAGTTTCATGACATCTTAAGTCATTTCTAAGGATACTATTGGATACAAAACACAAGGGTCAACCTAAGCTAAGGTTTTCCAGTTAAACTACACTAAACAACCCAATAGATGGCCATAATTGACTAAGGATCAAATAAACCTAAGTAATCCCAAAATTCAACCTAATCATACATTACTACTCAAAATACAATTAATCTAATTAAGCCAACAATACTAAATTTTTTTAAAAAAACGAGGGCCAAAAGAAGATGGAGGATGCATTTCCTCATGCCTCCTTAACTGAATAGCACAAAATGCTAAAGCTAAGATTTGTAGTTGTCTTTGTTTTTCTTGTTTAATTACATTCGATTTATTATTACATTATTTACTTTGATTCATTCTATCATTATTTCTGTCAATTCTATCCATATGTCTTTTAAACCACATTAGTTGTGCTTTTTCTTGTTCCTTTATCACCAGCTTTCTTGATACATGATCGAGTATGTCATCCTTGTGCAAATTATTTTAATTCGTACCAGAAAGTTTCACATTGGGACCTGAGACCTCTGATTGAGGATAAATGAGTACATTATTTTGTACATTGTATTCTAGCGGTATATTAACTAACAGCCTCAGGCCCAACAATCAATATAACGAGTATAAAAGCCCAAAAGCACCATAACCAACCAATTATTCAATCCAAGCAAACACACGGTAACCTAAGTTTCATGACATCTTAAGTCATTTCTAAGGATACTATTCGATACAAAACACAAGGGTCAACCTAAGCTAAGGTTTTCCGGTTAAACTACACTAAACAAACCAATAGATGGCCATAATTGACTAAGGATCAAATAAACCTAAGTAATCCCAAAATCCAACCTAATCATACATTACTAATCAAAATACAATTAATCTAATTATGCCAACACTACTAAATTTATTTTTAAAAACGACGGCCAAAAGAAGATGGAGGATGTATTTCCACATGCCTCCTTAACTGAAGTGCACAAAATGCTAGAGCTAAGATTTGTAGTTGTCTTTGTTTTTCTTGTTTAATTACATCCGATTTATTATTACATTATTTACTTTGATTCGTTCTATCATTATTTATGTCAATTCTATCCATATGTCTTTTAAACCATATTAGTTTTGCTTTTTCTTGTTCCTTTATCACCAGCTTTCTCGATACATGATCGAGTATGTCATCTTTGTGCAAATTATCCGAATTCATACCAGAAAGTTTCACATTGGGACCTGAGACCTCTGATTGAGGATAAATGAGTACTTACCACTCCACCACAACCCTTGTTGGTAAGATGACATAGTGTTAGTACCTTGCTTTACTTTGTTTTTAATTTCGAAAGGACATTAAGATATATTCAAAATAACCTGTTTTAATTTTAAATAATTTTACATATAAGTTCAAATAAAGAGAATAATCTAGATAATTATGTTTTTTTAAAAAATATTTTAATGTCCAAACAAATATACCTTGCTTGGTAGTTATTATGTAAAGACTCATTTTCTGAATGAATGCATGACCGTCAAAATTTTTAACTGCACTATTTTGTTATAATTCTAACATATCATTCAACCCAACATATTTTTAAAAAGTAACTTATAAAGTTTTGTTTGATACTTATTTTAAAAATAGGTCAAATACATTAACAGACTCTTGGACTTGTCCCAATGTTCCATTTAGCTACCTGAATTAAATTTATGGCCATTTCAATTCTTGATTTTGGCTCAAAATGTGTTATGTACGTAAACACTTATTTGCCCAAACAATCAGCAAAGTAGAATTTCCCTCAAATACAACTTGGCATAGTCCTCCGCCGAATAAGAAACCTTGACGAAAATAAAATGAGCCGATTTCGTCATTCGATCTACTATAACCCAAATCGAGTCATGTTGTCGCCGGGTGCGTGATAAACCAACAATGAAATCCATATTCCAATCTTCTCAGTTCCAAGTAGGAATGCTAATATCTTGGGTCAAACCTCCCGGCTTTTGATGCTCAACTTTCAGTTGTTGACAATTTGGACACTTAATGACAAATTCCTCAATATCCTTCTTCATCCCATTCCACCAATAGATCTCCCATAAATTATGGTACATCTCGTTGGCTCCCAGGTGAATGGAATATCGAGAACTATGGGTTTCTGATATGATATGCTCTCTCAAGTCATCTACATTGGGAACACACAAACGACTTTGATATCGAAGCACACCATCTCCCCCTTGGGAGAAATCCTCTACGGACTTTTTAAGCCCTGCTTCTTTCAATTCAACCAAAGTCCGATCAAGACTTTTCTTAGCTTTCACATATGCCACAAAAGATGATTCTGAACCATTGTGAACCATGACACCACTTTTGGTAGAGTACACTATTTGAACACCCAACTATACCAATCTATGCACATCTCGAACCAACTCTTTTTTATCATCCTCAATATGAGCAACACTACCCATAGATAAATGACTAAGAGCATCCACCACCACATTTACCTTACTGGGGTGATAGAGAACACTCATTTCGTAAACCTTCAGTAACTCAAGCCATATCCTTTGGCAAAGATTTAGATCTTTCTGATTAAATACGTATTGCAAACTCTTGTGGTCAGTAAAGACATCGACATGAACACCATACAAATAATGCCTCCAAATCGAAAGGGCAAACACAACTACCGCTAGTTCAAGATCATGGGTAGGATAATTCTTCTCACAAATTGTAAGTTGCCTTGAGTCATAGGCAATAACCTTCCCATTTTGCATAAGCAAACATCCTAACTCGATTCTCAAGGCATCATGATAAATCACAAAATCTTCACTCCCTTTCGGTAAAGTCAACACCGGAGCAGAAGTAAGTCTATCCTTCAATTCCTGAAAACTCTTTTCACATGCTTCTAACCATAAGAATTTGGATTTCTTTTGGGTCAATGTCGTCAATGGAGAGGCAAAACAAGAAAGACCCTCAAAAAACCTTCTGTAGTAACCGGCTAAACCCAAGAAACTTCTGATATCCGAAGGGGATAGAGGTCTAGGACAACTCTTGACCACATCTGTCTTCTTAGGATCTACCTCAATACCCTTTTCGGAAACAATATGACCAAGAAAAGCCACAGATCTTAACCAAAACTCACATTTACTAAACTTTTCAAAGAGTTGTTGGTCCTTTAGGACTTGCAACACAATCCTCAAATGATTAGTATGCTCGTCTTCATTCCTCGAATAGATCAATATGTCATCAAGGAACACAATTAATAACATACCAAGGTATTGTCTAAACACCCTATTCATCAAATCCATGAATGACACCGGAGCATTAGTCAAACCAAACGACATTACCAAAAACTCATAATAACTATATCGAGTTCGAAAATCGTCTTCGAAATGTCATCTTCCTTCACCCTCAGTTGGTGGTAACTTGACCGAAGATCAACCCTAGAAAAGTAACTTACCCATTGTAGTTGGTCAAACAAATCATCTATCCTTGGGAGAGAATACTTATTTTTTATGGTAACCTTGTTTAATTTTCGATAGTCAATACACATATGGAGATAAGCATCTTCCTTCCTAACAAATAAAACTGGAGAACCCCATGGAGAGATACTCGGTCAGATGAAACCCTTATCCAACAAATCTTTCAACTGCTCTTTCAATTCCTTAAGTTCTGCCGGAGCCATTCAGTAAAGAGGAATATAGATAGGTTGCATATCTGGGAGAAGGTCCATACCGAAGTCTATTTCCCTTTCAGGAGAAATACTGGGTAAATCCTCTGGAAACACTTTTGGAAACTCATTTATAACGGGGACCGACTCAAGAGTAAGGGTTTCACAATCCACATCCCTCACCCTAACTTGATGGTATATGCAACCCTTAGAAATCATCTTTCTACCTTTAAGACAAGAGACAAACTAACCCTTAGGCATAGAATTTATCCCTTTCCACTCTAAATGGATTCATTTGGAAACTGAAACTTGACTACATGGGTTCTATAATCAACAGAAGCAAAACATGAATGCAGCCAATCCATGCCAAGGATAACATTAAAATCTAGCATATCAAGCTCTATAAGATCAACATAAGTGATTATATAAGACAAGGATATGAGACATTTTCTATAGACCCTTTTAGCCACAATTGAATCACCAATAGAAGTAGAGATAAAAAAAGGATCTAACAACACATTCAGAAGAATATCGAATCTCATGGCCACATATGGCGTCACAAAAGACAAAGTAGCACAAGGGTCTAGTAAAGCATAAACATCAAGTTGGAAGACTTGTTAACATATCGGTAACCACATCGTGTGAACCCTTTTGCTCATGACGAGCTTGAAGTGCATAGAATTGGTTTTGTCTTGGAGCATTTGAACCCAAACAACTAGGAGGAGCTTGTTTACTTTCTCTTCTCTTGGCCATAAGTATTGGGTAATTTCTCATCTTATGACCACTCTTACCACAACCATAACAACCATTTGAGCCGGCTAAGTACTTACCCTCGTGCTTCTTCCCACAGCTAGCACAAGTAGACATTGACAATGAACATCCACCACCATTTCCTCCTTGGGGATTAGGGTTAGACACCCTGTATTTGTTGAACTTAAAGGGAGCATTGGAGGAACCTTGGCCGGAAAACCTTTGCCGAAACTTAAAATTACCATGTCCATCGGACCTCGAATGTGAGAAGTTACCATCACCGATTTTGTCCCTCTTTGCCTCCCTAGACCTTTCCTTAAGTTTCTCCTCTTCAATTTTTTGAGCATGAACCATGAGGCGAGAGATATCCATGTCATTGATAAGCATGACTATAACATTCCTTAACCACCATTTGAGACACCTCCGAAACGAACTTACTCATTCTTGCCCTAGGATCGACAACCATAGTAGGAGCATATCGAGACAATTATGTGAATTTCAAAGCATATTCATTCACACTCATACTTCCTTGATGAATGTTGATGAATTCAAGAACTTTTCCTCCCTCATCTCAAGGAGAAAAAACCTATCCAAGGAAAGAAACCTTAAACTTTTCCCAATCGAGAGGACCCATATCAACTGCCCTTCCTTCCTTCCATTGGTTGAACCAAACTTGAGCAACACCCTTTAGTTGATAAGCAACCAACTCCGCCTTTTCCATTGGCAGAACTTCCATAATCATCAACACCTTATATACCTCGTCAATGAACTCTTGATTATCTTCCTCAACCTTAGAACCATGAAACTCCAAAGGATTCATCCTAGTGAAATCCCTCACTCTAGATGTCGTTGTACCCACATTCAGGTTCATGGGGGGCCATAACCTCCCTATTGACTTGAGCCGTCATGACTTGATCCAACACTTGAAAAACAGCCCTAAACTCTGTATTAGTCACTTTCTCGGCCAAAGGACCGACATGAGCTGGAGGAGCTTGAAGAGGAGCTTTCGTTCAACAATCTCTCCTGCATTCCTTCTAGGAGTTCGTAGCCAAAAGGGTAAAAAATTAGCCCAAAATTCTAAAAGGACAACAAAATTTAGTTGATAACCAAAAGGGCAATATTTAGACGGTTTAACAAACGCCGTGAAAAAGGAGCAAGGCATGAAGTTCTATGTGCCTTACAAGGCGCAAGGCCCCTGTGCCTCTTTCCTTTTCTTTTTTTTGGTTTTTTAGTTTATGTTTTTTTTTTTTTGTTTTTTAGTTAGTTTTTCCTTTTTTTTTCTTTTAATTTTTGTTTTTTTATTTTGAAGTTGTTCCTATTTATTTTGCGTGTGATTTTTATATTGCTAAATCACATTTTAATTTTGAAGTTGTTACTATTTTTATTGTTGTGATTGCTAAAAAATATAAAAATCACATGCAAAATAAATAGCAAATTATTGCCCTTTTTATATATTTTTTTTAGCAAATATAAAATGATATTTTTCAAACTTGAATTAATAAAACTTACCTAAAAAATCTGAATAAATAATTTTATTAAAAAAAATATAAACAAAGAAATAATTTGCTATTTATTTTAAATCTTACTATAAAATATATTTTTTAGTTTTTCCTTTAATTTTTGTTTTTTATTTGGAAGTTGTTCCTATTTATTTTGCATGTGATTTTTATATTTTTTAGCAAATATACAATGATATTCTTCAAACTTGAATTAATAAAATATTACCTAAACAATTGGAATGAATAATTTTCAATTTTGTTTAAATAAAAATTAGATGCAAAATTAATAGGAACAACTTCAAAATAAAAATAAAAATAAAAATAAACAGGAAAACTAAAAAACAAAAATAAAGGAAAAACTAACTAAAAGAATAATAATTAAAACATAAACTAAAAAAACAAAAAAAGAAGGGAAGAGGTGCAGGGGCCTTGCGCCTTGTAAGGCTGTGTAGTCGTTAGCTTTGTAAGGCGCATAGAACTTCACGCCTTGCTCCTTTTTCATGGTGTTTGTTAGACTGTCTAAATGTTACCCTTTTGGTTCTCAACTCAATTTTGTTTCCATTTGGGAAATTTTTGCTAATTTTCTTGCCCTTTTGACTTCGGACTCTTCCTTCTAGCATATGCTCTTCGAGTAGCCATACCTTGTAGAGCATCAGATAAGGATTAGGAGAGAGACATTATAGATTTGAACTCTATCGCACGACTTTAGTGTAATGAAAGAAGTGAAGCTTCCTAAACATCTTGTAGCCTTTCATTCATAAATGTGGTGCGCTTCACACTCATGAACAAGACTCTACTCGACAAGGCTTATGAGACTTCCTAGGACCTTTCTAAACCTTGTTCTCTAAATACCAAGTTTTTCACGACCCTAGGTATAACATGGCGTATAGGACCCCTAGAGTCCCCATACAAGCCACTTAGCATGCATAAACAAGATATAATAAAATCAAAAGCGATAAAGAGAAACATTTCAAGTCTAAGAGTTTTATCAAAGTAAAACGAAAGTCTATGTACGAAGTCTGATTTTTCATCTAATACATCAAGAGTGACCGGGACGTAACCGTGACATTGCGTACAAAATTTGATAATAAGAAATGAATGAAAGCTTTAAAAATGTGGTCCTCGAAGCATGATGACTCACCCAACTCGATATCTCTCCAATGACTTCTAGCCATGAAACTTTGAACCCTGAATGTCGGACCCTACATTTGGGGAAATGCAGGAAAGAGTATGCATTAGTAAAATAATGTACCAAGTTTGATAGCAATGCATAAAACATGCTAAAATAGACATTTTCATGATATGCAATGACCAAGCTAAAACATGAATTTAAGAGTTAAAAACATAAGTCATAAAAACATGGTCAATGCAAGCCAACAACTTTAAAACATTCATGAGATCTTCCAAAAGTAACCTTAGTTCATTATTATGGAAAATTTACCTTTTAACTGACATATAAGACCATGTGAGCTACTAACATGGAATCCGGTGTCTCCCACCCTAAAAATGGGTGTCCTACTTACCAAGGTAAGGACCATGAACTTCTAGATTAGGTGGATCCACTAGATAATGTCTAAATAAGAGAACATCCTATGGTGGTGCATGGTTAAGGGACAAGGAGATTGCTACTAGAAACCCGGAATCCACTAACGGGAGAGCCTCCATCTCAATGTCCTCTCGGTGCTAAGATTAAATCCCATAGAATAGTCAATTATGAATACTTGTCTTTATTATCGATGGAAGGGCACATCATATTGCCAATCCAAGATAAGTCATATGTTAACCATGGAAAAGTACGATTAAGCAACCAATCCAAGCTAGGTTTCATTAGAATAGTTCCTTAAATCTTGATTCAAATGAATTTGAGAAAACTTTTCAACCCTAAGAAACTTTTATGTGAGAAAGTCCTTTCATATTCATGCTTTATTGTATATATGATAAATCCTTTCACAACACAACAATAACAACATTGATACTTCACTCTTAAAGAATCCTTAAACCATTTACATCATCTTCATAAGAACATGCATGATTTCATAAACTCATCTTTCATGGTTCAAAACTCACATAATATAATCATAAATTGGAAAATATAAGATATGCATGGGTTCATGGGGAATCATCTTAAAATCATGGAATTATATAAATTCATGCTTTATAGATCATAAAAAGACAAATCAAATCAATAATTAAGAGAACCCATAATCATAGAAGAAAACCCTAACTACATTAGGGGTTTCTAGCTTTATAAATTGGAGAATTTGGGAACTCCGTGGAGGAAATGGCTCCATGGATGAAAACGACCATACCTAAATGACAATTGCTTGATTTCAATTGTGGAGTTGAAGACTTGACTTGCAAACCCTAGCTTTGTTCTTCAACTTCTAGAGAGATAAATATTTGAGAGTAAGACTTCTTTTTCTTTTAAGAATTTGAGAGAATGATTTCAATTGGGGAAATTTGGGGGTAAAAACACTTATATATGGCTTTAGGTGAAGGGTAAAATGACATAGTATTGAGTTAAAACAATTAGGGAAAATACCAAAATTCCCCTGACTTAAAGCTGATGCAACCATCGGATGGTGGCCTTCATGAGCCGTTGTGGCATCCGTGGTCCTTGACCAATGGCTTGGGGAGAGGTCCCCTACTTCCTTGCCCCTTTAGGGCCACCTTAACGGGTCATTTGACCCTTTACAACCTGTCTAGAGGTTTGTGGGATGAGGCTAACTTTGGGGTAGGTTCTGCTTCCCTCCCCTCACATGAGCATCATAATGACCCGTGCGCCTCCGCATGAGCCATTAAGGCCTTCGTGGGAGGGGTCCTTGCCCACCACACCTTGGAGGACTTGCCATGGGCCACCACAGGGACTGTGGTCCCCTTTATGGCCCATCTGTGGCTTCGTGGAGGGTCCATGGTCCAGGTTTTGGCCTGTGAGTTCTTCCCCATTGCCACTTTTTAGGCCTTTCTCGGTTATGAGGTGTTATAGAACTCTTGGGGATCTTCCTAAACCTTGGAACCATAAAAATCCAAGGGATTCATCCTAGTAAAATATCTAACCCTTGTTGTCGTCGTACCCATAGTTGGGTACAAAGTAGCAACAACCTCTCTATTGTTTTTTTCCATCATAGATTTAGCCAACATATGAAAAGTGGCTCTTAGCTTATCATGAGATACTTGTTCGGCCAAAGGGATGACCGGCACTTGAGAAACCTTGGGCTCCATATTTCCACCAATATTCCTTCTCACAAGATTCCTTTGTGGGGGCATAGTTTGAATATCATAAACACTGGTCAGGAGAGGAGAAACTTTTTAGAGATAAACTCTATGGCACAACATTAGAGTAATGAAAGAAGTGAAGTTTCCTAAATGTCTTGTAGCCTCCAATTCATAAATGTAGAGTGATTCATACTCATGAACTAAACTCTACTCAATGCGTCTTGTCAGATTTCCTAGGACCTTTCTAAAACTTATTGCTCTGAATACCAAGTTGTTCACGACCCAAGGTACACCCTAGATGTGACATGGTAAATAGGATCCTAAGGGCCCTAAACAAGCCACTTGACATAAGCAATGACGTAAGATAAAGACATACAATATGAAATCGATCATAAAGCTATTGAAGTTTAAATCATAATATCTCATCAAAAGAGAATTCTTAATACAAAACTTGAAATGTGGAAGCTATACTAAGTTTGACATAAGCCTTTAATATATAGATGTGGTTAGGTAAAACCCCTAACACACAAATAAGACTGAAAACTAAAATGACATAAAATATTAAACTGAGAAAAGGTGATACAACCCTTGAACCATGAGGACTCACCACTAGTAAGCACCACTGAAAGATTCAATCTAGCTACAACCATATGGAGAAGCGTCAAAATTATATTATAAAACAATATAGGCACAATATGCATGAGCACTTTGAATGTCCGGGGAACATGCATCAAAATGTGGGAATAAATCATGATAAGTTTGAAAACATAACGTTGCATGACCAAGTATATACTATCAAATCTTGATAAGCTAGTTTCATAAATTATGAGGAAAAGGTCAATGCAAAGCTTGGAAAAATCATGTCATAAGCTTAAACCATTTCATTTTAATGTGTGTGAGAGACCATTAACCGACATATAATCATGAGAGTCAAGCACAGATTTAAATATATTACCCCATCGAAGAGGGCCCAAAAAAACAATCCAGGATATTAAGGATCATTACTTTGAGACATGGGTACTCGCCACTAGTCTTTGAGACTTGGGTACTCGATAAGTCCCTTTTAAGACCAAAAGTATTTGGAGAGTTGGGTACTCACCTCTATTATTCTATTTCATGCATACTCAGTCTATCCTATGGTGGCATGTAGATTATGGAACATGAGTAATCATCTCTAGTCCACTCAGTGCTAGGTACAACCCCCCACAAATTAATGCATTATACTTAAGAGTAACTCATTTCATTATCATGACTTTCATAACTTGTTCATAGAGACACTAATCTAAGAATCTCAATCATGATAATCTTTCACAAAAGAATACTTCAAACGAGAGCAACTTAATTCATTAAGATATCACAATCATGATCTCATAAATATGTAAGAAAACATTTCACAATTTCATTGATGATTATCTTAAAGCAACCTAGATCATAAATCATTAAGTTTATAGGACATGCATAAATCCATAATTATAGTTCTTAAGCATTCCTTCCATCAAGTCTTGATTTCTTAATCAATGGTGCATACGAGCAAGGGTTCATGAAGAACATCCTTGAAAGCATATTATATTCACAAATTTCTCAATTCAATGTTGTGGGCATAATTCAAACACATCATTCATGATCACAATATAATCACATAATATAGGTTCACATAAATTTCTTCAAAAGCCACCTATACCACTCAATTCATGCATAATAAGATTAATTAGATTGAATTTAGCCATAAACAACTAAACCCATTCATAAACATGTAAAACCCTAAAATTTAGATTGAATTCATAAAGGAGTTTTTGGAGAAATCTTTGGGACTCAATGGATGAAATAGATCCATTGATGAACTTCTCACATACCTTGATAACAAAGCCTTAGAAATTTGTGGAAGAGGACCTTGAAGACTTGAAGAACCCTAGAAATTCTTTGGGAGCCTTGAGGAGAAATTTTGAGAGAAACCCTTGAGAGAATTGTGAAAGATCTTTGGGATTGAAAGGGAAAGGATAGTTTTCTAGGAGTCAAATCAGTTATAGAGTTTATTTATAAGGAAAAACTACGTATTTTAGAAGTTAAAATGGTAGGAAAATACCCAAATGCCCCTAACTTAAAACTGTTGGAAAAGACCTATGGACTGACTGATTGCCCGTATAAAATTTTACAGACCGTACTGGTCATCCTAGAACTAGACACAACCGTATAACCTATGAATCAAAGTCCTTCCAAGTCTGAGATAAACCTTCACGAAAGAGGTCTAAGACCTATCAAAATTTACACAACCCGTAAAACCCTCTATAGACCCAAAAGTTCTTCAAATTTTGCCAATTTGAGATTTCTTCTACGGAACCCTCATATGGTCCATAAAACATCGTACGACTTATCTTGATCAATCGTAGACCGAACTTCATAAACTTGATTTTTTTTCCAAACTCAACTTCGTTCCTACAAGACCTATCTATGAACCGTAGATGGCACTTGTAGGTCACAACCAGTAGCCCGCCCAAAAATACAATCTTTCCATTTTCTAATTTCGGTAGTGTTAGACATCACCTACCTAGAATCAAGCTTGAATATTCTACTGGACATAAGTCTTCCCTTTTTATGAAACATTAGCTTGATCTTTCTCTAAAAATAATAAGACAAACACAAAATCAACCGTAAATGGCCTACATATCCCTAGATTACATCTTAATCCCAAACCCATAGGATCCTTTTGATCCATCAATCATGACGGAGAAGAGGACATTCTATGAGCTCCATGTATTTAAAAAGTGGAGGATCTATCCTCTAGCCTTTCGGATTCCACTCGGAGTATCCATTTTGCCATGTGTTCATCCCTCTGGCAAATGATTTTCCGCAAATTTGATATGATTATTCAGGTACATATGTCACCAGTGCTACATCCTCGTGGAGTTCAAGTGCAACTTTTTAAAGTATTTTGATAGGATCCAACCACCTCTTAAAAAGTTTCTACTATGGTTCTGGCCACAACGTGGGTGGATTCACTACTTCCAAAAATCCTATGAGCCTAAGTTATTCATGTTGAACCATTCGGTGAAGATCATGAACAACCAGGCCCAAGCCCGACCAAAGATTTCATTCTGTTAGAAATTTCACATCTCTATTTTGTCCTTGTAAGACGAATATCCTGAAGCATAATGATCTATCTTCCAGTAAAATAAGTTTATCCTTATAGATATATCGACAAAAGAATGAGTGTGGTGGAACTATACAGACAAGAATACCCACATAGAGAAGGTCTGACAACTTGCAAAATAATACCAATTTTCATACTACATTACAAGATATAAAGTCACCCAGGCCATCACTGCATAAGGTTAAACATTACTCCACAAAAATGGGATCACGATGTAGCAGGACCATCCAACATCAACAAATACTTCACCAGGTCACTCAAACAAAGCCCAGAAAACAAAAAGTTTTACAAGAAAAACATGGCGTTGATTGGGGGATGGATGGATATTCAAGTGCACCTTCAACCTCTGAATAATCGTATGATGCCTGACGACATGTGCAAGAAACTATCGCCTCCATCACGAAATTACCACTTACCCACATCATTTGCCAAAGTTTATTGCAAAACATCCTATCTAAATTTGTCTACAAACTGCTTATCCACCTACATTCACATATACCATCAAGTAGCTTATCCACATGCTTGAAAGCTACCAACAAGTATCTTATTCACCTACTTGGAAACTCCCAACAAGTAGCTTATCCATCTGCTTGAATGTTGCGTACAAATTGCTTACCCACCTACTTGCAAGATCCTGACATATAGCTTCCACACTTGCTTGAAGTCTCCTAGAAGCTTCTTACCCACCTGCTTTCATAAGTAGTCACGTGCCAACAACATGCTTTGCTTTATGTGTTTTTTTAATTTTAGTAGGTTCCTTCACATGTTAGGTAGGGCTTAGTTTGAATAATGTTTGTTGTCTTTTATTATATTAGAATAATAATGGTGATTCTGGATAAGGATTTACTATTTTTAAATAGGATAATGCTCATTTATTTTTAGAATAGTGTGCCTTGTAAGAACTTGTACTTGGCGTGGTACTCGAGCAAACTGATAGTATGTATCACGCATGGTATCCAAGCCAATCAATAGATAATTTGAACCAGGCGTGGTATCCTAGTGAACTAATAAGATGTACCAGTGGCACCCAATCCAATCGAGAATCACACAATCACAACCATATTTGCAAGACCACAAGTAGTTAAGACAAATTCATGGCATGGAATTTGACAATAAGAAATGTGACATTTTATATTAATTCCCTTAACTATTGCACATGTATTGTACACACATTACTAATGGAATAGTTAACATGCACACATAACGTAAATTGAAAAATACTTCAACCATCACCTACCTTAGGCGAGCCTTTCTAGATGAATTTTAGCTCATAATTTGATTACCCACAGGTTACTAAACATAGAATAATACCCAACAACAGTCATAGGACCAACATTACTAAGCATGTATCTTACCACCCAAAACCACAACAATTAACATATTCAGCAATCCATACTCCACGCCCAAAGGTCTATGCATCTCATGTGAATCTACAGTGAATTATGTATTTAGAGACATGCCCAACTACTAAGTTAAACCTAGCCTACCTGGACGCCAAACAATTGCCGAAAATACTTGAATGTGAACTTTTGGCTCCATGGGGGAAAATTCTGGCGGAAGTAGGCTTGAAATTTATGGGTTTTGACCTCACTTGTGCTAAAATCCTTCCTCTCCTTTTCCCTAAGCTTGGAACAACCTAGAAAGGTTTTTGGAGTAAACCTCGTCTATTTTACCATTAAAGATGAGGAGTCAATTATATAATCTATATTTTTTAGGTTCTAGTCTCGTCAGCGCTGCTCTAGCGGCCAGGAAGCCACTACGATAGCAGAGCCATAGAGAGAATATTCTCACTATAGTGGGATGATGTCAGACATGATCATATTTAAATTCTGAAATCTTTATCGTGTCTCCCTAATTTAAATTGGCAGTGTTTCTTCAAAAGTGCCTTTTACTATAGAGGAGTGAATGAAACTAAAATGCAGGTCATCCAAGTTATCAAAGGTTACTCTAAAGAAGAGATCCCCTTTAACTATTTAGAAGTAGCATAGCAACTAGAAAGCTGAAAATACTAGAATGGAAACCACTCATCTCCAATATTGTAGCTAAGGTCTCATCTTGGACTACCAAGAAACTAGCCTATGTAGGAATATTGCAATTACTGAAGTCTGTACTCTTTGAGATCTAGTCTTATTGGGCACAAATGTTCATACTACCAATCAAACTAATGAAAACACAATCGAAGCATGACAATGCTAAAATGGACTTTTTAAACAAATTAAAAGAGACAACGGTCGTTGTTAATAAAAATACCCAATGAAGAGTCAGGACCGAATCCCACGGGGAATGGTATATCGTAGAGAATTCTTGTCAAAAAATTTGGATTGTAAAATCATTCATTTATAATAGTAAAAATAAGTGGGTGGATGATTCCACCAATTTATTAAAAGGATTTGGTTATCAATTGTCACAATTAAACTAAAATTTCAGGAAATTACAAGCAATCGAGGGGTGCAGGGATTGAAAATCAATGTCACATTGGGGTAATTGTGCTTCTCTACAGTAATGAACATTCATGAATGTGTTAGGTAATATTCAATGACTCTAATCTTCTTTCGATCACATAGTATCCTTGTAAAGAATCTTCTTTCGATCTCATTTATATGCTAATATAAACAATCGAATACCTTACCTTATTCTCTCTTTTAATGCAGAAATAGGGCAAATAGATTCAACTCATAACCTCTATTTTCAACCAAGTTAATGATATCAAACCTAAGTTGCTAGTATCGAACTAATTACCCTCTCTAATCAATCTCTTCCAAGCATCGCCGGAGATCGAAAGTAGGAATTAAGTTTGCAACCTTAACCCATAGGTTAAACTCATGCTAATTAGAATAAATACATGTATGAACAACAACAAAACAGAGCATACCACAATACCCACCACATTAAATCAACCCCCAACCTCATAATTGCACCTCTATATCTTGGGGTTTTAGCCACCCATCACAAAAGTAAAGAAATTATACCTTCCATGAAAACAGTCATGAGTAAAATGAAATTAAACAATTACTAGAAAACCCACTTTGAATTCAACTTCAATTTGTCAAATTCAAGAGCAAAGTTGAAAAACCCAAAAACTGCGAAGTGTTTTTTCACAAAGTAAAGCGTTTCTCTTGAACTTCTGCAAACTAAAACTCTATCTCAAAAATTATATTCCAAAATAAACCCAAACGTCTCCTTTTTTGTCTCTCCGTTGGGAAATTTATAGTTTCCTAAAATTTGGCCCAATAACCCAGCACTCTACCTTTTGGGCGATGTTAGGCGAGCTCGCCGGGCTCATTCGGTGAATCGCCAATCGTGCTTCAGCTCGCCTTCTCATGCTCTAGGCTTCAGGTGTTTGAACCTCAATTGACAAGCTCGTTTGAGTCTATAATTCATATTTGGCATATCGCTGAATACCACTTTAGTTCACCTTTAGAGTCTTCAATTTTCCTCCTTACATTGTCACCTTTGGCGATGGTCAGCATGGTCACCTTTCTCATTCGATGAGTCGCCTTTTGTTTTGGAGTTTGCCGACTTGTCTCGATAGACACAAGTGTTGTGCACTGTCACTTTGGGCGAGGTTATGCTCACTAGGTGATCCGTCTTTCTTGTTTGGCGATCATCAATGTATAGTTTATATTTCTTTTTGTATTTTTGGCCATTCTTTCAAACATTCATCCTTGACTTGTCCATTAGCCTTTATATCTTCAAATCATCAAACTATCATCAGAATAGGACAAAATTAGGCATTGAAGACAATAATTATAAAGCTATATAGGCCCCAAATAAGTGAAAATCTACCACTCATCAACTCCCCCAACTACAAATTTTGCTTGTCCTTTACTAAATCAAGAACACAATTAGCTGAATAAGGGTGTCTACAGAAGTATTCAGTTAGATCTAACATGCAAGCGTCATTACAAGAATACTTTCAACAACATGCTACACTCAATCATGATCAGAAAGCATCAAATAATGACTAGCTGGTTTCAACACAAGATCAAGCTCACTTTAGCTTCTTTTCTAATACAATACCATGTTTCTATGAATGCATTGAAGTGCTCTCACATCAAGAATGACTCCATTCTCTCACAAAGCAAATCAACAAAGAAATAAGGAATCAATGCAACTCTCACCCTCTCAAAAGAGAAATACATGCAAGCTTCATCCCATAGGTTTGCCCATATTCTCCAATCATCAAATAACCTAGTTCATGCAAGATCCCAAGGATCTTTTAGGCTTGTAATGGGGTTGGGGGGGGGGGGTTTAAGAGATTGTAAATTTGGCTCAATGACTTCACATTTTCAAAGCATTTTTTGTAATCGTCTTCACCTCTTCTCAAGTTCTTTTAATTCTTTTCCATTTGCGAACTCAAACTTTGAATTTTCACTCATTTTATTTGGAATCCCCTTTGTTTTATCACTTTTCTTTTTCAGTTTCATTTTTCAAAGCATTTTCATCACAGTGATCTTTTCCCTTTTTATTGTAAAGAGGGGTTCCTTCTTTTGTAACAAACTTCAAAGTTGAGTTTCATTTCATATTTCTTTTCCCTTCACTTGGATTTCATTCCTCCTTTATTTACACACCCCAACTTAGGCTTTTGGCCTAATTTGTCTATTCAAACATAACGATGAACGCATCAAAAAGGATTTTGGGTGAGAAGGTATGGAAATTTGGCTCAAGAGGCTTTCGTTTGGTTTTGTCAATAAAGTTTAGTCTCAAATGGTGCAAAAATGGATGCACACCCTCAGAAAGTAGTCACAAAGGATAATGAAAATTTTGTTCTGTCTTTAAATTTTTGCCCAAGATCACGCCTTGCATTTACCAAAGTTTAGAAAATTAAGCTAATAAGGAGAATTATAAGATTCCACCCACAAGCTTTCAAGTAATATCTCACCACACATGGCACTTCAAAATACACTAATTTAGCACAACCCAAAAAGATCAAAAGTGTATGTGCGATGTTCATGGCAAGGCTCATATCAAAACGCAGCTAGTCAATAAAAGATTTAAAGAGATCGCTCAAAAAATATATATCATGCTCATCATGAGTACTATTCAAGACATCAATATTGAACACAATCCATCCTCGAACCATTATCAATGAAAACTCAAGCATTTCACAATTTTTAAAGTTCATGGGGTAGTTACAAAATTGAGAGAAAATGAAAGAGGCACAAGAGATATACTAAACCAAATGAAACACTCTAATATAAACAAAAGTAAACTAATACAAGCATCCAAAACTAAAAATTAACAAAATACAAAGTAAAAGGGGAATATTGACTCAAAGTCCCTGACCCTACAAAAAGAAATGCGTAGTGTCCTCAATGAAAAAAAAAAGTACATGAGGCTTAGTAAAAAGGTCCCCCTGAGAGGCTAAGTCTTTGGAGCACTCTCATCTGGAGTCTCTAGAGGGGAATAATCACCCAGGTCTTCAATGCCCTACAATAAAATCACATGAGGTAGCAGTGCAGCATCATCAGGAGCATCAGTGCCTATCACAACATTACGACCAATGGTGGAGTTTGAAGAGACTCCACTAGTACTAACTGTTAAAGTCTCCCGAAAGGATCTCTCCAGGGTGGCCTGAAAAATCACCTCCTCAGTCTCCTGTAACTTCATAAGTGTCTACGCAATCCCATGCTCATCCTCATCACTCCTCATCTTTCTTCTCAGCCAAATTATCATCGGTTTTCTCAGCATCAATAGCAACATCATCAACACTTGCAGCTAACTGAGTCTGCACACTAGTAGTAGGCTCACTACTGGGCATCATCGGTGGAATAGAGTCTGGTGCATCGGGAACGTCTCCCCTTATCATCAAAATATTAGTATACCATAGTTGGTCTACATCTGCTCACAAGGTAGCAAGCTCACCCCTCATGGTATATACTGCACCAAAACTACCCTTGGTCATCTCATAGGACTCTAATTTAGTAGTGAGGTTGTCCAACCTCACACTATTAGCCTAAATAAGCCCCTAACACCTAGTCACCCTCACCCTCAAGGAGTCCAATTCCCTCTTAATCGCCCTATCAATCAGCCCAATCATATCATTTTCAACCTTAGTGGCTCTAATATCTGCAAACCAGGAAACACTGCCTATTTAATAGATTAAGTCCTGGGTCAAGGGGGATAGGTAGTAGGAGTGGAGGTAGGCATAGCAGCAGAAACAAAAACAACAGTAGGACAAGAAGTAGAAGTAGAAGATAAAGGTACAACATAGGAGGAAGATATACCTACCTACTCCACAGAAGGAGCAGGTGCGCTAGCCTCAGAAGCTTATTCAGCTAGATCAACTACGAGCGTAGTGTCTGGTGGTCCACATTCTCGTTTAAATAATCAACCTCAATCCTCCGGATGTCATTGGAGGATACTGCGGTGATCTGCACATGAATATTTCCTTTAAAGGATACTCATGCATCCTCACATAGCTTTATGATCAAGACCGAGAAAGGTAGGGAAGTTTGCTCCTGATGAGCTCTCAATAGGATCTCCTCTGTAATGATAGACCCCACATTAATGTGTTCTCGGTGAATGCTTGTGCCCACTAAGACCACCTTGGGATGGTGAAGGATATACTTATTTTTTGAGGGCAAGCCAAACTAATACCAAGCTACCACATTTAAATTGTTCTTATTTATTCGGGAACTGTCAAGCATCCAAGAAGGGGAAGTGTTAGACATAAGTTGGGCCAACCAACCTTTTAATGAATCAAGGTCATGCCATATCCAGAGTGAAAAATATATGCCTGAAATTCTCGTATCCCCAGTGTAGTGTTAAGTGCCCTAGTATGGCATTGCATCTTTTTTCCACGCACTTCCACTTTATCAAGCGGCTTCAAACTGTGCACTTCTGCTTCTATGGTAGATCCTGGGCATATGCAATATAGGATTTGTGCACCCAAGTAGGAACATTAGAGTTTTTGGGCCTAGTGAACCCCCCAAACTGATGGAATTGAATTGTGTCCCAAATTATTGGGTGATCACTCACCACCCAATCTATGGAGAGTCTTCTCTCATTGAGAATGGTATGTTCTCCATTTTCCTTGAGCCTATTTAGAGCTCTTGGAGTGATCACCAAGAGAACTCTGGAGGTAGTTGCTTTGGTGGCTAAATGTTGCAACAATTTGGACCAGATGTTTGTTCTCTTCCTTACAACCCCCTTTTTGGGTTGCACACTCTCTTGGGTAGATGTTTGTGTACTGTTAGGTTATGATCTTCGAGGAGTCTCAGATGGCTCATTGATAATCATATCCTTTTGCTTTTTCAAAAGCTGAGGAGAAGGAAGAGACTCTTCTTCGGATTTTGTATTCGAAGTCACTAGTTGTTTTATCTTTGTCTTAGCCATAACTTGTAAAACACACCCATTTAAACATAAAATCAGTGAAGGTTAGTTGAAATGAAACAAACTTGGAAGCACTTTTCAAAAATACTATGAGGCTCGCCGAATGGAAAAGTGAATCACCTAACAAGATAGGCGAGCTTCAGTGAGCTCGATGAAATGGACAGTAGCAACTATCAAAGGAAACAGGCACAAAAGGCAGAGTCAATTCCAACTCGGCGATTTGCCGAGTTGGTTTCGGTAAGCTAAGACAATTCTTCCAAAACTGACATTGTAAAATCAAAAGAAACATGCATCAAGGGCGATGTCCACTCCCGCTCGAAGATTCTCCAAGTGGGTTTGGCAAACTAAGACAAGCTCGCCAAATGGGACAGTGCCCAAGGTCACATATTTACTCAAGAAGGCGAGTTGGGGATTACTTGGTGATTCGCCTGGCCTCCTTGGCGAGCTAAGACAAGCCGACCGAACATAAGATGTTCAACTGAGTGCCTAATGTTTACAACTAAACTCAACATACGCAACAAAAACTAGTTCCCCAACATTATTACAATCCACCTACATGCTTATCTACCCATGGGTACTCAGACTTCCCCCAGATATTGCAAAGTATTGCTCAAATTGATGATTTACCCTAAAGAAAGTCGTCCCTCTATCAATCATTGGGAAAAATCATGCAATCGAGTCAACTCTGGGTTACTCATACTACACCCACCTTAAATTCAATCAAGACCCACCAAATTTACAAGTTTGATTTCAACATAACTAACATATTCAAGGTAAGCAATTTCTAGGCAAAAACAAACACAATCAATTCATGGGTATTGTTCAATACGATCATTATAGGGATACCCAATGAAATCAAACAATAACATGCATCAAATGGCTTCAAGCCCTTATACAAAACATGATTTAAAGCTCCAAATACACAATAAAAATAAAAAACCAAACTCAACTAGAAGTAGAAATCAAAATAACAAGAGAATAGGGCTGGGTCGACTACTGTAGAAAGCAAATACAATCCACACACTCACAAATCAAACATTAAGGACTTACAAGCACTCACATAGGGTATTGCAATAGAAAGGAAAGAAAATGGCTCAAAGATGTCAAAGGGTTTTCTTTTTGAATTTGAAAATGAACATTGGCCTTTTTATATCAGGCGCATTTGGCGGTCATGACTAATGTCGCTGAGTAGGTTTGGTGAATCACCAATTAGAGCTAAAGCTCACCATACTTGAACAAACACCAAACTTGAATGTCGATTTAGCACACTTGATAGAGTCCACATAGTGTACTTTGGTGGTTCACCGTTTTGAGTTCAAATCACCAAAACAGACAGTACACTTTTCCACATTTTAAGCTCAGAAGGCGGACAAGAATGAGTCCGCACAACTCCTTCGATAGATCACCATTTTGGTTTTGGCATCGCTTAATGTTTCTTTTTCAACATTTTAACTTCTTTTCAACTTGCGCTCACAACACACGTTATTGAAAGCAATAAAATAAACTTAAAGACTTGTGTTTCCTCCAAAGAAGCATCTTATTTAATATTGTAGCACGACATAGTTTTCATTTCTTCAACATTCATTTTTTTAATTTAGGATGGTGTCACTAGGCAACGTTCTATTTTTCCTTGGATTGAGATGAGTAGTGATCTTGCATAATTGGTTCTCTAGCTGCTTGATAGGTACCGAATGAGAGGTCATTGTTTGAGATAAAGCGGAGAAGAAACTTTTCAAATCCTTCAACACTTTGTCCGACCCTTCAACCTTATTGAGGATCCTTGTGAGCATTTCCTCGGTTCAGTTTCCTTTTTGCCTAGCTGGGTATTTTGGTCATTGACAATCATGGGGAGGAACATATCCATCTTTGTCTGCCTTCCTATCTCTCTAATATCCACCTCACTAATCTTTGCAACCATTATCTTGAACCTTGTTCCAACCTTGATTCCAACTTTGTCATTGATAATTCGTGTGACAACCCTCCATTTGGTTTCCCAAATATTGAACTTTCTCATTGTATACTGCCTCAAACTTGGCATCATCCTGGCACTGCCCACTATTAGTTCCAACCGTATTCATCGACTTAAGCGCACCTTCTATGACATGTTTAGACAAAAAATTGAGTTGGGTCATCATTTTAGCCATGCTTTCATCTCGTTCATTGTCTTCTCAATTTGTTATTTGCTCATACTCAATTGTAGAATAAACACTTAATCTTCTTAAGTATGTCATGCTCGGTTAACTTTGGTCATGTCATCTAGCAACAAAGCAGCCATATCATACGATTGTCTCATTAATCCTCCTTGGGCTAACTGATCAACCACACATTTATTGACTGAATCAAGTCTACAATAGAAGTATTACAGTAGCAAATCATCTAGAACACTATGTGTTGGACATTGCAAAAGTAATTTGTTGAACACAACCAAGCTTCATGTAGAGGTTCACCTCCAATGCTCTTGAAATTTTTGGATTTGAGTTCTAAGTTTCACCATCTTCAAGGGGGGTGGGGGGGAATCTCTCCAAGAAAGCTTCAGTTAACTCCTCCTAAGAAATGATAGATTCATTTGGCAATTCCTTTAACCATCTTGTAGCTTCACCTGTCAAAGAGAAAGGGAATAACCTCAACCTCACAAACTCTTGAGAGATGTTCTTGAACACAAATAGTCCACAGGCCTCCACAAAATTTCTAAGGTGGTCATGGGTATTTTCATGAATTAAACCCACAAAATATTTCTCTTAGTTGGAGCAATTGTAGCATTGTTCTGGTTACATGAAATACATCCCTTTTAGTTGTAGAAGGTATCCGGATGGCTCCTATAGTTTGAACAATATTCATACGCGTATCATTCAAATCACTTATGTTATAGTTTTGACCATAGTGACTATCATTTTCACTTCCATAGTCACTCATTCTATTAGACAATCAAATAAGACGACAACAACACAAAACAACAATCTACTACAACTAAACAAATTTACAAACTAATTTCTTAATTACAATTCTCAATCACCACCCCTTGGCAGAGATGCCATATTTTATAATGCTCAAATGTACTATTTAAAATAAATTAAAAGTGACATCGGTCGTCGTCAATAAAAATACCCAATAAAGACTCGGAGTTGAATCCCATAGTGAATGGTATATCGTAGAGAATTTTTGTCAAGAAAGTTGGATTGTAAAATCATTTATTTGTAATAGTAAAAACAAGTGGGTGGATGATTACATCAATTTATTAAAAGGATTTGGTTATCAATTGTCACAATTAAACTAAATTTTTGGGAAATTCAAGAAATAACAAGAAATCTAGGGGTGCGGGGGATTGGAAATCAATGTCACGTAGGGGTAATTGTGTTTCTCTATAGTGATGAACATTCATGAATAATCTAGGTCATCTTCAATGACGGTTATCTTCATTTGATCTCATAGCACCTTGCATAGAATCTCCTTTTGGACTCATCTATATGTCAATCTAAACAACCCAATACCTTTCTCTATTCTCTCTTTTGATGCACAAATAAGGCAAATAGATTCGACCCATTGTCATGACCCGAATCTACATCCCGAAAGCGACACGACATACTCGACCTCGAAGGGGTCTTATACAAGCCTCATAGCTCATTCATTGCATAGGTAATAGAAATAGTACGAAATTTAAAACTTTTCTTTATAAAACCATACAATCTAATCATTCAAAAACATATAAACAGAAGTGGAAGTTTATATCTCACATGGCTATCTTAGACACAATCTTGAACAAAAATAGGGGCACGACCCTTTACAATAGAAATCTAAAGTAGTCTACTACATGAAAAGGAAAGAAACTTCTAAAATACTTGTCCTCGATCTATAAGGACATACCCAAAATGTCTTGGAGAACTCTAATCCCAAGCTTCACTAGAGCAATGCAAATCACTTGCCAGAACCTACACTTTTAGTAAAAGCATGAAGAAGAATGGGTTAGCACATAAAGTACTAAGTATGATAGCCATGCAAAAATATGCTTAAAAAGGACATTTATGTTTGGAAGTCATGATATATGCCATTTTGGTAAAACTTCATGAACATTGATAAAAGAGGCATAATAGAAGTCACAACCAACATGCATGTCATACTTTTCACATTTTAACATAATTAACACATAAACCTTTACCTTTACCTTAAGCCTTCACCTCAAGTAACCCTCAAGCTATACCTTGTGCAATGTATGGATAGCGTCCCATACCACCACCCACACTAAGGTACCACCTTAAGGTCACCAAAAGTGAACTCACCATTCATTCTTTCCATCTTTACACAATAAAGCATATAAGAGGCATAAACATTACATAAGTCACTTCATCACATAAGACCAACATCCAAGGAAGCTCTAAGTCATACTTTTGCAATGTTCAAGTAGCATCCCATACTACTACTCACACCAAGTACTCCTTTGAAGTCACCATAGACAAGGCACATCCATATACAATAAGCCATGACAAGGAAGTAACTCATACTACAATCCAAGTATAGCATGCATCTTTACATTTAAGCATATTACCATATAAGTCAACCTTCTTCAGTAACCTCATTTAGGACACATTCATTAATTAGTCATTAAGACTTAGAGAACTCACTATGACCCTCTCAAAGCCTACTCGTGCAATGCATGGATGACATCCTATACTACCACCCACACTTCATATAACTCCCCAATAAACCATAATGCACATCTCACATGATGAGAATAAACATTTAACCTACATAGACCATGAGAGCTAAATCATGGAATCCGGTGTCATGAAACCCCACACCGTAAAGCCGTGGTCTTCTTGCCTAAGAAAAAACAATAACCTAGATTACGTGGATCCACTAGCTAGACCTATGTGGGCATATAGTTTATGGGATAGGAAGATGTTCATTGGAACCCTAGCCTAACATTGGGAGAGTTTTCATCTTACCATGTCCACTTGGTACTTAGCCTACATTCCAATAGATCATTTCATTCATATTACATTAGTGTACCAGAGAGGAGTTCCATTGGCCTATCAATCCAAGATACATCATTACACAAGGAAGGAATGTTATAAGCCTATCGATCCATGGTACATTCAAGGATAGCTCTAGGGTCCTCATGAAAGGAATGTCATAAGCCTATCGATTCATGGTTCCTCATTACATTCTTATACTCATGAAAGGAATGCCATAAGACTATCGATTCATGGTACATTGACTCATTAAGAAAGGAGTGCCTTTAGCTTATCGATTCTAGAGTCTTCATCACATTAGATCATTTATGAAAGAAATGTCTTAAGCCTATCGATTCATATCCATTAAGTCAAGACACATTCATTATAAAATAAAAGGGTGAATAAGCCTACCAATTCTAGATTCAACATTCACATTACTTTCATTATCTTTCATGAGCGTCAATTGAGAATATACTATCCACAACAACACACCTACATTCTATACATGATCATCATTCTATCATTGAAATTACATGCATATCCTTCACATCATAATCATACATAGTAATTAAACACCTCCACCTTTCAAGTGGATCAACATCTCTAGAACAATTCTACTTTACCATGTAATTAGGTCATAACTTGACCTTTCAAGGCCATGAACCAACATCAAGCCATAATTCCAAACTACTACAATAGAATAGAAAATTGACATGATTCAATCACTTAATTCAACATAAACATCAATATTTCATCAATCTAAATCAATCTAGGCATAATCCATCAACATTCATTCATGATTAACAAACCCACTTCATAAGGCACAATTTAGGAATTCAGAGAAATCATGGGTTCATAGAGTATTTTCATCATAAATAATAAATTAAAAACCAATACAATCATAATTTGTCATTTGAAACGATTTGAAAATGTTTGATGAAAGAACCCATGAGATTGAGTAAAACCCTAGATTTTTCATGCTTTGAAATCACCTTTGAATTGGCTCCTTGAATGAAAAGTCAGACAAGGATCAAGACTACCATACCTTGCTATTGATTCCCCACAAAAATCCTTTGAAAATCATGAAGAATTTGACATTGGGAGCTTGAAGTCTTCACCTTCAATGGAGGTTTCTAGAGAGAGACTTTTGGAGGGGAGGGGAGGTTTTGATTTGGGGTTTTGAAATAATGAGATGTAAAATATACTTTAACACTTTTAATATTCTTAAAATACCTTAATAGACTTAAAATAACCGTCCCCCAACTTATTAGGACTTGGGGTGAATTTACCAATCCACCCCTACACTTGGCCGAACCATTGACAGATTGCAGGCGCAATTGACAGACCCCAATCCACGGACCATGGATGGGTTGACCGAAACTACTATCCATCCGTGGTCTGGGCTATGACTTTCATTTGGCGGCCATGACCTATGGAGGCCATCCACGGGGTGTGGATGGACCTACGGGGCATGGTCCCCTTCCGTAGGTCACCAAGTTCTGGCCAACTTTCTATTTTGGGGCAGCCTTGGGGGTTGGACTTAGGGTCCTCCTCAAGGACCCCTAGGGTGGTCCTCAAGGACCCCTAGGGTGGTCCTCAAGGACCCCTAGGGTGGTCCTCAAGGACCCCTAGGGTGGTCCTTGGGGAGTCGTACCATGACGTTTAACCCCTAAACCCCTCAACCATGACTCAGGACAACACTTAACCACTCATAACCCAAAACTAACTCAAAACGACACTCGTCAAGCTCTAGTTTAACATACTAGATTTTAGGGTCATTACACCCATAACATCTATTTTCAAGCAAGTTACATACATTAAACTTAAATTTCTAGTATCAGACTAATTACCCACTCAAATCTATATTTTTCGAGCATCGACCGGCGATCGTAAGAAGGAATTAAGATTGCAACCTTAACCCATAAGTTAGCGCCATACAAATTAACCTTAATTCATGTATGAACATCAATAAAACAATGCATAACACAATACCCACTACATTAAATCAACACCCAACCCCATAATTTCACCCTTAGATCTAGGTGTTTTCGCAACCCATCATAAAAAGTAAATAAATTATACCTTCCATGAAAGCAACCATGCGTGACATGAAATTAAGCAATTATTAGCAAACCCACTTTGAATTCAACTACACTATGTCAATTTCAAGAGAAAAGTAGAAAAATCCCAAAAACTAGGAAGTGTTCTTCACAAGGTAAAGTGTTTCTCTTCAACTTCTTTAAACTAAAACTCTATCTCAAAAATTATAATCCAAACCAAACTCAAAACTCTACTTTTATTTAGCTATCCTTTGGGCTATTTATAGTTTCCCAAAATTTGACACAAAAACTTAGCACGCTACCCTTTGGGTGGCGTTAGTCGAGCTCGCCGAGCTCATTTGGCAAATTGCTAATTGTGTTTCATCTCGCCTTCTTTCTCTAGGCTTCAGGTGTTTGAACCTTAGTCAGCAACCTTGTTCGATTTTGACTTTCACATTCGGTGTATCACCGAATACCACATTAGTTTGCCTTTCGAGCCTTCAATTTTCCTCTTTGCACTGTCGCTTTCGTCGATCGTCAGCAAGGTCTTATTTCTCATTGGGTGAGTCACTTTTTCTTTTTGAGTTCACTGACCTGTCTCCATAGACATAAGTGTTGTGCACTGTCACTTTGGGTGAGGTCATGCTCACTAGGTGATCCGTCTTTCTTGTTTGCCGATCATCAATGTATAGTTTGCACTTCTTTTTGCATTTTTGGCAATTTTTTCAAACATTCATCCTTGCCTTGTCCATTACCCTTCACAACTTTAAATCATCAAAATATAATCAAAATAGGATAAAATTAGGTATTGAAGACACTAATTATTGAGCTAATTAGGCCTCAATTGATTGAAACTCTACCACTCATCAAAGTATACTATCAAAGCTACTTGTGGTCAGGAACAAATGAGATCACTAGAAAGGCATTGGCTTATTGGAGCAGAATATGCCTTCCTAAATCATCAGAAGGGTTGAACATTACTAACATGAAGCTTTGAAATAGATCATCCATAGCTAAAACATGTTGGGATGTATCTAGAAAAAAGGATAGCATTTGGATAAGATGGATTCATTCCTATTATGTGAAGCAACATCAATTTGAGAACATGTCCCAACCCTAGCAAGCTAGATGGATGGTAAAAAATATCCTAAACTCGAGAACAATACTAGGGAATGCACAGCTTAATTAACATGGTAATAGGAGCATGATTAGGAAAATATATACACAATATTTGAGAGAGTTACCTAAGGTAGATTGGAAAAACTTGCTACACCAGAACCCTGATAGACCAAAAGCAATCTTCATTATGTGCTTCATCTCTATAATAAGCTTCTAATAGTTGATAGTCTAAGTAAATGGGGCATATTTGTAGAGAAGAAATGTGTAATTTTCAAGAGGGAGGACGAAATAATAGATAACCTCTTCAACTAATATGACTATGCTAGAAAACAATCGGGAAGGTTAACAAACTGAATCCCGAAATAGTGGTAGAACAATCTCAATTGCGAACAAACTCTGGAGTTGATAACCAAAACCAACAAGGGGAGAAGTAAGCAGGCCAGATACATGAAGATGATAGATGCAGAATTTGTCGACTGCATGTGGATGGAAATAAACTCTAGGATATTTGTGAAAAAAATAAATTTTGGGTAGTGTTGAGTAGAGAATTTTTTGTATTTTTCACATTAGAGAAGATGTAGGATTAGCTCAATATTTACAACAACTTCAATTCCCATAGAGCAATTAGGGGCTTGTGTCCAGTTGGAGTTTTGCTACTCCTTTATGATAAAATGAGATATTAATTCGTGTAGTTAAGATACATCTGACTGTGGTAGTCTTGCTAGTTTTGTAATGCTTGACTTTTTAATTCATAAAACTTTGATAATTACCAAAAAAGATAATGACAAAACAGAACATTATAGTAATTTTAATAATATCATTTAATGACACTATTTTAAGGTTAAATGATAAAATCAACAACACATAACATTAACAACAATTTATAATGATCGACTTAGGTTATTTTTAAGCCCAACACTCAAATTTTCACGTTTGTAAACCTAATTATTTTATCCTTCTTGACCATGGTATATAAAACATGTCACTATCAAAATTTAAAAGATGAGTAAACCATAACCTACCTCAAGGATGAGTAATTTCCTCGATTCCCATGCGATTTCCCTTATGTTTGGTATCCCGACAATTTAGTGAACAATTTGGAGGAAGACTTTGTATAAACCTGCAAGGATTATTCTTCTCTCCCTTCTCTCTTGATCCCTTTTCTCTCAAAATAAATTCTAGGACATCCTTAGAAGAATCCCAACAAAAATAGAATAAAATTGTTAATAGCCACTTAAGAAAATATAACATAATTCTATATTTTATCAGACCTTTGCTATATCAAAGATATTTTTTATAACAATATTTCTATTATTTTAATACTTAAAAAATAGCAATTCTTTTCTAAATGTATTAATGAAAAAAGAAATGTTATCGAGTAAAGTACTTCCTGTAGTCCTTATTAAGTGAATTATTGGGGAAAAATTATAGTTCAAAAAATAAATAAATTTTGAAGTATAAGAAAATTATTGGGAAAAGTGAATTTCTCAAAGTACAAAAAAATTGTTGAGACCTTTTTCATATATATTTTGTAACTAACGGTTGTATTTAATTACCAGTAGCAAACCATTACAATTCAAGCTGCCAACACAGCATGCTTGTTTCTTAGATGGATCACAATGTACTATAGCTCTAACATGTCTCTATTACTCAGTACTTTTAGCTAAGTAAACTATTTTTAATAGTAGGTTGAGCTCTAACAATAGTTATGTAGGCTAACTCTTTTTCCATACTTTCCACATTTCTACTCATCTTCACAAATACTTTATTGGTTCTTTCAATCCACAACCCATACACACAATTTGCCAAAATAGGTTTAAAGATTTGAGCATGTTGTGATTTCCCTTTCCCATGTTGAATACTCCATTGTAGAAACTGAACTCAATTTGCAGATGGAAAGGTTTGTCTCTAGATCCACATAAGCAATGTGTTCCATAGACATATGGAGAATGGGCATTGCAAAAATAGGTTCTCAATAGACACAACACACATATTGTAGGTACATCCAGACCCCGTTTAGTTAGTCTATCGGTTGTTGCCAATTTCCTATGGAGCATGAGCCCAAAAATGAAGCAGGCTTTAGGCCAGTCTGGGTTTTTAAACAAAAGGCATTTCCATCCTACCCTGGGTTGGTCCCCTACTAGAAATAAGTATATTTTTCTGCTCAAGCTCCCCTTCCTGCTATTACTTTGTTGTATTTGATCAACTATATTTTTACTGCACATAATCTTTCTAGTCATCCAGCTCGCTTAATTATAGGGAGTCCATATATTATGGTCCTTTATATAAAATCATGTATTCACTTTATCCATAATTTAACTATTGTACTAGCTAAGTCGCAGCATATGTTGGACATTATTGCTTTTTTGCAAAATTGCATATTGGGCAGTCCCATTACTCCTACAGATTTAGGGCAACACGTTCTCTCCCAGGCTACAAGAGAATTCTTGGTAATATTCCCCTTGCCTTGCCAGACCATAAATAACTTCGACATAAACCATCAATCAACTTGAAAATCTTTTCAGGTTTAATAAACAATTGTGCCTAATATGATTGAGTCCCAATAGCACAATTTGTATAAGTTGTGATCTCCCTGCATATGACAACTTCCTGGTTGTCCATGAGCTGATCTTTATCGTGATATTTTCAATGAGAGGTTGCCATTGTAGCACTGCCAACTTCTTTGTAGTGAGTATAGGTACTTGAAAGGCGATTCCTAGCTCAAGGCCCAAATCATGACATCCTTGACATGGCTCTTCTGGACTACTTCTACAGAATCCTCTACCCTGGAAACAAGCAGTTACTTGATCAACTAATTCCAGTAGGTATTGCATATATTCCTTACATGATGGTGGCTCAGTTGCTAGACCATATGGATAAAGCTGACCGAGAGATGGAGAAAGATGTTATGCTGGCCACGCTGAGGACACAGGTGGATGGATTGGCCAAAAGTGTGATGAAGATTGAATCTCAGTGCAAGAAAAAGGATAAATGTGCCCCTCTTGGTGAAAGAAAGAGTTATAGGGACAAGGAAGTGGAACGCATTGAGGAAATGCTCTCAACCATTCTACTCATGTTGAGTGAGCAAGATAGACCGCTGGACGAACTGAAAGAAGACACTTAAGGCATAAAGCGCATAATTTGGTCTCACTCAAAATTTATCCAACAGCTAGAAAAGCTTATGGAGCAGATATTACCTCATGTTCACATATAGGAAAACCAGGGGTTACCTAATCATGATGTGGGTGGCTCCAACTATGAAGCTTAAAGTCTTAACTTGCGTCATGCCACTACGTTAACTAAGGCCCTATTTGGGAGGCAACCCAAAACCCCATATTATCTTATATTTGGAAACTAGTAAAATAATAGTGTCTTAGTTTTATAGATTGAAGTGTGATAGGTGCCAAAGAGGTGCAGAATGGCGAGCAGCAGACCCAGTTGGCGAGTCGCCAAAGATGCCGATGATCAATGATATTTTGCCATTTGACTCAAGGCATCCTCTAAACCTGGAGTCGGTAAAACTCAATGAGCTTAGGAAGGTTTCGGTGATCTGCCCACCTAATCGGCGACCCTGATGGTCATTGCCATTTGAACATCCACAGCTGCAGAGAAGTTCTGTAAAACTTGACGAAGTAAAAATATGTTTGGTGAAGCACCAAATCTCCCAGAAGTCAAAGTACTATCACTGAATGGGAACGAACGGGATAAGCTGCAAGCCAACACACAAAAAGGTAGCTGATTAATCACTTGAGAGTGTGGGTTGAAGATAGACGCATTGGAATGCTAAGAAAAGTTGTACAAAGCTTGATGAATCACTCAGAAATCCATCAAAAGCCCCCAGCATACCTTATGCTTTACGCAACATCTGTTGAACGACTCCAACTCAAAACAGCTACCTAACAAGGATTATTTTCTAGACATATCTATGTCTTTCTTTAGTTTGACCTCTGGATTATTGTTATATATTTGAGGACAAATATTTTTTTTTGTGGTGGGCTGAGGCCCACACCCTTTGTGCTGATAGTTGTGCTTTATGTATATATTTGGGTTGTTCTATTTTTAATTATGTTTTTAAATAAAACTGCTTTGTGATTGTTGTTTGAGCTTGTGGCTCTGTTTATTTTTATTTGCAAAATAATTTTGACCCTTTCAATTTTTTTTGAATTTTTCACACATTTTATCCACCCCTCGTGAGTTGATTTGGTTGTTCTTTTGCAAAATATTGAGTCTCGATTTCGATCAATACCAATGACTTGAATAGTGCTCTCAATCGAACAAACATGAATGTACGGCTATGTCAAGACCAAATGAATTTACATAGACAATATGTGAATTATTTTCATCTCGTTGTGATTAATCATGTATCGAATTGATTCTCTTGTAATGACCATTGTACACTAGCGAAAGTGTGTGGTCTTGTTTGACTTAAGTGTCGATGCCTTGTGTGACTAGCTTGCTTTGAACCTTGCATGAATAAACCTAGAATTTGCCCTGTTAGTCTGATTAATTTAGAAATGTGTGCTCTTGAAATGATCTTAGGCAACTTTAAAGAGTGTGAGCCAAATTAGACATATACCTCTTTTGTGGCCTACCCGTGAGAGTGTGAAACTCTTCTGAACACCCGTTGAGCCTTACCTTTCTTTGAAAGAATCTTGATGAACCCTAGACCTCACTTGACCGACTACCTATAATCCTCTTGATTTGTGGTTTAGCGAATATCTAACTTAGGCTAAAAGCCTAAGTTAGGGGTATGGTAAAAAGGAAAATGAGAAGTCAAGAAGTGCAAGAAAAGTCTCCCTTAACCCCTGGTGTTGCAGAACAATGGAAACCCTTCGAAAAAAGAAAAAAAATATTTTTGTGGAAAAAGTACCAAGGAAATCGGGTTTCCAAGCAATCCATGGAGGTGAATGAAAAGATGAATTAGAAGTACTAGAAAAAGAATTGATAAAGAAAAAGAAGAGAATGCCTTGAGAACACCACATCTCACGAGGATGAAAAGTTACTAAGCCTAAATTACCATACCTTTGCACTCATCCCCATTACAAGCCTTAGAAAGACCTTTTTGATCTTGAGTAGGCCGAATCGGAAGTTGATTGGAAAATAATGGAAAACCTATGGGTAAAAACATGCATTGTGTTTCTCTTTTTGAGTGTGAGCGTTACATCTGAATCTTGATCTTGAATTGATTGACCTCTATGTGTGAATATGGAATCATTCTTTATGTGAGGGCACTTGGATACTTCTTGTTGAGCTTGATTGCACAAGTAGCAAGTATTGCAAGCATGAGAATCTTTGGTAATGGTGTGTAACAACTTGAATCTTTGAGTACACAATTGATCCTTGCATAAGTAAATTTGAGTCTAGTTGTGTGCATTCATGATTTAGTCTTGTGTAGCACTATTTGAGACACCTTATTGAACGGCTGAGCTTTAGTTTTCTTGAGGACAAGCAAAATTTTATGTTGGGGGTGTTGATGAGTCCACAAATTGGACTCATTTAGGGCTTTATTTTGATAGAAATAGTGTCCTCAAATGCTTATTTTGTCTCAATATCTAATGAAAACTCTTAAGTTTCAAGTATTTGAAGTTTTAGTGGAAGTATGGACACTTAGGCCAAAAAGGAACAAAAAGACTGAAAAGAACGAAGAAGTTGAAGCATGAGCATCGCCAAGCACACTTGGCGATTTGTCGAAGGGACGCACTTATCCCTTTGTTCCAGTACGCGAAGCCCTAAAGGAGCAGGATAAAAAATGCAATGAAAGGAGTAGTCGGCATTTCGCCGAATAATTCCCTGAAGCAGTACTATCTTGCCCAATGAAACAGAGCAGGACCATGCTGAAGGCTAGTGCAAGACGGCGACGAACTAAACCAAAGAGCAAATCGCCGAGTTAATCGGCAATTGCGACTAACCTCGTCGAAAGATCCGCCAGCTCTATTTTCTAAAGTCTATAAATAATAAACTTGTTATTAATTTTTGGAGAGCTGAACATTTATTTTAATTTCCAGAATAGAATAGTACTGATGGAATATTTTCTCTCAAGTTTGGAAAGGGTTTTTGGGAGACTTGAAGAAAGAAGGATTTCATCTTCCCCAAGTTGGAAGTGGGTCTTCTCCATTCTTCTTCCTTTACTTAAATCAAGGTTTAATTCCTTATACCCATTTGATCTTATTATCATTTTAGGTGTATTTTGTTATTTCTTGATGTGTGGCTAAAAACCCCCGTTCTTAGGGTGTGATTTCGCAAGTATGTGTTGATATTGTTGTTGGGTCTTGCTTGCTGATAGGTTAGATGTATTTTAATAGTGATTTCACCTAGTGGTTGTGGTTTAATTTAAGGGATTTGTAGTTGCAAATACAAAACCACCCATGTGTTTTTCGCTTGCCCGAGAGGGAGGTCGCAAAACCAAGACCGCTAGACTGATGGCCTAAGGAGTGGGTCGACATGAGGTTCATCCCGAGAGGGTGAGCCCTAGTCCCATATCCTAACACTCAACTCAAGAGAGTGAGTAGGGTAAGGAGTAGGCTGGCCTTCATGTGGCAAATGGGTGTCTGAGAGGAACGCATTTGAAACGGGGTAAGTTGCCTGAGAGAGAGCCTATTTCCATCTAAAGCTTAGCCTAGTCACTATTATCTTGCAAATTTTCTATCGAAAGCATGTACCCAACCATTTATCTCAACTTGTATTGCGGTCACACCCCAAGAACTTCTCCTCATACTTGATTTTCCTTATTTTTGTTGTTTTTATTACACTTGTGACAAAACCCCCATTTGTTAATTAACACTGTTATGTCACCCCCTTTTTATTTACAATGTTTTCAATTGTTAATGTCTTTAGCTATGACTAGTTTGAACTTAATTTTATTATTCTACTATTCTCAAAACCACTCCCTTGGGACACGACCCAAACCCTTGGTTGGGTTACTATATTAGCGACGATTGTAGACACTCGTACTGTAGGTTAGTTTCGGTGGTCACAATAAGCATCATAGTCTAAGAATCTTGTGATTCTCCCTCATTGTCTGATAAGGTAAGGTTAGTCTCATAGAGCCCCTCACTATCGAAGCTGGTCTCCGGTGTCGCAGCTATGAGCACCTTGCCCTTTCATCTGCCTTTGTCTCCCCTTGTAGGGAGTTTTGTTCTTTGCGTTCAGGATGCAGCTGCGCCCTCATTTATGATGATTCCACATGCCCGCTTGCGGGGCGGCATGCCATTATCATTTTAATTTGTTCTTTCTATATCTGCAAAACAATAAAGAAACACTTAGAAAAAGTTCCAAAAAATGCAAAAAACAGGTTGCAGAAAGACTCGATGAATCGTTCAACGAGTCACCGAGTCACTTTGGTGAGCCAAATCGAGCTTGCTAAAAGTACCAGTGCAAAAATTTCAAACACTCAAGACAGGTCGACGATGTTCAAGACCATTTGGTGAATCGCCGACACCAATCGGTGAGCTAGAAGTAGCTTGCCGAAAGTTACAATGTATTTTAGGGGTTTAGGGGAGCAGAAGGGCGATCAATAAGGCCTTTTGGCAAGCTCAGACATATCGCCAAAAGTTACACAACAAACTCAACCAATTCTAGAAATTAAGGGCGATTTGTGGGGGACTTTTGCGAACCGCCGAACCACTTGGCCAGCTTGACTTAGCTCGCCAAACGGCCCAACGTGCCAGTTTTCAACCCCAATCTTCAAAATCAATCCCACAGCCCCCGAATTCAAAATTATGCATAAAAACTATTCAATTAAGGTTAGACCCATACTACCCACGCCCTCGGGGTACTCAGACGTCCCCTGATTTGGCCAAAATTGTCCATTTGACGACTTTTGCCCTTAAGAATGACAACAAACACTCCATCATTGGGAAAATTACGTTATTTGGCACAATTTGGGGTTACATAGACTTCACTCCACTAGACCCAATGCATAAATACCGCAACCCAACAATTTAGGCTTGAATTAAGCAAGCACAACACGGGAATCGATTAATTTAAGGCAATTAGGCATTAATTTAAACATATTTCGGGCAACCCAACACTTAAACACAATTAAAACATGATACCCAACAACAATTTACCTATTGCATTTTATTTCAACAACACATTTAAAGTACGGGGTTTAGAAAACCAACCTTAATGCCGAATTTAAGAGTTGTATAGCTAAGAGGCAGAGTTCCACAATCCAAGAAAAGAATTCACAAGATACGAGGGAAAAAAAGAAAGAAAATATGAGTGATCTAAAGTTGGGTGAGAGGGTACGAGAGATAAAAATGAGAGATAATGAAGGATTTTGAAATTTTAAACTGTTTGGCCTTTTAAATCTTTTGAGTTCGCGCTCCCTCTCTTGATCCTTTTCGATCTGATCTTTTGTCATTCTAAAATTGAGAAGAGACATGTGGTCCTCACGAGTGTACCATGCTCTACTTATCTTGGTCATGCAATCAAGGAGTTGAGATGCTACTTCATAGGGCTTTTGCATTATACCATCGGGAACAAGTTGATCAACAACTCATTTGTTCACCGAATCAAGACTCCTATAGAAGTATTGTAGCAGCACATCATTTGGATGTCCATGAGTTGGGCATTGAAGTACCAACTTCTTAAATCTCAGTCACGTTTCGTGGATTGGTTCACCTTCCAAGGGCTTGAAACCTTGGATGCTATCTCTGAGCGTCATCATCTTCGATGCAGGAAAGAATCTCACTTGGAACGCTGTGATCAGCTCATCCCAAGAGGTGGAGTCCCTCGGTAACTCGGATAGCCATTTGGTAGCTTCACCCATCAAAGAGAATAGGAACAACCTGAGACAGATTGATTCTTGTGATATGTTCTTGAAGGATAATGGACCACGAACATCCATGAAGTTTTGAATATGCTCATGGGGATCCTTATGAGCCAGCTCCCTAAATAATCCTTTCAATTGTAGTAGCTGAAGCATTGTGCTAGTGATGTCAAAAAGAATGTTCCCTTTATTTGGAAGTTGACGTATTGCACCAACACCACCTAATTGGATTGGGTCATTAACATCATTGATACTCCTAATATCGTCTTGGTGGACCACTTGGCTACCATTGCTCCCGTTTACGCTCATCTCTTCCTTTGTTCAACACAAGCAAAATAAAACAAAACTAACGTAGGTCGATTCAACTACAACCAAAAAGATCACAATCCAACTTCAATAAAAGAATTTTAAACAACACCACTCCCTGGCAGCGGCATCATTTTTTATTAACATTTCAAACACACCTCATCCAATTCTAGGTGCGAACAATCATTAGTCAATATAAAACCCAACAAAGAGATGGGGTCGAACCCACAAAGAGCGGTACATGTTCAACTTAAAGTATGAAGTACAAATATGGTCTACTTAGTTATAGGAATAGAAATTATCGAAAAATATATGTAAACAAGTCTATAAAGGGTGACACGAATGTCAAATGGGAGTTTTGGTTTTCAATTTTCAGCTACAACGCAATCAAACAAGAATGAAGTAAAAATATAGAGAGGAATTCTCGGGATGTGATCGATTATAGGAAAATTTCACTATATGGGTAATCGAAATTACTAATAAATAGCTAAATATCAGTGGGTAGGCTAGACTATGAATGAAATAGTTTTCTTTCGAACAACTATCACATTTCAAGTGATTTCTTTCAAACATCAACAAGCTTAGCAATTAAGAACAACCCACAACCTTAATACATTCTTTTTCTCGAGCAAGATGGGTAGGATTAGATGTAGGATTCACTCTCTCGAGCTAAACCCATATCAACCCAATACCTACAAACCATTAATCAAGAGCTTTGGTCCCAAAACCTCTCTCTCAAGCAAACTAAGAACTCAAAGTTAGAATTGCATTTGCAACCATAATTCATAGATTAAAACACAGCTAATGATTAAACCCACTTCAATATAGCATTTAAATTAGTAATTAACAATACCCATAAGTTAATTTAACCCATAATCACATAATCACACCCCAAGAATTGGGGTTTTAGCTAAATATCATATAAAGGTAAAAACAATTACCAACTCGATTAACCATCAGCTGGGTAACAGACTCTGAGCCTTTACAATGTCTTCGAAAGGTTAAATTCAAAGACCCAAGTCAAAATCCTCACAAATTTATAATAAGAATTCAAAAACTTAGTGAAAACTCTAACTCTAGAATGAAAACTAATAATTGGGTTCTAAAAACTACTCAATACTCCTTTTCAAATTCAATTTTTAGTTTTCAGCTCTTTTGCTCAAAATTCCACTTGGCAGGATAAGTCGCACTTCGCTGAGTGATTGGAAAACCCACCATTTACTCCCTTTCATCACCATTTTGCATTGGTCCTCAGCATCCCAAGTTCTGTAACTTTGGGCAATCCAACTTATTGTTACGAAACCGGTCAACGATTCGCCAAATGCCCATTTCTATCGCCGACTTGGTTTCTTCCTCCAGGACTGGCACATTGGAACTTTAGGCGAGCTAAAAAGACACTTGTGGCTAGTGTTGATTCTTGAGATTTCCCAAGCTTGGTGAGTCCTCATGCTTCGAGGATGGATTTCATTGTCTTAGTTTCTTTCATGTATTTCTCTTTTGGACATGATGTATGGGCTAGGCCCAATTTCATTCTATTGTATTAGATGGCTATGATGAGACATGAGTTTTAGAATTCCTCTTTTCTTTATATAAAATCTTTGGACTTGGACTATTGTTTTACTCTTTATGTTCTAATTCTTATGTTATGAGAACTAAGTGGCTTGTATAGAGTCCTTTAGGGTTCTATACACCATATTACATCTAGGGGGTACCCCTGGATCATGACAGTCCGTAGTTCCACCCTTAGTCAGGCTTCCTTGAACTCTCATTCCACGCCTCCACCTACGACTTGTCAACTGAACGACGGCTCGTAGGTGGGCTCGTCTGTTGCCAAATTCATGTTGCTTTAGTATTTTTCAACACTAACTTCTCCAAATCTATTTCTTGCAAAATTAGACCAAAATACCATCACATCTAATAAAAAATTGCCTAAAACTCATGCAAAATTCCAAGTTTAATGCATCAAAAATACCATAAAATTACGGTACATCACACCCTCAACTTATAATCGTTGCTTGTCCTCAAGCGACAAAACAAAGTCTTAACGACACTAATGGATAAGCAACAAACAAACTTAAGGAATCACATGGCATTTTCTACTAATCACCCTCTTGGACTATTTTCAGCACAATGCAAATCTTCTTATTCAGACTCAACAAGCTAATTCATGCACACCAAAACATGACATAAACATACCAACGGACATCATCACATACAGAAACAACAATCACCAAGATACCAATTCTTCAACAATGTAAGTTGCGCCCTTACCAAAAAGAAATCCATTTTTCACACATAATTGGATGTTTTAGCTAGGGACTCAATATACACTCATACTCAGAAGTGAATTCAAATACAGTTAGTGCTCATTACCATAGGCTTTCCCTTATTTTCTCTGCTTTGACTTTCCAAAATTGTTACTTAAGATCACTATAGGACTTTCTTAGCTTGTAACATCGGCTCAGGGTCAGGTGTGGTATATTGGGATATTAAGTGACTTTTTAGCCCTCCTTGACATTACATTGGCTATTTTACCTCTTGCACAACCTTGTTTTTCTGCTCTTCTCCTTATGATTTGTTTAAGCACATGTGTGACTTTAACTTGACAATCTTGCTTGTTTTATATTTTCTTCATCTTTTTATTCAAGTATTATCATTCTTTTGTTTCTTTTTATTTATTCAGATACACGATTCTCTACACTTTTTCTCATCTTTTCTTTTTCTACAAACAACTCTTTTCATACCCTTTTTGTAGTTTTCCTTCACCATAGCCACCCTCAACTTATGTATTTTGCATGAGTTGAGATGCACAATATCCTAGGGAGGAACAAGGACAAGATTAAGGTAAATTTTGAAGTAGCCACCCTCAACTTAGGCTTTTAGTCTGAGTTGAGGTGCACAATGTCCAACGAGGGACCAAGGCCAAATAGATTTTTAGGGAAGGTGAGTTGGGTCTATTGAAATAAATGATATTCATTAGGCTCAAAATATTTGGATCAAAAGGAGCATTTAATTCTTTTGGTTGCTTGCTTTTAGGCTTAAGTGGACTAATTATCAATAACGACATGTGATCATTTCCCAATTTCCAGTCTAAATCATCTTAGCAAGACTAATGGGGAAAGTTCTTGATTGGCACACACTATATGAATATACAAACAACCTCACACACACATGGCACCTTGTTTCACTATCAAGTCATTAATGCATCTTGTTCAAGTTATAGCTTAAGTCATGATGTCATATCAGTGCCTATCATTTCGTATAAAGATCTAACACATTCAACTCATCAAGCCTACAAATATAGTACATTTTATCAAAATTTGGAGGGGTATCAATTTTATCAATTTTTATGCTTTATTGACATCATGCTCTTATTTTAGTCTACTTCTACATTTATACTATCCTAAACATGTCAGTTCAACAGAAATTAAAATATTTCTTGAGGGAAAAAGAACAAAGGAAAGAAAACCTCAAGGAAGGATTGTGAGTTGGGTTACTCAGACTTCACCCTAACACTCACAATCCATTCACCCTACCCTATAGAAAATATGGTGCAATTCCCTCAATGCATAAAAATAGAATATAATACATCAGGTGAGACAAACCTATGGCGCATAGGTGTCGACACCAAATAAAGAAGCAGGTGGGTTCGGAACCCGCTGGATCAGCCAGAGTGACTCCATCAGTAATGCCCTCAACAATAATGGGGACATGGGTAGTGCTCATCGATGCAGATGCACTCGCAGCTAACTCCCTCACTCTCTACTGCCTCAACTCCTCATCAAGTATAGACTGTTGTTGGGTTGCCGCAAACTGCTGCTTCTCATATTTTCTAGCTTGTCTTTCCTCCTCTAGAACAGTAGTAGGCCCAGAAGTGCGTGTGCGCTTTCTAGCCGCATGAGAAAGGTCAATAGAAGGTGCATCCTCTCCAAATAGTGCACTTAACACATCATCACTGGGATCTACCTCGGGTGTAAGCTCTAGGACAACCTCCTCTAGAGCAACTAAAGTGTCAACATCAGCTCAGAGTTTGACTAACTCTGTTTGGAAAGTAGTCAGATCAAAAGTGGGCCCAAACTATGGCCTCTCCATCACTCTAAGCTCAAATGCATTTATTCTTCGATGCACCGCAAGAATCTTCACATCAACTGCTTTCTCCATCTGTGTTTTTGACTACTCAACAATATGATTCACTACAGATATCACCTTAAGGTCACTTAGATGCTTCATTGATTTAAAAATATTGAAGGTCACTTAGATGCTTCATTGATTTACAGATATTGAAGGTCACTTCTTCATTACTCAATTTAAACTTCATCTTACCTCTTTTCATATCAACCAAAGCACGCTTAGTAGCTACGAACAATCACCCTTAAATGGTCGGTACTTCAAAGTCAACCTCACAATCCAGTATCGCAAAGTCTGCTGGAAAGATGAACATCTCTACTTTCACAAGGACATCTTGAAGCACCCCAATCGGTTTTTTCATAGTTCGATCAGTAATAAGTAACCGCATTGTAGTTGGTTTGGGGGCTCCTAAGCCCAACTTCTTATATATAGATAATGGCATTAGATTAATGCTAGCACCTAAGTAACATAGGGCCTTTGTGAAATGCTATATACCAATAGTATATGGAATAGTAAATGCACCAGGATCCTCCTTCTTTTGCACTAATGATCAAGTAGCAATAGTGCTACAATGCTGAAACTTGTCATCGCCTTCAAAACTAACAACCCTCTTCTTAGTCACCAAATCCTTTATGAACTGTGTAACCTGGAATTTGTTCAAGTGCCTCAATAAAAACATTTATGGACAACTGCTTCAGCATAGTTATGAACCTGCGATACATTTCTTCTTCTACTTTCTTGACCAACCTCTATGGGAAGGGAGGTGGAGGTCTCAACATAGGAATGATCTTTTGCGTCACCTCATCCTCCTTCTCATTCTGATCTTTTGCTCCTCAACTTCATCCTCTTCTTGCTCTTTCTCACTTTCTACTCCTATCGGCATCAGAGGGTCAATAGTATGCTTTCCACCTATGGTGGTAACTGCTATGCAATGACCGTTATTCTTTGGATTTTGGATACTATTGCTGGGTAGTGTTCCTTTTTTATGTGGATTTGCATTTGCGGACCACTGGTTCAAGTGCTGCTCAATCTTTCTAATAGACATTGTATATGACTCAACTTTCTGACAAATACCTAATGAATCAACACATATTTCTTTCGCATTGTCATTTGTTGAGTCAAACCTTTTCATCATTTTGTTCAACATATCTTTAATGTGACTCATACTCGATCCAGCATCTATGTTCCAAGGTGTAACATTGAGTCTACATTTTTCACTTATAATGCCATTCCTATTCCGGTTACAGTTGTTGTCATGATTAAAGTTCCCTTCATGGACATAGTCCACTTCATGATTATAGTTACCATAGTTCCGATCTTGATTTTCTTGACCTTTGCGCCAATTATTTGAATTGGATGCTTAGGCGTTAGTTCGAAAACCCCCCATCTGATCATTCACAAGATTTGTGTCCTCCTCATAAATGTACTCATCAGCAGATGGTGCTCTATTCTGGTAGTTCACTGCATTCACTTTCTCTGCACTTCCACTCACATGTTTCAAAACCAAGCCAACCTTTGTTCTCAATTGGGCCATTTTTTCATAAATATCATCATTGGACTAATTTGGTGTGGCTTGTACAACAAATGTATTCTTTCTAGTATTTGAGTTTTTAGTGCTCCATGCCTTGTTATTCTTAGAGATCTTTTCATGTTTTTCGAAAATCTCATAAAGTGTGATTGCTCCATAAGATCCTCCAGCAATAGTATCTAACACAACTTTCTCATTATCATCTTGCCCTTTGTAAAAATACTCTTTCAGTGACTCATCATCTATGTGGTGGTTAAGTACACTCCTCATAAACCCAATGAATCTATCCCAAGAGCTACTCACCGACTCTCCATGTAATACTACAAAGTTATTGATTTTATCCTTGAGATACAACTTCTTGGATGCCAGAAAATACTTCTCCATGAATACTTTGTGTAACCCATTCGAAATGGTGATTAAGTTATATGGCAATTTAGACATCCATATAGTAGCATCAATTGTCAACAAAAGTGGAAACACCCTTAAGTCAATTGCATCCATGTCTAAATCTGGTCGCCCACACTACTCATACAGACACTCTTCACTTTTCTCATGTGAGCATATGGATCCTCCAAGGTAACCCAGCTAACAACCCTCTAAATGTAAGCATTTGCATCAAATTGTTGGTCACCACAAAATTATGTCGAGGAGGTAGTGGAGGAACAACTATAGCACCAGTCGATCCCACAATATTATAATCAACCCTGTAGTTTTCACAGACATCTAGTGCTGGCTTATTTGCACTCCTTCAACATTTTCAACTAGCGAGTTTCCATGAACATGTCTAGACACTTACAAGACTCCAGGAGGTTGCAAGCCAGCTACATCCCCTTTACCCGCTCCGATTGGATCATTTTGTACCTCAATATTTAGACCTCTTCCATCCATTCTTCTCAAAGTTCTTCTTAATTTGGGATCGTAAGGAGTCAGGGGATTGCCTTGACTCCATGTACTTGGTATACACTAAAGATAAGACCAGTAAAAAACAAAAACAAAACAAAACGTAAACCAGGTAATAAGTGACTAAAGTTCAATAATGAAATTAGTCTAATCTAAAAGCCTTATTCCCCGATAATAGCGCTAAAAATTGATAAGCCTAAATTATACCTCCCTAAAGAAGTATAAGAAGTCGTTGTCAAATAAAGAACCTAACTTGAGGCTAGGGTCGATCCCACGAGGAATATGGTCTAAACTTAGGCTAATTTATGGTTAATTGTACTTTAGTTAGATTATTTCCGTAAAAAAAGGGATTTGTAAACAAAGTAATTATTGATTGATATGTGGTAACAAGTAACAAATACGAAAATTCACAGTTTGTAATATCAATATGGGATGAAACTAGGGGATATGTGTTCCTCACAAGTTCTTAACGCATTAATCCTAATAATAATAACTCTTTCCTAGTGTTAACAAACAAGGTTGGTAAGTTAGGTATCTCCTGATTGATCGTCCAAGTAGGAAATTTCACCATGCAACTTGATCGGTCTACATGTGTATGCTTTACTAACCCTTACCCTTCACGTTAGATTATCCCTCGCGGTAGGTGGGCTAGTCTATAAGATAGCGTATTATCACGTCTAAATCTTTGTTGTTCAATCCCTTTCTCATTCATTACTTCCTTGATCGGGAAAGTAAGAATGAGGTGAGTTCTAACATTGCGCACTGTTAAAAAGCATTCAAAACAAAAGGATTTACAATACATGCATAAACACTATTTTAGAATTACTTAATTATTAGTCATACATTGTTAATTACTCATGGTTCCCACAACCTTAGTTGGGGATTTAGTTATTCAGGCTTGAATTATCACACATTCAAAATAGAGTAAGTGATAACTAATAAGAATCATTAACTTAAAAGTTGAATAAATGGAAGCTGAAATATTGAATTGGAAATCAAACACAAATTTCATAAACAAAGCTTCAAGAATTAATTGTCGAAAATGTTCGCAAAATAATTCCCAAAGTCAATAAGAAGGTCTAACCACCCAACACCAAAAACTAAAACTTGTATTTATAGAAACTAAATCCTAAACCAAGTAGGAATAGGTTTAGGAAATCTTGATTTCGACTAAATCAGCGATGACTGACCACCCACGGTCTGTTGATGAAACAAAGGTCCATGGGTTCCACCGTTGCTCATCACTTGTCCAAAATCGTGTGAACACTAGCGACGGTCACGCCCTACAACCTGTAGGTCTAAGAACGGTCTGTCATTGATCTTAGGCGTATTTATATACTTAAGTTGTCAATATTTGCCTATGAATTAATTAAAGTAACGAATGATCTTGAGTCTATTAGTTTGATTTCATTATACTTGCGATATTATGCACTAAAAAATGTAATTAGAGGTTTTAGGAACTCTCTAGGAGATTGGAGTCAAATTGAAAGAAATGATGCAAGGATATGTTGAAAAAAAAGCTAAGGCTGAAGGCCCCAGGGCCAGGCGCACTGCTACGCATGAGGCGCCAAGGTCCAACATTCAGAGAGGCCTCTCAAGTGCTCTGAGAGGCATGATGCGCCAAGGCCCAACATTCTGGGGCCTTTCCCAGGCTCTCTGAGAGGCGCGACGAGCCAAGGTGGAAACCTCAAAGGTGAAGTTGGGTGCGATGCTAGGCGTGACACGCTAGTGGGATCCCAACTTTTCCTGCTTAAAAGTGTTAAAAAAGAATTCCTAATTGTAATAGACTTTGGCTCTAATTTTCCTACCATTTTAAATAGACCCAAGGTTCGACTTTTTTTGGGTGTGCAAGAGCAAATATTCACGTTTGTAATAGGTTTTGATTTTTTAACTCTTCTATTTTCCATAAATCACATGAACAATTATATTTTGTGGTTTCTAATAGCATAAGTGGCTAAACGCCAACATTCTGGGGTTGTAGCTACGAATGGATTGTTGATTATTAAAGGCTTGTTGAATTAATTATTGGTTGTCATTATAAGTTACTTCTATGTTCTTGTTTTAGTATTTCATGATTGATTACCATAAGATAAATATATTTTCTAAACTTGAATCGGGAGAGGAGAGTTTAGATAGACCAGAGAATATAGAGAGCTTGATCGACCCATTAAGTTGAGGTGATTTGTGTTCAGGAGTGACGCTCTGACAAACATCTCGCTTGGTTACGAAACATGATGAAGTATAAATGCTCTCCAGTTAGTCTATTTATCCCCGCTCAACGATGTAGTTAGATAGCTAACTGGGGTAGGCGACTAGAGGTGTGAACCCGACTCATACAATTAACCCTGTAAATTAGTAACTTGACGACTAAAAAATTAGTTCTAAGCCAATAATATGATACATGAGATTCATTGCATGCTGCAGCCCTGGAATTGTGTTTTACTTGCTTGAAACATCATCTTAAAGTCGTTCACATTTAGTTACGTTTATTTAGTTCATAATTAGTAGTAGTTAACAATCATCAGCATCTCTGAAATAATTACTTCTATTTTATTTGTGGAGTTAAGTGTTGGATATAAGTTAATCATAAGTCCCTTGGGAACGATAACTCATTTCTTTAAGAATCTATATTACTTGAGCGACCACGTACACTTGCGTGTATATTGGGGAGCAACAAGCTTTTAGCGCCACTGCTGGGGACGTAGAAATTGATTTATATTTGATCTTCTGAAGTCTACAATTAGAATATTCAAGTACTAATTACTTGATCTTAGCTTTTTTATTGCAGGCACTTGATTTTCAAGACTGGCTTGGAAGGGAGAACTTGTCGAACCTTGCAACGAACCCGTAAGAGTTTTACGCCAGCGCAGAAAAATGAATCAAGGACATCCCAGAGAATTAGGGTTAGGTGTTCGGGGAAACAATGATGATGATAATCAAGATAACGTGAATAACCCAGAGAATGTGAACAACCAAGAGAACCCGAATAATCAAGGAGTACCCCCTATCGTACCCGCAAGATCAGTCTGTGATGTGGCAGTCCCACTCACAGCCAACTTGGTATCTAGTATTAGGAAACCTCCACCCGGGGGTAGATTTGAACTAAAGCAGGGCATGGTACAACTCCTCCATTCTAATGGGCAATTCACGGGTCTCCCCCACGAGGATCCTCAAATTCACCTTAGGAGCTTATAGATATTACTGATACGTTGATCCTAACTGGAGTCTCATCGAACTATGTGAGACTGATGTTGTTCCCATACTCATTGTTAGGAGCCACAAGGCGTTGGTTAGATTCTGAGTCACCAAACTCCATCACTACTTAGGATTATCTAGCAAAGAAGTTCTTGAGCCGATTCTTCCCATCTAAGAAAATTGCTAAGCTGAGGAGTGAGATAATAAGCTTTACTGAAAACCAAGGACAGGACATGTATCAAGCATGATCTTGTTTCAAACAAATGTTGAATGCTTGCCCACACCACATGTAAACTAATGAGGTACTTGCTCACACTTTCTTTGAGGGTCTAGATTATAATGCTCGTTCACTTTTTAATAGTGCAGCAAGTGGACAGGCCCTAGCTAAAACATGTGAAGAGTTGTTCAACTTACTCAATAAACTCTCTGAAGGGAACCAAGAGTATGAAGGGGAAATGCCGAGAAGCACAACCCAAAAGGCTGTAGGGATCTTAGGTGTAGATCAAGCTACTTCCATAAATGCCAAGTTGGATGCAATGCAACATAACATGACCTTAGATTTTAAACAGATGGCTCTAAACCAGGCACTGGTTAACATGGTACAACATGCATCAAATTGGTGTGGGGTATGTGGTAGTGGAACTCATTAAACTGAGCAATGTGAGGCAAATCCGGATTCAACAAACTATGTGGGTAATGCGCAAAGGGGTGGAGTTTAGAAAAATTATGGTAACACTTACAACCCACCCAAGTTGGAGGAACCATCCTAGCTTCTCATGGGTGGGAACCAAAACCAAAATCTAACGCAAGGGGCTAACCAATACCGTTCTCAAGGGAATGGGCAACAATACCAAAATCCTAACCAAGGCGCAAATCCTAGTGCCAAAGTGGGGGATGACCAATGGAGAGATACTCCAAATGCTCATGACTGAAATAGGGACCAAATTAAATTCTAGAACAGATAAGCAGGATTAGAACATCAGAAACATCCAAATGTCCCAAATGAGATTAGAGAAACATGTTGCGCGGGTAGCTAATTCTCTAAACTTGCATACCCAAGGTGGCCTACCTGGTGATACTGAGCCCAACCCAAAGCAATTGCATGCGGTAAGTACTAGAAGTAGGTTACAATTAGAGAAAATAGCTCCAAAGAAGAGAGATACTGAGGTAAGTACCAAAGAAAAGAAGGTGGAAGAGGTAGTAAAAAGCTCCAATATTGAGGTACCCGTTCCTCAAAAGAAATTACCACCTCCATTTCAATAAAGGCTCAAAAAGTAGAATGAAGATGAATGCTTCGGTAAGTTTCTCTCTCTCCTTAAAGAAGCTCACATTAATCTACCTATGGTTGACATTTTTTAGGGTATCCCGAAGTATGCTAAATACGTGAAGGACATTGTGGCTAGCAAGAGGAGGCTCATGGAGTATGAAACTGTAGCATTTACTGAGAAATGCAGCTCTAGGATCCAAAATAGACTGCCTAAAAAGTTAAAAGATCCGGGTAGTTTTACTGTGCAGATTACAATTAGGCAAAGTGTTCATGCCCACGGATTGTGTGATTTAGGGGAGAGTATAAATCTGATGCCCTTATTATTGTATCTAAAAATTGGGTTGGGTAGTCCAAAAAGAACCACTGTGATTCTCCAACTCGCTGATAGATCCATTGCTAGGTCTGAGGGGCTGGTAGAAAATGTGTTAGTTCAAGTAGGTTCATTGATTTTTCCTGTAGATTTTGTGGTCTTAGATTTTGAACCTGATTCTGAAGTTCCATTCATATTGGGACGTCCGTTCTTAGTCACGGGTAGGGCATTAATTGATGTAGCAGCTGGTCAACTAATTATGAGGGCGCATGATAAGGTTGAGGTATTCGATGTTTACCACGCTTTAAAATTTACTTCTATCTATGAAGAGTTGTCTGCTATTACTGTGGTTGATCAAATAGTAGAATCACAAGTAGTTGTGCCTGAAGATCTCTTAGAGAGAGTCTTAACAAGTATGAGGTAGATGGAGATACTGAGGCCCAAGAGATAGAAACATGTATGAATCTGGCACTTGTGGAGACTCACAAGCGGAGAGTCGAGTCATTAGATCGTGAGTTGGGACCTCCACCAAAGCCTTCAATTGAAGAAGCTCCCAAGCTAGAGTTAAAAACTCTTCCTGCTCACCTAAGGTATGCATTTTGGGTACTGTTATACTTTCTGCAGAGTTGTCTGAAATACAGGTTGATGCAGCATTGAGGATCCTAAAGAGGAGAAAGAAGGTGATTGGATGGAAGATGGCTGATAATCATGGGATTAGTCCGGCATTATATATGCACAGAATCTACATGGAAAAGGATCACAAACCAAGAGCACAACATCAACGCCGACTAAATCCTTTGATGAAAAAAGTGGTGAGAAAGGAAGTAATAAAGGGGCTAGATGCTAGAATTGTTTACCTGATCTCTGATAGTAAATGGGCAAGTCTGGTGCAATGTGTTCCCAAGAAGTGAGGTGTGACTGTGGTGAGGAATGAAAAGAATGAGATGATTCCTACTAGAATAGTGATCGGCTCGAGAATTTGTATGGATTACCGAAAACTAATGATGCTACCCAGAAAGATCACTACCCCGTTCCCTTCATTGATCAAATGCTTGACCGACTAGTAGGGCAGGAGTACTATTGTTTCTTATATGGGTATTTTGGTTATAACCAGATCTTGATTGCACCCGAGGATTAGGAAAAGAACACGTTCACTTGTCCTTATGGTACATCTGGTTTCAAACGCATGTCGTTCGAACATTTTAATGCACTGGTGACATTTTAAAGGTGTATGATGTCCATTTTTCAGAATATGGTAGAAGACTTTGTAGAGGTGATCATAGATGATTTCTCTGTCTTTGGGAAGTCTTTTGAGGTATGTCTCCGAAATCTTGATAAAGTACTTGCTAGATGTGAGGACACTAACTTAGTTCTAAATTGGGAAAAGTGTCATTTTTTTGTTAGAGAAGGGATAGTGTTAGGCTACAAGGTCTCGAAGTCTGGTTTAGAGGTTGATAAGGCCAAGGTAGAAGTTATTGAGAAATTGCTCCCTCCTATTTCTATAAAAGAGGTGCATAGTTTTCTTGGTCATGCAGGTTTCTATCGGTGATTCATCAAGGATTTTTCCAAGATTTCAAGACCTATGTGCAGTCTTTTGGAGAAGGAGGTGAAGTTTGACTTTGATGAGATGTTCTTGAAAGCTTTTGAGATGTTGAAGAGGAACTTAATTGAAGCTCCCATCTTAATTGCTTCGGATTTGGGACTACCATTTGAACTCATGTGTGGTGAAAGCGATATAGCAGTGGGTGTAGTGTTGGGACAAAGAAAGAATAAATTGTTCCACTCGATCTATTATACAAGCAAGACTTTGCTTCTACACAAGCTAATTACATAGTGACTGAGAAGGAGAGGTTAGCTCTAGTGTTAGCCTTCGACAAGTTCATATCCTATTTGGTAGGTACTAAAGTGATTGTTTTTACTGACCATGCAGCTATTAGGTACCTATTCAACAAGAAGAATGCTAAACCAAGGATGATTCGATGGATATTGCTTCTCCAAAAATTTTACCTTGAGATCATAGATAGGAAAGGTACTGAAAATCAAATAACTGACCACTTGTCTAGGTTGGAGGATTTTTCCCATGTAAATGAAGATGAGAAAATCCGGGAAGATTTTTCGGATGAACAATTGATGGCATTATATCTCTCTCAAGTACCATGGTATGCAGACATTATGAATTTGATAGTAAGTGGAGATTATCCTCCGGGTGCAACCACCCAACAAAAGAAAAAGCTCAATCATGATGCTAAGTTCTATATTTGGGATGAACCGTTCTTGTTCAAGCAAGGTGTGGACCAGGTAGTGAGAAGATGCATTCTGGAGTATGAGGTTCGCAAAGTGCTCAAGTTGTCATGCTAGCCCATATGGAGGTCACCATGGAGGAGAGTGCACTGCTCATAAGGTACTACAATCTGATTTCTTTTGGCCCTCATTATTTAAAGATTATATTGCTTTTGTGAAGGGTTGTGATAAATGCCAAAGGTTGGGTACTATTTCAAGAAGACATGAGATGCCACTTAGTAACATTTTGGAGGTGAAAATCTTTGATGTGTGGGGTATTGACTTCATGGGTCCCTTCCTGCCATCTAGTGGAAACCAATACATTCTTGTGGCTGTGGATTATGTGAGTAAATGGGTTGAGGCTGTTGTTCTTCCTTCGAATGATTCAAGGGTGGTGATAAAGTTCATCAAGAAGCATATCTTCACTCGCTTTGGCACTCCAAGATCAATCATAAGTGATGAAGGTAAGCATTTCATTAACCATCTAGTTAAAAACCTTCTTGCTAAGTATGGTATTCATCATAAAGTTGCTACAGCTTACCATCCTCAAACGAGTGGCCAAGTAGAGGTTTCGAATAGAGAGGTGAAGCAAATTTTGCAGAAAATCATGAATGCGCAAAGGAAGGATTGGTCTAAGAAGTTAGATGATGTGTTGTGGGCATATAGGACTGCTTATAAAACACCCATAGGGACTTCTCCCTATCACATAGTGTTCGGTAAAGCATGTCATCTTTCGGCGAAATTGGAACACCAAGCTTATTGGGAAATTAAGAGGTTGAACTTGGACCCCGAGCTGGCCGGTAGAAAGAGAGTAAATTAATTGCATGAACTTAAGGAGTTTAGGCTCCATGCGTATGAGAATGCCAAGCTTTACAAAGAACAGACGAAAAGATGGCATGACAAGCACATACTTACTCGTACTTTCACTCCAGGAGAAAATGTACTACTCTTTAACTTTAGACTGAGGCTATTCCCTGGGAAACTTAAATCTAAATTGACTGGTCCTTTCGAAGTGGTAAGAATGACACAACATGGGGTTGTTGAACTTAAAGATGAGACTGGCCCTACGTTCTTGGTAAATGGGCAAAGGGTAAAACACTACTTTGGTGTAGATTCAGAACGTGATCGAGAGGCTCTTGAGCTAAATGATGAATGATCCAAGTTGCATCATGCACGACGTTAAATCAAGCGCTACATGGGAGGCAACCTATGAACAATATGTAATAGATAGGTAGTCGTTTTTGAATTTTGAATTTTTGTTTTAGCGTAGTTTCAATTCTTAGAATCTAGAAATTTCTTTTAACTATTTAAACAGTTTTAGCTAGATAGGATTTTCATTATTTGTAACTTATTTTGTAATAGTGAAAACTAAAAAAAAAATCACTGAAGCCAGGCGCACTGATTGGCGCGCCGCGCCTGGTATAAGATTCAGTGGCGTAATTGGGGCGCTACACTAGCGCGTCGCCCCACTATCGCGCTGTCACCCAGTTTTTTTTTAAAACTGGGTTTCGACCCGATTTAAGCCCAACCCACTACCCTTAAATCACTAAACTAAATTATTTCCCTCATTCTCTCCAAAACCCACCGTCCTTACCCCTCAACTCCTCAAACTTTTCTTCATCTTCATCTTTTCCTTTCCACATTCCTCCATTAATACCCTACTCTCAATCTTCATCCACCTCTTCTATTCCCCAATTAATCCCCTACTTAATCACCCTTTACCCATTCTCTTCTCACATTCACTTAAATCAAAATAAAAAATAAAAAAAATCTTTTCTTCTTCCCCCACCACTGCCATAACCGACCCCCCCCCCCATTTGTCTAAGTTTTTTTCTTTTCTCCATTTTTCTCTTCTTAACAAGTTACAATGGCTCCAAAAGCAAAGAATGTGGCTGGTTCTAAGCAGAGTAGGAAAGGAGAAGCATCCAGGTTCGGAAATCGGGAACCTATCCAAAACTTTGGGAAAAAGGCTATGGAGCGATATGGTTGGGAATAGTTTGAGTGCCAGTGCAAACCAAATTAAATGGGCGATGAGTATGTCCATGAGGTAAGGTTGCAGTCTTAATTTCTTATTATTTATTGAACTGTGCTTGAGTTGGGACTGAGATTTATTTTTTATCATCCGGGAGATTGTAATTTTTCTTTAGTTAGTGAGTTTTATGCAAATTGGTTCACTGAAACTAAGTATAAAATTGTTCCTATTAGAGGTAAGGATGTGAAGTTCAATCCTACGATACTAAATGAATTTTTGGGGACCCAAAATTGTGATTCTGATGACTTTAATACATTGAAGGATAAACCTCCTTATCGGGATATCTGACATACTTTATGTGGGTAGAGTCCATGGCTAGGTGGGAGGGTAGCAAGGATACTAGGAGGCATAATACCCTCCATTTTGCTAATTTCAATCAAATTGCTAGGGTGTGGTTAAAGATAGTGTGCAGTGTGCTACTACCCGCGAAACATCTGACAGAGGTAACAAGGGATAGGGTGGTGTTGGTTTATATGCTGATGAAGGGGATGGACACTAATGTAGGGGGTATCTTAGACAGAACATGATGAAATTTTGGAATAATATGAGGTGGCATTTTTACTATAGGGGTTTGATCACCTGGTTTTTTAGGGCCCAGGGTATTGAGAAAGAGGCTGTGGACCTGACTATTGCTTTTCTCCCGGATCTGACGGGTAAGTTAGTTGATGTTACTCAAACAAAGGCACTAGACATGTCCCATGGACCTGTCTTGTCTGCACAAGAGAGGCAAGCCCATGATGATAGTGTCATGGCAAGAATGTTCGATATGGCAGAGCTGCAGCTGCAGATAAGAGGACGCTCGGTTATAGATGAGGAGATGGAAAACCTGGTGGATCGCTACCTTTTGACCAAGAGTGCAGCGTCCTTATACAGGATTGGTCCCGCATTTCTGGAGCCTCTGGATGATGATGAGGCTACTGCTGACGAGGTGATGGAAGATGAAGAAGATGATGTTAATGATGAGAAGGCGAATGCCTTGATGGTGTTCGATGGCGATGATAACGAGGACTAAAGGCATGAGGGAGTATTCATAACTCTATACTTTACTTTAAAATCTGCACTGAGGACAGTACTTATTTTTAAGTGTGGGGTGGGGTAGTACGTCTCTGTTGTATATAGCTATTTACTACTTTATCGGGTCTAGTGTTAGTTTTAATTAAATTTTTAATTTTGGGTTCCTCAACTTTTGTTTTTGGTACTTTTACTGAGGATTGTCCCTTTGAACCGACTAGGACTAGTTTACTGCTTTATTGAGTCTTAGAGTCGTTATAGGAGTGACAGTTCCCAATGATAGATGGATGACGACCGTCTTAAGGGAAAATTAGTCACATAGAGGAGTAGGATTGAGAAACCAACCTTGGTCTTTTGAAAATATGTCTGACAAAGTTAGCCAAACGTCATGGGTAGTCACAATTGGAAAAGTGAAATAGAATGTTAACCTTGTAATAAGCATGTGTTCTTAGTTTGACTCAAAATAAAAAAAAATGGGCTTAATTGTGTAGTGATACCGTAATGCAAGTTGTAGGAGCATGTTAGTTGATGTATCCTTATATGTGTCATGATGCCGTGTGCGGTGAGTGTTGATTGGTTCTTGCTTAACTTGATATCTATAACTTGCCTTGTGTGTGTTGAATTAGTAGCGTGTATGACTTAGGGAACGTGATTGAGGCATTTCTTTGAAATAGCCAATTCTGGATTCTATTGGCATGTCTACCATTGAAATTATCCCTAGTGAAGCCCCATTGAGCCTTTAGCCTTGTTTATTGATAAGCCACATGATAAGCCGAAACCCGTTTGTTTGATACACAGTTCTTTTGATCCTTATAAGAGCCTTAATGCACTATGTTAAGAAGAAGGGTTGAAAATTGTTGGTTGATATAATAAAGGATGAAATGCTACATTATGTGGGAAAGAAAAGAATAGTTAAAAATTTTGTTTTGGCCCTGGTCCTTAGTGATAATGTGCACCTCAACTCAATTGAGGGTGGCTATTTCAGAACTATGCTCGAAACATTGGCTCTGGTCCTATCAAGGATAATGTGTACCTTACTCAGACCTTAAAATCTAAAGTGAGGGTGACTAGTGCAAAGGCATGAAAAAAAGATTCAAAAAAAAAAAAAAAAAGATAGCGGGCAAAGATGGAGCAACAAAGAGGGGTAAATATTCATGAAGTGTGTACTAGGAGGAAAGAAAGACTATGAAGGATATTGTTGACAAAATAATTACATGTTCATTAGGGAGGTGTAGTCACTAAAATGGTTCCAAAATATTCCCTCCCTTACCTTAAGCCGACATTACAACCAAATGAAAGTCCTCTTGATTTCTTTAGATATATAATGCGAAAGTAAGAATACACTATTGGCAAGCTTATGGTATGTTGAGAAAAGTAAGAACTACTTTTTTGAGAGTGAGTTGATTGTTTGAAAAAATAGGCCTTGTGATATTGTGATAGCTTGAGTGAAAGGCTTTACTAAACGAGAGTAAGTGAGGGCATTCATGGCATGTGTAAGATTATCTAATTGGTGTGTTTGTATGAGTTTGCATTGGCCCAAAAAAATATTAAAAGAGTCATTCTTTGAGCATGTGTTGTAACTTGGTGTAAAAGTTGTGAAATGTTGCATCCATTGTGAAGTACAAGATCATGATTAAAAATGTTTGGTTGATTTTAAGGTGGGTTGATAAGTCCGAGGGTTGTGAAAAAGAGTTGATAGTCTAAAGATTGTTTGAGGACAAACAAAAGTCTAAGTGTGGGGTGGTGGTCTTAGGCGTATTTATATGCCTAAGTTGCCAATATTTGCCCATGAATTGACTGAAGTAACGAATGATCTTGAGTCTATTAGCTTGATTTCGTTATACTTGCGATATTATACACTAAAACATGTGATTAGAGGTTTCAGGAACTCTCAAGGATATTGGAGTCAAATTGAAAGAAAAGATGCAAGGATATGCTGAAAAGAAGCTAAGGTTGAAGGCCCTAGGGCCAGGCGCACTTCTACGTGCAAGGCGCCAAGGGCCGACATTCAAAGAGGCCTCTCAGGCACTCTGAGAGGCGCGACGCGCCAAGGCCCAACATTCTGGGGCCTTTCCCAAGCTCTCTGATAGGCGCGACGAGCCAAGGTGGAAACCTCAGAGGTAAAGTTTGGGTGCGATGATAAGCGCGACACGCCAGTGGGATCCAGACTTTTCCTGCTTAAAAGTGTTAAAAAAGTATTACTAATTGTTATAGACTTTAGCTCTAATTTTCCTACCATTATAAATAGACCCTTAGGGCTCCATAATTAGGGTTCGACTTTTATTGGGTGTGCAAGAGCAAGTATTCACATTTGTAATAGGTTTTGATTTTTTAACTCTTCTATTTTCCAAAAATCTCATGAACAATTGTATTTTGTGGTTTTCTAATAGCATGAGTGGCTAAACACCAACATTCTGGCACTGTAGCTACGAATGGATTGCTGATTATTAAAGGCTTGTTGAATTAACTCTTGGTTGTCATTAAAAGTTACTTCTATGTTCTTGTTTTAGTATTTTATGATTGATCACCATAAGATAAATATATTGTCTAAACTTGAATCGGGAGAGGAAAGTTTAGATAGACCAGAGAATATAGAGAGCTTGATCGACCCATTAAGTTGAGGTGATTTGTGTTCAGGAGTGACGCTCTGACGAACAACTCGCTTGGTTACGAAACATGATGAAGTATAAATGCTCTCCAGTTAGTCTATTTATCCCCGCTCAACGATGTAGTTAGATAGCTAACTGGGGTAGGCGACTACTGGTGTGAACCCAACTCATACAATTAACCCTATAAATCAGTAACTTGACGACTAAAAAATTAGTTCTAAGCCAATAATATGATACATGAGATTCATTGCATGTTGTAGCCCTGGAATTGTGGTTTACTTGCTTGAAACATCATCTTAAAGTCATTCACATTTAGTTAAGTTTATTTAGTTCATAATTAGTAGTAGTTAACAATCATCACCATCTCTGAAATGGTTACTTCTATTTTATTTGTGGAGTTAAGTGTTGGATATAAGTTAATCTTAAGTCCCTTGGGAATGATAACTCGTTTCTTTAAGAATCTATATTACTTGAGCGACCACGTACACTTGCGTGTATATTAGGGAGCAACAGTCATGTTCAACCGTTGTTTAAGTATTGGAACTCATCTTCTCTAAAGTCATCGCCGACCCATCAACAACAGACTTTCATTAGACTCATGGCTCGTTAGCAGCGTCTGTGGTTCCACCCTTAGTTAGACTTCCTTGAACTCTCAATCCACGCCTCCACCTACGGCTCGTCAGCACAACGACGGCTAGTAGGTGGGCTCGTCTGTTGCCAAATTCCTGCTGCTTTAGTCATTTTTAACACTAACTGTTTCAAGCCTATTCCTGCAAAATTAGATCAAATTACCATTACATCTAATAATAAAATGCCTAAGACTCATGAAAAACTCCAAGTTTAATGCATCAAAAATAATGTAAATGAAACACCCCAGAATTTTTTGAGCTAACACTTGAACCATTCTTCGTTGTAACTAAGATTTTACCGAGAAATTTAAATTTTTTTAGGTGTCAAGTTCACTAGATATAGCACCTCGACTTCCAAAAAAAAACTACAGAGAAATTCATTCAAGTAATTTGTAATATCTTTTAAGTTTTGGATAAACTTCAAACGACCATAACTTTTAGTACATAATGAGTTAAGTGGCCCAGGAGGTATCAAATTGAAGATCTTTGAGTCCTCTTTCCAAGATCACTAATTTTTCTAAAATCCGAGTTCGTTAAGGGAGATATGACCGTTTAAGTGCAACCTCTCTTGATAGGGCCTTTTTACCTGAACTAAGGAGGGGTATTTTAGTCTTTTCCTTACCCTCCCCCCCCTCCACTTAGTCTAAGCCTGAATTACACCCAATTTAGGTTATAAACTGATTAAAATAAGCTTCATTCAGCACCAAAATGTTTATGCCTTTAGAGAGAAGATTCAAGAGGAGAAAAAGTTCAAGGTTGGAAGCTTTCATCCAAGATTTCTCCAAATACCTAATTCTTTGAGCTATGTAAGTTCTCAGAGTGTTGGGTTTGTTCACCCACACATCAATCATGTGATTTGTATTTGTAATTTTGTTCTTGAGGTTGAATGGTTTGAGTTCTTGAAGAGTTCTTGAGGTTTTAGCTTCATTCATTGTGAATGAAGTCTTGTTGAGTTCTTAAGGTAAGGATCTTGCAAATGAGTGTTTTTTTGGTAGTTTTGGATTGGGGTTTTGATCTAAGTGTGTTTAGTATATGAATCTAAGAGAATTTGGAGGAAATCATTCAAATCTAGATGAGGTAGGGCTGGAAAATTGAAAAGAAAATTCATCGAAATGATATGAGGAGAGGGTGGTGCGGTGCTCCCCTGATGTGCCAAGGGGGCTGGCGTGTGGCACCTGTAGTGCACCAAGGAAGGGGCTCTGAAGTTTAGGGGTTGGCGCCCCGCACCACTCAGTGCACTAGGGTCGCCAAGTCCCTTACTCTTCTTCTCTTCTTTCCGCTTGAGTCCTATTAAACCATGTCATAGATCACTTATTGATGTTTTTATATCCAAACTATATCTAATCATCGATAAATTCAATATATCATAATCATGATCCTTGAATTCATAATTCAAATTCGAGGTACAGTTGAGAGTAAAGTTTGAGAAAGTCCCTTTGAGTCTTTTCGAGGAGTCTTCTACAACTACTTATAATTGTTTCAAGACTCGATTAAGTGAGTATGAGAACGAGGAAAGTGTATTCATGAGCCTACATTATTATTGATATCCTTGAGTCGAGTCATTCATGCCCACAAGTTTCGTATCAACTCCATAAATTGAGTATCCTTAAGAGGAGTAGTATCTTCGAGTTCTAAGTTCTTGAGCATTGAGTTCCTAATCGTTTTTGAAACTATATCTCATAATTATGGATTACCATATGTTATACATGGAGGTCCTTGAGTTGAGTTGTTCATGCTCATAATTCATGAACCTTATGAGTCGATCATTCTTAAGATGAGTAGTATCATTGAGTCCTTGAGTTTCGAGTATTAAGTTCTATATATGGTTATTGAAAACCTTGAATTGAGTTATTCACGTCCATAATTTGGTAAGAACCCTATTTTGTGAGGTCTTTTACAATTATTTATAAAAAAATTTAAGACTTGAGTAAATGAGGAAGAGGATATTTGAGTTTCATTTTTCAAAATGAATATATGGGAACTAAGTATTCCCAAGAGTAAATGTTTTTACATTTAAAATGAGAGGAAACTTCGATTTAGAAATGAGTTCATGAGGATTTTTTAGCACTATCTCTTTTAAGAGAACGTTTTTAGAAATAATCTCAAAGAATGAGGATGAGAAAATATTTTTAAACATATGAGCATGAGTTATATTATTGGGAGTAGTATTGAGCACTGATATGGGAACGATTTCAGACAACTCAAAGTCCTCAAAAACCATGTATGCCAACATGGGTAAAGGCTCATACTGTTTAGATGATTCCTTATTTCTTCTTAAGCATAACTTAGTGGATCCACTTAGTTGAGAATTTCTTATACTCCGGCAAGGTATAGGACAGTTCTAGCAGCGTGGGCGAGACGATTTATCATCACATAGCTCATATTGATGGTGGTTGGTTAGAGAATCTCCCAAATAAGAGTTATTATTATATTTTTACATACAATTGAATTATTATTGTATCTTTACATACAATTGAGTTATTATCTACTGCTTTGAACACTTTCCACATATTGCATCTTTTATTGTCGCTTTATCCTTGAGTATCTTGAGTTGAGTATCATATCCTTGAGTGGAGTTCGAGTTGAGTTGAGTGAGTTTGAAGAGAGGTAAGTATGTTTCTTTTCTATCAGTTCAAGCTTATGTTTATGCTTTAGAATTCTTCTTACATGCTCGTATATTCCATGTGTTGATGTCATTTGGCCTGCATCTTTTATGATGCAGAAACAAGTATTCAGGGTCATCAACAGAGACTCTGTTGATACCACTTGCAGTTTCAGTTAGCTTTGGTGAGCCTCATTGCTTCCGAAGGCTTTCATTTTTTTCTTTAAGTTGTTAGGATGTCGTGGTTCTTGTCCCGATAATCCTTTTGTAATAGTAGAGGTTTCATTGATTGTTTAAAGGTTGAGGAGTCTATCATTATTTCCTTTGTTGTTGTAATGTTTTGAGTCCATGAGGCATTTAACTAATACTTGTTAAATTATTTTCAGATGATTATTGGAGTTGAGTTCAAATTAAGTTTTTTAAAGTTATTGTTTCATCATGAGTTTTCATATATTGTTGAGTAAGTCTTCCGCTGTGTAATGAGTTAGACGAAGGGTTCACTTAGGAACTAGTAATGATTTTTGAGTGTTAGTTACGTCCAGGGTGTAGGCTCGCGGCGTGACAAACTTGGTATCAGAGCACATAGTTCAAGTGTCCTAGGGTGTCTATGAAGCTTTGTCAGTTGGGACTTGTTTATGGTTGTGAGGTCCCCACTTATATAAACGAGGGACTGCATGCATTTAAGAAAAGTTTTCCTTCTTTCATACTCTTAATCTTTCAATAGAACTATGTCGTAAGGAGCTTATTCAAACTCATGTGTTTCTTAGATTCATTTGACCACCCCTCATAATATAGGCGGTTGAAAAACATAGCCAATTATTTATCGATAAGTTGCTCTTAGAAACTTTTTTGAAGAAGTCATGAGACTGTAGAGGGGCCTGAGAGGAGCCTATGAGTGAGTTAACTATTGAGTTCAAAAGAATGCACTCATATTCATATGAATCATGCGTTTGAGATAAAAATGAGTTATACTCTCTTTTCTAAACCTCATTTCAATTGAGATCCTTATGAGGAACTGTGTTGTAGAGCTTGGGTAATATTTTCACCCTAAAAGGTAGCATGAGTTACGAGATTATGAGCAGTAGTAGTAAAGGCTGCCCTTAAGTTAGAGAAAAGCATCCAAAGGTGTAGAAATCTATGAAAGGGAGATAGTAATGGGGCATATTATGTTATTGCATTCATCCACCCAGTCAGCTATAGTGATGAGTTCCTTTATGAGTAGAAAAAGGAATAATAATGTTGTAGAGAGATCTTGATAGAAGGAAGAGGAATGGTTACTAGTCATGATGAGTTATAGTATATTTTTAACCAGAATAGAGTTGATGTCGCTGTGCAATCGTGTTAGAGGAGACTAAATACATCTAGCGAATAAGAGAGCAAAGTATTCATGAGGTGATAGACCCAAGCTAGGCTTATGATTTTTTTTTTAAAGGGGAACCCCATGGTATTCAGAGGATGATAAAACTATGTGAGAGATAATGTGCAGTAAGTGAGTAAATAGTACTTAAGTTGTGAAATGGAAGGAGAAGGTAATTTGTAGGCAGGTAGACGGAGAGCTAAGGACCTCCTACACGTCATGAGATCTTAGTGGGTGAGTGTATCTTGACTTTTTCTAGTGGTCTCAAGTAGTATAAGGTGTGAGCAATCTTATTGATATATGTGTTAAGTAATGGACACTAAGCTTGAAATTGAGATGAGAGTCGTGATCAAAAGATGGCAACATGATGGTGATGGTGTTAGTCTTGAAATATAATCTAGTAGGTTTGACCTGAAATAAGAGAGGAGATCAAAGTGGTGCCTTGTAAACAAAATGTGGTATTATGACCCATAGAGGAGACAAATGAAGGTAGAGCAATAAGAGGTATACTCGTGATGGTATGTGGCCAGACGAAGTCCCAATTGAGGTTATGATTTTTTTTATGTGTGTCTAGTTTGTATTATTGAGCTGCCAATATGGGATAGGCGGGTACAAGTGTAATTTTCCTCAAGATTTAGATGAAGCAACCTTAGGAGCCAATGAGAAGAGGTCAAGAGAAATATCTTAGAAAAAAGTCTTACACTACAAGAAAAAGAGTCTCTAAGGAAGGGAAATCTGGTCTCAAATGAGCAATTGAGACTAGAAAAACTTTGTCGTCACTCGTCCTAGAAACTACCGTCGCTACTGGTAAGTAAGGACGAGTTCAAAAATCTTGTCCCTAAATGGTTTTGAGACGGGCCAAAACTCTGGTCGTGAGATCCTTTTAGTGACTATATATCTGGTCTCAATTAGACTATTTATATCATGGAATTCATGTCGTTAAATCTCTTTTGTGACGGTAAGCAGTGTAGTCCTAATAGAGCTTTAGAGACGAGTGTAACCTGGTCCTAAAATAGCATTAGAGACCATCAAAAATATGTTCCTAAAACAGCTATAACGACCTTAACAAACTGGTCCTAGAACAACTTTAAAGACGAGAATCATTTCTAGTCCTCGCTTATATATTAGAGACAAGCAACAAGTTTGGTCCTAGATTGACCATTAGAGACGATCAATAATTGTGGTCTCTAACCGACCAGCTTTGATCCTAGTGCCATTAATATCACAAAAATCTAAATTCATCAACAAATACCAAAATGATTACTACTAAAAATTTGGATACAAAAATATCTTATAGTGAAAGGGGGTAGGAAGATATAGATAATAGTGCGATTGATTACGATAAATTGGTTAACATCCCATGATGTTAGTTTCGATATTTGTTTAACAAAAAATCTCGGATAACATCAAAAGTTTTGCAAAACATTCATAGCAAACTAATAATGAGTTAGTGCATCTTCTAAACTTGCATCTTCACTGAAGTATGAACAAAAGTCTGGCAGAAAACTTTAAAATTTCAGTCTTTGTCAAGTGCTATCCAGAAACATCAACAAAATCTGCAAGAAATAAGAAAAATCTATTAGAAAACTTTGAGATACATTAGCCAAGAATCCAACATCTATTTTGAAGAATCAGAACTAAATAACATTTGGTAGATAATAGAAACAAATAGAATGAATTAGCATAAAAGACGAGCTAGATTAACAACACCTCGATAGAAAACGTTAAAACAGAGTAGCTGGCTGCGATATTGTTGCAGCATAGTAGAAAATTTCAAAAAAAAAAATTGTGTCGTTATGAAGTTATGTAGAAAATTAAAAACACAACCAACATAAAAGATATGTACAGTTGCAATGCATCAGTCTCTCAACTCATCTCGTCTTGTCTCGTCACCTCACCTCAACTCGTCTCCTCCTCTAACTGACCTTGTTTAAATAAATTAAGAGTTCAAATGTAACTCCAACTAATGTTGTCAACACTCTACATTGGAACTACTAGCTCTAGTAATAGGATTGAAAATGGCAGCTCGACGGAATATCTCTAAGCTACAAATTGAAACTGAATCAGCAGAATAATTTAGGTGATTCACAAAGGTCATGATTCATACACCAGGTGGACTGTAGTATTTCTGCTGAGTCAGTTTCAAATGAACTGAATGAATAACATAAAAGACGAGCTGGAGTAACAACATGTTGGCAAAAAATGTTAAAACAGAGCAGCTGGCAACAATTTTGTAGCAGAGCAGAAAATTAATGTACTATGTTCTAAATGTTATGCCTTTTTATTTATATTAGAAGACAATGCATCAGTCTCTCGCCTCACCTCGTCTTGTTTCGTCGCCTCTCCTTAACTCATCTCTTCCTCTAACCAACTTTGTTTAAAGAAATTAAGAGTTCAAATTTAACTCTAACTATTCTCTAAGGAGTCACTAATTTTGCATATATTTATAGACAACAATCCAACATCTATTTTAAGAAACTGCAACTAAACAACATTTGGAAAGAAATAGAAACAAACGGACTGAGTGAATAACATAAAAGACGAGCTGGAGTAACAACATATGGGCAGAAAATGTTAAAACAGAGCAGCAGGCAGCAATGTTGCAGCAGAGTAAAAAATTAATCTACTATGTTCTAATTGTTGCGACTTTTAATTTTATTAGAAGGCAATACATTAGTCTCTCGCCTCACCTTGTCTTATCTCGTCACCTCACCTCAGCTCATTTCCTCCTCTAACCTACTTTGTTTAAAGAAATGAGTTCAAATTTAACTCCAACTAATTCTGCAGGGACACTGAATCCTCACACAAAGTAAGATCCATGTATGCACTTAAAGGTTCCTAACAACAAATCAAAAGTTGCATAGATATTTCATAACCAGATGAGACCAAGATTCATTTTCAATATTGTATCTTATTCTACTACAGAATTAACACAACAGAAAACAAGTTTGTTATTCTATATTTCTTGTAGTTTTCTGGTGTGACTGAAAATATCTCCTTTTCACATCGAAAGACCCGTATATTCATATTTAATCACACATTGATTATGGTGTTACATTTCAACAAAATAAATTTAAAAGTTGGGTATATTGTTACTAACTTGGTTAGCTGAAAAGGTAGTGGTCATTCAGTTGAAAAGGACGATGTTGTAGCTGGTACATGTGATTGATGAGCCACGAAGAGTTCTTTCATTTTCATTACTTCTTTCATCGCATCTTCTAAGGTAGACAAGCGATTGGTCAAGGATTTGTTTTCCTCATTCAAGAATTTGTTCTCTTCATTTAAGGATTTGATATCCTCTCGAGTTGAACGTAGCGCAGATAACAATTCAGCTTTTGAGGAAGTTCCACCTTTCAAGTCTTTTGCCTTTAATCCACCCCCAAATCCAAATATGTGGCTACAATTTTGAGGTCCACAACATTTTTCAACAATCTCTATGGTAGGTAGAGATGGATCTGCTTGAACCATTTCTTCGAGTTGAGCCTACAAAATATATCAAAGAACATTTTCTATTATAAAACATGACAATTTTAAGTAATTAACATATTTAATTTACAAAATGCACATGTTTTTCAATTGCTTCAGGTTCAACAAGCTTGTTATCTTTCTTACGAGTCTCAAAGAAAATAGTTGCCAAATCTGGTGGATTTCCATCTTTTCCGCCCTTTACATCAAAGTCAAATAACACACACCTCATAAATATTCCATTTAGAAAACTAATTTTGTGATAATACCTTTTGATAAATAATCTCTCGAATAGGCTTGCTAGCAATATGATGAAGCATCTTCAACTTTGCTCGATTTGCTGCATTCCTAGTGCTTCTTGCCTGTATTTGTTCACAGTAAGCTTCTAGTGCAAGTACTTAAAAAAACTGGGATCATAGACATAAATATTTTCGAGATGGTCTTTTCTTATATGAGAAATTTGGATTCTGAACTTAAAAAAGAAAAACCAATGGTTCTTGGAAGTTGCTTATAAATGGATGATAATTGGTTGATGCAAATGGATTCTTAAAACAATTTATTTTCAAATTTGAGTCAACAATATGAGCTAGTCATAGCAAGATGTAATCAAGAACTGAAATGCTCTATAACAAAAACATATTGGTATAGAACAAAAATAAATTAGGCATGTGAAATCTGCAACTTCTTCGTACAATTTTCCTATACTTTAGAACAAAAAGTGAATTGTTTACTCACCTATGCATCCTAAACTCACAAGATAAATGTGGCTTGCCCATATCCAAGAAAAATAAATTAGGCATGGATTAGCTAGTTGGTGCATCAAGGATACAAAGACACTATGTAGTAGACATGTTCTATACTCAGGTTTGTTTTCAAGTCTATTAGGTGCTAAGGAGGGAAATCAAATTGTACAAAAGAGTAGAAAAGCAGACTATTAACTCAATAGGCGCACCTGAAAACTTTCAGAAGCAAAATGTTCCTTTACTAACCATTTCCATTCTTTTTTGTCTACTCCTCTTGGGACATTCTTAAGAGACTGTTGGATAGGCTTGTCCTTCACATATTTTGCATGCAAGTGTCCTCTCCATTTGTTCCATAACTCATTCATCCATCCCAAGATATGATCACAATGATCATTCATATCAACACTCTAAAAATTTGTGCTACAACAATTGAAACATGAGTTGAGTTATTATTTTCAGAAAAAAGAGAGGCATCATAAGTTGTACATCAAGTGTATATTTGTTACCTCAATGGCTGCCCACATGTGATTCAACTTTTCTTGCTTAATATCATGCCACGATGATACCCCCAAGGGACAAATATTACAATCACGCACAATTTTTCCCAAATGCCTCGAAAAAGGATTGCTATTTGTTCCAACCATTCAATTATTGTAAAAGGTGACTTTTAGCTTTTGTCCAATTTCAAGTGAAGCAACTTGTTTGCACATGTTGCTTCCTCGAACTCTTCTTACCTTTGTAGGATTAGATGACCCTACAACAACATAATTTGATAAAAACTATAGCAATCAAACTAATTAAAATTTAATAACATATTAGTTCAAAATATCATACCTTTTTCTGTTGTTTGAGAGTGGTTCATAACTTGATCAACAGATGGAGATAATGAAACATTGGTTTGCATATTCTCTTTCTAAAGAACCAATTTTTTCATGTTTTGCACTTCTTGATTAGAAGACATGTTAGAACTCAATTTTGTGCATTTAGAAGGAGTTTGCATATGCCGATTATCAAAAACAGCACTCTTGTTGAAAGATCCCAACTCATGTTCATCACTTCCCAAAGAGAAGCTCAAAGATCTAGTTCTTTTCTCAAGTCCCTTCCCTGTAGCACCTAGACTCACTTAACATGATATAAAAGTTTATCAAAAAAGTTGAAACCACGGTATATTTGTAAAAAATATAATATTTTTGAAAAAATCTTACTTGTTTCAACTTCTTGGGTGTATTTCTTAACTTGATTAGTCATAGGAGATGCAGTATTAATTTGCATATTCTCTTTCTCAGGAGCCATGGAGTTCTTATGCATCATTCGTATTCCTTGACTAGTGGACATGGTAGAGTTTTAAGTCCTTGGCCATTCCCTGTAGAACCTGAAAAAAATAAATCATGCAACCAATAGTTTAGCACAGTATTTTGGAGAGCAAGAAGCAGAAAAAAAACTCACCTCGAACGGCTCCTAAAGACAAGATATTTACGTACAGTGAGATAGAGCTGCTTTTTGGCCTGATATTTAACTTTTTATCATGGCATTTACATATCAGTTCGTGCCATATTGAAGGTAAAAGGGTAGATAAGATTGTATGCATGATAGCATTATACATATTAATATCTTATTCCTATAATCTACATCAAACAGAGCACTCAACAATTAATACAAAGAATGAGAAAATTTCTGAAGAGCCTTGTTGAGGTAAACAAATAGATCAAATATTCGACAATGGACGCAACTTATAGGAATAAAAGAAAATAAGAGAAATAAATTAAAGAGGTGATTTCACCAGTAAACTTAAGAGGATTTGTTGGAAAAGATATTTCTTCTCAACACAATTAAAGATTTTGCTATCCCTTAAAGTGAAAAAATACAAAATATCTTACTTGTTTCAATTTCTATGATGTACTTCTTAACTAGATCACTTGATTGAGGCAATAAACTCTTAGATGGCAAACTTCCCTTCTCACCCAAAGATTTAAGCCCTCGTCCTCGACCCTTTCCAATAGTACCAGGCGCAACAAACGTATATCTGATAGTACTCTTCATATTAGAATCAATCTCATTTTCAGTCTTCAATGATTTCATCTTGAACCTGTAAAAAGAGACAAAACGTTAAAACTTAAACTTGAAAATGTCTAATTATGTAGTAATAAAAGAAATTGTGTCATCATAACGTTGAATAATGAAATACTAATTCATAAAAGATACTTCACCTCATTAGTTCTTTTTCTTTTCTTTTGGGAAGGACTTCCTAACTCTACAATATCATCATCCATTTGTTCCATAATCTCAAAGGAATCAGGAGGTTGAGTCTTTCTGACTACTTGCCAACCTTTGTTGGAATTATCATTAGCATAAAACACTTGAGATGCTTGATTCGCTAAAATAAATGACTCATTTGTTTTCAAAAATCTACTTGGATTAACACTCACAAAATCATACTCATCCTTCTTTAATTCCTTTTATTTCATCATACACATCGAACCAATTACATCGGAATAAAATCACCCTTCTATCCATGACAAATTGCAACTCAATCACATCTCTTAAAACTCCATAGTAATCAAGGTTCTCACTATCTTCATCATTCTCACTCAATACAACAACACCACAATTTTGAGTCCTTAACTTGTTATCATAATATTCTACATGAAGCCTATATCTATTAACGACATAACCATTAGAATGCGTTGAATATTTGGAGGGACCGCGTGAAAGTGAGAGTAGATCTTCTATGATCTGACTATCATCTTGTTTGTGCAATTATGTGACCTATCAACAAGATAATATTTAATATTTTAGAATAAGTATCACAATATTAAAATATCAAATTTTGATATTTATGTATTACTCACTCTATCTTTAAACCATGCAATAAATTGTCGGCTCCATTCTGCATCAGACAAATGTCGAGCATTCTCATGACTTTGTGCAAACTCTCTATAAAATTGAAGTGAACCATAAGTCTCATCTGAAAAGTGATTACCCTAAAAGAAATAAAAATAATGAGATGATATAAAAGAAATCTCCATACTTGAGATATGGTAAGACTTCATCACAGTTCTTCAATATGTATATATGTGCTTGTTCTAGTTCATCTGTTTCAAGCTCACATGGATTTTTAGCTCCTAGAGTTTTTCCAGGTTGACTAAAAATAGATAAACCACCATTCGATTATTTCAAACCACCATCATAATTTCGTTCAGGACGATTGAATCTTGTGTCAACCTTATGCAAATACCTTGAACATAAAGTCATACATTCATTTGCAATGTAGCCCTCTGCAATACAACCTTCTGGACATGCCCTATTACCAATGAGAGATTTCAAAAACTATAGCCATCACTCCACGGGATACATCTACCGATAATGAATCGGTCCAGCAATCTTAGCTTCAGTAGCTAAATGAACAGGTAAGTGCACCATGACATCAAAAAAAGGAGGGAAGACATTTTCCAACTTGCAAAGTGTTATGGGTATTTGTGCTTCAATATGCTCCAAGTTTTCAATTCTCAACTCTTTCGATCCAAGCACACTAAAACATATACACAATTCAATGAGAGGTTCACACACTTCTTTGGACAACATACCACAAAGTGCAAGAAGGAGTAGATATTGCAAGAGAACATGACAATCATGACTTTTCAATCCAGATATCTTGTGATCTTTCAGGTTCACACATTGAGAAATATTAGATGAAAACCCATCAGGAACCTTTAGATTCTTTATGAAAAGGCACAATTTGTGCTTATCTTCGAGAGACAATGTGTATCATGCTTTTGGAACTTTAATTTTCTCCCCCTTTTGGATAGGGTGCAATTCTGGCCTAATGTTCATCTCTTGTAAGTCTAATCGAGTGTTAATTGTGTCCTTGGTATTTCCTTTGACATTCATAATTGTCCTCATGATATTATCACATATATTTTTTTTCAATATGCATAACATCCAACTTATGTCGCAACAAGAGACACTTCCAATAAGGAAGTTCAAAAAAGATACATTTCTTGTTCCATTTATCCATTCAGTTTTCATGTGATATGCTCTTTCTTATCTTAGAATCTTTTGATAATTGTAACCCTTCAAGATCTTGCACTTGATTAAATATCTCAATACCGGAACGCACTTTTGGTGGAGGCCTTTTCTCCATTGTACCATCAAATGACCCCTTCTCACTTCGCCATTTGTGATTCTGAGAAAGATAACGCCGATGACCCATAAAACACTGCTTCTTACCCTTAGTTAATCGAATTGAGGAAGTGTCTTTGTTGCAACATGGGCATGCCAATTTTCTTTTCGTACTCCATCCCGATAAATCTCCATATGTTGGAAAGTCATTGATGGTCCATAATAAAGAAGCATGCAACTTAAAATTTTGCTTAGTTGATGCATCATAGGTCTCAATACCAACTTCCCACAACTCCTTCAATTCCTCTATTAAAGGCTGAAGATATGCATCAATTGCATCTCCTGGACCATTTGGACCCGGAATAAGCATTAACAAAATAAAATTTTCTTGCTTCATACACAACCAAGGTGGTAAATTATAAGGGATAAGAACTACAGGCCAAATGCTATGTGAAGTTTTTGAATTCCAGAATGGTTGAAATCCATCACTAGCAAGTCCAAGTCGAGCATTTTGAGGCTCAACCGCAAATGAAGGATGAAGTTCATCAAATGACTTCCATGCCATTGAATCAGCCGGGTGCCTCATTATTCCATCATCCACTCTTTTATCCTTATGCCATGTCATCAGAGTAGATGTCTTGGTAGACATAAACAATCTCTGAAGTCTAGGCTTTAAGGGAAAATAGCATAAACTCTTTGATGCTATCTTTTTACCTTTTTTATTCCTTGTTTCCCCACTATGTGTATTTATTTTCCATCTCGTCTCACCACAAACCTTGCAAGAATCAAGTAAGCTATCACCCTTCTAGTATAACATGCAATCATTAGTACAAGCATCAATCTTGTTGTATGAAAGACCAAGTTCTTGAATTATCTTCTTTGGCTCATAATATGAATTTGGCAAATTGGCACCATCAGGCAATAACTCCTCTTTCAACATTTTCAATAGCATTGTAAATGATGCATTACTCCAACGACCCATACTTTTTATATGAAGCAATTTGATCAAAGTGGAAATCTTTGAAGCTTTTGAATTTTTGTATAATGGACACTCAAAATCCTTTAATAGGCTGTAAAACTTTCTTGCTTCAACATTTGGTTCCTCTTCAAGAAAGTCATCACAACCAATATGTGTAGTTCCTCCATCAAGATTAGGATATAAATCTCTCAATAGTTCTTCTACTTCATCTTCACTCTCACATTCTTCTATAGCATCATCATCTTGTTCTGATTCTGATAATGGCTCACCCAAACGTTCTCCATGGTGATACCAAAAAGTATAATTGCAAATTATTCCATGTACTAGTAAATGTGTGTCAACTGTTTTACGAGTTCCTAAAGTTGTATTGTAACATTTGACACATGGACATCGTATTTCATCTTCTTCTCCTGTTTTTTGAAAAGCATAATTCAAAAACTTTTGCACGCCGATCAAGTAGATTTCATCGAGACGATTATCAACAAGTTGCATCCACTACTTACTAGGTGCCATAACCTTTAAGAGGACATAAAAAAAACTTTTTAAAAGATAAATAATAACAAAAAATCTAAGATGCAAACAACTTGTTACCATTAGATAAACACAATAGGGTTGAAATCTAAGGGTATATGTCACTAAGAATTATAAAAGATTATAACTTTACTTATAGCAAAGATGTTAGTTCCTGAAACATGATTTTTCTTTGAGCCTACCAAAGATTGGAGCAACTAAATACACAAAATAGTATATATTACGACATAAGATTATCTAAATAATCGTTTGTTACTAAAACAAACTTACTTGCTTATAGTTCTTTACATAAAGTGGGAACTTGATGATTTGGAAAGGGAGGACTTCTTCCGTTTGAAGAAGATACGAGGTTACAAGAAGAGGGAGCTAGATAAACAGATGGCCGCTGCAAGGCTATATGCAGTGGAGAAGGCTGCTAAAGATATTTATTTAAAGATAGTATATTTCGCTTGGTTCAACCCATAACTTACTGTCCTATACTTTATAGAAAGATGAGGCTATTGTTTTCTGATGTGGAGGTCAGTTTTTATTAGTCACGTCTGTCGTCAAATATAGATGGATAATACTTTGCGCGTTAACTTTTTTTTTAGAACCATTTATCTGGACTGCTTCATTTTTGCAATATAGCAAAAGGCCCAGATTACACCCTAACAGAGAATGGTAGAAAATCTGATCATTTTCATGATCAGTATTTTTTCTTCTTCTTGTAAATGAACATGAGAAAATTTGATCGTTTTCATGATCAGTATATTTATTTTTTCTTCATGTAAATGAACATGAGAAAATCTGGGAATGTAGTTGTTTCTCCATTTTAAGTGTAATTTCCTTGATGACTACTAAAGTGTAGTTTCTTAAATGCAGGTATGGAATGTTATATCGAATAAAGAGGCTATAGAAATTGTATCTGAAATCCCAGATAGGGCAAAAACAGCACAGCGTATTGTTCAATGTGTTGTTCGTGCTTGGAAATGTAAGAGAAGAGGGATAGTTGTAGATGATATTTCAGAAATTGTACTCTTCTTTCATTCTAAGATCTCTGTCAGCAAATTTACCCTGTAACTACTCCAAAATAACACTTGATAGAAAGTGCAAGTTTCTGTCTGTCATGTTCTCCATCTACCTGCCTTTGGTTAGTTATTTTTTTCACAATTTATTCATGAAATGGATTGGTATTAGTCTAGATACAAAAAAGTCATTCTATTAGATCAAACAAGTTTGGACATACATAAATGATAAAATCTTAGAACTAGATGCCCTTTAAGTAAGCGTAAGTCCAAAACAAGCTAAAATCGACTATATGAATAGTCACTAACAATATTTCTCCATTAGACAATACTTCCAAGTGGTGCAAAAATGATAAATTACAGAAGTAGGCAACTTGAAGTACAGTGAAGCCTAGCTGCAATTGAAGGAAAAGTGTTGAATTTTCTGCTCCAAAAATTCTCGGTAAGTTTTCCTAACATAGGACCAGACAAAACAATGAGTTAAATGTACGTGTTGCTAAAAAGTCAACCCAAGAAAATAAGAAAACCAAAGCCACTTTGCTGCACAATCTCAACAAGGAAATTAAGGCCTATAATTGTACAACTCAAGCAGCCATTTCAGACGGCTATGAAATTGGAAATGCAAATGTTGATCTTCATTCAGAATTCTGTTTTGAACTTTGAACTCATGATAGGAAGTGTCATTCTTCTTGTACTTTTTGTTTAGCCGCTTCTCGTATTTTGATTATATTATCAGATAGAGAGATTTTTAATAGTTCAATAAGAGTTATGTGCATGTTTGTACTTAAAAAAAACACTGCCAAAGTATAAGTTCAATTATTTACTCCTTATATTCTGTTTTTTAAACAATTCCTTGTCCAATACTAATGATCAACAAACAACTGATCATGACATTAACTGGTGGTATAGAAAAACTCCTCATCATAATCTATGTAATTACTTCATATCATCTGGTGATTTCAAACCCAAAAATACAGCCGAGTTTCGGATCATGAGCACTCTATAAAATATGAATCTTCAAGCTCATAATACACTTCACAAATTGAGTCAACTATTAGAATGCTCGACCCAATAATCTTTTACTGACAAGTAAGAAAACATCACAGATTATGGAACTTTTAACCTATTAATGTTAGAAAAGAGGAAGAAGAAAATGACTAACTTGAATAAAACAACAACAAAACTCCATCAATACAATTTATGGAAGAAACAAGAAGCTCAATTTAGAAGAGGAACAAACCTGAAATTCCTTTTTTTGCAGCTAAGTAGCAACTACACAATGAAGAAGACAAAGTTGCTATTAAAATTCACTGGCAAAATCGAGTCAGATATTAGAAAGCTCAACCCAATAATCTTTCACTGATTGTAAGGAATAAAACATAGCATATTATGTAACTTTTGACCTAATTTAATGTTAGAAAAGAGGATGAAGAAGAAGACTAACATGAATAAAATAAGAGTCATCAATCAATTAATGGAAGAAACAACAACTCGATTTAAAAGAGGAAACAAACCTGGAATTCTATTTTTTTGCAGCTATGCGCAACTACACAATGAAGAATACAACGCTGCTATGCACGAAAATTCACTGGTGTTGAGATTGGGGCAGAGTCGAAGCAATAATCCTTCTTTGATCAGGCGGTACTGATTTGAAGAGAGCTAGGGCAAGTTGCGACCATATTTAGAAAGACTTTTCCAATTCCTTTTCGGTCATTTACTTTTCTGAAAAAAATAGCGGGACTTTGCCTTTTTTGGCTTCATTAAAAAAACTTTATCGCCTAAAATTTGGTGAAAACAAAAGTTTGTTTTTTTAGTACTTCAGTATTTAATTTGGGTTGAAGTAATTCCCGCTAATTCCTTCAATTACAATTTGGGACCAGTTAGTAAGTTCTTTTGGGACCGGATTTAGTATCTTCCCTATAAAATATATAAATAAGGACTAGAATATAATCTTGTCCCAATACATATATCATTAGAGAAGGGATTACTAGCTCGTCTCTAAGCGTTGGTCTTAAATAACTGTTTTTCTTGTAGTGTTAGTACTTGCTTATGGAGAGTTCAGTAGTCATGAGATAAACTGTTCTCAAGTGTTAGAGTAAAGTGGGATGTAGACCTAGTTAGAGAAGATGGAATAAGTCCATAACTTTCAAGTGTCATCTTCAGACCTAAGGGGTGACGATAAGATGAGAAATCAAGTCAAGCGTTGAGAAAAAGATAGTAATAGGTTCAAAGAGTATGGGAGATACCTTTTCAGAGGTCTTGTTAGTAGTGGAGTGATGTTAGAAGGAGAAGGTAAATAATCTTATCATGATAATGATGGTGTGATAATTCCATCTAAGGTTATAAATTAGGAGGAATATGATTAACATTTCAAAGACACTTCATCCAATTCTAAGTGTCAACGATCGTTAGTCAGTATATAACCCAACCAATTGAGTTGGGGTAGACCCCACAGAGAGTATATTTCTTTGAATTCAAATATGAAAGTATGACAATGACCTTTGCAGCTAAGCAGCACACACTTAAGAGTTTAACAATCAAATTTCAGGATGTCGTTACCAACTCGCTTCAAATTATTGACAAGAAACAATCAGATAACTAGAAAACACTTGGGGGATTGGCTAACCAACTGTCGAATTCAACTTAATGGGTGTACACATTACCAATAATGTTAATTCATCGCGGGTAGAATGGACTATAAGAAAAACAATTTACTCTCGAACAATTGCCTTATTTCCATTGAGTTCTCTCGAACCTCAACACTATCCATGAACTAACCAACCCACATTCTAATCAAATCCACTCTTTCAAGCTAGATACAAAGGTTGGCTCTTGGGTTTCACTTTCTCAAGCTTTAACCGTTAAGACCCTAAGGATGCCAAATTACCACGTTGGTTATGTACCTCTCTCTCGAGCAAGCAAAAAACTCTTAAATCTATCACACTAAATATGCAATAATGAAGTTAAACCACCGTAATAATTTAGACCCCGCTTCAGATTAACACCAACAATCACAAATCGATAACACCCATTTAGTAAAATACAACAATTGGTCACATTGTCAAACCACCAAGTTTAGGGTTTTAGCCAAACATAGTGGAAAGATTAAATTCAATACCTTCCATGTTTTCCATAGTTGGGTAAAGGAAATTCGAAAGTTAAAATTAACTAAAATCCTCTCTATTACAAAATCCCAATGAAAAACCTTGCTAAAATCACTTGAAATCCACAATGGTAGTGCTTTTGCTCTCAATCTTTTGTTTATCACGTTTCTGAATACTTTCTTTCTCTTGCAAAAATCAATTTATAAAAGTATGATGTGAGGCTTTTTGGGACTAATCGGCGAGGAAAGTCGGGTTTCACTGACCATTCGGCGACTCACTGATCGTCCTTCGTCTCACCTTCATTCTTCTTATCTTCTTAGTCCAGCCACTGTAACTTTAGACGAGCCAGATTGGGATCGTCGTTTCATTCCACGATTTTCCTTTTTTCCTTTTAACTCTCCCATCAGGACTTTTGGCGATGAGGTCATCCTTCACCGATGTGCTCGGCGACACACCGAATGGAACTGCTGCTCGCTGAAGTTACCCCCAATCCAGTCTCAGGGTTCTGTAACTTAAGGTGATAAAGGAGCAACTAGGCGATTCGCCGAGTGAACTAGGCGATTCGCCAAGTGAACTCGGCGATCACCAGGCTCATTTTTCTTCATTCTTTCAGCTTGTTTCTTTCCTCTTTGCCAATTAGTGTCCTTGCTTTGTTCCTCAATCCGTATACCTGGAAATCAAGGGTTTTGCATTAGTTATTAGTACAAACTAATAATTTGAGGACACTAAATCATTGTAAATAATGCCGAAAATAAGTCCAATTCTTGGACTCATCAACACCTCCAACTTAAAATTTTGCTTGTCCTTAAGTAAAACTTCAAGTTCAGTAGTTCAACAGGATGTCTCAAACAGTGCTACACAAGACTCAATCATGAATGCACACAATAAGACTCAACTTACTCATGGAAGGATCAATTGTGCACTCAAAGATTCAAGTTGTGACTCACAATTATCAAAGATTCTCAAGTTCACAATACTTGCTTCAAATGCAAGTTCAAGCTCAGCAAAGGTACTCAAATGCCCTCACCTAGAGATGATTCCATATTCACACACAATTGTTCAATAATTTATAGCTCCGGAATCACATACAACTCTCACACTCACAAAGATGAACACATGTGTGACTTCACCCAAAGGTTTGCCCTTATATTCTAACCAACATTCACTTCAGCTTACTCAAGATCAAAAAGGTTTTTTATATTAGAATTTGTAACGGGGCTGAGTGTCAAGGTATGCTCATTTAGGCTTAGTGGTTGTTATCCTTATGATATGTGGTATGAACGACACTTCCTTTCCTTTTCTTCATTATTCACTTTCCATGGAGTACCGGACCCCCAATTTGTTTTGTAACTTTCACAACTTTATCCCACAACTTTTTCACTCTTCTTCTTTCTTTTTTTAATTCTTTTTTTTCTTCTTTTTTTATTATTATTTTTTATTTTATAGAGGGGTTCCATCTTTCTCAAGACCATGGATCAAGGGGGACTTCTTTGCATTTCTTGATTTACTTTCTCTTTTCACCACACTCCCAACATAGGCTTTTGGCCTAAGTTGGCTATTCAAACAAACCACACTTCATGAGGATTATGGGTGAAGGGATAAAGAGAGGTCTCATTTGCTCAAGTTTCTTCCAAGAAAAAAAAGGGTAAGGGTCAAAGGGTGTTCAAGCAAATTTCACACACTCACAAGGTTGGTTACAAAACAAGTATAATGTCAAATTGTTTCACTCTTCACAATTTGATGCCTAAGATCATTTCAAGAGCTTGCATCACTTAGTCAATCGGACCAACGGGGAAAATTATAGGTGTCATCACAAAAGGTTCATGGTAGGCTTATCATACATTAGCACCAATGTCAAGCAAGACTCCACACTTTCGTTAGTGTGCAATGTTGATCACAAGAGACTCGTTCGATGATCGGCTAGTTACAGCGAGATGCACAAAGTTCACACATTGTCTATGCAACTTCATTTGACCTCATTGTAGCCATGAATTCATTTTTGTTCAATTAAGAGCACTATTCAAGTCATCGGTATTGATCATAATCGATACTCAAATAAATAACTTTTTCAATGAGCAAGGGCTTCACTGGCCAAACACACACCCCTACCAAAAGCATTCAACATTGTCCTCAATGTGATTAGAGAACAAACACTACCAAAAATGACAAATAAAAATAAACTACTGATATGTAATCACGCAAAGCAAAGTGACAAGGAATCTTCACTAGGTGCCCATTTGGCGAAAAGTTGTAACACTCGCCAAACTACTCAGTGACTCACCCAATGATCAGGATACCACCGTTATTTCCAGTGTGCACCACATTTAGGAAGGGGCGAAGGGGCGGAGTTGAAAGAGATCGCCAAACTGATCGGCGCTTCGCCTAATGGACTTGCATCCTCGCCAAATGATCCATTGGGTTAGGTCATTTGAGCTGGGGTCAAAAGGTGGAGAAAATTAGGTCGCCCAATCACTTCGATGAGTCACCAAGTGATGACAGTTCCAGCCTAAAGTTCCAATATCATAGCTCCATTTTTAAAGCTCAGAGGTCGGAGTAGGTTGGGTTCACCGAACCGATCGGTGATCCACTAATGGTGTCTTCACCTCACACAACTTCTTGCACCTGCAAAATTAGCACACATTAGTTGAAGTACTAACACTTGGGTTGCCTCCTAAGAAGTGTCTTATTTAATGTTGTGGCACGACGTGGAAATGCTCTCAAGCATCTTCTAGATACACCACTTTAATCAGAGAAATCTCTTGGCATTTGCCAAAATACAACTTCAAGCGTTGCACATTCACTTTGAAGGAAGGTCCCTCTTTACCTTCGACTTCAATGGAACTATTTGTGAACACCCGTGTTACTCTGAATGGACCTGACCATTTGGATTTAAGCTTTCTCAGAAAGAGCCTGAGTTGAGAATTATATAGGAAAACTCAATCTCCAACTCTGAACTCCCTCTTAAGGATTCTAGCCTCATGCCACTTCTTCATCTTTTCCTTGTAAAGAGCTGAACTTTCATACACCCTGAACCTGAATTCGTCCAGCTCATTTAACTTATCTACTCTCTCTTTTGAACTCTTTCTCCAGTCCAGATTTAGAGCTTTCAATGCCCATAATGCTTTGGTTTTCAATTCAACCGGTAAATGACAAGATTTTCCAAAAAACTAGTTGATACGGCGACATACCAATTGGTGTTTTGTATGCAGTGCGATACACCCATAGAGCATCATCAAGCTGTCGATACCAATCAGTCCTATTTGCATTCATCGTCTTGGCAAGGAGACTTTTGATCCCTCGATTCAACACTTCAACTTGGCCACTCATTTGGGGATGATACGGAGTCGCCACTTTGTGTTTCACTCCATATTTGCTCAATGCAGATGCAAAATACTTTTTGCAAAAATGGGATACCCCATCACTAATAATAGCTTGAGGAGTACCAAATTTAGCAAAGATGTAGCATTTCAGGAATTGAACAACACGGTTCCCTTCATTGTCTAGAAGTGCAATAACCTCCACCCATTTAGAAACATAATCTACGGCCACAAAAATATACTTATTACCAAACGAACTCACAAATGGGCCCATGAAATCTATTCCCCAAACATTAAATAGCTTAACTTCTAAAATGGGCGTAAGAGGCAACTCGTGTCTTTTGGACACTCCACCTTGTTTCTGACATTGAGTGCACTTCTTAACAAACTCATGAGAATCTTTGTAGAGAGATAGCCAGTAGTAGCCACTTTAAAGGACTTTACCAGCTATACGTACACCACCATGATGACCCCCAAACAGTGAAGCATGGCAAGCATGAAGAATTTTGATGGCTTCTTCTTTCGAAACACATCTCCTAATGATATGTTCTACACACTCTCTGAATAAGTATGGTTCATCCCAAAAGTACTTCTTAACATCGAACAAGAACCTCTTTTGTTGGTAGAAGTTTAGTTCTTCCGACATTAATCCATACACTACGAAATTGGCAAAATCAGCATACCAAGGAGGTTGTTTGAGAGTTACCGTGAATACTTGTTCATCGGGAAAAGAATCATTTATGTCGATCTCCAGCTCGTCATTTTCCTTGCCTTTCAATCTTGATAAGTGGTCAACCACCTGATTTTCACAACCTCTCAAATCTTTGACTTCAAAGTCGAATTCTTGCAATAGTAGCACCTGCCTTATCAATCTTGGCTTGGCATCCTTCTTTGCCATCAGATAAAGCAGTGCAGCATGATCAGTGTGAACAACCACTTTAGTACCTAGCAAGTATGCCTGGAACTTCTCCAATGCATATACTACCACAAGTAATTCTTGTTCTGTAAATGTATAGTTACGGTGAGCATTGTTTAGAGTTTTGATTGCGTAGTAAATGGGGTGAAATATTTGTTGCATTTTTTCCCCAATACAACACCTAATGCCATGCCGCTTGCATCACACATTACTTCGAAGGATTCTGACAAATCGGGACTAATGATAATTGAGGTGGAGATCAATTTTTCTTTCAAGCACTGGAAAGCCACCATGCAAGCATTATCAAAGTGGAATTTCATCTCCTTCTCTAAGAGTTTGCATAGAGGATGTGCAATCTTTGAGAAGTATTTGATGAACCACTTGTAAAAACCGGCATGTCCCAAGAAACTACGAACACCCTTCACCGAAATTGGTGGTGGTAACTTCTCAATCACTTTAATCTTCGCTTTATCAACCTCCGGCCCCTTTTGCGACACTTTGTGACTAAGAACTATGTATTCCTTAACATGAAGTGGCATTTTTCCCAATTTAGGACCAAATTTGTCTCTACACATCTTTGGAGAAGTTGTCCTAAGTGTGCTAAACATGCTTCAAAAGTGTCACCCACAACCGAGAAGTCATCCATGAAAACCTCCATTGAATCCTCCACCATATCAGCAAAAATAGATAACATGCAATGTTGAAATGTTGTCAGAGCATTACATAACCCGAACGACATCCGTTTAAAGGCAAAGGTTCCATATGGGAAGGTGAAGGTGGTTTTCTCTTGGTCTTCCAAAGAAATGGAGATTTGGGTATAATCGAAATACCCATTCAAAAATTAATACCAACCTTTCTCTGAAAGTCGATCATGCATTTGATCCATGAAAGGCATGGAAAAGTGATCCTTTTAAGCCCATGAGTTTAACTTTTGATAGTCCATGCATACTCGCCATTCAGTCACCGGTCTCATAGATACAAGCTCCCCCTTTTCATTTAGGACTACTGTGATGCCTCTCTTTTTCGATTCACATTGTACCGGACTTACCCATTTGCTATCCACAATATGGTAGATCACACATGCGTCCAACCACTTTATTATCTCCTTTTTCACCACCTCATGCATCGGTGGGTTCAATCTCCACTGATGTTCAACACTCGGCTTCTAATCACTATCAAGCTGAATTTTGTAAGTACAAATCCTGAGAAGAATGCCCACTATGTCAGCGATAGTCCAACCTATAGCTTTGATATGCCTTCTCAACACCTCAAGGAGCAATTTTACCTGCCATTCAAGCAAGTCAGCTGCAATGATCACTGGTAAGGTGTTATTTGCCCCCAAGAAAGCATATCAGAGAAAGGAGGGAAGTACTTTCAACTCTAAATTTGGTGGTTCTTTTATTGATGGCTTTGCATGAGGAATTTCTCAATTTTTTAGATCAATGTGCCACTTCAATTGAGTCTTTGAATCCCCCCCCCCCACATGCTGAAAAGAGAAGCTACTACCTCTTCATAGCCTTGAATTTCGAATTCATCACAGTTAGCAAGCACGACTTCAAGTGGTTCACTCATACACATCAAATGGCTCACACTAGCCATTGCCTCATTAATAACATCAACAGTGGAGACCACGTGAATATAACTTGGGTGTTTCATTGACTTACAAACATTAAAGGTTACTTCATCTTCGTTCACCCGAAACTTCAGTTCTCCGCTTTCAACATCCATCAACGTTCTCCCGGTTTGGTCTTCCCAAAATGATGGGAATTTCAGCATCTATTTCACAATCGAAAATGATAAAATCAGCCAAGAAAATGAATCGGTCAACCTTTACCAAGGTGTTATATAGTATTCCCACAGGATGTTTAATTGATTGGTCCGCCATCAAGAGTCTCATTGTTGTGGCTTTCGATTCACCCAACCTAAGTTGTTTATAGATCGCATATGGAATTAGGTTGATGCTTGCTCCCAAATTTCATAGGGCTTTAGCGAATTGAAGCATGCCGATGGTGCATGGGATGGTGAGCGCTCCGGGATCTTCTCTCTTTTTTATCATCTCCTTAGTCATAATTGCACTACAACTATGAGAAACTTCGATTATCTCAAAATCCAATCTCCTTTCCTTTGTGACTAACTCCTTCATAAAGTTGGCATAACCCGACATTTCCAACAAGGCTTCCACTAGAGGGAGATTAATCTATAATGTCTTGAATACTGATAAAAACTTCTTGAACTTCTCATCTTCATTCTTCTTCTTGAGGCATTAGGGAAATGGAGGGGATATTTTGGGTAAAGATTGCATAACTTTTGGGATTGGATTGTGTGTTTCCACACCTTTTTGTGGTCCTTCAGCAATGCTTTAATGGATGGGTATTTTTTCTTCCTCCATGCTTTTGTCTTCTTCACGCATTTAAGCTTCTTCATTACCGGTCACATCGCCTATCGCTACCTTTCCACTACGAGTAACCACAGCCAGCCCTCTATCATCATCTTCCCTTGTCATTTTTGGTTTCAACTGTGCTGAAAGTAAACTCAACTGACCTTCAAGTGTCTTGATTGCATATGCGTGAGAGTTCATTTTATTGTTTAATGACAAAAAATTAGTTTTCATCCCTTTTAACAAATCATCTGAACCTTCAACCTTATCAAGGATGTGTGACAGCAAATCATTCACCCGGGGACTACTTGCACTCACTTTCGACTTTGGGCTCTCACTCGATTGAGTGTGGTCCTTTTCATGGTCATCCTCCTTTTTTCCAATAATCACTTTGCTCAGCCCATTCTTGAAAGTATCTTCTTTGCTCTTCTCCCTTGTGATAATTCCAATCGTGATTCCCACCTCGCTATAAATAGTGTGGGTGGAAACCCTCCTCGTATCTCTTGGAATTCCAACCTTTATTCTCCCCCGGCTTTGAATAACCTGAGGAAGAACCCTCTTCAACTCTAGACACTCCACTTGCTCCCTTAGGCCTTACCACATTCTCCAACATATGCTCTTATAGTAGCTCTGTTTGGGTCAACATCTTCTTGATGTTCTCATCCCTTTCTCTTTCCTTATCAAGTTGTTCTTGTGTCATTCTAAAACAAAAAGGAGAGACTTGATCCTCTTGAGTGTACCAAGCTTGATTTATTTTTGTCATGTTATCAAGAATAAATGATGCCACCTCAAATGATTGCAAAATTATTCCCTCTCGTTCTAATTGATCAGCCACTCCTTTATTAACCGAATCAAGACTTCGGTAAAAATATTGGAGTAGCAAATCATTTGGTAGCCTGTGAGTTGGGCATTGAAGTAGGAGCTTCTTAAACCTCACCCACGTTTCATGGATGGGTTCACCCTCTAATCGCTTAAAGCCTTGAACGTTATCCCTGAGTTTAATCATTCTCGGCAGAGGGAAGAATCTTGCATTAAATGTTGTGGTCAGCTCATCCCACAATGTGATGGAATTCTTTGGTAACTCGGCCAACCACATGCTAGCCTCCCCCGTTAGAGATAGTGGGAATAACTTAAGCCGAATTGATTCTTGTGGCACATCCTTGAACAAAAATGGGTTGCATACCTCTATAAAATTCCTCACATGATCATGTGGATCTTTATGAGCCAGCTCACCATAAAGTCCCTTCATTTGGAGAAGATGAAGAGTTGTGCTCGTGACCTCAAATGTTGCATTCTCATCAACTGATGGTAGGCAAATTTTACCCATTTCACCTAATTGGGTTGGGTAGTATGCATTGTTATATCCTCGATACCATCTCAGGGGCCTGCTAGGCTACCATTCACCTCTTCCTCACTCATTTTTACTTCTATTTAGTCCAACCAACACTACATAATGCAGTCTAAATCAATTCAACTACAGCCAACAAATTCAAAAGTCATATCTTCAATAAAAGAACTCTAAATAACGCTACTCCCCGACAGCGGTGCCATTTTGATTAACGTTTCAAAGACACTTCATTCAATTCTAAGTGTCAATAATCGTTAGTCAGTATATAACCCAACCAACTGAGTTGGGGTTGTTCCCATAGAGAGTAGCTTTCTTTGAATTCAAATACGAAAGTATGACAATGATTTTTGCAGCTGAGCACCACACACTTAAGAGTTTAACAATCAAATTTCAAGATGTTGTTACCAACCTAATTCAAATTATTAACAAGAAACAATCAGATAACTAGAAAACACTTGGGGGATTGACTAACCAACTGCCGAATTCAACTTAATGGGTGTACATCATTACCGATAACGTTAATTCATCGCGGGTAGAATGTACTATAAGTAAAACAATTTTCTCTCGAGTAATTGTCTTATTTCCATTGAGTTCTCTCGAACCTCAACACTATCCATGAACTAACCAGCCCACGTTCTCATCAAATCCACTCTTTCAAGCTAGATACAAAGGTTGGCTCTTGGGTCTCACTTTCTCAAGCTGAAATCGTCAAGACCCATTACTAAGGATGCCAATTTACTACGTTGGTTTTGTACCTTTCTCTCGAGAAAGCACAAAACTCTAAAATCTATCACACTAAATATGCAATAATGAAGTTAAACCACCATAATAATTTAGACCCCGCTTCAGATTAGCACTAACAATCACTAATCGATAACACCCATTTAGTAGACTGCAATAATTGGTCACATTGTCAAACTCCCAAGGTTAGGGTTTTAGCCAATCATAGTGAAAAGATTAAATTTAATACCTACCACGTTTTCCATAGCTAGGTCAATGAAATTTGAAAGTTAAAATTAACTAAAATCCTCTCTATTACAAAATCCCAATGAAAAACATTGCCAAAATCACTTGAAATCCACAATAGTAGTGTTTTTGTTCTCAATCTTTTGTTCCTCACATTTCTAAATACTTTCTCTCTCTTGCAAAATCAATTTATACAAGTTTGATGTGAGGCTTTTTGGGACTAATCGGTGAGGAAATTCGGGTTTCGCCAGCTATTCAACAACTCGTTGATGGTCCTTCGTCTCGCCTTCATTCTTCTTATCTTCTTAGTCCAGCCACTGTAACTTTAGGCAAGCCAGATCGGGATCGTCGTTTCATTTTGAGATTTGCCTTTTTACTTTTTAACTCGCCCATCAGCACTTATTTGGATTCCAATCAGGACTTTTGGCGATGAGGCCATCCTTCGCCGATGTGCTCGATGACACGCTGAATGGAACTGCTGCTTGCCGAAGTTACCCCTAATCCAGTCTCAGGGTTATGTAACTTTAGGTGATAGAGGAGCAACTAGGCGATTTGCCGAGTGAACTCTGTGATCACTAGGCTCGATTTTCTTTATTCTTTCAGCTTGATTCTTTCCTCTTTGCCAATTAGTGTCCTTGCTTTGTTCCTCAATCCGTATACCTGGAAATCAAGGATTTTGCATCAGTTATTAGCGCAAACTAAGCATTTGAGGACACTAAATCATTGTAAATAAAGCCCTAAATGAGTACAAATCTCTGACTCATCAAGGAGGATAGGGTTTTACTATGAGAAATAGTTAAATGAGAGTCTTTCGTTGGTTTCAAGTAGTAATACGGGAATTCTAGTTGGTATGGCAGAGATGATAAGAGAATGAGAACTTCTTAAGGAGATGATTAGTAGGAGTCCATGTAATTGTTAGAGTACTAAGCTTAAAAGTGTGTTCTTAAACATTAGGTGGTTCTTGATATGAGCCCAATGTTGATTAAATGTGGTGGTAAAGAGTAATATTCTTGGGATGAGATTCCCTATTGAGGTATAGAACCCGAACCTTAGGATTTTGGTTTAATCTTGAATATAGTAAGAGCATACCATTAGACTCAGACCTTGGTAAGAGTAGTCATGTACCCTTGTGGGAGCTATGAGTTACAGCCAATGAGATATGGTACTAAGGAAAGAAAAGCATAGTTGAAGGGTGTTGCCAAGCTTAACAGGTAGCATTCATATTACCCCAGGCATCGTATTCCTATTCTTAGTTCGTGCCCAGACTTCCTTTGTTTCAGATAAGGTAACTTCAAAGAGAGCGTGACTATGTTCACAACATCATTGTTCTTTATTTAGGTGCTACAAGAAGTCCCAACTCTTTGGTATGAATCAGTTCAGCCTATGTTAGTAGGCAAGTTCATGAGTCGAAAGAGATAGTAAAAGTAACCACGTTTCACTCCTAGTCCAGCCGTTATTTGAGGACAAATTATCCCAAGGGGGAGATATTGTAACACCCCAAATTTTTTTGAGCTAAGACTCGAACCATTCGCTGTGAGTAAGATTCGACCGACGAATTTAAATTTTTTTAGGTGTCAAGGTCGCTAGATGTAGCACCTCAAGTTCCAAAAAGAACTAAAGAGAAATAAATTCAAGTCATTTGTAAGATCTTTAAAGTTTTGGGTTAATTTCAAACGACCACAACTTTTAGCACAAAATGAGTTAGGTGGCCCATGAGGTATCAAATCGAAGATCTTTGAGTCCTCTTTCCAATGTTACCAAGTTTGCTAAAATTCGAGTTTGGATGAGGGAGATATGACCGTTTCAGTACAGCCTCTCCAGATAGGGCCTGCTCACCCGAACTAAGGAGGGGTATTTTAGTATTTTTCCTTACCCCCACTTAGTCTAAGCGTGAATTACATCCAATTTAGGGTCTAAACTGGTTAGAATCAGTTTCATTCACCCCCAAAACGTTTAGGGCTTTAGAGAGAAGATTCAAGAGGAGAAAAAGTTCTAGGTTCCAAGCGTTCATCCAAGATTTTACCAAGAATCTATTTCTTTGAGGTATGTAAGTTCTCATGGTGTTGGGTTCTTTCACCCGCACGTCAATCATGTGATTTTTATCCATTATTTAGTTTCTGAGGTTGAATGATTTGAGTTCTTGAAGACTTTTTGAGGTTTTAGCTTCATTCCTTGTTAATGATGTCTTGTTAAGTTCTTGAGGTGAGGATCTTGCGAATGAGTGATTGTTTTGGTAGATTTAGATTGGGCTTTTGATATGTGTTTTTAGTATATGGATCTAAGAGAATTTAGAGGAAAACATTCGAATCTAGATGAGGTAGGGCTGGAAAATTGAAAAGAAAATTCATCGGAATAATCTGGGGAGAGGGTGGTGTGACGCACCCCAGATGATCCAAGGGGGCTGGCGCGGGGCGCCTGCACTGTGCCAGAGAAGGGGTTCTGAAGTTTAGGGGCTGGTGTCCGTGCCACTCAGTGTGTCAGGGTCACCAGGTCCCCTACTCTTCCGCCCTTCTTTTCGTTTGAGTCCTATTAAACCATGTCATCGATCACTTCTCAATTTTTTCTATCCAAACTACATCTAATCATCAAGAAAAAATATAATATAATATAACATAATCATGATCCTTGAATTCATAATTCAAACTTGAGGTAGAGTTGAGAGTAAAGTTTGAGAAAGTATTTTTGAGTCTTTTCGAGGAGTCTTCTACAACTACTTATAATTGTTTCAAGACTCGAGTAAGTGAGTATGAGAATGAGGAGAGTGTATTCATGAGCCTACATTATTATTGAGATCCTTGAGTCGAGTCGTTCATGCCCATAAATTCCGCATGAACTCCATCAATTGAGAATCTTTAAGAGAAGTAGTATCTTCGAGTTCTAAGCTCTTGAGTATTGATCAGTTCCTAATCCTTTTTTCTCATAATTATGGATTATCATATGTTATACACGGAGGTCCTTGAGTTGAGTTGTTTATGCCCATAATTCCGCATGAACCCTATAAGTCGAGCATTATTGATATGAGTAGTATCATTGATTCTTTGAGTTTCGAGTATTGAGTTCTATATATGGCTATTGAAAACCTTGAATTGAGTCGTTCATGTCCATAATTCGGCATGAACCCTATTTTGAGAAGTCTTTTACAATTATTTATAAAAAAATTTAAGACTTGAGTAAATGAAGATGAGGAGAGTTGAGTTTCATTTTTCAAAACGAATAGATGGGAACAAATTATTCTCAAGAGTAAATGTTTTTACATTTAAAATGAAAGGAAACTTCGATTTTCAAATGAGTTCATGAGGAGTTTTGAGCACTATCTCTTTTAAGAGAACCTTTTAAGTATGAGGATGAGGAAATGTTTTTAAACATATGCGCATGAGTTATATTATTGGGAGTAGTATTGAGCATTGATATGGGGACGAGTTCAGACAACTCAAAGTCCTCATAAACCATGTATGCCAACATGGGTAAAGGATCATACTTTTTAGATGATTCCTTATTGCTTTTTAAGCATAGGTTAGTTGATCCACTTAGTTGAGGATGTCTTATACTCCGGCAAGGTATAGGACAGTTCTAGCAGCGTGGGCGAGATGATGTATCATCACATAGCTCATAGTGATGGTTGTCGGTGAGAGAATCTCTCAAATAAGAGTTATTATTGTATTTTTACATACAATTGGGTTATGATTGTATCTTTACATACAATTGAGCTATTATCTACTGTTTTGAAAACTTTTCATATATTGCATCTTTTATTGTTTCTTTATCATTGAGTATCTTGAGTTGAGTATGTTATCCTTGAGTGGAGTTTGAGTTGAGTTGAGTGAGTTTGAGGAGAGGTAAGTATGTTTCTTTTATATCAGTTCAAGCTTATGTTTATGCTTTAGAATTTCCCTTACATGTTCATACATTCCATGTACTGACGTCATTTGGCCTGCATCTTTTATGATGCAGATACAAGTATTCAGGGTCATCAACAGAGACTCTGTTGATACCACTTGCAGTTTCAGTTAGCTTTGGTGAACCTCCTTGCTTCCAAAGGGTTTCATTTTTTTCTTTTAGTTGTTAGGATGTCATGAGTCTTGTCCCGATAATCCTTCTGTAACAGTAGAGGTTTCATAGATAGTTTAAGGGTCGAGGAGTCTATCATTATTTCCTCTGTTGTTGTAATGTTTTGAGTCCATGAGGCATTTAACTAATACTTGTTAAATTAATTTCAGATTATTATTTGAGTTGAGTTTAAATTAAGTTTTTTAAAGTTATTTTTACATCATGAGTTTTCATATATTGTTGAGTGAGTCTTCCGCTGAGTAATGAGCCAGACCAACGATTCGCTTGGAAACCAGCAATGGTTTTCGAGTGTCAGTTACTTCCAGAGTGTAGGGTCGAGGCGTGACAGTAAACTCATATTGGATTTCCTTAGGTTCAGTCAACAGTCCTCCTGCTTGAGTTGTAATACCCCTAATTTGCTTCCTCTGAGTTATTTCTTTTAGGACAACATTGAAGTGCATCCCCAAGTTGGATCCACTTTGAGCATTATCTCTGTCTTAGCGCACGTTCCTCAAATTCATCAATGTCTCTTTCTCTTGGTCTATTAACTCATTAGTAGCTTGTCAAGCAATATCCAGTGACCTTTTTTCATATATATCCTTCATTTAGTGAGCTTCTTAACTATTTTACATTTTCTAACTATTTTACATTTTCTAGTAGAAATTAAGAATAAATAAAAAAAACTTTTACTTTTTGTCGGTAAATATTTTTCTTATTAATATGTTAAACAATTCACTTAATATGAACTAAAAAAATAAAAGAGATATGGTACGAGAAGAAGACTTGGCGGGAAGAGAGCGGTAGGAAAATAATAACTACTTTTTTGGAAGATAATAAATCCTACTCCCACCGCCCATATTAACTGAATTTTTAAGGTTATTTTCATTGTTCAAAATAATTGAATTGTTCATATTTCAAGATAGGTATCTGAACTTTTTTTATATATGCCTTTTTCCTTATTGAAGTTTTATATTTTATAGGAGATGAATTGCACTACTTACAAAATTAAATTTATGATTTCACAGTGGGCAATAGTGGAAATTATGATTTAAAGTATGTTCTCAAATGTTTTTCTTAATAAGCGTCAGAGGCGGAGCTAGGTAGGGATTCGTGGGTTCGGATGAACTCACTAACTTTTCTGTAGATGTATATTAACTTGTGACCCCCTAACAAAATTGATTGACAACTCAGTGGAAAGAAATGGCAATGAAAATGCTTTTCACGGTACTTTGCAATATTTTTCTCTTTTGTCTTAAAATTTAAAACCTCCAAATTTCTAATTTTGACTCCACTTATAATAAGCGTACACATTGCCTCACAAATTTACTAATAGAGGGTTTAGCTTACTAGTCGTACTGTTCCATTTTAAGCGACTGTGTTCGATTGATCACAAAAAAATTAATTAAAAAAACAAAAACTTATAAAATAATTTGTCAAAAAAACTCAGCAATATTTAAATATAATAAATATATAGTTAAATTTAGAATAGTTAACTCTCAAAATACGGAGACAAAAAATATCTTTATTGGCGTGTCTAAAAACCGACTCTACGTAGATGAGAAAGTGAGTCCACACTTGTTTCTTAATGATTACGTATAGTCAGATGCATGACCGCATTGCTGACGTTATTTTAAAGGGAATATGTGGCCACTAATACTTGCAGAAAACCGGGCAATCAAATGTCTGTATTAGATTCTAGATTCTACGTACATGACTAAGTCTACGGTGACAAATTGAACATTCTTTATCAAAAAATTATATTATCTATATAGAAAATTGTATAAAATATATAGGTAAAAAAAAATAAAATTAATACATATATACCAAAATCTTGGACACTCTTTACAAAAATTGACTTTGTCAATGCATAAAAATATATACTATCATCAGAAGATCCGATCCAATGGATGAAATTGTTTCTTTCTTAATCAAAGAAAGAAAAAATCCTAGACATAGAGTGTTTTCTCTCGAATAGAGCCCTATGTAGAATCCTAGATATAAAGTGTTTTCTCTTAAGTAGAGCCATATGTAATGTGAATTCTAAATAGTCGGACTTCATAATAGAATAAGAAACCAAAATATATATATGTGTGTGTATATCTATCTAGCTTCGTGTCTTGCTAAATTGCAAGTTAAAAATAGTAGTTCACACAAAACAAGAGAAACTAGGGGCTAATCAAATGTCAATTTTAGATTGAAAGATGACTACATTCACGTGATAATATCTAAGTTGAAACAATCTCAACCAAGAATTTAAGATATCCATTCCTATTTCCCAACACTTTAGATTGTGCAACTTTTAGCTATTTGTTGTGTGCTTTCAACTGCAATACCACGAGGTAGATTGAAGATTGGCCAATGAAACCAAGTTAAGCCATGTGATGGGACATGGCATTCCCTATGGTTTGTACACAAAATGATGTAACTTAGGAACTGATCAAACATGTGAAGGCCTTGTGAATGAATTCAAGTAAATACAAAAATATGTCTAGTTTACCCACGACATTCAATACTTGTTTGTTCTGAAAAAATTGTTCATCTAAGATTCTAAAGAGATAAATCATATGACACATGTTGCTTTTTGACATTTATATTTAGTATACACACACGTTGGACAAAGCGGTAGCACGCGTGTGTATATCTTAAAAAACAATAAAGAGTATAAATTTAATGGCGAAGTCAGAATTATTAATAATGTGGTTTAAAATAAGAAGAAGTAATTATTTATGAACTAGTTGAAAGATGTTCGACATCTACTATATATATACATAAAAAATAATTTTAACCATACATAAATATTAATATTTTCCTTCAAAAGGTGAACCCCTAACAATATGATGGCTCCGGTATAACTAATGCTCATAAATTGAAAATATATTTGTATCAAATAAGATAGTAATATTATACAAAATTAATGCGAGCATTGCTTTTTTAATACACTTTATAAATGACCTATACATCCATAATTTATTATTATTATAATAATAATAATAATTTTTAAAAAAATAACAAGAAAAGTAATTAAATATTCTCCAATTTTTTTTCACTTAAGGTCATAATTTATTCCAAATAATTTATATTTTATTTTGAATTTTGAAGTTAGAGTTATATTTGGTTATACTTTTTTAATATATTCAAAATAATATTTGTTTTGAATGTGCTACTATTTTAAAAATGAATTTAAAAATAAGCTATAAGTTATTATTCAAATTTGAAAAACAATTTCGAATAAAATTTAAAATTTTCACGATCAAATGTTAATTTTTAAATAAAGATAATTTTGTTCCAGAAAAATGTGAATCTTAATTTTTATAGTTATACGTCTAACTTAGATGTGAACGAAATGAGCAATTGCAGAAGTATTTTTTTTTTGTTTTTCTCATATCAATAAAAAGAACGCACATTTCTTGTAACAATTTATGGGCACCGTCTATATTTTGTACCCATTATATTTATTTGTTCATTTTAAATTTTATATGTCTCTTAAATTAATAATTAATATGAAAATATTTACCACAATATTTATATTAATTAATATATAATCCTATGCCTTGAAAAATAATTTGAAAAATAAGTAAATAATGTTGAAGTTGAAATATGTTTAATTTTAATATGCTAGAAGTGAAAATCAATGTTTGATCATAAAAATTCAAAATTTAATTTAAAATTATATTTCAGATTTAAAAAATAACTTATCGCTTATTTTATCACTCACTTTTATAATAGTAAAAATATTCTAATATGAATATTTTTCCACATTCTAAATAATATAATCAAACACAACTTCAACTTCATACAAATAAAATGAAAAATATCTAGAATTAGCTAGGCCCAAAATGGGGAACAATGGACATAATTAATTGATTTTCCTATTATTTTATCATTATTAACTAAATATATAGTTATATATTTATAATTAAGTTTAAATTCTACTTATAACTTAAAATAAATTATAAATGCAAATATTAATGTTATTGAGCCATGTACAAGGTGGACTCTTGGTAACTAGTATAATTATGAAAGTATTCATTTTTTTAATTCTAAATTTATTTAAATATTATCATATAAATTGAAATGAAGGAAGTATATTACACTTTCTTCATTTTAATTTATGTGTTTGAGTTTGACTTAATATGAATTAAGGTAAAAAAAATTAAAAAATATTAGATCCAAAAATTAAAGATGTGTATGATATATTTAAATATTTTTTAATATCTTAATATTAAATATTAAATATCTCATGTAAAATATTAAAATTAATTTATTTTTTTAAAATCAAGAAGGATAAGACATTTTATATGAAATGGAGAAAGGGTCAAAAAATACTTTTAAATTATTTGAAATTGAACAAAAATGTTCTTCAAAAAATATTTGGTAAAATAATGTCCTTATTGTTATGGGTAATAAATATCACTTTCGAAATAAATATGTTTTTTCTTTTCTATTTAATCACATTATATTTTAATAAAATATTGTTTTATTTTCTTTCTTTTAAAATCACTTTAGCTAATATAAAAATAGAATGTAATCATTTTTCTTCTTATCCTCAATTTATTAATTAAAATAGAATTATCTCATATATTTTTAAAATATATATACTAATTTTGATTTAGATAATTATTAAAGAAAAATTCTTACTAACTAAAAATATTTTATTTTTTAATCTTTTCCGAATTGAAGTAGAAAAAAAATATATATATTCCCTTATTTTAAAATTATGTGGAAAAGGAGTTAAAAAAGATAACTCTAACAATAATAGTTTGAAAATATTTTGTGATTCGAAGAAATGTGATGATTTTTTATATTTTATGATATTATAATTATTGTGTTGTCACTTTACAATCAATAATAATATTCTTAAATGCTTATTCTTCTTCAATTAAAAGATATTAAGAAATAAAAATATTTTTATTTTGGTAGAATTTTTTTATTGTTATTTAAATAAAATTTAATAATAAATTACTATATATATATATATATATTATTAGGACTAAAATGTGTTTAAAAGAAAAAAAATTATTTATTCAAAAACATGTATTTTTTTATCTAAAAATAACAATAGGACAGATTTTGGACGAAAATTCTTTATACTAAATTTGTCTACTATTGATTTCTTCTTATATTTATTCTTTATATTTTGAATTTTATGGATAAAATTTTTGACGCTTACCATTATATGCTAGAAGGATCTGTTCGCCCCCAATACGTTACCTGTTTATCATTCTGTCTTTGAAATAATGCGATACTCGTTCTTAATTATGTTTAATAATATTATTTATTGACTTTAGACACTTTTTAAGAAATTATAAATAAAAAGGTAAATTATATTATTCTTTAAATATAATAAATTCAATATTTTGTAAACATGTAACTGAGAAATGACTATAATTAATTATAAGGGTAAATTATGAACTAAATGTAAAATTATCCACTAATTCTACAAATTCGACAAATATTATTGAACATTCCAAAATAGTATAGTGAACCACTATTATTGAATGGAGAAAGTATTAAATTCTAGGTCAAATCCATCGGTGGCCCCCTAAAGTTGGCATCAAATTTCACTTAGACACCTCAACTAGACGATGTTCATTTTAGACATCTCGTGTAGGGTTCTATCGTGTCAATTTGATACTTTTACTGACATGTCAAAGTGAGTGTGATACACTCAATGTTGGTGTGACATCACATCAACACTCAACAATAGCGCGTGAAAGGCTTAATTTACCATTTTTTATTTTATTTTCTCTTCTTCTTCTCCATTTTTCAAGTCACCACCCCCACCTTTTTTTTCAAGCTTAAACTCCTTCAATGGAGGTCAAATTTTTTATTCAAATTCGTTCTTAAGTCATTTTTCTTCTTCTTCATTGTATACTTTTCTAAATCTAACATCACCTCACTCCACTTTTTGCTGGGAAAATGGATACCAACACCCATATTTCATATTTATTCTCTCTTTCTTTCTTCCTCTCCCTCTTTTCTTCTCAAAAAACAACACTAAAAAAAAAAAAAGAATAAATATGAAAAATAGTAAAAGAAAAAAAAAATTAAAAAGCACAAAAGAGATTTTGAGTGTAATGAAAAAAGAGATTTTTTTTAGAATAATGTTTTTATTTTATTTACTAAATAGATTTTAAAATAATTTTTAACTGAAAATAACACATGTAATCATTTAATTGATTGTTTGCCACGTCATCAACAAATGTATTGCACTCTTCTTCAATTTTTTGTTTATTGTCAGAAAAGTGTCAAAATAATATAATGGAATTCTACATACTGTATTTAAAATGAATATTGCTTAATTAAAATGTCTAAGTGAAATTTATTGTCAATGAGAATCACCGATGAATTTGGCCTAAATTATATGTAGTTTTAGTTTTCTTTCTTAAAGATGAAGTTAACTATGTAGACCAGCGCCTTTGTTTTAAATGAGTTGAAATGATTCTTTATTCTTTTTCCGTACTTTGTTGACTGTTGTCATTGGTGGACAAAAAGACCATATGACCTGCTACAAAGATTTAGGGTCAGTTTGGCCATGCGATATGATATTATGATATGAAATTATGATATGATATTATAATATGAAATCATGAGATGAAATTGATGTTTTGTTTGGACATGCGATATAAAAATTTTGTGTTGTATATTTTTTCATAAACATAAAAAATCTATAAGTTGTAAAACTATTAAAATAGTCTCAATTGTTTATTCAATCTTATCAAATAAACAAAAATTTATAAAATTGCATAATAAATTATTACAAAGCTATTTGTTTTTCACTTAAGTAATTGTTTCATCTAACTTTAACTTAGTAAAAAAAAATTGAATATAAATTGTAGTATACTAGTCTTTAATATAATCCTCCCACATAGTACGAATAATTTCCTCACGTTGAACTTGCATTTCTCGATTATGTAACCGAGAAGGCAAACCAACATTGTTAATTTGAGCCATTTGTTGGTCAATATCACCCACAACTATATTTTCATGCTCATAGACCATAAATATTTCATCAGTATTTTGGTATTATCGCAAATAATTATGTAACACTGCACAAGATATGACAATTTTCACTTGTGTATCAATATCATAATGGTTCACTGCTTGTTTCAATATTCTAAATCTATTTTTCCAAGCTCCAAAAGTCCGTTCAATCATATTGTACATAGGTGAATGCCTATAATTAAACAGTTCTTTGGCATTTTGAGGCTCTCTTTCACTTCCTTGGTAATCTTGCAAATGATAGTGTAGTCTTTTGTATGGAGCTAAAAATCCTTTTGTGTTTCGGAAATCAACATCAACAACATAATATTTATCTACCAACAAACATTTTATAAAGAATTACTAAAAGCATATGTGACATAAATGAGACAACTTTGTGTAAATAAATAATATTTATTCTAAGGATGTAATTTAAAGTTATCATGTGGCGAAAATGGATATTGTGACGTTGGTTCAACAACTGCTCTTCAAGATTTTATGGTTGAGTATAAATAATTATGCATTTAAGCCTATCCAACCTAACTTTCATATCAATTTATTAGAGTAAATGAAGAGAAGACCTTTCACTCCATGTTCAAATAGATATAACTATAGTTGTAATAAATACAAAATGGTAGAAGTAATAAATTAAGTGTTGGAGTAAATGAAAATAACAAATTTATTACTCAACAATCGGTTGGTGTGAGTTAAAGTAACTATATGTTGGTAAGAATAATAAATTTTATGTCGGTGAGAATAATAAATTTTAAAAAGTAATGATGTGATTATAAATTTTATTTACATATGAAATAAATGGTTAGTAGATATAAATGTGGGGTTATTTTAACAAAATCTAAACTCGTGGATCAATTTTTGTATTAAAATATCTCAAATCATGATATGGAATTCCCATATAATTCCATATTATGATTTTTGGAGAATATGGAATCAGATTTCTTCATATGGAATCATGAGATGGAATCAGCGTAAAATCGCATGTCCAAATGCTGATTCCATCTCATGATATCATATCGTGATATGATATCGCATGGCCAAACGCCTACTAAACAAGACTGTCATTTGTGGAGCCGACAAGTAAACGGATTGAATTGAATTTAAATAAATTATAGATAAATTTAGGTTAAAAAATTATATTATAATTTATTCATATAAATATAAATAAAAATAATTAGTCAAACCTGGAATAAAATGATCCTAATTCCTAATTTATCTTTACTTTGCTTCATTCTTTTATTCACTTCTTTCCCCTCTTTTTTTAACTTCTCCTTATCTATTTCTTTCGTATCTTTAATATATTTTTTAAAACCATTTATCATGAATTATAATACGATAAACGGATAACTAGATTTACACAATTGAATTGATCAAATACATCTGCTAAAATTAAATTAAAAGAAAATAATATTATTTTCATGAGTCCATAAACGAAACAATTATAGTATATAAACGTACAAAAGTATATTCTTCACCATTTATAAGATTCAACTTTAAATTTGGCTAGGTGGTCACAAGTTAAAGTTAAGAATATAATTTCTTGCACAAATATAAAATAAGGTAGTATATAATAGACACTTGTGATTACTGATTTAATCCTTGTATGAATCTCACTCATGGCGCATTAGTAAAGAAAGATCAAATCGACCTCAATTCAAAATTTAAAAACAAATTTGATCAAAAAATCAAATCGAACTTGAAGGATGATTTTTTGAGATATTTTGTATTTGAAAAATTCTGACGTTAAAATATCAATATTTTATAAACAATTATAAAATATTATTTGGGAGGCAAATTTTGCAGTTACTTTTTCCAAAGAAAAATAAAATTTCTGTAGTTTATTTGCATTTTTTAATTCTTTTTTTACATTAAAAAATGAAATAAAAGAATGACAAAAGAAAGAAAAGAGAAAAATATAGTAAATAAAAATTAATTCGGAAGCAAGAAAAGAGCAAAATTGATCAGAGAATATCAATTTTGAGTAAATAATTCAATATATTTAGCCTTTAATAAATTAAAATGTGTTATAAATTTATTGAATTAGTGAATTGTCCATTTACTTAATACTTAAGCTTCTTATATTCATGAATTACGTATTTTTTTTAGGTTATGTAAATCATATTGGAGAAGAATATATCTATTAATTAATAATGACATTTAAAATAATAACTTTTCAAGTGATTTCTCAATGTATAAATAACTATTGTGTGATGACAAATTTGTCATTGATTATGTACCTATGATACAACAAAAGTAAAGTAAAGAAACATGGCATGCTTATAATTATTTTGATAACGACAATAATAATATAATCTTTCTCCTTGAAGAAGATGTTCTCCATATGAATAGTGTCATGAAATATGTGATATTATACAAAATTAATTATAAGCTTTAAAAGAGTTAATGTGCTACTACCGGAGTAATGAAATTGTTCATGTAGTAAGCCTAAAGAAAACTTTGATGTTTTGAAAGAAATGAAAACAAAAATTATTATATTGAGACTATAAACTATGGAAATATTTAGTATCTTCAAATTATTACAATCAAAGAGGATTATAAATATTTATGTAAAAAGATATTAAATCTTTCTTTTGTTTGTTGTATACAATTATGGGCATGATGAGGAAATCACATGAAAAAGTAAAATAGAAGTTACTAGAATAAATAAAAGTTGGCATGACCGGTTGGCCATTTCGATTCAAATATGATGCAAAAGTAATTCAGAATTCACATGGTTAGATGTTGAAGAAATAAAAGATATTTTATGAATTATCTTATGTTGCTTGTTCTCATAATAAAATGGCCATTATAGCAGTTAAGGTTGGAATTGTTTCTTCTAAAAAATTGAAATATAAAAATGTGAATATTGGTCAGTTCACCTGCCATATGGATCGTTTGCAACTATATGATTCAAATAATAGCATTTATAAGATGGTCACATGTGCTTTGCTATAAACTTATAAATTGATTTTTGTAAGATTATTTATTTGAATTATTAATTAAGAACATAATTGAAACTACAAAATTATGTTGATAATGTTGGTAGGTTTAACAGAAATTGTATGTCTTCAATTATAGTTAAATTATTGGTTATAAGAACAAAACTTTTAAATAAATTTTGATATAAGATGAGTTTATTTAACATGTAGCAACACATGTCAAGCCAACAAGATTTTTCCATCACAATTGGTTTAAGGTCAGGAATCAAATATTTTACATCTAAAAATTTTATGAGATATTTGATTAATTTCTCCACAAAAATGAATCCTCAATTGAGGTTGAACGTAAATGTTAAATTTTTCTAACATTAGGGGTGAGGTCATTAGTAGCTGAAAATTATGTGTATGAAGAATTATCTAGATCCTCGTTAAAATAAAATATAAACTGAAAATTCAAGAAATAATTCATTTGCAAAAGGTTACAAATCAATCGCCAAATCTATATGCTAACCTTATGTTATAATTCAACTATAAATGTTTAAATAAGAATTTCGTAAAGAACAAAGTCAATGATACACCTGTAACATTATAGAACGATCGATTTCAAAAATAATACTCCCTAAAGAAAAAGAGGAGTAAATGATCAAGATGGTTGAAATAATGAGGCAAGTGCTTTATAAAAGCATTGTGACATAAATTTCATAAAATTTTGACAAAGAGTCAAGTATTTAAAAAGGATAAAAATAAATAAAATAAAGAGATTTATAGAAGTTAGGTCGTATTGAAATTGATGTCAAATAACTATCGAGGATGTCTCTGATATAATATAACACTCAGCATTACAAATGATAATAAGAATCTTGATTTCAAATATTTCAAAAATATCAAATAGTGTGGACAAATAAATGATTGATCAAATAAAATACACAATACAAATATATTTTATTCACTTAAAAAGTGATGTTTTGAACTTATAGTCTATAGATAAAGATATAATGTCAGTGGAGTACAAATAAATTATTGTGCAAAAAAAAAAAACTGTAAGATAAAGTATAGCTTATGCTTTGAAGCATAAAGTTCTTTCCAAAAGTCTTGACATTATTAAATGGAAATAAATTATCTTGTAATGGATGCAATGCGATTTGTTTCAGCTGACAATAGCTAAAATATTTGAATATGTATAATGAATAATCGGCATGTCTAGCTAGATAGTAAAGGTGCACGATCCTAACCCGTCGTGAGTAACACCCACACTAATCCTCTGGTGGGAGAACAAACTATGAACTCAAAACTTAACTCGACTACCAATTAAGAGACTAAGTCATGATAAAAAAATACTAAGAAAGCAGTATTTAAATTAATTAAAAAGTTCAATTCCCATAAACTCAAAATTTAGCAAAATCAATGCGAAGATAAATTCCTTAGAACCTAAAAGCCGTATATACCTAAACATCTAACAAGTTTAGAATTATGATGCAACAAAAAAAAAGCATAAAGTTTAGAGTGATTGAGTCTGAATAATGAACTAAGACGAAAAATAGCAATATGTAGCAATCCAGAGGAAGAGGCTCGCCATAGGACTCAGATAGCGGAGGTCTCACAGTTGAGATCATGAAGCAGTCGCCCGAAGATGTCATGTACTCAACAAAGGAAGAGAAGGTGTAGTATCAGTATACAACGATAGTGTACTGGTATGATCGTCGACTAATTCCAATATATTAATATGGACATGTAACCACAACTCAGTAAGCACATAATACACGATTAAAACACAAGTACCACATAGTACGAAATCAATATGCATAACAAAAAAAAAATCATCACAACACAAGAAGTCAATTCAGTTCTCTCATGGAACCCACTCATATACATTGTTACTACTTTGACGTGGTATTCAATCCTAAGTTAGTGTGCCAACGTGATATGTGTTTCCATTTTACTGGTGTGGTACCCATTTCAAATGTTAGTGTACCGGTGTGGTACCCGTTCCAACAACAATATGTGTCAGCATGAAATCGGATCCCAATCATTAACACACAACATAATCACAATCACAATGAACTACAATCAGCTATGCATATTATTGTAGCATATTCATTGCATGTGATTAACAACATTATACATTTTACATTATATCTTTCCAACTTTTCAAATCATATATCATGCATGCATTATTAATGACAGAGTTAACAAGCCCATATAAAATATACGAGAAACACAATAATCATCACCTACCTCGAATCAAATTGTGAAAATACTAAATAACTAAAGTTTTTCCTTTATTATAAACTTTGTCTTGTTCTTAGTCTAACAAATAATAATAAATATAATAATCAATTCAAGATGACCTAATAATACCCAGATTATAACCAAATAATAACTCTCATGCCATCTTCATGATCATTTTACGTAACAAGGGTTCCTTCCACCATTAATTCAAGTTAAAAAAAATTCTCCAAGATTAACAACCTAGATTATAAGAATTAAGAATGAAAATATAAGTTTGGGAAGTAATTAATTTGCATTTACCGTAGAATTGTGGTAGAAAATTGAAGACAACTGCTATAAATTTCCCTTTCCATTTATAAGAATGAAGTTACATAAAATAGAAGGGTATTAGGACTTTTCTGCGCAACATCCTGACTAACCCCATTATATTGGTTCGACCCGTTATAGCAGTGTCGCCATAACAGTCATTCGCTATAGTGGGAATTAATTCATCCCTTTATATTGATGTGACACCGGCTATAGAGGCTTGCACTAAGACAAAAACTCTTAAATCCTTCCCCCAAACATCAAGTTTACAACACCCCTTTGAATCTTGACGCTCTAAACCAACCTTTTCATGTCAATTCTGATTCTGGGAGTTTTACTCACCCAACTTTGTTCTGAAAGGCCATATGAATTCCTTAATGTCTTAACTACTAGAAAACACAATCCAAATTTAGATATTCTACCCCATCCATTTTTGAAGTTTTCTAGACCTCGTCTTTCTTACATTTTTCTAAGACTTGTCTAGCCTAAGATTTTCCAGTCACTATCAAAAAATATTTCTGACAATTCTTCAACCCTTTCTTCCCCATAATGTCCAGAAGGAATCGTTAAAGAAGGTTATATAAAAATCCTTGAAGCGTTTAAAGGTGCTTGAAATATAAAGCTTTAAAAATTCATACATGGATTAAATCAATCAAGAAAAAATAGATACGAAAAATGATCCTATTTGTCTTTGCATTTTAATAAGAAGGTCAGGATTTAAATTTTTTATAATAGCTATGTACATTGATGATTTGAATATCATTGACACTCTTAAAGAACTTTAAAAATTTGTTAAGTGTTTTGAAAACAAAATTTGAAATGAAAGATGTCAATAAGATAAACTTTTTGTAAGGTCTATATATTGATATTTTGACAAATTAAATATTTTTCCATCAATCAACATACACATACCATTTTGTGAAGTAATTTTACATGAAAATCATATTCATTGAGTATCTCAATGATTGTGAAATTGCTTCATATAAATAAAAATTCATTTTGACCTCAAGAAAAGCCTATTGGTGATGAAGCTCTATATTTCATTGCAATTGGGACACTAATGTACCTTACTGATAATATTCGGTCGAATATTTATTTTAGAGTGAGTTTATTTACAAGATTCAGCTCATATCCAATGCGAAGATATTGAAATGAAGTTAAGTTCATACTTAGATATTTTTGGAGAATCATTGTAACACCTCGCATTTGAAAAAGAGGAAAATTTTAGGTTTTCTAGAACTGGTATCTGTACCAACGGATCCATCGACGAACCGTAGGTTCACTTACGGGCCATAGGTGGCAAGTCAAATGATTTTTAAAAGTGAAATTCCAGTACTCTTTTTACGATTAACCAAGACGGTATGCCGTTCAATGTATGGGTCATAGGTAGGTCTTGTAGGTGAGTCCCACACTTAGTTAAATATTGAGGGCCAACGTTGGAATTATGGTTGCCATGTACGGAATGTAGGTTGACCAACAGAACGTACATGAGTCCCGTCGTTCGAGGGTCCAAAAACAAGTTTTTGAACCCCATCGGCGGTTGACTAGGACGGTCCATAAATGGACTTAAGGATCATAGGTCCAACCATCGATGATGGTCGGCAATTATATTTAAAGGGGCTTTTAGGTATTTTCCTAATTATTCTAACCTAATACCTTGTCTTTTTACCTTCTACCCTAGGCCCTATATAAACATTTTTACCCCCAAATTACTCAATTGAACTCATTCTCCTAATTTCTTAAAGTTGATCAAAGTTCTTCCCCAAATATTTCTCTAAGGAAGAAGAAGAAGAAGAAGAAGACCTAGGGTTCCATTCAAGTCTCAATTCCCACCATAGATTTTGGGATTTGAACTCCAAGGTTTGATAGTATTCACCTATGGGGCTCTTTCCTCCATAGATTTTCTAAAATCCCCAATTTTGTAAAGTTAGATTCCCCAATCAAATTATGATTTTTATTCAATTTCCATGTGTTCCTTTCAATGTTGATCCAATTAATTATTTTATGTCTTTTTATGCATGAATTGAAGTAAGTGCATGTTTTAAGTTGAATCCTCAAGAACCCATAAATGACCCATGATTTCTAAACTATAATGATATGATGTGGGTTTTGAATTATGAAGGATGAATTTATGAATATATGCATGTTTATTTGTGAAATTGATGAAAATGATTTTGAGGTTGCTTTGAGAGTAAAGCATCAATGTATTTTTGTGTTGAAAGAATTTTCTCACATAAAGGATTCATAAGGTTGAAAGGTTTTATCACCTAAGATGAATCAAGTGAAGGAGATATTCTAATGAATTCTAACTTGGATTGGCTACTTGTTGCGCCTTCCATGGATGATAAGACAAGCGGAGATTTCACATGTCCTTTAATGATAAGACAAGCCAAGACTAATGACTAATCCACGGGAATTATGCTTAGAACTGAGTGGAGAAATGACGATTACCCATGTCCCATAACTATGTGACACCATAAGTTTGTCTTAGATAGACAATATCTAGTGGATCCACTTAATCTAGAAATGTATGGTTCGTACCTTGGCAAGTAAGGACATCTCTTTTCGGTGTGGGATAGACACTGTATTCCATGTTATCTCTCACATGATCTATATGTCGGTTAATGACAAATTTCCCACAATAATGAACTAAGGTTACTTCTAGAATATCTCAAGTATGTTTTAAAGATGTTTAGCTTGCAATTACTATGATTTTGACTTATGTTTTCAAACATGTTATTTTACGATTTAGCTTGGTCATTGCATGTCATGTAAAGTCCTTTTTAGCATGATTTCATAACTCTTATGCATTGCTATCATACATGGTACATTCTATGTACTAACCCATACTCTTGCCTGCATTGGTTCTCCAAATGTAGGGTCCGACGCTTTGATTCCACATACTCGTGGCTAGTTGATACCTTGTAGCCATTGAATATTGGTGAGTCCTATGTTCCAAGGACCGAGATTCTTTATTTATTTATGTACTTTATTTAAAGATGGTGTATGTGATGTATTCTTATGTCCTAATCACTCTTTGATGTAATAGATGTATTTAAGACTATGTTAGACTTCCGCTACTTTTTTCAAACTTTTATAATAAAAAACTATTTTTTTAACATCTTTAAATTACATTATCTTGTATGATGCATGCTAAGTAGCTTGTGTAGGGCCTCTCCGTGTGCTATACGCCATGTCACGTGCAGGGGCTACTTTGAGTCATGACAAACTTGGTATTCAGAGCACAAGGCTTAGAAAGGTCTTAGGAAGTCTCTATGCCACATCGAGTAGAGTCTTTTTCATGAGTGTGAAGTGCGCCACATTTATGAATTAGAAGCTATAACATGATTAGGAAACTCCACTTCTTTCATTACTTTAAAGTCGTGCGATAGAGTGTAACTCTATGTGTCCTTCTCCTAATCCCTATCTAATGCTTTTCAAGATATGGCCCCTCAAAGAGCATACATTTGGAGGAATGCAAATGAGAATGTGGAACGAGAAGCTCTTTCTCAAACTCTTCAAGTTCAGGTTGACCCTTTGGCCGAGCAAGTGACTAATGTAGAGTTTAGGGTTGCTTTTCAAGTATGTTACCAAGCTATGATGGCTCAAGCCAATAGGGAGGATGTAGTCCCCGTGAACCTAAATGTGGGTATGGTGCCAACAAGAGTGAGGGACTTCACTAGAATGAATTCTTTGGAGTTTTATGGTTCCAAGGTTAAGAAGGATCCTCAAGAGTTCATTGATGAAGTTTATAAGGTGTTGATGATCATGGCAGTGAGCCGTTGGAAAAGGCAAAATTATCCGCTTATCAACTTAATATTGTTGTGCATGTTTAGTTCAACTAATGGAAAGGAGAGATGACAATTGTTATTGATCCTCTTGATTGGGAATATTTTAATCTTTCCCGTTGAGATGAGAAAGACAAAGGTACTTGAATTCATCAACCTTTGTCAAGTAAACATGAGTGTGAAGGAATATTCTTTGAATTTCACACAATTTTCTAGGTATGCTTCTACTATGGCTGCCGATCTTAGGGCAAGGATGCGTAAGTTTGTTTCGGGAGTTTTCGAGATAGTAGTCAAGGAATGTCGTACCGCCATTCTCATCAATGATATGGACATTTCTCGTCTAATGGTGCATGGTAAACAAATAGAAGAAGAGAAACTTAAGGAAAGATCTAGGGAAGCAAAGAAAGAAAGGACCAGTGATAGTGACTTTTCACATTCAAGGTCAGATGGACAGGACCATTCTAAGTTCCGACAAAGGTTTTACAGTAGAGGCTCCTCTAATTTTCATCCTAGATTCAACAAAGTTAAGGTGTCTAAGTCTCCAGGAGGAAATGGTAGTGGATCTTCATTGTCTGTGCTAAATGTGGAAGGAAGCATGATGGTAGATGTCTAGCTGGCTTTAATGCATGTTTTGGTTGTGGCAAGATGGATCATAAGATAAGGTATTATCCCTCAGTTGCTACGAATGAAGGATATAATCATCGACGGGCTCAACCTAACCTTTCATTAGATTCTAGTAGGAGTCAGAAGCAAAACCAATCCTATGCATTCTAAACTCATCATGAGCAAGAGACTTCTCCCGATGTGGTTACCGACATGTTCAAAGTCTTTCATCTTGATGTTTATGCGTTGTTTGATCCCGGTGCTACCTTGTCTTTTGTGATGCCATATGTGGTTGTGAGGTTTGATATTCTTCCAGATGTGTTGTTAGACCCTTTTTCTTTGTCTACTCTATTGGTGAATCTATTGTGGCTAAGAGAGTCTATAGAAATTGTCCCGTCTCCTTATCCTATAGAGTCACTCATGTTAATCTTGTAGAGCTTGATATTTTAGATTTTGATGTTATCCTTGGTATGGATTGGTTTTATTGTTGTTAAGCTTCCATTTATTATAGAACCCGAGTGGTCAAGGTTCAGTTTCCAAATGAGCCTATCCTGAAGTGGAAAGGGGGAAATTTTATGCTGAAATGTCATTTTGTTTTTTGTCTTAAATCTAGAAAGATGATTTCTAAGGGTTTCATATACCATCTAGTTAGGAGGAGGGATGCATATTCCGAAACCCCTACTCTTGAGTCAGTCCCCATTGTTAATGAGTTTCCGAAAGTGTTTCCCGATGATCTACCTGGTGTTCCTCCTAAAAGGGAAATAGAATTTGGTATTGACCTTCTCCCAGATACGCAACCCATCTTTATTCCTCCTTACCAGATGGCTCCGATAAAACTTAAGGAATTAAAGAGCAATTGAAAGATTTGTTAGATAAGGGTTTCATCAAACTAAGTATCTCTCCATGGGATGCTCCAGTTTTGTTTGTTCAAAAGAAAGATGGTTCACTTCGTATGTGTATCGACAACCGTCAGTTGAACAAGGTTACCATAAATAATAAGTATCTTCTTCCAAGGATAGATGATTTGTTTGATCAACTACAAGGAGCAAGTTACTTCTCTAAGATTGACCTTCGATTGGGTTACCACCAATTGAGGGTGAAAGAGGATGACGTTTCGATCATGACTTTTCAAACTCTGTATGGTTATTATGAGATTTTGGTGATGTATTTTGGCTTGACCAATGCCCTTGCCACATTTATAGATTTGACGAATAAGGTATTCAGACAATACTTTGATATGTTCTAATCATTTTTATTGATGATATCTTGATCTATTCAAGGAGTGAAAATGAGCATACTGATAATTTGAGGATAGTGTTGCAAGTCCTCAAGAACCAACAACTCTTTGCAAAGTTTAGTATGTGCAAGTTTTGGTTAAGATCAATGGATTTTCTTGGTCACATTATTTCCGGAAAGGGTATAGAGGTAGTTCCTAAGAAGACGAATGCGATTAAGAGTTGGCCTAGATCTCTATCCTTTTTAGATATTCAAAGTTTCTTGGGTTTGGCTGGTTACTATAGAAGGTTTATTGAAGGGTTTTCTTCAATTGCCTCTCCGTTGACGACATTGATATAAAAGAAGGTTAAATTCTTATGGTCTAAGCGTGTGAAAAAAGTTTTTAGGGATTGAAAATAGACTTACTTCCGCTCTGGTGTTGACTTTACCAGAAGGAACCAATGGGTTTGTTTTTTATTGTGATGCTTCAACAATTGGGTTAGGATGTGTCCTTATGGAAAATGGGAAAGTCATTGTCTATGCTTCAATGCAACTTCAGATTCATGAAAATAAATATCCTACCCATGATTTATAACTAGCAGCAGTTGTGTTTGCTTTAAAGATTTGGAGACATTACTTATATGTTATTCATGTTGATGTCTTTACCAATCACAAAAGTTTGCAATATGTGTTTAAACAGAAAGATCTGAATCTTTACCAAAGAAGGTGGCTTGAGTTACTAAAGAATTATGACATGAGTGTTCTCTATCACCGTGGAAAAGCTAATGTGGTGGTGGATGCTATTTGTCGGTTATCAATAGGTAGTGTTTCTAATATAGAGGATGGAAAAAAGGATTTGGTTTGAGATGCTCACGGATTTTCCCGATTGGGTGTTCGATTAGTTGATTCCACCAAAGCTGGTGTTATGGTTCTGAATTGTCTTTCGTGTCAGAAGTGAAAGCCAAGCAAGATCTTGACCCTATCTTGATTGAGTTAAAGGAAGCGGTGCTTAAGAAATTCATTGAGTCTTTCTCCCAAGGGGGAGATGGTATGCTTCGATATCAAGGTCGTTTGTGTGTTCCCAATGTAAATGACTTGAGAGATAAAAACTTATTAGAAGCTCATAGTTCTCGATATTCCATTCACCAGGGAGCCACCAAGATATACCATGACTTTCGGGAGGTCTATTGGTGGAATGGGATGAAGAAGGATATTGCAAATTTTTTGGCTAAGTATCCTAATTGTCAATAAGTGAAAGTTGAAAATCAAAAGCTGAGAGGTTTGTCCCAAAATATCAGTATTCCTACTTGTTGGGTTACCCTACACCCGGTGACAACATGACTTGATTTGGGTTGTAGTAGACTGTATGCCAAAATTGGTTTATTTCATCCTCGTCAAGGTTTCTTATTCAGTAGAGGACTATGCTAAGTTGTACTTGCGATAAATGGTTAGGTTGCATGGAGTGCTCTTATACATTATCTCCGATCGTGGTACCTAATTCACTTCCTAGTTTTAACAATCTTTCCAAAATGGGCTTGGTACTCGTGTTAAGCTTAGTATGGCCTTTCATCTACAAACAGATGGGCAAGCGGAGTGTGCTATCCAAACTTTGGTAGATATGTTGAAAGCTTTTGTAATTGACTTCAATGATAATTGGGATAATCATTTGCCTTTGATTGGATTTGCATATAGCAATAGCTATCACTTAAGCATTGGTATGGCTCCATTTGAGGCTCTATATGGTAGGAGGTTTAGATCTCCTATAGGTTGGTTGGAGGTGGGTGAATTTGCTTTGATAGGTCCCAAATTGGTACATGAAGCTATGGAGAAAGTTCGGCTTATTACAGAAAGGTTTAAAATGACTCAAAGTTGAAAAAATTCCTATGCCGACATAACAAGAAGAGATCTTGAGTTTGATATGGATGATTGAGTCTATTTGAAAATTTCACCCATGAAGGGTGTGAGGAGATTTGGGAAGAAAGGAAAACTTTGTCCTTGTTATGTGGCCCCATATCTGATTTTGAGGCATATTAGTAAGGTTGCTTATGAACTTGACTTACCTAATGACTTAGCATTGGTGCATCCAGTTTTCCATGTCTCCTTGTTGAAGAAATGTATTGGTGATCCGACATCTATAGTACCATTGGAGAGTGTTAGTATAACAGACAATCTTTCTTATGAAGAAGCTCCAGTTGAGATTTTTGGAATGGCAAGTTTGGAAGTTGAAAAATAAAGAAGTTGCTTCTATAAAGAATATTTGGAGGAATAAGTTAGTTGAGGGTACTACTTGGGTGGCTGAGGCTGATATTATATCCTGCTATCCTCATCTCTTTTCCTCCGTTCCTACTCTAGCTTGAGGTTTTTGGTTCCTCATGATTTACTCTTTTCGGTTCATGTGTCTTAGTTATTCCCATGATTCCTCATTTATGCATATTCATGAAAAACTTGATTTTTGAGAAAATGAGTTAACTTCATTGACTTCTCCATGTTTATGTGCATTTGAATATGAGTTGCATATAGACCTCATGAGATGGTATTCTGAACATGCTTTTGCTTGGAGTAGATATTTCCTCATCGGATATGTGCATTTATGTGGTTGCATTCATTTTGGGCTTTTAGATCTAGTTCCTACACCTCTTATGATGTCTTCAATTCCATTCGAGGACGAATGTTCCCAAGGAGGAGATATTGTAAGACCTCGTATTCAAAAATGAGGAAAATTTTAGGTTTTCTAGAAATAGTGTTTGTACTGATGTACCGTAGGTTCACTTGCAGGCTGTAGGTAGGTCTCGTAGGTGAGTCCCAAACATAATGAAATTTTGAGGGCCAAAGTTGGACTTACAGTGGCCATGTACGGACCGTAGGTTGACCAACGGATCATACATGGGTCCCGTCATTCGAGGGTCCAGAACCAAGTTCCTGAACCCCACCGACGGTTGACTAAGACGGTCTATAAATGGATTTACGGACCATAGGTCCAACCGTCGATGGTGGTCAGCAGTTATTTTTAAAGGGGTTTTTGGGTCTTTTCCTAATTATTCTGACCCAATACCATGTTGTTTTACATTCTACCCTAGGCCCTATTTAAATGTTATTACCCCCAAATTACCCAATTTAGCTCATTTTCCTAATTTCTCAAAGTTGATCAAAGTTGTTCCGCAAATATTTCTCTCTTTAAGGAAGAAGAAGAAGAAAAAGAGCTAGGGTTCCATTCAAGTCTCAATTCCCACCATACCTTTTGGGCTTTGAACTCCAAGGTATGATAGTATTCACCTATGAAGCTCTTTCCTCCATAGGGTTCATAAAATCCCCAATTTTGTAAAGTTAAATTCCCCAATCAAATTATAGTTTTTATTCAATTGTCATGCATCCCTTTCAATGTTGATCCAATTGATTGTTTTATGTCTTTTTATTAATGAATTGAAGTAATTGCATGTTTTAAGTTGAATCCCCATGAACCCATGCATGACCCATGATTTCTAGACTATGATGATATGACGTGGGTTTTGAACTATGAAAGATGAATTTATGAAGAAATGCATGCTTCTTTGTGAAATTGAGGAAAATGATTTGAGGTTGCTTTGAGAGTAAAGCATCAATGTGTTGTTGTTGTGAAAGGATTTTATCACATAAATGATTCATAAGGTTGAAAGGTTTTCTCACCTAAGATGAATCAAGTTAAGGAGCTATTCTAATGAATTCTAGCTTGGATTGGCTAGTTGATGTACCTTCCATGGATGATAAGACAAGCGGCGATTACCCATTTCGCTTAATGATAAGACTAGTCTAGACTAATGACTAATCCGTGGGAATTAATGCTTAGCACCAAGTGGAAAAGTGGTAATTAACCATGTCCCATAACTATGTGCCACCATAGGTTTGTCGTAGATAGACATTAGCTAGTGGATCCACTTAAGCTAGAAGCTTATGGTTCTTACCTTGGCAAGTAAGGACATTTTTTTCGGTGTGGGATAGACATCAGATTTCATGTTATAGATCACATGGTCTATATGTCGGTTAATGGAAAATTTCCTACAATAATGAACTAAGGTTACTTCTAGAAGTATCTCAATTGTGTTTTAAAGATGTTTAGCTTGCATTGACCATGATTTCGACTTATGTTTTCAAACATGTTATTTTACGATTTAGCTTTTTCATTGTGTGTCATGTAAAGTTATTTTTCGCATGATTTCATAACTCTTATGCATTTCTATCATACTTTGTACATTCTACGTAATAACACATACTCATTTCTGCATTGTTTCCCCAAATGTAGGGTTCGACGCTCCAATTCCGAATACTCGTGGCTAGTTGATACCTTGTAGAACTTGAAGATTGGTGAGTCCTCATGTTCCGAGAACTCAGATTCTTTATTGATTTATGTCAATTATTTATGAATGTTGTATGTGATGTATGAATTACGTCCCAATCACTCTTTGGTGTAATAGATGGCTTTGAGACTATGTTAGACTTCCGCCACTATTTTGTCATACTCTTATGATATAAAACTGTGTTTTGAGCATTTTTAAATTCTATTATTTTGTATGATGCATGTTAAGTGACTTGTGTAGGGCCTCTCGGGGTCCTATATGCCATGTCACGTCTAGGGTGTACTTTAGATCATGACAATCATGGAAACAAGTTAATTTTATTTCAATGTCAGGAAAGATTGCCTATACATATTCAAAGTATTTATTCGATCCGTATAAATCTCGATCTAAAATGGATTATTTGTTAACATGTGGAGGCACAACAATAACTTGTCATTAAACAAAGAAAATACTTGTAGTCACTTCTTAAAAAATAATCGTCATTCATGAAGCAAGTTCAGAGCCTGTTTGGTTAAAATCAATGATCCATCGAATTCAAAGAATGTGTAATTTGTTTTTGAAAAATAATAATTCAACCACTATGTACGAAGATAATACTTTATGTATAGCTCGATTGAAGGAGGATACATAAAGGACACCAGACAAAATAAGTTTCACTAAAAAATATTTTCACATATGATCTTCAACAAAATGGTGAGACAAAAGTTCAACAAATCTGTTCAAATGATGATCCTATTGATTTTTTCACTAAGATATCATTTAAATTAACATTTGAAAAGTTGAAATATAATATTGTAGTACATCATCCTTGAGATATCAAGTAAAGGTTTTATCGGGGGAGGGGATAAAATATGCGTTGTACTATTTTATTTAACAATGAATTTGTCCCAATTGAATTTTTCTAGAACAATTTTAAATGAGGTAGCACTCATGGTGTATTATGAGATATGTGTACTCTTTTTTCCACTAGCCTTTCTCACTAAAATTTTCCCCAGTAAGATTTTAATGAGATAAATTATATGGACATCCAAGGGGGGGGGGTGTTATAAATCGAGATAAATGATATATGGACATCCAGTGTTATAAATCAATTGAATTAGTGGATTGTCCATTTACTTAATGCATGAACTTGATACATTCATGTAGACATATTTCCTAGGTTTCATGGATCAATTTGGAGAATAAATATCTATTAATTATTACATCTAATATCATGACCCGAGCCTACACCCTGGACATGGCTGGCACTCGAGAATCATTGCTGGTCCTCAAGAAAACCCTCATTCTAGCTGACTACAACCTAAAAACTAACTCAGACATACAAAGCCATCAAACTGAAATAAATGCTAAATCAAAAGTGTATTAAATTCTCAAAACTCTCTAAATATACTGAGTATTAAACATAAGTTTTAGAGAAAACCTATAGAACTGAACGACTCTCTAAAACTGTCTATCTATGAAGCCTTGACTGTATAAAGATGAGCATCGAAAAAAGACCCACAACTTCTCAAACACTAATACTAATAACTCACAAAACTGAAGTCCTCCGGAAGTAAGGAGATCTCACTCAAAAGCTAACGAGCGGATGAAGTGAGATCAACACACTTTTGTTGAGGATTCTAAGTGCCTATATCAGCATAATTGAAAGATGCAGGTCAAATGACATCAGTACATTAAATGTACTAGTATGTAATATAGCCAAAACGAAATAGCTAATTGAAAGGACTACAATAGATATAGCCTAAACATAACTGAATGTAAAGCATTAAAGAACTGAAATCATTTAAAATTGATAAAAAATTTTTACTCATATCTGAAATTCAACATAATAACTGATATAGTAAAAATATACCTTAAACTTATTTGAGAGATTCTTTAACCGACAACCATCATTATGAGCTACGTGATGATACAATGTCTCACCCATTCTGCCAGAACTGTCATATACCATGCCGGGGTATAGAACCTCTCAACTAAGTAGATCCACTAAGCAACAATGATTCATCTAAAAAGTATGATCCTTTACCCATGTTGGAAGACATGGTTTATGAGGATTTTGAGTTGTCTGAACTCATCCCCATATGAGTGCTCAATACTACTCCCAAAATATATACTCATGCTCAAATGTATAAAGTATAATCTTTCTCTGTTTTGAGGTAATTACTCAAAATATCTTCTTAAAAGAGGTTACTGCTATGAAATATCTCTAAATTTAGAACTCATTTAGAAATCAAAGTTTCTCTTTTCTCAATGTAATAAAATGATATATTTGGGACTTCTCAGTTCCCTTATACTCTTTCTCAAATTATTTTTCAAACTCTTTCTGAAGATTCCACTTTACTTTCTCAGAACTCAAATTGAAATAATTATAATTGTTTAGAAGATTTTCAATAAGAACTCAATGAATATTCAGAGTTATGGTTTATGCTGAAAAATAGACATGAATAATCAACTCAATAAATCTCAATGCACAATATATAACAATTCAATAATTAGGAATAGAAATTCAATAATTAGGAACTCAAGAACTCATAACTCAACATCAACTCATCTCAAGAATACTCAAATCTAAGGATAGAACCATAGATTACTCTTTTATTGATTTTAAAGTAGATATAGGGCGTGAGTACAAACTAGTCCAATACTATGATAGCCTTACATACCTTATTATGAAGCTATTAGATTGAAAACTTTGGTGGGGACTTCATTTATTTTGAGATTGAGGAAGAATATTAGCTTTCTTGGAGGAAATATTTTAGCTTAGAATCTTGGGGCTTGATCTTGAGAGAAGAAACTCTTTTATGAAGCTCTTAGAGTGGAAGAACTTGGGAAAAATCTTGGATGGGAAGTCTTTCTTTGTATCTTGAATTTTTTATTCGAAGGTTTTAGGGTTCTTGATGGAGAAGAGGAGCCTTAGGTAAGTTTTAAGAAAATTTCTAAATACTTGAATGCTTATATTGATGATTTTGAGATGAAACTAGTTAGTTGAATGATATACTAAGTTAAATCACTCAAAAACAGCTTAGAACAGGGTTAACAAGCTTGGGAAAGGACCAAAATAACCCTAGAACACGTGCTGAAAGTTTCTGGAAAAAAAAGTACAGCAAGCTTTCATGGAATGGTCTACCATTCGTGGAAATTTCAGCTGTCCGTAGGTCTAGTCGTAGAACATCGACTTCCTGAGAGGGATTCACTAAAATGGGCATAACCTCTTACTCCGAACTCGGAATGAGGCAAACTTGGTGGAGTTGGAAGGACTCATAGACCTTTAATTTGATAGGTCATAGGCTACCTAATTCATTATATTCTAAGAGATATGATCGTTTGAAGTTGACTCAAATATAATTTTATATCAAAACTTAATCGGTAAGGAAGCTTTCAACTCAACTTTATGCTACGATATTCTTGTGACTTTAATACATCTCCAAATTTATTTCCACACTAAAGAATTGACCTTACCACCTACGCACAATTTAAGAGTAACCCGATACGATGTTATACGTAAATGAAGAATGGTTCAGTCTTAGCTTAGAATTTTTTTGGGGGTGTTACATCTAATATGATAACTTTGGTGTATTTTCTCAACCTCTAAATAGAATTTTCATTCACCATTTTTAAAGAAACTTAATGAGCATAACAACCCTATTGTTCCGATGGAGAGAAGAACATATAATTAGCTTTTCAAAAAATTTTCAAACAAACATTTGATAATCTCTACATTCTACTCTCAATGTCTCTTGTCTATATTTCTTATTTCACATTGCTCATAGTTGTGTTGGCTTAACAGGGTCAAATGTGGATATTCAAATTTGTCCATATTTAACAATTAATTTGTAACTCATAATTACTTTTTTGCATAATTCTTTTTAATTTTAATTAAATAACCTCTTGAACTGTGGACCGACCTCGATCAGCTTCACTCAAACCTCAAGGATCAGCGGAGCTTATAAACCCCTCATAAATAGACTTAATTTTTTTTTAACTCAACCATACTCAAACTGCAGGTTGTAATATGATACACTTAAAATCGGCCTTATATATCATTTAGTTTTTTTTAAAATAAAATATTACATAGATATAGTGTTTAAGACCTTAATCTATAATACATGAATCTATTATCCTTTTAGTTACAAAATATATATTTTAATTACAGAACACAACGAATTGATTGACACATTGTTTTGCTGGATTTTAGAAATTTGGAGTTGACTTTTTGAGAGTGACAACTTATTATTTAATTTCTAAAATTTCCCCAGCATTCACATTTGGGAAACATTACTATGGTAATTTTTTTTTTCTCTTTTTCACTTTAATTTTTCAATTTTGGGGCTGGTGTAATTTTTTCTCTCTTCAAGCATATTTTGTCCTTGTTCCACCCTTGCCATACACCATTGCTTTTTTGGGTGGAAAAAATATTGCTTCTTACATAATTTTATATAATATTTTTCTATCTTTAACTTTTTTTATATACCATTGTTCGAGTTAGATCGAATAATACATCGAATACTTATTTTATGATTTTTTGTTAACATTTTCAAATTATAAATTTTATTGAGTAATTAATTTTCTTTTTAATTTATTTTTTGATAGTATACGAAATTATCATTTACTTGAATATATATAAAATAAATTATGTACATTGTGGTGTATAGTTGGTGTACAACATCTATTCCACCATAAGGATGACTTACATTAACAATTGTTCTATTGTATACCATAAAATATTCTTAACAAGCCCTAGCGTACGAAATAAGTCTAAAAACTGAAATGACTGAAAAGAACAAGAACTCATAATATGTGATCATACCCTCAAACCATGAGGACTAACCACAAGCTAAGAACATATGATCAATCCACTAGCCATCCACTAGCCACAACCGGATGGAGGAATGTCATAACCTATATTATGAGATATTATAGTCACAAGAGATGTATGCGTCATTACTCAAAATATATTGAATATGGGTAAAATGCACAAGTACAACCATGAAGCATGCCAAGTCTGAAAACATGATAATGAATGACCAAGTAAAAACATATCAAATCTGATAAGCTGAATTCATAAGACGTAAAACAAGGTCAATGCAATATTCAAAAATCATAACATAAGCTTAAATCATAGTCTTTTGAGGAAATCTTAAACTGTTGAGAAAACCATATTTCTTTGTGGGAGATATCATTAACCGACATAAACCATGTGAACTATAACATTGAGTCCAATGTATTACTCCCACACCGAAAAAAGAGTGTCCTACTTTCCAAGGTAAGGATCATGTTTCATAAGTTTGGTGGATCAACTAGCTAATGTCTTTCTAAAGAAAAGTCCTGCAGGAACATGTAGGTATGAGACAAGGGGATTGCTACTAAAGAACTCCGCCTCTACTATTGGGTGAGCCGACATCCCAAAGTCTAGTCGGCACTAAGTGAACTCCTAACGGAAGCGCATATAATCATATCATAATAATAATACTTGAAATAGTAAAAATCTAGTATACCAATTCAATCATACACTTCATATCATAGAAAACCTTATTTAAAAATCATGATTTCATATCATACTCATAAAGACACTATCAAAAACATCTATATCATGATCATCTTTTCATAATGAGAATGCTTCATCTGGAAGTAACCTTTTTCATAAAACACATTGACACTTTATCTAAAAGCATCCTTGATTCATAAATTCCTCAATTCATAATGCATGCATAATCTCAAAACTTAGTTCATAATCATAAACTATTCATATAACAAGGGTTCACATGAATATCATTGAAAACATGTAATTATGATCAAATCATGCATAATAAGATCAATTATGAAAGACAAACTAAATTACAATTGAATCCATAAGAAATCATCCAAACCCTAAAATTTGGATTGATATCATAGGAGAAAAAAAGAGGATTCCTTGGGACTCAATGGACGGAAAAGGATCTATTGATAAATTTTCCACATACCTTGATAAACCCTAACCTTGGAACTGAAAGAGGAGACTTGAACTTGAAGAGCCCTAGAAATCACCTTGAGAAAACCATTGGCAAAGAAGACTTGAGAGCTTTTGGGGTTTTGAGAGAATGAGAGGGAATGTGATAAATTTTCTATAAAATCAATTATAGGCTAAGGAATAGTCTATAAACATTGTAGTTTGGGAATTAAAAGTGTAGGAACAGACTCAAATACTCCTAAAAATATCTGTTGGAGTGCCCTACAAACCCATGTATGGACCGTATAATGGACTACGAATCATACTGGTCATCTTAAGACCATATTACTTGAGACCCAAAATTCTAAACTTAACCACGAACACCCTTTTACAGGCCGTAAAGCATTCCACAATCCTTCAATCCTCTCGTATTTCTCGAGCCCAAAAATCCTTCGATGTTCGAGATGCCAATCACTAACTAAGGACTATAGACTGTATAACTTTATACGAGACATACTCATCATCCGTAGATCCAAGTCATCAAGTTTTGCCATGTTTGGAACCACAACCACAAGCCTCGTCTACAACCCGTACAAGAGTATATGGGTCCTCCTGTTGGTTCGTAGAAACCCATCAGAAACTTGAAAAATTTCCAATTTGTTCACACTCAAACCAGAGCTAGTTCCTACTGCCCATACAACCTTCTACGACCCATAAAAAGGCTCATGAAACTAGTGCACCAACAATCTTTCTGCACTTTACTTTCCAACTTTCAAGTGTTATAATAATATAACCCCTTCTTATCACATTGAGAATTTTCAAAAATAATTTGTAATGACCCCTTAGGTCATTTATTTGTTTATGCCTTCTATTTGTAATTTAGAGCGTTCCTATAGCAACCCTTTTTTGGGACTGAGAACAGTCAAGTGGTCATTCGTTTGATTTTTATGCGAATATTTATGTTTTGGAGCTTTCGAACCTTGAATGGTCATTTTTTATTAAAAAATAATAATCATAAAGATGACCTTAGAATCCAATTCTCAAAATTTCATCAGCTCCAAAATGGTCATTTTAGGCTAGTAGTGTGGTTGACATGGCTCTCGAGACTTCTAGTGCGAGTTTGTGTGATTAGGCGTTTTAAGTTTCAAGTTATGGCCTAAGTTTGACCTTGGTTAACATTTTTTGTAAACGTGCTCGAATGAAAATTCTGTCAGTTCGGTTAGCTCCAAAATATTGAGTTTGATCTAGAACGGCCCTTCGTGCGGATCTTAAGGCTCCCAGGATAATTCTGAGCCCCCTTGTGGATTTTGGCATAAAATAGAGTTTGGGTGTGAGACCCACTTTTTGTTGAAACGACCTCATATGGAAATTTTGATAGCTCTTTTGTGTCTGGAATATTGACTTCGGTAAGGTAGTATATCTCGTTTGTAGTAAATTCTGAACACCCCATTAGAGATTTCAAGTTGCCAAAAACTCAGTTGATATGCATCAGCCAATGCATGCCAAAATAGCCTTCACGTTTGTGGACCCTGGTCGTATTCGTTAAGCTCAGGCAACTTGGTGTCCACATTCACGAGGTTTAGTTGTGATCACGAGGCCCGTGTTCACGGTGACCCATTTTTCTCTTGGCCGCGATCGCGAGGTTTTTGCCTCGTTTGCGAGGCCCCACCGCGGTCCTGAAGAGAAGATTTGTTTGGTTTTTTAAATAAGACTAGACCCTCGATTAGCAACCATTATTAAACTTTAAAAGGGGATTTCTTCTATGTTATAGCTTATAATTGAGTGATTCAAAGTCCTCTGCGTCTAGGATTGTTTGGCTATGTATATGGGTTATCTAAAGTCAATGGTGAACCTTTGTTTGAGGTACAATCACATTTTACCAGGCTCTCTTAGATCTTTTGTTGCTTTTAAATTGTGATAATTTGCATGTTGGTTTTATAGTTGTTCTGAGCCTTGAATTGTGTTCCATTTTGGAGCACAAGTTTGGGGGGGGGGGGTAATATTTAGACCTTTTGATAAAGTCAATTATGGAAATTCTGTTGCAGGTCCCATAATTCCCTTCTGACTCCAAAATTGGGTCGTTCATGTTCTTTTGGGTTTTGAAAAGAATGTATTGATGTTTTGATCCTAGTTTTGTTAACATGGATGTGTTCTGAGGCCGTTGGGAAAGGAAAGCTATAAAACAGTGATTTGGGGTATGCGCGGTCAGCCTAAAGGTAGGCTACCACTTTCCTTCTTTTAGATTGAGCTTGAATGTGTGAATACATGTTGATTAGAGTGAATTGGGGGCGGGTACCTTGTTGTTCTTATTTCCTTTCTTAGATACCATGTCTTAGGCTTGATCGACATCATTTTGGGTGTAGTCCCATGTATGTCGAGGTTATGCACTTACTTCTACCTTGTGAATTGACATGTATGTTTATGTTATGGTATATTTGAGCATGTTTGGCCTTATTCTAGTATTAGACTAATATTTGCCTTAGACTTAGTATACTTGTGGACCGTAGGCCTTATTTCTTCTTCGACGTTGTTTCAGACAGCTTAGCTCCTTCTAGATTGGAGTAGTAGACTTGAGTCTAATAGAATGAACCTTATTTTAGGCGGTGACTCAGTTTCTATGACCCATTATGATACTGAAGGTTTTGTGATTTCCTGGGTAACTTGGGATTGGATTGGTTCAGGCTTGGAGTCTTTTTTTAATTACTTGTGAGTGGACTTCATCCCACAATGGTACTGTTGATTGATTGTGATGAAATCCTTTTTAAAGTCTACACCCTCCAGGTTTACTTTTTCTAGTTAGACGGCTAACTCCCCTAGGTGTTTACAGGCTGGTTGGGCAGCCCCATTATTGGTTACTTCCAGTTTGAGGTTAATGCTCAACGTTCAAGGATGTTTCATCTTATTCAAGGCTGATGATCATGGTTCAAGGAAATCATTTTTTATTTGAGACCGATGCTCATAGTTTGAGGCTGTTACTTCTAATTTGAGGCTAATGGTCATCATTTGAGACTGCTACTTTCGGTTTAAGACTGATGTTTATTGTTTAAGGTCATTACCTCTGGTTAGAGGACACCTGTTAGGGTTTGAGGCCTATTTTATGCTTCTTGGATCTCGTTTCTCTGTACTTCATTTTTGTAGTTTAGATATTCCGTGTACCTGTCGGGCTTATAAGAGGCGTTTGGGTTTTAATTAAACTTACGGACGAATGTACCTTATGGGCTTATGGGATTTACTTAGGCTTAGTTTAGTTATTCTTAATTGTACTTCTGCTACGCTCATGTGCTTTGTTTAAAATCTATTATGACCTTTGTTTTTGTCTAGATTTTATCTTTACTCTTCTTTCTATGTTGGCCTATGATTCCTACTGAATACCTTTTTTTTGGTACTCATGCTACACTTTGCATCTATTTTGTGATGCAGGTCTCTGTTTCAGCTACCTATGGTGATCGTTAGTGCCATGGACAATTTTTTGATCAGAGGCAAGGGTGAGCACTTGTCGTTTTGGAGTTGCATGTCTCCTTCTATATGGTATAGCTAGTCATTTGTATTTTGAGACAAACTTTGATTTTGGTCAATTTTGAGACTTGTACATTTTTGTTAGAACAACTCTATACCAGTGACTTCCAGGTTCTGGGAGATATTTCATTGTATATTGTTTTGGTTTGCTTCTGCTCTTATCTTGTTATGTTGTTTAGATTATTGCTTCAGCTTATTTCTACACTTATACTCATTACTTGTCATTTTGGGTTACAAATTGACTTACCTACTAGTGGATTATAGTAGGTGCTATCATGACTCAAGGGATCAGGTCTTGACAAGTTTGTATCATAGGCTTAATTTCACCGGTCTCACTCTTACAGAGATAATACCTAGTAGACACCTGCAAAATAGTGCGGAGATGTTTGTATCCTATCTTTGAGAGGCTACAAGGTGTCGTTAGGATCTCTCTATTTTGTATCACTTTCGTGCTGTGTGTGTGTTATTGGTTTCATAAAATCTCACTTATTTCACTCTTTTTGCAAGATGACATGTATCCGTCATGCGGTGGCTTGAGGTAGGGGTCGACCTTAGAGAGAGAGGGATCTAGAGCAAGTAACATACCCTCAATAAACCCAATTTAAATACATTCGATGGGGCTAGGACAACCCAACCGCCACCCAGACCAGCTATGGCTCCATACCTTCAGACAACCATCACGCATCTTTTGACTATGCTTCGAAGGAATGCAACAGGCCCAGCTGTACAGTTTCACTTGCACCAGTACCGCGGTGTCAGCCTGCATCAGAGGCACCTCAAGTCCAGGTACCACCTAGGGGTACCCAACTCGTGATTGCGGCTAGAGCTTTGACGCTAGAGGAAAATGAGATGCTCGGAGTATTTCTCAGAGTTTTACCTCTGACGTTTTCGAGGGCTTTGGGTGAGAATTCCCATGAGTTTCTTACTACTTGCTGTGAGCTACTATATATATTGGGTCTAGTGGAGTTGAGAGGAAGTGATTTCACTGCTTATCAGCTAGATGGTCCAGCTAGACAGTAGTGGCACACTTTTATAGTTATTTGGCCAATCGGGTCTCTTCTGGTCACTTAGACCAAGGTTTTTTAGGCCATTTGGCTAGGTTCATCCCCCGCAGTTTAAAGATCACCCTTGACATTAGTTCTCCATGTTCGAACACAACTCTATGAACATGTATGAGTATGAGGTGAGGTTCCTTGACTTATTCTGCCACACTACTATAAATCTATCTACTGAACATGAGAGAGTTATGTGCTTTGCCCGTGGTTTCGGACTCCAATTGGAGATTGAGACCTAAGCTATGGTCTCCGTAGGCCACTCACTTCTTGATATAGTTGACCATGCTCGTACTATTGAGAGGCTTCGTTGTGAGGCCCATAGGGGAAGAGACAAAAAAAACTTGGTATGAGGGCAGCTATAGTGGTCCTGTTCTAGGTAGAAGGACTCCTATGATAGGCCCAGTCAGTGGTTTCAGTAGGGTCAGTCCCACTGACCTTTTCAGGCTTCAAAAAGTGACTGCATAGAAAGAGTGATGCTAACTCAAGTCAGATTTAAGATGGGTCTCAGTCATGTGCTTCAGGCCATGATGGTCGTTCTTCTGTAATTTGATCATCTCTATATTTTTTTGAGTGTGGGAAGATTCAGAAGGTGTTGATAGAGTCTCAGGGTTTGCAATATTTAATTCATCTGGGTGTAACCAAAATATAGTGGGTCTTGAGGAAACTTTATTGATGGCCAAGGATGAAGAGGGGCATAATAAAATATGTTTCTAAGTGTCAGAATTGCCAACAAGTAAAGTATAAGCACCAAAGGTCTGCAAGATTTCTTTAGAGAATGTCCATTCGTGAGTCGAAGCGAGAAATTATTTCCATGTACTTCCTGGGGAGACTCCTTTAAGATCTTGGGGAAGTATGACATAATCTGGATCATTATTGAAAGGTTGACTAAATCAACCCATTTCATTCTAGTTAGAGTAGCTTACAACTCTCAGCAGTTCACTAAGATTTATGTCAAGAAGATAGTAAGATTGCACGGTGTTCCCTTTTTAAATTATTCAGATAGAGGCACTGAGTTTACTTCTAAGTTCTGGGGAAAACTACCTGAAAAATTAGGCACCAAATTTACTTTCAACACAACCTTCCAATCTCAAACAAATGGTCAGTCAGAGAGGATGACTTTGGTGTTGGAAGACATGTTAAGAGTATGTGTGATTGACTTTGAAGGCCATTGAAATCAATTAGTACCATTATGTGAATTCTGTTACAACAACATTTATCACTCTAGTATAGATATGACACCATTTGAGGCACTTTATAGAAGTGGATGTAGATCACCTATAGGGTGGTTCGAGGCAAGTGATGTGAAGCCTTTGGGAGTTGACTTGGTAAGAGAGGATCAAACAAAGGTGAGAGGTATCCAGACTAAGATGTTGGCCACCTAGAGTACACAAAAGGAGTATGCATATGGTAAGGTAAGACACATGATATTTCAGGTTGGTGAACAGGTTCCACTGAAGGTGACACCAATTAAAGGGATTTTTTTTAGGAGATTTCTGAGTTTCTATCTCGTGTCAACCGCTATAGTGAGGGCGATTAATTCCTATAGCAAGTTATCCCGTGATGGGACACCACTATTGTGGTTTGGACTCGCTATAATGGGGTTAGTCACAGTAAATGCAGAAAATAGCCCCAAAAACCACCAATTATTGTCCAAGAGCATTTTGGGAACAAAAAGGACGACCTTGGGCGTTCTTCTCCAAATTACCACCAATTTCATCTGTAAAGGTAAGTAATTTACTCTACTACTATAGTTTTTGATTGTTAGGCCTTAGAATCCTTGGTGGGTGACTTTAGGGGAGAAATTGACTTGAGTTAATGGTGAAAAACCATGGTTTGAGTGCAACAATCATGAAATTGGCCTGAAGTTGGGATTTACTTATAGCCTAGTATAATTAGGCCATGATAGGTTAATTTTATATTATATTGTTACTTGTAGACCAAGAACATGCCAGGAATCTTAACAAAGAGAAGGATATGGTTCAATAGATCTCTCAAGGCTTGATTCGAGGTAGGTAATGATTGTTGTTTTGTCCAAGTTATGTTATGTATGCATGATAATTGTCTCTATAGTGGAACCTGTACAATGCATGTTGGAGAAAATATAAGAGTTGAATGTGAAATAATGATATGTTGAGAATCTCATTTTCATGCAATGAAGGTGTTTGTTTACTTGTATTTACTAGTGTGATTGTGATTGTGATTGTGTTTGTATGACTATCAGTTAGCTAGGGTACTACACTTGGTACATGATATATCTTGATTGGATAGGATACCATGTTCGGTACATATTATCATTTGGCTCGAGTACCATACTTGATATGAGATATCTTTCGGTTGGCTCGGGTACCACACCTTGTACAAGATATTATTGATTGGCTCGGGTACTATACTTGGTATGGAATAATGTTGGTTGGTTCAGGTACCACCCTTGAAACATGTTTGACTATTCTCTTATATGTTGGTTCCTTGAGTGAACCATACTTGTTTGTGATCATATGGAACATGGTTCATCTAAATTTTAAGTCAAGATTGGTGACTGAGAGTCTTGTTGTACTGCTTACTTGGTTGACTATGTGCTAGTTCTTACTATGTTTGGTTATGTGGTTACATTTATATCTTTGGAGCTGGACAATGATCCTATCAGTACACTATGGTCTGTCTACTGATATTGTACTTGCACTTTCTTTGTTGAGTATAAGACTTATTTAGGTGGCTGCTTTGCAACCTCAATTGTGATTTCCACATCATCTAAATCCAAAGTGAGCTACTTCCACTGAGCTGCCGTTGATTCATCATCTATTCGAACTTAAACTTTGGATTTGTTTTTCTTGTTTTGGGGGTTACATCCCCTTATTCTAAACTATGTAGAGTTTTGGTACATGATTTTCTGATTAAGGGGATATTTTCGCAAGTGTTTTCATACCTTAATTTTTAATTATGAATCTTGATTTCTTTTGCTTAAACTATCATTTTAGTTGTGGAGTTAATTACTAGTTGGTTGGTAGCTTGTTCTCCCATCCAAATTTTTAGTGTGGGTGATACTCACAGTTGGGCGGGATAATGACATTTTTGGTGCAAAATTGAATTTTGCAAAGGATGATCACATATTGGAGATGCGTCGGAGAAGTCATCTACGATGAGGTTGGATGGAGAATAAGAAAGATAAGAGAAGCAATGAAATAATTTTAGTTTTTAAAAATAAATATATTCTATAGACTATAATAAAAATGAATCAAATAATAATAATAAAAATCTAAAAGAATATATTTATGTAACAAAATCAAAAAATGTATTAAGCCCCCGACCTCATATTCCAGTGGAGGACAAAAGGAGAGAGGTTCAAACCATTGATAAATATCTCAAAAGAGAAGTAAAAGAGTAACGTAAATTTCATAACTTAATTTATAGAATTGATTTGTAAATTTTATGACTATTGTTTTGATATTGAGAGTTTAAAAAAAAGGCTATAAAAAATTACTCCCTCCATTTCATATTAATTGAATTGTTGAGACATTTTTTATTTTTCAAATTAACTTAATTGTTTAATTTGCAAGACTACTTTTAGAATGTTTTTCCAATTTTACCCTTCATTAGTTAGTATTGAAATTAGTTATTAATTAATATCTAGTTATTTTAATCATAATTTTGATAATAATTAATAAGGGTAAAAATTGAACGTTAATCCTAATTTATGTCTTAATCTTCTTTTCTAAAAGGGTGTGAAACACCTTAACAATTCAATTAATTTGAAATGGAGGGAGTATTTTTTAATCCATCACGAGCTAAACATGGATACCTTATGCGAAATCATGATATGAATAATTGAAATTGTGATTGGTTATCACTTGAATTTATTAGAATTCAAAATTTATGTATTTTAATTAAAAAGTTTGTATTGACTTATAGATATTGAGTTTAAGGATGGTGTGAATGGGAAATAGGAATGAATTAGAAATTGGGAAATGTTGGGGAACCAATTTGGAGGGAAAATGAAAAGTCATTTCTCCCATATAGGTAGAATAAAGGAAAAGGCTTGTCCTTATATTAGGAAACACTTCCTTTAGCTCTTAAAGGGTTAAGTAGAAGGTGCCCCCTCGTGCCTTCGTCGCCACTCGGCCTCGGCTTTGACTTCGAACTGAAAAGCCATCCTCCTAAGAAGAAGTCATGGGAAACTGGTTCAATTGTGGAAAACGTTGTCATAAGGCTATTGAATGTCAGGTTCCTAATAAGGACAAGAAGAAAGATCAACCAAATTTGGCTAAATCCAAAGAAGAGATGGGCAATCTATCCACTATTCTCTTGAAAGGAATTCATACCCCTTAGGAGTGATTCACATTAACATTTGTGATATGAAGTCAACACCATCTCATGGTGGGGAAAAGTATTTCATAACTTTTATTAACGATTGCACTAGATAATGTTATGTCTATTTGCTAAATGGTAAGGATGAAGCAATAAATGTATTTAGGTAGTATAAAACTGAAGGTTCAAAACCAGTTAGATAAAAAAATAAAAATGATTAGAAGTGATATAGGTGGAGAATATGAATCTCCGTTTGCAAATATATGTTTGGAAAATAGAATCATCCATCAAACTACTGCTCCTTACTCTCCTCAATCTAATAGAATTACAGAAAGGAAAAACCAAACTTTAAAGGAAATGATGAATGTTTTACTTATAAGTTTAGGTTTACCACAAAACTTGTGAGGGGAAGCTATCCTTACAGAAAATCGAATACTTAATAGAGTTCCTCACAGTGAGATACATGTTATTCCATATGAAAAATGAAAAAGTAGAAAACCCAACTTGAAATATTTCAAAGTGTTGGGGTGTCTAGCCAAAGTCAAAGTTCCTATACCTAAGAGGGTAAAAATAGGTCCTAAGACTGTGGACTGTGTATTCAAGGTATATGCCACAAATAGTAAAACATGTCAATTTCATAAGTCCAAACATCCAAATATTCATGACAATGCAGTAATAAAATCAGATAATGTTGAATTCTTTGAACATACCTATCCATATAAAACTAGACACGAATTATCTTGTAACGGGTCTAAACGACCTCGAGAAGAACCAAAAGAGAATGTGCCTAATGAAGAGAGTCCAAGGCATACTAAACGTCAAAAGACATCTATTTCATTTGGGTCTAATTTTGTAACATTCCTTCATGAAAATGAGCTTAAAACATTCAACAAAGCTATGTTGTCTACGTACTCAGCCTTTTGGAAATAGGCTATTAATAGTGAGATTGACTCAATCTCAAGCAACCATACTTGGAAGTTGGTTGATCTACCTCCAGGAAACAAACCTTTGGGTCCGAAATGGTTTTTCGAAAGGAAAATGAAAGATGATGGAAATATTGACAAATACAAAGCAAAACTTGTCGTCAAAAGCTATATATAGAAAAAAGGTCTTAATTATTTTGACACATACTCCCTAGTGACTAGGATTACATCAATTGGGATGTTAATTGCCCTAGCTGCAATATACGGTCTTAAAATCCATCAAATGGATGTGATAACCACCTTCTTGAATGAAGACTTGGAGGAAGAGATTTACATGGAACTGCCCGATGGCTTCGTAGTTCCTGGTAAAGAAAAGAAAATGAACAAACTTGTTAAGTCACTCAATGGACTAAAACAAGCACGGAAACAATGACATGCCAAGTTTGATCAAACCGTGTTGGAAAATGGATTTAAGATCAATGAATGTGATAAATGTGTTTACATTAAATATTTTCCAAATCAAGAGGTCATTGTATGCCTATATGTGGATGACATGCTGATAATTAGCAACGACATTGCTAACGTAAAAGCTACTAAGCGTAAGCTCGCTAGTAAGTTTTATATGAAAAATCCAAGAGTTTTCGATTTGATATTAGGAATTAAGATTCATAAAACTTCTCACGCTCTAGCATTGTTTCAATCTCATTATATTCAAAAGGTATCTGAAAAGTTCAAGTACTTGAATTTCAAAAGGGCAAAGACACCAATTAATGTGAACCTTGATCTTGCTAAGAATAAAGGTCAAAATCAGAGTATTGGGAAGTTTGATGTACCTCATGAACTTCACACGACCAGACATAGCCTGCTCTATAAGTAAACTGAGTCAATACGTAAGTAATCCCAATTAAAATCATCGGATGGCAATGAATAAGGTTTTTGGTACTTAGATGACACTCAAAACTATGCTTTGCATTACAACAAATATCTAGCAGTTTTTGAAGGATATAATGATGCAAATTGGATTACTGGGTCAACTGAAACTAAATCCACATGTGGATATGTTTTCACTATTGGTGGAGGAGAAATATCTTGGAAATCATCCAAACAAACATGTATAGCTCGCTCTACAATGGAGTCTAAATTCATAACCTTAGACAAGGTAGGTGAAGAAATTGAATAGCTCCAAAATTTCTTAGAAGATATTCCGTTTTGGCCCAAACCAATGGCCCATATATGCATACATTGTGATAATCAAGCTGCAATAGAAAGATTTGAAAATGTTATGTATAAAGGCAAGTTTTGTCACATACGACGGAGACAACTCTGTTAGACAACTACTCTCTAGTGGAATTATAACAACTAACTATGTAAATTCAAAGGATAATATGTCGGACCTACTTACAAAAGGCCTAACTACAGAGGGTGTAGAGAGATCACTGACCGGAATGTGACTATGGCTGAGGCAAGTCATCTTGGCGGTAACTCTACCTATTAGACTAGAGATCCCAAGATCTAGGTTCAAGGAGATCAAACAATGTCATAGATGACAATTCAAAATTGTCAAAAATTATTTTATCGTCCATTCTCATGATGAGACAATTTCAGTAAACACAATAAAAGCATTAGAACTTTTTAATGGTTTCTAAGTTTGATACAAGGTATATCAAATAGTGTATCTACGGGATAATACATATATAAATCACCTATGTAAGCGTGAAGTTTAGGTCACTTCAAGGAGAATTTGGTAAGGTCAGTTCTCTAAGAACTCATAAACCAAGATGTGTTCATGGCTGAAACGAACAAAATAATGAGAACCAAAAACAGTTCAAGGTTTTATTGTGTGACGTATGTTGTCTACGTATACACTAAAGCTCGACGGTTTAAAGGTATTGATTTCATATATCAGGACACTTCAGCCAATACTAAGTGTCAGCGATCATTAGTCAGTAATATAAGCCAATTAAATGAGTTAGGGTCGAATCCCACTGGGAGTGGTACATGTTTGAGAATCAAGAGCAAAGTACGAATATGTTCAAGTCAACAATAGGAATAGATATTTACGAATAAATATATAATTCAAATTAGGGGTGACACAAGTGTCAAATAACAGGGTTTGGTTTAATTATCAGCTACAACAACATCAAATAACACGAATTAACAAGTAACGAGACATGTTCTTGGGATGTGATTGGATTATAGGCTAAGGTAGACAAATGGGTGATTGCAACTAATAGTAAATAGCTATTAATCAGTGAATAAGCTAGACTTTAGTGGGGATAAATTTCATTTCGAACAATTTATCCCGAATCAAGTTGGTTTCTCTCGAACACCAACAAGCAGCAAATAAGAACAACCTACGCTTTAGTCCATTCACTCTCTCGAGCTGAATGTATGGAAAAGAATTTAGGATTCACTCTCTCGAGCTGAACCCATAACAACCCAATACCCATAGACCATCAATTCAGTAATCTTGGTTTCAAAATCTCTCTCTCGAGCAAGCTTAAAACACGAAGGTATAGTTGCGATCGCAACTACAACCCTTTAAATTATACTGACTGAAATCACTTTTAAACAATATTTAAACTATCAATTAACAATACCCATAAACTAAATCAACCCATAATCACATAATCACACCCCAAGAATTGGGGTTTTAGCTAGACATCATAAAAAGATAGAAATCATTACCAAATTTTGTTTCCATCAACTGGGTAAGATTAATTTCATCTTTACAAACATCAAAATTGAAGAATCTCAAAGACCTACTTCCAATTTCTAAAAAATGGAACTTCAATTCTTCAAAGCTAAGGAAAAGTTTTCTCTCCAAAACTCAGAGTTCTAACTCAAAAATTCCATATTATGAAAATTGATACTAAACTAAGAATTCAAAAATGTATATATAGTCACCAAAAATATGTTGCGAAAGACTATTCGACACAGTAAGTCGGGATCGTTGATCAACTCAGTGATCCGCCCTTTGGTCAATTTCATCTCCTTTTTGCTTTGGCCTTCAACATCCTCAAGTTCTGTAACTTTGGGCGATCCAACACTGCATTGTGGAACTGTTCGGCAACTCACCGACTGCTTTTTTCTATCGCCAACTTGATTTTCTCCTTCAGGGCTTGGCACACTGGAACTTTAGGCGAGGTAATAGTCATTCGGTGACTCGCCCAATGGATTAGGGGATTAACATGCCTTCTTTTCTTCGTTCTTTCAGCTGCCTTGTTCCTTTCTGCCCATTAGTGTCCATGCTTTGTTCCTCAATCCAAATACCTGGAAAACAAGGATTTTACATAAATCATTAGCATAAAATAAGAATTTGAGGACACTAAATCTGTCTAAATAAAGCCCTAAATGAGTCCAAATCGTGGACTCATCAACACCCCCAACTTAAACTTTTTCTTGTACTCAAGTAAAACTCAAGTTCAGCAGTTCAAAAAGGATGTCTTAAACAGTGCTACATAAGACTTAATCATGAATGCACACAAAAAAACTCAACTTACTCATGCAAGGATCAATTGTGCACTCAAAGATTCAAGTTGTGACTCACCATTATCAAAGATTCTCAAGTTCACAATACTTGCTTCAAATGCAAGTTCAAGCTCAACAAAGGTACTCATATGCCCTCACAGAAAGAATGATTCCATATTCACACACAATGGTTCAATAATTTATAGCTCCGGAATCAAATGCAACAGTCACAATCACAAAGATGAACACAATGCATGATTTCACCCATAGATTTGCCCTTATTTTCCAACCAACAATTGTTGCAGCTCACTCAAGATCAAAAAGGTCTTTTCAAGCCTTGTTACGGGGTTGAGTGCAAATGTATGGTCATTTAGGCTCAATGATTGTAATCCTCATGAAATGTGATATGAACACTTCTTTCTTCCCTTTTATTCATCATTTTTCACTCATGCTCACAAGTCACCCTATTATTTACTTTCCATGGACTGTTGGACACCCCATTTCTTTTTGCATTTTCACAACTTTATTCCACAACATTTTCATTCTTTTTTTTTTAGTATGGAGGGGTTCCATCTTTCTCAAAACTATGGGTCAAAGGGGACTTCTTTGCATTTATTGATTTACCTTCTCTTTTCACCTCACCCCCAACTTAGGCTTTTGGCCTAAGTTGGCTATTCAAGCAAACCACAAATCATGAGGATTATGGGTAATGGATAAAGAAAGGTCACAATTCCATCAAGTTTCTTCCAAGGAAAGGGTTAAGGCTCAAGGGTGTTCAAGCAAGGATCTCACACTCACAAGGTTGGCCAAAAAAGAGGTATAATGTCGAATTGTTTTACACTCTTCAAAGTTGACTAAGATCATTTCAAGAGATTGCATCACATAGTCAACCGGACCAACGAGGCAAATTCTAGGTATCATCACACATAGTTCACGATAAGCTCATCACACACAAGGCATTGACATCAATATCAAACAAGACTGCACACTTTTGCTAGTGTGCAATGCTCATCACAAGAGACTCAATTTGATTATTAGCTAGTCACAATGAGATGCAAAAAGTTCATATATTGCCTATGCAACTTCATTTGGCCTCATCGTAGCCGCACATTCATTTATGCTCGATTATGATCACTATTTAAGTCATCGGTATTGATCAAGACCGATACTCAAATTTGTAAGAGAACAACCATATTCAAACACAAACAAGAGGTATCATACAGTTTTTCAAAAGGGTCCAAAAATCATTTACAATTAAAAACAAGGAGCCGCAAGTTCAATCATCTACAAAATGTAGTATCAACACAATTAATAGCTCAAAAACCCAAATATATAGACAGAATTCAATAGTCACAAAAGATGGGCCTCACCCCACTACAAAAAAAGCTATTTTTTCCTCAAATGCAAGCAAAATATCCAAAAGTCAATAAAAACATAAGACAGAGAGGGAGGTAAAAGGGGATCCTATTTACACAGTCGCTCTATTTGTCGGTGCATCAGTACCCGGAGTATCACTCTGAATTTGGGGATTTGTACCTAGGGTCACATCAATAGTACCAGCTCTACTAGGGTCAGCCATGGGTGTATCTGCCAAAGAAGCCTGCACAACTGCATCTACCATGGCCTCCTTAGTCTCTGTAAGGCCATCGTAAGAAGCCTCCTCAACAACCCCAAGCATCTCATCATCCGTCTCCGCCTCAGACTCAGGATCAACTGCCTCCTCTCCTCGAATATCAACTCCGGTGGTAGCCAAAGACATGTCAGGCTTAATTGGCATATCTGGGATCTCCACCGCCCTGAAGATCATGGACATATCGGTGGACTTCTGCTGGTCCACATCTCTCCTCAGTACAGCAAAAGTGGCCTTTAGAGCCGCCACCTCCTTAGTGGCCCCTTGGCCATACTCATAAACCACTATCCTAGCCATAAGGGCATCAATAGTAGCACTCAATGGTGTCACAACATCAACGAGGGTTGTCTGAATCATGTCCTAAATGGAGGTCTCAAGTCTGGCTGCACGGCGATCAGCAGAATGGGCTAACAGCCCCATCCGTACTAATGCAGCCTGAGTGAGAGGGGCCCGGGAAACAACATCAGTGGGAGATCTAGGTCTAGGAGGCAATGGAGTAGCAGAAGGACTAGGAGTATCAGAAGGATCAGCACTAGAAGTACCAGAAGGCCCAGGGGACGGAGTAGGAAAATGTGCCTCTGCAGGTAATGCATCTGTATCCACCACCGGAGAAGAGTCCACAGGGGCTGCCTTTTTTTTCTTCGCCTCATCTTTCAAGTACTCCGCCTCAATCTTCCGGATGTTGGTAAAAGATGTAGGAATCACCTTCACATCTTTCTTCTCATCTTTAGGCCGAGCCTGTCTGCACAACTCGATGATCAACACCAAAAATGGGAGGGAAGTCTGGCGCTGCTTGGCCCGCATAAGCATCTCCTTTGCAATGACCATTCCCAAGTTCAGCCTTGTCCCCGCAATGATACAGCCTAGGCAGGCTGCTTTGGCGTGGCGGAGAATAGACTCGTTTTGAAATGGCATGATCGTGCTGTTGATGAAAACAAGCCAATACCTTGCTACCACATTTAGGTCCTTCTTTTCAATAGCTGCTCCGACATCTAACCACTTGGGAGTGCCATTTGATATCAACGGAGCCAACCACTTCTTCATGTTCTCCAGCATCTTTGTCCTGATCTTGTATTGACAGTCGTCCTCAAGTCTCATAGTGCATTCTAAGACAACATTAATGGCAGCAAAATCACACTACACCTTCTTTCCCCTAACAACCACGTAGTCAAGTCAACTGGCATGAATTTTTCTATCGGCTTCTTCCCTTGTGGTACTAGTGCAGTGCTCCGTAGGCAGTGTAGAACTCCTGGACCCAATTGGGAATGTAAGGAACTCAGGGTCGAGTGAACAACTGGAACTTGTGTGACGTTAGGCAATTCATTATCTCCGGGTACCTGTCAATAACCCTATCAATGGACAACCTCTTTTCTTGGATAATGGTCCTCAGCCCCTCGATCTTCAGTCTGTTTATACTGGCGGTGCTAGGACCATAACTTGTGCTGGAGAAGGGGGAGGAGTAGGGAGCTGAGATGTCTTGATCCTAGACGGATTATTTAGCTTCTTCAAACATAGCTCTGCCCTCTGTGCTGCTACTAACTCATTCTCAGGCTTAGAAGTGGCAGCTTGATGCTCCTGGTGCTCACTCTCACTCTCAGAAGTGGCGAAGTGAGTAACGTAGATACTGTCACTGTCGGAGTTGCCCTCCGGTGACATATGTGCTTTTCCTTTGCCCTTTCCTTTCCCACCATTTATGGGAAGTTTGGTGGCCTTGGCCCTGGATGCAGTTCCATCCTCGTTAATTTTTATCCCTCTGCCTTCTTACGGGGTGGCATGCCCCTGCCAACAACCTTTGGTCTAGCCATGTCTGCAAAAACATCAAAAAAAGTTAGAAACAGTTCAAGCAAAAGCACAGAAAAGTAGTTGTAGATAGACTTGCCGAGCCAGTCGGCGAGTCATCGAATCACTTTGGCGAGCCAAGTCAGACACGCCGAAAGGATTGGCTCAAAAATTTCTCAGACAAATAGTATGTCAGCGATGGGAAGGGACTTTCGGCAAATCACCGATAGCATTCGGCGAGCAAAGATCAGTCTGCCGAAAGTTAAAGTGCATTTAAGGATTAGGGGTGCAGACAAAGGGCGATGAAGGAAGACCTTCGGCGAACTCAGGCTTCTCGCCGAAATATACAAAACTTTTTTCAAGATAAAGCATGATATTAAAGGCGATGAGGGGATCTTCGGCGAACCACCGAGTGGTTCGGCAAGCTCGACCCAGCTCGCCAAACGACCTAACGTGCCAACTTTCAACCCTATTTCCCAAATTCAACCCTACAACCCCCAAAACCAAAATCAAAACATGCACTGTTATAGTTAAGCTAAGACCCATTACACCCATACCCCCGGGATACTCAGACTTCACCCGGTTTGGCCAAATTTGGCCATTTGCCGACTTTTTCCTTTAGGAATAACGTCAATCGCTCTATCATTGGGCAAATCGCATCATTTGGCACAAATGTGGGTTACTTAGAATTCATCCAAATAGACCCAACAACATGCAAGCACAACCCCACAATTTTGATCAATTCTAAGCACAAAAAACTCTGGAATTCAATAATAAAGGCAATACGGGCAAAATGTTCAAATTAAAACAGGCACACACATATGCAATTACGATTAGAGAGGCCCATCACACATCATTATGATAAAAATCATTTGCAAAAGAGTCAAAATCACTAAATTAGGATTCGGGGTTCGAAAAACCAACCTTAGACGCCGATTAAACAAGTTTAAATGCTAGGCAACAAATAAATCCAACTTCAAACACAAATTCGACAACTAAAATATGATAAGAGTGGAAGAAATATAGTTTATTGTGCGGGTGTGAGTCTGGGAAGTTCAAAAGTGAGGGAAAGTGAAAGAGTTTGAAAGTTTAACTCTTTGGCCTTTAAAAACCGTCCAGTTCTCGCCCATTCAATGGCATTAGTATTGCTCGCCGACCCACTCAGTGACACGCCGAGTGGGCACTTACCTCGCTGAGTTTTACAGGACCTCTAGTTATTGTGGGGGTCCAAATGGTGGACAAAGTCATATTCACCGACCTGGTCGGCGATTTGCCAATATGCTCCTGGGCTCGTAATGTTTTATAGACTTCAATTTAAAAATACCTTGAGTCCAACGGCGGTCTAAGTCGGGCTCACCAAGCTCTTCGGTGAGTCACCGACTGGACTTTTAGCTCGTCAACCTACACTTTTCAAACACCTTCCACACTTTGACCTGCAGATTCAACACACCATTATTTCAAACTTAAAAAGAAAGCAAATAAAACTTGGGTTGCCTCCCAAGCAATGCCTTAGTTAACGTCTCGGCATGATACAAATCCACACTCAGACCTCATATTAGGGTTGGCCATAGTATCACTATGCAAACCCCCTTGCTATCTCGGATTGAGATGAGACGATATATGACCCATTTGGGTCTCTAACTGCTTAATCGAGACAGAATGGGAGGTAACAGTCTGGCTAAGGGTCGACACATCTTCTTTTATTTCTTTCAAAATCTTGTCTGACCCCTCAACTTTGTTGAGGATATGAGAAAGCATATCCTCAGATTAGTCACCTTCCGAATCCTTTGGCTTTTGACAATCATGGGGAGGCACATACCTACCCTTCTCCCCATCCTTCCAATTGGGATTTTGATCCCTCCACTCTCTATCATTATCCTTCCTACCTTCATTCATGTTCCAACCTTGGTTACCACCCTATCTCGAGTAGTTTAAACGATAACCACCACCTTGGTTGGCTAGGAAATTCACCTCTTCATTATACAATTCTTCGAACTTGGCTTTTTCGGGATTCACACACCCAACACCCATGATATTGACACTTCGAGCACCAGCTCCGATGACATTTTTAGACAAAATTTCAAGTTGCGTCATGATCTTGGCCATGTTTTGGTCCCTCTCTTGATCTTTCCCATCTGCTCCTTGGTCAACTTGAATAAGAGAGGAGAGACCTAGTCTTCACAAGTGTACCATGCCCGGTTGATTATGGTGATGCCATCCACGAGCTGAGTTGTTATCACATAAGGTTGCTGCATCAAATCTCCAGGAGAAAGTTGGTCAGCAACACCCTTGCTTATCGAGTCAAGGCTCTGGTAAAAATACTACAGCAACACGTTGTCAAGCAAGCCATGAGTTGGGCATTGGAGCACCAACTTCTTGAATCACAGCCAAGTCTCATAAATTGGCTCACCCTCCAACCGCTTAAAGCTCTGATTGATGTCCCGAAGAGTCATCATTTTTGAAGAAGGGAAAAATCACACTTGAAATACGATGACCAGCTCCTCCCACGAAGTGATTGATTCACATGGAAATTCATCCAGCCACCTACATGTTTCTCCCATCAAAAGGAATGGGAGCAACCTCAATCAAACCGACTCTTGGGACATGTTCTTGAAGGAGAACGGTCCGCAAACATCCACAAAGTTTCTAATATGTTCATGGGGATCCTCATGAGCCAAACCACCGAACAACTCCTTTAATTGCAAGAGTTGTAACATAGTACTTATAATATGGAACACCGTATTCACTTCAACCGGAGGTAAGAGAATGGTACCAATTCCACCCATAAGATGGTAGTCATTAGCATTAGGCTCGTTGAAGTTTCCAATGTCATCTTGGTGGCCTACTTGGCTACAATTGCTTCTGTTCATACTCATACTTCCTATTTCACTACGCAAACAAGAAAAACAAAAATAAAATTAAGTAAGTTCAACTACGACTAACAAGAACATAATTTATCTTAGCTAAAGATTCGCAACCAACACCACTGTAACGACCCGTAAAACAAATAAGTGAAACTAGAGCCTAACTAGTGTGTTTTTGAGTTGATTTGAGGTTTGAGGGTGTAAGATGTTATTCCTAGCTATGTTTGAGGGGTTTAGGGGTTAGACTTCAAGGTATGACTCCCCAAGGAAAACCCTAGGGGTCTTTATGGAGGACCCTAAAGCCTAACCCCCAAACCTCCCCAAAACTACCCTAACTAGCCCAACTTAGTGAACCACGGATGAGACCTACGGGTTGTAGGTTTATCCACACTTTGTGGTCTTGATCCGTAGGTCAAGGCCTTCAAGAACAATCCCTATCCATGAACCACAGACTGCCAAGATGGTCCATGGACCCATCCATTATCCATGGATTGGGTCCGTGGTCCATCACTGTAAAAGTTGTCTTGGGTTTGACTAAGGCAAGAGTGTTTTGGTAAATTTCTTTTCTAATCTATTAAGTTGAGGGACGGTTATTTTGGGTTAATTATGGTATTTTAAGAGTATTAAAAGTAAACTCTATTTTCCAATTGATTAGTTCAAAACTCAAATACAAACCCACCTCTCTTCTCAAAAGTTCTCTCTCTAGAAACCTCCATTGGAAGTGAAGGATTCAAGCTCTCAAGGTCAAATCTTCAAGTTTTTTGAAGGTATTTTCGTGGTATTATTCAATAAAAGGTATGGTGGTCTTCATCCTTGACTTAGTTTATTTCAAGGAGCTTATTTCAAAGTTGATTTGAAGTCCCTAATGTTTTCCCCAAAACCCTAGTTTTCAATCTATGCATGGGTTCGATTCTAAACTATTTTCAAAGGCTTTATTGCATTGAATTATTAATGAATTATGGATTTAAAGATTAATTAAGATGATTTATTCCTTGAACCCATGTTTTCCCCAAAATTCTTAAGTTGTGATTTGTGATTAGGATTTGATTAATTATGAAGTATGTGAATTGTTATGTTTATACAGATATAGAATGTTGAAATTATGTTATTACTCTTGCCTAATTGTATTGATCTAAGGTGTGTGGGTTAAGGTGATCCATGGCCTTGAAAGGCAAGGTATGAAGGTTAAGGTATGATTATGATGTGAAGGATGTGTATGTGAATTCAATGATAGTATGATGATTATGTTTAGAATGTAATTGTGTTGTGAGTGAAAGCATATTCTCAATTAACACTCATGAATAATGATGATTTAATGTGAATGGTTTTCTCTTATGTATTGTACATCTTGAATTGGTAGACTTAGGCATCATTTTCTTGTATAAATGGAAGTAATGTGATAGTGATATCTTGAATTAGTAGGCTTATGCATACTATTCTCATATAATGAATGTATCTTGACTTAATGTCTTAATGTCTTAAATTGGTAGCCTTTCATGAATGAATGAATGATGAAGTATTCTAGGCTAAACCTTGGATCGTTAGACCTAATGTTGGTGGCCCTTCATGATGAATCTAGGAACTAATGTGATGTTAAAACCTTGAAGAGGTAGACCAAATGTTGGTGGCCCTTTCATGTATAAAATAATGACCTTGTAGCAGTAGCCCCTATGTTTATGACACCCTTCTTGGAAAGTCAATGAGCTATCCTTAATGTACCTCGAATCGGTAGACCTAATAGTGGTAGCCCTTTCTTTTGTAATGTACTTTAGGTTGGTAGGCCTAATGTTGGCGGCCCTCTCAAGTACAATAATGTTAATGAAAATGAACTACTCTATGGGAATGGAGGCTAAGCACCGAGTGAATATGGTAAGATGGAAGTTCTCACTACATTACACCAGATTTCAACGAACATCTTTCTTATCCAATAACTATGTGCCCACATAGGATATTAGCTAGTGGATTCCATCCAAGCTAAAATGTTACTGGTTCTCCTTAGGCAAGTAGACCACCTCTTTACGGTGTGGGGAACTATGACACCGAATTCCATGATTTAGATCTCATGGTCTATGTCGGTTAAAGCCTATTCCTATCATGTGAGATGTGCATTATGGTTTCTTGATGAGCTCTATGAAGTGTGGATGTTAGTATGGGATGTCATCCATGCATTGCACGAGTGGGCTTTGAGAGGGTCATAGTGAGTTCTCTAAGTCTTAATGACTAATGTATGAATGCGTCCTAAATGAAGCTAATGAAGAATGTTGACTCTTATATAAGTTTAAATGAGATGATGTATGTTATACTTGGATTGTATTATGAGTTACTTCCTTGTTATGGCTTAATGAGTTCGAATTTGCCTTGCCTATGGTGACTTTAAAGGAGTACTTAGTGTGAATAGTAGTATGGGATGCTACTTGCACATTGCACAAGTATGACTTAAAGTTATCCTAGGTTATGGTCCTTATGTGATGATATGACTTATGAAAGGTTTATGTCTTTTATGTATGAGTATTGTGTAAAGATGAAAAGGGTGAATGGTAAGTTCACTTTTGGTGACCTTAAGGTGGTACTTTAGTGTGGATGGTGGTATGGGACGCTATCCATACATTTCACAAAGTGTATCTTGTGGGTTACTTAAGGTGAAGGCTAAAAGTAAATGTTGTGGTTTATATGGTTGATTTTCTCATGTGAAGAAATGACTTGTATATTGGTTATGTTTGAATATTATGCCTCTTGTACTTATGTTCATGAAGTTTTATCAAAATGGCATAAAAGCATGACTTTAAAATAAAATGTCTGTTTTAAGCATGGTTTTTGCATGGCTATCATACTTAGTACTTAATTGTGCTAACCCATTCTTCTGCATGTTTTACTACAAGTGTAGGTTTTGGCTAGTAAGTTATTTTCTCTCTAGTTGAAGCTTGGATTTGAGGTTCTCCAAGATTAAGTGGTATGTCCTCATAGATCGAGGATAAGTACCTGATGTTTCCATTTCTTTCATGTAAAAAACTATTGTTAGACTTTTCGATTGTAAAGGGTCGTGTCCATACTTAGGTTTCAGATGTTGTTTTAAGAAGGCCATGTGAGACAATAGACTTACGTCGTGTTTTTTTTAAGAGTTTTAAATGAGTTTTTTTATTGTATGGTTTTAAATAAAGTTTTAATCTGTACTATTTCTCTTATCAAATGCAATGAAATGTTATGATGCTTGTATGAGACCCCTTCGGGGTCAAGTACACCGCGTTGCATCTAGGGGCTAGCCTTGGGTCGTGACGAACATGATATCAGAGCACAAGATTTTGGAAATGGTTTTTAGGATTGATGTCTCCTAAGCCACGTTTAGTAAAGTCTTGTTCATCGGTATGAGTTGCGACACATCTATGAGCGAGAGGCTATAGAACGTTAGGATGTTACACTTCTTTCATATTCTTCAAGTCGTGCCATAGAGTTTAACTCTAGAATGTCTTTCTTTTATTCCTTATCCAATGGTCTTTAGGGTATGACCATTTGGAAGGGTTATACTAGGAGAAGTGAGGGAGAAGGGTTGGTTGTGATGCCAATTATAGCCATGTGACTTGTTAGATTAGAGGTGTATTGAGTTGGAGAAGTTTAGACCTGATGTGGTAGACTCATATGAGACCTTAAGTGGTGTTGGTAAGGTTTTTTGTCAGCAAGAGTTGCGTAATGAGGACCTTCCTAGTTTAAAAGCTCTGGTAAGTGATAGTTCCTTATGGTTGTGAATGTTGTATTGAGGTTCCTATGATGTTTTCATGTTAGTCTTAGATGGGTTTTCTCCTAAGTCGGGGGGGGGGGATAGTATGTTGAATAGTAAGGTTGTTGAGAGTTTCGATATCCTTATCTCTTTCCTTCTATTCTTATTCAAGCTTGATACCAAGAGTTCCTTGTAGCTTGTTTCATTTTTTGGGAGTCATGTGTGATTAGGTGCTTCCATGGTCTCCTTATGTTATGCATGTTCTAGTTGAATTCTCGTTTATATGAGAAAGTGGGTTTTCATGAATTATGTTCCTCATGTTAATGTGCATTTATATGAGTTGTCTATATGCTTCATGAGGTATATTGTTGAACATGCCTAATGTGTTTTTATGAAGAAATTGCATATCATGCTTAATGATCTCATGATGAGCATGATTTGAGTTGGAGAAGGTAATTTCTCCAATGTAATGAGAAATGTTGAAGTTTTTATACATAATGAGTTTGTAGATGAAGTTCCTACTTGCTTGAATTGCATTGAGCTTTTTTTTTTTATGTGGAGTTGATGTTGCATCCTAGTTTTGTGCATTGTTTATGATGTTGCATGCATGATGGGCTGCTAGTCTTGAGTCGTTAATCCATTAATGTGTTTAAAGTGTCATTTGAGGACGAATGTTCCTAATTGGGGGATAATGTAACGACTCGTAAAATGAATAAATGAAACTAGAGCCTAACTAGTGTGTCTTTGAGTTGATGTGAGGTTTGAGGGTGTAAAATGTTGTCCCAGGCTATGGTTGAGGGGTTTAGGGGTTAAGCGTCAAGGTACGACTCCCCAAGGACAACCCTAGGGGTCCTTGAGGAGGACCCTAAAGCCTAACCCCCAAACCTCCCCAAAACTGCCCTAACTAGCCCAACTTGGTGAACCAAGGATGAGACCTATGGGGCATAGGTCCATCCACGCCTCGTGGTATTGATCCGTAGGTCAAGGCCTTCAAGACCAAGCCCCAACCATGAACTACAGACAATCATGACGGTCTGTCGATTGGGTCCATGGTCCATCACTGCAAAAGTTGTCTTGGGTTCGACTAAGGAAATGATGTTTCAGTAAATTGCTTTTATGATCTATTAAGTTGAGGGACAGTTATTTTGGGTTAATTATGGTATTTTAAGAGTACTAAAAGTATTAAAATCTATTTTCCAATTTATTATTTCAAAACCCAAATACAAAAACACCTATCTTCTCAAAAGTTCTCTCTTTGGAAATCTCCATTAGAGGTGAATGATTCAAGCTCTCAAGGTCAAATCTTAAAGTTTTTTCAGGTGATTTTCATGGGATTCTTCCATAAAAGTTATGGTGATCTTCATTCTTGACTAAGTTTCTTTCAAGGAGCCAATTTCAAAGTTGATTTCAAGTCCCCAATGTTTACCCCAAAACCCTAGTTTTCAATCTATACATGGGTTCGATTCAAAACTATTTTCAAAGGCTTTATTGCATTGAATTATGAATGAATTGTGGATTTAAAGATGAATTAAGATGATTTCTTCCTTGAACCCATATTTTCCCCCAAATTCTTAAGTTGTGATTTGTGATTGGGATTTGATTGATTATGAAGTATGTGAATTGTTATGTTTATACGGATATAGAATGTTGAAATTATGTTATTACTCTTGCCTAATTGTGCTGATCTAAGGTGTGTGGGTTAAGGTGACCCATGGCCTTGAAAGGCAAGGTATGAAGGTTAAGGTATGATTATGATGTGAAGGATGTGTATGTGAATTCAATGATAGTATGGTGATTATGTTTAGAATGTAATAGTGTTGTGAGTAAAAGCATATTATCAATTAACACTCATGAATGATGATGATGGAATGTGAAGGGTTTTGTCCTATGTATTGTATATTTTGAATTGGTAGGCTTAGGCATCCTTTTCTTGTATAAATGGAAGTAATCTGATTGTGATATCTTGAATTGGTAGGCTTGTGCATCCTTTTCTTGTATAATGAATGTATCTTGACTTAATGTCTTAAAGTCTTGAATTGGTATCCTTTCATGAATGAATGAATGAATGAATGAAGGATGAAGTATTCTAGGCTAAACCTTGGATCGGTAGACCTAATGTTGGTGGCCCTTGATGATGAATCTAGGAACTAATGTTATGTTAAAACGTTAAAGCGGAAGACCTAATTTTGGTGTCCCTTTCATGTGTGAAATGATGACCTTGTATCGGTTGACCCTATGTTTATGGCACCCTTCTTGGAAAGTCGATGAGCTATCCTTAATGTACCTCGAATCGGTAGACCTAATGGTGGTGGCCCTTTCTTGTGTAATGTACTTTGGGTCGGTAGGTCTAATGTTGGTGGCCCTCTTAAGTACAATAATGTTAATAAAATGAACTACTCTATGGGAATAAAGGCTAAGCACCGAGTGGATATGGTAAGATGGAAGTTCTCCCTACGTTAGGCCAGATTTCAATAAACATCTTTCTTATCCCATAACTATGTGCCCACATAGGATATTAGCTAGTGGATTCCATCCAAGCTAAAATGTTACTGATCCTACCTTAGGTAAGTAGACCATCTTTTTACTGTGTGGGGAAATATGACACCGGATTCCATGATTTAGCTCTCATGGTCTATGTCGGTTAATGCCTATTTCCATCATGTGAGATATGCATTATGGTTTCCTAATGACGTCTATGAAGTGTGGGTGGTAGTATGGGATGCCATCCATGCATTGCACAAGTAGGCTTTGAGAGGGTCATAGTGAGTTCTCTAAGTCTTAATGGCTAATGTATGAATGTGTCCTAAATGAAGCTAATGAAGAATGTTGACTCATATATATGTTTAAATGAGATGATGTATGTTATACTTGGATTGTATTATGAGTTACTTCCTTGTTATGGCTTAATGAGTTCGAATTTGCCTTGCCTATGGTGACTTTAAAGGAGTACTTAGTGTGAATAGTAGTATGGGATGCTACTTGCACATTGCACAAGTATGACTTAAAGTTGTCCTAGGTTATGGTCCTTATGTGATGATATGACTTATGAAAGGTTTATGTCTTTTATGTATGAGTATTGTGTAAAAATGAAAAGGGTGAATGGTAAGTTCACTTTTGGTGACCTTAAGGTGGTACTTTAGTGTGGATGGTGGTATGGGACGCTATCCATACATTTCACAAAGTGTAGCTTGAGCGTTACTTGAGGTGAAGACATAAAGTAAAGGTTATGGTTTATATGGTTGATTATGTTCTAATGTGAAGAAATGACTTGTATGTTGGTTATGTTTAAATATTATGTCTCTTATACTTATGTTCTTGAAGTTTTATCAAAATGGCATAAAAGCATGACTTTCAAATAAAATGTTCATTTTAAACACGAGTTTTGCATGGCTATCATACTTAGTACTTAATTGTGCTAACCCATTCTTCTTCATGCTTTACTACAAGTGTAGGTTCCGACTAGTGAGTTATTTTCTCTCTAGTTGAAGCTTGGATTTGACATTCACCAAGACTAAGTGGTATGTCCTCATAGATTGAGGACAAGTACTTGATACTTCCATTTTTTTCATGTAAAAGAATATTTTTAGACTTTTTGATTGTAAAGGGCCGTGTCCCTACTAATATTTTGGATGTTATTTTTAGATGGCCATGAGAGACAATAGACTTCCGCTTTGTTTTTTTTCAAGAGTTTTAAATGAGTCTTTTGATTGTATGGTTTTAAATACAATTTTAATTTCATACTATTTCTCTTATCGATTGCAATGAAATGCTATGAGGATTGTTTGAGACCCCTTCAGGGTAAAGTACGCCGTGTCACATCTAGGGGTTAGCCTTGGGTCATGACAACCACTCCCTAGCAGTGGCGACATTTTGATTTCATGTATCATGACACTTTATTCAATACTAAGTGTCAATGATCGTTATTCAGTAATATAACCCAACTAAATGAGTTGGGGTCGAATCCCACAAGGAGTGGTACGTGTTTGAGAATCAAGAGCAAAGTACGTATATGTTCAAGTCAACCATAGGAATATATGTTTATGAATAAAAACATAATTCAAATTAGGGGTGATACAAGTGTAAAACAGCAGGGTTTGGTTTTAATTATCAGCTACAACAACAACAAATAACATGAATTAACAAGTAATGAGACGAGTTCTTGGGATGTGATTGGATTATAGGCTAAGGTAGACAAATGGGTGATTGCAACTAATAGTTAATAGTTGTAAATCACTGAATAAGCTAGACTTTAGTGGGGATAAACTTTCTCTCAAACAATTTACCCTGAATCAAGTTGGTTTCTCTCGAACACCAACAAACTAAGCAGCAAATAAGAACAACCTACGCTTTAGTCCATTCACTCTCTTGAGATGAATGTGTGGAAAAGGGTTTAGGCTTCACTCTCTCGAGCTGAACCCATGACAACCCAATACCCACAGACCATCAATTCAGTAATCTTGGTTTTAAAATCTCTCTCTCGAGCAAGCCAAAAACACGAAGGTAGAGTTGCATTTGCAACTACAACCCTTTAAATTAAATCACAATTACTGATTGAAATCACTTTTAAACAACATTTAAACTATCAATTAGCAATATCCATAAACTAAATCAACCCATAATGACACACCAAGAATTGGGGTTTTAGCTAGACATCATAAAAAGATAGAAATCATTATCAAATTGTGTTTCCATCAACTGTGTAAGATTAATTTCGTCTTTACAAAGATCAAAATTGAAGAATCTCAAAAACCCACTTCCAATTTCTCAAAAATGGAAAACTTCAATTCTTCAAAGCTAAGGAAAAGTTTTGTCTCCAAAACTAAGAGTTCTTACTCAAAAATTCTATATTATGAAAACTGATACTAAACTAAGAATTCAAAAATGTATTTATAGTGGCCAAAAATATGCTGCGAAGGACTATTCGGTGCAGTAAGTCGAGATCGCCGATCAACTCGGCAATCCACCCTTTGGTTAATTTCATTTCCTTTTTGCTTTGGCCTTCAGCATCCTCAAGTTCTGTAACTTTGGGTGATCCAACACTGCATCGCGGAACCGTTCGGTGAATCGCTGAATGCTCCTTTCTCTCACCGACTTGATTTTCTCCTTCAGGGCTTGGCACACTGGAACTTTAAGTGAGGTAGTAGTCATTCAGTGACTCACCCACTGGATTAGGCGATCAACATGCCTTCTTTTCTTCGTTCTTTCAACTGCCTTGTTCCTTTTTGCCCATTAGTGTCCATGCTTTGTTCCTCAATCCAAATACCTGGAAAACAAGGATTTCACATCAATTATTAGCACAAAATAAGTATTTTAGGACACTAAATCTATCCAAATAAAGCCTAAATGAGTCCAAATTATGGACTCATCAGGTATCAAATCTACCAATTCACTGAGTATATCCCATATATGTTTACTACGGAAAGTTCAAAGAGAAACCTACTTATCCAAATACAATTAATTCTTACTTATGAGACACACAAGTTTTTCATACATATTTTTTAACGATAGTAATTCCCCTTAATGTGGGGGATTGTTGAGTTTAAGAAAAGAATGAATGGGAAATAGGAATAAATGAGAAATTGAGTAATGTGGAGGAACCAATCTGGAGGGAAAATGAAAAGTCATTTCTCCCGTATTGGTAGAAAAAGAAAAGGTTTGTCCTTATACTAGGAAACACATCCTTTATCTCTTAAAAGGTTAAGTAGAAGGTGCCCCCTCGCGCCGTCATCGTCGCTTGCTCGGCCTCAACTTTGGCTTTGATTTTGTCAAATAATGTGATTGATTGATAATTTTATAGGCAAAATTTATCTAATAAATCTCATTAATTAATTTTCTCTTTCTTAAAATTAATTCAGAATGTTAATTAATTAATTAACAACATTAATTTCACGTAACAAAATTGTTTGAAAATTGGCGTAATGGTAAAGTCGCTCAGAAGGGACTTGTTCCTTCCGAGCAAATACTTCTTTTTCCAAAAAGACACAAACGTTCTTAACAGACATGTCACGCCCCGAGCCTACACCCTGTGCAGAACTAGCACGCGAGAACCATTGTTGGCCCCAAGCGAACTCTTGGCCTGGCTAGACTCTCAGTGGAAGATTTTAAGCATTAATAAGAGAATTCAAATGCAATATAAACTCAATTGTCTCAAACTAAACTTAGAATGTTTTAGAAATAAACATTCAACTTAGCCAAAGTGGCAACTCAAGTCTTAACATAAACAACTGAAAATGGAAAGACTAAAGAACAAATAACTAACTATCTATGAAGCCTCTAAACTATGAGGGATGTCAAGACAAGACCCCCGATCATCCTAACAACTGAAAATGCTAAAACCAATGTAAAAAAAGGATCCTCCAGAAAGCAAGGAGGCTCAGTAACAGACTCTGAGTGCTCGAGTGGATCAACAAGGCGTTGGATGTTGATCTTGATTACATGAATCTGCATTATTTTTATATGCATCATAAAATGATGCAGGCCAAATGGTATCAGTATATTGAATTTACGAGCATGCGAGGGGAAAACTAAACATGACATAAGCTTGAACTGAATTCTGAAAGAAACACTTACATCAGCATTACTCTACTTATGGATACTTAACTCAATTCATAAGTAAACAACAATAAAGATGCAGTTTATATAAAGCATTTAAACAATAGGTAGCAACTCAATGTATTAAAAAATACAATAACAACTCAATATATATAATAAAGAAATATACTTTTGTGGGAGTTTCTCTAATCGACAACCATCACTATGAGCTATGTGATGATACGTCTCGCCCACGCTGCCAAAGCTGTCCTATAACTTGCCGGGATATAGAATGCCTCAACTAAGTGGATCCACTAGTCTATGCTAAAAAGCATTAAGGAATCATCTAAAAAGTATGACCCTTTCTACCCACGATAGCTACATGGTTTATGGAGACTTGAGTTATTATGAACTCGTCCCTATATCGGTGCTCAATACTACTCCCAAAATATACTCAACTCATATGTTTAAAAACATAACTCTTTCTATGGTTTTGAGATTATTACTCAAAAAACTAGCTTAAAATCTCTCTTGGAAATTGGTGTTTCCTCTCTTGTTTAAATGTGAAAATATTTTAATTGTTCGGAATACTTAGTTCCCGTATAATGTTTTGAAGAAATGAACTTTACTCTTACTCTTACTCAACTCAATGCTTAAGTCTTTAAAACGTATTTAGAGTGATTGTAAAAGACTTTTGAAAACCTCTAAGAACTCTATAGACTTGGCTCTTAACTTTTCTTGAATTTGAATTTATGGATTCACAGTTATAATTCGTGTTTACGGATGATTTTTAGATGTTTAGAAGTCATTTAGAGTAGTTAGACTCGACAGGAAGTGATAGTACTCTTTAGAAGGACTCAGACGGGCTAAACGATGAAAAATGGGTGGGGACAGACGACCCGGGCGCATTCCTGGCGCGGGGCGCCAACCCCTAAGTTACTGGGAGCACGTTCTGGCGCACTGCTAGGGTGCCGCCACAGTCCCTCTGGTGCATCTGGGGCGCGCCACCCCAACCCCTCCCCAGGCAATTCTAACGAATTTTTCAACTCATTTTCTGACCTTAATTCGGTTTAATTCAATTTCTTTTCTCAAATTCTCTTTAGATTCATATAACCAATACATGTACATAAGAATCTAACTCAAAGAAACTCTAAAAATCGACACAATTATCTCAAGAACTCATCAATCTCAGCCCAATTGAAGAACGAAAGCATATTCAAGAACATATATCAAGAACATCAAACTTCCAACCTTTTTAGGATGAATTCACATTGCAATAAACATGTTTTGCGCGTGGGTGAACAAACCCAACGCTATGTGAACTCACATAACTCGTAGGATTTAATCCTTGGGGAAATTCACAACCAAAATCGCAAGAACTTGACGAATCTAGAACTTTTCTTCTCCTATCTCCTCTTGAGTTCTTTCTCCAAAAACCCTAGCGTGATTTGGTAATGCGTAAATTGAACTAACTCAGTTTAGACCCCAAATAAACTTCTAAAATGAAATAAATTAATTGGGTATAGAAAAGACCAAAATACCCTTTTAAAAGCCGGTTGACTTTCCTTATCCAGACAGCCAGACTTCAAATGGGCATATCTCCCTCAATTACCTTTCATACGGTATTTTGTAGCCCACCTAACTCATCCTGTTCTAGGAGTTATGGTCATTTGAAGTTGACTAAAAACTGATACTTAACATAACTTGCCAAATTTCAGATTTTTCATTCTTTCCAAAAATGGTTCTTTGTAATTCTAGCTCTTTCAAATAACGAGGTGTTACAAGACATGTCTTGTTTTAACAGGCGCGTTCACTCTCTTGTCTGAACAGGTACGTTAACACTTGCTGTAGTTGGCTATAAATAGAGAGACTTCTTCTCTCATTTTTCAAACATTGAAAATTTTCTCTCTTTTGCATACATTTTCTTACAAATAAAATTATGAATCGACTGAGTCTGTGTGTGTGCTCTCCTTGCTAATTTTTGAGTTTGCTTAAATTATTGAAGTTAATTTATTTTATCTTGGAAGGAACTAATCTACAACCTCGGGTACTTGAGGGGATAAATTTTTTTAAGGATACATAGTGGATTCTGTGGACTCGGATTGTTTATTTTCTGTCTTTCAATTTTATTTTTTCTGTTTCTGTTTTACCAACCTTAATACATGAGATAACAATAGATTCACGCACAAATTGAGCAGTTTGATCGATAGAGAGCCAAGGTTGACTTATCGGCACAAGTATTATGAGTAGTAATTTTATCGCTATTGTGTTTTCATAACTTGCATGATTTACTCATAATTTTTAAAGTGAATATGCTATCGAATATTTTGAATTTGTACATAGAACGAGTCTCTTACTTGATATAATAGTGAAATGGCTATTTGAGATATTCTCACTATTATAAGACATGTTTATTGTTAATTGAGAAATAATTATCATTATTGAAATTTTTTTCACTTACTTGAGAAATGAGTTTCTTGAATAGTGTTTTGTTTTAGTTCTATATAACAAGATTTGATTAGAACTTTAATGCCATGTTCTATCTTGAAAATATTTTCATACAAGTACCTACTGTTTATAAAAAAAATGTGTAAATGGGAGTAAATTTGATGGATCACGTAGTTAACAAAAAATATGTTAAACCTGGTGCACCTTATATTTATATATTATTGTTACAACATTTGCTAGTGAAAAGATAGAACTAACATATTATTTCAGATCTCCCTTACGTAAGAATCTATTGATATGAATATTTTACTCCTTTACAAGGGATTCACTATTATTATTGTTATTAGTCGTTTCTTAAAATAGAAGATTATACATGAAAATTTCATAAATATAAGATTTGATATGACAATATTTAGCGAGTTTATTACTAAGGTGTTAAAATGATTTTGCTTCCATGAAGCAGACAAGATTGAGTATTATTGTAATTTCTTTTTTAATTTATGATCTCTAGAGTATCATAATAGCTAGCTTTCTGACTTGTCCCCTTAAAATATGATTTGGTTAAGTATTATTACTCAATAAGCTTGTGTCTCACTTCCTGCTATTTTTCTTTTACAGAGAACACATGTAACATTAACAAAGATTTCATTGACTAGAGCTTATGAGTTGGTAATTCTTATGATCCCAACACTTATTTGCGTAGGCAACAAACTTATTTATTTATTATGGATCTTTTTTTAACTCTTAGGGTGTGTTTGGTATGAAGGAAAATGTTTTCCTAGAAAATGTTTTCTTGGAAAACAAGTTGATTTTTGACTTATTTTCTCATGTTTGGTTGGTGAGTAGAAAATATTTTCCGAAAAAGATTTTTAGTGTTTGATTTATGAATGATTTTTTTTTTTTGAGAAATATCTTTTATTTTTACTAGAATAGAAAATAATTTTTGAAATTGAAAATAGTTTTTAAAAACAAACTTAAATTTTATTTGGGGGGTGGGGAGGTGGTAGGGGGTGGGTGAAGGGGGGTCGAGGGTAGGGGTGAAAAATTGAAATTTTGAAGTTGAAAATATTTTTTTTAAAATAAACTTAAATTTTGTTTTGGGGGCTAGGGGCTGGTAGGGGGGGGGGGGGGCCGAGGGTTGGGGTGAAAAAATAAAATTTTGAAGTTGAAAATATATTGTAAAAACAAAATTATATATTTTTGGGCGGGGGGGGAGGGGGGGACCGAGTAGGGGTGAAAAAATAAATTTTTGAAATTGAAAATATTTTTGGGGGTGGGGGGACCGGTAGGGGTGGATGGGTGGGGGTCGACGGTAGGGGTGAAAAAATGAAATTTTGAAATTGAAAATATTTTTTTAAAAAACAAACTTGAAATTTTTGTTTTTTTGGGGGAGGGGGGTGGGGGCTGGTAGGGGGTGGGTGGGTGGGTGGGGGTTCTAGGGGTGAAAAATGAAATTTTGAAATTGAAAATATTTTTTAAAAACAAACTTAATTTTTTTGTGGGTGGGGGTCAAGGATAGGATGAAAAAATGAAATTTTGAAGTTGAGAATATTTTTAAAAACAAACTTTTTTTTTTTTTTTTGGGGGGTTGGGGTGGGTGGGTGGGGGGGCTGGGTAGGAGGTGGGTGGGGGTCGAGGGTTGGGTGAAAAAATGAAATTTTGAATTTGTAAATATTTTTTAAAAACAAACTCAATTTTTTTTTTTTGGGGGGGGTGACTGGAGAGGGGGTGGGTGATCGATGATCGAGATGAAAAAATAAAAATATGAAGTTGAAAATATTTTAAAAAAAAGACTTATTTTTTTTTTTTCTTTTTGAAGTGGGTTGGGGGCTAATAGGGGGTTGATGGGGGCGAGGGTAGTAAGTGGGGGGTAAAAAAATAAAAAATTGAAATTAGAAATATGTTTTAAAAACAATTTTTAATATTTTTTTGGGAGGGGGTGGGGGTAGGGGTGAGGGTGGGGTAAGAAAATTGAATTTAAAAACAAGCTTTAAAATTATTATTTTTTTGGGGTGGTGGTTGGGGGGTGGTTTGAGGGTAGGGACAAAATAAATTGATTTTTTCAACAAAAATATAATTGTAATTTGAAATTGAAAGAGAGTTTTGGAAAATGTTTTCCTTAAGTTTAGAAGGGAAGTCATTTTCCTTAAATTTGAGGAAAATGAGTTGATTTGGAAAACATTTTCCAAAACATTTAGCCCAATCAAAAATGAAAAAATTGGAAAACATTTTTCGGAAAATGTTTTCCTTCATACCAAACACACCCTTAGACTCGCTCTTTAATCATTTATTAGTGCCAAGAGTATTCTTTCGTAATTATAACCTTGAGATTAGTATTACATTATTTTCGTATTCGAAGATGAATTTAGTTCATATTGGTGCAGTAAATGATAGTTGATGGAGATTTTGAATTTTTGGTCATTCCCAAAAATAGAGAAAACTTTGCTTGTTTTTTTTTATTGTAGAATTTCAATAAAGCTTTCTTTAGGACTCTTATCTCTCTATCCCTCACGAGTCCTTATTTTAAATTGTGATAAAGTTAATATTAGATATTAATTTATTTCTGCAACTAATAAAACACACGTTAATAAAAAAAAAATCTCAATTTATTACTAATATTATATCTTTAAATTGCCAAACAAATGAAACTTTAGGTATGGGTTAATATTTTTATGTGGCGGACTACAGGTTGCATTATTAGTAAAGCTATAATATGTTTTCTTATCTAATTAACCACTTAATTTTTTTATTATTTATGCGAAACGTGTTAGTGAAATTAAATTACATGTTACTACTTAGAGGCTACAAGCAAACATGATTTCACTAACATGTTTGTTCGTACGTTGAGGATAGTTTGATAATTTTTATTTTTTCACCATTATGATTTTTATTTTATTGATTTATATGAGTACAAAATGAATTAAAAAGTATTACAAATTACAATAATTAATAATTAAAATATATTGAAGATTTAGTTAACTTTCAAACTTCTATTTATACCATATAAATTGGGATAAAGAGAGTAACAATATTATGTAAAAAATATTTAATGTATTATAAATTACAATAATTAGTAACTTAAAATATCTAAATAAAGACATATAAAAAATTTAATTGACTCTCAAACTCATTTGTATCACATAAACTGACACAAAAAAGGTAACATATATTCTGTAAAAATTTGTAAAACGAACTATCAATCATACTCATAAATCATAATTAACAATTTAAAAACCATATAAATTTTTTTTGGTTCAATCCAAATTTCATTTATATCAAATAAATTAAAACAAAAAAATAACATATTTTAAATCCATGCTGACACAAGCACTACATCTAATGTCTACGTAATCAATAATTGACCAACCCCTTACAGGAATTATTCTTGGTCTACATTACACGCCTTCAATGTTACTAGACTACCGTGACCAAAATAAATAAAATAAAATACATTACTCGCTTTATCCAACAATACTTGTTCACTATTAACTTTGTACACCACTTAAGAAATTATAAATAGAAGATTAATTTATATCACCCTTTGAATATAATAAATATTATGTCTTGAAAAATATAATAGAAAAATGACTATAATTAATGATATGAGTAAATTAAGAATTAAATGTAAAATTATCTATTAATTTCATAAAATAGACAAATATTATTAAAATATCAAAATAGTATAGTGAACAAGTATTATTAGACGGAGAGTATTGGACTAACAACATTTACTTGACAGTATCTAAAAAAATACCTTTTTGTACTCTTTATTACTCTAATTTTTTAAAAATAATAATTATTAAAAAAAGAAAGTGAAGTCCAGATGGCATAAACTGCGTAGCAAATAGATGAGAGCATCTGTCACTAAGCCCCCAGATGGCTTTCCTTTGTACACTATATATAGTTTGTAACGCCTTCTACCCTTTGTTCTCATGCATTACAACAACAACAAAAAAAATAAAATTGTTTTTGATCCTCTCAAATATGGTGGTTTCATCTCAACCAATTCTTCAGAATTCTTCAAACTTATATAGAACATGCAAATCTACCTCTGATCTCTATTTCAGTGATAATAATAATAATAATAATAATAATAATAGTGTTATTCCAGTGATTGACATGTTAGATCCTAAAGCTAAATTCCTTATTACAAAAGCATGTGAAGAATTCGGATTCTTTAAGATCGTCAATCATGGTGTTTCTGAAGACACGATGATTAAATTGGAACGTGATGCAGTCAAGTTCTTTGATTTACCACAGTGTGACAAGGACAAAGCTAGTCTTGCTAGTCCTTATGGTTATGGCAACAAGAGAATTGGATCAAACGGCGATGTCGGTTGGGTTGAATATATTTTGTTGGCTGTAAACGATGGACTCGTTTCTGAGAAATCCGTCACCATTCCTGGAATTCCTCACCTTTTCTGGTAATTAATTTCTATGAATTTCTCAATTAATGTGATGTTTTAATATATATACTTCTCTATTTTTATTTTATTTTTATCGAAATTTATTTATATATTTTTTTATTATAATTTTTAGATGATATATATATATATATATATATATATATATATATATATATATATTATTTCAAATTCTATATCTGAATTCACAATATTTTTTTGAAATTTTAATTGTGTTACCTAAATTGAAATAGGAGGAGACCTTTTAGTATTTTTAAGTACATGTCTAACAATATTTCTCTAGTACATAAATATTTGCTATTTTTGGTTCACGGATATTGTCGTTGGCAAATCTATGTCACCAACTACACTTTTTCAGTAAATATTCTGAATATTGGTGACCTTTTCTAGTATACAAGAAAGATTGATTGGATTAACTTCTTGTTTTAAAGTCATATATTTACACATGTGATTTAAATTTTTATATTTGAAAAAAAAAATGATATGTTTTTTTGAGATTTAAATATTTATTCTTTGATCATGAGTAGTCGTTATCGAGTTAAAGGGCTCGAAAATACTTGGTTAAAGTATTTGAAATTAATATCAGTTAAATATTTAAAAACTTGTCTAGCATAATTTCAAGATAAAGATTTTCACTCACAAAAATTGACATTTTCAAGTAAAAACTTTCAAATATTTTTATTTTCAATTTCACCCAAATTATACTACTACTATTTTTCTTTTTTCAATTTCAACTAATTAAATATCGTCCATACTTACCTTCTTCGATTCTACAAGTCAAACCATTATATTAAGAAAAAGAGGCAATTTCATTGTTTTTTTCTTTGTCTATCTATTCTTTTTGTAATCTCAGAAGAATCAATAGTGTTCTTACTTATTTTTTTAATGTTTTTGTGTTTATATTGTGCAGGTATGCTCTGAACGAATATGTGGCAGCAGTTAGAAATATAGCATGTGTTGTGCTAGAAAAGATGTCAGATGGTTTGAAGATTGAGCCAAAAAATGTGCTGAGTAGGATGCTAAAGGATGAAAAGAGTGACTCTTGTTTTAGGGTAAACCATTATCCACCATGCACAGAAATTGAAGCATATTTGAAAGGTGGTAGCAATTTTATTGGTTTTGGTGAGCATACAGATCCACAAGTTATATCTGTTATAAGGTCTAATAACACAACTGGACTTCAAATATCACTTAAAGATGGTGCATGGGTCTCAGTTCCACCTGATGAGCACTCATTTTTCATCATTGTTGGAGATTCTCTGCAGGTAATAATTACTACTAGCTAGTAACAACATTTTTCATGTGATTTTTTTTGGATTTTGTACACATGAAAAGTTTCCACTTTTGTCTGGCGTTGAAATAAAATTTTAGTATTCTACTTTCTTAATTTTAAAAAATTTAAATAACAACAAAAAAAGTGTTCTTTACCTTTTTTTTCCACTCTAATTTACTCACAAAAAGTTTAAAACAACTCCAGTTTGTTTTCATGGTTAAAAAATTTAATATTTTTTTCACTTTTGAAAAAAAAAAGTACGTAGGCAGGCGTAACCGCCATGTTTTGTTGCAAAATTTGAAAAAAAAAAAATCGTTTTTGTTTCTCCAATTTTCAAATTTCATGATAAAACATCCACATTTTATTTGTCCATACATGACCAAAAACTAGTAGTATCATTTTTCAGATTTCCCTACTTAATTAGTTTCTCCAATTTTTCAAAAACTATTGATTGTGCAAATAGGAATAATCTATAGGTATATAACTTAAATGGTACATAACAAACTAAATGATCCTTGTTAATTAGGGGTTATTTTTCTCAAATTGGAAATTTGTGGTTAATTAATTTTAATTTGCTTGTGTATGTTTTTATGGCAGGTACTGACTAATGGAAGGTTTGAAAGTGTAAAACATAGAGTCTTGGCAAACAGTGTAAAGTCAAGATTGTCAATGATTTATTTTGGTGGGCCTCCTTTGAATGAAAAAATACTACCTTTATCATCTTTAATGGAAGAAGGGGAAGAAAGTTTGTACAAGGAATTTACATGGCATGAATACAAGAAATCTACCTATATGACAAAGTTGAGTGCTGATAGGCTAGGACTCTTTGAAAAGAATATGATAGTACCATATGCTAAAAAATTGCCAAATTTAGGAAAAATCAAACTGTAGGATTTTGTCATCCAATAATAGACAAGTTTGAAAAGATTTTGGTTTTGGTTGGAAGTCCAAGATTGTAAAAACCAAGATTTTTCTTGTTTTGTTTCATCCTCTTGTGTTTTTAATTTAAAGAACAATGATTGTATAGTAAAATGCCATGTAATTGTTATCGTGTCACTTCTTTGTATACTTTTAGCAAAAGCTTGTGACATTTTTTTGATTCTTCTCTTTTTGTATGGATAGTGTAGAGCTTTTTTTTTTTTTTAAAATTATTTACATCATGTCAAAATGATATAAGGCTCTTCTTCCGGTCTAAATTTTGATTGATTAACTTCTTTGTTTGCGCAAGTTATATATAGTCTAATTAAGGACCATCTTATTATGTTGCACTTTGTAATCTTTTGCTTTAATTTGTGTTTTGTTCGAATAGCAAGGACTCGATGTTGATTTTTAATTTAAATGCTAGCTTTAGATTTGAAGCGGTTGCAGATAAATATTTATCGATTTAACTCCAAATTTTGCGATGTGAATAAATACTTATAAAAATTGTCAGGTTAATGAAGGTTTATTGGAGAATGAGGTGGAGACAATCAATAAATAATGCTATTAATGAAACTTATTTTTTATTTTCACCATAAAAGTTATTTTTCTTATATTTAAGAAGTTTTTTTTAATAAGTATTTTCTTAAATTTAATCAATCAAATATAAAAATAATAATAATTTATTTCTTAGAAAACATTTCCATCGATACCAAATACATCATAATCACCATACTTGGTTGTTTTCAGGAGGTTGTCAGTTGTCTATACAGTATAGTTTCCTATAAACTCAATATTTCCCTAGATAAAATTGGAGCTTTTACTACATTCAAATATTGTTCGTAGATAAAATTGGTAATCTTAAATGTGAATATTTAAAAAAAATTATAAAAAAAAGAAAAGAAAAGAGAAAACACTGCAACTCCTTGAGATTATGCTGTAAAAGCATACAAATTAAATATCCATTCTTATAATTTCTTTTGCTAAGTCAAAATCAAAATGGTGAAGGGTGTCATTGATATTCAACTACATTATCGCCTCATCTCTTATATATAATTATATAGTTCACCTTGTTATAGGGATGCTTTAAACTCATTACATATTTTGAATATGTAGAAAAATAGTTGGTACAAAAGCGGATTGAAAACTGAAGATAATGGATGAATTCCCTTATGTAAATTAGACGAATTCACTAAAATGATCATTAACGTAGTCATAATGTCCAATTTATAGTCTCCAAATAATTTCTACACTCGTACAGAGAAAAAAAAAAGTAAAGACAAACGTACTATCATATTGATCTTCCATCTCCATAATGAAAATTCATTTAACATGTAAGTCTTTGTGAAAGTTAAGTAACTTTCTTTAACGAAAATATGTAACTCACTGAATTAACTATTGATAAAAATATGTTGCTCATAAGAGCGAGATGTTGAAGTTATGAAAGTATCTTTGATATATTTTATCTATTGAGTGCAAAAGAACATCTTTTCAATGTAAATAGAGCTTACTCTTATAATTTCTCATAAATATAAGACATGAATGAGTATTGGGTCGGTCAACAAAGTAAGGATACTTGATTTTCTTTAAGCTTCAAGCACAACTCACAAGACTTTCTCAATAATTTTTCTCATTTTAGAGAAATTTATTTTCTTAAACAGGTATTTTTTTAAAAAAATTTAATCAATCAAACATAGAAAAATCTAAAAAATTAATTTTTAAAGAAAATATTTCCGTTGATGATACCAAACACATCATCATCATACCTGGATGTCGTCAGGAGGTTGTCACTTGTTTAGCTATCTATCATTACACCAAAAGAGACCTTTAGTGGCAATTGATATTTCTTTTAGCGGCAATAGTTATTGCCACAAATACATTTACCGGCATTTTATTAAATGCCATTGGATCCAATGTCGCTAAAACCTTTAGTGGCATTTATATCGGGTGCCGGTAAAGACCCTTATTATTGCCGCTAAAAGTAATTACTTTTAGCGACTTTTATTTAGCAGCATTTACTATTGCCATTAAAGCTACTTTAGAAACAAGCATATTTGTGGCATTTAAATTCACCTTAATTCACATATTTAACCCTCTTTTCTAACATCAAAAATAAAATTAACAAGAGAAATAAGTTCGAAGGTAGTAAAAGAAGAATTATCAAACTCAAAACAATGTCATTCACTTAAAATAAGAACAAACAATCTTTAATACATTCAATTTCTTATTTTGTAGCGGTAAAAGAAACTATGAATTATCAAAATAGAAAAAATGTGTTCAACAATGGAAACAATAAGGCAGTTAAGCTAATGTATGTTCCCTAATGCAAAATGTGACAACTTTCTAGATCAGTGTGTCATTCCTTGAACAAGCTTGCCATTTGAATGTGTATGTCACTGTACACATATAGTTGTAGATGGTTAGACGACAAAAATTTGACATGCCAATTTCATATCTTACTCACTAAGATCTAAGTGACTAAAATTCGAAATAGAGACACAATAGAAAAGCACCACGCCCATGGTCCCGTCATGTACCTAGTTCAGATATAATATTTCATATCACAACTAAGGAATCAACTGATAAGTAACAGCCTCGTTAGCAAGAGGAATAAACTAAAGTAATGCCTTTTCAAATCCACCAAGCAGTTCATATATATGAGGTCTTGTCAAGTCTAAAGTAGTAACACACCAACTCAAACACTAAGGAGTGGATAATTGAACTGAGGATGATGGCTTCAACTGATCAGTGTGTGTTATTTCTCAGGCCTATCTTGGCACCCTCAGTAGTCACTACACCCTAGCAGGGTCCTATTCTGGTGTAGTGCTGCTGGTCTAGTTAATCTTGGCGATAATCCAATCGAGGATGAAAGACATTTACCAGCTAACATCTTTGCAATTGGAGCAGAACATGTGAATCCGTCAAGAGCAAATGATCCTGGTCTAATCTATGTCATCCAGTCTCAGGATTACGTGCCTTATTTATGTGGCTTAAGCTACACAGATCAACAAGTTAGCGCAATCTTACAAAAGAAGGTAACTTGCACAATTAGTATACCCAAGGCAGAGCCAAACAATCCTTTATTTTTGAACAAACTTGGATCAGAGACTCAGAAATATACAGGGATTGTGACTAATGTCGGTGAGGCTAATTCGACTTACACTGTAGATATTTCACCACCAGAAAGTGTTGAGATAACTGTGAGTCCTAGCAGTTTGTACTACTCTAAAGTTAAGGAGAGGATCACCTATCAAAATCAGTAGTTACAACCTCACCCTCTATCATACAAACTCGGATACAATAACTTGTGATGCTGTAATTAACACAGTATAGGAAAATATTAAGATTGAGCTCGGAATTGACACATTTGGAAGATCACTAAGTAGCTACGAATGAACCTGAAGGAAGTTCTTCACCATGGTAATGTATCCTCCTGTCTGCTCTTCATTCCCTCAATCAAAGAAATGCCTATATATAAAGACAACATGTAGTTTTTGTTAGTTTCACTTGCCCTGGATCGAAAAAATCTGAAATTCAACATACTCCATCAAGACATTAGCATTTACACCCCCTTCATCTTGATCTCTTAAAAGCACTTAACCTAGTGAAACAATAAAATTACATTATTCCTAAATCAGGATCCTCTATAATCCAATTCTTGTAATAAACAGAATCACTCGTTTAACATACTTGACTTCTATTAAGAGCCCTTTTGAGTGATAAAGAAATAAGACATTACACTAAGAATAACAGAAAATAGCTTGGATAGAGAAGGAGGGATCCAATGGATTCCGATTGACAACCAACATAAAGTTAACTGATTTATGATGAACCCACACAAAATGGTATTACATTAACAATTGACACATAACGAGATTGAACTAGGAATGCAAACAAGCACAAGCCATAACAATATGAGATACATACAGGTTACTCATGCCCAATATTTTGGTCTTCTAACTTCAGCACCCAAAGTAACATCAATAGAACGTACAGAAGTGTAGAAGATTACAAGCAAAGTGATACTTAGTCCTTCTGCGAATATATATCCTCTATTCATAATTGCTCATTGTATGAAATACAGTTGTACAGTGTGCAAATGAGCTGGAGCAGACCAATACCTATGTTAATGTTCATCGAATTTCTAGAAGGAATACGAGTGAAAAAATGTAGGTACATTAGGAACTTGAATATCAGATTTTGCATAAGTGCAAAAAGTCTCAAGTTCACCGCATAAAACTGTAAAAGTACACTATATTGATTCAGTAGCCTCACTTCAGCAGCAGAGATCACGAAAAGATTTAGCCTAGTAATTGAAAATTTGAGTTTTATATGAATAAAATTTGAGTTTAACTACTAAGTTTAGTTGTTTACCTTCAAATAGGAGATCAAAAATCGAACTCCACAACAACTAATTTGGTTGCTATCTGCAATTCTGCACCAACTTTATTGGACACAAGACCAGACTATGTGATATAGAAACACATGCATCAATTCAAACAACATAAAAGATAGAACTCTAGAACATACACCCATACAAGGCCCAACAATTGAATAAAATGGATATTAGTAGTCCCCAAACGGCATGGTCGTACAGTTCGAATTCAATCCGATTGAATATGAGGCAATCGGCGATGATAAATTCGCTAATATGAATACAAACTGCTGACGGTGAGCTTGTGAAGAGACGTCGACGGCTTTGATTCGTCATTCTTCTCATCAATAGCACTGATGTACTGAACTCCGCCGCTGCTGTGCTGAACTCCACCACTGTTGTGCTGATTTTCGCCGCGGTCGTGTTGATTTCCATTGCTGACCATTTGAATTTCGTTGAAGGGAGAAGACGGAGGAATATTCAAAGTAAAAAGGAATTGGGGCAAAAGTAAAAAAAAATAAAAAATCAATTCAGTGAAAAGGAAATGGGGCAAAAACTATTATACCCTATTTATTTTTAATTGCCGATGAAAAGTACTTGGTATACTGACTAAAGTTTAAATGCCGGTAATTGTATAGTTTATATGATGTATAGTGGCAATTTGTTTATTGCCACTAAATAAATGCGACTAAAAGAAATTTTTTATTGTAGTGTATATAGTATAGTTTCCTATAAGTTCAATATTGTAACATATTATAATTTGACAATGACATACTGAGCTCCCCAGGATAATTAAAGGTTTCAAACTAGAATTTTTTTTAACTCAAAAGGTTTCCGACCAGATAAAATTGATGGTTTTTTACTATATTCAAATTTGTTTCTAGATAAAATTTGAAATCTTAAATGTGAACAAAAAAATACAAACAAATGAAAAGAAGAGAATATCACTGAAACTCCTTGACATTATATTGTAAAAGCCTAAAAATTAAATATCCATTCTTATTATTTCTTTTTCTAAATTCTCCTCTTATGTATGAGTGTGTAATACTAATTCATTAAAATTGCAGAATATGCAATACTCTTAGTAAAATTAAACCTCCTTATTTTTGTGTTTATTAAATTAAATATACATAAAGGAAGAGAGAACATTAATCTAGCTCAACCAAGTTAGTTTCCGGTATAGCTCTAAATTTCAAATTGCTAAGCCAAAATCAAAATGGTGAAGGGTGTCGTTGATATTCAACTACATTTAATGACCCGGAAGGTCAGTTGGAAATTTTAGTAAAATTATTATTTTAACCCCCCCCCCCCCCCCAATAGTTGTCCTGATGAGTCATATCTAATGAGTTTGTGAAGTTAGGTTTAAATGAACCCACACATGATCCATAATTTTCGACTATGAACACATGATGGAGCTTATGAACTATGAAGGATGAATTTATGAATTTATGAAGATATGCATGTTTTTATGAAGTTGATGTAAAATGATTTGGGAATGCTTTGAGAGTAAAGAATAATTGTTGTTATTGTGAAGGGCTTTCTCACATACTAATAAGATCATGATTGTGAAAGATTTTCTCACAAAAGGATTCATAAGGTTGAAAGGTTTTCTCACCTAAGTTGAATCAAGTTAAGGAGCTATTCTAAATGACTTTAGCTTGGACTACTTGCTTAATTATATATGTCTTTCCATGGATAATAAAATAAATATGATTAATGACCATTCAATATGATTTTTGCTTAGCACCGAGAAGATATTGAGATGGAGGATCCCCTGTTAGTAGAGGTCGGGTCTCAAGTAGCAATCTCCTTGTCCTTAACTATATTTTCCCGTAGGTTGTCTTAAGTGACATATCTAGTGGATCCACTTTAGCTCAGACTCATGATTCTTACCTTGCCAAGTAAGAACATCTCTTTTTGGTGTGGTATAGACACTGGATTCCATGTTATAGCTCACATGGTCTATGTCGGATACATGGTAAACTTCCCACAATAATGAACTAAGTTTACTCTCAAAGTATCTCACAAAGTGTTTTTTTTAATAGATTTTAAGCTTGCATTGACCATGGTTATGACTTATGTTTTCTAACCTTTTATATTATGACTTAGCTTGGTCATTGCATGTCATGTTAAGTTCTTTTTAGCATGCTTTCATAACTCTTATGCATTGCTATCATACTTTGTACATTTCATATACTTTTGAATACTTGTGCCTACATTCTTTCACTAATGTAGGGTCCAATGCTCCTACCTCTCACACTCGTGGCTAGTTGATATGTTTAGCACTTGAAGATTGGTGAGTCCTCATGATCCGAGGGCCAAGAAACTTGTATAGTGTAACATCCCGCCTTAGAAAGAGATAGATTTAGAAAGAACTATTTTGGAATGATCCCAATTGAAATTTTTGCAAGTACTTATGCTAAGTTATGAGTTTCGGGTCAATTTCAAACGACCATAACTTTTTGCACAAGATGAGTTAGGTAACCCATAAGATATCAAATGAAAGTTCTTGGAATTCTCTTTCCAACGTCACCGAGCTTACAAAGTTTCGAGTTCGGATGAGAGAGATATGCTCGTTTGAAGTCAGCTTATCTAATTAAGGAAAGTTACCCGAATTAATGAGGGGTATATTGGTCCTTTTTTTTTTTTTGGTAATTAGAACTTTTATTAATCACCAAAGTAGTATTTACAAAATTAAGCCAACATTACTCTACTGGCTATCTCAATAAAACTAGTTAGCTGCAACTAATAAAACCAACAGACTCTAAAAACTACAATTATCTAGGAATAGCTTAGCTGCTATAGTTGCTCTAACACAACACACAAGCAATTCTTTGGGCTATAACCTCCACTGTGGTCTCATGCTTCTCAAAGATTCTTGTATTCCTCTCCTTCCATATTGCATATATATATTCTGTATAGATCAACTTCAGGGATTGAGCTTGTTGACTTCTCTCTTTAGTCTTCAATATGATCCATTGGTGTCTTGTAATAATGGTACTGCTAGGTGGTTGATTTATCCACTGGAGCAGTCTCCTCCACATCATGCTAGCAGACATACAATCGAAGAACAAGTGATCTCTTGTTTCTTCTACTTGGTGACACATAACACATATAGGATCCACTTGTATTCTCCATTTTAGCAGTCTGTCCGTTGTGAGGAGCCTATTTTGAACCTGCAACCATAGTGTAAAAATTACTTTTGGCCTTGTAGAGTTTTGAAAAATAAGGCCTCTCCATTCAACCTTTGGATATCTGCCAAGCATTTGTTGATAAGCTTGTCTAATCACCCTTTTCTTTCCCGCAGCTCGATTATGCAGTAGATGCAACGAATCTTTCATCCCCAGAACCTTCATGTCCATCCAACAAGCTTGATTAGGCTCTCTGATCTCTTCTATAGTTCCCCCTTTGATGTAATAGCTGTGAATCCATTTCATCCATAGCATGTCTTGTTTTTGTTCTATGTCCCAGCACATTTTTAGGATGGCTGCTTTGTTCCACACTTTTAGATTTACCAGATTAACCCCTCCAATAGATTTTGGTTTACACATCTTGTCCCATGATACAAGTGCCTTCTTAGTTATCACATTTGCTCTTGACCAAATATAGCTTCTGCAGTATGCTTGGATTATTTTCATCACTTTAACTGGCAGCACAAATATTTGAGCCTAATAAGCTTGCACTCCAAATATCACTGTCCTAACTAATTGTATTCTCCCTGCATAAGATAACTTTTTAGCTGTCCAGGAGGAGATTCTTGCTACAATTCGATCCACCAAAGGTTTCCATTGAGAAATGCTAAGTTTCTTAGTGGCCAATGGCACCCCTAGATATCTGAAAGGTAATATACCAAAACTGTACCCCAAGTCCTGTTGGATTTGCCTCTGAACCATACTTGAAATCCCTTCAAAATACATGGCACTTTTAGATTGATTAGCTTGTAATCCTGAAGCTGCTATGAACACATTGAATTTATCATGTAACATGTGTACATATATTGAAACTCTTGCAAATATTAGTAGATCATCTGCAAAACTTAGGTGAGTAATCTTGAGCCTGTTGCACTTTGGATGATATTTGAATTACTTGTGGTTTGCCAAATCATTTAAATTCCTGCTCAAATACTCCATTACTATAGCAAACAAAAAGGAGACATAGGATCTCGTTGCCTTAGCCCTCTAGCTGCCTCAAAAGGTTTACTCAGTTCTCCATTGATTAAGAAAGAGTAGGAAGCAGTAGTTACACATTGCATCACCCAATCAATAAACTTCTTCGGGAATCCCAAACCTACCATTACTTGCTCTAAGTATCTCCAATCAATAGTGTCATAGGCTTTTTGGATATCCACCTTTATCATGCATCTAGGTGAGACATTTTTCCTATTATAGGTTTGACCTAGCTCATGTGCAAGGATGATGTTATCTGCCCCTTTCCTTCCTGGAACAAATCCAGCTTGAGTTTCTGAAATCACAATTTCTATCACCTTTTGGATTCAATTAGCCAACACTTTTGCTATGAGTTTATACAAGACAGTACAACAAGCTATGGGCCTATATTCTTTAATTTTGGATGGGTTTGGTACCTTAGGTAGTAGTGTAACAACAGTACAATTAACAACTTTGTATAGTTTACCAGTCATGAAGAACTCCATTACTACTTCATTGATGTCATGTTTAATTACAAGCCATGCCTTCTTAAAAAATACAACATTGTATCCATCTACCCCTAGTGCCTTTTCATCACCTATAGAACAAAGCCCATTATAAATTTCCTTCTCAGTTACCTCTGCACATAAAGCCATTTGTTGAGTGTGACTTAAGGTTGGGCCTTTCCTCATAATGGTCCTACTTACAACAGTAGTATTTGTCATAGCAGTCCCCACTAGAGATTGATAGAATGTAATGATCTCTTTTTGAATTTCAGCAGGTTCCACATGTTTTGCACCAGCTAAAGAATTGAGTTCTACAATTTGCTTCTTATGTCTCATCTCATTGATCATTGCTATAAAATATTTATTGTTTGAGTCTCCTAGTTTGATCCACATTGCCCTGGACTTTTGTTGGTGAATACTCTCCTCAATATTTATCCACTTTTCTAACTGAATTAAAAGTTCTTTCTCTTCTTGGGACATACTATCAGTATACTTCTTGGGACATTGAGTAAAATTGTTCTTTTGAGTTCATCTTATTTATAAGTAAGGCTTTCGCTAAGAGTTGAGTCTGGCCAATGATTCACTTGGGGCCAACAATGGTTCTCGAGTGCTAGTCGCATCCAAGGTGTAGGCTCGGGAGGTGACAAACTTGGTATCAGAGCACAGAGTTCAAGGTCCTAGGGTGTCTATGAAGCCGTGTCTGTAGAGTCTTAGTTATCAGTGTGAAGCGCGCCACATCTATAATTAGGAGGCTGCAAAATTTAGGAACTATCTCACTTTTTTCATACTCTTTTCATGCGATAGAGTTTTAACTCTATAATGTTTCTTTCTAATTTATGCTTGTATGTATCTTTTCAGATCATGCCTTCACGAAGAGCTGTTCGAAGTCGTCTTGCTAGGAGGAACGTTGATCCTCACGATCAAGGAGTACCCAATGCACTAGAAGTGCAACCCCAATGAGAGGTTACTAATGCTGAGTTATGGGAAGCTATCAAGAAGTTGACTCAAGTTGTGACCAACCAAGCTAGGCAATAAAGAGGGGTTTGACATGATGTGGCTGATACGTCCAGGATCCGTGAGTTCTTGAGGATGAATCCTCTAGACTTTACCAGTTCCAGTGTCACCGAGGATCTAGAGAACTTTGTGGAAGAGTTGTAAAAGGTATTTGAGGTGATGCATGTTAGAGATATTGAACGTGTGGACTAGTTGCATACCAACTGAAAGGTGTTGCTAGAGTGTGGTACGACCAATGAAAGAAGAGTAGACCTGAGGGTGCACCAATTGTAACTTGGGCTTTGTTTGAGGAGGCCTTTTTGGGGCATTTCTTTCCCCGTGAACTAAGAGAGAAAAAGGTAAGAGAATTCCTCACTCTTAAGCAGGAATCCATGAGTGTGCACGAGTAAAGCCTCAAGTTCACTCAATAATCCCATTATGCTCTGGAGGTGGTTGCTGATATGAGGAGTATAATGAGTTTGTTTGTGTTCGGGTTGTCTCGTTTGTCGACCAAAGAGGGTAAGGCTGTGATGTTGATTGGGGACATGAACATAGAAAGGTGGATGATCCATGTGCAACAGGTTGAGGAAGATAAGTTGAGAGATAGAGAAGAGTTTCAAAACCAGAAGGCTAAGACATCAAGTAATGAGTTCGGGCAACAGAAGAGTAATGCAAACCAGTCATCATTTTAGAAAAAGCCAAATGGATATGCTCCATCATTTGTTATTGCACCTGCACCAAGGAACAGAGGTTTGTTCAAGAATCTGAGTTCACATAATTTCAGAGCTAGACTTGCACAATATCAAGGTAGTGTGGCACAAAGGAGTAATGGGACTCTTGCATATGCTAAGTGTGGTAGGAACCACCTATGAGTGTGTCATGATGGCTCCACATGTTGCTTCAACTGTGGTTAGAATGGTCACTTCATGAAAGAGTGTCTTAAGAACAGGCAGGGTGGTGGTTATGGGGGCAATAAAGCCCAATCTTCTTTAGCAGATAGTGTGATGCCACCAACAGTCAATTTATTAGACTGCTCCCCTTAATTGAATCTCCAGACCTGCCAAAGACTGCCCACTTACAAAATTGGCTCAAAAAGAAAGTTGGGCTAGGTATTCTTCTCTTAGAGAGGCTTATTCTCCTTTCTCGAGTTCTCAAATATTTGCTTTTGTCTCTACTTATTCAAGTATGTGAGCTAAGGAGCAAAGTAAGGACACTAATAGGAAAAAAAAGGAGAAAAACAAGCTAAAGATGTGGAGAAAGGTGATCTTGGTAAAAAGGGCGACATCACGGTAGTTCCAAATGAAAAGGGGGAACTTGTTTCTATGAGACTTGTAACCGGATGGTGAGTATGCATGGACTACCAGAAGTTAAATTCTTGGACCAAAAAAGATCACTTTCCCATACCTTTCATGGATCAAATGCTTGATCGACTTTCAGAGCGGGCATGGTATTATTTCTTGGATGGTTATTTCGGGTATAATCAAATCTCTATTGCACCAGAAGATCAAGAGAAAACCATTTTCACTTATCCCTATGGAAATTTCGCTTTCAAAAGGATGCCTTTCAGGTTGTGTAATGCCCTGACAATGTTTCAACGTTGCATGTTGTCTATTTTCGTTGATATGGTAGAAGAGTCAATGAAAGTCTTTATGGATGACTTCTCAGTTGTGGTGATACTTTTGAAGCATGCTTAGCACACCTTGGAAAGACCCTTCAAAGATGTGTGGAAACCAATTTGGTCCTAAATCGGGAGAAATGTCACTTCATGGTTAGGGAGGGTATAGTTTTTGGGTCACAAAGTGTCACAAAAAGGGCTGGAGGTTGACAAGGCAAAAATTGAGGTAATTGAGAAGCTACCACCACCTCTCTCGGTAAAAGGTATTCGTAGTTTCTTGGAGCATGCTAGTTTCTACTGAAGGTTCATCAAAGACTTTTCAAAAATTGCACACCCATTATGCAAGCTTTTGGAGAAGTTGGTAAAATTTAGCTTCGATGATGCATGTATAGCAGCCTTTAAGTGCTTGAAAGAGAAGTTGATCTCTACCCCGGTAATTATTAGCCCTGATTTGTCATCACCTTTTGAAGTAATGTGTGATGCAAGTGTTACTACATTAGGTGTTGTGTTAGGGAAAAAGCGCAACAAGCTATTCCATCCATTTTACTACGCAAGCAAAACCTTCATGGTGGTCAATGTGCCTACACAGTTACTGAGCAAAACTTACTTGCGGTGGTATATGCATTTGAAAAATTTCAGGCATACTTGCTAGGCACCAAAGTGGTGGTGCACATTGATCAGGCAGCTCTGCGTTACTTAATGGCAAAGAAAGATGCCAAACCAAGGTTTATAAGATGGGTGTTGTTGTTGCAAGAATTCGACTTTGAAGTTAAGGATAGAAGATGTTATGAAAATCAGGTGGCTGATCATCTATCTAGGTTAGAGATCAAGGAGAAAGAAGAGGTGGAGTTAGACATCAATGACTCCTTTCCTGATGAACAGGTATTCATCGTCACTCTAAAGAAAACTCCTTGGTATGCTGATTTTGCTAACCATGTAGTGTGTGGACTAATTCCAGAGGACCTAAACTTCATCAACAAAAGCGATTCTTGTTTAATGTCAAGGGATACTTTTGGGATGAGCCATATTTATTCAGAGAATATGCAGACCATATTATTAGGCGATGTGTGCGTGATGAGGAAGTCAATGACATTCTCAATGCTTGTCATGCGTCGCCGATTGGTGGTCATTATAGTGGTGTAAGAACAACCACTAAATTACTTCAAAGTTGTTACTATTGGCCAACCCTCTCCAAAGATGTCCATGGATTTGTCAAGAGATGTATACAATTCCAAAAGCAAGGTGTGTGTGTGTGTGTGTGTGTGTAGACGTCATGAATTGCCACTTAATCCTATTCTAGAAGTTGAATTGTTCGATGTCTGGGGTATAGACTTCAAGGGCCCATTTGTGAGTTCGTTTGGAAATAAGTATATTTTGGTGGCCGTGGACTATGTTTCTAAATTGGTGGAAGCTGTTGCATTACCAAACAACAAAGGGAAGAGTGTGGTTCAATTCTTAAAGAGCTACATCTTTGCAAGATTCAACACCCCACATGCTTAATTAGTGAGTGAGGCTCACATTTTTTCAACCGATTGTTTGCATCCTTAATAAGTAAATATGGAGTAAAACATAAAGTGGCAACGCCGTATCACCCTCAAATAAGTGGCCAGCTTGAAGTCTCTAATCGGGAAATTAAGAGTATCTTTGCTAAAACAGTGAATGCACATAGGACAGATTCGTCCCGAAAACTAGATGATGTCCTATGGGCATATCACACTGCTTACAAAATGCCTATTGGTATGTCTCTATATCAGCTGGTTTTTGGGAATTCTTGTCACCTACCAGCTGAACTTGAACACAAAGCCCTGTGAGCATTAAAATCATTAAATCTAAATTGGGTGAATACTTCGAAAGGGAGATTAGATCAACTGAAAGAGATGGAAGAATTCCTATTACGGGCTTACTAAAGGTCAGCTCTCTACAAGGAGAAAATGAAGAAATGACATGACTCTAAGATCCTTAGTAGTGAATTTTGAGTTAGAAACTTTGTGTTGATTTACAATTCTTGACTGCGTCTCTTTCTGGGCAATCTTAGGTTGAAATGGTCTAGCCCATTTAAGTGACATGAGTGTTCACAAATAGGGCTATTGAAATTGAAAGTAAAGAGGGTCCAACCTTCAAGGTGAATGGGCAGCGTTTGAAGCTTTACTTTGGAGAGTGTCATGAGATTTCAGTTATTGAAGTGGTATATTTGGAAGATGCTTGAGAGCATTTCCACGTCGTGCCACAACGTTAAACAAGGCTCTTCTTGGGAGGCAACCCAAGCTTTAGTTGTTTTTGAATAATGGATGTTGATTGTGAAGGTTAAAAAGTGATAATGTCAGAAAATGAAAATTAGGCGAGCCAACAGTCCAGTCGTTGGAACCACCCAGCTTGATGGGTTAAGTTCTGTAATACTTAGCGAGCTAAAAGCTCAGTTGGCGACACGCCGAACAGGTCGGTGATCCCGACTTTGTCCACCGTTTGAACCCCTTTCAAATTGCCAGGAGTTCTGTAAAACTTGGTGACTCAGCATATAACTCTGTGATGCGCCGAGGTGATTCGGTGCCTGACTTTCACCACCTTTTGGCCTTAGTTGTGGAGCTAGGGTTCTGGATATTTTGGCGAGCAACACACGGTTACGCAGTTCGTCGAATCCATTGGCAAAATTCGCCGAATGAACACCTAGTGAAGAATTTTCCAAACCCTGACTTTTTCGTTCCATACTATTGCATGTCTATCTTTATTTTTGTGCTCGTTTATTCCTGTTACATTAAGGACAATGTTGGATATTTTTGGTGGGGTGGAACCTTGTTAGGAATACCACTGTTAAATACATTTGAGTGTCGGTTAGGGTCAATACCGATGACTTGAATAGTGATCTTAATTGAACAAAATGATAGTACGGCTACGATGAGGCTAACTAAGTTACATAGGCAATATGTGAACTTGTAGCATCTCATTGTGACTAGACAGTTGTCAAATGAATCTCTTGTAATGAACATTGCACGCTAGCTAGAAAGTGTGGTGTCTTGTTTGATATTGGTACCAATGCCTTGTGTGGTGAGGTCATCTTGAACGTTGTATTTGGTGACACCTAGAACTTGCCCCGTTAGTATGATTAATTGAGTGAAGTGAACAATTGAAATGATCTTAGGCAATAATTTTGAAGAGTGAATCAATTTGACAATATACCTCTTTTGTGGCCACTCTCTTTAGAAGTGTGAATCTTGTTTTGGCACCCATTGAGCCTATCATTTTCTTGGAAGAAACTTGAGCTACTTTGACCTCTTTATCCATTCACCCATAATCTTCATGAAGTTTTGGTTTGTTGGAATAGCCAACTATGGCCGAAAGCCTATATTGAGGGTGTCGTGAAAAAGAAGGAAGGTCAAGAAGTGTGAATAACTCCCCTTTTGATGGATTGTATTGAAAGGATGGAACCCCTCCATATAAAAAAAAGAAAGAGAAAGAAAAAGAAAAGAAGAAAGAAAAGAAGAAGACTGAAAAAGATTAAGAATTGTGAAATAAAGTGAGTAAACATAGTAAAAAAGTGAGGTATCCCGTGATTCATGTCTAGTTGAATAATGGGATGGAGTTTGAGCATGTTTGAATGTGAAGGAGAAGGAGAAAGAGAAAGAGAGTGATTTTCAGGCCATACTTCATGAAGATAGAAGCCACTAAGCCTAAATGAACATACCTTTGCACTCAACCCCGTTACAAGCCTTAAAAAGACCTTTATGATCTTTAGTGAGCTGAAACGAATGTTTATTGGAAAAAAAGGAAAATCCTATGAGTGGAGTCATGCATGTGTTCATCTTTTGAGTGTGAGAGTTGTATGTGATTCCGGAACTTTAAATTATTGAAGAATTTTGTGTGAATGTGGAATCATCTTTGTGGTGAGGGCATTTCAGTACCTTTGTTGAGCTTGAACTTGCATTTGAAGCAAATATTGTGAACTTGAGTATCCTTGATAATGGTGAATCACAATTTGAATCTTTGAGTGCACAATTGAGAATTGTATGGGAAGTTTGAACCCTTTTGTGTGCATTCATGTTGAGTCTTATGCAACACTATTTGAGGCATCCTTAGTGAACTGCTGATCTCGAGATTTACTTGAGGACAAACAAAAGTTTAAGTTAGGGGTGTTGATGAGTCCGAGATTTGGACTCATTTAGGGCTTTGTTTTGATAGTTTTAATGTCCTTAAATGCTTAATTTGTGCTATAAGCTAATGTTAAAGCATTGATTTTCAAGTATGTGAGATAAGGAGCAATGTAAGGACACTAATAGGGAAAAACAACAAAACAAGCTGAAGATATGGAGCAAGGCGATCCTGGTGATCGCCAAGACCACTCGACGAACCACCGAGTGGCTCTTCAGCTCGCGTAATGTTCTAGTGTGCCATCCCCGAGGAAGAATCAACTTGGTGACAAGAGTGAGCATTCGGTGAATCACCGAATGACTCCGCAATGGCAACCTTGATCGCCCAAAGTTACAGGAATCTCAATAGAGGTGCGAGCAAATTGGTGATCCAAAGGAGATAAGGGCGAATAATCGAAGCCTTCGGTGTTCCCAACTTAGACCGCCTAAAGTTACAGTGCATATTAGCTGAATAATCAAAAGAGGAAGGCGATGGACAGAGGAGATCGACAAATTGTTGATTAGTCGGCGAAGCCCGACTTTCACCGTTGATTTCCCCAAAAAGCCAATTCTTGAATCAGTATAAATTGATCTTTTGAGGAGAGAGAAGGTATTCAGAAAAATGTTGAGAACTTTTTACCCAGAACTAAAAAGCATTGTTCTTGTAGAAGTTTGAAGCTTTTAACTAGTTTGCATATAAGTTTAGATTTGGGTTTTTGAATTCCATCATTTTTGGAACATTGTAATGGGTTGGAGACTATTACCCAGATGATGACTACTCTAGTTGGTAATTATTATTACTTTTTTATGATGTGTAGCAAAAACTTTAATTCTCGGGGTGTGATTATGTGATTATGGGTGTTGTTAATTACTGATTTTAATGCTTAGTTGAAGTGGGTTTAATCATTAGCTGTGTTTTAATATATGAATTGTAGTTACAAATGCAATTCTAATTTTGAGTTCTTAGCTTGCTTGAGAGAGAGGTTTTGGAACCAAAGCTTTTGATTAATGGTTTGTAGATATTGGGTTGTTATGGGTTCAGCTCAAAAGAGTGAATTCTAAACCTAGTCCTACCCATCTTACTCGAGAGAGAGGTTGTATTAAGGTTGTGGGCTGCTCTTATTTGCTAAGCTTGTTGATGTTTGAATGAAATCACTTGAAACGTGATACTTGTTCGAGAGAAAACTATTTTATTCATACTCTAGCCTACCCACTGATATTTAGCTATCTATTAGTAGTTTCAATTACCCATATAGTGAAATTTGCGTAGAATCAATCACATCCCGAGAATTCCTCTCTATATTGTTATTTCCTCGTGTTTTATTTGTGTTATAGTTCATAATTGCAAACCAAAATTCTCCCATCTGACATTCGTGTCATCCTTTTTGACTTGTTTACTTGCTATTTTTGGCAATTTCTATTCCTATAACTAATTAGATCACATTTGTACTTCATAGTTGAATTTGAACATGTACCACTCTCTATGGGTTTGACCCCAACTCATTGTAAGGTTTTATACTAGTTAACAATCGTTCACACCTAGAATTGGATGAGGTGTTCTTGAAATGTTAATCTAAGAGCTACTTCAGGGACAAACGGAGGAGAAAATAGTCTGTATGCAATCACTAGTCGCTAAGAGCAAGAGAATTTGCCCGATTTTGTCACTGGTATGATCAAAGTCTTTACTTTTGATGTATATATATGCTTTGCTAGATCCAGGAGCGAGTCTATCTTTTGTGACTCCTTATATTGCTATGACATTTGATATTCTTCTTGAGAAACTTCTGGAGCCCTTTAGTGTTTGCACACCTGTTGGTGAGTCTATTCTAGCTGAGAGAGTTTATTGTGATTATACCATTTTCGTCAACCACAAGGACACGATGGATGTCTTAATCGAGTTAGACATGGTAGATTTTGATGTTATTCTAGGTATGGACTGGCTTCATGCATGTTATGCCTCAGTTAATTGTAGAACTCGAGTAGTTAAGTTCCAGTTTCCTAATGAACTAGTTATAGAGTGGAGGAGTAGTTCAGCAGTGCTGAAGGGTCATTTTATTTCGTACCTTAAGGCGAGAAATTTAGTTTCCAAGGGATGCATCTATCACTTAGTCTGAGTTAATTACTCTAGTGTTGAGACATCATTTATTCAGTCAGTTCCAATTGTGAGCGAGTTTCCAGAGGTCTTTCAAGATGATCTTCCTGGAGTCCCTCTTGAGAGAGAAATAGACTTCGGTATAAATATTCTTCCTGATACTCGACCTATTTCTATTCCACCTTATAGAATGGCTCTAGCTGAGTTGAAAGAGTTAAAAGAGCAGTTGAAAGAACCCCTTGATAAAGGTTTTATTCGACCAAGTGTCTCACCTTGGGGAGCTCCGGTCTTATTTGTGAGGAAGAAAGATGGTTCACTTAGGATGTGTATCGATTCCGCCTATTGAACAAGGTTACTATTAAGAATAAGTACCCCCTTCCGAGAATTGATGATCAATTTGATCATCTTCAGGGTGCCACTTGTTTTTCTAAGATAGACCTTAGATCAGGCTATCATCAGTTGAGAGTAAGGCTGGTAAACAGACCGGTTTATGGCCGATCCGGTCTGGTTCCGATCCGGTTCCCGTACCGGTAAGCCCGGTACCGATTGAACCGGTCCAATAGGTACCGGAACCGGTACCGAAACGGAACCCGGATTTTTATCCGGTTGATCCGGTCCGGTTCAACGGTCAAATTTTTTTTTTTTTTTTTTTAATGTTAAGAGTCGTTGGGCCCTTTTAGCCGTTGGGCTGGGGCCCAAAACGGCTCCAAACAACCCCCCCCCCCTCTCTACCCCTTAACACTATATATATATCCATATTTTTTCATTTAAATCACAAATTCTCAAACAATTTCATTAATATCTTATAAAATCTCTTAATTTTCAATCTCTCATAGATTCATAATTATTATTTTGTGATATTGACTTGGAGTTTGAATTTCAGAGATTTATTTGAAGTAAATCGGAAGCTTCAATTGGCATCTCTCAATTCCGGCTTTGGTTATACGTCTACTTTTACGTAGACGTTCGGTACATTCGTTCCAACTTTAATTTTTTTTTTTGTTTATTAATTAAGTTATTTTATTTTTTTTGTTATTTTATCTTTGCTTGTTTTTCATAATATTAATTATTTTAGACTTGAACATGAATTTTGAAAAATATAGTGGTAAAAGACCAATGTCGGAAAGAAAAAATAATAGGGGAGGAGGAAGTAGTTCTAATTCTAAAAATTTGTTACCTTCTAGATTTAGAATTAATACTAATGATTATACTCATGTTGATGAAACTTCTTTTACACGAGACTCACGACCTATTGAATTTAATTTCGAAAATCAAGTAGATCATGAAACTTTAAATAGATGTTTTACTAATTTTGAGGAAGAATTAGATGAGGAAGTAGAAATAAATGAGGAAGATGATGAGACCCCTACCCCTACTAGTCCGGCTACCGAATTACCGGAACAAGATGAAGTTCCCTCTTTACCTACTTTTTCAAAGACTGTTATACGTGTTAAAAGATCTTTAGTATGGAAATTTTTGGTACAAAATTAGGAAAAAACTACTGTTACTTGCACGAAATGTAAATTGATCATGAAACATGTAACTACGGGTACACAAGGGGGAACGGGACGACTAAGAACACATTTGAGAAAGTGTAATAAAGAATTTGCTCACCTAGATGATATAGAAAGGGCTAACAGAAATGGAATACCCATATTTGAAAATTCTATGGGAGTTGGAGGTTCTAATATGGTTCAAAGTGTATTAAATATGACTAACCCGGCTAGCCGAAGCACACACCGCACATATAGTAAAGAAAAAGATCGTAGAGAATTAGCTAAAATGGTTGCTGCTTGTGGTTTGCCTTTTTCATTTCCTTCACATCCTGGTTTTATTCATTATATTCGGGAATTGTATAACCCAGATTATGAAGGTATTCCAAGAAGTACAATTAAAAGTGATCTTTTTAAATATCAAAAAGAATATTGTCATTTTCTTCGTTGTTTATTTGCTTATTATGATGGTAGATTATCTATTACTTCTGATATGGGACGTAGTCTTAATGGTAATGATTATTTTACAATTACTGTCCATTGGATTGACCATGAATGGAACATGCAAAAATGAATATTAGGATATAAATATGTTGAAGAAACTAAAACCGGTGCTTATATAGCAACACAAATATGCTCTGTTTTACAATTTTATGGAATATGTGATAAAATTATGAGTGTCACTTTAGATAATGCTTCTAATAATTTAAGAGCAATTGATTATTTAAAATGTAGACTTTGTCAAATTGATAATGATTCTTTTCATATTAAGTGTGCCGCACATGTGTATAATTTAATAGTAAAAGATGGTATTTCTCAATTTGGAATTTCTTGTGAAAAAATTAGACTTGCTTGTAATTGGATTTTTAAAGCTAAAATAAAAGCTAGAATTACAGAATTTAAAAATCGTTGTAAAGAATGTGAACTTGAATATAGAAAAGTTCCAAAAGAAGTATGCACTAGATGAAATTCTTTATTTGAAATGCTTCAAGTTGCTTATATTTATCAAGAGCCGGTACAATTAGTTTTTAATGCTCATAATGCGGACCCGAATTTTAGAATTGGCCATGAAGATTGGGAAAATACAAAAGAACTTATTGAATTTTTAAGTGTTTTTTATAAAGCAACAAATGCTGCTTCTGGTCAATATTATCCAACTATTTCTTCTGTTTTAGTAAATATTTGTGCTATTTCATCTGAATTTGCAAAATATAAAGGAAAAGATCGATTTGAAAATTCCCTTGCTTTTATGATTGAAAAATTCAAAAAATATTTTTTCCCTATTCCTCAAATTTATTTGATTGCTACTACTTTCAACCCAAATTACAAATTAAAAGGTGTTGAAAGAATGGTTGAAAAGATTTATGCAAATTTAGAAATTAAATATGATGAAACTCCTAGTGTTGAAGATTGTAAAAGTAGCATATATATAAAAGCTAGAGAGTTATATAATACATATAAATCTATGGAAAAAAATATTCCAATAGTTGAACCTCCATCTTGTAAACTTAGAAGCGATGATACGGATGATTGGATGGATGATTATCTTGAGCTTGAATCATCTACTAATAATGATTTTGATTTATATTTCAATCAGGCACGAGAAAAGATTAGGCATGAAGAAGGACAACTTCAAGCTCCAATATTATTATGGTGGAAAAATCGTGAAAATCAATTTCCGACTCTTGCTAGGATTGTTCGAGATGTGCTAGCGATTCAAGCATCATCGGTCGCTTCGGAGCAAGCCTTTAGTGCGGCGAGATTTATGATTGGAGATCATCGATATTCATTAGCAAAGGATAGTTTGGAAATATCGGTGTTATTTCGAGATTGGGTCAATGCCGAAAGAAGAAATACCGGACTACCACAATTAAATAGCCAAATAGAAGACGAAATAGATGAGATATTTGGTGATAATAGTGATGATGGTATGGAAGCAATGGAAGAAGAACGACAAATACAAGTTCCAAAAAATGTTTCTTTTGAAATGATACAAAAGTTACAAAAAGAATTTAGAAAAAATTTCAATTGTTAGTACTTAGTACAATAATTAATATTCAATACCTAGATTATGTACTCTTTGTCTCTTTCTAATAGTTGTATTGTACAATTTATTTATTTGAATAAATATACGGCTATTCGCCTTGATTTTCTTTTAAAATAGTCTCTTATATTTAATTCAAGTCATTTTAGAAATTTAATTTTCAACTATTTTAATATTAGTTTAAACTTTAATATAAAATTAAATTTTAAGGTTTAAACTTTAAATTCAATATAAACTTTAACCTTTAAAGTCAATTTTAAACTTTAAATTCAATATAAACTTTAAAATTTAAAGTTAATTTTAAACTTTAAATTCAATATAAACTTTAAAATTTAAAGTTAATTTTAAACTTTAAATTCAATATAAACTTTAAAATTTTAAGGTTTAAACTTTAAATTCAATATAAACTTTAACCTTTAAAGTCAATTTTAAACTTTAAATTCAATATAAACTTTAACCTTTAAAGTCAATTTTAAACTTTAAATTCAATATAAACTTTAAAATTTAAAGTTAATTTTAAACTTTAAATTCAATATAAACTTTAAAATTTAAAGTCAATTTTAAACTTTAAAGTTTAAAGTCAATTTTAAACTTTAAAGTTTAAAGTTTAAACTTAAATTCAATTGAAACTTTAAAGTTTAAAGTTTTAAATTGAAGTTTTTTAATAATATAACTTTATTAATTAATAATATAATATTATATAATAATTAAAGTTAATTAAAAAAAATAAAAATTACCGGTACATAAATGATCCGGTAAGAACCGGTTCCGGTCCGGTCCAAACCGGTTCCAATCCGGTAACTAAGGGACCGGACGGAACCATTGGAAATTTCCGGTAAAACCGGTTCCGGTAAGACTCGGTTCCGGTAACAAAATCTGGTAACGAGGATCAGTTCCGGTAAAACCGGTCCTGTTGATCCGGTCCTGTCCGTTTGCCAGCCTTAGTTGAGAGTAAGAGAAAGTGACATTCTTAAGACAGAATTTAGAACCCGTAATGGTCATTATGATTTTCTGGTCATGTCGTTTGGTTTGACTAATGCTCCTGCAACATTCATGGATCTTATGAACATAGTGGTTAAGCCTTGTCTTGATATGTTGTTTTTATCATATTCATTGATGAAATTCTAATTTAGTCGAGGAATGAGGAGGATCATGCTAGTCATCTCAGAGTAGTTTTCTATACTCTCAAGGATAAAAAGTTGTAGGCTAAATTCTCTAAGTATTAGTTTTGTCTTAAGTCTGTGGCATTATTAGGCCACATTGTTTCAGGTGAGGGGATACGAGTTGAAATTAAGAAAATTGAGGTAGTGCAGAACTGGCTTGGACCCACATCTCCGACTGATATTAGGAGTTTCTTGGGATCGATAGGTTATTATAGGATGGTTTTTGAGGGGTTTTTTTCTATATCATCCCCGTCGACTAAGTTGACTCAGAAAATAACGAAATTTCAATGGTCTGAAGCTTTTAAGAAAATTTTTCAGGAATTGAAAACTAGGTTGACTACTACCCTAGAGTTGATCTTACCTGAGGGTACGCAAGGTTTTGTGGTGTATTGTTTTGCGTCTAGAGTTGGACTGGGTTGTGTATTGATGCAGAATGACAAGGTTATAGCTTATGCTTCCAGAGAACTTAAGGTTCAAGAGAAGAATTACCCAACTCATGATCTAGAGTTGGCTGCAGTTGTCACGACCCGAGCCTACACCCTTGACGTGGCCGACACCCAAGAACCATTGCTGGTCCCAAGCAAACCCTCATCCTGGCTGACTACAAGAGGAAGACTAACTTAAGCATACAAAAGCTTAAAAACTTAATAAAATTCATTGAACTCAATTAAAAATCTTTAACTCAAATGAATAACTCTAAATAAAAATAATATATTTAACTTGCCATTAAATAGGCAACTTAAGTCTTTAAAACATTTAACAAAATAAAAGAACAAACTTCTAAAACTCTACTATCTATCTATGAAGCCTCTAACTGACAAAGATGGAAGTCGGGACAAGACCTACTACATCCTAACAACATATATAACTGAAAGTACAAGTGGAACCCTATGGAAGAAAGGAGGCTCACCATAGCTAACTCGAACTGCATGTGGTATCAACGAAATGCCTATTGCTGATCCTGAATACCTGTATTTGCATCATGAAATGATGCAGGCTAAATGGATCAGGACATGGTATGTACTAGCATGTAAGGGGAATTCTAAAGCATAAACATAAGCTTGAACTTGATAAAAAGGAAACATACTTACCTATTCTCAACTCACTAGAGTAAACTCAACTCAAAGGTTAGATACTCAACCCAAAGATTAGATACTCAACTCAAAGATTAGATACTCAACTCAAAGGTACTCAACTAAAGATACTCAACTCAAAGGTACTCAACTAAAGATACTCAACTCAAGATAAAGTATCAATAAAAGATGCGATATATAGAAAACTTTTAAAACAATAGATATCAACTCAATGTATTGAATAACACAACAATAACGCAGTTTGTATATAAAAATAAAATATAACTCTGTGGGGGGTTTCTCTAACTGACAATCATCACTATGAGCTATGTGATGATACAACGTCTTGCCTACACTACCCGAACTGTCCTATACTTTGCCGGAGTATAGAACCTCTCAACTAAGTGGATCCACTAGTCTATACTAAAAGTATTAAGGAATCACCTAAGAAGTATGACCCTTTCTACCCACATTGGCTACATGGTTTATGAAGACTTGAGTTATCTGAATTCGTCCCCATATCAGTGCTCAATACTACTCCCAAAGAGCTAGCTCCTACTCCTCCCTCTTCTCCTTTAGGATAGGATCCTCCTTAGTCCTTTTTACATAAAATTCTCGGCTGCCTCTGGTCCATACTCAACTCATATGTTTAAAAATATAACTCTTTCTATGGTTTGAGATTATTACTCAAAATATTTCTCTTAAAAGAGATAGCTGCCCTGAAATATTTTAAACTCATAACTCATTTAAAAATCTTAGTTTCTATTTTATCAATATAAAAATTGATACCTCTAGGAACACATAGGCTCCTTATACCCTTGCTCAACTTTTACTTGAAAACTCTTTCTCAAAAATACATCTAAATCATAGTATAATATGACAATTCATGACTTGGGAAGTCATACTGTATAAACATTGATGGTATATCTAGATACCATATTGCTCATACATTGATGGCATACTCGATAGTCATACTAATCATGTCTTAGAAAAATCTTCTCTCAAAACTCATCTTTACCTTCTGAAAACTAAGTTTAAGAACTCAAGTGTTGACTTTAAAAAGCTTTTTAAAATTTATAACTCAAATCATAGGGTTCATGTGGAATTATGAACATGATCAACTTAACTCAGGGATCTTAATAGCAATAAAGAACCTCAGTACTTAGAACTCAAGACTTAATGTACTACTCATTTCTAGTCTGTTTGACTCATAGGGTTCATGCGAAATTATGGGCATGAAAAAATCAACTCAAGGGCTTCATGGGTAATATGTAATAGTTCCATGATTAGAAATATAATATCCAAAGGGTTAGGAACTCAATGCTCAAATACTTACAACTTGAAGATGCTACTCCTCTAGAAGACACTCAATGTATGGAGTTCATGCGGAATTTATGAGTATAAACGACTCAACTCAAGGGTATAAAGAACATTATGGAACTAATGTATACAACTCTTCTCATTGTCATATTTACTTCCTCAAAAATTAGTCCAAATCGATAGTTGATCTCAAAGGATTCACAATTGAACTCAAAGACTCTCTTGAACGCTACTCTTAACTCTCTCTTGAATGTGAATTATGAATTCAAGAGTTATGGTTCATGATACGAAGGATCTCGTGATGATAAAGTAGACTCATGAATACATTCTCCTAATTATCATACTCACTTGTTCGAGTCTGGAAACAAGTTATTAGAAATTGTAGAAGACTTCTAAAAAAAAGACTCAAAACGACTTTCTCAAAATGATCGGAAGAACTCTCAAAACTTAACTCTTAACTCTACCTTGAATTTGAATTATGAATTCAAAGTTATGATTATGTTAAGAATGATTTCTAGGTGTTTGGAAGTAGTTTAGAGTGATTATAATCAAAAGGGACTGAAGGTATATTTTAAAATAACTCAGATGGAGCAACCGACTGCAAATTGGACAGGGTAGGCAACCCTGGCGCACAGAGTGATGCGAGGCGCCAGCCCCTAAAATACAGAAGAGGATTTGGCACTGGCTGGCGCAGGGCGCTAGTCCCCAACCCAGAAAACCTGACGAATTTTGCTTGCTCATTTTCGAACCCTAATTCACCTAGAATCGAATAGTTTCTTCCCCAATCAGCTAGAACCAAATACTCAACGTATGTACCTACTAATCCAATAAACACAACCCTCAAATCACTATATTTCATCTCAAGAATTCATCAAAAACCCAACAAAACAAGATTTATAATTAACTTCAAGAACACTTATCAAGAACTCATCATACTAAAACTTATGGATGAAATTCGTAAAAGAAACTCATGATTGGCGTGTGAGTTAATGAAACCAACACTATGAATTTTTACATACCTCTTTGGGATCAAAACCATGGCGAAAATATGCAACAAAACTCAAGAACCTCGACGAACACCTTTATCCGTTCCTCTTTTCTCCTCTTTGCTCTTCTCTTCTTTTCTTCAACTGTCAACAAAAACCCTAGGCGTATATTAGGATTATGAAACAACCCCAAAAATGCCTGAAAATGTGTTTCGAAAACACCTATAATTGTAATTTCCATATATCTCAAAATCCGTGCATGATTTCGGAAATTTGACTTCATATTCTTATTCAGGGGGTCAAATTGAGTGGGAAATGGGTCTAACCCAAATTTTAGAGCAACCATATCAAAATTCAAAAATTGCAAAAAATGCGATTTTGAGGATTAACTTTAAAGGGACATATCTCTTATCACACAAGGAACTGAAAGGAGCTTTAACTATAACAATTAAAGCTCTTTGAGTTAGATTTCCAACGCACTTGGTTTCACCTCATTCCGAGTTAGGATGAAGGAGTTATGACCTTTTTCGTAAAACCTATCTGTGCATACCCAAAAATTCCAGTGAGTTATTTTTTTTTCCAGCCTCATTTTTGAGGCTAAGTGTTGGGGACGTTTTTTTATAAAAAGGGGACATATCCCATACTTAGTCATTTAACTTCAAAACACTCAAAAACACTCTCTAAACCCTCTCCAAAAATTCCACCAAGATCCTCAGCCAAATTTAAGGATCTCAAGCTCTAATTCCGGATTTAAGACACAATCTCAAGCTTCAATTCTCCATTCCAATCTTCATCAAGGATTCTCCAAAGTTGAGGTATGTGGGTTTGATTGTGAAAACCTTCCTTTTCACAAGTCCAACCATTCATACTCTATTACTACTTCAATTCTATGGGTTCTTATGGTTATTTATGAACTCTTGAGTATGGAATTACTACTACGCACCCTATTATGGTCCATTTTGCATATTATCATGAAATGAAATTATTATGGAATGTTTATGGTTTTCATGCTTCCATGATCAAATTATGAAGGTTGATATATATATATATGTAGTTGGTGGGCTGATTTATATGGATTTTGGAATTGGTTGGACTTAATTCTCTTGAAACACATGATTTTATTTACATGAACAAGTAGCCCACCATATGTTTGATAAAATGCCATTTATAGAATTCTTAGGAAATGGAAGGTCCAATGTATGTCCTATGAGTCGGATGGTTATATAATTATTGAAATGATGATGAAATGGATACATGTATATGATTTTCTCTATATAGTGTTGTGAGTCGACCAAGCCTAGCTCGGGGGGTTGTAGGCTCGGGTAACCGTATCGAGGGGTTGGTCCCTTGGTTGCCTAGTATGGAGGGTAGTAGGCCCGTATAACCATATCGAGGGATTTGTACCTTGGTCCCTAGCTCGGGGGGTGGTAGTCCCGGTTAACTACATTGAGGGGTTTGTACCTCTTTCGCTTCTCCAAGGGGGTGGTAGGCCTTGGAAATATTATATTGATGGTCACTCACTACACATGTACTACGCCCTACTAAATATGATTTTTATATAAGCATTATTATACATATCATCTCATTAATATGCTATCTATCGGGTACGATTATGCATTTTGCCTATGATGTCCATCTATTGTTGTATTGCATTGCATCCCATATACTTAGTACATTAAAACGTACTAATGCATACTCTATGCCTACATGATGTCACCATGTAGGGACCGAAGCACCGTCTGACCATCCTCCTCCGCGTGGCTAATACGATTTTCTATCGAGCTTATTGGTGAGTCCTCAATTTCGGGGACGTTGCTTATGATCTCTTTCTATGTATAAGACTTTTCCTTTTTAATTATATATTGAATATGAGGGTGAGCCCGGTAGTTTGTCTCGGCCCCCGCTAAGTATCCATGTTTAGAGGTGGTGTTGGACAAGTTGTGTATTTTGCTTGAGCTTGACTCATCTATGATATTTATGTATTATTTTCCTTTTTTTTCTTGTTCCCTTAGTCCCGATTTCCCATTGATTAATCTTATCGCTTATGGTCCTTTTAATTTCTTCCGCGACCAAGGATGTGTAATGATATGCTATGAGGCTTGTTTGGGGTTCCTTCGGGTTCCCTATTCGCTGGTCACGTCTAGGCCCTAGGCTTGGGTCATGACAAACTTGGTATCAGAGCACTAGGTTGATAGATCCTCGGAGTCCAACACACCGCATTGAGTAGAGTCCGATTTATGGTTGTGTTGTGCACCACAATTATAAGTAGGAAGCTATGAGACGTTTTAGGAAATGTTTCCCTTTTTCATGTTCTAAGTCGTGCGGTAGAGTTGAATTAAGATTTTTTTCCCCTAATGGTTGTTCTTTGCTATGCTAGATCTTGTCCAATACAAGAGGAAGACGAGCCCGCGCCCCCGAGGAACAACCGACTAATGGGGATCTTTGGGATGCCCTTACTTTATTTGCACAAGCTATGGCTAATCAAGCCAAGCACGGGGCCCAAGCCCCTCAGTCTCCTACCCCGGCATCTCGGGTGAGAGACTTCGTGCGGATGAATCCCCCGAAATTCTATGGGTCTAAGTTAGATGAAGACCCTCAAGAGTTCATTGATGAAGTTCATAAGATATTAGCTATCATGGGCGTGAGGTCAGAAGATAAGGTGGAGTTGGCGGCGTACCAACTAAAAAGGGTGGCCCAAATATGGTACAACCAATAAAAGGAAGAGAAGAGGGCAAACTATGTGGTTCATTGGGAAGAGTTCAAAATGGCTTTCCTTAATCGATTCTTTCCTCTTGAGCTTAGGGAAGCCAAATTGGTAGAGTTAATGAATTTAAAACAAGGGTCTATGAGTGTGAGGGAGTATGCCCTCAAGTTTAACCAACTTTCAAGATATGCTCCACACTTGGTTGCTGACTCACGGTCTAGAATGAACAAATTTGTGATGGGTGTGTCCGACCTAGTGAGTGAAGAATGCTAATCCGCAATGTTGATTAGTGACATGGACTTGTCCCGCTTGATGGCCTATGCCGAGCAAATGGAGGGGGAGAAGTTGAGGAAGAGGAGGGGTCATGAGGCCAAGAGGGCCCGTTTTGAGGGCAAGTTCCAAAGTCGAAGGGGAGGCCGGTTTCATCAAGGTCAAGGGTCTTCTCATGCACCCCATAGGGGTTTTTCCAATGACGTTCCAAAGGTCCAAGGGGTTGGTGGTATGGGTCCTATTGATGTATGTCCGAAGTGTGGTAAGGGCCATGGGGGTCCGTGCTTGAGAAATACCAGTGCTTGCTATAGTTGTGGGGAAATGGGACACAAGGCAATAGATTGTCCTCGAAATCACAACAAGGGTAAGGAGGTCCGTCCACAAGGTGCCAATGCGGTTCCTTTGGGGAGAGGGGGCCGACAAGATGGTGCCCCAAGGCACAGTCGATTTTATGCTTTACATGGGAGGCAAGGGGTCGATGAAGTCCCCGACGTCGTTATCGGTATGTTGAAAATCTTTGACTTTGATGTATATGCATTAATTGATTCGGGTGCCTCTCTTTCTTTTGTCACCCCCTTTATTGCCAAAAAGTTTCATGTTGAGCTCGACTTGTTGCATGAGTCATATAAGGTGTATACTCCTATTGGTGCATATATGCTTGGTAGGAAGGTCTATAGAAATTGTCCTATTTGCATCTTGCATAAAATATTGCCTTGTGATCTTGTTGAGTTGAACATGGTCGATTTTGATGTTGTTCTTGGGATGGATTGGTTGCATGCATACTACGTTTCCATTGATTGTAGAACCCGTAGGGTCAAGTTTCAATTCCCAAGTGAACCCATTCTTGATTGGGAGAGCCAAAATGTGGTAGTCAAGGGTAGGTTCATCTCTTGCATTAAAGCCCGTAAGTTGATCTCTAAGGGGTGTCTCTATCACCTTAAGAGGGTTAGGGATGTGGAGTCCAAAACCCTTCTTATAGAGTCAGTTTTGGTCGTAAATGAATTTCTTGATGTCTTTCCTAATGACCTTCCCGGTGTTTCTCCCGAAAGGGAAATAGATTTTGGCATAGACCTCTTCCCCGATACTCACCCCATTTCTATTCCCCCTTATTGTATGGCCCCGGCGGAGTTAAAGGAGTTGAAAGAACAATTGAGGGACTTGTTGGAGAAAGGTTTTATTAGGCCTAACCAATCACCATTGGGGTGCACCGGTGTTGTTCGTGAAGAAGAAAGATGGGTCCCTTAGGATGTGTATTGATTACCGGCAACTCAATAGGGTCACCGTCAAGAATAAATATCCTCTTCCTAGGATTGATGACTTGTTCGACCAATTGCAAGGGGCTAGCCACTTCTCTAAGATTAATCTTCGGTCTGGGTATCATCAAGTGAAGGTGAGGGAGTGTGACATTCCCAAGACAGCCTTTCGGACTAGGTATGGGCATTATGAATTTGTGGTCATGTCCTTTGGGTTGACCAATGCACCGGCTATCTTTATGGACCTAATGAATAGGGTCTCTAAACCCTACCTTGATTCCTTTGTTGTGGTTTTCATTGATGATATTTTAATCTATTCGCATAGTGAGGAAGAACATATGGGTCACTTGAGGGTTGTGTTGCAAAGATTGAGAGAGGAGAAGTTGTATGCCAAGTATGTAAAGTGTGAATTTTGGTTAAGGGAGGTTGCCTTCCTAGGTCATGTGGTGTCGGGGGATGGTATTAAGGTGGACCCTAAGAAGACCGATGTGATTAGAAATTGACCTAGACCATTGACCCCATCGGATATTAGGAGCTTCTTGGGCTTAGCGGGTTACTACCGGAGATTTGTGAATGTGTTTTCTTCTATTGCTTCTCCCATGACTAAGTTGACACAAAAGAAGGCTAAGTTTGAGTGGACCGACGAGTGCGAAAGGAGTTTTCAAACCTTGAAAGATAAACTTGTGTCCGCTCCTATATTGTCACTACTGAATGGGTTTGAGGGATTTGTTGTGTATTGTGATGCTTCTAGAGTTGGTTTGGGTTGTGTTCTAATGCAAAATGGTAAGGTGATAGCCTATGCTTCTAGACAACTCAAAGTGCATGAAAAGAACTATCCTACACATGATCTTGAATTAGCCGCGGTGGTGTTTGCTTTAAAGATTTGGCGTCATTACTTGTATGGGGTACATGTTGATGTGTTCACCGATCATAAGAGCCTCCAATATGTCTTCACCCAAAAAGATCTCAACTTGAGACAAAGAAGGTGGCTAGAATTTCTTAAAGATTATGATATGAGTGTGCATTATCATCCCGGTAAAGCTAATGTGGTGGCGGATTCTTTGAGTAGGGTGTCTATAGGTAGCCTAGCTCATGTTGATATTGGTGATAGAGAAATGGCTAGGGACGTGCATCGGTTGGCTAGGTTGGGGGTTAGGTTGGAAGAAGTTGGTAATGGTGGTGTGGTCGTTGTTGATGGTGCTAGGTTTTCCTTGGTTGATGATGTGATAGCGAAACAAGATCTTGACTCTTCCTTGTTAGAATTGAAGGCCTTGGTGAAAGAGGGCAAGGTGGAAGTTTTCTCCCAAGGAGGGGAGATGGTGCCCTTAGGTACCAAGGTAGGTTGTGTGTGCCTTGTGTTGATGGTTTGAGGGAGAAAATTCTTGAGGAGGCTCATAATTCTTCCTACTCCATCCACCCCGGTTCCACCAAAATGTATGGAGATTTGAGAGATGTGTATTGGTGGGGAGGTATGAAGAAGGACATTGCCAAATTCGTCTCCGGTTGTCATAGTTGCCAACAAGTCAAGGCCGAACATCAAAGGCCGGGTGGCCTAACCCAAGACATAGAGATTCCTACCTGGAAGTGGGAAGAAATTAATATGGATTTTGTAGTTGGTTTACCCAAAACTAGAAAAGGTTTTGATTCTATTTGGGTGGTGGTTGATAGGATGACGAAATCGGCTCATTTTCTACCGGTAAAAATAACATATGGGGCGGAAGATTATGCAAGATTATATATTCATGACTTGGTAGGGTTGCATGGGATTCTTCTATCCATCATATCGGATCGTGGTACTCAATTTACTTCACACTTTTGGAAGTCCTTTCAAAGGGGTCTAGGTACGAGAGTTAAGCTTACTACGGCCTTTCACCCGCAAATGGATGGACAAGCCGAAAGGACTATCCAAACACTTGAGGATATGCTTAGGGCATGTGTATTGGAGCTTAATGGTAGTTGGGATGATCATCTTCCATTGATTGAGTTTGCCTATAACAATAGTTATCATTCTAGCATCGGTATGACTCCTTTTGAGGCTCTCTATGGGAGGCATTGTAGATCACCGATTGGGTGGTTTGAGGTTGGTGAGGTGGCCTTGTTAGGACCAGATCTAGTTATGGAGGCTCTTGAGAAGGTTAGGATGATTAGAGAAAGGTTGAAGACGGCCCAAAGTTGCCAAAAGTCCTATGCCGATGTGAGGAGAAGGGCTCTTGAATTCCGAGTTGGTGATTGGGTCTATTTGAAGGTGTCACCCATGAAGGGTGTGGTTCGTTTTGGTAAGAAGGGAAAGTTGAGCCCAAGATACGTGGGTCCTTATAAGGTGATGAGGAGAATTGGCAAGGTAGCTTATGAGTTGGAATTGCCTAGCGAAATGGATTTGGTTCATCCGGTATTTCATGTGTCTATGTTGAGGAAGTGTGTGGGTGATCCGAATGCCATTGTGCCTCTTGATGTTGTGGGTGTTGTTGAAGATAATTTGACCTATGAAGAGGTTCCGGTCCAGATTTTAGATAGACAAGTGAAAAGGTTGAGAAACAAAGATGTGGCTTCTGTTAAAGTCCTTTGGAGAAATCAACAAGTTGAAAGTGCTACTTGAGAGGCCGAAGGGGACATGCAAAGGCGATATCCTTATCTTTTCCACTCCACTCAAGCCTAAGGTATTGATCTAAGCCCTTTATAAAAACTGTCACGACCCGGGAGCACCCCCAAGTCGTAACAAGGCGTACTCGACCCCGAAGGGGTCTTATACAAGCCACATAGTCATTCATTGCATTCAATAATGAAAATAGTGCGGAAATAAAAAAAAAAACTTATTTACATCCACACATTTAAACTTCTTAAAACAACTTTAAAAACAGCGGAAGTCTAAGTCTCACATGGCCATCTTAGACACAGTCGCAAAACATAAGTAGGGGCACGGCCCTTTACAATCAAAAGAAGTCTATTACATGAACAAAAGAACTTAAAAGTCTTGTCCTCGAATCCATGAGGACATACCAAGTCTTAGAGGAAAGCAATCCAACACTTCAAACTAGCTAAGAGGGATCACTTGCCGGAACCTACACTTGTAGTAAAAACATGAAGAATATGGGTTAGTACACAAAAATGTACTAAGTATGATGATCATGCAAAACATGCTTTAAAGGGGACATTTTAGTTAGAGACCATGCATTATGCCACCTTTTTGAAATATCATGAACAATAGCATAAAAGACATACAAGACAAGCATAACATCAAGTAAGTCATAATATCACCTTTAAACAATATCAACATGAAAACCTTTACCTTGGACCTTCACCTCAAGAAACCCTTATGCTATACTCGTGCAATGTATGGATGGCGTCCCATACCACCATCCATACTAAGGCACCACATTTAGGTCACTTAAAGTAACTTATCATTCCTTTCTTTCACCTTTGCACAATATTCATACATAAGAGGTATATCATTAATTAAGACATGACAAGAGAAAATAACTCGTAATATAACCCAAGTATAACATGCATAACATATTAAGCATTTAAGAGCCAACATTCTTTAATAACCTCATTTAGGGTACATTCATGTCACAGTCATTAGGATTTAGAGAAACTCACTATGACCCTCTCCAAGCCTACTCGTGCAATGTATAGGTAGCATCCCATACTACTACCTACACTTTGTAGAACCCGTCAACAAACCATACTGAAATCTCACATGATGGGAAGTAAGCGTTTAACCGACATAGACCATGAGAGCTTGTCATGGAATCCGGTGTCATGAGTCCCCACACCGAAAAGAGGTGGTCTACTTGCCTAAGGAAGACCGGTATATATAGCTTAATGGATCCACTAGCTTCCTATGCGGGCACATAGTTTATGGGATAAGGTAGACGATCATTGAAACTCATGCCTAACTGTCGGGGAGTTTCCATCTAACCAAATCCGCTCGGTGCTTAGCCTACATTCCCATAGAATAGTTCACTACTTTGACATCATCACACATGAAAGGGTGCCATAAGCCTACCGATTCAAGGTACATTATTTAACACATGAAAGGGTGCCATAAGCCCGCCGATTCAAGGTACATTAGGAAAGCTCATTAACTCCTCTTGAAAGGGTGCCATGGGCCTACCGATTCAAGACTCATCATTAACCTTTATGGAAAGGTGCCATAGGCCTACCGAATCCAAGATTCATTTCGTATCATTAATGGAAGGGTGCCATTAGCCTACCGATCCAAGGTTCATTATAAGCATATGTGGAAGGGTGCCATAAGCCTACCGATCCAAGGATTCAACAATCAACAATATAATCATTTATACAAGAAAATGATGCATAAGCCCTACCAATTCAAGGTATACTTTATATTGAAGAATCCTTCATATTATATCATCAACATTCATGAGTGTCATCAACACATTTACGGATTTCCATACATCTCATAACTCAAACTTTAAAGCATCGATTCATCAATTCTCCATAGTTGGACATTTTGTCAAACACCTTGAAGGCATGTAATGAAATCGAAGAACATGAAAAATAGGGTAGTAATGATGCAGCCAAACCAGTGAACAACCTACAACAACACCTTTACATTCATAACATGATCACATTATCTTCATTGAATTCTCATTCGTATAATGTCATGGTAACACTTCAATTTCTCATATTATGCCTTTAAGGCCATAAGCCTCACATACCAATACCCCAACAATACACCATAAAGTAAGCATGGGTAATGACATACTTCAACAATCTAAAGACCTTTAAACAAATTTGATTCATATACATTCATTATCTAGCAACCCACTTCATAAAGGCATAAACTAGGAATAGAGAGAAATCATGGGTTCATGGAGTATTTTCATCTTAAATCGTCAATACAACAACAATATAACCATAAAGTACCATTATAAACCTTTTAAAACCATTTGGTGGAAGAACCCATGAGATTGAGTGAAAACCTAGATTTTTCATACTTTGAAATAACTTTGGATTTGGCTCCTTGAATGGAAAATTAGACAAGGATCAAGACCACCATACCTTTGCTATGATCTCCCACGAAAATTGATGAAGACACCACTTTCAAACCAAGCCCTAGCTCCAAGTTCTTGACTTTCTTAAATGGAGGATTGTAGAGAGGGAAATGTTTTTAGGGATGGGAATGAACTAATGGTATATAGGAATAACATAAGTCTTTTAAAAAAAATGGTCCAACACTTAGAAAAATTTTCAAGTTTTCTGTCGGACAGACTTTACAAAAATGGGCATAACTTCTTCGTCCGAACTCCGAATGAGGTGAAACGAAGTGCGTTAGGTAGCTAACTCAAAGGGATTTCCATGGATATATTATGGCCACCCAAATAATTTGCGTGCTAGGAGATATGACCCTCCAAAGTAGACCCTCGAAAAAGGCTTCACTTGGAAATTTCGGATTTTGATACGGTTGCTCTAAAATTTGGGTTAGACCCATTTCCCACTCAATTTGACCCCTAAACAAGAATATGAAGTCGGATTTTCGAAAAACGAAACGGATCTTTTTATATACAGCTAAACAAGTTTCCGGTAACTTCCGAAGCACATTTTTAAGAACTTTTGGGTCAAATTCAAATATAATCATTTCATTAAGTTCTCGACTCCAAACTCACATGTGAGGCTCTAGTTTCACTCTATCATTTTCCGAGTCGTTACATTATCCCCCACTTAGGAACATTCGTCCTCGAATGACACTTTAAACACATAAGGGGTAACAACTCAAGTATACAGACCATCAACATGCATACAACATCAATACAAGTACATAAATATCGGAGGAAACATCAACTCCACATCAATGAGACTCAAACAAGTTCATGCAATTCAAGAAATTAGGAATACATCTACCAATTTCTTATGCATCAAGCTTTACCATTTCTCATTTCATTGGATGAATTTCCTTCTCCAATTTACATCACACTCATCCCAAAATTATTAGGCACATTATGCAATTTTTCACAAAAGTACAATTATGCAACATTCTCAAGAACACATTTAAGCATGCCTAATAAATCAACTCATGCAACATTTAAGCATGTTCAACATTTATCCTCATGAAGCATATAGACAACTTAACTAAATGCACATCGACACGAGGAACACGTTTATGAAAACTCATTTTATCATTTAACAAGAATTCAAATAGGACATGCATAACATAAGGAGACCATGGAAACTCATTTTCACCCAAGACTCCAAAACATAAAACAAGCTACTAGGAACTCTTGGTCTCAAGCTTGAATAAGAATAGAAGGAATGAGATAATGATATCAACACTCTCAACAACCTTGCTATTCAACCTACCATCCCCCACTTAGAAGAAAACCCAATTAAGGCAAACATGAAAAACAACACCATAGAAACCTCATCAAGACATTCATGACCATAAGGAACTAAAACTTACCGGCGCCTTCATTCGGATTAGCTTCCTTGTCCTTGCTAGCTTGAGAGCATAGAAACGACCATAATTTGGAGGAATAGGAACCGTTCCATCTTTAGAAGCTTGCTTTGCCTCCCTTCCTCTAGCCGTAAAAGTAGGACAATCTTTCACCTTGTGATCATTCTTCCCACAACCATAGCATCCATTAGTACCGGCTAGGCACTTCCCATAGTGCCTCTTGCCACAAGTGGTGCAAGTAGGTTTAGAAAATTGAGATCCACCACCTTTATCTTGGTTAACCTTAGGAGCACTTGAAAAATCTTGATCTTGAGCCCTCTTCTTGAACCTAGGTTGACTTTGCTCATCGGATCTACCCCTCTTCACATTCCTATTCATCCTCTTAAGTTTGGACTCCTCAATGGATTGAGCATACACTATGAGCCTAGAAATGTTCATGTCATTATGGAGCATTGCCGTATGGCACTCTTCCTTGACTAGGTCGGATACGCCGGTCACAAACCTACTCATCTCATCCCTAGGGTTTGACACCAAAGATGGGGCATACTTAGACAATTGGGTAAACCTCAAGGAATACTCTTGCACACTCATATTACCTTGCCGAAGAATGATAAACTCCTCAACCTTACACTCCCTCATCTCACGGGAAAGTACCTACCAAGGAAAGCTTCCTTAAACTCCTCCCATTCTATAGGATCCGCTCCCACCGGCCTATTAGCCTTCCATTGAGTGAACCAAATTTGGGCAACATCTTTCAATTGATAGGAGGCAAGCTCCGCCTTTTCTCTTGAAGTCACCCCCATAGCACTCACTACCTTATACACTTCATCCAAAATTCTTGGGGATCCTCTCCCACCTTAGAACCTAGAAACACCGGAGGATTCATCCTCACAAAGTCTCTCAACTTAGAAGCCATAGTACCCTCATTAGCATTCACCCTAGGCCCCATATCTCTAGTCGCTTGAGCCGCCATGGCTCGGGCCAAGATTAAGAAAGCCGACCTAATCTCTTCATTGGTCATATCCGGGGGAACCACCGGAACCTCATTCTCTTGCTCACCTATAGGAACTTGATTGCATTGCACACCTTGACCATTTTGCACAACTTGGGAGGAACTTCCTCATTCACATCCTCTTCTCCTACTCTCCTTGCGGGTCTCCCTCTTGTATTCATATCCTATAAACACAAGAGAAGGATAAGGATAAGAACACTTATAGAACTACACTCTAAGGCACGACTTTAAGAATATGAAAGAAGTGTAACTTCTAGCATCCTATAGCCTCTCGCTCATAGATGTGTCGCGACTCACACCGATGAACAAGACTCTACTAGATGTGGCATGTGAGACATCGATCCTAAAAAAACATTTCCAAAATCTTATGCTCGATACCATGTTTGTCACGACCCCGGAGCACCCCCAAGTCGTAACAAGGCGTACTCGACCCCGAAGGGGTCTTATACAAGCCACATAGTCATTCATTGCATTCAATAATGAAAATAGTGCGGAAATAAAAAAAAAACTTATTTACATCCACACATTTAAACTTCTTAAAACAACTTTAAAAAACACACAGCGGAAGTCTAAGTCTCACATGGCCATCTTAGACACAGTCGCAAAACATAAGTAGGGGCACGGCCCTTTACAATCAAAAGAAGTCTATTACATGAACAAAAGAACTTAAAAGTCTTGTCCTCGAATCCATGAGGACATACCAAGTCTTAGAGGAAAGCAATCCAACACTTCAAACTAGCTAAGAGGATCACTTGCCGGAACCTACACTTGTAGTAAAAACATGAAGAATATGGGTTAGTACACAAAAATGTACTAAGTATGATGATCATGCAAAACATGCTTTAAAGGGGACATTTTAGTTAGAGACCATGCATTATGCCACCTTTTTGAAATATCATGAACAATAGCATAAAAGACATACAAGACAAGCATAACATCAAGTAAGTCATAATATCACCTTTAAACAATATCAACATGAAAACCTTTACCTTGGACCTTCACCTCAAGAAACCCTTATGCTATACCTCGTGCAATGTATGGATGGCGTCCCATACCACCATCCATACTAAGGCACCACATTTAGGTCACTTAAAGTAACTTATCATTCCTTTCTTTCACCTTTGCACAATATTCATACATAAGAGGTATATCATTAATTAAGACATGACAAGAGAAAATAACTCGTAATATAACCCAAGTATAACATGCATAACATATTAAGCATTTAAGAGCCAACATTCTTTAATAACCTCATTTAGGGTACATTCATGTCACAGTCATTAGGATTTAGAGAAACTCACTATGACCCTCTCCAAGCCTACTCGTGCAATGTATAGGTAGCATCCCATACTACTACCTACACTTTGTAGAAACCTGTCAAGAAACCATAATGAAATCTCACATGATGGGAAGTAAGCGTTTAACCGACATAGACCATGAGAGCTTGTCATGGAATCCGGTGTCATGAGTCCCCACACCGAAAAGAGGTGGTCTACTTGCCTAAGGAAGACCGGTATATATAGCTTAATGGATCCACTAGCTTCCTATGCGGGCACATAGTTTATGGGATAAGGTAGACGATCATTGAAACTCATGCCTAACTGTCGGGGAGTTTCCATCTAACCAAATCCGCTCGGTGCTTAGCCTACATTCCCATAGAATAGTTCACTACTTTGACATCATCACACATGAAAGGGTGCCATAAGCCTACCGATTCAAGGTACATTATTTAACACATGAAAGGGTGCCATAAGCCTGCCGATTCAAGGTACATTAGGAAAGCTCATTAACTCCTCTTGAAAGGGTGCCATGGGCCTACCGATTCAAGACTCATCATTAACCTTTATGGAAAGGTGCCATAGGCCTACCGAATCCAAGATTCATTTCGTATCATTAATGGAAGGGTGCCATTAGCCTACCGATCCAAGGTTCATTATAAGCATATGTGGAAGGGTGCCATAAGCCTACCGATCCAAGGATTCAACAATCAACAATATAATCATTTATACAAGAAAATGATGCATAAGCCCTACCAATTCAAGGTATACTTTATATTGAAGAATCCTTCATATTATATCATCAACATTCATGAGTGTCATCAACACATTTCGGATTTCCATACATCTCATAACTCAAACTTTAAAGCATCGATTCATCAATTCTCCATAGTTGGACATTTTGTCAAACACCTTGAAGGCATGTAATGAAATCGAAGAACATGAAAAATAGGGTAGTAATGATGCAGCCAAACCAAAGTGAACAACCTACAACAACACCTTTACATTCATAACATGATCACATTATCTTCATTGAATTCTCATTCGTATAATGTCATGGTAACACTTCAATTTCTCATACTATGCCTTTAAGGCCATAAGCCTCACATACCAATACCCCAACAATACACCATAAAGTAAGCATGGGTAATGACATACTTCAACAATCTAAAGACCTTTAAACAAATTTGATTCATATACATTCATTATCTAGCAACCCACTTCATAAAGGCATAAACTAGGAATAGAGAGAAATCATGGGTTCATGGAGTATTTTCATCTTAAATCGTCAATACAACAACAATATAACCATAAAGTACCATTATAAACCTTTTAAAACCATTTGGTGGAAGAACCCATGAGATTGAGTGAAAACCTAGATTTTTCATACTTTGAAATAACTTTGGATTTGGCTCCTTGAATGGAAAATTAGACAAGGATCAAGACCACCATACCTTTGCTATGATCTCCCACGAAAATTGATGAAGACACCACTTTCAAACCAAGCCCTAGCTCCAAGTTCTTGACTTTCTTAAATGGAGGATTGTAGAGAGGGAAATGTTTTTAGGGATGGGAATGAACTAATGGTATATAGGAATAACATAAGTCTTTTAAAAAAAATGGTCCAACACTTAGAAAAATTTTCAGGCGGGTGAACAGTAATGAACAGTAACATTAGCTACTGGAATTTGCGTTTTCTGTCGGACAGACTTTACAAAAATGGGCATAACTTCTTCGTCCGAACTCCGAATGAGGTGAAACGAAGTGCGTTAGGTAGCTAACTCAAAGGGATTTCCATGGATATATTATGGCCACCCAAATAATTTGCGTGCTAGGAGATATGACCCTCCAAAGTAGACCCTCGAAAAGGCTTCACTTGGAAATTTCGGATTTTGATACGGTTGCTCTAAAATTTGGGTTAGACCCATTTCCCACTCAATTTGACCCCCTAAACAAGAATATGAAGTCGGATTTTCGAAAAACGAAACGGATCTTTTTATATACAGCTAAACAAGTTTCCGGTAACTTCCGAAGCACATTTTTAAGAACTTTTGGGTCAAATTCAAATATAATCATTTCATTAAGTTCTCGACTCCAAACTCACATGTGAGGCTCTAGTTTCACTCTATCATTTTCCGAGTCGTTACAAAAACTCAGGTCTTAAGTTCAGCCCCCATGTCATTGCATACATTCATGTTTAAGTTAACAAGTTCATTGTGGTTTTACAACTATGTTGAGGTTTTTGAAATGAGGTGTAAGTGCATTGTTGCATCCATATGTGGGCTGAATTTGCCATGTTGTGTCTCTCATGTACGTTTCTTTGACATTCGGGGATGAATGTTCCCAAGGGGAATATATTGAAACGACCCCAAAAATGTCCGAAAATGTGTTTTGGAAACACCTATAATTGTAATTTCTATATATCTCAAAATCCGTGCATGATTTTGGAAATTCGAATTTATATTCTAATTCAGGGGATCAAATTGAGTGGGGAATGGGTCTAACCTGAATTTTAGAGCAACCGTATCAAAATTCAAAAATCGCAAAAAATGCGATTTTGAGGGTCAACTTTAAAGGGGCATATTTCTTAGCACACAAGGAACTGGAAGGAGCTTTAACTATAACAATTAAAGCTCTTCGAGTTAGCTTTCCAACGCACTTCGTTTCACCTAATTCTGAGTTAGGATGAAGGAGTTATGACCATTTTCATAAAACCTGTCTGTGCATACCCAAAAATTCCAGTGAGCTGTTTTTTTTTCCAGCCTCATTTTTGAGGCTAAGTGTTGGGGACGTTTTTTATAAAAATGGGACATATCCCATACTTAGTCATTTAACTTCAAAACACTAAAAAACATTCTCTAAACCCTCTCCAAAAATTCCACCAAGATCCTCAGCCAAATTTAAGGATCTCAAGCTCTAATTCCGGATTTAAGACTCAATCTCAAGCTTCAATTCTCCATTCCAATCTTCATCAAGGATTCTCCAAAGTTGAGGTATGTGGGTTTGATTGTGGAAACCTTCCTTTCCACAAGTCCAACCATTCATCCTTTATTACTACTTCAAGTTTATGGGTCTTTATGGTTATTTATGAACTCTTGAGTATGGAATTACTACTACGCACCCTATTATGGTCCATTTTGCATATTATCATGAAATGAAATTATTATGGAATGTTTATGGTTTTCATGCTTCCATGATCAAATTATGAAGGTTGATATATATATATATATGTAGTTGGTGGGCTGATTTATATGGATTTTGGAATTGGTTGGACTTAGTACTCTTGAAACACATGATTTTATTTACATGAACAAGTAGCCCACCATATGTTTGATAAAATGTCATTTATAGAATTCTTAGGAAATAGAAGGTCCAATGTACGGCCTATGAGTCGGATGGTTATATAATTATTGAAATGATGATGAAATGGATACATGTATATGATTTTCTCTATATAATGTTGTGAGTCGACCAAGCTTAGCTCGGGGGGTTGTAGGCCCGGGTAACCGTATCGAGGGGTTGGTACCTTGGTTGCCTAGTACGGGGGGTAGTAGGCCCGTATAACCATATCGAGGGGTTTGTACCTTGGTCCCTAGCTCGGGGGGTGGTAGGCCCGGGTAACCACATTGAGGGGTTTGTACCTCTTTCGTCTCTCCAAGGGGGTGCTAGGCCTTGGAAATACTATATTGATGGTCACTCACTACACATATACTATGCCCTACTAAATATGATTTTTATATAAGCATCATTATACATATCATCTCATTAATATGCTATCTATCGGGTACGATTATGCATTTTGCCTATGATGTCCATCTATTGTTGTATTGCATTGCATCCCATATACTTAGTACATTCAAACGTACTAATGCATACTCTATACCTACATGATGTCACCATGTAGGGACCGGAGTACCGTCTAACCATTCTCCTCCGCGTGGCGAATACGATTTTCTATCGAGCTTATTGGTGATTCCTCTATTCCGGGGACGTTGTTTATGATCTCTTGCTATGTATAAGACTTTTCCTTTTTAATTATGTATTGACTATGAGGGTGAGCCCGGTAGTTTGTCTCGGCCCCCGCTAAGTATCCATGTTTAGAGGTGGTGTTGGACAAGTTTTGTATTTTGCTTGAGCTTGACTCATCTATGGTATTTATGTATTATTCTCCTTTTTTTTTTCTTGTTCCCTTAGTCATGATTTCCCCTTGATTAAGCTTATCTCTTATGGTCCTTTTAATTTCTTCCGCGACCAAGGATGTGTAATGATATGCTATGAGGCTTGTTTGGGGTTCCTTCCGATTCCCCATTCGCTGGTCACGTTTAGGCCCTAGGCTTGGGTCGTGACAGATTATAAAACTGAAACTAATCAGATTAGACCTCTAAAACCTTACTAAAAATGAATTAAATCTGATTGGGTAAGAAAAATACCAAAATATCCCTCACTATTTTTGGGTAACTTTCCTTAACTGGACATTTTGACTTCAAAAGGGCATATCTCACTCATACGACCTTGAAACTTTGCAAACTTTGTGGCGTTGGAAATATAATTCAAAGAACTTTCATTTGATATCTTATGGGCCATCTAACACATCCTGTACTAAATGTTTTGGTCGTTTGAAGTTGACCCAAAAGTTAGAAGAAGTAAGGAAGGACTTGAATGATTTTCTCTTTAGTTCTTTTTGGAACTCAAGGTGCTACATCTAGTGACCTTAACACTTCAGAAATTTTAAATTCTTGGATAAAATCCTACTCACAATGAAGGATGGTTCGAGTCTTAGCTCAATAAATTTCTAGGGTATTTCAATACCTCCCCCTTGGGATCATTCATCCTCGAATGACGACTGGACTAGGTATGGACGGGGTTATTCTTATTATCTTTGTCATACCAACTAAAATTTGCCTACATTAGTATTCGAAACCAACTAAGGGATCTCATTTACCTATTTCTCATAGCAAAACCTCATCTTTTTCCTCCTCATTAATAATCTTAGATGGAAATATCACACCATAGTTATAGTTATCTCGATAGGATCATTAACCTTCTCTTTCTAACATCACTCCATTACAAAAAAAGGACCTCTTAAAAGATATCTCTTATACTCACAAATTACCATTACATATACTTAGTCTCCTCTAACACGATGACACATCGACATCAACTCTATTCTGGTTAACAATATACTCTATCTCATCATGACTAATAACTAATCCTTTTTCTTCTATGAAGAACTCTCTACAACGCTATCAATGGTTTGATAAATCTGTAGAACTCTTTTTGAAGACATCACTTGTAACTCATGGTACCTTTTCGGGCGAAAATACTACCCAAGCTCTAAGCATACTTCCTTATAAGGATCTTAGCTAAAATAAGGCTTAAGGAAAATAGTACAACTCACTTTTAGCTCAAATGCTCGATTCACATGAACATGAGTGCATTTCTCTGAAACTCAACACTTGACTTACTCACGGGCTTCTCTCAAGCTCCTCTGGAGTCTCATGACTTCCTCAACAACTCATCGATTAAGGACTGACTTTGCTTTTCCAACCACCTCTAGTATGAAGGGTAGTTGAATGAATCTGAGAAATGCACGAGTATAAATAAATCCCTATGATATAGCTCTATTGCATGATTAAGAGTAGGAAAGAAGGGAAACTTTTCTTAAATGTCTGTAGTCCATCATTTATAGAAGTGGGGCCCTCACAACCATAAACAAGATCCTACCGACACGGCTTCATAGACACCCTAGGACACTTGAACTCTGTGCTCAGATACCAAGTTTGTCACAACCCGAGCCTACACCCTAGACGTGGTCGGCACCTAAGAACCATTGTTGGTCCCCAAACGAACTCTCATCCTAGCTGACTACAAGCGAAAGACTAACTTAAACAGATAAAAGCTTAAAAACTGAATAAAATTCATTGAATTCAATTACAAATGTTTAACATAAATGAATAACTCTGAATAAAAATAATATATTCAATTCTTCATAAAATAGGCAACTTAAGTCTTTAAAAAATTTAACAAAATAAATGAACAGATTTCTGAAACTCTACTATTTATCTATGAAGACTCTAACTGACAAAGATGGAAGTCAGGACAAGACCCACAATATCTTAACAACTGATATAATTGAAAGTACAAGTGGAACTCTACGGAAGCAAAGAGGTTCACCATAGCTAAGTCGAACTACATATGGTATCAACGAAACACCTGTTGCTGATCCTGAATACCTGTATCTATATCATGAAACGATGCAGGACAAATTTCTCAATACATGGAATCTACGAGCATGTAAGGGGAATTCTAAAGCATAAAAATAAGCTTGGACTTGATAATAGGAAACATAGTTACCTCTTCTCAACTCACAACACTAAACTCAACTTAAGAATAAGATACTCAACACAAAGGTTAGATACTCAACTCATAGATTAGATACTCAACTCAAAGATTAGATACTCAACTCAAAGATATGATACTCAATTCAAAGGTACTCAACTCAAGAGAAAGCATCAATAAAAGATGTGATATATGGAAAGCTTTTAAAATAATAGATAACAACTACATGTATTGACGAATAAAATAATAACTCAGTTTGTATATAAAAATACAATATAACTCTGTGGGAGTTTCTCTAAACGACAACCATCACTATGAGCTATGTGATGATACAACGTCTCGCCCATGCTTCCAGGAATGTCCTATACCTTGCCGAGGTATAGAACCTCTCAACTAAGTGCATCCACTAGTTTATACTAAAAACATTAAGGAATTATCTAAAAAGTATGACCCTTTCTACCCACATTGGCTGCATGGTTTATGGAGACTTGAGTTATCTAAACTCGTCTCTATATCGGTACTCAATACTACTTCCAAAAATATACTCAGCTCACATGTTTAAAAAAATAGATCTTTCTGTGGTTTGAGATTATTTATAAAAATATTTCTCTGAAAAGAAATCGCTACTCTGAAATATTTTAACTCATAACTCATTTAGAAATCATAGTTTCTATTTATCAATATAAAAATTGACACCTCTGGGAATACATAGTCCCTTTATACCCTTGCTCAACTCATACTTGAACACTCTTTCTCAAAAATACATCCAAATCATATTATATTATGATCATTGATTACTCAGGAAGTCATACTGCATAAACATTGATGGTATATCTAGTTACCATACTGCTCACACATTGATGACATACTCAATAGTCATAATAATCATTTCTTAGAGAACTCTTTTCTCAAAACTCATCTTTACCTTTTCAAAACTCAGTTTAAGAACTCAAGTGTTGAATTTTAAAAGCTTTTTAAAATTTATAACTCATATAATAAGGTTCATGTGGAATTATGAACATGATCGACTCAACTCAGGGATCTTAATAGCAATAAAGAACCTCAGTACTTAGAAATCAAGACTTAATGATACTACTAATCTCTAGTGTGCTCGACTCATAGGGTTCATGCAGAATTATAGGCATGCGCAAATAAATTCAAGGGCTTAATAGGTAACATGTAATAGTTCCATGATTAGGAACATAATCTCAAAGGGGTTAGGAATTCAATGCCAAAGACTTAGAACTCGAAGATGCTACTCCTCTTGAAGACACACAATGTATACAGTTCATGCGGAATTTATAGGCATGAATGACTCGACTCAAGTGTCTAAAGAACATTATGGAATTCATGTATACGACTCTTCTCATTCTCATACTTACTTCCTCAAAAATTAGTTTAAATCGATAGTTGATCTCAATCGATTCACAGCTGAACTAAAAGACTTTCATGAACTCTACTCTTAACTCTCTTGAATGTGAATTATTAATTCAAGATTTATGGTTCATGATACGAAGGATCTCGTGATGATAAAGTACACTCAGGAATGCATTCTCCTAATTCTCATACTTACTTGCTCGAGTCTTGAAACAAGTTATTAGAAATTGTAGAAGACTCCTAAAAAAAGACTGAAAGGGACTTTCTCAAAATGTTCGGAAGAACTCTCAAAACATAACTCTTAACTCTACCTTGAATTTGAATTATGAATTCAAGGTAATTATCATGTTAGGAATGATTTCTAGGGTATTTAGAAGTAGTTTAGAGTGATTAGAATAAAAAGGGAGTGATGGTACTTATTAAAAAAACTCGAACAGAGCAACCGACTAAAAACAAGACAGGGAAGGCGACCCTAGCACACTGAGTGGCCCGGGAAGATAGCCCCTAAACTACAGAAGAGAATTTGGGGTGCACTAGCTGGCATAGGGCGCCAGGCCCCAACCCAAAAAATCCGACGAATTTTGCTTGCTTATTTTTGGACCCTAATTCGCCTAGAATTAAATGGTTTTTTCCCCAATCACTTAGAGTTGAATAGTCAACGTATGTACCTACTAATCCACTCAAAACAACATTTAAATCACTAACTTTAATTTCAAGAATTCATCAAACCCCAACAAACAAAATTTATAATGAACTTCCAGAACACTTATAAAGAACTCAACATACTCAAACTTATGGATGAAATTCATAAAAGAAACTCATAATTGGTGTGTGGGTGAATGAACCCAACACTATGAAAACTTACATACCTCTTAGGGATCAAACCCATGGCAAAAATTCGCAATAAAACTCAAGAACCTCGACGAATGCCTTGATCCTTTCCTCTTTTCTCCTCTTTTCTCTTCTCTTCACTTCTTGAACTCTCAACTAAAACCCTAGGCATATATTCGGATTATAAAACTTAACCCAATCTGATTGGGTAAGGAAAAGACCAAAATACCCCTCACTATTTTCGGGTAACTTTCCTTAATTGGACAACCTGACTTCAAAAGAGCATATCTCAGTCATCCGACCTAAAAAATTAGCAAATTTGGTGGCGTTGGAATGATAATTCAAAGAAATTTCATTGGATATCTTATGAGCCACCTAACCTATCCTGTACTGACAGTTATGGTCATTTGAAGTTGACCCAAAAGTTAAAAGAACTAAGGAATGACCTGAATGGTTTTCTCTTTAGTTCTTTTTAGAACTCAAGGTGCTACATCTAGTGGGGACATACCACAAGCTTGAAGAGTAGTCAACCTAAGCTTGAACTAGAAGGAATCACCTTAAACGCTGAAACCTACACTTTGTAGAAAAATATAGAAGAAATAGGGGTTAGTACAAAAATGCACCAAGTACGGTAACTATGCATAGAGACCATTTAAGATGCTAAAAAGGGACAATTTAGTTGAAAACTATGCATTTGATCAAGAATATGAACTATCATAGAAACAAGTGCAAAAGCATAAGATACATGCATATTCAATATATTGATCATCTCAACATAAAGGAAACAAACCATAAGAACCATCAAAGCAAACTTGTGCAATGTATGGATAAGGTCCCATACCCCAATCCACACTAAGGAATACTCATTAAGTGATTATAGTTCATAACTCCAATTCTAGTTCATTCTATCATAGTGGATTAGCTTTAACCGGTATAAACCATGAGAGCTTAGTCATGGAATTCGGTGTCTACCCCATACCAAAAAGGGGTTGTCCTACTTGCCTAAGGTAGAACTAGAACTTTTAGCTTATGTAGATCCACTAGCTAAAGACCTATGTGGGCACATAGTTTATGGGAGAAGGAGATTACTCATAGAAACCTGGACTCACTATGGTAGAAGGTGTCCATCTCATGAGACAACTACTTTGGGAACCCAGACTCAACTAGTGTAAAAGGAACTCATTTGGGAAGCCGAACTCAACTAGTGTAAAAGCTTCTATCTCATAATCATATCCTCTCAGTGATAAGCATTCATTACCATTGAGTTTATATTAAGTGTTGACTTAGATTGATAATTAAGGAAGAATTTCTTGACACTCGATCCAACAAACTCATTCTAAAGCTCCTAGATTCAATATGTGAGACTAGTCTTCAAACTTAAGAATCATTGCATGTGACAAACCTTTCACATTATACTCTATCCATACCTAAGTGTGTACATGAGGATATTTATCCAATCAACACAACGATTAGATTATAGTGTAGTTACTTTACTCTTAAAGCAATCCAATTGTGTACACATAAATCTCATACATATAGTCAATTCCCATGTTTTTCTCTTCAAGGCTACAGATCACATCCAACTAATCAATCTAGGATTACTACATTAGATATAGATGGAGACATGATTAAATGAACTAATCTACTATAAGCACAACTTCATGATTACTACAATTCACCCAATTCACAAGTCCCAAACTAGGGTTAGGGGGAATACATGGATTCATGGGGGATTATTCTCATAAAAGCCTTGATAATCAACAATTCAATCATAATATACATTAACTGAATCAATAGAAACGTTTTGAGAAGAATCCATGGCTTAGAATAGAAACCATAGGCTTTTTTTGGAGACTTTATTACTTTGAAATAGAGAATTTAAGGACTCCATGGTTGAAAGGTTAACCATGAATTAAAGTCACCATACCTTAGGGAGATTTTCCTCACGAAATTGGAGGGAAAAGGCTGCTTCTTGATACTTAGATTTGACCTTGTTCTTCTTCTTCAATGGAGTGTCTAGAGAGAGAATATTTGGAGAGGTTTTGATTTGGTTTTTCGAATTTATGATTATGACTTTAGATGTGTTATTTTAGGTTAGAAAAATACATATATAGTCCCTTAAAATAATCTTAAAATGACACCACATAACTATTAATTAATTAGTAAATTACTAAATAGCCCCTAAACTCAACTACCAAAAGGCAGTTTCAGCGGTGATCCACAATCGGGGACCAACGGATCGTAGGTGGGACCACGGCCTGTGCTCGTCATTCATGGTTTGTGGCTGACAGTTCATTTTTGCGGCATTGACCTACGGAGGCAAGCCATATGGAGTGGACCCATCCACGAGGCGTGGGTCCTGCCCGTACCTATTGCCTTAGTCAGATCCCACAAGGCTTCACTCACGCTGCCCCCCTACGGGGAGTGAGTAGATCCACGTGGAGTGGAACCTACTCGTGGGTCACTGCTTGGCAACCCTAAGGGTCCTTTCCTCAAGGACCCAAGGTTGGTCCTTGCGATTAAGGACTTGACCTCCTAACTCCAAACCATGCATTTTAAGTTATCTTTAAGTCTCTAATTCTAACGTCAAGCTCTAACTTAGCCTACTCGTTATATGTTAGTAACTAGTTTATTCTTCAAATTTCTGGAATGTTACATTATCTCCCCCTTGGGAACATTAGTCCTTAAATGATGATCTAGACACCCTATAGATTTTAAGACTTAAAACTAGCAGCCCATCATGCATGAAATATCAAAATAATTCACAATTCAAAGGAGGAAACATCAACTCCATCTCTAAACATAATCAATGCAATACAAATGAGTAGGGACTACAACAAGCAACCCAATATGCATGAAACTCAATAATTCTCATATTCATAAGAGGAACTAACTTTTCCTCAACTAAATAATGCTCAACACAACATCATGGAGCCAATATGCCAATACTCTCAAAATCACACTAAAGCATGTTCATTAGCACATCTCATGAAGTCAAATAGGCAACTCATACTACATTCATAACAATATGAAGATCATATATCATGTAAACTCATTTTTTCTTTCTAAACATGAATTTCATCAAGAACATGGATAACATAAGGAAACCATGAAAAAAGTCATTTACACACATGACTTCCAAACACTAAAACTCAAGAGACTACTTACCTCAAGCTTGATTAGGAGTAGAAGGAAAAAAGATGAGGGTATCGAGACTTCATATCGGCCTTGGCCTCCCAAGTAACACCCTCAACTAAATGATTTCTCCATAAAACCTTAACAAAAACTACTTCCTTGTTTCTCAACTTTTTGACTTGCCAGTCAAGGATCTCTATCGGAACCTCTTCATAAGAAAGGCTTTCATCAACTTCCAACCCTTCTAGAGGAATAATGGTCACCGGATATCCAATGCACTTTTTAAGCATAGAAACATGAATACCAGGTGAACTGAGGCCAACTCATTTGGAAAATCGAACCCATAGGCAACTTTCCTGACATGCTCCAATATTTAGTAAGGACCTATAAACCGGGGACTAAGTTTCCCCCTTTTGCCAAACCTCATCACACCATTCATGGGTGAGATTTTCAAATAGACCCAATCACCAACTTCAAATTCTAACTCTCTTTTCCTCACATCAGCATAAGACTTTTTCCTACTTTGAGCCATTTTCAACCTCTCTCTAATGAGCAGAACTTTCTCAATGGCTTCATAAACCGACTCGGGGCCAATAAGAGCATTACCACCTACTTCAAACCAACCAACCGGAGACCTACATCTCCTACCATATAAGGCCTCAAAAGGGGCCATACCAACACTCGAGTGGTGACTATTATTGTAGGCAAATTCAACCCAGGGCAAGTGGTCATCCCAATTACCTTTAAAATCTATGACACACGCCCTCAACATGTCCTCTAAGGTTTGAATGGTACATTCCACTTGACCATCTATTTGAGGGTGGAAAGCGGTACTAAGCTTTACCTTAGTGCCAAGCCCTTTTTGGAATGACTTCCAAAAGTGGGAAGTAAATTGAAGACCCCGATCCTAAATGATAGATAGAGGAACCCCATGCAACTTCACTATCTCTCTTATATACAACTTGGCATAGTCTTCCGCTGAGTGAGATACCTTGATGGGAATAAAGTGGGCTGATTTGGTCATCCTATAAACAATGAACCAAATAGAATCATATTTCCTTCGAGTACGGGGAAACCCCATAATAGAATCCATATTCACCTCTTCCCACTTCCAAGTGAAAATTGACATATCTTATAAAAAGTCTCACGGCTTTCGGTGCTCAACCTTGACTTGTTGACAATTAGGACATTTGGCTAAAAAAACCTACAATATCCTTTTTTATACCACTCCACCAATAGACTTCCCGTAGATCACAAAACATCTTGGTGTCTGCCGAATGAATAGAATATCTAGAACCATAAGCCTCTTCTAGAATTATCTCCCTTAGCCTGTCCACATTCGGAAAACATAGTCTACCTTGGTACTTAAGTACCCTATCTCCCTCTTGGGAGAAAGCCTTAACGGATTTACCAAGTATCGATTCTTTCAACTCCATCAATATAGGATCAAGGTGTTGCTTAGACTTCACATCTACAACAAAATATGATTCGGAGCCCTTATGAACCGTGAAACCACCTTTGGGAGAATTATTAGTTGGACACCTAACCGGGCCAACCTATACTCATCACAGACTAATTCTTTCTTTTGATCCTCTCTGTGGGTCACACTACCCATGGATAGTCTACTAAGGGCATCCGCCATAACATTAGCTTTACCAGGGTGGTAAAGGACACTCATATCATAATCCTTTAAAAGCTCTAACTACTTTGTTTGTCGGAGATTCAAGTACTTTTGGGTAAACACATATTGAAAACTTTTGTGGTCGGTGAAAACATCTACATGGACCCCATACAAGTAATGTCTCCATGTTTTTAAAGCAAATACCACAACCACTAATTCAAGATCATGAGTCGGATAGTTCTTCTCATGTACCTTGAGTTGCCTTGAAGCATAGGCAATCACTTTACCTGTTGCATGAGTACACACCCCAACCCTACTCTCGAAGCGTCACAATATACCAAAAACTCATCGGTACCCTCCGGTAAGGTCAACACTGGAGCGGAAGTAAGTCTATCTTTTAACTCTTGGAAGATTTTCTCACAAGCCTCCGACCACACAAACTTAGCCTTTTTTTGAATCAAGGCCGTCAACGGAGAATCAATGGATGAAAAACCCTCAACAAGCCTCCTATAATAACTGGTCAAACCCAAGAAACTTATAATATTAGAAGGATTTAGAGGTCTAGGCCAACTCTTGACCGCATCCGTCTTCTTAGGATCTACCTCAATACCTTTGCTAGACACAACCAAAACTCACATTTACTAAACTTTGCATACAATTGGTGGTCTTTAAGGACTTGCAATACAATCCTCAAATGGTCCATGTGTTCGCCCTCACTCCTTGAATAGATCAGAATATCATCAATAAACATGATCACAAATATATCTAGGTAGTGTCTAAACACCCTATTCATTAGATCCATGAATGCCGCCGGGGCATTAGTTAGACTAAAAGACATTACTAGGAACTCATAGTGACTGTATTTTGTTCGAAAGGCCATTTTCGGAATGTCAATCCCTCTCACCCTTAGTTGGTGATAGCCCAAACGTAGATCAATCTTTGAAAAGTAATTGGACCTTTGGAGTTGTTTAAACAAATCATCAATTCTAGGAAGGGGATACTTATTCTTTATAGTCACTTGTTCAATTGGCGGTAGTCAATACACATTCTAAGGGACCCATCCTTCTTTCTCACAAATAATACCGGAGCATCCCAAGGAGAGATACTCTGTTGGATAAAACCCTTGTCTAGCTAACCCTTTAGTTGTTCCTTTAATTCTTTCAATTCAGCCGGATCCATTCTATAAAGAGGGATGGGTGTGGGTTGTATATCTGGCAAAAGATCAATGCCAAAATCTATTTCCCGTTCAGGAGAAATGCCGAGCAAGTCATCGGGAAAGACTTCGGAGACTCACTCACCACGGGGATCGACTCTAAAGAAGGGACATTGGAATCAACATCTATCACCCTAACAACCTGATAAATGCACCCCTTGGAGATCATTTTCCTAGCTTTGAGACAGGAAACAAATTGACCTCTAGGAATTGAATTCCCCCCTTTCCACTCTAAGATTAGCTCATCAAGAAATTGAAATTTGACCACCCGGGTCCTACAACCTATATGAGGCATAACATGCATGCAACCAATCCATGCCCAAATCACATCAAAGTCAAACATGTCTAACTCTACCAAATCCACCAAGGTGACTTTATGAGACAAAGAAATGGGACAACTTCTATAGACTCTTTTTTCCACTACTGAGTCACCAATCGGGGTAGAAACTGAAAAAGGTTCTAATAGCACTTCGGGGAGCTTTTCAACCTTTATAGCCACAAAAGGTGTAACAAAAGACAAGGTGGCACCGGGATATAACAATACATATACATCAATGAAAAAGACTTGTAACATCCCGGTTACCATATCTGGGGAGCTCTCTTGGTCACCTTGGGATTGAATAGCATATAAGAGGTTTTGCTTTTGGGCATTGGATTTGGAACCACTTGGATGAGCTTGCTTATCTTCTCTCCCCTTAACCTCGAGCATGGGACAATCTCTCATCTTGTGGCCTCTCTTGTCATAACTATAGCACCCATCCGAGCCCACTAGCACTTGCCTTCATGTTTTCTACCACACTTTGCACAATTAGGTCTAGCAACATATGAACCACCACTATTTCCCCTTGAGGTTTAGGGTTGGAAACCCTATCCTTGTCAACCCTTGGAGTACTAGAGGAGCCTTGATTGGAGAATGTTTGATTGAACCCTTGCCGACCTTGCCCATCGGATTTAGTATTGGAAAAATTTCCTTCACTAGTTCTAGCTCTCTTTACTTCTCTATTCATTTTCTTGAGTTTTGTTTCCTCAATTTGTTGAGAATATATCATCAACCTTGAAATATCCATGTCATGATGGAGAATTGCCATACGACATTCTTCTTTAACTAAATCGGACACTCCCATCACAAACTTATTTAATCTAGCACTCGATTTCGCTACCAAGGTTAGATCATATTTGGATAATTGGGTGAACTTGAGAGAATAATCTTTCACACTCATACCCCCTATCGAAGGTTCATGAATTCTATCAACTTTTGTTCCTTCAACTCTAAGGGGAAAAACCTATCAAGGAATGCTTCTTCGAACATTTCCCAATTAATGGGACCTGCTTCTCTTGGCCTCTCATTCTTCTATTGATCATACCAAATTTGAGCGACGTCCTTTAGTTGGTAGGCGGCTAGCTCTACCTTCTCCTTCGAAGACACCCCCATAGCACCAAGTATCTTTCTAACCTCATCAACAAACCTTTGGGGATCTTCTTCCACCTTGGAACCAAGAAAATCAGAAGGGGGATTCATCCTAGAAAAATCCCTTAATCTGGTAGCCATAGAACTCACATTAGGATTCACACGAGGCTCAACATCCCTAGTGGCTTAAGCCATCATAGCTTGGGCTTGAGTTGCTATGGCTTGAGCTTGGGTCATCATGGCTTGAGTTTGGGCCGTCATGGCTTGAGTTATCATTTGCATAGTAGCCCTAAATTCTGCTTGAGTCACATTTTTGGTTACCGAATCAACCGGAGCATGCTCATCTTGAGGAGCTTGGTTACCTTGAGGAACTCGTTGATTCACATTCTCCTCTTCCACCCTTCTTGCATTGGCCATTCATGTATTCATTTCCTAAAGACACAAGAGAAGGATTAGAAGGAAGACTTTATAGAGTTAAACTCTGTGGGACGACTTAAGAGTAATGACAGAAGTGTAATTTCCTAACATCTTATAGCCTCTCACTCATAAATGAGGCGTGTTTCACAGTATAAACAAGACTTTACTAGACATGACTGATGAGACATAATCCTAGAATCATCCTAAACCTTTTTTGTCTGATTACCAAGTTGTCACGACCCAAGGATACCCCTAGATGTAACATGGCTCATGGAATCCCGAAAGGGACCCAAGTAAGTCACTTAGCTTATCATCATCACAGAAGTATAGAATAATAAAGAATAAAACACAATTTCAAGTCTTTAAGAAATCGTTCATAAAAGTAAAGCGGAAGTCTAGATATTGTCTCAATAAGCCATCTACTACAATCGGAGTCTCAAAATACTAGGGTCACATCCCTTACAATAGAGAATATGAAAATGTCCAGTATGACTAAAGAAATGAAACAACAATAAAGCTTTTGTCCTCGGATCCATAAAGACATACCACAAGATTGAAGAGTAGTCAACCAAGTTTGAACTAGAAATAATTGGCTTAAACGTTGGAACCTACACTTTGTAGAAAAATATAGAAGAATATGGGTTAATACAAAAATGCATTATGTATGGTAACCATGCATAAAAACATTTAAGATGCTAAACAGGGACAATTTAGTTGAAAACAGTGCATTTGATCAAGTTTATGAAATATCATAGAAACAAGTGCAAAAACATAAGATACAGGCATATTCAATATATTGGTCATCTCAGCATAAAGGATCCAAACCATAAGAACCATCAAAGCAACCTTGTACAATGTATGTATAAGGTACCATACCCTTATCCACACTAAGGAATACTCATTAAGTGATTATAGTTCATAACTCCAATTCTAGTTCATTCTATCATAGTGGCATTAGCCTTAACCAACATACACCATGAGAGTTTAGTCATGGAATTTGGTGTCTACCCCATACCGAAAAGGGGTTGTCCTACTTACCCAAGGTAGAAATAGAACTTTTAGCTTACGTGGATTCACTAGATAATGACCTATGTGAGCACATAGTTTATGGGATAAGGAGAATGCTTCTAGAAACCCGGACTCACTATGGGAGAAGGTTTCCATCTCATGAGACAACTACTTTGGGAACCCGAACTCAACTAGTGTAAAAAGGAACCCATTTGGGAAGCCGAACTCAACTAGTGTAAAAGCTTCCATCTCATAATCATATCCTCTCGGTGCTAAGAATTCATTCCAATTGAGTTTATATTCAGTGTTGATTTATATTGATAATTAAGGAAGAATGTATTGACACTCGATCCAACAAACTCATTCTAAAGCTCCTAGATTCAATAGGTGAGACTAGTCTTCAAACCTAAGAATCATTGCTTGTGACAAACCTTTCATATTATACTCTATTCATACCTAAGTGTGTACATGAGGATAATCATCCAATCAACACAACGATTAGATTATAGTGTAGTTACTTTACTCTTAAAGTAATCCAATTGTATACACACAAATCTGATGCATACAGTCAATTCCCATGTTTTTCCCTTCAAGACTATAGATCACATCCAACCAATCAATCTAGGATTACTACATTAAATATATATATGGAGACATGATTAAATGAACTAATCTACTATAAGCACACCTTCATGATTACTACAATTCACCCAATTCACAAGTCACAAACTAAGGTTAGGGGGAGTACATGGATTCATGGGGGATTTTTCTCATAAAAGACTTGATAATCAATAATTTAATAATAATATACATTGAATAAATCAATGAAAATGTTTTGAGAAGAATCCATGGCTTAGAATAGAAACCCTAGGTTTTTTTTTGGATACTTTATTACTTTGAAATAGAGAATTTAAGGACTCCATGGTTGAAAGGATAACCATGAATGAAAGTCACTATACCTTAGGGAGATTTTACTCACAAAATTGGAGGGAAAAGGTGGCTTCTTGATCCTTAGATTTGACCTTGTTCTTCTTCTTCAATGGAGTTTCTAGAGAGAGAATATTTGTAGAGGTTTTGATTTGGTTTTTTGAATTTATGATTATGACTTTAGATGGGTTATTTTATGTGTGAAAAATACATATATAATCCCTTAAAATAACCTTAAAATGACACCACATATCAATTGATTAATTAGGAAATTACTAAAGTTCCCCTAAACTCAATTGCCAAAAGGCAGTTTCAGGGATGATCCACGATTGGGGACCCACGAATTATGGGTTGGACCATGGCCCGTACTGTTCATCCATTGTTTGTGGCTTGGAGTTCACATTTAGGGCCTCGACATACGGAGGTGGCCACGTGGCGTGGACCCATCCACGACGCATGGGTCTTGCCCGTAGTTACTGCCTTAGGCAGATCCCACAAGGCTTCACCCATGCTGCCCCCTATGGGGAATGGGTTGATCCACGTGACATGGAAACCACTCGTGGGTCACTGCCTAGTAGCCCTAAGGGTCCTTTCCTCAAGTACCTAAGGTTGGTCCTTGAGGTTTAGGACTTGACCTCCTAACTCCAAACCATGCATTTTAAGGTATCTTTAAGGTTCTAATTCTAACATCAAGCTCTAACTTAGCCTATTTGTTTTAGGTTAGTTGCTAGTTTAGTCTTCAAATATCTGGAGTGTTACATTGTTTATGGGCAGTTATTCCCATGTTGAGAAAGAAAAGAAGGAATTAGCCAAGGATGAGCACAGGCTTGCATGCTTGAGAGTCCGTTAGTTGGATTCCAATGAAGGTGGAGTAGTGGTGATGAATGAGGCTGAATCATCATTATCATCAAAAGTGAAAGAGAAACAAGACCAAGACCCTGTTTTTCTTGAATTGAAGGCAAATGTTCATAAGTAGAAAGTGATGGCCTTTGAAGAAGGGGGAGATGGTGTATTGAGGTATCACGGTAGATTGTGTGTACCAAATGTGGATGAACTCCAATTGAGGATCATGGATAAATCTCATAGCTCCACATATTCCATCCATCCTAGTTAAACAAATATGTATCGTGACTTGAGAGAAGTCTATTGGTGGAGCAGTATGAAGAAGGGAATTGTAGAGTTTATTGCTAAGTGTCCGAATTGCCGAGAAGTCAAGGTATAGCACCAAAGACCCGATGGTATGGCACAAAATATAGAGATTCTAGAATGGAAGTGGGAGATGATCAATATGGATTTTATTACTGGGTTGTCATGGTCTCGCAGGCAGGATGATTCTCTTTGGGTAATTATAGATCAGATGAATAAATCAATCCATTGTTTGCCAGTTAAGACTACCTATTCGGCAGAGGATTATGCCAAGTTATATATTCAAATGGTGGTTAGACTTCACGGAGTTTCAGTTTCCATCATTTCAGATAGAGGTGAACAATTTACTGCTCAATTTTGGAAGTCTTTCCAGAAAGGTTTGGGTTCTAAGGTAAATTTGAGTACTGCTTTTCTTCCTCAGACGGATGGTCAAGCAGAGCGCACAATTCAAACTTTAGAGGATAGGTTGAGGGTGTGTGTGATCGATTTCAAATGTAATTGGGATGATCATTTACCTCTCATTGAGTTTGCTTAGAATAATACTTATCACTCTAGAATCCAGATGGCTCCTTATGAAACTCTTTATGAGAGAAAATTTAGATCTCCTATTGAATGGTTTGAAGTTGGTGAAGATGGGTTGATAGGATCAAACTTAATTCATCAACCTATGGAGAAAGTGAAGATCATTGAAGAGAGGTTGAAAATAGTGCAGAGTCTTCAAAAATCCTATACTGCTATTATGATAAGAGACTTAGAGTTCGAGATGGATGATTGGGTTTATTTGAAGATTTTACCCATGAAGGGTGTTAAGAGATTTGGTAAGAAGGGGAAGCTTAATCCCCAATATATTGGTCCCTACAGGATATCCAAGAGGATTGACAATGTAGCCTATGAGTTAGAGCTACCGCAACAGTTAACATCAGTCTATCCGGTGTTTCATATTTCAAGGCTGAAAAAGCTTATGGATGATCCTTCACTTATTATCCCTACTGAAAATTTTGGTATTAAGGACATGTTACCTTATGAGGAGGTACCCGTTCAGATTCTAGATCGTCAGGTCCGTAAGTTGAGGACCAAGGAGGTAGCATAAGTCAAGGTCTTATGGAGGAATTAGTTTGTTGAGGAAGCTACTAGGGAGGCTGAGGAGGATATGAAAAACAGATACTCAAATCTCTTTGAGTTTGGAGAAATTCCAAATAAAAGTACTAATTCTTTTCTTGGTACTCTTTAAGTTGATGTGTTGTGTTATAAATTGCATGTTGGGTGTTTCAGTTGGGTGTAGATGTTTCCACCCTCATTTCTACTTAGAGTAATCTCATTCGAGGACGAATGTTCCTAAGCGAGAGATATTATAACATCTTGCCTTAGAAAGAGCTAGATTTAGAAATAACTATTTTGGAAAGAGCCTAATTGAAAAGTTTGCAAGTTATGCTAAGTTATGAGTTTTGGGTCAACTTCAAAAGATCATACTTTTAGAACATGATAAGTTATGTGGAGCATATGATATCAAATTAATGGTCTTGGAATCCTCTTTCCAACATCACTGAGTTTGCTAAGTTTCAAGGTCGGATGACAGAGATATGCCCGTTTGAAGTCAGCCTGTCCAGTTAAGGAAAGTTACCTAAATTAATGAGGGGTATTTTGGTCTTCTCCTTACTCCATTAGCTTTAAATGTTTTTGGTAAGGTTTTAGGGGTATAAACTGATTTGGTTCAATTTTCACAATCCTAATTATGCTTAGAGTTTTAGAAGAGAGTTCAAGAAGAGAAAATAGGAGAAAAGAGGGAAGGTTCAAGGCGTTCGTCAAGATTCTTGAGTTTTGTCGCGGATTTTTGCTAAGGGTTTGATCTCTAAGAGGTATGTGAGTTCTCATAGTATTGGGTTCGTTCACCCACATGCCAAACATGTCATCTTTTAATGTAATTTCGTTCTTGAGGTTGAAGGATTTGAGTTCTTGATGAGTTTTCTTGAAATTTCATTTTTAATCGTGATTGTTGGGGTTTTGATGAATTCTTGAGATGAGTGTTAGTAAATTGAGGCTTGTTTTGAGTAGATTATTATGTACTTATGTTGGGTATTCGAATATAAGTAAGTAGGGAAAAAACTATTTGATTCTAGGCACATTAGGGTTAGAAAATGAGTAAACAATTTCGTGAGGAAGTTATGGGTAAAGGCTGATGTGCTGCGCTAATAGTGCGCCAAAAATAGGTTTCTGTAGTTCAAGGGCTTGCGCCCCGCGCCACTCAGGGCGCGAGGGTTGGCTGCCCCCACCCCTTTTTCCATCATTTGGCCCGTCTGAGTTCTTTTAAATGATACCTTCACTCCCTTTCTTATTCTAACTACTCAAAAATACATCTAAACATCGAGAGATCATTCATAACATGAATCATTACCTTGAATTCATAATTCAAATTCAAGTTAGAGTTAATAGTTAAGTCTTGAGAGTTCTTGAGAGTTATTTTGAGAAGTCTTTTACAATCTTTTAAAACTTATTTTAAGACTTGAGTACTTGAGTATGAGGATGAGTAAAGTTGAGTTTCATTTTTCGAAATGAATATATGGAAACTAAGTATTCCCAAGAGTACATGTTTTTACATTTCAAATAAGGAGGAAACTTTGATCTCCAAAAGAGATATGAAGAGTTTTGTGTACTATCTCTTTTTAGAGAAATATTTTGAGTAATAATCTCAAACTTGAGGATGAGGAAATTATTTTAAATATACGAGCTAAGTTATATTTTGGGAGTAGTATTGAGCACCGATATGAAGATGAGTTTAGATAACTCAAAGTCTTCATAAACCATGTAGTCAACATGGGTAGAAAGGGTCATACTTTTTAGATGATTCCTCATTGACTTTTAAGCATAGCTTAGTGGATCCACTTAGTTGAGGAGTTCTATACCCCGGCAAGGTGTAGGACAGTTCTGGCCATGTGGGCGAGATGTTGTATCATCACATAGCTCATAGTGATGGTTGTCGGTTAGAGAATCTCCTAAACAAAGTTATTTTGTATCTTTACATACAAACTGAGTAATTATTGTATTTTTAAATACATTGAGTTTTATCTACTATTTTAAAAGTTTTCTTTATAATGCTTTTCTACTACTACTTTATATTGAACTGAGTTGAGTAAGTTTGAGTATCCTTGAGTTGAGGTAAGTATGCTTCATTCCTTCTAGTTAAATATTATGTTATGTTTTAGATTTCCCTTTGCATGCTCGTACATTCAATGTACTGATGCCATTTGTCCTACATCATTTTATGATATAGATATAAGAGATTAGGGTCATCAACAAACGATTCGCTGATACCATTCGTAGTTCCAGAGTTGTTTGGTGAGCCTCCTTACTTCCTTAGGATCCCTTAGTTATTTCTAGTATGTCATTTTTGTTAGGATGATTGGGGGTCTTATCCTAACATCCCTCATAATATTAGAGGCTTCATAGATGGATAGACAATAGTAGTTCATGAGTCTTTTCCATTTTCAGTTGTTAATGTTTAAGACTTGAGTTGCCTCTTTGGCTAGTGAATGTTTTATTTCTAAAATATTTTGAGTTATTTTATTTGAGACATTGAGTAAAATTGTGCTTTTGAGTTCATCTTATTTATGAGTAAGTCTTTCGCTAAGAGTTGAGCCAGGCCAAGGGTTCGCTTGGGGCCAGCAATGGTTCTCGAGTGCAAGTCGCATCCAGGGTGTAGGCTCGGAGGTGACATATATCTTTCTGTCATTTTAGTTTTCAGACTTTGTATGTGGTGTATGGGTTACGTCCTAACCACTTATATTTGATGTAATAGATAACTTGTTAAGACTATCTTAGACTTTGGCTTTGTCAAACTCTTTTATGCTATATGATTATTCTTTTGAAATCTTTATTTCTATCATCTTGTATGATGTATGCTAAGTGGCTTATGTAGGGCATTTCCAGGTTCTATATGTGATGTTACGCCTAGGGTACACTTTGGGTGACAAACTTGGTATTCAGAGACAAGGTTTAGAAAGGTCCTAGGATGTCTTACAAGCCACGTCAAGTAGAGTCTTTTTTATAAGTGTGAAGTGCGCTATATTTAAGAATATGAGGCTATAAGATGTTTGAGAAACATCACTTATTTCATTATTCTAAAGTTGTGCTCTAGAGTGTAACGCTATATGTCTCTCTCCTAACCCTTATATGATGTTTTTCAGGATATAGACCCTTGAAGAGAATACATTAGAAAAAATGTGGGTAAGAATATGGAACAAGAAGCTCCTGAAGCTCCAGTTGTTGACATCCAATTTTAACCCTATCTAATACAGGTTAATTATCAAGCTTTTAACAATTTGAAATTATAGTCTCTGAAAATAAAAATTCTAAATAGTTTTGTTAGTTTTTAGAAACAATTATATATTTTTATATATTGATTTATATATAAAATTTATATCTATTATATAAATATTTAATAATAGCCTGAAAAAATAGAGTTTAGTATAAAGACATATTTACTTTCTTCAAATTAATTAAACTCGTAGTCATGTGTAAACTAGTCTTTATTTTAAATAACTGGCTTATGCATTGATAATTAATTTTATCTTTTTTAGATAATGAAGATCTAATAATTAATCTATAATTATTCATCTTATTTCAATGTCAATCAAAGTTAGCTAATTAATTCGATTTGGCTACATTATAAATTCAATTGGCTAAATTTCTAATGAAACAGGCCACTCAATTTGGCTAAAGTTTCAATCCTTTGGCCATATTTTAAATTCCTAAATAGACCTCTCATATTTTACACATATACACATACATATACATACACTACTGTACGCACCCTCAAGCTCTCCTCCATCTTCTCCTTTTTCCAACTCTCACGCATCTTCATTTCCCTCACCCTAAAATCCACCAGATTTGGAACAAAAAGTCGACCGATAAGTTGTTATTTCCTCACCCCAACATCCCTTTTCCACTTTACGATTATGTTAGGGCCGTACCAAGTCTCCTCTCCTATGATTTCTTTGGAAAAGGAAGAAAAGCTCGAAAAAAACATAAGGTTCAAGCTTTGTTCAATGGATTCCACCATTAATGGCCTCAAATACGTCTTTATCTATACAAATCAATCTGAAAAGGTAGCTCTATACCTATTCTAACCTACAATATCTCCTCTTAAAAGATTTTCAATATTTTTAAATTTTCTACTAGATTCCTCCCCTTCACCCAAAAAAAAAAGCCCCAACTTCCCTATAAATAGCCCTTTATGCTCAGTGATTTGAGTACGTTTGCAGATGGTGTTTTATTTGAACAATTCAATTTCACACAAGAAATTTTAGACGATTCTCTAATTCTAAGTTCCGAGAAGGTCCTTGTTCGAAGTTGGTTAGAATTTCTTGGTTTGTTGCTCAAGACTAAATTAGTGTGAGAAGTCGCTACCCTCTCTTGCTTATTTGGTTTCAGTTCTACTGCTCCAAGAAAGGTAACCTCGCCTCCTCCTGTATTTAGTTTAAATATGGTGTGTTATGTTTTTAATATTTGGTAAATGGTCTATTGTTAAGGGTATTCATTTTTTTCGTTTTAGCCCTTGCTTTAGTTTTGTTCTCGTGTGAGTTTCTGGGCAGTAAGCATGACTCTAGCATTAGTGAATGTTTACTTTGATATTATATGTTGTTCGTTATATTCATTAACTTGATTTTGTATCTACATAACTAGTTGAATCTTTGCCTCACATTGTTTAAAATGGTTTGATGTTCATTTAGTTTCGACTTAGACATGTTGGCTGTGCAGTTCTTTTTTCTTCACTATTTACTTGTATTTTGGTCATCTTCTTTGTCGATTTAAATTGTCGTAGTAACTTCTCAGCTATGTTAAACTTCTCGTAAAGTCTAATTTTCTCGCCTATTCAGATTCATGTCCGTGTCTCTTTGGTTTTAACCTATGGTTTACATCCTTAATGTCAAAATATCTAGGTCCCCTTTTGTAAATGATCTTCTTGTTCCCTTATTGTACTTCAATTTTGTTCTTGTTATTGTTCAAAATGTTCAATTTCCAAATGGTTGTTCCTCATTTTGTGTTCGTTTTCTCTATTTTATGTGATATTAGCATTTCCAGACTTGTCCATTTAGTGTTGCTGTTATTCTTTAGGCTAAATGCTCCTTGGAAAAAAATTGATTTCCTCCTTGCTAGAGCCCATCTTCATTTCAAAGTATAGCCATTGCTTGGTAATTTTTCCTTAAAGCATCTAAATACCTATATTGTTTTAGTCTAGTTTGGATCTCTGACCTGCTTATTGTTTTTTTCAAATGCTCTTATTTGTATAGCTTTTCACTTATTTATGTAGCATATCAATTTCAGCTTGGTTTCTTTTTCTTGCTAGAAATCATATGCATATGCTCTTAATGGCTTAACTCTTAGTTGCATATGTGTACGTGTTTATTTTCATTTTTATATATGCTCATAGTACTTTAGCTATGTCTTATGTGTTATATTTTTATCAACACTGTTATTTTTGTGAAACAACCTTAAGTGTGAATACTACCCTAATTACTCTTTATTTATATATGAAAACTCTATCCGAATCTCTTTTGGACTCACGACTCCCTACATTTTCTTGTTGGGCTGAAACCCGACGACTTCTTTGAATCAACCCCTCTTCATTTGGACTATGGGAAGCAGATTTATAGGGTTGAAGTTGAAACGGAAAATCCCTAAAGGCCCAAAAAAGGTTGTATACCTACCGTATACAATAGTATACACTAGTATACATGCAACTATTGATGTACATGCCCAAAAAAAATATAGAAATACAAGTTAAAATGCAGCAGCTACAGGTCAAAAGTAAAAGACGGGGTTGGAACTGAAATACATGTACTAGAAACTCAAAAAGAATGTCATATATTTCAATATATAACCTCGTATATATTAGTATACTGCCATATATACACAACTTGTTTTAGCATGAAATTGGGCCAAAACCCAATTTTACTTGGTTTTGATTAGGCTCTAACATGTCTAGTAGGATTTATAGGGTTAAACACCATGTTTCATACCATTAGGCCTATTCTTTAGATATAGGACATGTGTGGACCAAAAGCCTAACAAATTTGAGTTTGGGCAAGGGCCTAAACTTGAATTATTTATTTCTTTAGTCCTTGTTTATTGTATTGACTAACCTTATTTTGTTTGGTTTTAATTTAATTAAATTCCTAAAGTTAGCCCCTTTTTATGTTTATTTGAAGTATTATTTTTTATTTACTTACTTATTTTGTTTATTAATAAAAAGTTATTTCTTGAAAAGTCAGTTCTTTACCGGAAGGCTCTGATGGGTTTGTTGTTTATTGTGATGCTTTAAGGATTTGATTAGGATGTGTTCTTATGCAAAATAGGAAAGTTATTGTGAATGCTTCAAGGCAACTTGAGATTCATGAAAAGAATTATCTTACCCATGATCTAGAACTAGCGAAAGTTGTTTTTACCTTAAAGATTTGGAGGCATTATTTGTATAGTGTTCATGTTGATGTCTTTACCGACCACAAAAGTTTACAATATATGTTCAAGCAAAAGCATCTCATTATTCGCCAACTTAGATGGCTAGAACTCTTGAAGGATTATGATATGAGTTTCCTCTATCACCCGGGCAAAGCCAATGTGGTGGCTGATGCAATAAGTTAATTGTCTATGAAGTTGAGAGCTTGTGTAATTCACATGAATGGTAATTAAAATAATCATTTGCCTCTGATTGAGTTTGCTTATAATAATAGCTATCATTGAAGCATTACTATGGCTCCATTTGAGGCCCTTTATGGTAGGAGGTGTAGATCTTTCATAGGATGGTTTGAAGTTTGTGAGGTTACTTTGATATGTCCCGAGTTGGTACATGAGGCTATGGAGAAAGTTCGTCTTATTAGAGAAAGGTGGAAAATAGCTCAAACTCGACAAAAGTTCTATGCCAATGTTGGAAGAAGAGATCTTGTGTTTAATTTTATGATTGCGTTTAATTGAAAATTTCACCTTTGAAGGGTGTCATGAGGTTCGGAAAGAAAGGAAAACATAGTCTCTGATATGTAGGCCCATTTCAGATTTTGAGGTGTATTGGTAAAGTTGCTTATGAACTTGATTTGCCTAATGACTTAGCATCAGTACATCTATTTTTTCCATGTGTCCTTGTTGAAGAAGTTTTTTGGAGATCCAACATCTATTGTACCATTAAAGAATCTTGGTATAAGAGAAATTCTTTCTTATGAAGAGGTTCCGAATGAGATTTTAGACCGGTAAGTTAGAAGATTGAGAAATAAAGAGGTTGCATCTGTAAAAGTGTTGTGGAGGAATAAATTGGTTGAGGGTGCTACTTGGGAGACCGAGGCTGATATGATGTCCCAATATCCTCATCTCTTTTCATCCATTCCTACTTTAGCCTGAGGCATTTAATCCCTCATAGTTATCTTATTAGGGTTCTTGTGATTTAGTCATACCCATGTTTCCTCATGTGTGCATGCTCATGAAAATTTTGATTTTGAGGATATGATTTAGCTTGATTGATTACTTCATGATTATGTGCAATTGTGTATGATTTGCATGTATACCTTACGAAATGATGGTTTGAATATGTTTTAGCTTGAAGTCGATGTTCCTTCTTGGTTTTGTGCATTTTGATGAAGTCACATTTATGTTTGGTTGTTAGTTTCTCTTTTACTCTTTTCATGCTAGCTTGAGTTCAATTCGAGGAGGAAAGTTCCCAATGGGGAGATATTGTAATACCTCGGGCTTTGAAAAAGGTTAAAGTGCGCTAACAGGCATGTCCATGAACCCTTCACAAAACCCTAAACAGAGGGCATCACTAGCCATTTAGGGGAAGTGTCCTAGTTGTTTAAGGCACCCACGAATTTGGGGTAATCTGTACGGCACCCTAAATGGCCAGTGAAGAGTTGTATAGATCGTTTAGGGGTCCATATAGGTCACCCGTCATCTTTTAAGTTAGGGCTATTTTAGTGTTTCCCCCTATATGTTTAATACCTATGCTATGTTGTTTTAACCCATATTCTAAGCCATATATAAGTGATTTAAGTCCTAAAACTACCCATTCTAAATGACTTTAGCTTGGATTGGTTGCTTACTTGTGCCCTTCCATGGGTAATGAAATGGATATTACAAATGAACATTCCATGGTATTGTTTCCTAAAACTAAGAGGATATCTAGATGGAGGCTCTCCCATTAGTAGAGGTCGGGTCTCTAGTAGCAATCTCTTTGTCCCTAACTACATGCCCCCATAGGTTGTCTTAAGTGACATAGATAGTGGATCCATTTTAGCTATAACTCATGTTTCTTACCTTTATAAGTAAGGAAATCTCTTTTTGTTGTATCATAGACACCAAATTCCATGTTATAGCTCACATGGTCTTTGTCAGTTACATGGTAAACTTCCAACAATATTGAACTAAGGTTACTTTCAAAGTATCTTACAAAGTGCTGTAAAGATGTTAAGCTTGCATTGACCATGATTATGACTTATGTATTCTAATATTTTATCTTATGATTTTGCTTTTTCATTGCATGTCATGTAAAATTCTTTTTAGCATGATTTGATAACTCTTATGCATTGCTATCATATGTAGTACATTCTATTTACTAATGCATACTTGTTCCTACATTGTTTCACTAGTGTAGGGTCTGATGCTCCTACCTCTCACACTCATTGCTAGTTGATCCCTTTGGCACTTGAATATTGGTGAGTCTTTATGATACGAGGGCCGAATAACTCTCTGTCATTTCAATTTTTAGACTTTGTATGTCGTGCATTAGTTACGTCCCAACCACTTCCCTTTGATGTAATAGATGGTCTCTTGAGACTATGTTAGACTTCCATCTAGTCAAACTTTTTTATGATATAAGATTATTCTTTTGAAATCTATATTTCAATTATCTTGTATGATGTATGTTATATGACTTGTGTAGGGCCTTTTCGAGTTATTTACGCCATGTTACGACTAGGGTAAACTTTGGGTCATGACAGTTGATCAAGCTAAAATTGAGGTTATTATAAAATTACCCCAACATATATTTGTGAAGGGCTTTAGAAGATTTCCGAGACATGCTAGTTTTTACCGAAGATGATCAAAGACTTTTCCAATATCACACACTAGTTATGAAAGTTACTTGAGAAGAAGACAAAGTGCGAGTTTGATGAAGCTTTTATGAAGGCGTTTGACGAATTAAATGAGAAGTTTATTTCTGCACCTATCATTATTTCATTGGATTGGGGAAAACCATTTTAAGTTTTGTGTAATGCGAGTGGGGTGGCACTTGGCATAATGTTGGGGCATAGGCGTGAGAAGATTCTTCATCATATATACTATGTTATCACATGTCTTAATTTTGCTCAAAGGAACTATACTGGCATCAAATAAGATTTGCTCGTTGTCATTTTTGCATTTTAGAAATTTAGATCATACTTTCTTGGCACCAAATTTATTATGCACACTAATCATGCAGCGTTGGGTACCTTATGGCAAATAAGGATTCTAAACGAAGACTGCTCCATTGGGTATTGTTGTTGCAATAATTTGACTTCGAAGTGAAAGATTTAAAAGGGACTGAAAATCAAGTTGAAGATCATTTGTCCAGATTAGAAGAAGAAGCAATGTTGAAGTTAACTGATAAGATCGACATAGATGTTACATTTCCAAACAAACATGTTTTGGCTGCCTCATCTGATCTAATCACTTGGTCGGAAGATTTTGTTAATTACTTAGTGAGTAATGTGGTACCTTCGGATTTATCTTTTCACCAAAGAAGGAAATTCATGTCTGTTCTGAAAACATTTTTCTGGGAACAACCATACCTATTTTTTGTCTGAGCCGATGGGATTATTCATGGTTGCATACCCGAAGTTAAGATAACGAGCTTTTTGGAATCTTACCATTCGTCTCCTATTGGTGGTCATTATAGTGGTATCCAGACAACCTACAAAATCTTGTAATGTGGGTCTTACTTCTCTACCATTCACCAAGATGCTTATAATTTTGTCAAGTCTTGTGATCGTTGTCAAAGAAAAGGAGGTATTTCATGGAAACAAGAAATTTCACTTACTTATATTTTAGTGATTAAATTTTTTGATGTATGAAGCCTTGACTTTATGGGTCCATTTATGAGTTTGAATGGGATGAGTACATACTTGTAGCGGTCGACTATGTGTCTAAATTGGTTGAAGTTGTTGCACTTTTAAACAATGAAGGAAAGAGTGTCACTGCGTTCCTTAAAAGAAATATCTTCTCTAGATTTGGTACACCAAGGGTAATTATCAGTGTTAAAGTTTCTCACTTTTGTAATAAGTTGTTCAAGGCGTTTCTTGAAAAGTATAGTGTTCGACGTAGTGTAGAAACTTTTTATCATCTGCATTCTAGTGGGCAGGTTGAAGTTTCAAATAGAGAAATCAAGCAGATCCTGGCAAAGGCTGTGAATGCGAATAGAATGGGTTGGTCAAGGAAGCCTGATAATGTTTTGTGGGCATATCGAACTGCCTTTAAGACTCCCATAGGTATGTCTCCTTACCAACTTGTGTTTTGAAAGTCTTGTCATCTATCTATAGAGCTAAAGCATAAATCCACGCGGGCACTAAAGAAGCCTATCTAGATTGTGGTGTTGCATCAAATCAAAGGTTGAATGAGATAAATAAACTTGATGAGTTTCGCCTTCAAGAGTATGAAAGTTCATCTCTATACAAAGAAAATATGAAGAAGTACCATGACCGGAAGATTGAGAAGCAGGAAATTGCACTTGGAGACTTTGTTCTTCTCTTCAATTCAAGGTTGCACTTGTTTCCTAGCAAACCCAAATCAAAATGTATGGGACTGTTTTGAGTATTTCATGTATTTTCATATTGAGAAGTTACACTAGAGAATGATGATGGAACGAGGTTCAAAGTGAATGGGCAAATGATAAAGCACTACATGAGAAATGTGTAATAAGTCAAGATGATTGATGGTTTGGTTCTTGATAAAGTTTGTAATCAAAGAGACTGTGTCGTGCTACAGTGTTAAATCAAGAGCTGCTTTGGAGGCAACCCAAGATGTTTAGTTTAGTTTTGCATCTTTCTCTTTTTAGTTTCGTTTTTTAGGATACTATAGGCTAACTTAGGGTCCATGTCAAAACAGGGTCAAGAAAAAATAACAGAAAGGCTTAGTGTTTGTTACATGTGAAGCAACAAAAGAAAAATCTGGAAAAAAATTTAAGTGCAGAAGGGTCCTATGGATGGGTCCTACAGGTCATAGAAAGTTTTACGGATCGTAGGCCCTGTTCATAGTACCTTTTATGAATATAAATAATTAAGGACTTGTTCTACATGTCCTACCTACCAGTTGTAGTTCGTTCAAGGAACCATAGATAGTAGCCGTGGAAATCTAGTCCTAGTACAGCTACAACTTTAGTGCATAGTACGCACGTAGAAAATTATACGGTCCGTAGTCTATACTCGTAGACTCAAGGTATTTTTCTCAAATTTCACCAAGTGTTAAGATGACATATGAAAGCCTTATATGGATTGTAGATTATCCTACGGTTCGTAGACGGGCATTCGTGAAGGCCAATAACTTTAATAAGCTGCCCCAACCCAAGACCCAAAGGGCATTTAAAAGGCACATTATTTTAATTTTTCCAACACTTTAACTTCATCCCCCTTTCCCATTATTACAAAAATCCCCCATTCCCCCTTTCAAAATATTTCCATTCACTATCCGCCATATAAAATCCCCCTCAATCCTCATCTTCCCAAAAAGTTCACCACCACCACCACGGTTCCCCCACAAACTCATTGCTAAAAGGAACACTTGATCGTTGATCGGTAAGAAGAAATCCAAATCTCAAAAAGACTCAGACAACTATTCATTCATAGAGATATGAATTTTAATCCTTAATTACCAATACTTGGTCGAATTTGGTTGATGAAACTTGACCTATGGTTTAAAGGTTAGTTTGTTGCTTGAAATTGTGATGAACCCTAGGGATGATAGTTTTTGTGAGTGTTTTTTGAGTAAATGAATGCGTATCTGTCACGACCTAAGCCTAGGGCCTAGACGTGACATGGCGAATGAGAAACCCAAAGGAACCTCAAACAAGCCTCTCAAACTTGTCATCACACTTCATCGGTTGCGAAAGTACATTCAACATTAAATAACGGGAATTAGGGACTAAGGGCAAACCATTTCAAAATAACATCATAGAATAAGAGTCAAGCTCATTTACAAAATACTTGTCCAACGCACACCTCTACATACATAGATAGGATGGGGGCCATGACATACTACTTGTTCCCCTCATAGTCAAAATACAATTGCAAGCTAAAGTCTCAAAACATAGCAGTAGGAAACATAACATAGCCCTCGAATCATTGAGGACTCACCAACAAACTCGGATAAGCATCGTACTAGCCACGTGGATGGTGAGAAGGATCAAGAGTAGCTTCGGTCCCTACATGGTGACATCATGTAGGCAAAATATGCATTAGTACTTTGGAATGTACTAAGTATGCGGGGTGCAATACAACAATAGACAAGGACACAATCAAAATGCAAGAAATAGTTCCATAGGCATAATGAGTAACAATATGAGGATGCATGATCAAAGTGAAGTCAAAACATGTTTAAGTAAATCTATACTAATAGTAGATATCATATGTGTGTGCATGATCCAACCAATCTATAACCCCAACTTAGGATGGGGGATGCCGTTCACACCCGGACACCCTGATGGCAAGGTATAAACCCCTCACATGGTTGATGTTGGTCACACCCCAAGCATCCTAGGTGGTGAGGTATAAACCCCTCACATGGTTATCCGGTTCTTTTCCCCCGGACCGGGCATTGTCATGCAACACTTTATATAGGAAATTCACATTAGGCTCTAATGCAATCTCATGTATGGAATGAACATATACACAAGCTTAGTTTGTCATCAACACATCTCTGGAATGCCATACATCTCATAACTCAAGCCTTAAAGCATCAATTCATCGATTCTCCACAATTGGACATTTTGTCAAACACCTTGAAGGCATGTAATGGGGTCAAAGAGCATGGAAAATAGGGTAGTAATTATGCAGCAAAACCAGTGAACAACCTACAACAACGCCTTTTAACACCCACAAGACCATATGAAAAAATCTCCACATCAATTCCAAGTTTGGATTCAAGTTCTAGAGTCACAACATACTCAAAACAATCACTTTTCATACTAGAATTCACTGTGCAGGAAATTTATACAAGAAACAAGACTAATTTATAAATCTCAACTTAAACCATGAATTAGTGAGTAGAATAGAGTCTAGGCACTATGGGTGGAAGGACCCATGAATTCAACACCACATACCTTGAGTTTTTATGAAGGTCTTGAGAGTGTCTTCAATGGAAGCTTGGAGCAAGAATCTCTTCAATCTTGAGGAAGGTTTTGGATTAGGGTTCTTGAGAGAAAAAGTGTCTAAGTATGGGAGAGGTATTTTGGGAAATGTTTTAGAGATGGGAATTGAATTAGTGCTATATAGGAAATAAAATATGCCCTTGGAAAAACGGGTCCAACACTTAGAAAAAAATAATGAGGCGGATGAACAGTAACTTTGTTCTCTGGAAATTGCATTTCCTGCACGGACAGATTTTACGAAAATGGGCATAACTTCTTCGTCCGAACTCCGAATGAGGTGAAACGAAGTGCGTTGGGTAGCTAACTCAAAGGGCTTTCCATGGATATGTTATGGACCACCTAATTATTTGTGTGCTAGGAGATATGACCCTCCAAAGTAGACCCTAGAAAAAGGCTTCACTTGGAAATTTCGGATTTTGATACGGTTGCTCTAAAATTTGGGTTAGAACCATTTTCCATTCAATTTGATCCCCTAAACAAGAATATGAAGTCGGATTTTCAAAAAGCGAAATGGATTTTTAGCTATAGCTAAAACAAGTTTCTGGTAACTTCCGAAACACATTTTCAGGAACTTTTTGGGTCGTTTCAATATCTCCCCCTTGGGAACATTCGTCCCCGAATGTGGAAGAGACGTACCAGGCAAGACTTAGCAAGAACATATTAGCCCCAACATGAATGCAAATTTTTTATTTAAACATCACTTCAAGATTTCAAAACTTAGTGTAAAGCATCCATAACTCATCAATTTAAACATATATGCACATGAATGATCTAGGGGCTGAAATGTAAGACTCAATGGAGTACAAAGGACTTGATTTAATACCTTAGGCTTGAGTGGAGTTGAATAGATAAGGATAACGTCTTTGCATGTCCGCTTCGGCCTCCCAAGTAGCACTCTCCACTTGTTGATTTCTCCAAAGCACCTTAACGGACGCCACTTCTTTGTTCCTCAACCTCTTAATTTGTCTATCTAAGATCTGAATCGGGACTTCTTCATACGTCAAATTATCTTCTACAACACCCACAACCTCAAGAGGTACAATAGCGTTAGGATCACCAACACATTTCCTCAACATCGATACATGGAATACCGGATGAACTAATTCCATCTCCTTGGGCAACCCCAACTCATAGGCTACTTTACCAACCCTTCTTATTACCTCATAAGGACCGACATACCTAGGACTTAACTTCCCCTTCTTACCAAAACGAACCACACCTTTCATTGGAGAAACTTTCAAATAAACCCAATCACCCACTTTGAATTCAAGATCCCTTCTCCTCACATCGGCATAAGACTTTTGACGACTTTGGGCTGTTTTCAACCTCTCCCTAATCATCCTTACCTTCTCAAGAGCATCCATGACCAGATCCGGACCCAACAAGGCCACCTCTCCAACTTCAAACCACCCAATCGGTGATCTACACCGTCTACCATAAAGTGCCTCAAAAAGAGCCATACCGATATTAGAATGATAACTATTGTTGTATGCAAACTCAATCAAAGGAAGATGATCATCCCAACTACCTTTCAACTCCAAGACACAAGCTCTAAGCATATCCTCCAAGGTTTGAATTGTTCTTTCGGCTTGGCCATCCGTTTGAGGGTGGAAGGCCGTGCTAAGCTTTACCTTTGTACCAAGACCCCTTTGGAAAGATTTCCAAAAGTGAGAAGTGAATTGGGCACCATGATCCGAGATGATAGACAAGGGAATCCCATGCAACCTTACCAATTCATGAATGTACAACTTGGCATACTCTTCAGCCCCGTAAGTAGTTTTAACCGGTAGGAAATGAGCCGACTTTGTCATTCGATCAACCACCACCCAAACCGAATCAAAACCTCTTCTAGTCTTGGGCAAGCCCACTACAAAATCCATGTTGATTTCTTCCCACTTCAAAGTAGGTATCTCAATGTCTTGAGTTAGGCCACCCGGCCTTTGATGTTCGGCCTTGACTTGTTGACAACTATGGCAACCCGAAACAAATTTTGCAATGTCCTTCTTTATACCGCCCCACCAATACACATCCCTCAAGTCTCTATACATCTTTGTTGACCCCGAATAAATAGAATAAAAAGAATTATGAGCCTCATCAAGGATTATTTACCTCACACCATCCACACAAGGAACACATAATCTACCTTGGTACCTAAGGGCACCATCTCCCCCTTGGGAGAAAACCTCCACCTTACCACTACTCACCGAAGCCTTTAATTCCACCAAAGAAGGATCAAGGTCTTGCTTGGCTATCACCTCATCAACCAAGGAAGACCTTGAACCATCAACAACAACTACTCCTCCACTATCCACCCTTTCTAACCTAACTCCCAATTTGGCCAACCAATGGACCTCCTTAGCCAACTCTTTACTACCTTCCTCCACATGAGCCAAGCTACCCATGGACACTCTACTCAATGCATCCGCCACCACATTAGCTTTCCCCGGATGATAGTGAACACTCATATCATAATCCTTAAGGAACTCTAACCACCTCCTTTGTCTCAAGTTAAGATCTTTTTGCGTGAACACATATTGGAGACTCTTATGGTCGGTGAAGATATCAACATGCACTCCATACAAATAGTGACGCCAAATCTTTAAAGCAAAAACCACGGCGGCCAATTCAAGATCATGGGTTGGGTAATTCTTTTCATGAACCTTAAGTTGCCTAGAAGCATAGGCTATAACCTTACCACTTTGCATCAACACACAACCCAAACCAATACGGGAAGCATCACAATAAATAACAAAACCTTCTAACCCATCCAGAAGTGAAAAAATAGGAGCGGACACAAGCCTTTCTTTCAAAGTTTGGAAGCTTTCCTCACACTCATCCGACCACACAAATTTAACCTTCTTTTGAGTCAACTTAGTCATAGGAGAAGAAAGAGAAGAAAACCCTTCCACAAATCTCCTATAATAACCCGCTAAACCCAAGAAACTCCTTATATTCGACGGGGTCAAAGGTCTAGGCTAATTCCTAATAACACCGGTCTTCTTAGGATCCACCTTAATACCATCCCCCGACACCACATGGCCTAAGAAAGCAACTTCCTTCAACCAAAACTCACACTTTTCATATTTAGCGTACAATTTCTCTTCCCTTAATCTTTGGAGTACAACCCTCAAGTGACCCATGTGCTCTTCCTCACCTTGAGAATAGATCAAGATGTCATCTATAAACACCACCACAAAAGAATCAAGGTAGGGTTTGAAGACCCTATTCATCAAATCCATAAAGATAGCCGGAGCAATAGTCAACCCGAAAGACATCACCACAAACTCATAGTGCCCATACCTAGTACGAAAGGTCGTCTTGGGAATATCACACTCCCTCACCTTCACTTGATGATACCCGGACCAAAGATCAATCTTAGAGAAGTGACTAGCCCCATGCAATTGGTCAAATAAATCGTCAAACCTTGGAAGAGGATACCTATTCTTGATGGTGACCCTATTAAGTTGTTGATCATCAATACACATTCTAAGAGACCCATCTTTCTTCTTCACAAACAAAACCGGAGCACCCCATGGAGAATGACTAGGTCTAATAAACCCCTTCTCTAACAAATCTTTTAATTGCTCTTTCAACTCCGCCGGGGCCATACGGTAAGGGGGAATAGAAATAGGTTGAGTATCGGAAAGGAGGTCTATACCAAAACCTATCTCCCTTTCGGGAGGGACACCGGGAAGGTCTTTTGGGAAGACATCTAGAAACTCATTAACAACCGAAATAGACTCAGTATGAGGGACTTTATACTCCACATCATTGACTCTCACAATATGGTACAAGCACCCTTTGGAAATCAACCTATGGGCTTTAATGCAAGAAATGAATTTCCCCTTCACCACAACATCCCGACTCTCCCACTCAAGGACGGGTTCGTTAGGAAATCGGAACTTGACTTTATAAGTCCTACAATCAATAGAAGCATAATATGCATGCAACCAATCCATCCCAAGAATAACATCAAATTCCACCATGTTCAACTCAACAAGATCATAAGGCAACAACTTATTCAATATGCAAACCGGACAATTTCTATACACTTTTCTAGCAACAATAGAGACACCAATGGGAGTAGATACTTCATATGACTTATGCAACAATTCTGACTTGACATGAAATTTTCTAGCAACTAAGGGGGTAACAAAGGAAAGGGTGGCACCCGAATCAATCAAAGTATAAACATCAAGATAAAAAATTTGCAACATACCGGTCACCACATCGGGAATCTCATTAACACCTTGTCTACCATGCAAAGCATAAAATCGATTGTGCCTTGGGGCACCACTTTGAGAAGCACCTCTACCCAAAGGAGTAGTGTTAGCATTTCGGACCTTGTTGCGAATCTTGGGACACTCAAACCTCTTGTGACCCACTTCTCCACATTAAAAGAAAGCACCCGAACCCTTCATGCAAGGACCACCATGCTTCCTCCCACACTTAGGGCATACATCCATAGAACCCACTTCACCTCCCCCTTGAGGTCTAGGAACATTGATAGCAAATTCCCGGTTGACATGAGGGTTTCCTCGGCCTTGATGAAATCTAGCACCCTTAGGGAACCTATTCTCCAATCGGGCCCTCTTGGCCTCGTGCCCCCTTTCTCTTCCTCAATTTCTCCTCCTCCATTTGCTCAGCATAAGTCATCAACTGAGACAAATCCATATCTCCAATGAGCATAGCGGGCCGACACTCCTCACTAACTAAGTCGGATACACCCATCACAAATTTGTTCATCCTCGACCTAGAGTCGGCTACCAAGTGAGGTGCATACTTGGAGAGTTGGACAAATTTGAGGGCATACTCCCTCACACTCATAGCTTCTTGCTTCAAGTTCATGAACTCCACTAACTTTGCCTCCCTAAGCTCAAGAAGGAAGAACCTATTAAGGAAAGCAAGTTTAAACTCCTCCCACAACACCACATAGCCATTACCTTTCTCACCCTTCCATTGATCAAACCAAATTTGAGCAACCCCCTTGAGTTGGTAGGCCGCCAACTCCGCCTTCTCACAAGCACCAACATCCATAATGGTCAAGATTTTGCATACCTCATTGATGAACTCTTGCGGGTCCTCATCCACCTTTGAACCATCGAAGACCGGAGGGTTCATCCTCATGAAATCTCTCACCCTTTCCCCCGGGGTGGTAGCTCGAGGAGCTTGGGCTCCTTGTTGCACTTGGTTAGCTACCACTTGTGCAAGCATGGTGAGTGCATCACGAAGCTCACCATTGGTGGGTGGCTCTTTCGGTGATCGGGCCCGTCTTCCCCTCATGTTTGGCATGATGATCTAGCAATCCAAAGAACAAGCGTTAGGGAGGAATCACCTTATTACACTCTAAGCACGACATAGAACATGAAGAAGGGAAACCTTTCCTAAAACATTTTGTAGCCTCCCATTCATAGTCGTGGTGCGCTTCACAACCATGATTAGGACTCTACTCAACGCGGTGTGTTGGACTTCGAGGATTTAACAACCTAGTGCTCTGATACCAAGCTTGTCACGACCCAACCCTAGGGCCTAGACGTGACATGGCGAATGAGGAACCCGAAGGAACCCCAAACAAACCTCTCAAACTTGTCATCACACTTCATCGATCGCGAAAGTACATTCAACATTAAATAACGGGAATTAGGGACTAAGGGCAAACCATTTCAAAATAACATCATAGAATAAGAGTCAAGCTCATTTACAAAATACTTGTCCAACGCACACTTCTACATACATAGATAAGACGGGGGCCGTGACATACTACCGGCTCTCCTCATAGTCAAAATACAATTGCAAGCTAAAGTCTCAAAATATAGCAGTAGGAAACATAACATAGCCCTTGAATCATTGAAAACTCACCAACAAACTCGGATAAGCACCGTACTAGCCACGTGGATGGAGAGATAGATCAAGAGTAGCTTCGGTCCCTACATGGTGACATCATGTAGGCAAAATATGCATTAGTACTTTGGAATGTACTAAGTATACGGGGTGTAATACAACAATAGACAAGGACACAATCGAAATGCAAGAAATAGTTCCATAGGCATAATGAGTAACAATATGAGGATGCATGATCAAAGTGAAGTCAAAACATGTTTAAGTAAATCTATACTAATAGTAGATATCATATGTGTGTGCATGATCCAACCAATCTATAACCCCAACTTAGGATGGGGGATGCCGTTCACACCCGGACACCCTGATGGCAAGGTATAAACCCCTCACATGGTTGATGTTGGTCACACCCCAAGCATCCTAGGTGGTGAGGTATAAACCCTCACATGGTTATCCGGTTCTTTTCCCCGGACCGGGCATTGTCATGCAACACTTTATATAGGAAATTCACATTAGACTCTAATGCAATCTCATGTATGGAATGAACATATACACAAGCTTAGTTTGTCATCAACACATCTCTGGAATGCCATACATCTCATAACTCAAGCCTTAAAGCATCAATTCATCGATTCTCCACAATTGGACATTTTGTCAAACACCTTGAAGGCATGTAATGGGGTCAAAGAGCATGGAAAATAGGGTAGTAATTATGCAGCAAAACCAGTGAACAACCTACAACAACGCCTTTTAACACCCACAAGACCACATGAAAAAATCTCCACATCAATTCCAAGTTTGGATTCAAGTTCTAGAGTCATAACATACTCAAAACAATCACTTTTCATACTAGAATTCACTGTGCAGGAAATTTATACAAGAAACAAGACTAATTTATAAATCTCAACTTAAACCATGAATTAGTGAGTAGAATAGAGTCTAGGCACTATGGGTGGAAGGACCCATGAATTCAACACCACATACCTTGAGTTTTTATGAAGGTCTTGAGAGTGTCTTCAATGGAAGCTTGGAGCAAGAATCTCTTCAATCTTGAGGAAGGTTTTGGATTAGGGTTCTTGAGAGAAAAAGTGTCTAAGTATGGGAGAGGTATTTTGGGAAATGTTTTAGAGATGGGAATTGAATTAGTGCTATATAGGAAATAAAATATGCCCTTGGAAAAACGGGTCCAACACTTAGAAAAAAAAATGAGGCAGATGAACAATAAATTTGTTCTCTGGAAATTGCATTTCCTGCACGGACAGATTTTACGAAAATGGGCATAACTTCTTCGTCCGAACTCCGAATGAGGTGAAACGAAGTGCGTTGGGTAGCTAACTCAAAGGGCTTTCCATGGATATGTTATGGACCACCTAATTATTTGTGTGCTAGGAGATATGACCCTCCAAAGTAGACCCTCAAAAAAGTCTTCACTTGGAAATTTTGGATTTTGATACGGTTGCTCTAAAATTTGGGTTAGACCCATTTCCCACTCAATTTGACCCCCTAAACAAGAATATGAAGTCGAATTTTTGAAAAGCGAAATGGATTTTTAGATATAGCTAAAACAAGTTTCCGGTAACTTCCGTAGCACATTTTCAGGAACTTTTTGGGTCATTTCAGTATCCATGTTAAAATATGTAGATTTTGGTTGATAATTGATGATTTAGAAGTTATTATGAAAGATTGAAACACAAGTATAGGTGTCTGAGGCCAATGCGGGTCTTCTATGGATCGTAGTCCACAATAAAATTCGTAGTTGACCCTTGTTGAATAAGTTTAAGGGACCAATGTTTAAACTATTAAGTAGAGCTGTCAAAATGGGCTTGGCCCGCTAGGTCGGCCCAACCCAACCCTTGGATTAAATGGGGTTGGGCTTAACTTTTTTAGTCCATTTAGGAATGAGGCTTTTTAGGCCAGCCTCATTTGGCCCATTGGCCTCGTAGGCCGAACCCGCATGCCTCAGAGACCAGCCCGCGGACTATGAATTTTAAAATATAAAATCAAGACTATATTTTTTACATATTTGTCATGACCCGAGAGCACCCCCTAGTCGTAACACGGCGTACTCGACCTCGAAGGGGTCTAATACAAGCCTCTTAGCATTCATAACGTTTGACATATAGAAATAGTGCGGAATTAAAAATTTTATTTAAAACCAAACTATCAAAAATATCATTTATAAAGCAGTGGAATACTAAGTCTCACATGGCAATCTTAGACAAACTTAAACAAGATAGTATAGACAAAAGTCTTAAAACATAAGAACTAGAAACAATAAAAGTCCTTGTCCTCTACATATGAGGACATACCTAAAGTGGTCTTGAGAGAACTCTAATCCCAAGCTTCACTAGAGAATGCAATCACTTGTCGGAACCTACACTTGTAGTAAAAATAAGAAAATATGGGTTTGCACACAAAAATGTACTAAGTATTATGACGATGCAAAAACATGCTAAAATAGGGGACATTTGTTTGAAAGTCATGCTTTATGCTATTTTTGTAAAACTTCATGAACATTGATACAAGAGGCATAATATAAGTCACAACCAACATACAAAGTCACATAATTCACATTTGAGCAAAATCACATATAACCCCTTACCTTCACCTTGAGCCTTCACCTTAAGTAACCCTCAAGCTATGCCTTGTGCAATGTATGGGTAGCATCCCTTACCACCACCCACACTAAGGCACCACCTTAAGGTCACCAAAAGTGAACTTATCATTCATCCTTCTCACCTTCACATAATAAAGCATATAAGTCACATAAACATCACATGAATCACATCATCACATTAAGACCAACATCTAAGACAACTCTAAGTCATACTTGTGCAATGTGCAAGTAGCATCCCATACTACTACTCACACTAAGTACTCGTTTGAAGTCACCATAGACAAGGTACATTCATATACAATAAGACATGACAAGGAAGTAACTCATACTACAATCAAAGTATAGCGTGCATCTTTACATCTAAGCATTTGAGTCAGCATTCTTCATTAGATTCATTTAGGACACATTCATGCATTTAGAGGACTTTCACACATTTAGTCATTTAATACTTAGAGAACTCACTATAGCCCTTTTAAAGCCTACTCGTGCAATGTATAGATAGTATCCCATACTACTACCTATAGTTTGTAGTACCTATCAAGAAACTAGAGTGCATATCTCACATGATGGGAATAAGCGTTTAACCGACATAGACCATAAGATCTAGATCATGGAATCCGATGTACTATCCCACATTGTAAGGGTTGGTCTACTTGCCTAAGGTAAACCGGTTAACATTAGCTCGGATAGAATCCACTAGCTAATATCCTATGCAGGCACATAGTTATAGGATAGGAAGATGTTTATTGGAACTCTAACCTAACATTGGGAGAGTCTCCATCTAACCATATCCACTCGGTGCTTAGCCTACATTCCCATAGATTATTTCATTCACAATACATTAGTGTATTAGGGAGGAATGCCATAGGCCTATTGACTGATGATACACCATTACCAAGAAAGGAATGCTATAAGCCTATCGATCCATGGTAGATTCAAGGATAGCTCTAGGGTTCATATGAAAGGAATGCTATAAGACTATCGATTCATGGTCCCTCATTACATTCTTATACTCATGAAAGGAATGCCACTAGCCTAGCAATTCATGGTCCCTCATTACATTAGTTCATTTATGAAAAGAATGCATAAAGCCTATCAATTCATATCCATCAAATCAAGACATATTCATCACTCATATATGAAAGGATTGACATAGCCTATCGATTCATATTCATCAAGTCAAGACACATTCATTATATAAGAAAATGATGCATAATGCCTACCAATTATAGATTCAACATTCACATTATAGGAACCCTTCACATTCCATCATTTCATTCATGAGTGTCAAATTGAGAAAATGCTTTCAATCACCACACTTTCACATTCTATACAAGATCATTACTCTACCATTGAAATCACAAATAAATCCTTCACATTATACATTCACATATACAATATTATGATAATACTTTCAATTCCTCACAATATTCCTTCAAGACCATGATCACAATGTACATAGTAAGTAAACACCTCCACTTTTCAAGTGGATCAACAATTCAAGTACAATTCTACTTCAACAAGTAATTAGGTAAAACTTGCCCTTTCAAGGCTATGATCACAAATCCTTAATTCACCAACAATTCACCATAATTAGACCTAGATAATGATACAAATCAATAATCTAAATCAATCTACACATAAATCCATCATCATTCATTCAATAATCAACAAACCCACTTCATAAGGCCAAATTTAGGAATTTAGAGAAATCATGGGTTCATGGAGTAAAATCATCTTAAATCGTCAATTAAACATCAATGTAATCATAGTTTATCATTTGAAAATGTTTGATGCAAGAACCCATGAGATTGAGTGAAACTTAGGGTTTTTGTGAAACATGAAAACCTTGAAAACATCTTTGAAATTGACTCTAGGGTGAAAACTAACCCTAGATGAAGGATCACCATACCTTATAATTGAAGAATCCCACAAAATTGAAGAAGAAACACCTTGAAATGCCCAGCCCTAGCTTTCTCTTGACCTTGATATCCAATGGAGTTTCTAGAGAGAACTTTTAGGAGAGAAGGGTTTTGTTTTTGAGAGATGAAGTCTAAATGATGGTTTCAATGTTTTAATACTCTTAAAATATGTTAATACATCTAAAATAACCATCCATGCACTTTAAAATACATGGGGTAAATTTACCAATTCACCCCTCATTTGGCCGTGTCACTTAACAGCAAGCAGGTGTGAACCACGAGACCTAGAATCACGGACCGTGAGTCCATTCACAGACCATACTATTGGTCCATGGTCTGGGTTTGTGGCTTGGTTTGGAGGGGCCTGACCTACAGAGGTCATCCACGGGGTGTGGATCCCTTCCATAGGTCACCCAATTTTGGCCAACTTGATGGTTTCCTTAGGGTCTTGGGTTTTAGACTTAGGGTCCTCCTCAAGGACCCTTAGGGTGGTTCTTGGGGAGTCGTACCTTGACATCTAACCCCTAAAGACCTCAACCATGGCTCGGGACAACATTAGACCACATCAAAACTCATGACGAACACAAACACACACACATTAGGCTCTAGTTTCACTAGTTCATTTTTAGGGTCTTTATAATATCTTTTACATTTTAGGGTCATTAGCTGACTAAATTTTCTTATTAGTCCAAATACATTACTCCATTAGTAACTATGAATCTTTCAAATTTTTTACTTTTATTTTTACGCCTCCTTTATTATCTTGTTTGTAAAAATAGTGATCATGCAATGTTTTTTGCTCGGGTGAAATTTATGAATGTTGTATCTTGGTTATTATGTATTTTTTTTGTAAATATTCACCGAAGTATGTGTAATTCATTAACATTCGTATTCTTTCTAAGAGGAAAATGTTGTCTGTTTTTTGGTTGAAAGGCCAACTCGTCACAACCTGTGGCCCGCTTAAGGCTGGGTTGGGCTGCTATTTTATAGACCCTTTAATTAAAAGGGCCATCCCATCCCAACCTATTTAACTCTCTAGCCCATTAGGGTTGAGCCAACCCATTTTGACAGCTCTACTATTAAGTCATAGTCAGTACAAGTACTATCTATAGATCATAGAATATTCTACATAGTGTAGATAGCACTGGTATAATAATTGAAATTTTCAATGAAATAAGGAGTACGAAGTCTATCTACAATCAGTAGAACATTCTACGGCTCGTAAAATAGACTCATAGTCTTAATGTGAAATTTCTAGTAGCTCAGATTTGGAACTACGAGACTAACCTACGATCCATCAAACCTTTAACGGAGCATACTATAGTCTATAGTTCCAACTTTAGAAAAATAAATTTAGGCTTTCCCTTCTACGATAGGGTTCTACAGCCAGTAGAACCTTCTATGGTCCGTAGGACCAAAAATAGTACACTACATATGATATTTTTTAGTTTTCTTTAACATTTTTTTAGTTTTATTGCTTTATATTTGTTCCTTATAGCCACTAATAGGTACTCCAAGTACTATGCCGTCAAAAGGAAATCCAAGGCATGGAGGCAAGGCCTCGGCTCATCGATCGATCATTTGATGAGGAACTGAGTAGGTCGGGATTCAGTGAAAACTTAGGAAATGACTCATGTTGAGAGCCTCGAATAACAAAAAATCAAGCCAGGAAAATGGAGATGATCCCAGAGCTGATCAATATGGACGCACTCCTATGAGAAACTTCTTCCCAGTCTAAAGAAGGTGAAGAGGCCTCAAGGGAAAAAAATGAGGACTCATAGTCAGGGTGTTACTCTAGTTCATAATCCATATTAGAGTCGGATTCACCAGAAAGGCCTTCAGAGTCAGTACCAGTGGCAGCGCAATCCAATTGGTGGAGCGTCCCAAGCATGTTTGACATCTACTAGAGAGCTTCTACCTAGAAAGTGAGTGGATAGACCAAGCCGATGATCATTGAAGAGATGCAAGTACTGAGCACTAGTTTACACATAACACCAAAGATTCATGCTCTATTTTGATGACATCGATGTGAATGGATTGCAGACCTGCTAGGAAACTAAAATAACATCTTCTAAGAGTTATATTCCTCGTGCACGGCAACTGTGAGGAAGGACTTACCCAAGAGGGCTAAGGAATTATAAAAGTCGGCACTACTGAACACATAGATCAAGAATATCCTGGTTGATATCTACGAGTGAACCATCTGAATGCTCATTCATGGACCTACCTATGAGAATACTACCTCCACTACTAAGTTTGATTACCAGCTGTAGATAGTTCAAAACAAAAATGCAACAAAGAATGCATCAAAAAAAGAAAAAGATTTGCTTAAATGGGTAGCAGTATACATTGTTGAGTAGGGTGTTGATGTTAATTGGGTACACAATACATCAGTCCCAATTTAGAAGGCCTCACTGAATATTATGGCCAATATTTGGTGGTCTATTGCGCGTGCTCGAGTGTCCCCCAATATGACAAGTAACCACTTGAATTTAGATAGGGCGGTAATGGTAGCATGTTTGGTGGATGGGTTTGAAATTGATTTGTTCATTTGTTTCTTGCTGAGAATAACAAGTGGGCATTCAAGGAGACCATAACTATTCCCATCCCCTGCCTAATTTTTCATTTATATCAGGAGACCACAATGCCCATAATAGTCAGAGTCAACTAGTTGATAGAGGTGACTAAGAATGTGGTTATTAGATTGCTTAGAGAAGAGTCCAACTCAACTTCACTATGATGAGGTTCTAAGTTCACAATACTAGAGATACGTGAGATGCCTACACCTGAGAAAACTAGAGGTATATATGTTTCAATATGGGATCCCATCACTATTGAGTCAACAGAGGCCACACATACCTCTACTTTCGTATCGTTTGCTAGCACGCCACGTGTTTCTCTTACTGCATCAGGTCACTATACGATGCCAACCATTAAATTTCATTGGTTGGAGGCCTAGATGGCCCAGTTGCTACAACATCTCTGACCTTAGATCCACATAGTGATTAAAGAGTCTAAGGCTAGGATACAAATTGCAATGGAAGAGCAGAGTCAGGACACAACGGAGGATCAATACATTTGAGTTGAGGATGTTGTCTTGACCTCATACCACTCTAAGTGCTGATCTACAGAGTTTCTGGATGGAGTTAGATAGGCTTTGAACCAATATCAATACACTGGTTGTTGCCTAACCACCTCTATCTCCACGTCCACCATCTGATTCCTCACTCCCGAATGTCGGAGATGAGGTCTTACTGGCCCTATTTGGTGATGAGGACCCTTCTCATGCAGCTGGAAAGTGCACATAGTCTGACACTGATATTGGAGATGGAAATGCAGAGCAAGCGAGAAAGATGGAGCGGCATGCACTTGAGGTAGCTCGATGAGAGTCTATTGTATACGAAGAGGAAAAATAGAGAGAGTTTGACAGTAAATGGTTGGAGCTTTGAGCTCAAGTAAAACTACAAATGGTGCTCCCTATATTGATCCAGAGTCACCAGTGGACCCACAAGCCTTTAGTTAGTTCATCGACGCTTAATCACCACATGTTTTTCTTCACCCTACATTTTATATTTTTAGTGCATTAGGGACATTGCATAGTTTTTTATATGGGGGTGGGATGAGTGGTTGAAGAGTGTTAGGGTGAAATTTGAATAACACAGACACTCATATCTTTCCTTGGGATTTTCTTGCATGTATTCATTTTCCCGAAAGACCATTTAATTTCTGTTGAACCAACATGTTTATAATGCTAATTCAGAAATTAGGCTAGATGTAAAAGCATGATGACAATATTGATGAAAATGATGTCCCTCTAAATTTTGTGAATTGTGCTATATATGTGTTACTAATAAGCCGACTCTGTAGGACCTTTGTATGACATGATAAGAACTAATTGGATAACATGAACTAGATTCATAGATAATTGATAATGAAACGATGTGCCATGTGTGTATGAGGTATTTGTTTATTCCTACAGTATAATCCAATCTAGATCTTGTTGAGTTAGTTTTTCTATGATAACTGAACGGTTAATTAGGAAAGGATCATAGGCCGTTGTTTAAATAAAGTCCCCTAAGCCTAAAAACAACCAACCAAATGAAAATACTCCCTTTGATCCAATTTGTTTTAGTCTTGAATAGACTATTCTTTTTGTTTACCCAATTCACCTTCCCTGTTTGTGAATGTTAACCTTTGTTTTGGCCATGTTCCCTCCTTTGATATCATGCACCTCAACTCAAACTAAAATCCTAAGTTGAGGTGGATATTGTAGAGAAAAAAACAAAAGAAAGAGGTATGAAAAGAGTTGTGTAATGAGAGAAGTGAAAAATAAGATGGTGTGGCTGAGAAAATAAAAAGAAAAATGCATGTAAAGCTGAAGAAAACACTGAAACGAAAAAGAAAAATAAAGCCAAAGCCACACCGAAGCATAAATGACGAGAAAAGAAAATAGAGGTGAAATAATTATTGGTTGTAAGAGAGGAAATTAGCCAAGGTAATGTTAAGAAGGGCATAAAAGTCACTTTAAATCTAAATATACTACACATGACCTTGAGCCTACATTACAAACTAAGAAAGTTCTATAGTGATCCTAATTTATCGACTTGATAGTCGAAGTATTAATATAAGGGAAAGCCTATGGTATTGTGCATGTATGGTTCTGAATTATGTTGTGAGAGTCAGTGTCTACCAACACCATTTACTTGGGAAATATATTGATATATGTGTGAAAATGGGACTTCGTTGTGGAAAGGGCAGACGTTACATTATCAAAAGTCGGTATCTTGGTGAATGTTATTTGTGTAGGTGAATGTAGCCATTAACATATTTATGTCATGAAATGATCCGCATGTGTTGACTTGTTTTGAAATAAATGATTGCATCATTGGTTTAAAGGAAAAGAGTGGAGCACATGTTCTTTGGAAAATGCCATCTGATTGGTTGAATTCTAGATTTTCTTTTGCCTTGTATCATTTTATGTCAGTAGTGTCGCTTGAGGATAAGCAATGATTTTAAGTTGAGGCTGTTGATAGACCATGTATTTACAATACTTATAATGCTTTAATCTTGAGGTATTGCATGTCTTTTACAAATTTATCAGTAGATTTGATATTATTTTATCTTTGTTTTGCAGAAAAATAGGCTTTGGCAAGTCGGGATAAAAAATACAGTGAAACAACAACTTTTTAAGGATTGATAAGTTAACCTTCGAGCTATAGAATTTTCTACGAGCCTTAGGAATGAGTCGTAGAAGAGACCAGTGATTTTTGGAGCTACGCATGGGACCAAGTGACTAGACTACGAACTATAGGAACTTCTACAAGTCGTAAGTCCAAGTCGTCGAAAAGATCAGAGATGTTGAGGTCGAGTACTTGGACGATAAGTAACCAGGATGGGCTGTGCAAAGTTCTAAGAATCGTACAACCTATCCTTAGAAAAGTCCAGAGAAATAAAAGAAGAAGTTGCTTTACACAAAAGGGTTCCTACGAGCCATAGAAATTCCTACGAGTCATAGAACCTGAGTTGTAGAAACGACTACCAAATCCTAATTTCCCTATGTTTTCTTGATCTATTTTATTTAGGATTAGATGTAGATAAATAGTCATTTCTATTTACTTTTTGATGTTAGACAGTTCATACTTTAGTTTTTTATTTTGAGAATTAATTTGTGAAAAACTTTTCCATTTTAATTCTTGAATCATTGGTCTATATTGCATCTTTTATTCTTCAATTCAAGGTTTCAAAATTCATCAGTTATACTTGTAAGTTTATGATTTATCTTAACTCAATTAATATGAATTGTGATCAAGCAATCATGAGTAGCTAATTCCACAATTAGGGTTGTGGTACCCATGAGGAAAATTAACAATGTAGACCTAATAATTAGTAATTCTTGAATAGTATTTATGAATTTATTGTGTTTATCTTTGCTTTGATTATTTTTAATGGTGCGCAATGTCAGAACTTGCCTTATTCATTATTGGCTGACCAAAGAGGTAACAAATAGGAAAGGAGATTATAGAACAGAGATTTGGGGACATCAACCCTCATCTAATAGCTTGACCTAGACCAAGGGATAATTAATCTGGGGTCAAGAGTAAGGGTTAGTAAAGCATGCACCCGTAGACTAACCAAATTTGTGTGGTAAAATCCACTTATTTAGGCAACCAAACACTTAGGAGATACCTAACTTACCAACTTTGTATGCTAGACACTAGACAAGGTTACTACTGTAAGGTTTACTGCATTATAAACCTGTGGAGAACACAAATACCATAGTTTTATCTTCTATTAATTTAACAAAACATTCAATCATGCTTATTGTGTTACATATTACTACAATAATTTAATAGAACTTTTGTTTCTCAACCTCTCCCTCCCCCTCCTCTTACTGAAATAACTTGACTGAAAGTACAACTAACAATCAATTAGGCTAAGTCTAGACATCATTCCTCATTGGATCAACCCTAACCTCTGTTAGGTTCTTTATTTGAACAATGGCCGCTTATTCTTCTTTAGCAAGGTGTAATTTGGGCGTGTCAAGACCCAACAAAAAGGAAAATCTCAAGTATCGAACTGATTGTGTGATTTTCGTATGGAAAGTGGACCTTCTAAACCTTTGTTAAGAATATTGAACATTGTATGCCATAGTATGATTGGGAGTACTGAGATTTGGTGAAGAATTTCATATATTTCCTCTATTATTAAAAGATGATTAATTCTTATGATAACAACTTGGGGTAAAACAAGAATCCTGTTGGTTTGTGATATGATTTGTGCCTTTGATATTTTTGGATGATTAAATTGATCCACATTGATGAAATGTCATGATTAATTGTGATTGGTTGTTGATGTTTGAATATCATCATTTCCTTGAGAATTTGTACATGCATATTTATATTGGTTCTGAGGCAATGTTATGATGAGTACTATGTGATTTTGAGGAAAAATAAGGAACCAAAGAGGATGTATCATTTCGAGGGTCGTGTCACACATCACAATGAATATTATGATTTGAGAGATGTGTCGCACGTCATAAAATTTTCTATTATTGAGGGTTGTGCTGCATGCCATGATATATGATGGACAGATATGTTCCCCTTGGGTCTCATACTAAGAGACAATAAGGGTGTATCTTTATGACAAACACGCATCACTCTATATGACATTGCACTACATTGCATTGCACTTTATTTGTTTCTCATTGATTATGATTGTTGAGCTATTGTTGTTATTATGAACTAATAAAATCCGTGAACGTTTGACTATGTGTGTTGGAGTGCAATTTGTGATGATCTATTTGTGCTATGTTATATTTGGGTGAGAACTATTAGGTTAAGCTAATTATATGTTGTAGGTTGTAGTAATGGAGGTTTGATTAGAGGGGATTGGAGTACGTGTGTTTTATAATGCTTATCCTTGATTTAGCGATTTAATTTCAGAGTACTGTGTTGTTTGGTACCCACCCGTTGATTCTATACGAGCCTGAATCTTTGTGATTAGTCTTCTTCCCTTCTATGTCCAAGGCTTAGTGCGGAGATTTATGAGGTATTTGTTTGTCATTTCAGCAGACCCTCTTACTTCTTGATCTATGATCATGTTCTATACAAGAAACAATGTTATTTAAGGCTTGTATTTTCTTTCAATTATGTTATATTACTCTAGATGTTTGTACATATGATGACTAGGTTTTGGGGATGTTGGTAAGTTATCCGCATTTATGATATTTGGAGATTTCAATCTATATTACTTCTGCATTTATCTTATATTTTGGGTTTTAGCCTGACTCTGATGGGATAAGATGAGTGTCATCACGTCCATTTTTGGGTCATGAAAAATGGTGTTAGATCCCTAAATTTATAGGTCTCATGTTTATCCAAGCCAAGTCTAGTCGATTTTAGATGAATGGCGCGAATATGTATACTACTAATCTTCGAGAGGCTAGGTGACCTGTAGATAACACATTCACTTCTTGAATCTCTAGCGTGCGTCCTTGGTCCAGTCTATTTTAATCGCCTTATTCCATTCTCTCACTTTTAGTGATGATATATTTGTGGTTTTTGATGTGAGAATTTGAGATGTCATGTATGACTTCGATGTTAGACCTAGTATAAAGGTGGAAGTGATAGAGTAATGGAAAGGATGTGTGGTCAGATTCGGAATGACCAATGATTCAAAAAGGTTGAGTAAGGTTCTGGTTTGACGATGCATTTTGAGGATATTTTAATGATGAAGGTAAAGAATTGTTTTAGGGACTTCATGAATGCTTCATCTTTATTGGATTAGTTATCTAACAGTGGGATTATTACTTACGTGGTCTATATGATATTTGGAATGGTTCGACAATTGGAAATGGAACGAATAAAGGAACATCTAGATAATGAACACTATAATTTTGGAAACTATAGTTAGTAAAGTTTGACATAACAAGTATGGATTATTTAGTGTATGATAAGAATGATGTTGTGCCAATTGAGGTCAGAATCTTTACTACAGTTTTATAAATTTGGTGTATATAAAAAAGGGTCATGTTACGATTACTACTACGGTACCCACACTTACTTGGTTAGATTTATGGTGTGTGTTACTTCAACTATCGACCTAATCTATGAAAGAATGCATATCACTTTGGTCTAGAGACCGAATGGGTTTGGTAATGTTTTTGTTGCTACTCAATAGGTAGAAATATGCAATCTATTTATGTAGGATCTTCTCGGTAGGTATGGTTTGTTCTAGTGGTTGATCTAACAGGCTTTCAAGATATGGTGCTAGTGGTATAAGAAAATGGGGACATCAATTATCAAGTGCAAATACTAATCACTTAATGGGTTATCAGTTGTATAACCTACTAGAGTAATGAGATTCTATGTTGGATCCATATATGGGAAACCAACTAGTTAGTTACTACAGACGCTTGAGCTAGGCATTGTGTATAAGGAAAAATAATATTGGTTGATCTATGGCAATGTATTAATGTGTTTTGGTTATGAAGTATATTTTGAGGATTCTAAATGGGGACCAGTTATTTCACTGTATGCTCCAAAAGAGTGGGTTGATACCAAAATGACAAGATTTCATGGGTAAAGGAAGTCCCAGTGAGTACATTTGTGTGAAGGCAATTGAGGATTTTAGTAAGAAAGTGCTTATAAAATTGGGTTAGTCCTTTGGATTTGGTTGGCATATCTAGGTTTAAGGGGTCATATCGATGATAAATGTTAGTTCGAGATGATGGTAATGGCAATTGAGCGTAATGACAATAAGATTTCATGATGGATTATGACTAGGATATGACTTTATAACAAGGATTTTTTATTAAAGGGATTCAGTATGTTACTGAAGACTTGTGGGTATCTAAAGTTGTGGTTGCTACCATTTGGTGAGTAGCGTAGTCTTATGAAAAGTTATAGGATGTGTCAGGAGACCACTCAAATATAATGGAAATGAGCTTGATTAATAATTGAAAGAACTAGTGGGATGTAGTTTAGCCTTCGAAATGAGGCAAAAGCAATGATAACTACTCTGATTTCAAAGGCCAAAGATGTGTTTTCAGAGAGTTGAGAATTGGAGACGTGTGGTTCTATTTGTTTTGCCCCAGTTATGGTAATAGTATCACATGTTTATTAGATGGGTTAAAAACCGTTGGATGAGCTTTGAGAAAGAAGTATACAGATGTTTGGCTCGAGTGTGGTGATAAATTCTTTTATGGTTTCGAGTTTGGTAACAGGTATGGTTGGAATTAGAATTCAAGTTTTTTATTGTAAGTCTACATTCTTGGTAGTAGGTTTTGTCAAGGTATAGACAAATAGGGTAAGAAATGATCGATCACATTGGTATTGAGAATTTCAAAGGATTTGTGCATGATTTGAGTCATAAAGTTTGTTATTTTTAATTATTAGGGGACCTAAAGAAGGGTTTCACTAAAAGTTTTGATTTAAAGTATGAGGTAAAATGTCATGGGTTGTTGGTTGAAGCATAAAAATGGTAAGCGAGTTAGCGAAAGGAACAAGAGTCTGGTATATTAAGAGTTCAAGATGTTTGTAATTTTGTCATGAGAATAATCTAAGAAAAGTGAAGAAATAAGACATCTCATGTAGACCCTTAATTCGAAGTTGAAAGTACTATGGATTTGGCCTTTGAGTGGAGATATGACTATGCAATAAGACTTGGTTTGGCACAAACTTACTAGGGGCTTATCAATGACTTTTATGAAGATTGGGTTTTGGTTTAGATGACAAACAGTGATATGTGGAAGATTCTACGTTTTTATGTTCGTTTGGATTATTTGAACTAAGGTAGATGACTTATAGTGGCGCTATGGGTATGGACCTACAGTTCTACATGGTTATTGAGGATTTTTAGGAGATTGAAACTACAATGTTGATGGGATGACACAACTATCGTGATTCATTACATAAACACTTGATAGTAAATAGAGGTTACGTTCTCATAGTATAAAGAATTATTGGAGTGACCAAGAATTTCTCTATGTTTTGGTATGAGGTATATGTCGATTTGAATGGTAGTTGAAACTTGGTATGTGAAAGATTTTGTGGAGTTGACAAAAGTAATGATTTAATAGCTTTAGATCAATGGGAAAGTAGTATCCTATTGGAAATTACTGTTATAAGCCTTGGGTGGGACCCATATCTGTCATGGAATGCTTGCATGGAAAGAAAGGGGCCCATAGTTTGAAATATTTGGAGGCGTGTTCTTTAAGAAGACTTTGATACTAGTGACGATTTGAGAGTAAAGTAAATAGTCGGTGTGGTTAGGATGTTTTGTTAGTATTAAATGTGTTGTCATTAGTAGATTACTATAAGGAGTATGTTGGATTTGATAAATCGAGTATGTGTATGATTGTAATGAGGACCAGGATGGTTGTTTGTGAGTAGCCAAGAATCAAAGAGATAGAGCCAGATGAATGAAAATATTTAGTATATGGAAGGCGCATTTGGTGTTATTCGAACTTGGTTCTATGCATATTTATGTGACCACCTACTTTGTTTTGCACATGGTTTACAGTATGATTCACTTCCTATGTCCACGTGTCTTTCCACTTCTATGGGTGGATCCCTAGTATTGAACTGGGTGTACCAATCATGTGATGTCCTTTTGGTAGGGTAGGATCTAATACCTGAATCTAGATTAGGAGTGTAGGTAAAGAGATGAGGATAATGGGACACCATATCGGCTTTGACTTCCCAAGTAGAACCCTCAACTAATTGATTCCTCCAAAGAACCTTCAAGTAAGCAACTTCTTTGCTTCTCAACTTCAAAACTTGTCGGTCTAAAATGTCCTTCATAAGAAAGATTTTCTTTAATTCCCAAACCTTCAAAAGGTACAATGGATGTCGGATCTCCAACACTCTTCTTCAACAAAAGAGACATGGAATATTGGATGTACTGATGCTAAATCAGTAGGGAACTAAAGTTCATACGGAACTTTGCCAATACACCACAAAATTCTGTATGGGCCTACATATTGAGGACTAAGCTTCCCTTTATTTCCAAATCTCATTACACCCATCATGGGTAAAATTTTCAAGTAGACCCAATCATCAACATTAAATTCAAGTTTTCTTCTTCTAACATCGACATAAGACTTTTGTCGACTTTGAGTCGTTTTAAACTTTTTTCAAATATACGAACCTCTTTCATAGCCTCATGCACCAACTTGGGCCCTATGAAAGCAACAACACCAACTTCAAACCAAACTATAGGAGACCTACACCTACTACTCTAAAGAGACTCAAAGGGTGAATCCTAATGCTAGAATGATAGCAAATATTACAATCCAACTCAATCACAGGCATCTGGTCATCCCTATTACCCTCAAAATCAATCAGATAAGATCTAAATATATCTTCTAAATTCTAAATGGTATGCTCGTCTTGTCCATCGATATGAGAGTGGAAAGTCATGCTAAGTTTCACTTGAGCACCAAGACCCTTCCAAAATGACTTCTAAAACTAAGATGTAAACCAATTTCCATGGATAGAGATAATAGACAAGGACACTCCATGTAACCTTAACATTTCTTGAATATAAATCATGGCATACTCTTCAGCTGAGAAGGAAGTCCTTACGAGAAGAAAGGGAGCCAAATTCATCATTCGGTCCATAATAACCCAAATCAAATCAGACTATCACCAAGTGCGGGGTAAACCCGTAATGAGGTCCATATTCAAATCTTCCCACGCCCATGTTGGGGTACTAATGTTTTGAGCAAAACCACCCAATTTCTGATGCTCAACTTTCATGAATTGATAATTAGCCACACATTCTATAAATCCTTCTTCATTCTATTCCACCAATAAACTTCCCGTAAATCATGGTACATCTTGGTGGCTTGTGGGTAAAAAGAATACTGAGAACTGTGAACTCTATCAAAATCTCATTTCTCAACTCATCAACTTTTAGAACACATAGTCGACCTTGATATCGAAGAATCCCATCTCCCCTTTGGGAGAAATCCTCAATGGCTTTTTCAGAAACTTACTCTTTAACTCAACTAGTACAAAATCAAGATCTTGCTTATCCTTCACATCCTATACAAAATATGATTTGAAACCATTCTAAACAATGACACCACCTTTATTAAAATCAACCAAGAAAACACCCAGTCGAGCTAATGTATGAACATCATGAACTAACTCCTTCTTATTATCCTCACCATGAGTAATGTTTCCCATTGGCAGTCGACTAAGAAAATCTGCCACCACACTCACCTTAGCGGGATAATATAGGACACTCATATTTTGATCCTTCAATAACTCGAGCCATATCCTTTGGCGAAGATTCAAATCTTTTTGAGTGAACACATATTTTAAGCTATTGTAGTCAGTAAAAAAATATGTATGAACACCATATAAGTAATACCCCCATATCTTTAGAGCAAACTCTACTGTCGCTTACTCCAATTTATGAGTCGGATAATTTTTTTCATGCACCTGCAATTTCCTTAAAGCATAAGCGATAACTTTCTCATGTTACATCAAATCACAACCAAGACCAATTCATGAAGCATCACAAAAAACCACAAAACCATCTAATTCTTTCAGTAATGTCAAAATAGGGGCTGAAGTGAATATATCTTTCAACCCTTGAAACTCTTCTCACAAGCTTCCAACCATAGGAATTTCACCTTTTTTGTGTCAAAGTTGTCAAAGACAAAGCAATAGAGGAAAATCCTTCCACAAACCTTCTATAGTAACCGACCAAACCCAAGAAACTCCATATATCTAAAGCATACAAAGGTCTAGGCCAATTCTTAACCCCCTCAATTTTCTTAGGAATGACTTGAATACCTTCACCGGAGATAATATGACAAAGGAAAGCAACATAATTCAACCAAAACTCACACTTGCTAAACTTAGCATACAATTCCTGATTTTTGAGAATTTGCAACACATTCCTCAAATGCTCAATATGTTCATCCTCACTCTGTGAGTAAATCAAGATATCATCGATACACATAATCACAAATATTTCAAGATTTTTCTTGAAGACCCTATTCATCAAATGAATGAATGATGTTAGGCATTATTCAAACTGAAGGACATCACCAAAAATACATAATGACCATATCGGGTTCGAAAAGTTGTCTTTGGAATGTCATTTTCCTTCATCCTCAATTGGTGATAACTTAGCCGAAGGTCAATCTTAGATAAGCCACTCTCTCCTTGGAGTTGATCAAATAAATTATCAATCCTGGGAATAGGATATTTTCTTGATGGTAACTTTATTCAATTGTCGATACTCAATGCACATTCAGATGGAACCATCATTCTTTCAAACAAATAACACCAGAGCACCCCCATGGTGAGATACTTGGTCTAATGAACCCCCTATCAAATAAGTCTTTCAACTGATCCTCTAATACTTAAGTTCTGTCGGGGTCATATGGTAGGGAGGAATAGAGAGAGGTTGCGTCTTTGGGAGAAGGTCAATATCAAATTCTACTTCCATTTCGAGAGGAATACTGAGAAGATTATCAGGAATCACTTTTGAAAACTCATTTACAATTGGAACTAATTCAAGAGTAGGGATTTTGGAATCTCTATCCCTAACCCAAACAAGATGATAAATTCAACCCTTAGAGAGCATCGTCTTAGCCTTTAGGCAATATATAAACTAACCCTTAAGAACATAATTTCCCCCTTCCAATGACATTATAGGTTCGTTCTTAACCTTGAAGGTGACCAATAGGGTCTAACAATCTATGGAAACATGAAATGCATGAAGTCAATTCATCACAAGAATAATATCAAAATCTAACATATCAATCTCTACAAGATCAACATGAGTGACTCTATGAGAAACAGAAATAGGACAATTCCAATAAAAAATTTTAGCAACTATAGAATCACCAATGGGAGTAGAGACATACAAGGGATTAGAAAGGATTTTGGGACCAAAATCAAATTGCATGTCTACATATGGGGTAACAAATGATAATGTAGCACTCGTATCAGGCAAAACATACACATTAAAATGAAAGACTTTCAATATATCATTCATAGCATCCAGATAATCCTCATGATCTTTTCAAGTCTGAAGAGCATAAAATCTATTCAGGCGAGGAGCACCTTTGCTTCTCTCATTTCAAGAGTAAAGAAAAGATCAAGAATTCTATCCGGAGAATTCTGTCGCAGGTTAATGAAATCAAGCACTATTTCTTCTCTCATTTCAAGAGTAAAGAAAAGATCAAGAAAATATCCTTTGAACTTTTTCAAATCAAGAGGACCCACATCAACCGCCCTCTCTTCCTTCTGCTGGTTGAACAAAACTTGATCAACACTCTTAAGTTGATAAGCAATCAATTCTACTTTCTCCACCATAGAAAATCCCACAATTCCCATTATCTTATACATCTCATCAATGAACTCTTGTGGATCCGCATCAACCTCGGAACCATGGAACTTCGGAGGATTCATCCTAGTGAAGTCCCTTATCCTTATCACAACCATATCCACATTTAGGTTCACGAGAACAATGGCCTCTCTATTAGCTTGGGCTGCCATAGCTTGAGAAAATACTTGGAAAGTGGCTCGGAATTTAGCATGAGTCACTTACTCAGCCAAGGGGTCAACCAGAACTTGAGGAACCTCGAGCTTCACATTCTCACCTGTATTTCTTGTTACATAAGCTCTTTGAGGGGCCATATCCTTAAAAGTATCTGACAAGATTTAGGAGAAGGACTTTTATATGACATGACTTTAGAGTATGAAAGAAGTGAAGTTTCCTGAACATTTTCTAGGCTCCTATTCATAAATGTGGCGCGCTTCACACTTATGAACAAGACTCTAATCAACACGGCTTGTCAAACATCCTAGGACCTTTCTTAAAACCTTGTTCTTTGAATTCCAAGTTTGTCACAACCCAAAATACACCCTAGACATGACATGACTTATAAGACCCCAAGAGGCCCTATACAAGACATTTGGCATATATACAATACAATAGACAAAAGTAGAAAATCTCATATAATGAAAGATTTTGACATAAAAATGGAAGTCTAAACATAGTCTTGATAAGTATATGTAATACATCAAAAGAAGTGGCCATAACATAACCCGTACACCACGTACAATACCCAAAAACTGAAACATAAGAAAACAAAGTAAAGGTGACATAATTCTCATAACATAAGGATTCACCAAGTCTTCATGATCAAGCACTCATTTACTAACCACGAACGGGATAGGAGAAGCGTTGGACCCTACATTATGAGACAATGTAGGCACAAGTATGCATTAGTACATATAATGTACTAAGTATGAGGGATATACATAAGAATGTAAAACATGATCATAAGGGGACATTATACAAAATATGATATGCATGACAAAAATAAAACATAGTAAACCTCTTACAGAAGAATCGTAAATCATCAACATGGTCAATGAATCCTAAAATCATAACGGAAGCTTCATAAAACCTTTGAAATAACTTTAGGTCATTTTGTGGGATGTTATCTTTAATCGATAATTGATCATGCAAGCTATGACATGGAATCTGATGTAACCCCCACATCGAGAAGAGTGAGTCTACTTGACAAGGTAGAACTCCGTATTATTTATTCATATGTTATTTGTAGATCCACTAGCTAGGTCAGTTAAGACAATCCTATGGGGCCACGTAGTTTTGAACTAGAGGTTGTTGCTAGAAACTACCCTATTTGAGACTCCACCTCAAAGTTTTCTCGAAGCTAAGTTAAATCCCGACGGAATAGACAATTTCAAGTATCAAAACATAACATCATACATGGAAAAGAAAAAATAATTTACTAATCCAAGCTTAAATCATCATAGAGTAGCTCCTTAAATCGTTAATCATGAATGTGTGAGAAAGCCTTTCACCAATCATGAATTCTTAATATGTGATAATACCTTACACAATTTTATTGATGCTTATTTTAAAAGCAACCTTTAGATCATAAAACATTTTTTCATAAATCATCATTCATAAGTTCATAGTTTTCTTCATAAATTCATAGTTAAAATCATGAATAATGCATGATTTTATGTAGAACCAATTGAAAAACATGTAATTCAATAAAAAAAAATGCATAGAAAGATTGAAATTGAACAATTAATTCAAAATCAAACAAGACCCATGGAGATTTCATGAACCCTAATAAAATTAGGAGAAATTGAATTGGAGAATTAAGATATTTTGTGACCCAATGTATGAATGGAATCCATTGGTGAATTCCCACATACCATAATGATCAAAACTCAAAAGTAATTGCGGAAAAAGGAGACCTAAAGATTGAACCCTACCTTTCTTCCTTAGACTTGATAGAGAATTAGAGAGAATGAACTTGGATGAGATTTGGAAATTTGAGAGAATGAGAGGGTATGGGTAGATTTAGGAATAGAAGGGTAGTTATAGGACTTAACATTGGGATAAAAAAACACGGTATAGGTATTAAATACATAGGAAATTATGAAAATACCCTTAAGAAAAAATTGTCAGAGTGACCTACAGGCTGGACCTACGGTCCGTAGAACTTTCTACGCCCCGTACTGGTCAACCGTAGACTCAAGTTTAGAAACCCAAAATTTTCTCAACTTCCTATGAGACCTTCTTGTGGCCTGTCAAAATATCTATGGCTCGTAGAGACAACTCATAAACCAAGTTCAAGTATAAAATTTTACCAAGTCTGAGACCCTTCTACGGAACCCATGTATAACTAGTAGTCCAAATGATGCCTCATCATGTTCTCTCGCATGTCAAATGTCAAAAAACTCAACATCATTCCTACGAGTGCCATCTACGACCCCTAGAAGCTCTTACAAACCATAGATTGGTCTGGTAAACAGAACTAGTAGCCAAAATCACGGCTATTGATCTAGCCTTCTGAGAGTATTGTTAGAGGTTCTGTAAACATGGGTGTATCGCTCGCTAGATGGTTACGTGACTATTTCCTTTTCTGGGTTAGATAATTTTGACTCTCTCTTAATGAGTACCCGATGCCTAAAGATCAAATTTTATAGTTTAAGCTCGTTGAATGATTATGTTTTGCAAATGGAATTCAGCTAAATAACTTGTGTATTATGAGTGTTTGGTGGTTGATTCAGATTCACTACTTGTTGTATTCGGTATTGATTAGGAATTTTATTGTAGTTATGTGAGGAAAGATTCTTCCTGGTGGTTGAGTTACTGTCAAGAAGGTTTCAGTTGAGATTGAGTTCATAGGTTAGTCTGTGGCTTGGTAACTACTCTTGATTATAGATCTGCAAAATTTTGATTCTAAAGTTCAGTTCGTAGTTTTTGATTTTGCTGGTATGGTCTTAAGGAACAACTTAGTTGGAGAGATGAACACCGACTCTAGAAGATCATGAGTACTCGGGATTTTGGTAACGTTGGTTATTCTTAATTCTTCTTCTTCTTTATGTTTGATGATGAAGATGGTTTTTAGTGGTGGATAATGTAATGATCACAAAAGTCAATTTCAGAAATTTTCATAAATTTACCATTTTACCATTCTCGATAGTTTCTCCGAGTTATTTCTGATTAGTTTGTGAAGTTGGGTTTAATATTTTTTTTGAAAAGTTGTGATTTTTGGAAGTGTTGAGTTTTAAAAGACTTCAGTTGTTTAAAAATATTTTTTGGTAAAAATTAGAGTTTTGAATCTGAAACTGGAATTCCATCAGTTCCATTAGTTCAAAATGTGGAATTCGGTCTAGGAGTGTCATTTTTTCATTCAGAGGTATTTCATGATTGGAGGTCCTAAGTTGGAACGTGATATGATTTTAGTCTTTCGGTTAACTATGGTCAACATTCGGCGTTCAGATGCTCAGATCAGATTTTTGATGATTCCATTGGATTTAGGCGATGATTTTAGGTCTAGGTGAGGTCTGGATTAATTTTTCAGAGGTTCCGAAGGTAGTTTGGTCTTATTGAGCATCATGTTAGTTTAATGGTACTCTCACATATTTCGAGTCATGGAGACCTTGGATTCAAGTTTTGATGGTTCCATTGAGGTCGTAACGTTGAATAACATATATTTTTTTGTATGTACGAGGTTCCAAATGAATCTCGAGGGTCCTCTCGTTAGAATTTAAATGCTTTGAGATTACTAAACATGTGTCTAGTGATGAGTCATCGGATTCACAGAGATAAAAGTCGTGTTCGCGAAGGATTGTGGGGTTTAAACTAAAGATTCGGGGACTAGACCGTGATCACAGAGGGTGAGGCATCTGGCCTTCAAGAGATTGCTTCTAGAAACCCGACCTCTACTAACAGGAGAGATTCCATATCATGTCAATATCATCTTGGTGCTAAGCAAAAATCCCACAGAATAGTATTTTCTTACTTATTCTCATTATCCATGGAAAGGCATGTTATCTTGCCAATCCAAGCTAAATTCATTAGGATAGATCTTACTTTTTGATTCAATTAGGTGAGAAAGTCTTTCAACCTAAGAATCCTTTCTATGTGAGAAAACCTTTCACATCATTCTAGATTATGTTAATGAGAATATCCTTTCAACAACACAACTACAACATCATCATTGGTACTTTACTCTCAAATCACCCTTAAATCATTTGCATATATTTCATAAAAAAATTCATAAATCCATAATTTACTTCTTGAGGTTCAAAACCTATTTTCAATCTTCAATACTTAGAAAATATAGGTTAGATATGGATTTCATCATAATTTCATGTAAAGCTTGCAAAACATGCTTAATTTCATAAAACTCTTCCTTCTAGATCAAATTCCCACATCATTTGATTCATTAGTTGAAAACATGGGGATTACATTGTTCATAGGGGAAAACATCATAAAACCATGATAATTCATCAATTCATGCATATTAAAACATAATTCAATCATTTAGATCAATAATCAAGAGAACCCATGGTAATTGAAGAAAATCCTAGCTAATTGGGGAATTCTAATAGAGGAATTTGGGAACTCCATGGATGAAAACTATCATACCTTGACTCCAAATTCTACCCTTCAATGGAGGAATTGGAGCCTTAGCTTGAAACCCTAGGTGAATCCTTCATTTTCTTCAAGTTCTAGAGAGAGAATATTTGGGGAGGAGGTTTTGATCTTCTTTTGTGATTTTGCAAGAATGAAGTGAATGAGGTGAATTTAGGGGTCAAAAGACTTAAATATGGGTCCTAAACATAGGCAAAACGATGTAGTATAGGAACTAATTAATTAGGAAAAGACCCAACTAACCCTGAAACTTAACTGCCAGCCCTGACCCACGACTCACCATCTACCGACCGTGGATGGACCAACGGTCGTCCTGCACACTCGTCAGTAAGTTAAGAGAGTTTTTGCATGACCTACGGTTCCTGGGCCACAGGTCATCGACCCACCAACGGTCCGTAGGTCCAGTCATTGTCCATGGCCCTGAGCAGCTTGTTGGTGAACTTTCCACGAGCCCACCTACGGTCCGTAGTTCAACCCACGGGTCATTGTTAGCATGCGTGGATGGCACCTGCATGTTTGGAAATTTTGGCTAGGTTCCCTTTTTTGAATTCGGGGTGTTACAATATCTCCCCCTTGGGATTATTCATCCTCAAATTAGTTTTTAAGCACGTCTTAAATGAAAAGACTCAAGACTAGCAGCCCATTATGCATGTTACTCATCAAAATGCACATAATCAAGGAGGAAACATCAACTCAAAGCTAAACATACTCAATGCATCACAAGGAAGTAGGAACTACATCTAACAACCCAATATGCATGAAAATTTCATACTCATATTCAAGGAGTAACTACCTTCTCCAAGCTAAAATCATGCTCAACACAATCTCATGGAGCCAATATGTACTTCATACTCAAAATGCATAGATAAAGCATGTTCAACAAGTCATCTCATGAAGTCTATAAGAAACTCATACTCAATGCACAACATGAGGAAAATAAATCATATAAGTCATATCTTTCAAAACTTGAGTTTTTTTTTTTTTATGAACATGCATCACATAATGAAATCATGGAAATACATAAAACACGCATGACTCCCAAAGCATAAAAAAAACCTAGAGGAACTCATTACCTCAAGCTAAAGTAGGAGTAGAAGGAAAAAGATGAGGATATCGAGACATCATGTTGGCCTCAACCTCCAAAGTAGCACCCTCAACTAAGTGATTCCTCCATAATGCCTTCACAGAAGCAACTTCCTTGTTTCTCAACTTCTTCACTTGCCGACCAAAAATATCAACTGGAACTTCCTCATAAGAAAGACTTTCATCAAATCCCAACCCTTCTAAGGGAACTATGGTTATCGGGTCTCCAACACACTTCTTAAGCATAGATACATGGAAAACCGGATGCACCATTGCCAACTCATTTGGCAAGTCTAGCTCATAAGCAACCTTACCAACACATCTTAAAACCTGATATGGGCCTACATACCGGGGACTAAGCTTCCCTTTCTTCCCAAACTTCATCCTTTATGGGTGAGATTTTCAAGTAAACCCAATCATGAACATTAAACTCAAGATCTCTTCTTCTCACATTGGCATAAGACTTTTGCCAACTTTGAGCCATTTTCAACCTCTCTCTAATAAGTCAAACTTTCTCAATGGCCTCATATACCAACTCGGGGCTTATCAATGCAACTTCACCCACCTCAAATCAACCTATAGGAGATCTACACATCCTACCATAGAGAGCCTCAAATGGAGACATATCAATACTCGAGTGATAGTTATTATTATAGGCAAATTCAATCAATGGAAAATGATCATCTCAATTACCCTTAAAATCAATTACACAATCTCTTAACATATCTTCCAAAGTTTGGATGGTACGCTCTACTTGTCCATCGATTTGGGGATGAAAGGTCGTACTAAGCTTAACCTTAGTGCCAAGACCCTTTTGGAATGACATCCAAAACTGAGAAGTGAATTGAGTACCACAATCGGAAATAATGGACAAGGGCACTCCATGCAACCTTACCATTTCTCTCAAGTACAACTTGGCATAGTCCTCCGTCGAATAGGAAACCTTGACGGGAAGGAAATAATGTGATTTCATCATCCGATCTACAATAACCCAAATCGAATGTTATCGCCGGGTGCAAGGCAAACCAACAATAAAATCCATGTTCAAATCTTCCCACTTCCAAGTTGGAATACCAATGTCTTGGGACATACCTTCCAGTTTCTGATGCTCAACCTTTACTTGTTGGTAATTTGGATACTTAGCCACAAAATCTGCAATATCCTTCTTCATCCCATTGCACCAATAGACCTCCCATAAGTCACGGTACATCTTGGTGTCTCCCGGGTGAATGGAATATCAAGAACTATAGGCTTCGGTCAAGATTTGTTCCCTCAAGTCATCAACATTTGGAACACACAAACGACCTTGATATCTAAGTACCCTATCTCCCCATTGGGAGAAATCCTCAACGGATTTCTTAAGCACTGCCTCTTTCATTTTACCAAATTTGGATCAAGACCTTGTTTAGCTTTCATATCCGCCACATAAGACGATTCGGACCCATTGTGAACCATAACACCACCCTTGGTGGAGTACACTAATTGAACACCTAATCGGGCAAATCTATGAACATCTCAAACCAACTTTCTTTTGTTCTTCAATATGAGCAACATTACCCATAGATAATTGACTAAGAGCATCTGCTACCACATTTGCTTTATCGGGGTGATAAAGAACATTCATGTCATAATCCTTCAATATCTCAAGACAGCTTTTTGGCGAAGATTCAATTTTTTTTGATTGAAAACATATTGCTAACTCTTATGATCGTTGAAAACATCAACATGAACTCTATACAAAAAAAACCGCCTCTAACTCATGGTCATAGGTAGGATAATTCTTCTCACGGATCTTAAGTTACCTTGAAGCATAGACAATATCTTTACCATTTCGCATAAGCACATATCCTGACCCGATTCTAGAGGCATCACAGTACACCACAAAACCATCCGTACCTTCCGGTAAGGTCAACACCGGAGCGTAAGTAAGTCTGTCTTTCAACTCTAGGAAACTCTTCTCAGAAGTTTCGGACCATATGAACTTAGCCTTTTTTTGAGTCAAAGGAGAAGCAATAGAGGAAAACCCCTCAACAAATCTTCTATAGTAACCGGCCAAATCCAAGAAACTTCTAATATCCGAGGGAGTTAGAGGTGTAGGCCAACTCTTGACCGCAACCCTTATCATTGGATCTACCTCAATACCCTTACTCGACACTATGACTAAGGAAAGCTACGGACCTTAACCAAAATTCACATTTGCTAAACTTTGCAAAGAGTTGTTGGTCCTTAAGAATTCGCTACATTATCCTCAAATGATCAATATGCTCATTCTCACTTCTTGAATAGATCAAAATATCATCGATGAACACAATCACGAATATGTCAAGGTATTGTGTAAACACCCTATTCATGAAATCCATAAATGCCTCCGAAGCATTAGTCAACCAAATGACATTACCAAAAACTCATAAAGACCATACTGAGTTCAAAAAGTCATCTTTGGAATGTCATCTTCCTTCACCCTAAATTGGTGATAACCCGATCGAAGGTCAATCTTAGAGAAATAACTTGCTCCTTGAAGTTGGTCAAATAAATCATCTATTCTTGGAAGATGATACTTATTCTTTATGGTCACCTTGTTCAACTGTTGATAATTGATACACATACGAAGAGAACTATCTTTATTTCTAACAAACAAAATTGGAGCACTCCATGGAGAGATACTCGGTCGGATGAAACCCTTATCCAACAAATCCTTCAATTGCTATTTCAACTTCTTTAAATCTGTCGAAGCGATTCTATAAGAAGGAATAGAAATAGGTTGCGTACCTGGGTGAAGGTCAATACCGAAGTCTATATCCCTTATAGGAGGAATACAAGGCAAATCATCTGGGAACACTTCCAAAAACTGATTTACAATAGGGACCGACTCAATAATAGGGGTTTTGGAATATACATCCCTCACCCTAACTAAATGATAAATGCAACCCTTAGAAATCATCTTTCTAGCTTTAAGACAAGATATAAAATGACCCTTAGGCATAGAATTTCTCCCCTTCCACTCTAGGGTAGGCTTATTTGGAAACAGAAACTTGACTACATGAGTTCTACAATAGATAGAAGCATAACAAGAGTGCAGCCAATCCATACCAAGAATAACATAAAAATTTAACATGTCAAGCTCTACCAAGTCAACAAGATTAACTCTATGGGACAGGGAAACATGACTATTTCTATGGACCCTCTTAGCCACAATAGAATCATCAACATGAGTAGAGATAGAAAAAGGTTCTAACAACACATCCGGAAGCACATCAAACCTCATAGCCACATATGGTGTCACAAAAGACAAAGTAGCACCGGGATCAAGTAAAGCATACGCATCAAGTTGGAAAACTTTTAACATACCGATAACTACATCCGGAGAACCCTCTTGGTAACTATGAGACTGGAGTGCATAGAAGCGGTTTTGCTTGGGAGCGTTGGAATTCAAACCACTAGAAGGATCTTGCTTGCCCTCTCTTCCTTTAGTCGTAAGCATTGGGCAATCCCTCATTTTGTGACAACTTTTACCACAACTAAAACAACCATTTGTGGTGGTTAGGCACTTACCCTCGTGCTTCTTTCCACACTTAGCACAAGTAGACCTAGGCAATGAAGGTCCACCACCATTCCCTCCTTAAGACTTAGGGTTAGACACCCTATCTTTGTTGAACTTAGGAGGAGCATTGGAGGAACCTTGACCAGAAGACCCTTGTAGGAATCTAGGATGACCATGTCCATCGAACCTTGCATGTGAAAAATAACAATCATCGGTCTTAGCCCTTTTTACCTCCCTAGACATTTCCTTGAGTTTCTCCTCTTTGATTTGTTGGGCATGCACCATGAGACCAGAGTTGTCCATATCACCAGTAAGCATTGTGGTTTGGCACTCTTTAACCACTATTTAAGACACATCCGAAATGAACTTACCCATCCTAGACCTTGAATCGGCAACCATTATTGGAGCATATTTAGATAATTGAGTGAACTTTAGAGCATACTCTCTCACATTCATACTTCCTTGTCGAAGATTAATGAACTCAAGCACCTTGGCTTCCCTTATCTCAAGGGGAAAGAGCAAATCAAGAAAAGAGGCCTGAAACTTCTCCCAATCAAGAGGACCCACATCTTTTGATCTCCCTTATTTCCATTGGTTGTACCACACTTGAGCAACACCTTTCAATTAATAAGTGACTAACTCACTTTTCTACCAGCGTACTCCCATGATCATCAAAACCTTATAGGCCTCATCAATAAACTCTTGAGGATCTTCCTCAACCTTAGAACCATGAAACTCAAGAGGATTCTTCCTTGTGAAGTTTATCACTCTAGAAGCTTCCGTACCCATATTTGGGTTCACGAGAACAGCAACCTCCCTATTGGCTTGGGCCGTAATGGCTTGAGCTAACACTTGGAAAACATCCCCAAACTCAGCATTTGTAACTTATTCGGCCAAATGATCGACTGGAGCTTGAGGAGGAGCTTCTTGTTCCGCATTCTCCCTCACATTCCTTCTAGTGTGCTCTTTGGGTAGCCATATCTTGAAGAACATAGGAGAAGGATTGGGAGAGAGACCTTATAAAGTTAAACTCTATTGAGGGACTTAAGAGTAATGAAAAAAGTGGAGTTTCCTAATCATCTTGTAGCCTCTCATTCATAAATGTGGCGCACTTCACACTCATGAACAAGACTCTACTAGAAGACCTACATCTTCTACCATAGAGAGCCTCAAATGGAGCCTTTTGGATACTTGAGTGGTAACTATTATTATAAGTAAACTCAATCAAAGGCAAATAATCATCACAATCACCCTCGAAGTCAATCACACAAACTCTCAACACATCCTCCAAAGTTTGAATAATACACTCGGCTTGAAGTCTTCACTGGAAGAAAATAAGTCGACTTAGTAATTTTGTTCATAATAATCCAAATTGAATCAAACTGACGCCGAGGATGAGTTAAACATGTAATGAAGTTCATATTCAAATCTTCCCACTTCCAAGTAGGAATGCAAATGTCTTGAGCTAAATATCTAATTTTTGGTGCTATACCTTCACTTGTTGACAATTATGACACTTAGACACAAGTCCCACAATCTCTTTCTTCATCCTACTTCACCAATATACTTTGGGCAAATCACAATACATATTAGTGCCTCCCGAGTGAAAAGAATATTGAGAATTATGAGTTTCCACCCAAATATGATGCCTCAACTCATCAACATTAGGAACACACAAATGACCTTGGTAACCTAAAACACTATATCCTATTAGGAGAAAGACTCAATGTAATTTTTAGAAAATAAATTCTTCAACTTAACCATTAATGGATCAATATCTTGCTTAACTTTCATATCTAAAACAAGAAATAAATATTAACCATTCTGAATAATGATACCCCCATCCTCGAAATCAACCAAGCAAACACTCAATCGAGCTAGTGTATGTACATCACAAACTAACTCTTTCTTACCATCATCAACATGAGCAACACTACCCATCGATAGTTGACTAAAAGCATCAGCAACGACATTTGCCTTACTTGTATGATAAAGGAAATGCATATCATAATCTTTCAACAACTCAAACCATCTCGTTTGGTGAAGATTCAAATATTTTTATGTGAACACGTGTTTCAAACTCTTATTATAGGTGAACACATCCACGTGAACACCATAAAGATATTGCCTCCAAATCTTTAAACCAAACAGTACCGCCGCTAACTCGAAATCATAAGTGGAATAATTTTTTTCATGCAATTTTAATTGTCTAGAAGAATAAGGAATAACCTTCCTATGTTGCATCAATACATAACCATAACAAACATAGGTACCAACTAAACATTTTTTGAATGATTCTTGCCACACTTTTGGCAAGTGAGAATAGAAAATCCAGTAGAACCACCCTTTTGAGGCTTAGGGTTAGACACCCGATCCCTGTTGAACTTTTGAGCCATAACATTTGAATAATTTTGACTGAAGAAATTTTTCTGAAATTGATAATCTCAATTTCCACTAGACCTATAGTGAAAGAAGTGACCATTCTTTCCCTATTTGCCTCTCTTGCCTTCTCTTTTAGATTTTCCTCATCTATCTGTTAGGCATGAATCATTAACCTTGAGATATTGATCTCATTGATCAGCATGGCGGTTTATTAACCTTGCGATATCGATCTCCTTGATTAGCATGGCAGTTCGACATTCTTTGACCACCATCTCCAATACACTCAATACAAACTTATTCATTGAGTACTCTTTCACACTCATGTTTCCTTGATTAGGTTTATAAATGCTTGCACTTTACCCTCATCATCTCAAAGGGAAAGAAATGATCAAGAAACGTCCACTTGAACTTGTCCCAATCCAAGGCATCAAATACTATGTCCTATTTCCATTGATCAAACTAAACTTGAGCAATAACCTTGAGTTGGTAAGCATCAAAGTCTACCTTTTCCACTAGATGCATACCCATGATGTCCACAATCTTATGGATTATATCGATGAACTCTTTTGGATCCTCATCTACTTTGGACCCGTGAAATTTTGAAGGATTCATCTTTGTGAAATCTCTTACCCGACTAACTGTCATACCAATAATTGGATTTGTAGGAGTAGAAACCTCCCTATTGTCTTAAACGGTCATTAGCTTGAGCCAACACTTGAAAGACAACTTTAAAATCGGCATCTGACACTTGCTCTCAAGAAAGCATATTCTTAAAGCACAAAACAAGAGTTAGATGGAAAACCTTTATAGAGTTCAACTCTATCGCATAACTTTAGAGTAGCTAAAGAAGTGATGCTTCCTAAGCGCCTTGTAGCCTCATATTCATAAATGTGGCGCGCTTCACAGTCAGGAACAAGACTCTACTCGACGTGAATTTTCGGATTCCTATATCCTTTAAAACCAAATGCCCTGAATACCAAGTTTGTTAGCGCAAAAGTACACTTAGATGTGACATGACGAATAGGACTATGTGATGCCATAAACAAGTCACTTGACATAAGCACGACACTATAAATATCAAATAAAGGGATTTTAACATAAGGACGAGATATAAGTCTTAAAAAAAATTTCTCATAAGGAAATATCAAGAGACTACATGAATAACATAATGTGGAAATCAACTTTGTCTAACAGAGCCTTTTTCTACAATAAATATGGTTAGGACAAACACCAAAACCATGAACAAAGTGTGAAAACTCAAAAGACATCAAAAGAAATAAAATGACAATGGCTTGCCCTCAAATCATGAGGACTCACCAATATAATTTCTAAGTGGAGCAATCCAACTAGACACGACCTGCCAGAGGAGAGTCAAATCCTATATTATAAAAAAAAAATATAAGCACAGCATGCATTAGTACTTTGAATGTACTAAATATGGGGAACATGTATAAACGTAAACGTGATAATATGACAAATTATAAACATGATAATTCAAGACCAAGTAAAATGTATTAAAACTTATCAAACCAAAATCATGAATCATGAATCATGGAACAAGGTCAATGTAACATTTGAAAAGTCATAAGAAAGCTTAAATCAAATCATTGAGCAAGTCTTAAAAACCTTCCAAGATAAACTAAGTTTTTTGTGGTATATTTATCACATATCGACATAGACCATGTGAGCTATAACATGGAATCTGGTGTCATCCCACACCAAAAAGAGATTCTCCTACTTGCCAAGGTAAGGACCATACATATTAGCTTAGGTGGATCTACTAGCTATGTCTTTCAAAGATCAATCCTACGGGGCACGTAATTAGGGACAAGGAAATTACTTCAAAAGACAAAACCTCTACTAACAGTAAGATCTACATTCCAAAGTACTTTTGGTGCTAAGTGAAATATCAACAAAGTAAGCATAATCATAATCATATCACAATACTTGGAAAAGTAGGAATCTAGTCATACCAATCCAATCATAACTTCATATCATAGAATAATTCCTTTCAAAATCATGACTTCATAACATATTCATAAGACACTTATCTAAGCATAAAAATGATGATCATCTTTCACAGTGAGAAAACCTTTCAGAAATCATTTTGATACTTTATCTAAAGAATCTTTTATTTATAAATTCCTTTATTTCATGATGCATGCATAATTTTATAATCATAGTTCATAATCATAATATAGACATATAGCATGGGTTCATACGGAATTCATTGAAAAATATGTAACTAAATCAAATCATGCATAAATAGATCAATTAAAAGACAATTAAATCATAAACAATTAAACACGTGAAGAATCACATGAAACACTAGAAAATTGGGTTGAAATCATAATAGAAATTGAGTTTCTTTAGGGATAAATGAATGAAAGGAATTCATTGGTGAAGTTCTCACATACCTTGGGTAAACAATGCCCTAAAATGCTAGGGGAAGAGACCTTTGTCATGACCCGAGTCTACACCTTGGACGTGGCCGGCACTCAAGAACCATAATTGGTCCCCAAGCGAACCCCATACTGGCTGAATGACTACAAGTGGAAGATTAACTCACGCATACAAAAGCATAATATTGAATCAAATTTCATTAAACTCAAATACTCAACTTTAATAAGCTTGAACAATACTGAAAAGATATATACTCGGAGTTTATAAAACAACTCAAAAGAAAGAAGTTACAAAAAACTCCTCAACCTTGTCTATCTATGAAGCCTCTACTATTATAGAAGATTATTGGGACAAGACCCATGACATCCCAAAACTGCTAACGGTAAGGTAAAGGTGAAGTCCTCCGAAATATAAAAAGGTTCACTACAACTGACTAGAATACCACATGACCTCAACAAAATGCTTGTTAATGATCTTAAATACATGTATCTATATCATGAAACATTGGAGTCCAAATGGTGTCAGTACATAGAATGTACGATTATGTAAGGGGAACTCTGCAATATAAGTATAAGCTCGATCTAATAAAAGGGAAGACATACTTACCTCGTCTCAACTCGATATGACTCAACAATACTCAAATCGACTCAATTCAATGCAGGATGCTCAACTCAACTCAAGTTACTCAACTCAAACTCAAGATACAAAACTAAAACTCAAGATACTCAACTCAAAACGAAAGCAACAATAAAAGATGCTATATAAATGAAACTTTTAGATCAGTAGATAATAGTTCAAATGCATATAAAAAATACAATAATAACTCATTACTCTTATTTGGAAAATTTTCTAACCGACAACCATCACTATGACCAACGTGATGATACAACATCTCGCCCACGCTGCTAGAACTATCCTATACCTTGTCGTAGTATAGAACATCCTCAACTAATTGGATCCACTAAGCTATGCTTAAATGCAATAAGGAATCATATAAAAAGTATTACCTTTTACCTATGCTGGCATACATGGTTTATGAGGGTTGTGAGTTGTCTAAACTCTCCCCTATATCAGTACTCAATACTACTCCCAATAATATATACTCATGCTCAAATGTTAAAAAACATAACTCTTTCTCTGGTTTGAGATAACTGCTCAGACTACCCTCTTAAAATAGGTAACTGCTCTTGAAATAACTTTTGAACTCATAACTCATTTAGAAATCTCAGTTTCTATTTTATCAATGTAAAAATTGATGCCTCTGGGAATACATAGTCCCCTCATACTCATACTTGAAAATTCTTTCTCAAAAATATTTCAAATCATATTATAATACGATCATTGATGAATTGGGAAGTCATATTGCATAAACACTAATGGTATATCTAGATACCATACTGCTAAGCATTGATGGCATACTCGATTGTCATACTAAACATATTTTAGAAACTCTTTCTAAAAACTCATCTTTACTTTCTCAAAAACTCAGTTTAAAAACTCAAATGTTGGCCTTAAAAAAACTTCTCAAAATTTAGAACTCAATTCATAAGGTTCATGCGGAATTATGTACATGAACGACTTAACATAGGGATCTTAATAGTAATATGGAAACTCAATACTCAGAACTCAAGAACTTAATATCTCAAGGACTCAAGAACTCGAAACTCAACAATACTACTCATCTCATGAATACTCAATTCATAGGGTTCATGTTGAAATATAGACATGAACGAATGAAATAAAGAATCTTAATGCATAATATACAAAAATTCAATAATTAGGAATAGAATTTCAAAAAGAATCAAGAACTAAAAAAGTTCTTATCTCAAGAATACTGAAATTTAGGGATAGAATCCTAGATTACTCTTTTAGTGCTTCGAAAGTAGATGTAGGGCGTGAGGATGAACTATTCCAACACTATGATAGCCTTACATACCTAGAAGAACAAGCTTTTTGGAGCTTGAAACCCTATCTTGAAGGAGAAAAATCGAGAAAACCCTTTCTTGATATTTCTTGATTTAGTTTCTTGAAACTGTACTGCCAAGAATTAGGATTCTCATTAATGATTCATAATTGTATGAAGAAAATTGATTTGGAAAGAATGAAATTCTTAGAGAACGACTTACTTTGAAGAAGAATCTTGAAAAAGATTGAAAGAATCTTGAATGGAAGTTCTCTACTTTGATTTTTCCTTAGGATTTTTCCTTAGGGTTTGAGAGAAAAGAGAATAGGGGATTAAAAAATGAAAATCTGATTGTTTTTGTCTTTAATTAGTCAAAAAAATTCATTTAGGGTTTCTTAGAGGTAAAAAGACAAAAAAACAACCTTTTTAATGATTTTCGTCGGCTAATTCGTCACTTCATTGTATCAAGTTACTAAAATGGACATAACTCTTTACTCGAAACTCAATTTGATGCGAAATTGGTGGTGTTGGAAAGAAGATTCAAATACCTTTAATTTGATAGGTTATGGTCCATGTAACTCTTTATATTCTAAGAGATATGGTTGTTTTAAGTTACTCAAGTAGAATCTTACATCAAAACATAATCGGTAAGGAAACTTTCAACTCAACTTTGTGCTAGGACACTCTAGTGACCTTAATTGATATCCAAAATCACTCCCGCACTAAAGAATTGACCTTTACACATATGGGCAATTTAAGAATCACCCTGTATGATCTTATTCACAAATGAAGAATGATTTGAGTCTCAACTTAAAAGAATTCAGGGTGTTACAACCTTGGAGCTTGAAACCTAGCTTTCCCTTCATAGCCTTGAGAGAGAATTGGAGAAGACTAACTTGAGAGGATTAGAGGGTTTGTGTGATTTGGCTAGGAATGGGTAGATTTTAAGAGTAAAAGTAGTCACATGACTTATTTATAGGGTCAAATGACGTAGTTTAGGAGTTAAAAGGATAGGAATGACCCAAATATCCTTGAACTAAAACTACCAACCAGCCTCTATGGGTGGACCTACGGTCCATAAGACTTTTTATGGACCATCCTAGTCAATCGTAGAACCGGTATTAGAGCTCAAAATTTTTCCAAGTTTCCATGAGACCCTTCCTACTGGTCGTCAAACTTTCTAAGGTCTGTAAGACCTAATCGTAGAAATCCCAAAATTAATCCAAGATTTCACTAAGTCCAAAAAACTTCTACGAGCTGTCATGTTGGTCAGTAGATGCTCATTAGATATTTAACATTTTTGAAACTCCAACCCATATCCTACGACTGTCTTTCTATAACCCGTAGAACTTCCTATGGTCCGTAGGTGGCTCATAAGAGCTTGCACTAGTGCAAAAAAGGCAACCTCCCTTTACCCAACTCAACTTCCAATTTCTTAGGTGTTATAATTTTTATGGTAAACCTTTTGGGTAAGTCCTTATGAACCTAAAACTTCATTTCCCAATTATGATTTGTGATATTGAACATAAAACTAGTGTTTTGAAACTTCAAGGTTTGTTAGGTTTTCAAGAACCTCTTGTTTAACTAAAATGGTGATTATGAGTTGGTTTCCACTTTATTTCTAAATTAGTTTTCACAGTTGGTTTCCAAATTCTTTAGGTAACACCTTTTTATATAAATTTCCAGATTTACTCTTCTTTTTTGAAATCGTGTTTTACGGTCAATTTGACCCCATTTTAAAAAATTCTTGATATGGGTATAGTTAGTTTTGGATTCTTATTGTGATTTCATAGTTGAATAGATTGTGTTGATTTAGAGATCAAATAAAAAAGGAAAGCTCAAGTACCAAAGTGATTGTGTGATTTTCTTAAGACAAATAAACTTTCTAACCCTTTGTTAAGCATATTGAACCTTGTATGCCATTGTGTTATGGAAGGTAATAGGATTTGGTGAAAGGTTTCATGTATCTCGTGTATTAGTAAAAGATGATTAATTATTGTGATAACAACTCGGGGTAAGAACATAAATCTTGTTGGTTTGTGATATGATTTGTACCTTGGATATTTGGATGATTATATTAATTCACATGTATAAAATGTTGTGATTAATTGTGATTGGTTGTTGATATTGGAATATCATCCTTTTCTTGAGCATTTGTACATGCCTATTTAAAATTGTTCTGAGGCACTGTTATGATGAGTACTCTGTGATTTTTGAGGAAAAATAAAGAAACAAAAAGGATGAACCATTTCAAGGGTCGTGTCACACGCTGTAATATATATTATGATTCAAGAGACGTGTCACATATCATGATGGATTTTATTATCAAGGGTTATATCGTACATCATGATAGATGTATGAACATATATATATATATATATATATATATATATATATATATCTTAGATCCTGGACTAAGAGACACATGTTGCGTATTGTTAGGATAGACATGAATCACTCCATATGATATTGCACTACATTGCATTGCACTTCATTTGTTTCTCATTGATTATAATTATTGAGCTATTATTGTGGTTATGAACTTGTGAAGTGCGTGAATGTTGGATTATGTGTGTTTAAGTGCAAGTTGTGATACTCTATTTCAAACTCTAAGTCCCTTCCCCTTATATATGCATAAGACTTCTGATGACTCTGAGTTGTCTTCAGTCTATCTCTAATGAGCTAAACTTTCTTCATAGCCTCATGAACAGAATATGACCCAATCAAGGCTTTTTCACCTACTTCAAACTAACCAACCGGAGATTTGCACCTACGCCTATATAGTGCCTCATAAGGGGCCATCTGAATACTAGAATGAAAGCTATTATTTTAAGAGAACTTTATGAGAGATAGGTGATCATTTCAACTACCCTTGAATCGATCACACAAGATTTCAACATGTTCTCTAAGGTCTGAATGGTACGCTCTGCCTAACCATCTGTTTTTGGATGAAATGTTGTACTGAGATTTACCTAAGTGCCAAGACTTTTCTGAAACTACTTCCATAAATAGGATGTAAACTGAGAACCTCTATTTGAGATGATAGACAAGGGAACCCCATGCAACCTGACTATCTCATTGATGTAGAGTCTGGCGTAGTCCACTGTCGAATCTATCATTTTGACAGCCAAAAAGGGAGCTGACTTAGTAACTCTATCCAAAATCACCCAAATGGAGCCATGTTGTCTGCAACTACAAGGTAAACTCGTAATGAAGTCCATGTTTATCATCTCCCACTTCCACATGGTAATGCTAATCTCTTTAGTCACACCTCCTGGTTTCTGATGTTCTATTTTAACCTACTGAAAAAGGGACACAACCACAAAATATGCGATGTCCCTCTTCATGTCGTTCCACCAATAGACTTCACGTAGATAACGTTACATCTTGGTGGCATCCAGATGAATAGAATATCTATAATTATGGGCTTTTATAAGGATCTGATGCATCAACTCACCCACATTTGGAACACATAAGCAACCCTGGTAAGAAAGTACACCATCTCCCCCTTGGGAGAAAACCTCAACTTTTTGTTGATGAACTGCACCTTTCAACTGAAGTAATATAGGCTCGCTATCCTATTTTTCTTTAACCTCCGCTCCCAATAAAGATTCTGATCCATTCTGAACTATCACAGCACCATATGATGTGTCCATAAGGAAAACTCTTAAGAGAGCAAGCCGATGAACATCTTTGGCTAACTCTCTCATTTCTTCCTCAACATGTGCTACACTACCAATAGACAGTCTGCTGAGAACATCAGCCACTATATTGGCCTTACCTGGATGGTAAAGCACATTCATGTCATAGACTTTGAGGAATTCAGGCTATCTCCTCTAAAGAAGATTCAACTCTTTCTGGGTGAACACATACTGGAGGCTCTTATGATCTCTGAACAAATCAACATGAACACCATACAAGTAGTGTTTCCAAATCATTAGGGAAAACACTATGGCTGCAAGCTTGAGGTCATGAGTCAGGCAGTTCTTCTTGTAGACCTTAAGCTGCCTAGAAGAAGAATCTATGACCTTACCTTACTCCATAAATACATAACCTAGGATGACCCTAGATGCATCACAATAAACCACATAACCGTATGGCCCATCTGGTAGAATAAAGACAGGAGTTGTAGTCAACCTGGTCTTCAGTTTTGAGAAGATTTTCTCACACTCATCTGACCACAAAAACTTGACCTTTTTTTGAGTTAGCTTGGTCAATGGGGCAGCTATGGATAAATATCCTTCAACAAACCTCCTGTAATAACCAGCCAAACCTAAGAAACTTCTTATATCGTCAGAGAAGTAGGTCTGGGACAGTGTTGTACTGCCTTAATTTTCTAAGAATCCACTCAGATCCCTTCATTAGATACCACATGACCAAGGAAAGAGGTGGACTGTAACCAGAATTCACATTTGCTAAACTTAGCGAATAGATGGCGATATTTGAGGGTTTACAGAACAACTCTCAAATGAGTCGCATGCTCTTCCTTACTCTGAGCATAAATAATGGTATCATCAATAAAGATGATGACAAATAAGTCCAAATAATGTTTGAACACCCTTTTCATTAAGTCCATGAAAGCTTCAGGAGCACTTGTTAGTCCAAAAGACATAACTACAAATTCATAATGACCATATCGAGTCCTAAAGGCTTTCTTCGGGATGTCATTATCTCTGACTCTGATCTGATGATAGCTGGATCTGAGGACTATATTAGGAAAGCATCTAGCACCTTGAAGTTGGTCGAACAAGTCATCAATCTTGGGGATGGGATATTTGTTTTTTATTGTGACTTTTTTCAACTTACGGTAGTCAATGCACATTCAAAGAGAACTTTTTTCTCACGAACAACACTGGAGCACTCATGGAGAGATATTCGGTCTAATGAAACCCTTATCTAGAAGTTCTTTCAACTGTTCTTTTGATTCACTTAGCTTAATTGGAGCCATTCTGTAAGGAGGAATTGAAATAGGCTAGGTATCTGGAAGGAGATCTATTCTGAATTCAATTCCCTTTTGGGAGGAACTCCGGGAAGATCTTTTGGGAACACTTCTGGAAACTCATTTACAACAGGGGATTAACTCAAGAGTTGGGGTTTCAGAGTTTGAATCCTTAATACAAACAAGATGATAGATATACCCTTTAAAAATCATTTTCATGGCCTTAAGGTAAGAGATAAATTGACCTATAAGCACAAAGCTACTACCCTTCCACTCTAAGACTGGGTCATTTGGAAATTGAAACCGAACGATCCTAGTTCTACAATTGACTGAGGCATAACAAGAATGTAACTAATCCACGCCTAAACTAATATCAAAATCTAATATTTTTAACTCTACAAGGTCTGCTGAAGTGACTTTTTGGGAAACTATGATAGGGTAATTTTTGTATACCCGTCTAGCTATAACTTGGTCACCAACTGGAGTAGAAACTGAGAAGGTTTATGAGAAAGTTTTTGGACAGACACTGAAATTTACTGCTATATATGGAGTTACAAAAGAAAGTATAGCCCTTGGATCTAACAATGCATAATCTAAATGGAAGACTTGTAACATACTGGTGACCACATCAGGAGAATCTTCCTGGTCCTGGTGAGCCTGAAGAGCATACAACCTGTTCTTGCGCTGACCACCACTTGTACTAGATGAGGCACCCATCTGAGTGGGTCCACCTACTAGCGTTGCTGAAGTTGTAGACAGGGCCATGTTACCTCCTTATCCTTGCTTGGAAGAAGGGAAATCCTTCAACCTATGACCAGACTGGACACACCTAAAATACCCCTCTCTCCCAGCAAGACACTTACCTAGATGATTCTTACCGCACTTTGCACAAGTTGGAAAAGTCTGGTTACCTAAAACACTCCCCCTGTGACTTAGAGCTCGATGCTCTCCCTTTCTAATCTTGTCAAAATCTAGGGGGAGGAGTGCTAGCAGATCAAGATGCTAGGGTTATAGACCTCTGCTGAAACTGTGAGAGATTTCCATCGCCCAACCTTTGCTCAGAGTATTCAGAATTACCTTTTCTAGCCTTTTTGTTATCTTTAATCATCTCCCTAAACTTATCTCCCTCCACTTGGTGAGCATGAGTCACGAGTCTGGATATATACATATCCCCTAACAAAATAGCATTCCTGCACTCGATCTTTACCAGATCGGATACTCCAAACAAGAACTTGATCATTTATGCCTTCGAATCAACAACCATATGTGGAGCATACCATATGGGGAGCATACCTCGAATATGGTCCTTGAACTATGTGCCCACATAGGATTGTGTAGATTAAACATTAGCTAGTGAATCCACTTAAGCTTAAGATTATGGTCCTTACTTTGGTAAGTAGGACAATCTCTTTTCGGTGTGGGAGTAGGAGATTTTCCAACTCAATTCTATGTAAAATCTCAACGGAAATGTATATAATCATATCATATTCATAATTTTAGTCTTTGAAATGGTAAAATTCTAGTAATATCAATTCAACCATAAATACTCATAAACCATAAGAATAGCTCCTTTAAAATATCATGATTTCATAACATATCAATTCATAAGAGATACTTAATCGAAAGCATCTAAATCATGATAATCTTTCATAATGAGAATACTTCAATCTGAAGCAACCTAATTTTATAAAAATCATGTTGATACTTTATTCGAAAGTTTCCTTGAATCATAATCTCTTAAATTCATAATGCATGCATATAATAAAAGCTTGATCTCATAGTCAAAATACGCATATAGCATGAGTTCATGTATAAATCATTGGAAACACGTAATCATGATCAAATCATGCACAATAAGATCAATCATGATGAAAAAAATCTTAAATCAATTGAACTCATAACAAAATCGGCAAAGGGCCAAATATACGCATGTACTATAGGAAATATTTTAAATATTTTCTTAAGTATACTTTTGGGCTAAATATACCCTTATGACTAACGGAGGATACATGAATGGCTAAGATTAAATGAAATATTCAATTTAAAATAAATCAAATTTGAATATAACTCGCCCCGCCCCAATTATTTGACTCGACCTAATTATAACATTGACCCACCCAATTTATGAAGGTATGAAAAATCAGTTTCATGTTATAGAAAGGGGGAACTAACGAGTAGATCAATTCAGGAAATAAATTGAAATTCAGGTTATGTGTTGAGAATTCACTTTTCCTCTTTTTGATGTTATCTCACATGCATTTTCCACATTTTTCTTTGTCCGAATATTAAGACTGCTCACTTGTTCATTGATCCCAAAATTTCCCTTAACTGAGGTGTTTATGAACAAGCAAACTAAAGTTGACAACATCATGATTGAGCCAAGAATTTCTCAAGTGTTTGCTGACCTGCACTGTTAACTCTAGAAAAATAAACTTGAAGCTAATATTAAACAAGTCTAGAAAAGATACTGTATGCTGAAGCAAAGGACTCACTTGTTGATTTTTTGTTCAGTTTCATCACTTTTCATATTGGATCAGTTATCACAGCTCTAAAAGGGATTTATGGACTAGGATACATAGAAACTCGTATAAAAGTATAACATATTTGGAGTCACAATGGTTTCTTTTTCTTCTTACCAAAACAAATTAATTAATCCTAGTGTTGCACCAAGACATAAATGTTAGAATGAGTTGCTTCCAATTTTTGTGGAACTTCCATATCAATAACTTGGGTGGGTCAAATGTTATAATTAGATCTGGTTGAATTATTGGGGAGAGGCGGGTTATAGTCGAATTTGATTTATTTTAAATTGAATAGTTCATTTAATTTTATTTGTTCACGTGTTCTCTTCTAGTCATGAGGGTATATTTAGCCCGAAAGTATAACGGGGAGGGGTATATTTAGCTCAAAAGTATAACTAGGGGTATATTTAAATTATTTCCCATAGTACATGGGTATATTTGGCCCTTTGTCGTAACAAAATTATGAAACTCTAGAGTTTCTAGAAAATAATAACTTTATGTAAAATATACTTTCATGAAATACTTCTTAAATCAAGCACTTGAAATTAAAGATAAGAATACTGTCTTGAAATGCTTCTTGAAAATAATGCACTTGAAGTAAAATATATTTTCTTGAAACTCTTGTAATATAATGCATTCGAAGTTAAAGATAATAATAACTGCTTGAAATACTTCTTGAAAATAGTGTAACTGAAGTAAAATATAATTTCTTCAAACTCTTCCAAACTAATGCACTTGAAATTAAAGATCATAATACTTTCTTGAAATACTTTTTGAAAATAATGCACTCAAAACTAAATATACTTTCTTGAACTCTTTCTTGAAAGACTTCTTTATAATCTTGAACATACTTTATTCATGAAAATAATTCATATGAAATACTACGATAAGGTTTAGAAATAACTTTGATTAGAAAGGGGTCCATGTGGTATAATAAGAATGGACCATGAATAAAAAATCATTAATGACATAAAGTGCCATTATTTTGATGATTAAAATCAACAACGAATAATAAGAGATAAAAGAAATTCGAAATTATAGAATCTTGGATTAAAAAAACTGTAGCTTTGAACTTCCTAATTGAAACTGTAAAAGTAGAGTGTGAGGATGAACAAAGTTCCTCGCTTTAATAATCTTACATACCTTAAACTCTCTATGAATCTTGAAGAAGAACCCTAACTTGAAGAAGAACAATCAAGAATCCTATCTTCTGATTCTTGAATTAGTTTCTTGAAAATCCTATGGCAAAAGGTTAAAGTTTCTATTAATGATTCCTAATTATAAGAAGGAATTTGAATTTGAAAGATTTAAGTATTAGAGAAAGACTTAATTAAATAAGAATCTTGAAAAAGATTTGAAAAAATCTTACGTTAAAGTTTTATGCTTTGATTTTCCCTGGATTTTTGTCTTGGGGTTTGAGAGAGGATGAGGAATTAAAAATGAAAATCTGATTGTTTAGGGCTTCACGAGAGGTAAGAAATCCATTTTAGGGTTTTTATATTGGTATAAGGACCTTAAAATTACATTTATTAGAATTATGTCATCGACCAAAACGGAACTGTATTGCATCATATAGTAAAATGATCATAACTCTCTACTCCAAACTCAAGATGACACAAACATGGTGGCGTTAAAAATAAGACTCATAGACCTTCAATTTGATAGATTCTAAGTCATCTAACCCTTCATATTCCAAGATATATTGTCGTTTGAAGTTGACCAAAGTAAAATTTTATATGGAAATTAAATCATAAGGAAAATTTCAACTCAACTTTGTGTTAGAAGAATCTTATCACCTTAATTAATCGTCACATCTATTCCCACAGTAATGAATTAACTTTAACACCTATGCATAATTAAGAATCACCCGGTGCGACCCTATACACATATGAAAAATGGTTTGGATCTTAGCTTAGACATTTTTAGGGTGTTACAGTAGGACTCTCTCTTTTTGGTGTAAGGGTTACACTGGATTCTATTTTATAGATCACATGGCTTATTGTCAGTTAATGGTAAATATCCCACAAATGAAGTATGTTTTCTTTATAGGTTTTATGTAAGCTTTTCTTATGGTTTTAAATATTCATTGACCTTGTTCATGATTTATGATTTTACATTAAAGGTTTTACTATATTTTACTTGGTCATGCATATTATGTCTTAAATTCACTACATTATCATGTTTAAGTTTTTTATGAATTTCCCCATATATAGTACATTTAAATTACTGATGCATATTGTGCCTATATTGTTTCATAATATAGGGTATGACGCTCCCCCATCCAGACGTGGCTAGTTTTGGGATTGTTCATATGTTGATCTTTGATTGGTGAGTCCTTATGGTTTGAGGGTATGACCTCTACCAGCTTTATGGATTTTGATGTCTTTTTTGTTTTAAGATATTATTCGTGACTTAAGGGTTTGTCCTAGAAACATATATGTTAGAAGAAGGCTTATATCAGACATAACATATGTTTCCATGTATTCTCTTATGTACTATGTTTGTATCTCTTATTTAATCTAAAGATTCAGATTTATGTTGGTTTATATTCTCCTTTATTATGTTTAGTTAGGTCATGTTTATGTTAAAAGGATTGCGTAGGGTCTTATTCATCATGCCACATCTAGGGTGTACTTTGGATCGTTATAAACTTGGTACTCAGATCCAGGTTTTAGAAAGGTCCTAGGATATCTGACAAGCCGTGTCGAGTATTTTCTTGTTCATGAGCTTGAAGAACAACACATTTATGAATAGAAGGTTACATTCATTAAGGAAAGTTTTCTTTTTTCACTACTCTAAAGTAGTGCGATAAAGTTGAACTCTGTAAAGATGTTTCATCCAACTCTTGTCCAATGTTTTTCAGGATATGTTTGCTTGAAGAGCTAACACAAGAATAAATGTGGGTGACAACGTGGAGCCTGAGGTTTATCAAGTGTTGATTGATCCTTTGGACGAGCAACTGTCACATGCTGAGTTCTGAGCCATTGTCCAAGTGATGGCTCAAGTTGTAATGGTTCAAACTAATAGAGAAGACATTGATCATGTGAATTCAATTATGGGTACGGTGGCAACAAAGATAAGGGACTTCATTAGGATGAATCTCCTGGAGTTTCATAGGTCTAAAGTTGAGGAAAATCCCCAAGAGTTAGAGGAAATCTACAAGATAGTGGAGATTACGGGAGTTACACTGGTGGAAAAGGTGGACTTGGCCGCTTATCAAATTAAGGATGTTGCTCAAGTGTGTTTCAATTAATGGAAAGAAGGGAGGGTAATTGATGCAGGTCCTCTTGATTGTGATAAATTCAAAGGAGTTTTTCTTGATCATTTCGTTTTCCTTAAGATGGGGGAAATGAAGGTGCTTGAGTTTATCAATATATGACAAAGGAACATGAGTGAGATATATTATGCATTGAAGTTCACTCAATTGTTTAAGTATGATCCTACTATGATTACCGACTCTATGGCAATGATGAATAAGTTTTTATTCGGTGTCTTCGAGATGGTGGTCAAAGAATGTTGAACCATCATTCTAATCAAGGAGATGGATATCTCTCATGTGATAATACATGCCTGATAAATTGAAGAGGAAAATCTAAAAGAGAAAGCTAGAGAGTCAAAAAGGGTAAGAGTAGGTGATGGTGACTCTCTCATGGTGATGGTGACTCTCTCATTCTAGGTCTGGTAGAAATGGGCATCCTTAATTTTGGAGAAAGTTCTCCAGCCAAAATTCTTCTAACGCTTCAGATCCAAAGTTTAACAAAGATAGGGTGTATAACCCTAAACCTCAAGGAGGTGATGGTAGTGTATCTTCTATTCCCGCTTGACAAAAGTGTGGCAAGAGTCACTCGAGAAAATGCTTAACCGGTGTGGATATTTTCTATGGTTATGGGAAGAGTGGTCACAAGGTGATCTTTCCTTTGCAAGTTAGGAGGAGTAAAGATGGTAGGCAAGCTCATCCTAGTGGTTTTGGTTCAACCGATACTCCTCGTCAGAACAGGTTTTATACTCTTCAGACTTTACATGATCGTGAGGATTCTCCGGATGTTATGACCAGTATGTTGAAAGTCTTTCATCTTCATGTATATCCTCTGTTTGATCTGAGTGTTGCATTGTCTTTTATGACTCCTTGTGTGGCTATGAGATTTTATGTCTATCCCAATATTATTTTAAAACTTTTTTCTGTCGCCACACCTGTTGGTGATTCCGTTATTGCTAAACAAGTCTGTAACACCCCAAAATATTTCTAAGTTAAGACTCGAAACATTTTTCATTTTTGTATTAGGTCGCACAGAGTGATTCTTAATTGCTCTTAGGTGTTAAGGTCAAATATTTAGTGTGGGAATGATTTTGGATAAGAATTAAGGTCATTAGAACCCCTAGAACAAAGTTGAATTGAAATATTTCTTACCGATTGAATTTCAATATGAGATTTTACTTGGTTTAACTTCGAATGACCATATCTCTCAGCACATACCAAATTACATGGCCCGTGACCTATCAAATTAAAGGTCTATGAGTCCTATTTCTAACCCCACTAAGTTTGCTCCATTTAGACTTCATGGTAAAAAGTTATACTCATTTTAGTAAGGCCATGTCAGATAGTTGAAGTTTCACGGATAGCTATACGGCTAGTGAGGCTTTTCACGGACCATGGAGCCCTAAATGGTTCGTGAAGCCTTCCTTTTGAGGTAGTCTGTCAGTTTTAAAGTTGGGGTCATTTTGTGTAACATCTCAAAAATCTAATGACATAAGCTAGAGCCTATCAAGTAGTCTAGTGTCCTAAAAAGGGTTAAAGTCAAGATAAGAGTCGTAAAATAGCTTCCCTAACTTAGTATTAGGGTTTTAGTGCCAAAAGTTCAAGGCCTGACTCCCTAGTACCCCCCAAGGGTCCTTGAGGAGGACCCAAGGGAAGGTTCAAAAAGCTGTAAAATACAACATGAACCACATTTGGGCACCCACGAGCCGTGGGTGGAACCACGCTCCGTGGTTAGGAGGCGTGGTTTGATACTTAGTCTCCCCATGTTGTTCCCTCAAATTCCCTTCTCTGACCCAAACCATGGCATGCCAGAATGGTCCGTGGACCCATCCACACTCCGTGGTAAGGGGTTCGTGGATCGAGCCATGTGTTGCTGCCTAGGTTCGGCATTAGTGCGGGTAGTTTAGTACAACAACAATAACATACCTAGCAAAATCCCACTAGGTGGGGTCTGGGGAGGGTAGAGTGTACGCAGACCTTACCACTACCTCGTGGAGGTAGAGAGGCTGTTTCCGAGAGAGCCTCAGCTCAAGTACATCACATCTAAGTAAAAGGGGAGGGGAACAGTGTATAAAACATAACATCTAATAAGAAAGGTAGTGAATAATCAACCAAGGAGATAATAACATCAATGAAATACTGTAGGAAGTGAGGCTTGGTAAACAACATAAGGCTATAGGTATCACAGACAAGAACTACACGTGCAAGACTAAGGACTACTACAAACGCTAACAACCTAAACCCTCGCAAGGAAAAACAACACGCTAACCCTACTAACCTTCAACCTTAATACGCGACCTCCACTCCTTCCTATCTAGAGTCATGTCTTCGGTAAGGTGAAGCTGAGCCAAGTCCTATCTAATCACCTCTCCCCAATACTTCTTAGGCCTACCTCTACCCCTCCGTGCATCCTCTACAACCAACCTCTCGCACCTCCTCAGTGGGGCGTCTGCGCCCCGTCTCTTCACATGTCCAAACCATCTCAGTCTCTCTTCCCTCAGCTTGTCCACCACAGAAGCCACTCCCACCTTCTCCCGGATAACCTCGTTCCTAATCTTATCGCTCCTAGTGTGCCCACACATCCATCTCAACATCCTCATCTCTGCAACATGCATTTTTTGGACATGTGCGTTCTTGACTGGCCAACACTCCGCTCCATAAAACAAGGCCGGTCTAACTACCACTCTATAGAACTTACCTTTAAGTCTAGATGGGATTTTCTTATCACACAAGACTCTAGAGGCAAGCCTCCATTTCATCCAAGTAACCACAATGCGATGTGTGACATCATCATCGATGTCACCACTTCCTTGGATTACAGACCCAAGATACTTAAAACTTTCTCTCTTAGGAATGATCTGTGTGGCAAGTCTCACTTCCACATCTGCCTCCTCCACCACATCACTAAATTTGCACCTCAAATATTCTGTTTTGGTCCTACTCAACCTGAACCCTTTGGACTCCAACACTTGTCTCCACACCTCCAACCTTGCATTAACTCTGTCCCGCGTTTCATCAATCAATACTATGTCATCCGCAAATAACATACACCATGGGACCTCCTCCTGAATAGACCGCGTCAACTCATCCATCACCAAAGCAAATAGAAAAGGGCTAAGAACAGATCCCTGATGCAGCCCCATGTCAACTGGAAATGTTCCGAGTCTCCTCCAACCGTTCTAACCCGAGTCTTGGCTCCACCGTACATGTTTTTTATCGCCCTAAGATAAATCATCGGTAAACCTCTAGCCTCCATGCACCTCCAGAGGACATTCCTCGGTACTTTGTCATAGGCCTTTTCAAGGTCAATGAACACCATATGAAGGTCTCTCTTCCTTTCTTTATATTTTTCTACCAGTCTTCGCATAAGATGAATGGCTTTGTTAGTCGATCATGCCGGCATGAATCCAAACTGATTCTCCGAGATGGACACCCCTCTTCTCACCCTCATCTCCACCACTCTCTCCCAGATCTTTATAGCATAGCTTAGCAATTTGATACTCCTGTAGTTGTTACAGTTCTGGATATCGTCCTTGTTTTTATACAACGAAAACATTGTACTCCACCTCCATTCATCAGGCATCTTTGCTGTCTTAAAAATAACATTAAATAGCCTGGTTAACCACTCTATACCTGCCTTGTCCGCGCTCTTCCAAAAATCCACCGGAATCTCATCGGGTCCGGTCGATCTTCCCCTGCTCATCCTACTAATAGCACGTATAACCTCCTCGATCCTAAAACACCTACAGTACCCAAAGTCCCGAAGTCCTTCAGAGTGCGCCAAATCGTTCAACACAATGTCTCCGCCCCCTTCTTCATTTAAAAGTTTGTGAAAGTATCTTCGCCACCTCTGCTTAATGGATATTTCATCCACCAATACTTTGCCTTCCTCATCCTTGATACATTTCACTTGGTCCAAGTCGCGAGCCTTCCTCTCTCTTGCTTATGCGAGCCTATACAATTTCTTATCCCCACCTTTGTCCCCCAGCTCGTCATACAAGCGTTCAAAAGCTGCCGTCTTAGCCTTCGTAACTGCTAACTTAGTTTCTGTCTTTGTCGTCTTATAAACTTTCTTAAGCGCCCGCTTCACTTCCTCGTCTACGCATTCCACCCACTCAGTGTAAGTAGCCTTTTTCGCTTCCACTTTGCCTTGGACTTCCCCATTCCACCACCAATCTCCTTTATGGCCTCCAAAGTTACCCCTTGATACCCCTAAGACCTTTGAAGCAACTTCTCTAATGCAACTAGCTGCTTTATTCCACATGGCATCTGCATCCCCGCTACCACTCCAAGCCCCCATCCCAATCAACTTCTCACCCATCTCCCGAGAGAGGGCAGGGGTCAAGCCACCCCATTTAATCCTCAGTCGATCAGATGCAATCTTCTTCCTCCTAGCCCTCTTGATTTCCAGGTCCATCACCAAAAGCTTATGTTGGGTAGTAAGATTTTCACTTGGGATAACCTTGCAGTCCTTAAAGAGGCCTCTATCACCGTTCCTAAGGATAAAGTAATCTATCTGAGTCTTAGCTACCGAGCTACGAAAGGTAACCAAGTGGTTCTCCTTCTTCAGAAAGCATGAGTTAGCAATCACCAACTCAAATGCTTTAGCAAAATCTAGGAGCGAAGTTCCACCCCCATTCCTCTCCCCAAAACCAAAGCCTCCATGGACATCATCAAAGCCATTAGAAGTTGCCCCGATATGGCCATTAAAATCTCCACCAATGACAATTTTCTCGGTGTTCGGTATCCCTCTAACTACCTCATCCAAATCCTCATAAAAGAGCTTCTTGGTCTCCTCGTCCAAGCCCACTTGAGGTGCATAAGCACTAATAACACTCAAAGTACATCCTCCAATGACTAACTTAACCATCATCAACCTATCATTGATCTTCCTAACCTCCACCACTAGCTCCCTCAAATTCCCGTCCACTAAAATACCCACTCCATTTCTATCCCTTGAGCCCCCTGAGTACCACAACTTAAACCCATCTACAACCCGAGCCTTGGCACCTACCCACCTAGTCTCTTGGACACAAGCTATTTTATCTTTCTCTTCTTGAGAATTTTTACTAGTTCTATGGACTTCCCCGTCAACGAACCTATGTTCCATGATCCTACCCTTAAATTATGGGAACCTGTAACCCACTTACCCCTACTTTCCCTCTTCCTCAACCTCAACCGAAGACATGACTCACCATCAGGAACCAAATCCACTAGAAAGATACTGAATCTAATGTAAAATCTACACAGGGATACACTTAAAATGACAATCAGAAACAGCCAAAAAAATAAAAATCCAGATAATCAAAGTGTAATGCACAATGCACAATCAATTAACCTTAAAATCTACTCTTATGTTCTTCAAATTATTGCAAGTTGGGTGTAATTACCTACCCAGCAAGAATAAATTAGCTAACAGGAAGGGATTCAAAGTAGAAAACAAGAACACAAATCTGCAATAAGGGCCCAAAAATAGTCTCAGCATAAGAAGGAGAGGGACACAAGATAGATAGAACCTGGTCGGTGGAGAAAGAGGACTTCTGTGGTCTTTGGGCGATTATCCGGCCAGATCTGGTTGGTCTTCGGCGACAAACAGTTGTCGGAGATTACCTTGCCTTCGCCGGAGTTGGTTGCTCGCCCACGCTCCTGTTTGTTATTCTCATCCTCGCTAGCGCAAAGGAGAACAGAGAAAGAGGCTCACCGTTAGCCGGTCGGAGCTGGCCCTCGCGAAGTTTCTGGCCAGCGCAGCCTTCGCTTGCCGGATCGGAGGCGGCGCTCGATTGCCGGCTGGTTTTCGCGGCTGCTCGCTGATCGGTGCTTCGCCTGAGTAGCTAGGAGAATTGAAAAGAGAGAGATAGAGAGTCCTTTTTTATTGGATAAGTAAATTAAACAGCTCCAAATGGAGCTAGATGAAGATTTAGGATTCAAACAGTTGAACTCGACTAGCTTAGGATTGAGGTGCAGTTATTGTCATTATTAGGTCTTATTAGTCATTTCCAAGCAATATAGTGGGGGTTGTTTAGTAAATTACTAAATAAATTAATAAGGGATAAGGACGGTTATTATTAGTTATTTTAAGTATATTAAAGTACTTTTAACTATTAAATAAACTCTTTTAACTCCTCACAATTCACAAACTCAAATTCAACCAATTTCCCTCCCAATAATATTTTCTCTCTAAACTCCATTGAAGAACAAAGAAAAAGGTTAAGATTAGGGTTCAAGCTCTAAGATTTTCACTCCAATTTCATGTGGATATCTCCCTAAGGTATGGATGCTCTTCATTCTTGGGTAGCTATCCCCCAAGAAGTCCTTCCAAAGTGTGTTTTTAAGATTTCCAAAACTTAGGATTTTTACTCTAGTCATGGGTCTTCTTCCAAAACAATTTATATTGTTCAATTATGATTAATTGTGATGATTTATGGTTATATTATTGAAGTATTGATGGATTTTGATGAAAATATCTCTTGGGCCCATGATTTCCCTTTCTTCCTAAATTATGAACTAAGGTGTGACTTGATTGGCCGTGGAAGTTGATAATTGATTATGTTTATGTTTATTAAGTTTTTTATTATGTTTATGTTGAATCGTGAAATCTCTCTATCTAATGATATAATTCTATAAGTTAGGGTTGATGTTGGTTGATGTCCTTGAAGGGCAATTGGCTAGGGTTTACATATGTTGATGTTAATTGTATATGACTGTGTGATTTACTTAGATAAGTAATGATCCTATATCTAATGTGCAATTGTGGTATTTATGAAAGATCCTTCTTCCCTATACTCTTACACTTGATTATGCATGAAGTATATATGTATTTTTATGATAAGCTTGTTGTGTTGATTGAAAGGACATTCTCATGATCACAATATGACTACAAGGTGAAAGGTTTACTCACTTGCTAGTGTTCCTAAAGTGAAAGGAGCATTCTCACTTAAGGAACCTATGAGCTATTATGATGATTTGTGGGCATGAGTGCCTAGTATGTACTTTATGAATGTGAACTTAAGTAAAGACTTAACATAACTATTAAAGGGAATTATGCTTAGCACCGAGCTGATATAAGTATAAGATGGGTTCATTCACACTAGTAGTTGGGTCACTAGTATGGTTATCTCATGAGATGGAAACCTCCATGTTAGTATTGAAGGTTTCTAGAAGCAATCTCCTTACCCCATAACTATGTGCCTACATAGGTTTTAGGTTGTGGATCCACCTAGAAGCTATTATGAAAGTTCTACCTTAGGCAAGTAGGACACCTCTTTCCGGTGTAGGGGTAGAACACTGGATTCCATGTACCTCACATGGTCTATGTCAGTTATTGTTAATCTTCCCTATATGATATGAATATGAACTATGATAAAAACATGAACTTTAATTATGACTTCTTAAGGTGTACTACTTAGCATGAGTAGAGGTATAGGACTTCACTTAGGCATTGCACAAGTGGACTTTAAGAGGGGTCATGGTGAGGTTCTTTTATGTTATGAAGGCATACGAATTATGTATGAAAGGTATGTATAGATATTAAGGTTGACTTCACTTGTTATAATTTATGAATGTGAATGACTCCCTACTTATGTATGTTGGATATGAATAAGGTAAAAGTAAGATATGTATGTTGTGGGTGGCCTAAATGTTATACTTCGCATTTGGTAAGGTTATGAGATCTTTCCTTTGCATTGCACTAGTATGGCTTTGGGTTGCTTATATGTTGGTTTGACTTATGTTACTTCTTAAATGTGCTTTACGGCTTTCAAACTTGATAAAGGCATGATTTTAACTAAATGTCCCTTTTATGCATGTTTTAAGGATTTTGTGCATGGCTTCCATACATAGTACAATTCATTGTGCTAACCCATATTTTCTACATTCTATAAGTGTAGATTCCGGACGTTGATACATACTACTCTCTTTAAGTGAAGCTTGGGTTGACTATTCCCTAGGCTTGGTGAGTCCTCAAGTTCGAGGATAAGATATTTCCATTTTCTAGCTTTCATGTACTTTCCACTTTTGGGACTATATTGATGTAAAAGGGCTTTTGACCCTATTTTTACTCTTTATGTACTAGATGGTTATTGAGACAAGTCTAGATTCCTACTTTCATATATGGAGAAAAAGGTTGACTTCTATTGTAAAAGTTTTAAATTTTTCGCAATTATTCTGTCTTTATGTTATGATGATGCTAAGGGCTTGTACAAGACCCCTTCCGGATCAAGTATGCCATGTTACTCCTAGGGGGTAGGCCCGAGTTGTTACAAACTTGGTATCAGCGCATAAGGTTTTGGGATAATACTTAGGTTGATGTCTCATGAACTACGTCTAGGAGAGTCTTGTTCATGAGGGTGAAGCGTGCCACACTTATGAATGAAAGTCTATAAGATGTTTAGGAACTTTCACTACCTTTAATACTCTTTAGTCGTGCTTGGAGTCCTAACTCTATGAAGTCCTTTCCAAATCCTTCTCTCGTGATTTTAGGCAATGAATACAAGCAGAGGAAATGCAAGGAGGACGCAAGAGGATAATGTCAATAAGGGAGCTCCTCCCCAAGCTCCTCAAGATCCTCAAGCTCCTAATGAAGAGGGGCTATGACTAATGTGGAGATAAGGCCAGGTCTCCAAACATTGACTCATGTTTTGACAACTCAACTCACTAGGGATGCTAGAGCTCATGAGAATCCCAATGCAAATACAATTGCTTCAAGGATTATGGATTTTACAAGAATGAATCCCCCTACATTCTATGGCTTCAAAGTGGATGAAGACCCACAAGGTTTTATTGATAAAGTGTTTAAGGTGCTTGATGCTATAGGTGTGTCTCCAAGAGAGAAGGCGGAACTAGCTGCCTACCAATTGAAAGATGTGGCTCAAGTATGGTATGAGCAATGGAAGGATGAGAAACTTATGAGAGTTGGCTCGGTTTACTGGGGATTGTTCAAGTCGGCCTTCCTTGATAGGTTCTTCCCCCTAGAGTTGAGGGAGATAAAGATGCAAGAATTCATCAACCTTCGCCAAAGAGGTCTTAGTGTGAAGGAATATAGCCTTAAGTTCACCCAATTGTCTAAGTATGCTCCAACCTTAGTGGCGGACTCTAGGGCCAAGATGAACAAATTCGTTATGGGGATATCCGACTTGGTGGTAAACGAATGTCGTTCGGCAATGCTCATTCCAAGTATGGATATTTCACATCTAATAGTTCATGCCGAACAAATAGAGGAACAAAAGCTCAAGCAAGTGAGTAGAGAAATAAAGAAGGCAAGGACCAATGATGGAAATTCTTCCTAGGGTAAATTTGAGGTTTAACAGAAGGTTCTCCAACCAAGGATCCTCAAGCACTACTAAGGTCAACAAAGAAAGGGTGCCTACCCCTAAACCACAAGGTGGTAGTGGTGGTGGCTCTTATATTGATAGACCTACTTGTGTAAAGTGTGGCAAAAAACATGATGGCAAGTGCCTTGTTGGCACGGATGGATGTTTTAGTTCTGGAAAGAGTGGTCACATGAATAGGGATTTTCCCATGCTAAGGGCTCAAGAAAGAGAGGGCATGCAACTCCCTCCTAGTGGCTCGAACTCCGATGCTCCTAAGAAGAATCATTTCTATGATCTCCAATCCTGAAGCAATCAAAAGGATTCCCCGGACATTGTTACAAGTATGTTACAACTATTTTCCATTGATGTTTATGCATTATTAGACCCCGGTGCCACTTTATCATTTGTTACACCTTTGGTGGCTATGAAATTTGATGTACTCCCCGAAAATTAGAGGAACCATTTTCGGTGTCTACCCTGGTGGGTGACTCGATTGTAGCAAAGAGAATTTCTAAGAGTTGTCCCATTTTATTGTCTCATAAGGTCACTTTGGTTGATTTAGTAGAATTAGATATGTTGGACTTTGATGTCATCTTGGGGATGGATTGGTTGTATGCTTGTTTTGTGTCCATTGATTGTAGAACCCGAGTGGTTAAGTTTCAATTTCCAAATGAGCCCATTTTAGAATGGAAAGGGGGAAACTCTATTCCTAGAGGTCGTTTCATTTCATAGCTAAAAGCTAGAAAAATGATCTCAAAGAGGTGCATGTATCATATTGTAAAAGTCAGGAATGTTGAATCTGAGACTCTTTCATTAGTGTCGGTCTCCGTAGTAAGGGAATTTCTGGAAGTCTTTCCCGAGACTTACCCAAAATTCCTCCCGAACGGGAAATAGATTTTGGCATTCATCTTTTGCCTGATACTTAACCCATATATGTTCCCCCTTACCGGATGGCTCCAGTCGAATTAAAAGAATTGAAGGCACAACTTAAGGATTCGCTAGATAAGGGTTTTATTCAACCAAGCATATCTCCATGGGGTGCTCTGGTATTGTTCATTAAAAAGAAATATGGGTCCCTTAGGATGTGGATTGATTACCGCCAATTGAACAAGGTCACTATAAATAATAAGTACCTTCTCCCTAGAATTGATGATTTGTTTGACCAACTCCAAGGGGCGAGTTATTTTTTGAAGATTGACCTAAGGTCAGGATATCACCAACTTAGGGTGAGAGGGGTTTACATTCCTAAGATGGCCTTCCGAACAAGATATGGTCACTCTGAATTCCTAGTTATGTCTTTTGGTCTCACAAATGCCCCGACGGCATTCATGGATCTAATGAATAAGGTATTTAGGAAATATCTTGATTCATTTGTGATTGTCTTTATTGACGATATTTTGATCTACTCAAAGAATGAGGGTGATCATATGAAACAATTGAGGATAGTATTGCAAATCCTTAAGGACCACCAATTATATGCTAAGTTTAGCAAGTGTGAGTTTTGGCTAAGATCGGTTACTTTCCTTGGTCGCATTGTGTCGGGTGGGTATTGAGATTGATCCTAAGAAGACGGATGCGGTCAAGAGTTGGCCTACACCTCTATATCCTACCGATATTAGAAGTTTTTTGGGTTTGGCCAATTACTATAGGAGGTTTGTTGAGGGTTTTTCCTCCATCGCTTCTCCGTTAATGGCTTTAACCCAAAGGAAGCTAAGTTCGTGTGGTCAGAGTCTTGTGAGAAGAGCTTCAAAGAATTGAAGGATAGACTAACTTTCGCTCCGGCATTGACTTTATCGGAGGGTACCGTTGGGTTTGTAGTGTATTGTGACGCTTCTCGAGTGGGTTTGGGATGTGTCCTTATGCAATGGGGTAAAGTGATTGCCTATGCTTTGAGGTAACTTAAGGTACATGAAAAGAATTATCTGACTCATGATCTCGAATTAGAGGCGGTGGTGTTTGCCTTGAAAATATGGAGGTACTACCTTTATAGGGCCCATGTGGATGTTTTCACCGATCACAAGAGCCTTCAATATGTGTTTACCCAAAAATACATGAATTTATGACAATGAAGGTGGTTAGAGCTTCTAAAAGATTATGACATGAGTGTCCTTTACCACCCCGGCAAAGCTAATATAGTTGTGGATGGCCTAAGTAGATTGTTCATGGGTAATGTGACTCATGTAGAAGATGAGATGAAGGAATTGGTTCGTGATGTGCATAGGTTGGTCCGTTTGGGTGTTCAACTAGTGGATTCCACCAAGGGTGGGGTTATGGTCCTTCATAGTTCTGAATCGTCCTTTGTGGTTGATATGAAGTCTAAACAACACCTTGACCCTATATTGATGAAGTTAAAAGAGTTGATTCTCAACAAGTTGGTGGAGGCTTTCCCTCAAGGGGAGGATAGGGTGCTTAGGTACCAAGGTAGATTATGTGTTCTGGATGTTGATGGCTTAAGGGAGAAAATTTTAGAAGAGGCTCATGGTTTGCGGTATTCTATTCATTCGAGAGCCACCAAGATGTACCATGATCTACGGGAAGTCTATTGGTGGAATGGCTTGAAAAAGGATATAGCGGATTTTGTAGCCAAATATTCAAATTGTCAACAAGTGAAGGCCGAACACCAAAAACCCGGAAGTTTGTTCCAATATATAGAAATTCCCACTTGGAAGTGGGAGGATGTGAATATGGACTTTGTTATAGGTTTGCCTCGTACTCGAAGGCAACATGATTCCATTTGGGTCATTATGGATAGGATGACTAAATCAACCCACTTTATTTTGGTCCAGATTTCATTTTCAGCGGAAGACTATGCCAAGTTGCACATTAATGAGATAGTGAATTTGCATCGGGTTCCCTTATCTATCATATCAGATCGAGGTATCCAATTTACGTCACACTTTTGGAAGGCTTTCCAAAAGGGGCTTGGTACCAATGTTAAACTTAGTACCTCTTTTCACCCTCAAACGGATGGTCAAGCGGAAAGGACCATTCAAACCTTAGACGATATGTTGAGAGCATGTGTGATTGATTTCAAGGGTAGTTAGGCTGACCATCTCCCATTGATTGAGTTTGCCTAGTACAATAGTTACCACTCTAGCATTGCCATGGCTCTGTTTGAAACACTTTATGGGAGAAGGTGTAAATATCTGGTTGGGTGGTTTGAGGTAGGTAAATTTGCTCTAATTGGTCTCGAACTAGTTTATGATGCTATTGAAAAAGTTTGACTTATTAGAGATAGGTTGAAGACGGCCCATAGTCGACAAAAGTCTTATGCCGATAATAGAAGGAGGGATCTAGAGTTTGAAATTGGTGATTGGGTCTACTTGAAAATCTCACCTAAGAAGGGTGTGATGAGGTTTGGTAGAAAGGGAAAGCTTAGTCCTCGATATGTGGGCCCATATCAAATCTTGAAACGTGTTGGGAAAGTTGCATATGAATTAGACTTGCCAAATGAGTTGGCACCGGTCCACCCAGTGTTTCATGTTTCCATGCTCAAGAAGTGCACTGGTTATCCGATATCCATCCTTTCTTTAGAGGGTTTAGGAGTTGATGAGAACCTTTCTTATGAAGAAGTCCCAATTGAGGTTTTGGACCGGCAAGTGAAGAGGTTGAGAAATAAAGAAGCAACCTCTGTTAAGGTTTTATGGAGGAATCACTTATTTTAGGGTGCTACATGGGAGACCGAGGCAGATATAAAGTCCTGTTACCCTCATCTTTTTCCTTCTTCTCCTATTCAAACTTGAGGTAAGTAATTCCTCTTAAATTTTAAGTGTTTTGGGAGTCATGTGTATTGTATCAGTTTTCCATGATTTCCTTATATTGTGCATCTCCTTGTGAGAATTCATATTTAGCATATGTTGAGTTTTCATGATTTATAAATTCCTCATGTTGATTTGCTCTTTAGTATGATGATTGCATTTAATCTTCATGAAGTGAATTGATGTACATGATTAGTTATGTTTTGATGAATGGCTTATTGGCTTCATATTGATGCATTGAGCTTACATGAGTTGGAAAAGGCAGTTCCTCCCATGTTTATGTGAATTGATGAATTTTGTGCATATTGAATTGGTAGACGTAGTTCCAACCTCCTTGAGTTGGATTGACTTTGTCTTGTGAAATGGATTTGAAATTTCCTCCTTTTGAATAGTGCATTTGTAAGTTTTGCACATTGTGATACTTCATGCATAATGGGTTGTTAGTATAGAGTTTCTAACTTAGTTCGGTGTCTAGATCATCATTCGGGGATGAAGGTTCCCAAGGGGGGGATAATGTAACACCCCGAAAATATAATGACCTAAGCTAGAGCCTATCATGTAGTCTAGTGTCCTAAAAATGGTTAGCATCAAGATAAGAGTCGTAAAAGAACTTCTCTAACTTAGTATTAGGTTTTTAGTACCAAATTTTCAAGGCACGACTTCCTTGGACCCCGCCCCCCCAAAGAGTCCTTGAGGAGGACCCAAGAGAAGGTCGAAAAAGCTATAAAATACAGCATGAACCACATTTGGGAACCCACGAGCCGTGGGTGGAACAACACTCTGTGGTTAGGAGGCATGCTTCAAGACTTAGTCTCCCCACGTTGTTCCCTCAATTGCCCCTCTCTAACCCAAACAACGGCCAGCCAGGACGGCCGGTGGATCGATCCACGCTCCATGGTAGGGGGTCCGTGGATCGAGCCATGTGTTGCTGCCTAGGTTCAGCCTCAGTGGGAGTAGTTTAGTAAATTAATAAAGGGTAAGGATGGTTATTATTAGTTATTCTAAGTATATTTAAGTACTTTTAACTATTAAATAAACTATTTTAACTCCTCACAACTCACAAACTCAAATTCAACCAACTTCCCTCCCAAGAATACTCTCTCTCTAAACTCCATTGAAGAACAAAGAAGAAGGTCAAGATTAGGGTTCAAGCTCCAAGATTTTCACTCCAATTTCGTGTGGAGATCTCCCTAAGGTATGGATGTTCTTCATTCTTGGGTAGCTATCCCCCAAGAAGTCCTTTCAAAGTGTGTTTTTAAGACTTCCAAAACATAGGATTTTTACTCTAGTCATGGGTCTTCTTCCAAAACGATGTTAATTTTTCAATTATGATTATTTATGATGGTTTATGGTCAAATTATTGAAGTATTGATGGATTTTGATGAAAATATCTCTTGGACCCATGATTTCCCTTTTTTCCTAAATTATGAACTAAGGTGTGACTTGATTGGCCATGGAAGTTAATAATTGATTATGTTTATGTTTATTAAGTTGTTAAATCATGAAATCTATCTATCTAGTGATATAATTCTTGAAGTTAGGGTTGATTTTGATTCATGGCCTTGAAGGGCTATTGGCTAGAGTTTGCATGTGTTAATGTTAATTATATATGAGAGTGTGATTTACTTAGATAAGTAATGATCCTATATCTAATGTGTAATTGTGGTATTGATGCAAGATCCTTCTTCCCTATACTCTTACACTTGATTATGAATGAAGGATGTATGTATGCTTATAATAAGCTTGTTGTACTGATTGAAAGGACATTCTCATGATCATAATACGATTACAAGGTGAAAGGTTACACACGTGCTAGTGTTCCTAAAGTGAAAGGAGCATTCTCACTTAAGGAACCTATGAGCTATTATGATGATTTGTGGGCATGAGTGCCTAGTGTGTACTTTTATGAATGTTAACTTAAGTAAAAACATAACATAACTCTTAAAGGGAATTATGGTTAGCACCGAGCGGATATGAGTATTAGATGAGTTCCTTCACTCTAGTAGTTGTGTTTCCAATATGGTTATCTCATGAGATGGAAACATCCACGATAGTAGTCAAGGTTTCTAGAAGCAATCTCATTATCCCATAACTATGTGCCTACATAGGTTTTAGGTAATGGATCCACCTAGAAGCTATTATGAAAGTTCTACCTTAGGCAAGTAGGACACCTCTTTCTGGTGTGGGGGTAGAACACCGGATTCCATGTACCTCACATGGTCTATGTCAGTTATTGTTAATCTTCCCTATATGATATGAATATGAACTATGATAAGAACATGAACTTTAATTATGACTTCTTAAGGTGTACTACTTAGCATGAGTAGGGGTATGGGACTTCACTTAGGCATTGCACAAGTGGACTTTAAGAGGGGTCATGGTGAGGTTCTCTTTTGTTATGAAGGCATACGAATTATGTATGAAAGGTATGTATAGATATTAAGGTTGACTTCACTTGTTATAATTTATGAATGTGAATGACTCCCTACTTATGTATGTTGGATATGAATAAGGTAAACGTAAGATATGTATGTTGTGGGTGGCCTAAATGTTATACTTCGCATTTGGTAGGGTTATGAGATCTTACCTTTGCATTGCACTAGTATGGCTTTGGGTTGCTTATATGTTAGCTTGACTTATGTTGCTTCTTAAATGTGCATTACGGCTTTCAGACTTGATAAAGGCATGATTTTAACTAAATATCCCTTTTATGCATGTTTTAAGGACTTTGTGCATGGCTTCCATACGTAGTACAATTCATTGTGCTAACCCATATTTTCTACATTCTATGAGTGTAGATTCCGGACGTTGATACATACTACTCTCTTTAAGTGAAGCTTGGGTTGACTATTCCCTAGGCTTGGTGAGTCCTCAAGTTCGAGGACAAGATATTTCCATTTTCTAGCTTTCATGTACTTTCCACTTTTGGGACTATATTGATGTAAAAGGGCTTTTGATCCTATTTGTACTCTTTATGTAGTAGATGGTGATTAAGACAAGTCTAGTTCCTACTTTCATCTATGGATAAAAAGGTTGACTTCTATTATAAAAGTTTTAAATTTTCCGCAATTATCCTATGTCTTTATGTTATTATGATGCTAAGGGCTTGTACGAGACCCCTTCGGGGTCAAGTATGCCATGTTACTTCTAAGGGGTAGCTACGGGTCGAGACATTTTTTTCTTTCCCCTATGTCATTTCAACCCCTATTCTAAGCCTAAACCACAGCGATTTCACCTAGTTAAAGTCTTAGAAAGTATTAATTATTTCTTTTACATTCATTAAAACTTCAAGTTATTAGAGCAAGGTTCCAAGAGGAGAAAAGTTAGGGTTCTGAGCGTTCTTTGAGGTTTGTCAATTTTGCTAAGAACTTTGTTCTTCCAGGTATGTAAGGCTATCATAATGTTGGACTAGTTCACCCTCACGTCCTACAACTACTTTCAAATCAGTAAAAGTGTAATCTAGGGTTCTGTCCTTAGATTTGAGTATTCTTTAGATGAGTTGATATTGAGTTCTGAGTTCTTGAGTCACTGATTATTGAATTCCTTTTTCTAACTATTGAATTGTCGTATACTGTGTATTATGATTATTGAGTTGATTGTTCATGTCTATTTTCAAAAGGAACCCTATTCCTGAGTATTCATTGAGTTCTTATTAAAAATCTTTTAAAACACATAATTGTATAAACTGAGTTCTTGAGAAAGTAAAGAGGAGTTTGAGAGGGTTTTAACAAAGGTTTGAGCAACTATATAAGGGAACTAAGTACTTCCAAATGTTTCACTTTTACATGAATAAAGAGAGTATTATTTTGAGAAAAGTGAAAGAGTTCTCAGAAAGATTGAGTACAAAGCAGTTTCCTTTTAAAGAGAACCTTTTGAGTAATTATCTCAACCCAAAGAAAGTATTTTTATATTGAGCAAAGAGAAGCCTTGTTTTCTAAATGATCAATGAGTTCAGAGATATTTCAATTCAGATACCTCTTTTAAGAGGATAGTTTGAGTAGTTATCTCAAACTAGAGAAAGAGTATGTTTTATACATTTGAGCAAGAGTATATATATTATTGGGAGTAGTATTGAACACCGATATAGGGATGAGTTCAGACAACTAAAAATCCTTATATACCATGTCTTTCCAACATGGATACAGGATCATACTTTTTAGATGAATTCTTCTTGCTTAGTGGATCCACTTAATTGAGAGGTTCTATACCCCGACACAGTAAATGACATTTCTTCTGGCGTGGGTAAGACGTTGTATAATCACGTAGCTCATAGTGATGGTTTTCTGTTAGAGAATCTCCCAATAGAGTTAAATTGTATATTAATATATCACTTATTATGTTGTGTTCATATATGAGTAAGTATTTTTGTAATTCTTTAAATGATTAAATTCCATTATTTCTTTACATCCAGCTTGAGTATATTTTATCAATCACAATCCTTTCATTCAGTTATTTTGCTTCGACAATATTACATACTCATATATTCAATGTACTAATGTCATTTGACCTGTATCTTTTTATGATGTAGATACAACTGTTCAGGATCATCAACAGGGGCATTGTTGAGATCACTCTACACTCCAGCTAGCTGTTAGTGAGCTTCCTTGTATTTTGGAGGACTTCACATTTAATTTCTAGTTAGTAGTTATGAGATGTCATGGGTCCTGTCCCGACATCCTTCTTTAATAGTAGAAGATTCATAGATAGACAGAGTTGAGTTGTCTCTCAGTATTTATTTTCTTTTGAGTTTTTTTACAAACTATAAGTATTGCTATTGAGTATTTTCCAGACTTTATGAGTTGAGTATTTGAGTTTAAAAGATTTAATTCTATTTTGAGACTATCATTGCTAGAGTAAGTCTTCTGCTAAGTAGTCATCTATGTCAAAGGTTCGCTTTGGACCAGTAATGGTTCTTGAGTGTCAGCTATGTTGGGGGTGTAGGCTTAGGGTGTGACAAACTTGGTATCAAAGTACAGAGTTCAAGTGTCCTAGTGTGTCTATCAAGTCGTGTTAGTAGGATCTTATTTATGGTTTTGAGGGTCCACTTTTATAAATGAGGGACTACATACTTTTAAGAAAAGTTTCCCTTCTGTCATACTCTATATCGTGCAATAAAAATATGCTATATTGAAATTAGTCATACTTATGCATTTCTCAAATCCATTTGACTACCCCTCATACTCAAGGTGGTTGAAAAGCAACGGCTTGATCCTTATCGATGAGTTACTCTAAGCAAAAATTTGCAGAAAGTCATGAGACTACAGAGGGGCTTGAGAGAAGCCCATGAATGAGCTTAAGTGTTTTGATTCAAAGGAATGCACTTTTATTCGTATGAATCGTGCATTTGAGCTAAAAGATATGTACTCTTAGACTCTTTTCTACGAGCCTTGTTTCAGGTGATACAATGTTTTCATCTGAAAGGATAGTATGAGTTGCGATGTTATAAGCAATAGTAGTAGAAGTCCCTAGAGTTAGAAGTATGCTTTTAGAGGTGTAGTAACCTAAGAAATGAGGATAGATATTGAGTAAAGTGTGTAGTTGTAGTCATGTATGATATACCGTGAGTTTACGATATTTTTAATACGTTTCACTTAAGAGTTGTGTGTGTCAAGGGCCATTTTGTATTAGAACTAATGTTTATTATGCTAAAATTGCACAAAATAGGCTTAGACGAGGTTGAGAGAGATACAACTAAAATTTTATAGAAGTTGCCACCCACGAAAGTGACCTACGGACCATAGGTCCAGTCACGATCCGTCAATAGGTACGCGTGGATAGATCTTCAGGGAAATCTGACCAAGTGTGGAGCAACGAGGGAGAGTGACTGACCGTAGGTAGACCTACGGGCCGTCCTATAAGTCTGACGATTGCAACTGGAAGTTTAAGCTCCAGTACCTGATTGAAAAGTCCAAGTAAGCCACGAAAAAGGACCCATGAACCATGGATCGACCTATGGTCCGTTCTGCAGGTCCGTCAATTGCTATTGGATTGAAGGCTCCAAAACTTCTAAGAAATTGTCTAAGTGTTGAGCCACGAAAGGGACCTACATACGGCAAGTCAGTCCACGGTCCGTAGGTCAGTATTGTCGATTGAAGACGCATTAAGAAAAGTTTATTTCTTTATTTTGTTTCCTTTTTGTTTAGGACATGTTTTTCTATAGATAGGGTATGTAAACCTCGTTCTGGGGGGTTAGACACCATAGTATTATTTTAGTTCTTGGTATTTTCTTGGGAATTAACTTGCAAACTCTAGCAATTTGATTTCCTAATTTCAGTTTATAAAGATTCTTGCTTTGAATTTCAATTGGAGATTATGGGTTTATTCTACTTATTACGTAAGTTCATGAATTCATCTTCTAAAAATATGAATTGTATTCTTGCTAGCATGGGTAACTAAATCCACAACTAGGATTGTGAGAACCCTGAGTGATTAACAACATATGAATAGTAACTAAGTAATTCTTGAATAGTGTTGTTGCATGCATTGATAATTCTTTCATTTAGAATCCTTTTTAACGGTGGCTAACGTTAGAACTCGTCTTGTTGCTACTTGTCGAACCAAGGAGGTAGTTAATAAGAAAAGAATTATCAACAAAGATTTAGTGTGACACTATCTAATAGTCTAATGTCAATTGGTGTGAGGGTGAAAACTAAGTCATACATTGATATGATGTCTAATCTGAGATAAAGGTAAGGGATAGTAAATTATACACACGTAGCTGGACAAAGGTGCAGGGTGAAATTTCCTATTAGGCGGACCAAGCACTTAGGGATACATAACTTACCACTTTGCATGTGATACGCTAGGATAGGATTACCATTACTGGGATTACCGCGTTATGAGCTTATGGGGAACACATAAATCCTAGTTTCTTTCTCTCATTGATAACAACTAAAGTTTGAATTCTTGCACACTTGCTCTTTAAACAACAATCAATTATTTGTTACACAACCTCCCCCCCCCCCCCTTTACTTATTTGTCTCAAAAATACATTGACTAAACGAATATAATCGTAAGTTAAAGTTAAGTCTAAACCATATTCCTCGTGGGATCGACCCCAACCTAAAAGTTGGGTTCTTTACTTGATAACGATCGCTTATACTTCTTTAGAGAGGTGTAATTTGAGCGTATCAATTTTTGGCGCCGCTGCAAGGGAATAAGGCTTTTAGATTAAGTTTAACTACATTATTGAACTTTAGTCAATTATTTCCTAATTTTACTTTTATTTTTTGTTTTTGTTTTCTACAGGTTTCTACTCTAGTGTATGCCAAATACACGAAGTCCAGGCGAACCATTAACCCCATATGATCCACAGTTAAGCAGAACTTTGAGCAGGATGAATAATCAAGAGGTCCCAGTCAACCCAATCGGTGGGAATCTAGTTGATGGAATTGAGTTGCAGCCTCCTGGGTTGTTAATGAGAATGACTAGGTTCATAGTGATAATCTACTTGGAGATGCATTGAGGGTGCAAGTTCTGCCAGATCCAAGGTTTCAAGATAACTACAGGGTCGAGTTTAATACTATTGAATCTGAAGGACCCATTGTTCTCCCTCCACTACCTCCAGGGCCTACATTCGTGTTGACTAGTAGTTTGATGCTAATGCTTACAATGAGGGGTTTGTTCTCTGGTATAGCTTTGGAATATCCACATGGGCATATGGCCAAGTTGAGGAGTGTTTGTAAGAGTTGTGTGGGGTGACCGGAGTTGGATAAGAATGTCATAGGGTTGAGAGTCTTCCCTCTATCATTGACCGATGAAGCTATTGTATGGTTTTCAGAGCTTCCGTACAACTTTATTCATATATGGGATCAATTGCACAAAGTGTTCATGGCCAATTACTTCCCATTGTCAAAGAAGCTAAACCACAAAGATAAACTCAACAACTTCATGGCACTACCTGGAGAGTCTGTGAGTAGTTTGTGGGACAAGTTCATTGCATTCACTAGAAGTGTTCTGAACCACTGCATTGATGATGAGTCACTAAAGAGTATTTCTACAAAGGTCAAGATGATAATGGTAAGGTGGTTCTTGATACCATCACTGGAGGATCATATAGTGAGTGCACTTTTGAGGAGATCGATGAGAAACTACAGAAGATTTCCCAAAACAATAAAGCATGGAGCACTCAAAAGTCTAACACGGTAAGAAGCACATTGCAGATCAAGATGCACCTAGTCAATCTGTTGATTACATTCATGAGGAGATGGCACTGATAAGGATAGAACTTAGGTTTGTATTGAAGCATGTAAGCGGAGGTCCAGAAAAGGTAAATGCAGTGAATTACTTGACTAGGACTCCACCATCACCGGAGGAGGAATGTTACTATGAGGAGGATGTTTACTTGGTGAATGATCAGACAGGGGTTTTTGAGCCAACGCCCAAGGTTCTAATTCGGATAATTGGAGCTAAGATTAAGGAAACCAAGGTCGGAACTATGGTAACTACAATCGAGAGGGTCACTATGTCCGGGATGGGAACTATAATCACGATAAGAACTACAACCGAAACAACTATGGCAACAGGAACGATAGAGTTAGGCCTTATGTCCCTCCACAAAATTGGGAATCTGGCAATAGGGAAGCTGAGGGTAGTATGTCACGAATTGAGGATATGATGCAGATGATGACGAAGAGGTTTGATTCAACTGATGAGAATGTGAAGGAGATGCGAAATGACTTGTCTGGAATCGGTCAAAAAATTGATGCCCATGCAGTGTCGATCAAGCAACTTGAGCAGCAGATGAATCAGTTTTCCACCACAGTCAACCCACGTAATCCTAGCACACTTCCTAGCAACAACATCTAGAATCTGAAGAATGATGGGCATTGTATGCCAGTCACTACTCAAGGGGGTAAGCAGACCATTGATCCACCTATGTCGTCTGAGGTTAAACTTGTAGTTGAAAGAGATGATGATAAGATTAAGGTTACTGGAGAATCCTAGAATGCTACAAAAAAAGAAGTGAAGATGACCCAAAAAGTTGTCCCCATGCCTAGACATCCACCTCCATTCCCACAGAAGTTGGTAAAGAAGAACGAAGAAGGTAAATACCGCTAGTTTATTACTATTTTGAAACAACTTTCCATCAATGTTTCGTTGATAAAAGCTTTGGAGCAAATGCCTGGGTATGCGAACTTCATGAAGGATTTGGTGACTAAGAAGAGGGATGTGTGTTTTGAAGAAGATGATAGGTTGCAACATTGTAGTGTTATTGCTACGAGGTCACTTGTACAAAAGAAGAAGGATCCCAGTGCCTTCACCTTTCCATGTACCATCGGGTTGTTACATTTTGCTAAGGCGTTGTGTGATTTGGGTGCTAGTATTAATCTGATGCCATTTTCTATTTACAAGAAGTTAGGTTTAGGGGCTCCAAAATTGACTGCAATGCGATTACTCATGGCCGATAGAACTGTGAAGAGACCCATTGGTGTGCTCCAAGATGTACTTGTGAAAATAGAGTCTTTTATCTTTTCAGCGGATTTTGTGATACGAGATTATGAGGTTGATTTTGAGGTTCCCATCATCCTTGGGAGACCATTCCTTGCTACTGGGTTATGAGTCCATGATTTGGACTCATTTAAGACTTTATTTTAATAGATTTAGTGTCCTCAAATGCATTTTGTGTACCAATAATTGATGTAAATCCTTGATTTTCAGGTACTTGGATTGAAGAACAAAGCATGGACACTAATAAATAAAAAAGAACAAGGCAGCTGAAAGAACAAGGAAAAGAAGGCATGTGGATCGCCTAAAGCATTGGGCGAGTCGTCGAATGGCCATGGTTAAACCTAATGTTCCAGTACGCCAAGCCTAAAGGATAAAATCAAGTTGGTGATAGAAAGGAGCAGTCGGTGAATCACTGAACGATTTCGTGATGCAGTGCTATATCGCCCAAAGTTACAAAGCTTGAAGTTACTAAAGGCCAAAGCAAAAAGGCGATGGAATCGACCAAAGGACGGATCACCGAGTGGATCAGTGATCCTAAATTATTGCGTTGAATGATCCTTCACAGCACATTTTTGGCGACTATAAATATATTTTTAAATTCTTAGTTTAGTATCTATCTATCTATCTATCTAGCATTCATTAGTTTTCAAGTTTGAGAGCTAAAACCTGAGTTTAAAGACAATATTTCCTTAGCTTTGAAGATTTGAAGATTTCCATTTGTGAGAAATTGGAAGTGAGTGTTAAAGATTCTTCATCTTAGACCTTTGTAAAGACAATATCAATCTTACCCAGTTAATGGAAACACAATTTGGTAACGGTTTTTACCTTTTTATGATGTCTAGCTAAAATCCCAATTCTTGGGGTGTGATTATGTGATTATGGGTTGATTTAGCTGTTGGGTATTGTTAATTGATAATGTAAATGAAGTTTAAAAGTGATTTCATTCAATAATTATGGCTTAATCTAAAGGGTTGTATTTGCAAATGTAACTCTACCTTCGTGTTTTTGGCTTGCTCGAGAGAGAGGTTTTAAAACTAAGAATACTGATTTGATGGTCTGTAGGTATTGGGTTGTCATGGGTTTTGCTCGAGAGAGTGAATAGACTAAAGCATAAGTTGTTCTTAATTGCTGCTTATTGGTGTTCAAGAGAAACCAATTTGATTCGGGGTAAATTATTCAAGAGAAAATTTATCCCACTAAAGTCTAGATTATTCACTAATTTACAGGTATTCACTATTAATTGCAATCACCCAATTGTCTACCTTAGCCCATAATCCAATCACATCCTAAGAACTCGTCTCTACACTTGCTATTTTTGTGTTATTTGCTGTTGTAGTTGATAGTTGAAACAAAATCCCCTTGATATTTGACACTTGTGTCACCCCAAACTTGAGCCATGCTTTTATTCCTAAATGTTTTTAGCTATGATTGACTTGAGCATATTCTTACTTGCCTATTGATTCTCAATTACAAACCACTCCCTGTGGGATTCGACCCCAACTCACTTAGTTGGGTTATATTACTGACTAATGATCGTTGGCACTTAGTATTGGATGAAGTGTCCAGATACGTGAAATCACTGGGCACGTCTTGGTCGATACGGAAAAAAGGCAAATGAAGTTCCGATTGAATAGTGAAGAGGTAACTTTTAATATTTTTAGGTCCACGAATAAGGAAAGTGATCTCAAGTCAATGTCCCTGGTGACTCATATTGTGGGTCAAGGTTCTGATGTGTCTATTGAAGAACGGTTAGGTGTTGATGCACTTGCAGCGGTAATAACGAATTTTGAGGGTAATGGTATTGAAGAATATGATAAGTTAGTTGCCACACTTGATAGATTTGAATTCCATTCCAAACCGAAGAGATTGGAGTTAGATATGAAGAATCGTAACTCTCCACCCACAAAACCATTTGTTGAAGAGGCTCCAAAATTGGAGCTTAAGGCTCTACCATCACATTTGAGGTATGTATTCTTGGGGAGAGATGGTATTTTATCGATCATTATTGCGGCTGATTTGAATGCGGAACAAGTTGAGGCTTTGGTTTCTTTGTTGAAGAGGTTCAAGCGGGCAATTGGGTGGACCATTGCGGACATTATTGGAATTCCTCCTAATATTTGTTCTCATAAAATCCAAATCATGCCAGATCACAAGCCTAGTATTGAGCACCAAAGGAGATTAAATCCTCCTATGAAAAAAGTAGTGACGAAGGAAATCACCAAGTGGTTGGATGCTGGAATCATTTATCCCATTGCAGATAGTAGTTGGGTTTGTCATGTTTAGTGTGTGCCCAAAAAAGGTAGGATTACTATGGTTCCTCATGCAAGAAACGAGCTTGTTACGATGCATCCCATGACTGGATCGAGAGTATGCATAGACTACTAGAAATTGAATGTTTGGACAAAAAAGGACCATTTTCCTATGTCGTTCATGGATCAGATGTTGGATCGCCTTACTGGTAAGGGTTGGTATTGCTTTCTTAATGGTTATTCGAGCTACAATCATATCTCCATAACTCCGGAAGACCAAGAGAAGACCACATTCACTTGTCCTTACGGGAGTTTCACTTTCAAAAGGATGTCATTTGGGCTGTGTAATACTCCAGTGACCTTCCAGCTTTGCATGATGTCGATCTTTCGGATATGATGGTGGACACTATTGAGGTATTTCTGGATGATTTCTTTGTGGTAGGTGACTTATTTGATGGTTGCCTCAATCATTTGGCCGAGGTACTGAAACGGTGTGAAGAGTGCAATCTTGTGCTCAATTGGAAAAAGTGTCACTTCATGGTGAAAGAGGGAATCATTTTGGGTCATCGGATTTCTAAGAAAGATATTGAGATTGATAGAGCGAAAGTTGAGGTAATAGAAAAGCCAACACCTATCTCTGTTAAAGGTGTTAGAAGTTTTCTGGGGAATGCAGCCTTTTATAGGAGGCTTATCAAGGATTTCACCAAAATTGCACACCCATTGTTCAAATTGCTCGAAAAGGAGTGTAAGTCTGATTTTGATGATGTTTGTCTAAGAGCATTTAGAGAGTTGAAGGAAAAGCTAGTTTTCGCACCTATCATTATTTTCACCGGATTGAGGGCAATCGTTTGAAGTAATGTGTGATGCGAGTGGAGTGGTGCTTGGTGTGGTATTGGGGCAGAAGCGAGAGAAGATTATTCATCCTATTTACTATGCAATCAAAGCTCTAAATGTGGCTCAAAAGAAATATGCAGTGACTGAACAGGAACTCCTAATTGTGGTTTTCGCATTCGAGAAATTTCTATCCTACTAGCTTGGTACTAAGGTCATAGTGCATACTGACCATTCTGCATTGAGGTATTTGATGGGTAAGAAGGATGCAAAACTGAGGTTGATTAGATGGGTGTTGTTGCTGCAAGAGTTCAATTTTGAGGTGAAAGATAGAAAGGGGACAGAAAATCAAGTTGCCAATCACTTGTCCAGATTAGAGGAGGAAGCTATGCTCAAGGTAGGAGATAGGGCTGAAATTGATGATGCTTTTCCAGATGAACAGGTATTGGCGGCTTCTCACAATTTGATTCCTTGGTTCACAGACTTTGCTAACTACTTGGCAAGTGATCTGGTTCCATCGGATTTGTCTTTTCACTAGAGAAAAATGTTTATGCATGATGTGAAGAAGTTCTTTGGGATAAGCCTCATTTGTTCTATATTTGTGTTGACTGGATTATTCGTCAATGTGTGCCTGAGGTTGAGATGATGAGTATACTAGAGGTGTGTCACTCGTCACCTATTGGTGGGCATCATAGTGGTATTTAGACTGCATAGAAAAATTTGCAGTCAAAGTATTATTGGCCTACCATCCAACAAGATGCTCATGATTTCACCAAGTCTTATGATCGTTGCCAAAGAGAAGGAGGAGAAGATGAATAAGTATCATGATCAAAAGATTGAAAAGCGTGAATTTGTTGTGGGTGATCTGGTGCTTCTATTCAACTCAAGGTTGCGCTTGTTTCCTCGCAAGCTCAAGTCCAAGTGGACTGGACCATTCATAGTCACTCAAGTGTTCCCACATGGAGTGGTCAAGCTCGAGAACAATGAGGGAACAAGGTTCAAGGTGAACGGGAAAAGGATCAAGGTATATCTGGGAAAAGAAGAGAATGTGCAAGAAATTGTTGAGGCCTACTATCTTGATGAAGTCTGAGTAATCAAGAGGCTTACATCATGTCGCAACGTTAAATCAAGCGTTAGTTGGGAGGCAACCCAAGATGTACAATATAGCTAACTATAGGTTTTTCTTTTCGATTTAGGAGTTTTCTTTGTTTATTTGAATTTCTGTAATTCTTTTTATAGGTGTTTTATTTTTGTATTAGTGTTGGCTAGTATAGCATAGTCTCCATGTCTAAAAAGTATCCAGAAAATGTAAAAAGAAAGGCCTAACGGTTGCTACATGTGCAGAGATGAAAAGCAAAATCTGCAGAAAAAAGTTTGTGCAGAGGTCTACAGACCTCATCGAGGTCTGTGGGTCCATCCACGGACCGTGAATGGTGTCCGTAGTCCCCCAGGTAAGTCTCTAATTTTTCCAAGTGTAAAAGTCACCTATGGTGCGTAGGTCGACCCACACCCCGTAGATGGGATTTCGTGGGTCCAAACCTAGGGTTTGCCCGACCCGACCCGGACATTATTTTAAATAAAACCCCTCATTTTTATATTCACCCCCCACATTCAAAACTCCCTCCCAATCGTTTCTAACCCTTTCCTCTCCCTAAATCACTCAGTTAAACTCCCAAATCCCACAGATGACTCCCCATTCTCTTTCCCATATTCCCACATCACTCTTCCATTTCCCCAAATCCTCATCTCCATTTCCATAACAATTTCATTGTTTGGGTTCGGCGTCGAAAGGCTAGCAAAAAGGTCTAAGGAGTTCATTGTCATCACACAATCACCCACTTCAAATACTTGTAAGGTAAACGACTTTACTTTAACTCTAAATTTTGGTATTCATTGTTTAATACATGAAGTCACGAAGTGGGTCTTGACCTTGGATTATTTTTGTATTAAATTGCATGATAAACTATAGTTAGAAACACCCTTGGGATGATAGAATGTGATTGTGTCGTCTTTGTAATCAAATAAATATGGATAAATAGTCTTAATGGAAGTTTTGACTTAAGGTTCCTAGTTTTGCATGCTACAAAATTTAAATAATGAGTAATCGAAATCCTAGGGATGACAAACTATCATAAATTATGTTGAAATACATGATTAGACTTAGGTTGATTGTTTGAATGATTAAAAATGGTGTACAAATGAAGCATGTCTGATACCTGGCACAGACCTGACCCACGTGACCCTGTCCATGGACCGTAGGTCAACCTACGGACCATAGATCAGGTCCGTGGGTCTTTTACACATGGAGAATCCATTAAGTGTGGAACCACAAAGGTGGACTACGGTCCATAGGTCAACCTATGGATCATTCTGCACATCTGTGGTTCCCATCAGAGCCCAACTTTTTGGGACCTCTGACCTACGGAGGAGACCCACAGACCTTAGGTGGCCACTGAAGCTACTCTACAGAATTTTTTTAGTTTTTGTTTTGGTTCGTTCTTTAGTCTAATTTTTTTTCTTTAAGTGTGTTATTAGTTTATTTTGATACTAATTCCCCCTCTTCAGGTACCATGGCTCCTAAGAAAGCTCCAGTCTATGCCCTAAAGGGCAAGTCAAAATTTGTGGCACCCTCGTACCGGCTGATTGACGAAGCTACTGATGCAGAGCCTGATCCCACATATGTTCCACCTGCCACCAGGACATCCCCCACAGCACCTCGCACAACCCGGAATTAAACCCGGCAGGTGATTCCTAAAATGGTCACTGCCTTCCAGCCTAATGAGAAGGACACACCGATTGGTTCACCGGCTAGTTCTACTTTCGTCTCTAAGTCCACCTCTACTTCCGAGTTTGGATCCGCATCCGGCTCTAGTTCACATGGTAGGATTGCCGCTTCTGATGAGGCTACTAGTGCAGAGGGCATCCCAGTGCCACCAAACATCGAGCCTATTGCAGTTACTGAGGAGCTAAACCAGTGGTGTGTAAGTGGTCAGTGGCAAATATACAAGGATATCAGGATGATAAATGAGAAAGAGAGGATGGTTCAATTGATTATCAAGTGTCGGGCTCTCACAGGAAGACTTCATACTATGCCTGACATCCATGCACTCTTTCAGAGGCACAGGTTCAAGTGGATGGCTCGTAGCCCAGGGTCTTACAGCGAGGAGATGGTGAGGGAGTTCAATGCTTCCTACGCAGCCACCCTCCGAGGTTCGATTGAAAGATGAGCCAATCCCGCCGCCCATCCTTCACTCAAGGCTACACTAGTTTGTGGGTTCTCAGTAAAAATATTAGAGGATACTATCCTCTAATTCCTCTACAGCTCGGGCCACACTCTAGTAATCAAGACGGCCGAGGTTGATTATCGATGGGCCATCGTGAGGAGCAGGGCATTCCAGAGAAATGCAAATCAAAAGGAGACTTTATTGCGCTGGTTGGCCCGTCACCTGGCTATAGGCGGAGAGCACGTCGAATGGATCAGCACCTCGAGTGTAGGCATCTGGAAGGCCACTTTGACTTTTGTGGCCAAATTCTTCTGGCTATTAGTATGAAACAGGGTGTCTCCTATGCAAGCAGACAATGTTCTTACTTGGGACCACGCAGTCATGGTTGCAGCATTAGTTGTAGGGTTTGAGATGGATTTTTCCTGCATGCTGATTGCGGAGATACACGAGAGGGCCTTCAAGGCCACCACCACTTACCCCTTCCCATGCCTCATTTTTCAGCTGTGAAGGGATTTTGGAGTGCTGGTTTGGCATTGTGATAAGTTGATCTAGGCAACCAAGACCCTTGATATAGGCCTGATATGAGATGAGGCCAATATGGTGCCACCACGCAGAGAGCGGCAGGTTTAGGTGCCTCCATTAGGAGCATACTTGGTAGCAGATGCAAGGTCAGAAGCCTGCCCCTCCAACCACTACTGAAGATGCCCCGACTTTCCACTCTTTGGCTGCCAGTCAGGCCCCTAGCTCCTCTAGAGCCACCCACTCTTCAGGGTTTGTTGCCGTACCCGTAGCTCGAGTCCAAAAGTAGGAGGCTCAAATGGCTACCTTCCTTCAGCTAATGAGGTCGTAGATACAGCGTGCGATTGAGGATTCTGCAACTAGGGTTGAGTAGCGGATAGAGCAGATGATGGGCCAAAAGGTTCAGGCAGTTCACCAGCGCATTGATGCATGTGAGTTGCATGTCTTGGAGTGACCAGCCCCACCATAGATGTCTCTGCTTTTCGGATGGAGTTTGCTAGTCTTTGGGTTAATATGGACACCCTCCTAACTCCACTAGAGACTGAGCCTGAGTTGGCCCCCACGACATCAGTTGATAATACAATGTTCGATGCTTTATTCGGGGATGAGATGCAACCTCCTACTTCTTCTTATCATGCTTGGAAGCTCCCCCGCTCCAGTCGGGCTTCTGATGATACTGAGGCTGGGACAGTTAGCAAAAGGGAGCGCCAAGAGACTGAGGCGGCTCGGAGGGCATCTATCATTGATGAAGAGTTATGGCAGCACAGGATTAGAGAAGTTGGTGCTGGTGCCTCTAGTAGTGTGAGCACCACTAATAGTTCGGTGAGAGTAGATGTTAGCACTACTGAGGGTGTTGAGATTGTTGATGCGGGCACTACTGAAGGTGACTCGATTGTTGATTCAGCAGGCTCCGAGAAACCAGACTCACCCGCTTATTGATAGGTCCTCGACGCTATGCGCCACAGGTTTGCTTCACCCGATCCTTTATTCTTTACTTTTTGTGCATTGGGGACAATTGCACTCTATTTTATTGGGGATGGGGTAAATGGATTGTGAGTGATAGGGTTAAGTCTGAGTAACCCAACTCATAATCCTCTCTTGGGGGTTTCTTGCCTGTGTTATTTTCCCCCAAGAGACTATTTTTAATTTATGTTGAACCGATATGTGTTAGGATTGTATATGTAGAAGAATGAGAAAGAATAAAGCATGATGGCATGATTAAGAAAGAAAAATGATACCCATCCAAAATCTATGATATATGCTAAAATTTGTAGGCTAGAATGAGTGGAATGTGTTGGCTTTGAGTATGACATGATAAAGAACCAATTTGATCTCATGAATTAAGCTAAAACTTGAACTGGGTAATATGATAATATGATGATGAAACAATGTGCTAAGAGTGTGTGAGGAAAGTTGATTGTTCAGACAGTTAGTGCCAATCTAGAACTTGCCCCGTTGGTCCTGCTAAGATGATCTAAGCTAGAAGTTGGTAAGTGATCATAAGCCCTTGTTCAAATTAGTCCACATAAGCCTAAAAGAATCCAACCAAATGAAATCAATGCTCCCTTTGATCCAAATACTTGAGATTAAAATTGACCATTTCTTTTGATTCACCTAACTCACCTTCCCTAAAATAAGTGTTTTGGCCTCGGTCCCTCCTTGGACATATGCACCTTGACTTAGGCCAAAAACCTAAGTTAAGGGTGGCTAATGCTAAAAGTGACCTTAATTTTGGCCCTGGTCCGACATCGGATATTATGCACCTCAACTAGTGGAAAATCCATAAGTTGAGGGTGGCTATGAAAGAAGAAACCGAAAGAAAAATGGGTATGAAATGAGTTTGGTGTTGAAAAGAGAAAAAAAGAGAAGATAGAAGAGGATGGGACTTTGTGCCAAAGAAGCAAAAAGATGATAAATAAAAGTGCTAAAAAATAAACAAAAAAAAAGTGAAAGGAAAAAAAAAAGTGAAAACTAAGAGCTACAAAGTCAAAAGTCACATCCATGGTGAAAAGAGTCGACGGAAAGAAAGTAAAAAAGGAAGGATGTCAAAAATAGGTCGAAAAGAGGTAAAAAGCCAATGTAATGTCAAGGAAGGTAGAAATTCACTAAAGATTACCCAAATGTACCACACCTGACCCTAAGCCTACGTTACAAGATAAAAAATTCCTATATTGATCCTAGCAACTATTTTGGAGAGTATAAGCAGTGAAAATAAGGGCAAGCCTATGGCATTGAGCACTAACTGTACTTGAAGTTACTTCTAAGTGTGAGTGCTGAATGAATCCTTATACTCAAAATCATATTCATTGTGTGAAAAAGGGATTCTGTTTGAAGTAAGGGCACTAGTTACATTGTCAGAGAGTTGGTACCTTAGTGATAATGAAAAAGTGTATGTTGTGTGTCTATAGGTCGATCTTTGTCATATCTCGATCCGCATGAGTTAGCTTGTTGAGTCAAAGAGAAAAGATTTGTACTTGAAAAAGAAGTCGGGATAGAAAGTCATGTGATTGCTTGTGTTTGAATGTCTGCTTCTATACAAGTGTCGTTTAGAGTTTTAGTGCATCGCTTGAGGATAAACAACGAATTTAAGTTGAGGGTGTTGATATACCATGAGTTTACGGTATTTTTAATACATTTCACTTAAGAGTTGTGTGTGTCTAGGGCCATTTTTTATTAGAACTAATGTTTATTGTGCTAAAATTGCAGGAAATAGGCTTGGACGAGGTTGAAAGAAATACAACTGAAATTCTGCAGAAGTTGCCACCCACGAAAATGACCTACAGACCGTAGGTCGAGTCACGGTTCGTTAGTGGGTAGGCGTGGAATGATCTTCAGGAAAATCTGACCAAGTGTGGAGCTACAGAGAAGAGTGACGGATCGTAGGTCAACCTACGGGCCATCCTGCAGGTCCATCGATTGCAACTGGAAGTTGAAGCTCTAGTACCTGATTGAAAAGTCCAAGTATAGAGCCACGGAAAAGGACCCACGGACCGTGGATCGACCTACGGTTTATTCTGCAAGTCCGCCGATTGCAACTGGAAGTTGAAGGCTCCAAAACTTCTGAGAAATTGTCTAAGTGTTGAGCCACGGAAGGGACCTACAGACCGTAGGTCAGTCCACGATCAGTAGGTCAGTATCGTCGATTGAAGTCGCGTCCAGAAAAGTTTATTTCCTTATTTTGTTTCCTTTTTGTTTTGGACATGTTTTTCTATAAATAGGGTATGTAAACCTTGTTTTTGGGGGTTAGACACCATAGTATTATTTTAGGTCTTGGTATTTTCTCGGGAATTAACTTGCAAACTCTAGCAATTTGATTTCCTAATTTCGGTTTATAAAGACTCTTTCTTTGAATTTCAATTGGAGATTACGGATTGCTTCTACTCATTACGTAAGTTCATGAATTCTTCTTCTAAAAATATGAATTATATTCTTGCTAGCATGGGTAACTAAATCCACAACTAGGGTTGTGGGAACCATAAGCAATTAACAAAGTATGAATAGTAACTAAGTAATTCTTGAATAGTGTTGTGCATGCATTGATAATTTTTTCGTTTAGAAGTCTTTTTAACGGTGGACAATGTTAGAAATCTCCTTGTTGCTACTTGCCGAACCAAGGAGGTAGTTAATAAGAAAAGAATTATCAATAGAGATTTAGTGTGATACAATCTAATAGTTTAATTTAAATTGGTGCGAGGGTGAAAACTAAGTCATACATTAATGTGATGTCTAATCTGAGGTAAAGGTAAGAGTTAGTAAATTATACACACGTAGCCGGACCAAGGTACGGGGTGAAATTTCCTAGTTGGTGGACCAAGCACTTAGGGACACATAACTTACCACTTTGCATATGATACACTAGGAAAGGATTACTATTACTAGGATTACCACATTATGAGCTTATGGGGAACACATAAACCCTAGTTTCTTTCTCTCATTGATAATAACTAAAATTCGAATTCTTGCTCACTGCTCTCTAAACAACAATCAGTTATTTGTTACACAAACCCCCCCCTGTTACTTACTTGTCTCAGAAATATTATGACGAAACGAATATAATCCTAAGTTAAAGTTAAGTCTAAACCATATACCTCATGGGATCGATCCCAACCTTTAAGTTGGATTCTTTACTTGATAACGATCGCTTATGCTTCTTTAGGGAGGTATAATTTGAGCCTATCAATGTACCTAGCAAGTTATAAATGAAGAGTTATCCTTTATGTGTAGACTAAGGAATAATAATTTTGTATGGATTTCATGATAGAAGGTAGAGGAATAGTTACTAGTCAAGATGAGATAGAGTATACTTTAATCGTAAGGGAGTTTATGTCAATGTAACATTGTGTTAGTGAAGGACAAGTATATGTGTTGAATAAAAGAACAGAGTATTCATGAGGTGATAGATCTAATCTAGGCTTATGATTTTGAAGGGAGAGCCCCGTGATATTTATAGAATTATAGAACGGATTAGGCAATGATGTATAGTGAATGGATAAATAGTACTTAGGTTGAGAAAAAGGTTGTGATGTTAATCTATAAATAGGTAGACTGAGAGACAAAGATTGAATACTAGTCATGAGGTCTTAGTTGGTGATGATTTTAGTTTGGAGATTTGATCTGGTAGGTTTGACCTAAAGTACGTGAGGAATTAAGGTTTTACTTTGCAATAAATGTGAGTGGTACAAGTGTGGTATTATGACCCTTAGATGAGAGCAATGAAGTATGGCTAAGTCATTAGATTAACAAGAGCATTAAAAGGTATACCCAAGATCGAATGTAGTCAAATGAGGTTCCAATTAATTTTATAATTTGTTCTTTCATGAGTGCTTAGATAGTATTTTCAAGCCATCAATATGGGGTAGACTAATGTAAGAATTATTTATTGACCTTAAGAGTTTGTTAGAAGAGATTTTATATAGCCTAGCCAATGATAAGCCTCTTAAATAGAGATCAAGTTTGTTCTAGTTAGATAGATATGAACTTATAAAGGCGGTATTAACAAACAAAGAATGAGAAGTCAGACTATTAAGAGTTAGACTAAGAGGCTTTATAAACCATTGAGAAGAGGTTAAGAGAAGCATCTGAGAAAGAGGTCTTAGAAGGAATCTTAATACCTTCATATGGAGAGTTAGGTAGCCATGACATTAGCCTTTCCTGAGTATTAGAGTAAATCGAATGTAGAATAGTTTAGAGATGATGGAATAGATCCATAACTTTAAAGTGTCAGCTTCAAACCTAAGGGGGAGATGATAAGATGAAAAATCAAGTCAAGTGTGTAGAATCATATAATGATGTGTTCAGATAGAGTTATGGTGTTATATCAATCCATTCATACTCTAGCGTATTCCTCAAAGTTCAATCATTACAACATCTTGTTAATGTCTTTAATATCATAATTGTTTTCATGACCTACGCTCATACACTTCAGATAGATTCACATCTATGTTTAGTTCCCAAAATGAGGGGTAAAACCTTTTTCCCATTGATCTCAAGCTTACTCCATATCTGTATGGGTGTTAGCATCATGGTATGAACCTATTTGAATAAGCACTCATATCTCATAGTATGCTCAATCTCAAAAATTCATGATTTACTCTCAATGGCTAGCAACATAATGTGATGTCATGCATTTATATTGGATGGCTTGAATGAATCATGCTTATGATCTTTCACCCTAAAGTTCTTTCAGTGATCAATTTTAGTTAGAGAGGGATGTTGATGATAGTAGTTGAGTGATGATATAAGGAAAAGGTTGATGTTTCTTATATTAGTAGCAGTAGTGTGCTTATTCCATCTAAGGTTATAAAAGTAGAGGAAGGATGAATGAGTTTTTACTATGATTAATAGTTAGGTGAGAGTAGTTAGTTTCTGATAGTAATGCGTGAAATTTCAATTGATAGAGATGACGAGAGGAGGAGTAATTCTTAGAAGGATTGGTTAGTAGGATTCCATGAATTGTCTATAGTACTAGGCTTGAATGTGGTGTTGTTACATGTGGATTAATACATGATGCATAAGATGCTTCTTGACAAGGACTCGAAGTTTTGTTGAATGTAGTGGTAAGGAGTAGTATTCATGGGATGAGATTTCCTATAGAGGCATAAAACCTAAATCTTGTGGTTTAGATTAGTATAAACATCTCATGTTTAGCATCTTTGTGATTTAGATATTAGGCTTGAACACAGTAAGAGCAGACAATTTAACTTAGACCTTAGTAAGAGTAGTCATATACTCTAGTGGTAGCTATAAGTTGCAGTTATACGAAATGTAGTAATCAGAAAGAAGAGCATAGTTAAAAAGTGTTGCTAAGCTTAAAAGCTACTAGTCATATCACTCCAGGCATAGTAGTCATATTCTTACTTCCTGTCTGGATACCTTTGTTTAAAGCCATGGCTTGTAATCTTGAAACCTTATCTGAGCTACGTGTCAAGCGTGCTCGAGTCCAGTTTCAAAACTCTTGATATGAATCACTTCTTCTATGTTGGTAGATAAGTTTAAAAGTCAAACAGATAGTAAGATTAATTCCAGTCCCCTCCATTCTCAATTTAACCATCATTCGATGACAAGTGATCCCAAAGGGGAGAGATTGTAACACCTCAAAAATTCTAAGTTAAGACTCAAACCATTTTTCATTTGTGTATAAGGTTGCACTGAGTGATTCTTAATTGTTCTTAGTTGTTAAGGTCAATTCTTTAGCGTGTGAATGATTTTGGATATGAATTAAGGCAATTAGAACCCCCTAGCATAAAGTTGAGTTGAAAGCTTTCTTACCGATTGAGTTCCAATATGAGATTTTACTTGGTTTAAATTCAAATGTCATGTCTCTCGGAACATAATGAATTAGGTTGCCCATGACCTATCAAATTAAAGGTTTACTAGTCCGCTTTCTAACGCCATCAAGTTTGCTCCATTTCAAGTTTAGAGTAAAATGTTGTGCTCGTTTTAGTAAGACATTGTCAAAGTATTACGGATGGCTAAATGGCTAGTGAATTTTCACGGACTGTGTAGTCCTAAATGTTCCATGAAGCCTTCCTTTTAAGGTACTTTGTAATTTTTGAGTTCGGGTCATTTTGGTCTTTCTCGTATGTCGTTTTAACCCCTAAGCCTAAACCACGATGTTTCCACCTTGTTAAGGGCTTAGAAAGTGTTAGTAAATTCTTGTACGTTCATTAACACTTCAAGTCATTAGAGCAAGGTTCCAAGAGGAGAAAAGCTTGGATTTCGAGCGTTCTTTGAGCTTCATCAATTTCCCCAAGAACTTTTTTCTTCCAAGTATGCAAGGCTATCATAGTGTTGGGCTACTTTGTCCTCATGCCTTATATCTACTTTCAAATCAACAAAACAGTGATCTAGGTTTCTATCTTTACATTTGAGTATTCTTGAGATGATTTGATATTGATTGTTCTTAAGTTGTGATTATTGAATTCCTATTTCTAATTATTGAATTTTGTATACTATGTATTGCGATTATTGAGTTGATTATTTATGTCTATTCTTCAGTATGAACGTATTCATTGAGTTCTTATTGGGATCTTTTAAACAAAACATAATTGTTTAAACTGAGTTTTTGAGAAAGTAAAGGGGAGTTTGAGAAAGAGTTTTAACCAATGTTTGAGCAAGAGTATAAGGGAACCAAGTATTTTCTAAATGTTTCATTTTACATGAACAAAGGGAGGATTATTGTAAGAAAAGTAAAAGAGTTTTCACAAAGATTGAGTACAAAGCAGTTACCTCTTAAAGAATCCCTTTTGAGTAATTGTCTCAACCTAGAGAAAGTATATTTATGTTGAGAAAAGAGAAATCTTGTTTTCTAAATGCGCAATGAGTTTAGAGATATTTCAGAGCAGTTACCTCTTTTAAGAGGCTAGTTTGAGCAATTATCTCAATCCAGAGAAGGAGTATGTTTTATACATTTGAGCAAAAGTATATATATATTATTGGGAATAGTATTGAGCACCATTATGGGGATGAGTTCAGACAACTTAAAATCCTCATAAACCATGTCTTGCCAACATGGGTACATGATCATACATTTTGGATGAATCCTTATTGTTTAGTGGATCTACTTAGTTGAGATGTTCTATACCCCTGGCATGGTATAGGACAGTTCTGGCAGCGTGGGTGAGACAATGTATCATCACGTAGCTCATAGTGATGGTTGTTAGTTATAGAATCTCCCAATAGAGTTAAAATGTATTTTAATACAACACTTATTATGTTGAGTTCAGATATGAGTAAGTATTTTCGTAAAGCTTTAAATGATTATACTCCATTATTTCTTTACATCCAAATTGAGTATATTTTACCTATCATATTCCTTTCATTAAGTTATTTCTCTTTGGCTATATTATATACTCGTACATTCAATGTACTGATGCCATTTGACCTGCATCTTTTTATGATACATGTGTTCAGGATCATCAACAGGTGCTTCGTTGAGATCACTCTACACTAGAGCTAGATTTTGGTGAGCCTCCTTGTATTATGAAAAACTTCACATTTACTTTCTAGTTAGTAGTTTTAAGATGTCGTGGGTCTTGTCTAGAAATCCTTCTTTAATAGTAGAGATTTCATAGATAGACAAAGTTGAGGTCTCTCTCACTATTTGCTCTTTTTTTAGTTGTTTTACCATCTATAAGTATTGGTATTGAGTATTTTCCATACTTTATGAGTTGAATATTTGATTTTAATAGATTTAATTCTGTTTTGAGCCTATCATTGCTTGAGTAAGTCTTCCACTAAGTAGTCAGTTAGGCGAAGGAATTGCTTAGGGACCAGCAATAGTTCTTGAGTGTTGGCCACATCCAGTGTAAGGCTCGGGGCGTGATAGAGTCTATAGGAAAGTTTCCATCTTAGTTTCTCATAGAGTCACTCATATTGATCTTGTTGAACTTGGCATGCTAGATTTTGATGTTATTCATGGGATGGATTGACTTCATTCTTGTTATGCTTCTATATATTGTAGGACCCGATTGGTCTTATTCAGAGTTCTAACAAAACTATCTTAGAATAGTTAGGGGAAAATTCAGCGCTGAAAGGTCAATTTATATCTTGCCTAAAGGCATGGAAAATGATTTCTAAGGGTTGCGTCTTCATCTTGTTCAGGTTAGGTATACGAATTTTGAAACCCCTACTATTGAGTCAGTTCTGAATGTTAATAAGTTTTCGGAAGTATTTCCTTATGATCTTCTTAGGTTTCCTCCTGAGATAGACTTTGGTATTGACCTACTCCCAAATACGCAACCTATTTCTATTCCTCCTTATAATATGGACACAACAAAATTTGAGGAATTAAAGAACCAACTGAAAGATTTGTTAGATAAGGGTTTCATTAGATCAAGTATATCACCATAAGGTGCTCTGATTTTGTTTATTCGAAAGAAAGGTGGTTCACTTCGATAATTATGGGCAATTGAACAAGGTAACAATAAAGGATAAGTATCCTATTACAAGGATTGATGACTTGTTTGATCAACTTCAAGGTGCAAGTTTCTTTTCAAAGATTGATCTTCGATAGGGGTATCATGAATTAAGAGTAAGGGAAAGTGACATTCTGAAATGGTTTCTTGGACTCGGTATGATCACTATGAGTTTTTGGTTATGTAGTTTGGTTTTACTAATTTTTCAATGGCTTTCTTGGACCTAATGAATAGAGTATTCAAATAATATCTTGACATATTCGTGATTGTGTTTATTAATGATATTTTAATTTACTCTTGGAGTGAGGATGAGCATGTCGAACATTTAAGAATTGTATTGCATATTCTCAAGGATCATCAATTATGTGCCAAATTTAGCAAGTGTGATTTTTAGCTGAAGTATGTTTCTTTCATTGGCCATATTGTCTCCAGTGATGGTATTCAAGTTGATCATAAGAAGATCGAGGCAGTTAAAAATCTACCTAGACCTCTATCCACTTCAGATATATGGAGTTTTTTGGGTTTGACCAGCTATTATAGGCGGTTTGTGGAAGAATTTTCCTCTATTTGTATATGTTTAATAAAGTGGGTGCAAGTCTGGTGAATAAAGTAGAAGAAAGTTTCCATTCAAGTATTTGGGTTGTTCAATTTTGGCATTAAAAAAAGAGAGGAAGGAGTACTACAATGATATGATAAATAAAATGAAAAGGAGATTGCAGAATTGGAGAAGCAAGCTACTTTCTTATGGAAGTATGAAAGATATAAAATACAATTATTTCTAAGATTTACCATTGCAAGCTAGCAAGTTACTCAACATCGACAAGCAACAAATCCCACAACTAAGCTTCAACACATTCAGAAATAGAGAGCCAGATTAATGTTAATTTGTTTTGAATTGTCAAAGGAGCGGGTAAATACATCACATAATAACTAGAAGCAAAGAGTTAATACAACAAAGCTTCAAACTATATGTAGCCATCTTTTTTGATTTATTTTATTCACCAATGTATAAATAATAAATTTTCTAATGGTGGTATTAATCTTATATTAGGCTCATTCCGTTGTAAATTTTGATTTGAACAAAAGTTAATTAAAATCAACTAAACATTCTATTCAACTTTGTAGAGAAAAAGCAAGAAATACCTTTGAATCATCTTTTACTTCCCATAGAAAATATTATTAAGTTCAAGTTCATCTTGAATTTTGATTACGCAGCATCTGGTGAGAGCTTTGAGAATGCTAAACTTGGAATTGAACCAAGAAATCAGCTCAATCTTGCATTTAAGGAATGATTCAAGTTAAATCAAGATAACTCTTGAAATTTTAGACTAGTGATAAAGATAAGTTGAGGAAGAATTACCTACACGATTTTTAAAGCCAATGAGTGTACGAATGATTAATAATTTATGTTGTGCTCTTGCATCTTTCTCCGGCATAGTAGATCGAGAAGTCTTACTGTTCTTGGTCTTTCCTCTTTTGCTTGTATCGAATTATTTTCCTCTTTATTTCTCTTCTTTTTGTTTAGAAGATTTTTTAGTTGTCTTTTTTTAAGTTGATTTGGTGGGCTTTGGGCCTTAACCCATGAGCCTTTTTGTTTTTTGAGTACATATTTGTTGAGCTATAAACATTGAGATCTTTGTATTTTGTGGATTAAAAAAAAAGTTTGCAAAACAACATAAAGAGTCATTTCCTTTTGATTAGGAATTAAAAAGAAAAGGTGACTTGGAACACCATAACTCAATTTCAATAGTCAACTCTGAAAAAATAAAACAATCTTATTTAATATCATCACTTAAGCTAGAAAAACCGTCCGAGATCGAAAAAGGGTTGTGAAAAGACTTACTATTAATAATTGGTATTTTGTAATAATTAATGAAATGGCTTATGATTTTTTCCATTCTACCATCGGGGTTAAGCAAGTAGATCATTTATCTCCTACAGAGATGCTATCTAGAGCTATGAAGTAGTTGTTTGATAACTATGAGTATAAAAGTTATGGATTACCTAAATGAAGTAATTAGTTGAATAATTTATCTTATGCATATGATACAATTATTTTTGCAGTTACGGATAAAAGATCTTTACAGTGGCCTTGAGGAAATACGAGGAGCAATCATGACAATTGATCAACAAAGGTAAGAGCTCCTATAATGTGTACATTAAGGTAGCACAAGCCTCTAGACAACTGGTAGAAGAGGTCACTGGTTTTTCAAGAGGAATATTTCCTTTGATGTATTTGGGTTGCCCTATTGGTCATGCCAAGAAACAAAAGGCACATTGCTCTGCTGATAAAACAAAATTCAAAGCAAGCTAATACATGGAAAGGAAAGTTATTGTCTTTGGGGGGAGGTAAAGTTGTTTCAATGAACAGTGTGCTATAGAGTATTCCTATATACCTTTTATATGTCATTAATCCTCTTAAATGTGTGATATATGATATGCATAGAATTTTTTGCTAAATTCTTATGGAATTTCAAGGAGGAGGAAAGATCTACTCATTGAATTGTATGAAATTATATATGTGTATCAAAAAAGAAGAAGGACTGGGATTTAGGTCATTGTTTGATATCTCTAAGACTTAATTTGCTAAGTTATGATGAAAATTCAGGAATACTAATACTATTTGATCTAACTATATGTTGAATAAGTATTACAAGAGATACATACCACAAATAGTTGAATGATCCCACGTATAAAAAAAATATGTTACTGACAAAAAAATTCTTTTATCAAGATATATGGTGGGAATCCAAGAAAGGGCATGTTGGTGTATGGTTTGAAATTGAACACAATTGGGGGCTCTGTATTTTCATATGAATATTAATCATGATCATAGTCAAGTAGATTATGTTAGGCAGTTAGTTAATGAGAATGGATGAGATTAGACAGTATAACATGATAACTTTGATGAGGAAGTTTGCAATCACATTGAAAGTGTCTTGGAAAACATAGTACTTACACATGATATAGATAAATCTTTGTAAATGCCTAGTGGTTCTGGACAATTTAAGGTGGGTACAACATGAATCTTGTGCAAATACAGGAAAGAGCCACTAGAGAATGGATCTAACATATGGATGAAAGAATTGCCTTTTAACGTGTGCTTCCTTTTATAGAGGATGTGTCTTAGAAGAATTTATATTGGGAAAGTGTTGATCATAAGAGGTATTATTGATGATGTAGAGTGTGCTACTATAACAACAATATATAAAAATTCTTTGTACATTTACTTATTGAATGTTATGAATTTAATAAGATTTGAAAATTGTTTAATGAAGCTGCAAGATTACAATTTCAATTAATGCAGATTAATTAAATTTTGGAAGAGTGGTGGAAGGCAGATTATTCTAGTAAGTTAAAGGCTATTTTTAAAGTAGTTCCTGCTTTCTTAATATGGCAAATTTGAAAAAGGAAGAATGTGATTAAATATGGGGAAGTGTGTCCAAACATAGTATGATATTGAAGATTCACAAAAATCTATACTTGCTTATCAAGTTAGATATTCAGATTAATCAAATTTTGGAAGAGTGGTGGAAGGTTGAGTTTTCTAGTAAGTTAAAAGCCTATTTTTTTTAAGTTCATTTTGGGTGTATCCAAAATTATGGTTAAGCAATGTCGTACCGCCATGCTTATCAATGATATGGGCATTTCTCATCTAATGGTTCATGCTCAAAAAATAAAAAAAGAGAAACTTAAGGAAAGATCTAGGGAGATAGAGAAGGAAAGGATCGGTAATGGTAACTTCTCACATTCAAGGTCCGATGGACATGGTCGTTGTAGGTTCCGACAAAGGTTTTCTGATCAAGATTCCTCTAATACTTTTCCTAAGTTCAACAAATATAGGATGTCTAACCCTAATACTCAAGGAGGGAATGATGGTGGATCTGCATTGTCTATTTGTGCTAAGTGTGAGAGGAAGCATGAGGGTAAATGTTTAGCTGGTATGGATGGTTGCTATGGTTGTGGTAAGAGTGGCTATAAGATAAGGGATTGCCCAATGCTTACAGCTAAGGGAAGAGAAGGTAAGCAAGCTCCTCGTAGTGGTTTGGGTTCAAATTCTCGAAAGAAAAATTGATTATATGCATTTCAGACTTGTCTTGAGCAAGAGGATTCTCCCAATGGGGTTACCTGTATGTTGAAAGTCTTTCAACTTCATGTTTATGTTGTACTTGATCAGGGTGCTACCTTGTCTTTTGTGACGCCATATGTGGCTATGAGGTTTGATATTCTTCCGGATGTGTTGTTAGATCAGTTTTCAGTCTCTACTCCTATCGGTGAATCTGTTGCGGCTAAGAGAGTCTATAGAAATTGTTCCATTTCCTTATCTCATAGAGTCACTCGTGTTGATCTTGTAGAGCTTGATATGCTAGATTTTGATGTTATGCTTGGTATTGATTGGTTTCATTCTTGTTATGCTTTTATTAATTGTAGAACCAAAGTGGTCAAGTTTCAATTTCCAAATAAGTCTAACCTAGAGAGGAAAGGCAGAAAATCTATGCCAAAAGGTCGGTTTATTTCTTGCCTTAAATCTAGAAAGGTGATTCTAAGGGTTGAATATACCATCTAGTTAGGGTGAGGGATATAGATTCTGAAACCCCTACACTTGAAGTTTTTCCAGATAATATACCTGGTATTACTCCCAAAAGGGAGATAGACTACGGTATTGACCTTTTCCTAGATACGCAACATATCTTTACTCCTCCTTATCGAATGGCTCCAACAGAACTTAAGGAATTAAAGGAGCAATTGAAAGACTTGTTGGATAAGGATTTCGTCTGAACAAGTATCTGTCGATGGTGTTCTCCGATTTTTTTTGTTAGAAAGAAAGATGGTTCACTTTGTAGGTGTATTGACTATCGCAATTGAACAAGGTTATGATTAAGAACAAATATCCTCTTTCAAGGATAGATGATTTGATCGATCAACTTCAAGGGGCAAGTTACTTCTCTAAGATTGACCTTCGGTCGGGCTATCACCAATTAAGGGTGAAGGAAGATGACATTCTGAAGACGGCTTTTCGAACTCGGTATGGTCATTATAAGTTTTTGATAATGTCGTTTTGTTTTACTAATGCTCCATCGGCATTTATGAACTTGATGAATAGGGTGTTTAGACAATACTTTGATATGTTTGTAATTTTTTTTATAGATGACATATTGATCTATTCAAGGAGTGAAGACAAGCATACCAATCATTTGAGGATTGTGTTGCAAGTTCTCAAGGACCAACAATTCTTTGCAAAGTTTAGCAAATGTGAATTTTGGTTGAGGTCCGTAGCATTTCGTAGTCACATTGTTTCTATTAAGGGTATTGATGTAGATCATAAAAAGACGGATGCAGTCAAGAGTTGTCCTAGACCTCTATCCTCTTCAGATGTTAGAAGCTTTTTGCGTTAAGCCGATTACTATAGAAGGTTTGTTGAAAGGTTTTCTTCAGTTGTCTCTCCATTGACGGCATTGACCCAAAAGTAGGCTAAGTTCATATGGTCGGAGGCATGTGAGAGAAGTTTTCAAGAAAGATAGACTTACTTCCTCTCCGGTGTTGACTTTACCAGAAAGAACTGATGATTTGTGGTTTATTGTGATGCCTCAAGAATTGGGTTAGGAAGCGTCCTTAAAATGGGAAAGTCATTGCCTATGCTTCAAGGAAACTTAAGATTCATGAAAATAATTATCCTAACCATGTCCTTGAACTAGCGGCGGTTGTTTTTTCCGTAAAGATTTGGAGGCATTATTTATATGGTGTTCATGTGGATGTTTTTACCGACCACAAGATTTTACAATATGTGTTCAAACAGAAGGATCTGAAATCTTCACCAAAGAAGGCGACTTGAGTTACTAAAAGATTATGACATGAGTGTTATCTACCACCCCAGTAAGGCAAATGTGGTGGCAGATGCTCTTAGTCAATTATCAATGGGTAGGGTTGCTTATATTGAAGATGATAAAAGAGAATTGGTTCGAGATATTCATAGATTGGACCGATTGAGTGTTTGGTTAGTTGACTCTACAAATGGTGGTGTTATGGTTCAAAATAGTTCAGAATCATCTTTTGTGGCAGAGGTTAAAGCCAAGCAAGGTCTCGATCCAACTGGTTGAATTGAAGGAAGCAGTGCTTAGAAAGTCTGTTGAGGCATTCTCCTAAGGGGGATATGGTGTTCTTCGATATCAGGGTCGTTTGTGTATTCCCAATTTAGATGAATTGAGAGAGAATATCTTATCAAAATCCCATAGTTCTTGATATTCTAGTCACCTAGGAGCCACCAAGATATACGGTGACTTGCGGGAGGTCTATTGGTGGAATGGGATGAAGAATGATATTGCAGAATTTGTGGCTAAGTGTCCAAATTGTCAACAAGTAAAGGTTGAGATTCAAAAGTCGGAAGGTTTATCTCAAGATATTAGCATTCCTACTCGAAAGTGGGAAGATCTAAATATGGACTTCATTGTGGGTTTACCACGCACCCGGCGACAACATGACTCAATTTGGGTTATAGTAGATCGAATGACAAAATCAGCTCATTTCGTTCCCGTCAAAGTTTCTTATTCGGCGAAGGACTATGCTAAGTGCTACTTGAGGTAAATGGTGAGGTTTCATGGAGTGCCCTTGTCCATTATATCCGATCAGGGTACCCAAATCACTTCTCAATTTTGGAAATCTTTCCAAAAGGGTCTTGGTACTAGCGTTAAGCTAAGTATGGTTTTTCATCCTCAAACCGATAGACAAGCGGAGCGTACTATCCAAACTTTGGAAGATATGTTAAGAGCTTATGTAATTGACTTCAAGGGTAATTGGGATGATCATTTGCCTTTGATTGAATTTGTGTATAATAATAGTTATCATTCAAGAATTGGTATGGCTCCATTTGAGGCTCTATATGGTAGGAGGTGTAGATATCTTATAGGTTTGTTTGAAGTGGGTGAAGCTACCTTGATAGGTCTTGAATTGGTACATGAGGCTATGAAGAAAGTTTGGCTTATTAGAAAGAGGTTGAAAACGGATCAAAGTCAACAAAAGTCTTATGCCGATATTAGACTAAGAGATCTTGAGTTTGAGGTAAATGATTGGTCTACTTGAAAATTTCACTCATGAAGGGTGTAATGAGATTTGGGAAGAAAGGGAAGCTTAGTCCCCATTACGTGGGCCCGTATCAGATTTTTAGGTGAATTGGTAAGGTCGCTTATGAGCTTGATTTGTCCAATGAGTTGGCATTGGTTCATCCAGTTTTTCATGTCTCTTTATTGAAGAAATGTGTTGGAGATCCAACATCTGTAGTTCCCTTGGAAGGTTTGGCACTTAACGAGAATCTTTCTTATGAGGAAGTTCTTGTTGATATTTTAGACCAACAAGTCAAGAAGTTGAGAAATAAAGAAGCTGCTTCCGTGAAGGTTCTATGGAGGAATCAATTAGTTCAGAGTGGTACTTTGGAGGCCGAGGCAGATATGATGTCTCGTTATCCTCATCTCTTTCCTTCTATCTCTACTATAGCTTGAGGTATTTAGTTCCTCACGATTTACTCTTTTGGTGTCATGTGTCTTAGATATTCCTATGATTTCCTCATTTATGCATATTCATGAAAAAGTTTGATTTTTAAGAAAATGAGTTAATTGAGTGATATGTACATATTTATGTGCATTTGAGTATGAGTTGGATATATACTTCATGATATGATGTTTTGAATACGCTTTAGCTTGGAGTTGATGTTTCCTCCTCGGATATGTGCATTTTTGTGATTGTATGCATGCTGGGATGTTAGGTTGACTTCCTACCTTTCGTATGATGTTTAGAATCTCATTCGAGGATGAATGTTCCCAAGAAAGAAATATTGTAACACCTCAGAATAAAAAAGGCTAAGGAAGACGCCGAACAGGCAAGACACCAGCCCAAATTTGGGCCATAGGACCCTTCACAGAGCCTTTGATGGGTCGTGAAAGGGATAACAACCCGTTATGGTGCTCCTGAAGGGTTCCTAAAACCTGCCTCTGAAGGTTCCCCTCCCACTAAGACAGTTTGTGGTTAGCATCACAGACCTTTAATGTGGTCGTGAAGAGGGTCAGGACAAAATGGGTTCTCCTCTTGCCACTGTTCAAGAACCACGATGGCCATAATGGCTCGTGGAGTCCTTGGCGGGCTGTAAAGGCCATCATGAAGATGGTCCGTCAGTTTTTATGTCAGGGGCTTGACCCTATCTTTTCCTAATTATTTTAATTCAATATCATGTCATTTTACCCTTAACCCAAAGCCCTATATAAAGGTTTTTACCTCCAAAATCACCAAATTTATTTCATTCTTTCAATTTCCCAAAAGAAGAACAAGTCCTCCCATAAAATATTTCTCTCTAGAAGTTTGAAGAAGAAAGTTAGGGTTTCAAGATCAAGTCTCCTAATCCTCCATTGATTTCAAACTATTTGCATCAAGGTATGGTAGTTTTCATCTATGGAGTTATTTCCACCATAGAGTTCATAAATTCTCCAATTAACAAAGTTAGAATTCCCCTATTGAAGTTAGGATTTTCTTCTATGTTATGGGCTTCTTGCTATTTTGATTCAACTGATTGTTTTATGATTTATTAAGCATGAATTGAGAAAAATTTGTGTTTTTTAAAGATGATTCCCATGAACTCATGCATAACACATGTTTTCTAAGATGCTATAATGTGGGATTCTAGCCATGAAAGAAGTGTTTATGAAGATATGCATGTTCATTATGAAAAGATGAATTTATGATTTAAGATTGCTTTGAGAGTGAAGCATATATGTTGTTGTTGTTGTTGTTGTGAAATGATTTCTCACATATCACTCAATACATGCCTCAATACATGCATGTGAAAGGATTTCTCACATAAGAATTCTTAAGAGTTGAAAGGTTTTCTCAACTAACTTGGAATCAAGTTTAGGAGCTATTCTAAAGAAAGTTAGCTTGGATTGGCTATTTGATGTGCCTTCCATAAAAGATAAGTCAAGTAAAAAATTATGACTATTACGTGGGATTTATGCTTTGCACCGAGAGGATATTGAGATGGAAGCTCTCCCATAGCTAGAGGCCGGGTTTCTAGTAGCAATTTTCTTATCTCATACCTATGTGCCACCATAGGAAGATTGTCGTAGATAGACATTAGCTAGTGGATCCATGTAAGCTAGAAGTTAAGGTTCTTGCCTTGGCAAGTAAGGACACCCCTTTTCGGTGTGAGGCAGACACTAGATTCCATGTTATAGCTCACATGGTCTTATATATCGGGTAAGGTTAATTCCCACGCTAATTAAGAACTAAGGTTACATGAAGAAGTATTTTTCCCAAGTGTTCAAAAGAGAAGTTTTGTTTGCATTTGACCATGTCTATTATGATGTTTTCTAACCTCTTTATTATGGTTTCCACCCAGTCTTTGCATGAGCATGAAAAGGTCTTTTTTAGAATGATTTATATCTCTATGCATTTCTATTATACTTGGTATATTTTTGTACTAACGCATACTCTTGCCTACATTTTTATAAAAATTTAGGGTCTGATGCTCCAGATTTATATCCCCGTGGCTTAGAGTCACCTTGATCATACTTAGTAGTGGTGAGTACTCATGCACCAAGGACCAAACCTTTTATCGCTTTCAGTCTTTACTTTTAGATATTGTACGTGATGTCAGGGTTACATCCCGGTCACTCTTGATGTAATAGATGGCTATTGAGACTATGTAGACTTCTGCTTCATTTTATAAACTGTTTTGATATGAAGTGTATTTTAAAATCTCTTAATTTTCTATTATCTTGTTTATGCATGCTAAGTGGCTTGTGTAGGGCCTCTCAAGGTCCTATACGCCATGTTACACCTAGGGTCTACCTTGGGTCATGACAAGTATATCCGAACATAGTATGATATTGGAGATTCACATAAATTTATACTTGTTTATCAAGTATAGATATTTGTGGTTAAAAGACATCTCAAAGAGTTGACGACTGATTGTGAAGCTTTTAGAAGTATATACACCACCGATTCATACTAAAATTGTTAGATGGTTACGCCCTCCATGGGGTAAATTCAAATATAATACTGATAGTTTAGTAAGATTTGGGACTGGGTCAATGACTTTTTGTATAGGAAATGAAGCAGGGAAGATGATATATTCTGAATCAAGATTGATGGAGAATGTTTCTGTTATTGAAGTAGAAATTAATGATGGATCAATGACTTTTTATATAGAATATTGTTTCTTTGATTATTGAAACAAATTCATTAATGTCTTAATAAGTCATAAATAGAATTTGGGAGGTCCCATTGTTGACATCTCTGGATGTAGGGTACATAAAAGAATTGATGATGAATAAGGAAGTGACGGTGGTGCATACTTATCGAGACGAGAACACATTAGTGGATTTTTTTTACTATCATGCTTTTGATTTTTGCAGGTACACACAAAAAGCAATTCTCTAACATACACGAAATTCCTCAACAAGCACAAATAATAATACAACTCGAAATGGATAATATGCCAAATCTGAGAATATGAAGAATAAAAAATATAGGCTCTATGTTACAGACCTAATAGAGAATGAAAGAACAAAAAAATACAACAAAGGAAACTTAAGTAGAATCTCGATACCTTATTTTTTCAACTGAAAATTTATCTTCTTAAACAGTAGTATCAACTCCATAGGGGTTCAATTTGTTGAGAGGATAAATTAAAAGTTGTAAAATTAAGGAAATGAAACATCAAGACAAGTATATGAGCTAGGTAAGAGGCAATTTCAAGTTCAATTCGAGTTCTTTTTCGTTTAGGGGAGAGTTGTACAATCACATACCTTTTTAGCCAACATAGATCTACTTCAATCATGTTAAAGAATTCTTCATTGGTGTTGAATCATAATGTTAGTGAGAATTTTTTACGTTCAACTGATTACAAGCCAAACATGGATATTGTTTGTAGAGGAAGGTGATCGGAGGTGTGATATTTTATTAAGGAAGACAATATGTCTGCGGTCCATCTTGATTTGTTTACTCATTTGATTTTATGTTGAGGACTTCCGGTGAAGTTGAAGAAGTGTTTTTGATACTCCTGAAGCACTTGTCTTTTTTGTTTTAGTAATTTCAGTCTTTTGGATTTTTCGGGTGCTGGGCCACTTTTGGGCTTGGACATTTGTAAATAGCTCTCTTTTTATTAATAAAAGGCTCAGATCGGCGATTTTAGATTTTTTTTAAAAAAAAACTTGGGATGGACAGTATGGAAAGTAAAACAAAATATCCGAAAACAGGGGGTGAGTTTTTCTCAAAATTAAAGCCTACAATTAAGGTACATGGATTAAGTTGATAAAAGATGAAAAATATCATTAAGTAAAATAATTATTTTAAAAAAAAAAATTATACATGACATAACAAATACTTGAAATCATCATGTGATTCCCTACAAAATTCTTAATTTTTTTAAGTTTTGATTGGACACGAAATTTAAGAAATAAAGTGAAATTTTTGAATGTTGTGATATTATTAACTTAATAATATGCATTCTTTAAATCTTATAATCTTGACTTGTCATGAATTTTATGATTCTTAAACTTACAATACGTAAAACGCTGAAATTGAAAACTTACTAAATATAAAAGAAGATATTTTTTTCAATGTAAACTAAAAATACTAATTTATTTTTGGGAAAAGGGTCAAAAATACCCTTAAACGATGTGAAAGGAACAAAAATGTCTTCCGTTTATAGTTTAGCTCAAAAATGTCCTTATCGTCAATACTTTGGCTCAAAAATGCCCTTGCAGTCAATACTTTGGTCTAGAAATACCCCTATAATTACAAAATGGGTCAAAATGCCCTTTTTCTGAATAAATATGTTATTTTTTTTCTTTTTAAACACATCTTCTTCCTAATTAAAATATTATTAAAGAACACCATTCTTGTTTTCTTTCTTCTAAAATCACTTTAACAAATAAAAATGTAGGAAATATTTTTTTTCTTCTTAATCTCATTTTATCAATTAAAATAGAATAACTACATGTACCCTTTCAACGAATAATATATGTCATATATATAAGATCATAGTATATCCATCATTAATTTATATTTATATAACCATAAATAATGATAATAAACTAAGAAATATTTTCATTTTTTATGTTTTTCTGAATTGAAGTAAGATAAACATTTGCTATTTTTTTTAAAAAAAAAACATTATTAGAAAAAGAATGTATTAAAAAGAAAATAATAATATATTTATTTGGAAAATGACCGTTTTTTATCCATTAGATAACAATAAGGACATTTTGGACCAAACTATTGACGACAAGGGCATTTTTGGACCAAACTACAAACAGAGGGCATTTTTGAACCAAAGTATTGACAGTAAGGACATTTTTTAGCCAAATTATAAACGGATGACATTTTTGTTCCTTTCTCATAGTTTAAGGGAATTTTTCCTTATTTTTTAGGGTTGAACTTTGGTCCAAACATGTTTGGTCATAAATTTACAGAATTCAGATTGAAGTTAAATTTTAAAAATTTGAAAAATAACAATAAAGTATTTCACTTCAAATTTCTCACAAAAAGTAGAAATCAACTCCAATTTATATTCAAGACCATACAAAAAATATTTTTTCTCACTTTAAAGAGTTAAAAAAAATATTTTTTTCAAATTTCACAATAAAACATCACAGTCAACTTCAATTGATTGGATAAAGGGAGTATACATTATGAGGCTTCCCAATGAGCCAGGCCAGCTAAATTTGGAGGTATGGAACGCCCAGCCCATTTACACACATTTACGAGCCACTAGGGTCTGGAAGCTTCCTCAACTTTCCTTTTATAAATTTCTAGCATTTTCTATGCAACTTGTACTTCAAAAAAAAAAACCTCGAAAGTCTTCCAAAATCCAGAATTCACATTTGATTTTATTGAAGAAGAAGAAAGTAGAAAATGGCAGCAAACGATTTAGCTTTGGACTTGGACGAACTTCAGCAGCTTCACAGCATAGCCAAGCGGCCTCGTGTGCTTTCTCTCATTTCCTCTGAGATTCGTAACTTGGAGAAGGTATTTTTTTTGAATTTCACTTATTTATTCTTATTGGTCTTTTACTATTTCCATTTCCACTATTGTTGCTTGTCTGTCTATCTGTATTTTTCAGTTAGTAGTTTTTTCCCCTTCAAGTTGGGTATAGTAAGCTAAATTGGAGTAATTCAATTACTAGGTTGAAATGGTACTAGTTTAGCATGATTCATTTTCGATATAATACATAAATATGTCCTTTTAACTTGGTCTCATTTCACATTTATGCTCTTCGATTATATAAGTAATACTTAAATTTGTAGAAAATTGAATAAACATACACATCTTATGTGGCATCCTACATGCCAATTTATGTCCTTGGTGTCTTACGTGTATTATATCACATAGAACTCATGTGTCTGCTTGTTCAATTTTGTACAAATTTTAGTGCCTACTTATACAGAACCAAAGTTGGAGGGTGTAAATGTGAAGTGATGTCAAGTTAAAAGGACACATTTATGTATTATGCCTTCATTTTAGCCATCTGTTTTTACGATATTTTGATTATTGCACTATTTTGTTGTTATTACTGTTTCTGTAGTTGCTGCATTATTTTCTTCATTGTCATTTTTTCTTTTCATATTTACTCTGATTTGTTATTACTCGAGCTGAGGGTCTTTCTTAAACACTACCTCCATGAAGTAGTGGTAAGGCTGGTGTACATTTTACACTCTCCAGAACTCACAAGTGGGAATTCACTGGTATGTTGTTGTTGCTGTTGTTGTCTCCTGATTCATTTCATTTCAGGAGGAACTATTGTGTAGAAAACTATAGGTTTTGATTTTTGGGTAAGGGTAAGGTTTGTAAGTCTCACTTGATGGCTCCCTTCAATAAAATGAGATGGGGTTTGGGAAATTATTATAGCATGGATGTTCTTGAAGTCCTCTGAAAGCTGTATCAAGGAATCCGTATGTGCTTCTTGTTGTTAGTGGTTTAATTTGTGTGACTTTTAGATGATTTAGTGATTGTAGAATGTGTTCTTGTAATACAAGTGGATGAAGCAGCTGTGATTGCATCAGGTGGCTGTTTTAGTCTTTTAGAAGTTAATGGTTCTTGTCTAGTATCTTGAAATGAATACTAAGTAGGGGCAAAATCATCCCAAACCCTCCTATCAGTCCGGTATTTCAACTGGTTGGATAATGACTAGTTTGTTGATTTGACCTAAGAGATCGAACCCAAAATGACCCATCAAGCAGTCGCGTCAAAACTGGGGTCTAACTAGTATAACCAGCTGGGTCAAAATGTAATCCAACTTGATTTTTAGTTTACAACGCCTAATTTGCTTTCGAATTCGTGATGACATGTGATGCTTAGAAGTGTATTTGATTTGTTTTTATCGTAATTGTTAACAGTATGTTCTATCGAATGTGTTAAACTTAAGCTTTGACATAACATTCTCTTTTAGCTGCATATATCTACTCTATAGCCTAAATATTGAACAGCATCAATATTTTAGATATAGAAAACTTAGAAGCTTATTGTTCCGTGAGACTTGGTTGAAACATTTCTATTGTAGTCCAGCAATGAAAACAAAAAGAATTTGAAGTATCATTTTACTTTATGAGTTCCTTACTCCCTTAGACAATAAACAATTACTAGTACATATTGATTTTTTTACTAGTAAAATTGCTATGATATTCTAACTACTCACTTTTATGTAATCGTTTTTTTATTTTCATGATATTTTTATATTCTTAGACATTTCGTGGAGTATTTAATTCAAAACCATTTCACCTCTAATAATTTTGAAATCCCAAACCTATTGCTAAGCATGATGACTCTAGTTGTGTAAAACTTCTCTGGTGATTATGTAAGGTAACAAGATGCACAGCTGCAAAATACAATTTCAGGAGATACTGGTTGATCGTTATTTTCATTTTTTGATTCTTTATGAGGTTATATTTATTCGATAAATGGGTGAGGGATACATGAATGAGATTAGAAAATTGTACTGTTACAAGTCTACCTGCATCATATCCAAGTTTTTGCTGTTTCTTATCAAATTAGATATTAAGATTATGACAAATGAGGCAATAGCGCATTTAATTTGACATGAAACATCCTTCTTGAATCATGTTATACAGAAAAGAGTTTAGCAGCTCTTTTCAATCTGTTCTTAGTGCAAGGTATTCTGCAAACAAGTTTGACATTTGTACAATGATATTTCAAGTCTTAACGTCTCTTCTGTTCTGCAGCTGTCAAAAGATGGTGCTTCAGTGCCATCGTCGCAGATACCAGCTCCAGTTTTAACTGCAGCAAAGGTGATCCATAACCCATCACTGAACTATGTCTCTGTTTCATCCTTCAGTTGGGATCAGGAGAATGACAAAGTGAAGGTACGATATCTTCAGTCAGAGTTATAAGATTGAACCCCCTGTATCCATTTAAATGTGTGAGATACTTGCTTAACCATTGCAAAGGGTTTTCACTTCAATGATAAAATTCCAATCAGTTCTCTACCATTTCGGAATATTTGAACTCTTGCAACGCATTCATTGATTTTACTCTGTCTCTTGTCTGATGGCTTATTTTTCTCTTATGTAGATTTATTTATCATTGGAAGGAGTAGATCAGGAGAAAATGGAGACAGATTTCAAGCCTTTATCTTTTGATGCCAAGTTTCATGATGTACATGGAAAGAACTATCGCTTCTCCTTGCCGAAATTGAACAAAGAGATTGTACCTGAGAAATGTAAGGTTCTCGTGAAACCCACAAGGGTTGTCATCACCTTGTTCAAAGACTCCAAAGGGAACTGGCTGGATTTGCATTACAAAGAGGACAAGGTTATTAACAGTTCCATGGGATTCATTTTTCACATTTTGATTATGCTTTTTGTTTAATAACCATGTCATGCTTGTTTTCCTGCAGCTCAAGCCTAGTTTGGACAAAGAAAAAGACCCCATGGCAGGAATTATGGATATGATGAAGGTATGAGCTCGTTCACAGTATTTGATTTGTGGACTTCTCACTTCTTTGGAGTTCCTTTCTTTATTTCAATGTGTGTGTGATGAGTGATGTTTCATTTTGCAGAACATGTATGAGGACGGTGATGAGGAAATGAAGAAGACGATTGCAAAAGCCTGGACTGATGCTAGATCTGGCAAGGCATCTGATCCATTGAAACGCTACACCTGAAGGTTGAAATAGGTCTGTTAACAGATTTTAGGGCTTATTCTGGGTGAGCAGTTGCAGGCTGTATTCTGTTACGGTTTGATTAGCTTGTAAAACTGGATAATCAAGGATTTCTATGAGAAATTTCACAGCATGTTGCTTGGGTGGTTCTTCTTTGAGCCTTAGTTTGGTATATATCTGTTGGAATCGCATTCAACAATGAAGCTTATCAAAACAAGGTACTCCAGTCTAATAATATTTTCATTTTTAATGCATAAAAGACGAAACACATTAGGAAAGAGCAAAAGCAACTTTAATTTCACCCAACTTTAAAATTGTGGGTTCGGGTCACCAACAGAAATCAAAGGAGGAGGAGTAGAATCCAGATGCTCAGATGGATTCGAGTCTGGATCCGGGTTAGGATTTAAAGGAGCACGTATGTTGTTGTCTTGATCATCCGGTCGTAATCCGGATGAAGGTTGTGATCAATGGCATCACAACCCTTTTCAAGGCAAGACTTACAGGCAATTTCTATGGTAATCCAACCTAAGATTACTCCGCCTATTGCTATCAATACCGTCATAACTGCCCCCATTGCTTGACTCTCTAAAAGAACTTTGCAAGTGAAATTGTGAATTCAGGAATGGAGGAGAATTTGCCAGTTGAGTATTTTGTAAGATTTCCCCAACTGTTTGAGAAAATGATTTTTCGGTTCTTTAATAAACAATTTACGCATATGGTTAGGGAGTTTTCTGATGTATTCCCTATTTAATTTGCCTAATATTCCACCTCACCTAGACATTTTGATGTTGATTTAATACATGGTACTCAATCCAAGTTTTTTCCGCCATTAGTATTGATTTAATACCAGATACTCAATCCATTGGTATTCCACCATATAGGATGATACCTATTGATTTGAAGGAATTGACAAAAACAATTGCAAGATCTGTTGTGCAAAAGGTTCATTAGACCGAGGCAAGCCTCGAGTGCTCTTGTCTTGTTTGTGAAAAAGAAGGATGACATCAATGTATGTGCATTGATTATAGACAATTAAACAAGGTTACTGTCATGAACAAGTATCTTTTGCCTCGTTAATCCATTTGATCAACTGTAGGGTGCCACAGTCTTTTCAAATGTGGATGTAAGGTTGGTGTATCACCGGCGGAAGATTAAAGCCCAATTTTCAAGATGATTTTCAGGATTCAATATATGAGCACTATGAGTTTCTTGTCATATCATTATGTTGGACAAACTCACGGGCAAATTTTATTGATGTGATGAACTGTGTGCTCAAATTGTATTTATATTCCTTCGACATTATTGTTACTGATAAAATTCTTATATATTCCTATAGTAGGGAACAACGCGAGCAAAATTTAAGAATCGTGCTTCAAATTTTAAAGAATAAGAAATTGTACGCCAAGTTCTCCAAATTTGAGTTTTGGTTTGAATTCAATATTTTTCTTGAATCATGTGGTACCTATCAACGGTATTAGAGTTGATCTAAAAAAGATTAAGATGTTTAGAGTTGGTCTAGACCGGCTACGTCTATGAAGATTTGGAGTTTCTTAGATGTGACAAGTTACTATAGGCAGTTCATAGAAGAATATTTATTTATAGCAACTTTGTTGACTCGTTTAACACAAACGGGTGTACTATTTAGGTAGGAGGATGATTCTGAGGCATACTTTTATAAACTCAAGACTATATTGACAGTGGCGAATTTATGTGTAAAAATTGGGTCACCCGAACCCGTGGTCCTCCGACTAAACTCGATATATTACTTGTATAATTATTAAAGAACATATTAAATAAACACTTGTTGAACCCGTTCTTAAAGTTGCTGGATGGTTCACTGGTTTGACAGCTAGATTTTAACACCAAGGTCCTGAGTTCAATCCCAGCCAGCCACAATTCACTTTTATTTTTTTAGTAACTAATAACACTCGTTTTTTCAAAAAAAAAAAAAACGAAATTCTAAAGCAATGGTGCACCCATTTTCTTGAAATCCTAGATTCGCCTCTGTATATTGACCATAACACCACTATTAACATTGTCAACAAAATATGAGGTATTTTTTGTGTGTTATGATGCTTCACGAGTTGGAAGGGGATATTGTTAAAGCACTATGATCTCCGAATCTACATTAAAGATAATGTGAAGTTTTAATGATTGACAAATTATGTACAAGAAAAAATCCTTATGAAGATGAGACTGAACAATGAAGATTCAAGAACCAAGTCTTCACAGATCTCCAAGAAGAAGTAAAGAAATTCGCAACACTGTCAGAGGAACTTATTAGAGAACCTATTCCTTTGAGTAGAGAAGGAGATTATCCAAGACGGAATATGAAGTTGTTCACGTGTGCGGATTTTTTGAAGGGACTATAATTTGAGAGAATTCAATTCAACAAGAACTAGCAATTTATACAAGAAAAGTAATCATAAAATATGCGCATGAAATTAGCCTCAAATAAGGAGATAAAATATTCCATACACGTGAAGAAGAAAAAAGTCAATTAGCCTCAAATAAGGAGATAAAAAATTCCATACACGTGAAGAAGAAAAAAGTCAAGTCAAATAAGGATTGGAGTTCTTTTTATTTTCCAACAGAACTTAATGATATTAACAACCAAATGGAGGGGGACATAAAGCGTAACCTCCTTTTACATCTTAGGAAAAGAAAGATCCTATCCTATTAAGATTCTGATCTAGAGATCTATACATAACAAAACAATTATACTTGTGCATTTAAACTACAATTGTTAATGCATATAAATAAAAGTATTCAAGGTGGATCAAATTGTCAGGTATTAGTCTTCTTGGCTCTTCTTCGAAAGGTGGAAAAATCCAATTTATTCATCCTACGAAGACCTTTAGTCACTTCTGGAAGATCCACTTCTTGCAAAATAATCTTCGGGTCTTGAATTTGAGTGGCATATTTTGCTAAAGCATCTGCGACTTCACTTGCCTCTCTATAACAGTATTTAACTATTATATTTTTGTGTTTAATTAAGAATTTTATTTCATCAATGATACCTAGAATCCTCCAATGAGGTTTACAAATTCCATTGATCATTTGAACCACTATCGTGGAATCCAACTCAACTTCTAAAGCCTCAAACTGTTGGTTAGAGCACCAAGAAATACCAATTAAAGCCGCTTGAGCGTCACTATAATTGTTAGTGCAGAATTGAGTAGGATATGAGAAGGCCAGAATCATGCTCTTAATTTTGTTTCTAAGAATACCTCCAGCTCCAGCCTTATCTTGATTTTTGATGTAGCTTTCGTCAGTGTAAAGTTTCCAGGTTGTTCCTGATGACTTAATCCTTTTGATCATCTTACTTGTAATCAATGTTTTGAAGTTCTCAACCGTAAGACAAACTCTGCTCCAATTCCAGTTGTAATCTATAAAAAAATGTTTTTTTGCCCAAGGCCACCTTAATCTGAAATCAAGATTGAAAACATATATTAGAAACATAATTTTTTTATTCTCATATTTTTGAGGGTACCTTGCTTTCCAAATTTCCCAGCACACTATCATCGGAGTGACTCGGAGTAGAAATTTATGAATGATATTCTTTGGTTGTTGTCTCCACCACTGCCAGATGATATCCTGTCATGTTAAGTCCCAATAGCCTTGAGATGATGTCCCACGTATGTTTGGCCATTTCACTTCCTGCAAAAACATGGTCAGTGTTTCTTGACAGGCAACCCTGCAACAAGAGCAACTAAGACCTTTATGAATATTAAATATGGATAGAGAAGCATCTAGGGGAAGATTCTTTTTCAAAAGCTTCTACATAAAAAACAGATCTTGAAGGGAATTTCATTCATCCAGATATAGTTAAAAATTGGAGGAGCAACATTTGGAGTTATCACAAGACTTGAGCCAATCCTAAGTTGGATTAAATAGTTGGAAAGCTACTAGTTAATCCTATATATACATCTGACATATCAACATAGCCAATAACATATCATGGTCTTTGCAAAGTGCTAGTACCATAATTCCCTGATTTATTAGGAATTTCACTTGCATTGATGTTCTCAGATTTCTTTAGAGTTAGTCCAATATGCATGACTCTACATTTGTACACATTGTGACCTTATAATTTGACATGTATGCAGTATTTAGGTAAAAAATCATATTGCATCAGTTTTTTTATTGTTAACATCCACGTGAACATGAATACGTAAATTAGCCAAAAGGTGAACAATTAGTACTTTAAATTGACCTAACTAGGCTATGTTCTATTAATCATAGACATATCAAGATATATAAAAGGGTACCTGTAGACATTGAAATTTTGCGGGCTCTACTAGACGTGTTCAATTCAAATTGGGACTCTAAAAGGTGTGTTCAGTTTCAACTAGAATTCTTGGAGGCTACTCAACCTTAAACCTTAGTTTATGCCTATATAAAGGGTACTAAATTCCCTTTAAAGGCATCTCAAAATATCCCATAAACTCTTGGGTATTTTTAAAGATCAAGATATCGACTATTCCACAAAAGTCATGGAATATTCATATAAAGGTTAATTCTAAATCATCCTAATTCGAGAAATATGCTAATAACGACCCTCGAATCATGGAGAAGTCTTAGGAGAGTAAAATCAAGGAAGGAACAGAATTGTACCCGCATATTTATCAATAAAGTTATGTTTCTTCAGATTTTATTTGTGTGGTTTATTTATTTTCCATATGTTTAAAAGTTGTTGCAAACAAATTCGCACGCCCAGTGGGACCAAATTTGCCCTTCATCTCTTCTCTCTTAAATCAAATCTAAAAATCTGAAGTTGCAAATGTGAAAGAATGAGTACTTCAAGCCTCGTCTTTGAGTTTCATCGAGTCTACACTCCGACAAGCCTTGAAGCATGGGGCATTTGTAGACGTTGAAATTTTGCGGACTCTACAAGACGTGTTCAATTCGAATTAGGACTCTAGAAGGTGTGTTCAGTTTCAATTAGGATTCTTGGAGGCTACTCAACCTTAAACCCTAATTTATGCCTATATAAAGGGTACTAAATTTCCTTTAAAGGCATCTAAAAATATCCCATAAACTTTTGGGTATTTTTAAAGATCAAGATCTTGAATATTCCACAAAAGTCATGGAATATTCATATAGAGGTTAAATCTAAATCATCCTACTTCAAAAAATACATCACTAACGTCCCTCGAATCATGGATAAATCTTAGTAGAGTAGAATCAAGGGAGGAACAGAATTGTACCCTCATATTTATCAATAAAGTGTTTAATTCGAATTGGGACTCTAGAAGGTGTGTTCAGTTTCAATTAGAATTTTTGGAGGCTACTCAACCCTGAACCCTTGTTTATGCCTATATAAAGGGTACTAAATTCCCTTTAAAGGCATCTCAAAATATCCCATAAACTTTTGGGTATTTTTAAAGATTAAGATCTTGAATATTCCACAAAAGTCATGGAATATTCCTATAGAGGTTAAATCTAAATCATCCTAGTTCGAGAAATACGTCACTAACATCCCTCGAATCATGGATAAATCTTAGGAGAGTAGAATCAAGGGAGGAACAGAATTGTACCCTCATATTTATCAATAAAGTTATGTTTCTACAGATTTTATTTGTGTGATTTATTTATTTTCTATATGTTTAAAATTTGTTGTAAACAAATTATTTGTAGTCACTTAAAACTTATTAAATATAAATTTATAAAATAATTCGGATTATATTAAATTCATGAATATATTAGTCCAAATAAATATTATGGATTAATATAATTTAGTTAATTATTTAAATATGATAAATATGAATTTAATTAAAGTCCGCTCCATAAAGCACATATATCATGTCACTTAAATCTAATTGGCCGAAACTCCTCTATTTTAAAACTATAAATAGGGGTCTCATAATTCAGAAAAAGAAAAACCAAGAATTCTAACAAACTATAAATAGGGGTCTCATAATTCAGAAAAAGAAAAACCAAGAATTCTAACAAGAAGCTAGAGAAAGTTTGTGGATTAAAAGCCACAAATTTCTCTACAAGCTACAAGTTTAAAAATTCAAGAACTCAAGAGTTCAAGAATTCAAGTTTAAGAATTGAAGAATTCAAGCGTTCAAGTTCAAGAACGATCAAGATCAAGACCACTGGTGTCACGACCCGAGCCTACACCTCAGACGTGACACGACGTACAAGACTCTGAAAAGCCTTATACAAGCCTCATAGCATGTCATCACATAAGATATTAGAAATTGTACGGAATTTAAAACTCTTTTAATCTATACAATCGAGAACGTCATCATTTAAAACAACAGAAGTCTACTAATATCACATGGCCATTTAAAAAAATCTTTGAATCAAAAGTAGGGTCACGGCCCTTTACAATAGAAGTCTAAAAAGATGTTTATTACATTGAAAGACATGAAACATCAAAAGTACTTGTCCTCAAATCCATGAGGACATACCACTAGTCTTGGAAGAACTCAATCCAAGCTTCAACTAGAAGAGCTCAACTCACTTGCCGGAACCTACACTTTGTAGAAAAATAAAAGAAATATGGGTCAGCACATTTAATGTACTAAGTATGATAGCCATGCAAAAACCATGCTTAAAACAGACATTTTATTTGAAAGTCATGTTTAATGCCAATTTTGAGAAAACTTCATGAACATAAGTATAAGAGGCATAAGATACAAGTATAATCAACATACAAGCCATTTCATCACTTTAGAACATAATCAACATGTAAGCCATTTCATCACATTAATGCCTTCACTTTCAGTAACCCCAAGCTATACTTTGTGTAATGTATGAATAGCGTCCCATACCACCATCCACACTAAGTACCACATTAAGGCCACCAAAAGTGAACTTACCATTCTTCATTTTCATCTTTAGACAATACACATAGAGCTTAATATGGAATCCAGTGTCTTGCCCTACACCGTAAAGAGGTGTCCTACTTGCCTAAGGTAGAACTAAGTGTATTTTAGCTTAGGTGGATCCACTAGCTAATGACCTATGTGGGCACATAGTTATGTGATATGAAGATGTTCATTGGAACCCTAACCTAACGTGGGGAGAGTTTCCCTCTTACCATATCCACTCGGTGCTTAGCCTCCATTCCCGTTGAGTAGTTCATTTTCATTAACATTCTTACACTTGAGAGGAGTGCCATAGGCCCATCGACCCAAGGTACATTACTACACATGAAAGGAAAAACCATAAGCCTATCAATCTATGGTACATTATAAAGATAGCTCATTAAATCCTCATGAAAAGAACGCCATAAGCTTATCAATTAAAGGTTCATCATTACATTATTTCATTAACTCTTTAGGAAAGGAATGCCATAAGCCTATTGATTCAAGAGTCATCATTACATTAGTTCATTGGCTCATCATAAAATAAATGTCATAAGCCTATCAATTCATATTCATTAAGTCAAGACACATTCATTACACAAGAAGAGGATGACTAAGCCTACCAATTCAAGGTACTTCAAGCAAGATCACATTCATCAATACAAAGAAAAGGATGTCTTAAGCCTACCAATTCAAGATACATCAATCCACATTACTTTCATTTATACAAGAAGATGATGGCCTAAGCCTACCAATTCAAGATGTAACATTGCATTATAGAAACCCTTCACATTACATTATCATCATTCATGAGTGTTAACTGAGAATAAACTTTCAATCATAACACAATTACATTCTAAACATGATCATAATACTTTCATTGACATCACATACATATACTTCACATCATAATCATACATAGATCCTTCATGAAATTGCCCTCCAAGGTTATGAATCAATCTCAATCCAAACATCTAGAATACTACACTAGATAAGGGAATTAACATGATTCACTAACTAATTCAATATAAACATAAACAATTCAACATACTTTCATGATCAATCAATTCTCAATCATAATTCACAACTTAGGATTTTGGGAGAAACATGGGTTCATAGGAGAAATTCATCATTAATTTAACAATCCATTTATAATTCATCATATATAAAGCTTTGAAAATGTTTTGGAATTAAACACATGCATAGATTGAAAACCGTAGGTTTTGGGGGAATTTTGGAAACTTGAAATTATCTTTTGATAGGGCTCCTTGAATGAAACTTAATCAAGGATAAAGACTACCATACCTTTTAGGGAAGAAACTCCATGAAAATTGAGTGAGAATGGTGAGATCTTGAGCTTGAAAGCTTGATTCCTTCTGGTGGTTTCTAGAGATAAAATATTTGGAGAGGAGAGGTAGTTTCTAATTTGAGTGTTTGGAATAATGAATTGAAAAAGGATTTTTAATACCTTAAAAATCCTTAAAATACTTTAATTAATCAATAATAACCGTCCCCTAACTTAACTAACCTTAAAAGGAATTTACCATTTAACTCTTACCTTGGCCGAGCTTGACAGCTTTTACAGGTGGTGACCTACGGACAGTAGGTGGGGTGACGCCCCGTCCTGCAGGTCCGTTGTTGACACCCAATTTTTGACCCTCCCCGATAAGAATTAACTTTTCAAGCTTCTTAATTTTCAATGACTTTGAATGATTACTTTTACAAAAAATTCAAAAAATAATAATAATAATATTTTTTTAGTTTTGAAGAAATCTTAGTCATTTTTATAATTTTAAAACACTATATATATATATATATATATATATATATATAATTTTGTATATAATTAATACATTTTACGAACATTAAAAAAAATCATTTCAAAAAGAGTTTACTTTTTAAGTGTTGTGTTAATTAGCTCATTTGATATTAGTTTATATATTCAAATTAATTATTTCATAAGTAAGCTAATTAGTTTATAAATTAATTATATTAATTCATCTTATTTAATTATTAGCCAAACTTATCCTAATTAGCTAATTTTGACTACCTTTTAAATCTCTAATTAGCTATAAGTTAAATTCATATGGCTAAAGCTTAAATTCAAATTCTAATCTATTAAATTTTATCCTTAACCCATCTAAGTTTTGGGCACTTTTTTTCATTTTTAGCAGTCCAATTCTCTTATTTCCAATTCCTACAACTCAACCCATTAATGCCTCAAATTTCCAGCCAACATTACACCAAGACCCAATCCAAAAACCCAATTATTCCAACAATACAACATACAACAGCAGCCCACACACCAAACAAATGTGACCCCACCCCTATACCCTTCGTTCTTCTTCTCCAAAAGTTCAACAAAACCCAGTCCACGCGCTGCAAAATGCTGCTCCAGCAAAATAGCGAACCAGACGCGACCAAAATCGCGTGACCCTCGTCCTCTTCCTTATTCGTTAGTACGAGAGTAAGGCCAGGTGTTTCCATCTCCTTCCAAGTTCGTCCTTGGCTCAAATCGGACGACTCTCCTTCCAAATCCGTTGAAATTGGTACTTTGCTAGCCGTTTGAGCCTTATCTCAAAAATAGGAATTCAAAATTCGAATTTGAATTCTCCTAATCCCTCCCATTTCCCCCCTTCAATCAGCCCTAATCTCCTTCTATAAAAGCTTTTTACTTCTTCGTTGTGGGGGGTTGGAAAAAAGTTGGAATCAGTTGGCTTTAGAGAAGAAAAACACAATAAAATTACTGGCTACACATTACCTTAGTCGATCGAATATATATAGAAATAGGTTCCAAACTATACGAATTTGGGAGTTTAGCTTTGGGCTTTTTCTTTCTTGCTTTTTGTTGGAGTCTCACCGGTTGTTACAGGAAGCTCTCCAACTCATGGTTCCCAGTTCCTGCTCAACGAAAGGTAACATCCTCATTATTACTTCTCATTTTCATTCTTGAATGAGGCGTCTAAATGTTAGAATGTTGAGTTTTTTCAACTTACCGTTGATTGCAAGCATTGATAAAAGCTTGTTTATCGATTCAAGTGTCTTTTTGGTTTGTTTTGCTCGAAATCTTAATATTTTCGTAAGGCGTTAAGTTGGTTTCTTCCTATTTTCTTCTTGCTTCATTGTTAATCTTTCCTGGTTGACTATGAACGTTATGGTTCAGTCATTAAGTTCAAAATCATCTTCCACAGGTGATTTCGGTTTTCTGATATATAAGTTGTTTTCTTCTTGTTGTTATTTCGACTAGTGTAAATCATATGAGTTGGTTAATTCATTGCCTTATGACTAATATTGATGTCTGTAGCTAAATTAGTTTCTATTTAATAGTATTTAATTAAATTTTTTTCTCATTCTTCTTTTCTCCATTTTTGATCAAATATTAATATATCACTGCGTAGTGTGACCCATGATTAAATTTGTGCCATCTCTCTGTCTTTTTTTAAAAAAAATTGGGTTGGAATGGATTGTTGTTCGTGATTGAGTCAGCTTAGAATCTAAGCTTCTTATTTTTTTCTTCCGATTTTTAGTTTTGTTAGAGTTTAATCTTTAACGTTACTCAAGGTATAAATTTATTGTCATTGATTTTCTTAATGTATGCAGCATGTTGATTTTTCCTTAGTATAAGATCAATTGCCGGTGGTTTGGGTTGTATGTTATTTGGTTTATGAACTAGTCTACCGAGATGAAAGAACGATTTTATGGCTTAGTTGATTACAATTAATGTGTAAATGAGATTTCACAGAGCATGTGGGTTGATTGAATCATTTTAGGCTTGATTAAAATTGTCTTCTCTTCCGCTTGGAATCTGCCATTTGTTTACTATAATTATCCAATTTATTTATTTATTTTCCTTAGCTTAAGGTGTTAAGGTTTAATTTCCTTCAATACATTTAATGTTTTGGGATTGATTGATCATTGTTAAACTATGGTTTAGAGATTTTTTTATTGAGTAATAATTTTTATTTTCATTTTTTATTGCATGTGAAATCTACCCAAGTCCTCATGCACTCAATCCCCTAGCCTTGCATTTTCATATTGGGCCATAAAGGCCCAATTCTTTTGAGTCAGCCAGCCATCGAAATTGAAAAATAAGTTTTTGGAATTGACGTACAGGTGTTTGGAGCTAATATACGAGATTGTATGCACTAGTATACAACTAGTGTATACAAAAATGGAAATGGGCCTAAAGGCCTTGAAATTCAGCTTGTATTTTATTATTTTTGGGCTTAAGCCCTTTTATTGTAATTATTATTATTTGTTAGTTATTAAGACAGGTACAAGGAGACAAGAATTGGGCCAAAGGCCCAAAGAAAAGCAAATTTCAAAGATTAGTTTAGGACAAGTACTAAATATTGGGTCTTTGGTCCCAAAACAGAAACTGGGCCCAAGTGCTGGCCAGGCGGACAGAACCAGACTTGGGCACAATTTCCCTTCTTCATCTCCTATTTATTTTGATTGTTATCACTTGTTTACTTGTTTGTTTAATTTTAAGATTGTTCCCTAACCAATTCCCCAAAAGATAACTACTTTAAATCGATTACTTTTATTTTCCTAAAAATTGACTAAGTGTTTATTTTCTTACTTGAATTACTTCAAAATATTTTACTTAGATAATATCTCAATATTTCCCTTTTTCCCCCTTAAAATGGTTTTTACTTTCATAATTATTCATTCTCTCAATATTGAATTAAGTCAATTTAGTTTTCAGCCAAATAGTTAATTATCGGAAAACCACGTGTTAGTGGGCATTTCGGGTGCTTTCAAATCCTTCCCGAAAGGCTAATAAGAATCCCAAACCCCTTTAAATATTTTCGATTGATTTCTGTTTTAATCTCTTGAAAAAATCAGTTTTTTTAATCTTCCTTTAAAAATAAATTGACGACTCTGTTGGGGAAACATATTGGGTTCTAACCTTAAAATTAATATGTTTGGCTAATGTTTGTTGTTTATTTGCTTATTTTTTTAACTTTTAGCAATATTAAATTGTTGCATACATAACATGACATATATTCCATCAAACGTCACTTATTTTTGTTTTTACTTAAAGGACTTATGCGGGCCGCAGTCGTTCGTTAACCAAATTGTTCTCGAGCACTTTGACCAATGTAGTTGACTACTGGATAGTCAACGGTCGTTAACTGTTCTAGCCCAAGTAGTCTGCTTGAGTCACTGATCTACTATGAATAAAGCTCACTCTTAGTCAAACTAGTGTAACGTGAAGCCTAATCCCAAAAATTAGTGCATTGGCCTAAGATGATCCAACACCCAAGGCGTGTTGGGCTCATTAGAGAGACCACCTTGAGTTCAAAACGGCCCACGACCTAAATGGACTATCATATTTATGTGTTTAAATTTGAAGGATGTATACATTATTTGACAAACCACTGTCTCTTGGAGTAGAGAGTTTAATAGTTTGTTTGAGTCAAAGAATGATCAAGTTACTAGTCCATCCAAAGACGTTGGCACTCTGAGATGACAAGAAATCAAGAAAGAAGAGGGACTTTCCATGGAAGAATAGTTTAGGATTGTACCCCTACGTGGGACAGATTATTTGTATCCCTTTTTCCCTATTATATATCCTCATTTAGTTTATTTATAAAACTTGTATAAATTTAGGTTTAGGGAGAAATGAAATGTTTCAAATGACGTATACATCTTTCAAATCGTTAGGCCTACCCTTGGCACAAAAGGGTCACATATTTGTTTAGAACGCCTAATATTTGCTTATGTGTTATAACTGCGTATGTAAATATGTTTTTTTATTTGAAGATATTCTAGCTCACTCTTGTTCGAGATTTTTTAGAACCCCTAAGAACAAATATTAAGTCACTATGAAAGTGCGTCCAAATATACTTCGAGTCTTTAGTTATCCAACAAAATTCGAACTTCACTTTCAAATCCTTACTCTCCCATCTTAGAAAAGGTCAACTTTTCATCTCAAGTCAAAAAGGAAGGTCAAACTATGTAAGACCTGAATTCTCCCTCGTGAGATACGTAGGCAACCTTTCAAGGCTCGGTCCTCATTTTGAGAATTTTTTTTCTTTTACAACTCTTGCAAAGAGAATAGAGTTTCATATCAATCAAAAATAAAAAATATGACAATAAAAGATACAATCAACTTTGTCTCTACTTAAGTTGACTTCTAATTCACTAAGCACAAAATCAAATAGACAAAATCATATCTATTTAGTAATGTCTATAAATAAGTGGGCTAGTTTATCTTTAGGTGGAGCAACTCTTATGTGTTTGTGGTCATATGTGCGATATTTTGTATTATTTATCATCTACATAGACTAACACATTTATCTTTTGAGTTATTTTTCTTTCTCAGGAACTTAAAACTGATTTGTGTTGATAAGCTGGTTGAACACCCTTATTTCACAAGATCAAAGGCTCCTAAAAATTCCTTTCCCGATCAAAGTTTGCAAAAAAAAAAAGGTAGTAATGGGTGATAACAATGACGAGGTTGGCCTGACTGATGTTGTAGTGGCTCAGCCTGCTGTCACTGATCAAAACAAATTAATTATGTAGTTGATGTAGCAGATCGTCGAAATGAGGGTCGAAATGCAAAGAAGGCAAGATTTGCCAAATACGATTTTCTCTTTCAATGCTCCAGGAAATGGAAGACTTTCACTCCACTTTCCTCTTCCAAGCGCGGAACAGGTTTGGAACCCACCCTCTAACCCCACTTGAAATCCCCCAATCATAAACCTAACCGCCTCAAATCCCCATCATGCCACCGTCTCCTAACAAGCGCCACTTCCTCCTCAAAACACCAACCTGAAAACTTGTCCTCTCCCTCAAAACCCAAATGTTAGTAGTCTGCAAACCTTTACCTATCACGAAAATCAACATACAAACCCCCAGACTTTCCCCCAAAATTACCAAGTCACTCAAAATACCCAGAATCCCTCAATTGCTCCGCCATTGCCTCAAAAAACTACTTTTCATAGTCCAATTCCAAATGAACCCTATGCCAACAGTTTTGATCTTGATCACTATGAGGAACATGAGAGAGAGTGGAGATCAAATAAACAGGCAATCAAGTTGAATATGAAAAAAGAGATCAGGAAAGCCATGAAGGAACTGCATTATATTCCAGAAGTCAATGGGTTGAGTTATGAGGATCTGTGCATCCATCCGAATTTGGACCTTCTGAAAAGGTTTAAAGTGTTATTTGTCACTTTCGGAGGAACATGTAATACATTGGCGCACCTAAGAGCTTATTGTGACCAACTCGTAGGAGTTGGCAGGAATGAAGCCTTGTTAATGTGAATCTTTAGCCGAAGTTTAAGTGGATAAGCATTGGAATGGTTTACCTCTCATGAGATAAAGCAATGGTCTAGCTGGAATGCATTAGCTAAGGATTTCGTCGAACGGTTCGCCTACAATGTGGAAATCGTTCCTGATCGCTATTCTTTGGAGAGAATTAAGCAGAAATCCACTAAAAGCTATCGTGAATATGTGTATAGATGGAGGAAAAAGGTTGCCCGGGTTCGACCTCCTATGTCTGAGAAAGAGATCGTTGAAATGTTCATACGGATTTAAGAGCTAGAGTATTATGACAAGATAATATTGCTCATTAGAACAAAATTTGCGGAGGTAGTCAAGGTAGGTGAGGCTATCAAAGATGGGACTAAAACTGGAAAGATTTCTCGTGTTGTCGCCCCAATTGAATCTTCACGATTGCTAAAAAAGAAGAGAGAGGATGTGTCTTATATTTCCTGTGCATCTGATGGAAAAGGACACTTCAGAAAATCCTCACCTTGCAAAGGTTATTCTCAAGCTCCACAAAATTCATATCCAACTCGTTATACCCAATCGGGTTATCAAACTCCACCACCGAGTTATCAAATTTTACCTCTTAATTACCAAACTCCACCAGCAAGTTACCAAATTTCATCTCTTGTTTACCAAACCCCACCTCCACATTACCAAAATACTCATTCATATTACCAAACTCCATCAGTTAATTGTTCAAATATCCAATCAAGTTACCAAACTCCACCCCTACACTACGAAAATACCCCTCCTAACTACCAAGCTCCACAATACCCAAATTTCCAAACGTAAACACCAACTCACCAAAATACTCCAAACTACCGTCAAATACCTTCACATCCAGGAAATAATTACTATCCTCATCAACCAAATCTTGAGAAGAAACCTTCTAGAGTCTTTACTCCTTTGGTTGAGAGTCGAACACAACTTTTTGAGAGATTGAAATCAGCTGGCCTGATACAGACAATTGATCCAAAAAATATCAATGTCAACTCCAAGCTTTATGGATCCGATCTTCACTGTGTTTACCATTCAGGAGGTGATAGGCATATTACTAAGGATTGTATCAACTTGAAGCATAAAATTCAAGACTTGATAAATCAAAAGGTTGTTACTCTTCAGACTGCTACTCCTAATATCAATAGGAACCCCATGCCGAATCATGGAGGGATGACTATTAATATGGTTGAAGTTGAAGAAGATTTGAATATGGAGAAAGTCATAATCTCAGTCAACCTTGAAAAGCTTGAGAAAGTTGTAGTCCCTCCAATCAAAATAGAGAAATCCAAATTTGTGATCATGGCACCTCATCAAGCTTTTGCTTTGGTGCCGAAAAAGGGTCAGGACAAGCAGAAGATCAATCAAACATTTCCAAAATCATTGCCTCGCTCATATCAGTATTTTCCAATGCAAAATAGTCTAGGGAAGGAATAAAAAATTTGTTCAAAGAAGGTGATATTGTGCTTCAAGAGATGATTGAGACACCATTCATACTAGACATCGAGTCAAAGGAGGAAATGCCTAATTGGACATCCACTTCGCTATTGATTCCTCGCTCGTCTTGGTAGATATAGATGATTTTCTAAAATTGGTGGTGTTCCGAATGAAGCTCGAGACCCATCCTTTACTCTATTTTTGCCTCGTTATGTTTTAATGTCCCTCCTCATATTTTGAAAAAAAGGCAAAATGATTTATTGTCATGGACAAAATTCTCATTTTCTTATTTCAAATAAAAACCTCCTTTATTGCGAAAATTTTCTTTACTTGATTTATATTTACTATCTGACTGTATCTATCTATGATTTCAGTGAAAATATTTTCGAATCTGTCAATAGCATGTCATGTCACAAGCTGAATGAACAAAATGGGGTAGATGAGGACAAATTTGAGGACTGCAATAAGAAGATCATGGTACCCAAACACCTGGTTGAGGAGTTCAGACAATTCAAAAGTCACGATAAGCCAAATTCAGAAGAGATCAAAATAGTGAATCAAGAACATGATGAATGCGTCAAAGAAATCAAAACTGGTGCCTATCTAACAAAAATACAGGAAAGAGAACTCATCTGTTTGCTTAAAGAACACATCGATACATTTGTTTGATAACATTATGTGGTTGAACATGAACATTGGATCTCACAAGTCATCAATCTACTTAAATGTGTCAAAAGATACAATGTTTGAAGACTCGATTTCTATCTTTTCCCTGTAACCTCCTTTATTTGCTTACAGTCGTTCATGCTTAGAAATTACCTGTTTTTAATGAACTACGTCTGACCTGAATTCTCAAGAATGAGATACGTAGGCGGCCTATGTTGGCCTCGATCACCCCTTTATCTCTTTTTAATATTTCTTCCGCTTGTACTTGAACTACGTTCAACTTGAATTCTAAAGAATGAGATACGTAAGCGGCCTATGTCGGCCTCGATCGATTCCTTGCTTAAAAATTCATATCTCTGTTAATCCTTGAGGGGGAACTATGTTTGACCTAATTTCTGCCTCAACGGGATGCGTAGGCGCCATAACAGTTCGGTCATATCTCCCGTAAGATTTCTATTTTTATTTACGATAGAAATTGGAAAAGAATTTTTGAGAGGGACTCAAAAATTCTCGAGAAGAGAATCTCTCTAATAATTTGAGATTGAAGATACATTGAGAGTTGCAACTGGGACAAAATTTTTGAAAGGGTCTCAAAAATTCTACAAGTCATATATCAACTGTTCGAGATACTCCAAGACATCTAATTGGACAGAGATTTTTAGGATGGCCCCAAAAATTTCTTCAAGCATCACTAAAAGTTTGTAGTAAATTTCAAATATTTCGAGCATGTTAGAAGTTTAAAGCTAACTTCAAATGATCTCTGGCATCGTTAAAGTTTATAGTCAACTGCAGCAATCTCCGACACCTTTAAATTTCAGAGTCAACTACAAAACTTCCCGATTATAATAGATTTTGGGAGAAACATATCAGAAATTTCCCAAGTTTTAAGAATTTTTGAATTCTCTAGAACAAGCTATCGGACACACCAAAGTTTCGAACCAAGGACGTTCATTTAAGCTTGACGTGGCATGACACTTGGCAGTGATCTTTTTCAATTACAATTTTTTGAAAACCTTTTTCTTAATGATTTTATCTATATGTTTCAAATATTTTTGCATAAAATGTCTTGTCTTGTCTATCGAGAAGCAAAAGATTAGAGCGATCAATTGAAGATAGCAAGACAAGGAGCAAGTGATTGAAGAAGTCAACATAGATCTGTTTGTTTAAAAAACTAACAATTTTTCTGTGGATGCAGGTCTATAAGATTGCCTCAAGTTCATCATATTTCTCCATTCAACGAATATGGAAAAGACAAAAGGGCGAGGTGCTCCCCAAAATTGACAACTCTTATGTGGATGTAGGAAAGTCATTGGAATATTTCAGAAGAAAATGAAAGAGTTCATAATACGAGCAACAACACCGTGTTTCAAATTCTCAGCAAAACCTAAGCCACAACGAAAAGAAAGTGTTCAAAATAGGAACAAGTGAAATTATCATTCTCAAACATGTACAAGCATCTTCAATGATATCATATTACATTTTTCATCATCTAGAACGTTTGAAGAATATTCACGAATTTCGTTGATAGCAGATGCGGTAATGTGAACTACCCAGAGGGACATCGTCTCTACCACCCGGATGGACATTCCTAGGTATTATCAAATGAGATAATACTATCACCCAGAGGGACATCATCGTTATTTTATCAATGGAATATCATCATTCTACCGACAGATCTTCATTATCATTATCTTACCAATGGATCAATATTATCCTACCAATGGATCATCAACATTATCCTACCAATGAAACAACAATACCCTATCGACGAATCTTCATCAGCATCAACATCATCATCCTATCGATGGAGCATCATTAATATTATCCTACCAATGGATCAATAGTACTCCACCGACGAATCTTCATCAGCATCAACATCATCATTCTATAGATAAAGCATCATCAACATTATCTTACCAATAGATCAATATTATCATACCGATGAATCTTCATCATCATTCTACTAGCTGATCTTTATTATCATCATCCTATCAATGGATCTTCATCAGTATTATCCTATCAATTGGTCATTGTCAATCATCATTTTATCGATGAAGCATTATCATTCTATCAATGAAATGGCATCATGATCAACATCACTATACCAATAAATTATCATCATCCTCTCAATGAAGCATCATTATCATACCAATGAGCATCAATATCATCATTCTATCAATGGAGCATCATTATCATCCTATCAATGGAGCATCATCATCAACCTATCAATGAAGCATCATCATCATCCTATCAATGAAGCATCAACATCATCATCCTATCAATGAAGCATCACCATCATCCTATCGATGGAGCAGTATCATTCTATCATCATCGTTATCCTATCAATAAAGCATCATTAACCTACCAATGGAGCATCAACATCATCATCCTATCGATGGAGTAGCATCATCATCATCCTATCGAAGGAGCAATATCATCCTACATTATCGTCATCTTACCAATAAAGAACTATCCTAATTATTTTCATTTGAAAGAACATCATCAAGAGAGCCATTAACATATTAAATCAGTCTATATTTTATTATTTCGATATCAATGGAAGAGTACATTCGAAGAATTATATTACAAATATGAGATACAAGTTTTATTAGCCTAATGTCTAAATGAAGGAACTGACGTTAAATGTTCAAGGAGAGCGACTAAGAGTCAACATGGTAAAAGACGCTATCTCTCCATTTGAATTACATTTTTATGCTAATGAGTTTTATCTCAGTCTTTGTCGAGAGCATCCAAGAGGATGAATTCTCAAATCAAATCGCAGGTACAGATGACATCAACAAGGATACAACACAACGTAGAACCTTTTCTTAGCAGCGAACTGGGACATAGTCCGAAAAGGAGTGTCAAACTCTTAGGACGCGAGCAGAGGAGCAACTTCCACCACAATCAAACCACACCCCTATCAGAAGACATGTGGATTTTTCTTTAGGTTTACCGGTTTCAATTTCGCATCCGGAAAAATTTGGTTTTCACCGGAGGCATCTTTTCAATCTGAGTAACAATGCACCATGAGCTTTGAAAATTATGTCCGTGCAAGTCCTTAATTATGGGTGTGAAGCATGTCACATTCATGGTTAAGAGGTTGCAAGCCTCCTATTCATACTGGATTTACTTTGTCGCTTTTCCAGAATCAAAGGTTATCTTGCATAATAGATTTCCTTTTCAACCGATTGAGTTGAACTACAAACAACCTGATTCCAAAGGTTTAAGGGTATATAGGCAGGATCAATGTTGAAAACTCAGTTATATTCCAACATTCACTCTTAAATCTTATTTTTGAGCATTCCGATCTCTTCATAATTTGGTATCAGGATGAATTTTGAATTCTTTCAAAATCATGCGTCGAATCAAGCGTATCGAACAACAAGTGGCCTGAATTCTCATATAGCCTGAGATATGTAAGACACCCACTTCTGAGGTTCGGCCATGATTCCTAAATTCCGTACCAAAATCCCTTTTCGATAAGATGAAGAAGTGGTCAATAAAAATTAGATTCGTCAATTTCATTTTCCTCGGATTTCTTTCATCAATCCAAGTCAAACGAGGGATAGTTGTTAACACCCAATTTTGACCCTCCCCGATAAGAATTAACTTTCAAGCTTTATTAATTTTCAATGATTTGGAATGATTAGTTTTACAAAAAATTCAAAAAATAATAATAATAATATTTTTTTAGTTTTTAGGCAATCTTAGTCATTTTTATAATTTTAAAACACTATATATATTTTTATATAATTTTGTATATAATTACGAACATTAAAAGAAATCATTCCAAAGAGAGTTTACTTTTTAAGTGTTGTGTTAATTAGCTTATTTGATATTAGTTTATATATTTGAATTAATTATTTCATAAGTAAGTTAATTATTTTTATTTCGTTAAGATTAAGAAGATCATAAATTAATTATATTAATTCATCTTATTTAATTATTAGCCAAACTTATCTTAATTACCTAAATTTGACTACCTTTTAAATCTCTAACTAGCTATAATTTATATTCATATGGCTAAAGCTTAAATTTAAATTCTAATCTATTAAATTTTATCCTTAACTCATCTAAGTTTTGGGCCCTTTTTTCATTTTTCAGCAGCCCAATTCTCTTATTTCCAATTCCTACAACTCAGTCCATTAATGCCTACAATTTGCAGCCAACATTACACCAAGACCCAGCCCAAAAACTCAATTATTAAAACAATACAACATACAACAGCAGCCCACACAGCAAACAAACCCTATACCATTCATTCTTCTTCTCCAGAAGTTCAACGAAACCCAGTACACACACAGCAAAACGCAACCAAAGTAAAATAGTGAATTATACGCGACCAAAACCATGTGACCCTCATCCTCTTCTTTATCCATTAGTAAGAGAACAAGGCCAGGTGTCTCCATCTCCTTTCGAGTTCGTCCTTGGCTCGAATCAGACGACTCTTCATCCAAATCCACTGAAATTGGTACTTTGCCAACCGTTTGAGCCTTATCTCAAAAATAGAAATTCAAAATTCAGATTCTCCCAATCCCTCCCATATTCCCCTTTAAATCAGCCCTAATCTTCATCTATAAAAGTCTTTTTCTTCTTCGTTGTGGGGGTTGGAAAAAAGTTGGGAGAGAGTTGGAATCAGTTGGCTTTAGAGAAGAAAAACACAATAAAATTGCTGGCTACACATTGCCTTAGTCGATTGAATATATATAGAATTAGGTTCCAAACTATAAGAATTTGGGAGTTTAGCTTTGGGTTTGTTCTTTCTTGCTTTCTGTTGGAGTCTCACTTGTGGTTACAGGAAGCTCTCCAACTCGTGGTTCCCAATTCCTGCTCATCGAAAGGTAACATCCTCATTATTACTTCTCAGTTTCCTTCTTGAATGAGGCATCTAAATGTTAGAATGTTGAGTTTTTTCGAATTACCGTAGATTACAAAGCATTGATATAAGCTTGTTTGTCGATTCAAGTGTCTTTTTGGTTTGTTTAGCTCAAAATCTTAATATTTATGTAAGGCGTTAAGTTGGTTTCTTCCTATTTTCTTCTTGTTTCAATGTTAATCTTGCTTGGTTGGCTATGAAAGTCGTTGTTCAGTCATTAAGTTCAAAATCATCTTCCATTAGGTGATTTCAGTTTTCTGATTCATAAGTTGTTTTCTTCTTGTTGTTATTTCGACTATTGTAAATCGTATGAGTTGGTTAATTCATTGCCTTATGTTCTAAAGCATGTTAAGACTGATTTTGATGTCTGTAGCTAAATTACTTTATATTTAATAGTATTTTATTTTTTATTTTTTTTCTCATTCTTCTTTTCTCCATTTTTGATCAAGTATTAATATCTCACTGCTTAGTGTGACCCATGATTAAATTTTTACTATCTCTTTGTCTTTTCTTTAAAAAAAATTAATTTGGAATGGATTGTTGTTCGTTGATTGAGTCAGCTTAGAATCTAAGCTTTTTATTTTCTTCTTCTGGTTTTTAGTTTTGTTAGAGTTTAATCTTTATGGTTACTCCAGGTATAAATTTATTGGCATTTATTTTCTTAATGTGTGCAGCATGTTGATTTTTCCTTAGTATAAGATTAATTGTCGGTGGTTTGGGTTGTATGTTATTTGGTTTCTGCACTAGTCTACCGAGATGAAAGAGTAATTTTATGGCTTAGTTGATTACAATTATGTGTAAATGAGATTTTACAGAGCATGTAGATTGATTGAATCATTTTAGGCCTGATTAAAATTTTCTTCTCTTGCGCTTGGAATCTGCCATTTGTTTACTATAATTATCCAATCTATTTATTTATTTTCCTTAGCTTAAGGTGTTGTAATTTCCTTCAATACATTTATTGTTTTGGGATTGGTTGATCATTGTTAAGCTATGGTTTAGAGATATTATTATTAAGTACTAATTTTTATTTTCATTTTTTATTGCATGTGAAATCTGCCCAAGTCCTTATGGACTTTATCCTCTAGCCTTGCATTTTCATTTTGGGCCATAGAGGCCCAATTCTTTTATGTAAGCCAGCCATTGAAATTGAAGAATAAGTTTTTGAAATTGATGTACAGGTGTTTGGAGCTAATATACGAGATTGTATGCACTTGTATATAACTAATGTATATGAAAATGGAAATGGGCGTAAAGGCCTTGAAATTCAGTTTGTATTTTGTTATTTTTGGGCCAAGCCCTTTTATTGTAATTATTTTTATTTGTTAGTTATTAATACAGATACAAAAAGAAAAGAATTTGTCCAAAGGCCCAAAGAAAAGCAAATTTCAAAGATTAGTTTAGGACAGGTACTAAATGTTGGGCCTTTGGTCCAAAAATAGAAATTAGGCCCAAGTGCTGGCCAGGTGGACAGAACCAGACTTGGGCCCAATTTCCTTTTTTCATCTCCTATTTATTTTGATTGTTATCGCTTGTTTACTTGTTTATTTAATTTTGAGGTTGTTTCCTAAACCAATTCCTAAAAGATAATCACTTTAAATTGATTACTTTTATTTTCCTAAAAATTGAATAAGTGTTTATTTTCTTACTTGAATTACTTCGAAATATTTTACTTAGATAATATCTCCCTCTTTCACCCTTAAAATGGTTTTTACTTTCATAATTATTCATTCTCTCAATATTGAATTAAGTCAATTTATTTTTTTGACAGAAAGTTAATTATCGGATAACCGCCTGTTAGCAGACATTTCGAGTGCTTTCAAATCCTTCTCGAAATCCTAATAAGAACCCTGAACCCCTTTAAATATTTTCAATTTATTTTTGTTTTAATCTTTTGAAAAAACCAATTTTCTTAATTTTTCTTTAAAAATTAAGTGTCGACTCTTTAAAACCCGTCCTTTTCTCTTTTAAAATAAAACAGAATGACGACTCAGCTGGGAAAATAGATTACGTTCTAACCCTAAAATTAATATGTTTGGTTAATGTTTGTTATTTATTCGCTTATTTGTTTAATTTTTAGCAATATTAAATAGTTGCATTCATAGGATGACATATATTCCGTCAAACGACACTTATTTTTATTTTTTATTGAAAGGACGATTATGCGAGCCGCAGTCATGCGTTAACTAAATTATTTTCGAGGCACCCTGACAAATGTAATTGACTACTGGATAATCAGCGATCGTTAACTGTTCCAGCCCAAGTAGTCCGCTTGGGTTACTGATCCACTATAAATAAAGATCACTCTTAGTCAAACTAGTGTAAAGTGAAGCCCAATCCCAAAAATTAGTTCATTGGCCTAAGATGACTCAACACCCAAGGCGTGTTGGGCCCATTAGAGAGACCACCTTGAGTTCAAAATGGCTCACGACCTAAATGGACTATCATATTTATGTATTTAAATTTGAATGATGTATACGCCATTTGATAAACCACTGTCTCTTGGGGCAGAGAGTTTAATAGTTTGTTCGAGTCGAGAAATGATCAAGTTACTAGTCCATCAAAAGGCGTTGGCACTCCGAGATGACAAGAAATCAAGAAAGAAGAGGGACCTCCCATGGAAGAATAGTTTCGGATTATACCCCTACGTGGGACTGATTATTTGTATCCCTTTTCCCTATTATGTATCCTCATTTAGTTTATTTATAAAACTCGTATGAATTTGGATTTTGAGGGTAATGGAATGTTTCAAATGACGTATACATTTTTCAAATAGTTAGGCCTACCCTTGGCACAAAAGGGTCACATATCTATTTAGAACACGCAATATTTGCTTATGTGTTATAACTGCGTGTGTGAATATGTTTATTTATTAGGAGATATTCTAGCTCAATCTTGTTCGAGATTTTTTAGAACCCCTAAGCACAAATATTAAGTCACTATCAAAAATGCGTCCAAATATTGTTTGAGTCTTTAGTTTTCCAACAAAATTTGAACTTTGCTTTCAAATCCTTACTCTCCGATCTCAGAAAAGATCAACTTTTCGTCTCAAGTCAAAAAGGAAGGTCAAACTATGTAGGATCTGAATTCTCCCTCGTGAGATACATAGGCAGCCTTTTAAGGCTCGGTCCTCATTTTGAGAAACTTTTATCTTTTCCAACTCTTGCAAAGAGAATAGAGTTTCATAGCAATCGAAAATAAAAAATATGACAATAAAAGATACAATCAACTTTGTCTCGACTTAAGTTAGCGTTTTTGATTCACTAAGCGCAAAATCAAATAGGCAAAATCCTGTCTATTTAGTAATGTCTCTAAATACGTGCGCTAGTTTGTCTCTAAGTGGAGCAACTCTTATGTGTTTGTGGTCATATGTGTGATATTTTGTATTACTTTTCATCTACATAGACTAACACGTTTATCTTTTGAGTTATTTTTCTTTGTCAGGAACTTAGAACTGATTTGTGTGTTTATAAGTTGGTTGAACACCCTTATTTCACAAGATTTAAGGCTCCTAAAGATTCCTTTCCCAATCAAAGTTTGCAAAAAAAAGAAAGGTAGTAATGGGTGATAACAATGACGAGGTTGGTCTAACTGATGTTGTAGTGGCTCAGCCTGTTGTCACTAATCAAAACGAATTAATTATGCAGTTGATGTAGCAGATCGCCGAAATGAGGGTGGAAATGAAAAGATGGCAAGATTTGCCTAATCTAATTTTTGCTTTCAATGCTCAAGGAGATGGAAGACCTTCACTCCACTTTTCTCCTCTAAGCGCGGAACAAGTTTATAACCCACCCTCTAACCCCGCTCGAAATCCCCCAATCATCGACCTAACCGCCTAAAAACCCCATCATGCCTCCGTCTCTTACAAAGCGCCACCTCCTCCTCAAGGTACCAACTCTCAAGCGCCACCTCCTCCTCAAGATACCAACTCTCAAGCGCCACTTCCTCCTTAAAACACCAACCTGCAAACTTGTCCTATCCCTAAAAACCCAAATGTTAGTAGTCTGCAAACCTTGACCCATCACCAAAATAAGCATACAAACCCCAGATTTTCTCCCAAAATTACCAAGTCACTCAAAATACCCAAAATCCCTCAATTGCTCCGCCATTGCTCAAAAAATTACTTTTCAAATTCCAGTTCCAAATGAACACTATGCCAACTGTTCCGAGCTTGATCATTATGAGGAACATGAGAGAGAGTAGAGGTCAAAGGAAGAGGCAACCAAGCTGAATATGAAAAAAGAGATCAGGAAAGCCATGAGGGAGTTGCACTATATTCCCGTAGTCGATGGGTTGGGTTATAGGGATCTGTGCATTCATCCAAATTTGGACCTCCCGGAAGGGTTTAAAGTGCCAAAATTTGACACTTTTGGAGGAAGCTGAAATCCATTAGCGCACCTGAGAGCTTATTATGACTAACTCATAGAAGTTGGTAGGAATGGCAGGAATGAGCTTAATGCGGCTCTTTAGTGGAAGTTTAAGTTGATAAGCGTTGGAATAGTTTACCTCTCATGAGATAAAACAATGGTCTAGCTGGAATGCATTAGCTAAGAATTTCGTCGAACGATTCGCCTACAATGTGGAGATCGTTCATGATTGCTATTCTTTGGAGAGAATTAAGCAGAAATCCACTGAAAGCTATCGTGAATATGCGTATATGTGGAGGAAAGAGGCTGCCCGGGTTCGACCCCCTATGTCTGAGAAAGAGATCGTTGAAGTGTTCATATGCATTCAAGAGCCAGAGTATTATGACAGGATAATATTGCTCATTGGAGCAAAATTTGCGGAGGTAGTCAAGGTAGGTGAAGCTAACAAAGATGGGATTAAAACTTAAAGGATTTCTCGCATTACCGCCCCAACCGAATCTTAAAGATTGCTAAAAAGAAGAGAGAGGATGCGTCTTCTAATTCCTGCGCATCTGATTGAAAAGGGTACTTTAGAAAATCCTTACCTTGCAAAGGTTATCCTCGAGCTCCAAAAAATTCATATCCAGTTCGTTATACCCAATTGGGTTATCCAATTCCACTATCGAGTTACCAAATTCTACCTTTTAATTACCAAACTCCACCAGCAAGTTACCAAATTCCATCTCTTGTTTACCAAACCCCACCTCTACATTATCAAAATACCTATCCATATTACCAAGCTCCATCAGTTAATTGTTCAAATATCCGATCAAGTTACCAAACTCCACCCCCGCACTACCAAAACACCCCTCCTAACTACCAAGCTCCACAATACCCAAATTTCCAAACGCAAACACCAACCCACCAAAATACTCCAAACTACCTTCAAGTACCTTCACATCCAGGAAATAATTACTATCCTCATCAACCAAATCTTGAGAAGAAACCTTCTAGAGTCTTTACTCCTTTGGTTGAGAGTCGAGCACAACTTTTTGAGAAATTGAAATTAGCTGACCTAATACAGATAATTGATCCAAAAAATATCAATGTCAACTCTAAGCTTTATAGATCCGATCTTCACTGTGCTTACCATTCAGGAGGTGACAAGCATATTACTGAGTATTGTATCAACTTGAAGCATAAAATTCAAGACTTGATAGATCAAAAGGTCGTTACTCTTTAGACTGCCACTCCTAATGTCACTAGTAACCCCATGCCGAATCATGGAGGGATGACTATTAATATGGTTGAAGTCGAAGAAGATTTGAATATGGAGAAAGTCATAATCTCAGCCAACCTTGAAAATCTTGAGAAAGTTGTAGTCACTCCAATCAAAACAGATAAATCCAAATTTGTGATCATGGCACCTCAATAAGCTTTTGCTTTGCTGCCAAAAAATGGTCAAGACAAGCAGAAGATCGATCAAGTTTTTCCAAAATCATTGTCTCACTCATAGCAGTCTTTTAAAATGCAAAATGGTCTAAGGGAAGGAATTGAAAATTTGTTCAAAGAAGGTGATATTGTGCTTGAAGAGATGATCGAGACACAAGTCATAGTAAACATCGAGTCAAAGGAGAAAATGTCTAATTGGGCATCCACTTCGCTATTGATTCCTCGCTCGTCTTGGTAGACGTAGATAATTTTTTATGTTATTTCTAAAATTTGTGGTATTCCGAATAAGTCTCGAGACCCATCCTTTACTCTATTTTTGCCTCGCTATGTTTTAATCTCCCTCCTCATATTTTGAAGAAAAAAGGCAAAATGATTTATCGTCATGGACAAAGTTCTCATTTTCTTATTTCAAATGAAAACCTCCTTTATTGCGAAAATTTTCTTTACTTACTTTATATTCACTATCTGACTGTATCTATCTATTATTTCAGTGACAATGTTTTCGAATCTGTCAAAAGCATGTCGTGTCATAAGCTGAATGAACAAAATGGAGTAGATGTGGACGAATTTGAGGACTACAATGAGAAGATCATGGTACCCAAACACCTAGTTGAGGAGTTCAGAAAATTCGAAAGTCACGATAAGCCAAATTCAGAAGAGATCAAAATAGTGAATCAGGAACATGACGAATGCGTCAAAGAAATCAAAATTGGTGCTTATCAGACAAAAATACAGGAAAGAGAACTCATCCATTTTCTTAAATAACACATCGATACATTTGTTTGATGACATTACGTGATTGAGAATGAACATTGGATCTCACAAGTCATCAATCTACTTAAATATGTCAAAACATACAATGTTTGAAGACTCGATTTCTATCTTTTTTTTGTAATCGCCTTTATTTTCGTGTAGTCGTTCATGCTTAAAATTTATCTCTTTTTAATGAATTATATCTGACCTGAATTCTCAAGAATAAGGTACGTAGGCAGCCTATGTCGGCCTCGATCACCCCTTTATTCCTTCTAATATTTTCACCCTTTTGTACTTGAACTACGTTCGACCTGAATTCTCAAGAATGAGATATGTGGGCGGCCTATGTCAGCCTCGGTTGGTTCCTTGCTTGAAAATTCATATCTCTGTTAATCCTTGAGGTGGAATTATGTTTGACTTGATTCCTGCCTCAACGAGATACGTAGGCAACACAACGGCTTGGTCATATCTCCCATAAGATTTCTATTTTTCTTTACGATAGAAACTGGAACAGAATTTTTGAGAGGAATTCAAAAAAATTTGAGAAGAGAATCTCTCCTATAATTTGAGACTGAAGATGCGTTGAGAGTTGCAACTGGGAAAGAATTTTTGAGAAGGTCTCAAAAATTCTACAAGTTATATATCACCTGTTTGAGATATTCCAAGACATCTAACTAGACAGAGATTTTCAGGATGGCCTCAAAAATTTCTTCAAGCATCACTAAAAGTTTGTAGTAAATTTCAAATATTTCGAGCATATTAGAAGTTTAAAGTTAACTTCAAATGATCTCTGGCATCGTTAAAGTTCATAGTCAACTGCAGCAATCTCCGACACCTTTGAATTTTAGAGTCAACTACAAAACTTTCAGATTATAGTAGATTTCGGGAGAACCATGTCAGAATTTTCTCAAGCCTTAATGATTTTTGAATTCTCTAGAACAAGCTATCGTACACACCAAAGTTTCGAACCAGGGATGTTCATTTAAGCTTGACGTGACACGACACTTGGCAGTGACATTTTTCAATTACAACTTTTTGAAAACCTTTTTCTTAAAGATTTTATCTATATGTTTTAAAATACTTTTGCATAAAATGTTTTGTCTTGTATATCGAGAAGTAAGAGATTATAGCGATCAACTAAGGATAGCAAGACAAAGAGCAAGCGATTGAAGAAGTCAACACATATCAGTTTGTTTAAAAAACTAACAATTTTTCTGTGGATGCAGGTCTATAAGATTGCCTCAAGTTCACCATATTTCTCCATTCAACGTATATGAAGAAGTCAAAAGGGGCGAGGTGCTCCCCAAAATTGACAACTCTTTTGTGGATGCAAGAAAGTCATTGGAATTTTTCGAAGGAAAAAGAAAGAGTTCAGAATACAAGCAACAACACCTCGTTCAAATTCCCAGCCAAACTTAAGTAACAATAAAAAACAAAGTGTTCAAAATAGAAACAAGCGAAAGCATCATTCTCAACATGTACAAGCATCTTCAATAACATCAGATTACATTTTTCAGCATCAAGAACATTTGAAGAATATTCATGTATTCTGTTGATATCAGATGCGGTAATGTGAACTATCCAGAGGGACATCGTCTCTACTACCCAGATGGACATTCCTAGAGTATTATCAAATGAGATAATGCCATCACCCAAAGGGACATCATCGTTATTTTATCAATGGAATATCATCATCCTATCGACGGATCTTTATTATCATTATCTTACCAATGGATCAACATTATCCTTCCAATGGATCAGCATTACCCTATCGACAAATTTTCTTCAGCATCAACATCATTATCCTATCGATAGAGCATCATCAACATTATCCTACCAATGGATCAACATTACCCACCGACAAATCTTCATCTGCATCAACATCATCATCCTATCGATGGAGCATCATCAACATTATCCTACTAATAGATCAATAGTATACTATCGACGAAATTTCATTATCCTACAGACGGATCTTTATTATCATCATCCTATCAATGGATCTTCATCAGTATTAGCCTATCAATGGAGCATCAACATCATCATCTTATCAATGGAGCATCATTATCATCTTATCGATAAAGCAACATCATTCTATCATCATCGTCATCTTATCAATGAAGCATCATTATCCTACCAATAGAGCATCAACATCATCATCCTATCGATGGATCAGCATCATCATAGCATCATCATCATCCTATCGTTGGAGCAACATCATCCTATCATTATCGTCATCTTACCAATAAAAATCATTTTCATTATTTTCATTTGCAAGAACGTCATCAAGAGAGCCATCAACATATTACATCAGTATATATTTTATTATTTTGATATTAAAGAAAGAGTATATTTGAAGAATTATATTGCAAATATGAGATACAAGTTTTATTGGCCTAACGTCATAATGAAGGAACTGACGTTAAATGTTCAAGGAGAGCGACTAAGTGTCAACATGGTAAAAGATGCTATCTCTGCATTTGAATTACATTTTTATGCTAATAAGTTTTATCTCAGTCTTTGTCGAGAGCATCCAAAAGGATGAATTCTCAAATCAAACCACAGGTGCGGACGACATCAACAAAGATGCAGCACAACGTGGAACCTTTTCTTAACAGCAAACTGGGACATAGTATGAAGATGAGTGTCAAACTCATAGGACGTGTGCAGAAGAGCAACTTTCACCACAATCAAACCACACCCCTATCATAAGGCATGTGGGTTTTTCTTTAGGTTTAGTGGTTTCAATTTCGCATTCGAAAAAATCGGGTTTTCGCTGGAGGCATCTTTTCAATCTGAGTGACAATGCACCATGAGCTTTGAAAATTATGTCCGTGCAAGTCCTTAATTATGGGTGTGAAGCATACCACATTCATGTCTAAGAGGTTCGAAGCCTCATTTTCATACTCGACTTAGTTTGTCTCTTTTTTCTAGAACCAAAGGTTATCTTTCATAATAGATTTCATTTTCAACCGATTGAGTCGAACAATAAATAGTCTGATTCCTAAGGTTTAAGGATATATACGCGGGCTCAATGTTGAAAACTCAATTATATTCCAACATTCGCCCTTAAATCTTATTCTCGAGCATTTCGATCTCTTCATAATTCGATATCAGGATGAGTTTTGAATTCTTTCAAAATTATGCGTCGAATCAAGCGTATCGGACTACAAGTGGCCTGAATTCTCATATTGCCCGAGATATGTAGGACACCAACTTCTGAGGTTCGGCCAAGATTCCTAAAGTTCGTACCAAAATCCCTTTTCGATAAGATGAAAATGTGGTCAGTCAAAATTAGATTCGTCAATTTCATTTTCCTCGGATTTCTTTCATCAACCCAAGTCAAACGAGGGGCAGTTGTTGACACACAATTTTGATCCTCCCTGATAAGAATTAACTTTCAAGCTTCTCAATTTTCAATGACTTGGAATGATTAGTTTTACAAAAGATTCAAAAAAAATAATATTTTTTTAGTATTGAAGCAATCTTAGTCATTTTTATAATTTTAAAACAATATATATATTTGTATATAATTTTTTATATAATTATTACATTTTACGAACATTAAAAATAATCATTTCAAAAAGAGTTTACTTTTTAAGTGCTATGTTAATTAGCTCATTTGATATTAGTTTATATATTCAAATTAACTATTTCATAAGTAAGGTAATTATTTTTATTTCATTAAAATTAAGAAGCTCGTAAATCAATTATATTAATTCATCTTATTTAATTATTAGCCAAACTTATCCTAATTAACTAAGTTTGACTACCTTTTAAATCTCTAATTGGCTATAATTTAAATTCATATGGCTAAACCTTAAATTCAAATTCTAATCAATGAAATTTTATCCTTAACCCATCTATGTTTTGGGCCCTTTCTTCATTTTTCAACAGCCCAATTCTCTTATTTCCAATTCCTACAACTCAACCCATTAATGCCTCCAATTTCCACCCAACATTACACCAAGACCCAGCCCAAAACCCAATTATTCCAACAATACAACATACAACAACAGCCCACATAGCAAACAAACGTGACCCCACCCCTATACCCTTCGTTCTTCTTCTCCAGAAGTTCAACAAAACCTAGTTTACGCATTGCAAAACGTTGTTCCAGCAAAACAACGAACCAGACGTGACCAAAATCACGTGACCAAAATCAGGTGACCCTCATCCTCTTCCTTATCCGTTAGTACGAGAACAAGGCTAAGTGTCTCCATCTCCTTCCGAGTTTGTCCTTGACTCGAATCGGACGACTCTCCTTCCAAATTCATTGAAATTGGTACTTTGCCTGTCGTTTGAGCCTTATCTCAGAAATAGGAATTCAAAATTCAAATTCAAATTCTCTCAATCCCTCCCGTTTCCCCCCTTAAATCAGCCCTAATCTCCTTCTATAAAAGCCTTTTTCTTATTCGTTGTGGGGGGTTGGAAAAAAATTGGGAAAGAGTTGGAATCAGTTGGCTTTAGAAAAGAAAAACACAATAAAATTACTGGTTACACGTTACCTTAGTCGATCAAATATATATAGAAATAGGTTCCAAACTATAAGAATTTGGGAGTTTAGCTTTGGGTTTTTTCTCTCTTGCTTTCTGTTGGAGTCTCACTGGTGGTTACAGGAAGCTCTCCAACTCGTGGTTCCCAGTTCCTGCTCAACGAATGGTAACATCCTCATTATTACTTCTCATTTTCCTTCTTGAATGAGGCGTCTAAATGTTAGAATGTTGAGTTTTTTCAACTTACCGTTGATTGCAAAGCATTAATATAAGCTTATTTGTCGATTCTAGTATCTTTTTGGTTTGTTTTGCTCGAAATCTTAATATTTCTGTAAGGCATTAAGTTGGTTTCTTCCTATTTTATTCTTGTTTCATTGTTAATCTTGCCTGGTTGGCTATGAAAGTTGTGGTTCAGTCATTAAGTTCGAAATCATCTTCCATAGGTGATTTCAGTTTTCTGATTTATAAGTTGTTTTCTTTTTGTTTTTATTTCGACTAGTGTAAATCGTATGAGTTGGTTAATTCATTACCCTATGCTCTAAAGCATGTTAAGACAGATTTTGATGTCTGTAGCTAAATTAGTTTCTATTTAATACTCCCTCTGTCCCAATTTATGTGACTCACTTTCCTTTTTAGTCAGTTCCAAAAAGATTGACACATTTCTATATAAAGTAACAATTTAACTATAAAATGTCTATTTTACCGTTAATGAAATGATTTACAGCCACACAAATTTCTATCATTCATTTTGGACCACAAGTTTTAAAAGTCTTCCTTTCTTTCTTAAATTCTGTGCCGAGTCAAAGTACCTCATATAAAATGAGAAGGAGGGAGTAGTATTCAATTTTATTTTTATTTGTATTTTTTTCCCATTCTTCTTTTCTCCATTTTTGATCAAGTATTAATATCTCACTGCTTAGTGTGACCCATGATTAAATTTCTGCCATCTCTCTATCTTTTTTTATAAAAAAATTGGTTTGGAATGGATTGTTGTTCGTGATTGAGTCAGCTTAGAATCTAAGCTTCTTATTTTTTCTTTCGATTTTTAGTTTTGTTAGAGTTTAATCTTTAAGGTTACTCGAGGTATAAATTTATTGACATTTATTTTCTTAATGTGTGCAGCATGTTGATTTTTCCTTAGTATAAGATCAATTACCGATGGTTTGGGTTGTATGTTATTTGGTTTCTGCACTAGTCTACTGAGATGAAAGAATGATTTTATGGCTTAGTTGATTATAATTAATGTGTAAATGAGATTTTACAGAGCATGTGGGTTGATTGAATCATTTTAGGCCTATTTAAAATTGTCTTCTCTTCTGCTTGGAATCTGCCATTTGTTTACTATAATTATCCAATTTATTTATTTATTTTCCTTAACTTAAGGTGTTAAGTTGTAATTCCCTTCGACACATTTATTGTTTCGGGGTTGGTTGATCATTGTTAAGCTATGGTTTAGAGATATTATTATTGAGTACTAATTTTTATTTTCAGTTGTTGTTGCATGTAAAATCTGCCCAAGTCCTCATCGACTCTATCCCCTAGCCTTGCATTTTCATATTGGGCCATAGAGGCCCAATTCTTTTGAGTCAGCCAGCCATCGAAATTGAAGAATAAGTTTTTGGAATTGGCGTACAGGTGTTTGGAGCTAATATACGAGATTGTATGCACTAGTATACAACTAGTGTATACGAAAATGGAAATGGGCCTAAAGTCCTTGACATTCAGCTTGTATTTTGTTATTTTTGGGCATAATCCCTTTTATTGTAACTATTATTATTTGTTAGTTATTAAGACAGGTACAGGGAGACAAGAATTGGGCCAAAGGCCCAAAGAAAAGCAAATTTCAAAGATTAGTTTAGGACAGGTACTAAATATTGGGCCTTTGGTCCCAAACCAGAAATTAGGCCCAAGTGCTGGCCAGGCGGACAGAACCAGACTTGGGTCCAATTTCCCTTCTTCATCTCCTATTTATTTTGATTGTTATCGCTTGCTTACTTGTTTGTTTAATTTTAAGGTTGTTCCCTAAACCAATTCCCCAAAAGATGACCACTTTAAATCGATTACTTTTATTTTCCTAAAAATTGAACAAGTGTTTATTTTCTTACTTGAATTACTTCGAAATATTTTACTTAGATAATATCTCAATATTTCCCTTTTTCTCCCTTAAAATGGTTTTAACTTTCATAATTATTCATTCTCTCAATATTGAATTAAGTTAATTTATTTTTCAGCCAAATAGTTAATTATCGGATAACCGCGTCTTAGCGGGCATTTCGGGTGCTTTCAAACCCTTCTCGAAATGCTAATAAGAACTCCGAACCCCTTTAAATATTTTCAATTGATTTCTATTTTAATCTTTTGAAAAACTCAGTTTTCTTAATTTTCCTTTAAAAATTAAGTGGAAACTCTTTAAAACCCGTTGTTTTCTCTTTCTAAATAAAACATCCGTGGTTTGGGTCTGAGGGTCACCATTTGGGGCCTTGACCCACGAAAGCCATCCAAGGGGCGTGGATGGACCTACGGGGGGTAGGTCCCATCCGTAGCTTCCAAAAAATTTGACAGTTTTTTGGTTTTTGGCAGCTTTGGGGGTTAGGCTTTAGGGCCCCCTTCAAGGACCCTTGGTTGGTACGTGGGGATTCGTACCTTGACTTTTAACCCCTAAACTCCTCAACCTAAGCTCGGGACATCACTTTACCACTTTAAACCCCATAACAAACTCAAAAGCAAACTCGTTAGGCTCTAGTTTCACTTACTAGTTTTCCGGGTCATTACAACTGGATTCAAGATCAAGCTCAAAGCCCTTGAATTCAACCAAAAGTCAAGATCAAGATAAAGTTCAAGTCAAGATCAAGATCAAGAACAAGAACGATTAAGATCAAGACCACCGGATTCAAGATCAAGCTCGAAGCCCTTGAATTCAACTAGAAGTCAAGATCAAGATAAAGTTCAAGTCCAAGTTTATCAAAGATTCAAGAACAAGCTCAAGAGCCCTTGAATTTATATTTGAAAATGCAAATTCAGAGGAATCATAGAAATTGTAACACTAGCACTTAAAATAATAAAACGATTATTGCATTATTTTTTGTTCTTGATTATTGCTATCTCAACACCACATTTTTCAGATAGAATACTCTTTTACAAAATAAGTAGGCAATAAGTATATGAATAAATAAACATTTCTAGCAATAACCTAATCAAAACTGACTTTATAGGGATGAAGGTTATATTATATCTACGCTAGAATTTTCATCAGAGGGAGAAGATAATATTTTATTAGTTAATCATATATTTTTCATACTATTTTGATTGTGCATGTGAAAGGAGAGGAAGAGAAAGAGGAATTTTGTGTAAAGTTTGTCGTATGGATTATAATTTAAATATTTTAAAATAATATATAGTTTAGATGACATGGTTTAAATTTTTAATTACATGGTCAAAATTAACCACCTTCATTTGCATTTTATCCTATTTTGTGTTTTCTTTGATTTATGTTTCTCAAAACAAATAACTTTTTCACATGGCTTATATATATTTATATTTTTGTATTATAATATTTTATAACTTATGTCTGGGCATGACTTCAACTTTTAAAGAATTTATACCTCATCAAGTATAAGTTTGATTGTTAAAGAACAAAATTATCAATCCATTTGAAGGGGAATAATTGAAGTTCAATCCATTTAAAAGGAAAAACATGCAATTTTATGATTAAAAACACGTCCTGAACTGTAATTAATGGCCCCAAAGATGTTGCTTGGAATTCAAGGCCCGCATTTTTTTCTTTTTTGAAAATTGAGGGCATGGGAGGGGAAAATGCGGAAGAAATTACAAATTAGAAAATCGAACCCTTACCAACAAAGTGAAAGGTTAGATTGTCAACCAATTAAGCTACAAGACCTCTGCTAGGCCCGCTTCAATTATTGCCTCAAGTTAGGCATGCAAATTCTTATGATAGAGAAATTTTAGAAAATTTTAAATTAACAATCAAGTTTGTATTCAACAAATTAATTGAATAAATACTCAAAATTAAACATTAGTAATAGTTGAAACAAAATTAAACATTAGTAATAGTCCCATCTACTATGATTGCAAAGAATAGCGGGTTCTCGTTAATTGATGCCCACTAAGTTGTAGGCCACATGGGCTTGAGTTGGGCATCACAACTACTAAATTACTCCATAATGTACTCAAAACTATTAGCCTGTTGCATATAACTTATGATTTGGACCATAAGTTAATGAATATCAACTTTATATCATTTTCACATGCCTATAAAGAAGGGTTAGTTTTTTTACACAAATACACCTTCTAGCAAATTATTTTTCAGTTAATGGTCATATATATATATATATATAATTGGAGAAAGACCCCTGAAGCACTGGGACGTCAATCATATAACTTGCAGACTTGATATTATTAACCCAGAGTATACGGTTAAAACTGCTTCAATAGAATCCACAAATGAACACCTAAGAGAATTTGAAGATCAAATAAAAGAATTATTAAATTTAGGAGTAATAAGAAGGTCGACTTCAAAACATAGGTCAACCGCAATTATGGTAAGAAATCATAATGAAATACTAAGAGGAAAAGCTAGAATGGTGATAAACTACAAAAGACTTAATGACAATACTAGAATGGATGGATATAAATTGCCAGACAAGTCAAAATTAATAAATCGAATACAAGGAAGAAATTTTTTTAGTAAGTTTGATTGTAAATACGGATATTGGCAAGTCAAAATGCATGAAGATAGCATAGAATGGACAACTTTTACTTGCCCAGAAGGACATTTCAAATGGTTGGTAATGCCCTTCGGTTTAAAAACAGCCCCTCCAATTTTTCGAAAAAAGATGGATAATATATTTAGAGACTATAAAAACTTTATTTTAGTTTATGTAGACGATATCTTAGTATTTAGTAATAATATTAATGAACATCTAGGACATTTACAAACGGTGTTTAAACTGTTCGTAGACAATGGATTTATAATTAGCAAAAAGAAAATGGAATTATGTAAGACTCTTATAAAATTTTTAGGGGTAGAAATTGGAAATGGAAAGATAAAATTACAACCCCATATAGCAAAAAAGGTCCTCGACATGCCTGATAAATTAGACAACACTAAAGACTTACAAAAATTTCTATGAATATTAAATTATGCGCGAAGTTTCATCAAATATCTAGGGAAAGTAGCAGGACCTCTATACTCTAAAGCAGGAATTCATGAGCAAAAAACATTTAATATAGAATACATAAAACTAGTACAAAAACTCAAACAAATGGTTAAAAATATACCAGATTTGGCCCTCCCACTAGAAACCGACTACCCAATAGTCGAAACAGATGGAAGTCTAGAAGGATGGGGAGCAGTATTAAAAACAAAAAACAATAAATATGGAGACAAAAAAAGATGAAAAGATTTGCGCTTATCACAATGGAAAATACAAAGAAAAAGGAAATATGAGTAGCATAGATGCAGAAATTTTAGCAATTATATATGGATTAAATAGTTTTAAATTATACATTATTAATAAACAAGGAATTTTGGTAAGAACTGACTGCGAGGCTATTGTGAAATTCCACCAAAAAATAGAAGGAAAAAATAGTAGTAAAAGAAGATGGTTAAATTTTTTAGACGCTACGTCAATATACAATATATCTTTAAAACATATAAAGGGAAAAGATAATTCCTTAGCAGATCAACTGAGCAGACTTATGAAAACTAATAGTTTGTTTTCAGAATGAGTACAGGCAAAGATAAAGACAAAGCATCCAGTTCAAGTTCAAATGGACCGAAAGACAAAGACTTGTATCTGCAGACTCTATTAGGAAATACTTTATTTCAACCACAGACGAGACCAAATACGACAAGCATGGAAAGAATATATTTTGGGAAACAAAATCTAATTTTCTATCCTCCATCTAATCTAAGTTTCAGGGTAAAACCAAAAACGAAGATAGATAGACCTCAAAGATGCCTAATATACAACCTATGGATAGCATACAACAAGATTCCTAAAGACAACAGTTACTTCATTTCAGTAGTAAATTCATTAAGCCATTATTTTATAGACAAAAAATTCAGATTTTATGTAGTAGTTCAAGGAAGATTGCAAGGAGTATTCCAGACATGGATAGAAGTAATAGACTCAATCAAGGACTTTCCTTCCCCGCTTTTTAAATGATTCAATGATTTGAATGAAGCACTAGACTATGCTAGAGGAACTCTTGGGCCTAATTACTTTATAAGCCCAGCTTTGAGACAAATTTCAAGACCATCTTTGCAATACAACATTCAAAAAGATACAGACAAAATAATTTTCTGCGATCATTGTTCTTCAATGACGGAAGGATTCAAAAGACTAAATCAGACGATCGAGAGACTAGAAACTGAAAAAGGAAAAATGACACAACATATCCACTCATTACAAGAGAGGATAAGGTTTTTACTTGGAAATACCAATCAAACCATACCATTAAAGAGTTCTCCATCTCATTACAACATGGATAAGACGGGTGTACATTCCCCAACGAATGTAGAAAGAGCTATTGTACCAGCTAAAGGTACAGCTAGTCTCGTTCAAATGGTAGCGGGTAAAGACTCATCAAATCCGTTGATGGTTGATACTGAAACGACCCCAAAAATGCCCGAAAATGTGCTTCGAAAACACCTAAAATTGTAATTTCCATATATCTCAAAATCCGTGCATCATTTCGGAAATTCAACTTCATATTCTTATTCAGGGGGTCAAATTGAGTGGGAAATGAGTCTAACCCAAATTTTAGAACAACCGTATCAAAATTCGAAAATCGCAAAAAATGCGATTTTGAGGGTCAACTTTAAAGGGGAATATCTCTCAGCACACAAGGAACTGGAAGGAGCTCAAACTATCAAAATTGAAGCTCTATGAGTTATCTTTCCAACGCAATTTATTTCACCTCATTCCGAGTTAGGATGAAGGAGTTATGACCGTTTTCGTAAAACCTGTCCGGCAGAAAATGCAAATTCCAGTAGCCGAAAACACTGTTCACCCGCCTCATTTTTTTTCTAAGTGTTGGGAGGTTTTTTTTATAAAAAGGGGACATATCCATATTTAGTCATTTAACTTCAAAACATCCAAAAACTCTCTCTAAGCCCTCTCCAAAAATTTCACCAAGATCATCCACCAAATTCAAGAATCTCAAGCTTTAATTCCGGATTCAAAATTCAATCTCAAGCAATTCTCCATTCCAATCTTCATCAAGAATTCTCCAAAGTTGAGGTATGTGGGTTGATTGTGGAAACCTTCCTTTCCACAAGTCCAACCATTTATCCTCTATTTTACTTCAAGTTTATGGGTCCTTATGATCATTTATGAACTCTTGAATTATGGAATTACTACTACACATCCTATTATGGTCTATTTTTGTATATTATCATGAAATGGAATTATTATATGATGTTTATGATTTTCATGCCTCCATGATCAAATTATGAAGGTTGTTATATATGTATATATATATATATATGTATGTTGTTGGTGGGCTGTTTTATATGGATTTTGAAATTGTTTGGACTTAGTACTCTTGAAACACATGATTTTATTTACATGAACAAGTAGCCCACCATATGTTTGATAAAATGTCATTTATAGAATTCTTATGAAATGGAAGGTCCAATGTACGTCCTATGAGTCGGATGATTATATAAGTATTGAAATGATGATGAAATGGATACATATATATGATTTTCTCTATATAGTGTGTGAGTCGACCAAGCCTAGCTCGGGGGTTGTAGGCTCGGGTAACCGTATCAAGGGGTTGGTACCTTGGTTGCCTAGTACGGGGGTAGTAGGCCCGTATAACCATATCGAGGGGTTTGTACCTTGGTCCCTAGCTCGGGGGGTGGTAGGCCCGGGTAACCACATTGAGGGGTTTGTACCTCTTTCGCCTCTCCAAGGGGGTGGTAGGCCTTGGAAATAATATATTGATGGTCACTCACTACACATATACTATGCCCTACTAAATATGATTTTTATATAAGCATCATTATACATATCATCTCATTAATATGTTATTTATCGGGTACGATTATGCATTTTGCCTATAGTGTCCATCCATTGTTGCATTGCATTGCATCCCATATACTTAGTACATTCAAACGTACTAATGCATACTCTATGCCTACATGATGTCACCATGTAGGGACCGAAGCACCGTCTGACCATCCTCCTCCACGTGGCTAATACGATTTCCTATCAAGGTTATTGGTGAGTCCTCCATTCCGGGGACGTTGCTCATGATCTTTTGCTATGTATAAGACCTTTTCCTTTTTAATTATGTATTGACTATGAGGGTGAGCCCGGTAGTTTGTCTCGGCCCCCGCTAAGTATCCATGTTTAGAGGTGGTGTTGGACAAGTTGTATATTATGTTTGAGCTTGACTCATCTATGGTATTTATGTATTATTCTCTTTTTGTCTTGCTCCCTTAGTCCCAATTTCCCCTGATTATGCGTATCGCTTATGGTCATTTTAATTGCTTCCGCGACCAAGGATGTGTAATGATATTCTATGAGGCTTGTTTGGGGTTCCCTCGGGTTCCCCATTCGCCGGTCACGTCTAAGCCCTAGACTTGGGTCGTGACAGATACTTTACCAAAAAGTGTAAGAATTCTGCTAGCAAGTTTCGATACAATAGCAGAGACAAGCAAAAAGACAAAGGGATTCCTTCAAAAAAGAAAAAAAAATAAAAGGATAGAAAAAATAATGAAAAGTTCCCTTTACAAGTTACTCACAAAAAAGACTAAGGAGGTGATACAAGAAAAAATTATACGAGAAAATTCAGAGCCAGATCCAGCAAATTCTGACCACGAAGACATAGAAAGTAAAAGTGATGAAAATGATCTATCGATAGACCAATTTAATCAGCACTACGACCCAAATGAAGACAATGATTCAGGAATGAATTTTGATTCCATAGCGCTACACAACCTGGCTACCTAGAGAAATACGTAAGCAATGATGTCACTACTAGAAGACAAACAAATATGTAAGCAATGACATCACAAGCCATTATGATAAAGAAAACTCTACTACATGTCCACTACTGACTCCACTACATGTCCACTACTAATAAAGACGACTCCACTATCACAAGAAGACAAAGAAGGACCATTCAATTTTGAAAAAAGTTTCACAAAGCCATGTGATGATGGGGCCCAAAGAGCACCCGGCAGGTGAAGAAAGTTTTTTCAGAATTTGAAATCCGAACTTCAAATCCGGATCTATTCCTATAAATAGAACCATTTGCAATAAGAGAAATAGAGAGTGAAGATTAAGGAGAGCATTGAGGAAAGAAGAAAGATTGACTTAGTTCTTGTAAGATTGTAAGAGTTGTAGTTTACATATTCCCTTTCCCTTTCAAAAAAAAAAAAAAGAGTGAGCAAGTGTTTGTGTACAAAGTGTGTGAGTGTTTTAATTTTCAAACAACTGCAAGGTCACCCGGGGACTCCCGAAAGGGAAACCTCATTCCGGCCATTATCATGTAAGTAGTTATAAGTTTTCTAGATCTTCGTAAATTTCTCCCTATATCATGTAGATATTATTATGTACTATTGTGAATGTTTAATATAATGTTTATATTACTATAATGTTCATATAATGTTTAAATTACTCTTAGTAAATGGTTAGTTCCTTATCTTCTTAGTAACCCCAATGGATTAACCTGTAAATACCTAGGGAAGTTGAAAGTCTGCCATGGTTAGGGAACCGAAAGGACTATGTATCTCAGGGTGTGGTTAAAGAAGCAGGTGCTAAGAACATGGGTTAAGGAAAAGAGATGAACACAGTAAAAAAAAAACTAATTTTGGGAGAAATTACATAGATTTAGGGCTTAATCACTACTAAACTAGATAACGGAGCAGGAAGAGGGAGTACTGAGTAGGATTTTACAACATATTTTTACAAACGCAGCTTATTATATTTATACGTAATTTTAACTAGTATCAAAGCAAGAAGGTTTTGGGTACACATAGTGTAAGAATATAAATTAGTCTCAGTTAATACATATAGTATTTTATAATATATGAAAAATCACCCTTTTGCCAACCAATTAAGGTTAAATTATTGGTACTTAAATAGAGAATTACAGACTAAACCTGAGTTGCTAAAAATAAAAGAGGCTTTAAACCTATATCTAGAAATATTAGAAACAATCGACTTAACAGACAGACTCTGTAATCACAGAGGTCTATATTCATCAAATCGACCAACCTTAGTCAACCCAGAGCTATTAAGTGCTTTAAAGTGGGAACTGCATAGTATAGAGAGTAATATCCAACACACAAATAGACGCATAGGAGTCCAAAGGAACTATATTAGTAAATTAATATTACCTTTAGGATAAGCAACTTAGCACTCACCCTAAATACAAGTAATAATATATATGCCATTTAGAATATATAAGAAAAGATTTAGGCCATACGAAAAACAGATTATAGTTAACCAGGAATATCATTAGTATCTATTGAGAATAAGACATAACTATATAGATATATACGATTTTTGGATAGAACAAAGACAGCTATACTTAGAACAATTAAGGTTATTTTCAGATTTATTGACATCTTCACAAATATTGTATATACACTAGGAAATAAAACAGATAGATTTACAAATACCTACTATAGGAGCTAGAGTTTATCACTACATAAAAGAAATTAGAATAGAAACACAAGATTGTAAAAATAGAACCTTATATTTAGCATAATAGGAAGTGTTAAGAGGTTAGAATACTTAGATTTAGAAATAGTTTTAGAAAAGAAATATCGAAGACTAAAATTTGGATCTTTACTTAAGTGCAATTTCACAGAAGGAGACCATATCTTACATAGTGAGAATCAACATTTAAATACTATTATAGATTTAATAATAAATTTAGCAGAACATAGTCAGTTCAAAGACAATAGATTTCTAAAGATAATATAGACTATAGAAAACCTGTAGCATAAACAAAACAAATCATTAGAGAAAATAGAACAAAATTTTGATTTTCTAAAAAATCAACAACTAGATATAATTTCTAAGATACAAACCATAATAGCAAATAAAACAACTGATAACAATCCACTAGAATCAATATATAATCAACTAGAAAACCTTTATAAAGAAACAAAAGAAATTAAGAGAGAATTAGGCAAGCTTAAAGACTTAACCCTTTCATGAACAGTCTCTTTTACAAAGAAGTTCTTAGAAAAACAACACAATTTCAACCTAACCCTGAAGGATTATCATATTATACTCCACCAGGAAAAACATACCTAATAAGTGTAAAACAAAACAATCTAATAATTTTTGTTTTATTAGAATTAAATAAAAACCTAGAAGACCAAATAATTGAAATAAATAAAAATTAGATAGCTTATTAGAAACAAAAGTCCCTACCAAGGAAGATAAGCAAGAAAACGATATACAAGCACTAATAGAATAGCTCAGGAGAACTGAAATCACCCCTCAGAAAGATAGACTTACAAGAAAAGAAAAAGCATGGATATTTTTTCAAATAGGAATAGAAATTCCCAAGAAAGACAAAGGACCAGTTTCTCTCAAGATAGATTAGAAAACAATATGCTAGCTAGAATAATGCATAATTCATCTAGACCAAGTAGTAGTCATCAGTTGGATGAACTAATAGATGTAGATAGGGACATAGAAATATTCAAACAAAATAGATTAAAACTTTTAAATCCACAAGTTCTCTATAATACAGGTTTTTTCTCGTCAACAGCACATCTATACAAACATTATAGAGAAGAACAGTTGATTGTATCAGAAAACGATAGTGAGAGTATAAATCTAATTAGTAAAGAGTCTATGCAAGAAATACAAAAAAGACGAATGAATCTCATGCACATGGGATTAGTTGTAATTGGGCTCAAAGGCTTAACTAGAAAAAAATTGGGTACTAAAGTACTGATTACTTTATTTGATAGCAGATGGTCAGAGTCTAAAAGATCAATAATAGGTTTAACAAAAGTAGACATGAGTAATAATGGAGGAATTTTTTACTGTAGTCCAGATTTTATAATAAATTCAAAAGAATTTGGAAAATACATAAAAATAGGCATACAAATCAAAGGTTACGAAGAAATGAACTGTGGAAACAATCTTTTAGTTTGTGTTGGCTTTATAGGAAAATTAGCCACCAACAGTAGTTCAAGGTTTAAAATAAAGATAGACGATGTTGTAGGTATAATGGGAAATAAAGGAATTAAATTAATGAACCCTTTAAAAATAAACTCAGAAGAATACGCAGGTAGAGAATGGAATTTGGAAAAATTCTGTAAAAAAGAAGTATTACGACCAAACGACCACCTCACATACACTAATACTAAAGGAGAGACATCAATCAGATTCACTGATTATAAATATACAGATAAAAAAAGAAATAGATGAGGAGCTAGAAGATAATGAATCAACCATCAATATGGAAGGTATGAATATTCAAAATATAAATGAAGAAGACTACGAAGTAGACTTATCGATAGCAAAGGCTAAAGAATTACATCAAGAAAATAAAATAACTTTGTTTAAATGTAAAGGTTGTAAATTAGGAAAAATAGATATCTCTACAGTAGAAAAACACTTTAAAGAATGCAACTTTAGAATAGATAATTATGGGTATAGACAAAAAGAAGACACCCAAGAAGCAACCGATGACGAGACAACACGGAGTCTAAAGGAATTAATGGAAACCGCTTCTTCTAGTTCAAGTCCCTTCCAAAAGACAACCCCCATAACACCAGTAGAATATACTATAGGTAATTTACCACGTCACAGGGTATATAGGCAAGACCCGGCAACAGAACCAGAAATGGTTAAACCAATAGGAATAAGAATGCCAATAGAAAGCCCTATCAAGCTTCAAGACGGAGGAGATAGAGGAAAAATATTAAATATAGCGGCTCATGACCCTCAATTATGGAACTCAGTAATAGACGTATGGAAAGGAATAGTGATAGCAGATTACATACATCATTATAGTGAAACAGATGCAGAAACTATGTATAGATACATGCATGGAAACCTTTTTAGGAGAATCAATCAAAGGAGTGTGGGAAGCGTACAAAGTAGCTTACCCTCAAGAATTCCAAGAACTAGTAAATATGGGACCAAACCCGTATAATTTCACTAATAAAATACACAGCCTAATAACAGGAGAAGACCCAAATAGCGGTTTAGTAGTTTTACAAAAGAATGCATTAATAAAACTAGAACAACTTAGTATTACAAATTGGAGCCATATAAAGAATTTTTTAAAAGACTATTTTATGGGCCTCAAGAAAATCCCATATATTCCTAGAGTGTTTGGACAATCAAGAATCAAATTTTGTCATATTTACATCTTCCAAAACGACAATTACTCTTTCACATGAAAAATATTAAAGAATTGACAATTGGGTTGCTGAAAATTCAACAAAAAAGCATGAGTATCGAGAGAAGAAGATAAAGGCAACATTTTTTTTTATGGGGGCCGGATTCATGTATGGAGAGCATTTCAATGGGAGTTCCACCTTTTATGGTCAGCAACGATCTTTTGTTGAAGCTAAGAGAGTCGAAGGGCTAATTACAGTAATAAATGAATAGTTGAGCTATTTTGAATAAGAACTATGATCGAATGGTTAGTTTGTTTAATATTTTTTCTAGAAAAAATTTGAAATTATTAAATGGACAACAGTAGCCGGTCGTTGATATCAAACATCGAATATTACTTTTTGAATTGTAATCTTCTTAATCAAAGGACTATCAGCTTGCTAAAAAAAATATTTTGTATTTTTGAATTGTCAATCTTGTCTTATATAAACTCATTTTCTTAGTAGGTCAATTATGTTTGGTACTTTTGGATTGTCAATATCTTTTAATTGATTTAGCTTTTTCTATCCTTAATTTACGTTCCGCTCGGCAAATTCACTAACAATAAACTACTTAGAACACTAATTAACGAGTACAGATAGTCAAGGGCCAAAAACATTCAGGATAAATGCTCGATGACATTTTATAATACATGTACTTTCTCAATTTATGTAAAAAAAAAATTTGTTCGATTCCAGAAAGAATGTACCTTATTATAATTAAAATCAATTTAATTTTCGCACTTTGCATTTTCAATATTTAGAATTACTTGATTAAATTGAGAGTCTTTATGTGGCAGTTGAATCCGCATCTCCCTTTGCGTTGTCAAATAGAGAAAACGATTTTTATTTTTATCCTTAATGAAATGATTTACAACAATACAAATTTCTAATATTTGTTTTAGACAAGTTTCAAAAGTCCAAGTCCAACGGTATCACATAACATGGGATGAAGGGAGTAATTCTTAAAGGCTTGTTTGGTTGGGGATCAAGTTATCCTGAAATTAATTATTTTGGGATTAGTTATTCCAAGATTTTTATCCAATTCTTAGGGCCCGTTTGACCATGCTATATGGTATCATGATACGGAATCATGATATGGTATCATGATATGAAATCATGAGATGAAATTGAAGTTTTGTTTGGGCATGCTATATGGAATTTTTGTATTGTATATTTTCTCATAAACATAAAAATGTCATAAGTTGTAAAACTATTAAAATAGCCCCAATTGTTTATTCAATCTTATCAAATAAACAAAAATTTATAAAATTGCATAATAAATTATTAAAAAGCTATTTGTTCTCCACTTACGTAATTGTTTCATCTAACTTTAATTTAATTAAAAAAATTGAGCATAAATTGTAGTGTACTAGTCTTTAATATAATCCTCCCACATAATACGGACAATTTTCTCACGTTGAACTTGCATTTCTCGATCATGTGACCGAGAAGACGAACCAACATTGCTACTTTGAGCCATTTGTTAGTCAATATCATCAGCAACTATATTTTCATGCTCATAAACCATAAATATTTCATCACTTTAACAATCGGTTGGTGTGAGTTAAAATGACTATATGTTGGTGAGAATAATAAATTTTATTTCGGTGAGAATAATAAAATTTAAAAAGTAATGATGAGACTATAAACTTTATTTACATATGAAATAAATGGTTAGTAGATATAAATGTGGGGTTGTTTTAACAAAATATAAACTTGTGAATCAATTTTTGTATTAAAAATATCTCAAATCATGCATATAATTCCATATCATAGTTTTTGGAGAATATGGAATCATGAGATGGAATCAACATAAAATCGCATGTCCAAACGCTAACTCCATCTCACGATACCATATCATGATATGGTATCTCATGGTCAAACGCCTACTTAATGTGAGACCAAAATAACACAACAATCCCGGAATAAACTATTCCTTCTATCCCTTTTTACTTGTCCAACTATATATTCCTTTTCACTTATCATTTTGACAAATCAAGAAAGAACAATTTTTTTACTCATTATACCCTCAATTTATTAACATTAAGTTAATGTCTTTGAAAAATGTAGTGAGTAAAGATATTTGGTATCCTATCAATTAATAGGGGTAAAAGAGTAAATTCACTGTAGCAATCAATATTTTCTTAATAGATGTGTCAAATCAAAATTTGGCAAGTAAAAAGGAACAAAGGGAATATCCCGCAATTTTTTTTCCAATTAAATATGTAATAAACTTATCCTAAAACTAACAATCAAGTTTATATTCAACAAATTAATTGAATAAATACTCAAAATAAAACATTAGTAATAGTTCAAACTAAACTAGATGAAGAAATTTACATAATGAAGCTAGTGCACTAACTAAGAAACTATATTTCCATATACTCAGGGGTGAATTTATGTATAAATTTTGGGTCATCGAAACCCGTGGTCATCCGACTAAATTCGATATATTATTTCTATAATTATTAAAGAATATATTAAATTAAAACTTGTGGAACCCGTTCTCAAGATGACTGGATGGTTCCGTGGTACGACTGCAAGATTTCAACACAAAGGTCACAGGTTCAATCCCAGGCAGCCCCAATTTGCTTCAATTTATTTTTATTAACTAGAAACACGTTTTTCATTAAAAAAGAAAAGCTAAATTCTGAAAGTTCTAAAGTCAAAGACTTCAAAAGTTTCCTTCCCATCCACTTTTCAAGTTCCAAGTTCCAACAATATCTTTCTTCTCTCTTCAAATTTGTTTTTTATTTTCCACACAAAGAAAAAGCTTTAAGTCTCCAACTTCAAGTCAAGAATCTAGAGAAATCATCATTGTCAAAGTTTAAGGTAATTTTAGTTTATGATTTCTCTTTTTAATAACAAACTAACAAGATAAAAAAATAAAAAAATATATATATCACTTTAATTTTAGTGATTCCAAATAAAAAAATCTTGTCATTACTTATAATAGGAAATCATCAATAGCTAAAGAATTGATTATCTCAAACTTACAAATTTTGCGAATGTAACTTGTAAAGAATGTGTTTTACATTATATTATCAATTTTGAAGGGTGTGATTCCCTTTTTTTTAATGTGAAATGGGTGTGATTCCCTTATTGTTTTAATGTGAAAGGGGTGTGATTCCCTTTTTTTTTAATGTGAAAGGGGTGTGATTCCTCTTCTTTCTATGAATATGTGATTTCGAATGCAAAAGAGGTATAAGTCCTCTTTTATTTATGAATGTGTGATTTTCTTATTGTTAAATGTGAAAGGGGTGTGATTCCTCTATTTTAGTTAGATTTGCAAAGATTGTGATTCCTCTATTTTATTTGAACTTGCAAGAGTGTGATTCCCTTATTTTGTATTGTGAAAGATATGCGATTCTCTTATTTTATTTTAAATTTGCTAGTTAAATTTGTGACTAAGTTGAATAGTTATTGAATTTGTAGGAACATTTATCCTTGAATATCTAAATGGATAATTTATTGATTAAGCAACCACGTTCTAGTAGCGGTCCATCTGTTAGTTCACATGTAGCTCCAAAAGCTCAAAGAGAAATAGTTACACCTTCTTCTTCAAATGTTGATTGTATTCTTGGGGTTGGATCTCTCAAACGGGATCCCGGAGAAAGAAAACCCATCTTTGAATATGAGCATAATTATATTCGAGATGTTGTGAGGAGACATTATATTTTGATGGGGCCTTATCAACCAAAACTTTGTGTATATCCTAAAACAACATTTGTTTAATGCTCCAAATTCTGCTTGGTTGGAATATAGCATAGATGATGATGCTATATTTTGTTTGTGTTGTTATCTCTTCAAGAATGAATTTGAAAGTCGTGGTAATGTGGGAAAATCATTTACACAAGATGGTTTTAAGAATTGAAACCATGGTCCAAAAAGAATTCGATTGCATGTTGGTGAGGTGAATAGTATTCATAACAAATGTTTGAATAAGATGCTTGATTTTGCGAATCAATGTCAATCAATTCAATCTTCTCTTCACAAGCAAAGTGAAAAAATAAAAAGTGATTATCGAATTCATTTAAATGCCTCAATCGATGTGGTAAGGTTTCTCCTAAGAAATGGATTGCCATTTCGTGGTCATAATGAGAGTGAAGATTCCGATTACAACGGTCTTTTTCTTGAACTTTTGAAATTTCATGGGGTTAATCATCCGGATGTGGAAAAGGTGATATTACAACATGCTCCAAAAAATGATATGATGATTTATTCAACAATTCGAAAAGAGATTGTGGATGCTTGTACTAAAGAAACAATTAAAGCTATCATCAAAGACTTGGATGGTGATTATTTTGAAATACTAGTTGATGAATCAAAGGACATTTCACATAAAGAGCAAATGGCACTAGTTTTACGATATGTTAACAAAAATAGAGAGTTGATAGAAAGCTTTTTGGGTATTGTTCATGTGGGTGATACATCCGCAAGATCATTGCAAAAGTAATTTACTCTTTACTTTTGGATCACTTGTTATGCCTATCAAGACTCAATGGACAAGGTTATGATGGAGCTAGTAATATGCAAGGAGAAAAAAATAGCCTAAAGTCTTTGATTTTGCAAGATGCTCCGTCTGCATATTACATTCATTGTTTTGCTCACCAATTGCAATTGATACTTGTGGCTCTCTCTAAAAAACATCCGGATGTGAAAATTTCTTTTATGTTGGCACTAATGTTTTGAATGCTATTGGGACATCTTTTCAACGTAGGGACTTACTTGGACAACACCAAGTTGAGAAGTTGGAAGAATTGCTTAAATTTGGAGATATTCTTACCGGACAAGGATTAAATCAAGAACATGGCCTCCAACGACCGGGTGATACTCGTTGGGGATCCCATTTCAAGACTTTGGAAAATTTCATGATTATATTTTCTTCAATTGCTAATGTGCTTAAAGATATGAAAGAAGATTCTCCACATGATCTTGATAAACTTGCGACAGGTAACCTTTTAGAGATAAAATTGAAGAATTTGAATTTATCTTTGTGTTGCATTTGATGTTCAAGATGTTGCTTCTTACAAATGAATTGAACAAATCTTTACAAAAGAAAGATCAAGATACTGTCAATGCTATGAGATTGCTTAATCTTTCAAAGAGAAGAATACAAACAATGAGAGAGAGTGGTTTGGAGTCTTTGATGGATGAAGTTTCTTCATTTTGTGGTAAACATGATATTTTAGTTTCCGAAATGACTGAACACTATCCAAGATAAAAGCGTAAGAAGTCTGAAATTTCATATTTACATCACTTTCGTGCGGAGGTATTTTATGCAGTTATTGATTTGCAACTTCAGGAGCTCAATAATCGTTTTGATGCTATGACTAGTGACTTACTCCTTGGTATGGCTAGTTTGAATCCGGTTGATTCATTTGCTAATTTTAGTAACAGTAGAATAATGAAGTTGGCCGAATATTATAAAAGTGAGTTTGGTGATAATGAACTTCGAGATATCAGTTATCAGTTTGATAGTTTCATTGTCTATGCTCGAGAGTGTGATAGCAAGTTTCTCAATTTGAAGAGGATTAAAGATCTTGCTACGATGATGGCACAAACAGAATTTGATCAAACTTGGTCTCTTGTTTATTTGCTTGTAAAGTTGGCTTTGATTTTGCTTGTTGCTACGACAAGTGTGGAAAGAGCATTCTCCTCAATGAAGCTCATCAAAAATGATCTACGTAATAGCATTAGTGAAGAATTTTTGAATGGTTGTTTAGTTTGTAAGATAGAGCGGAAGATATTTGAAAATGTAAGTAATGAAGTTATTATAGATCGTTTTCAAAATATGAAGTCTCGTTGAGTACAATTATAAACTGATGATATTTTTTTGTGGTAATGTAATTTTTATGTATTGCTCGCTTAGTTATTGTTATTATAAATTTTTTTATCTTATCTTTAAAGCAATGGTGCACCCGTTTTCTTGAAATCATGGATTCACCTCTGCATATACTCCCTCCGTCCCATATTATAAGTCACCCCTTTCTAAAATTAGCTGGACCACAATATATGTCATTTTATAAAATTTATGCATAAATTACCATATTTTGCCCATTATACCCTTGATTGATTAATTAATTAATCTTGAAAATGTATTTACTTTGACTAACCTAGGAAATCTACAAGTAATTAATTTCATTGGGAGAGTACTTCATTCATTAATTAACTACTTTCTTTATTCACTACTTATTCTATAAAATTTGATTTTCAAAAAAAATATCAACAAACAAATGAAAAATAAAAGATGAAAAAAAATCAAAAAATAATCTTAAAAGTTGAAGCTTCAACAAATTTTATCAAGGAAGATGACATTTCAAAAAGTTCAAAGGATGTAAAAATAGAAGACTCAACCAAAACATGTGAAGGCCAAATTGAGAAAAATCAAGATCCAAATAAAGGAGTTATGCACCATTTAAATAAAAAAAACAAATGATTTGTCGAACTAGAACTAAAATTCATTTGTCGTCTAATTTCATTATCAATAACATCAGATTCAGCAGGAAAATTTAGATCAATTTGAAGTAATGGAATTTGAATATTTTGTGGTGTTGTTATGTTTGCTTTAAGAATTTATATATAAAAATATAAAAAAACATTTTACAAAAAATATATATAGGAAAATTGAGGTGGAAAAACTTGATTTTTAATTTTTTTTGGATCAATTGGTGAAAAAATTTAGCTCCAAAAAGTAAAATATAAATAGCCATCCAAATGCATTTATATTTTCGAAATCTAAAGATTTCATCATTTATTACAAAGTTGTCATAAACAAACATTAAATAAGGGCATAAGGGTAAGATTACCTTATTTCTTAATGAAAGTGCAAATAGAAAAGGTGACTTATAATATGGGACGGAGGGATTACTATGATTGCAAAGAATAGCGGGTTCTCGTTAATTGATGCCCACTTAGTTTTAGGCCACATGGGCTTGAGTTGGCCTATAATCTAGGGGCGTTCACGGGTCGGTTTGAATCGGTTATTGGTCAAAATCAAAATCAAATTAATTTAATCAGTTTTAAAACTATCAAAACCAAACCAAACCAAATATAATATACATTTATCGGTTTGATAGTTATCGGTTTCGGTTTGGTTTGGTTTGGTTATTCGGTTATTAACCATACATAAAAGTAAAAGAAACAATTCATTCAAAATGTGAAAAAAGTGAACAATCCATTCAAAACGAAAAATAGTTAGAATGACTTAAATTACTGAACTTTTGATCACTAAATTTACTATCAATAAAACTTTAAAATTCACTAGATTTGCCTAGAAGAAAGAGACAATAACATTTTCAGTTCCACAAAGAATTGTCATAGACGCTCATATACATGAAATCAATAAGATAAATGTTTTCATCTGGGGCATTTTTGCTTTCAATAAGTAAATTATAATTTTTTTAATGAAAATAAATGTAAGATCTTTAAAGTTGTTTATAAAAACAATATATTAAGTAGGTATATTAATAAAATATATGTATATAATTCATCGATTCGGTTTGGTTATTTCTTCGGTTTTTTCAAATAAAATCATAACCAAACCAAATATTATCGGTTTTCAAAAATCTAAAACCAAACCGAAATAAAATCGGTTTTATTTTATCGATTTGGTTCGATTTTTCGGTTTGGATCGTTTTTTATCCAAACTGTGAACACCCCTACTATAAACTAAAGCATCACAACTACTAAACGACTCCATAATGAACTCAGCGCGCGCGTGTATAATTATGTATAAAAGATGTACATATGTTCATGTACGCAATTATACAATATATATATATATATATATATATATATATATACATACTAGATATAGGACCCCGTGCCAGCACGGGGCCCAATATATATTATTTTTTTATTTTAATTTATGTCATATTATGGAATTTGAGAAATTATTGAAATTTTTATACTATTTAATATATTAAGTTGTTAATTATTGTATTTTTTTAGTACATTTTGAACCTAATTTTTTAATAATATATGTTATTTGCCATGTCCCAATTTATGTGGCATTAATTGATAGATTTGTTGGAGTCGAGAGATTTATTTTGTTAATTATTGTAATTTATAATTTGTTTTTCGTCAATTTCGTCGACTATTTTTTTTATTAATTATTGTAATTTATTGTTTCTTTTTCGTCAATTTCAAACAATATATGTTTATCATATAATCTATTTTATGTGGTACCAATAGAATTTAGAGAGTCAATTAAATTTTTTATATAAGTTTTAAATAATTAAGCTGTTAATTATTGTAATGTATAGTATTACTTATATTATTTTTAAATATATTTAAATATTATATGTTAGGTTTTTTATCCTAATTTATATGGCATTGATAGAATTTAAAGTGTCAAATAATTGTTAATTATTGTAATAGATAATATGGAGTATTTAAGTCATTTATAGTATAGTAATTAATATATAATATGTAGTATTTAAATGTTATATTATGGAATTTGAGAAGTTATTGAAATTTTTATATGACTTAAAAAATATTTTAAATTGTTAGCTATTGTGATTTGTAGACCTTTTTTTTTTTTTTTTTTACATAATTTTGAAAATAATATTTATTACTCGTTTGTACTAATTTATGTGGCACATGCAGAATTTCAAATATTAACCATTTTTTATATGTCTCTTTAATATATTAAGTTGTTAATTATTGTATTTTATAGTACATTTTGAACCTAATTTTTTAATAATATATGTTATTTGCCATGTCCAATTTATGTGGCATTAATTGATAGATTTGTTGGAGTTGAGAGATTTATTTTGTTAATTATTGTAATTTATAGTTTCTTTTTTGTCAATTTCAAACAATATATGTTGTTAATTGATAGATTTTTTGGAGTGGACTATTTTTTTTTTTATTAATTATTGTAATTTATTGTTTCTTTTTCGTCAATTTCAAACAATATATGTTTATCATATAATCTATTTTATGTGGTACCAATAGAATTTAGAGAGTCAATTAAATTTTTTATATAAGTTTTAAATAATTAAGCTGTTAATTATTGTAATGTATAGTATTACTTATATTATTTTTAAATATATTTAAATATTATATGTTAGGTTTTTTATCCTAATTCATATGGCATTGATAGAATTTAAAGTGTCAAATAATTGTTAATTATTGTAATAGATAATATGGAGTATTTAAGTCATTTATAGTATATTAATTAATATATAATATGTAGTATTTAACTGTTATATTATGGAATTTGAGAAGTTATTGAAATTTTTATATGACTTAAAAAATATTTTAAATTGTTAGCTATTGTGATTTGTAGACCTTTTTTTTTTTTTTTTTTTTTTTACATAATTTTGAAAATAATATTTATTACTCGTTTGTTCTAATTTATGTGGCACATGCAGAATTTCAAATATTAACCATTTTTTATATGTCTCTTTAATATATTAAGTTGTTAATTATTGTATTTTATAGTACATTTTGAACCTAATTTTTTAATAATATATGTTATTTGCCATGTCCAATTTATGTGGCATTAATTGATAGATTTGTTGGAGTCGAGAGATTTATTTTGTTAATTATTGTAATTTATAGTTTCTTTTTTGTCAATTTCAAACAATATATGTTGTTAATTGATAGATTTTTTGGAGTGGACTATTTATTTTTATTAATTATTGTAATTTATTGTTTCTTTTTCGTCAATTTCAAACAATATATGTTTATTATATAATCCATTTTATGTGGTACCAATAGAATTTAGAGAGTCAATTAAATTTTTTATATAAGTTTTAAATAAGCTGTTAATTATTGTAATGTATAGTATTACTTATATTATTTTTAAATATATTTAAATATTATATGTTAGGTTTTATATCCTAATTTATATGGCATTGATAGAATTTAAAGTGTCAAATAATTGTTAATTATTGTAATAGATAATATGGAGTATTTAAGTCATTTATAGTATATTAATTAATATATAATATGTAGTATTTAAGTGGAAGGTGGTGGGGCCCACTTACATAGTTTGATAAATATATTGGATATTAGTAGTGATTTATAGTATAGTAATTAATAATATATAATATGTAGTATTTAAGTGGAAGGTGGTGGGGCCCACTTATATATTTTATAAATATATTGGACATTAGTAGTGATCTTATTGAAATATTGATAGTCATTCCTAGACTCTTCTATAATATAGAATATTCAAGTGGCTCCAATGTTTTTTGCTATGTAAAAATATGTATTACTATATAAGAAATATAATTGCAAGTAAATTTAAGTTGGCAAAATATTTTTTTTGCTATTTAAAAATATGTACTACTACTATATAAGAAATACAATTGTAAGTAAATAAGAGTGGGACCAATTTTATTCACATTTCTTATATAGTAATATATGGATAGTCACTGTATTAATTTCACTGCGGCATAACTTATCAAGATCATATATTAGAAATCTGTCATTTGATGTATAAATTGATGGGACTCAAGAAAATCACATATATTCATAGAGTGTCTGGACAATCAAGAATCAAATTTTGTCATATTTGCGTCTTTCAGAATGCCAACTACTTTTTCACATGAAAAAAATAATTAAAGCATTGACAATTGAATTGGTGAAAATTCAGCAATAATTCATATGAGTATCAAGAGAAGCATTTTTTTTATGAGGGATTGATGTATGGAGTGCATTTCAATGGGAGTTCCTAGGGGTGTCAAATGGATGGGTTGGATTGAAATTAGAGATATTAAAATGGATTGAAATATAAATCGGGTTGGGTCTTGACCCGCCCAAATTTACTTTGGGCTCAAATGGGTTGGGTTCAAATGGGATTAAAACGGGTTGGGTCTTGACCCGCCCAATTTGACCCGATTAATCTCAATAGTTTTAACATAATGACATTTAACTTTTATAATCACAATTCGAATTTTCGCTCAAGTTTTTTTTTTTTTTAAAGTAACAAATGGATAGATAAATCTTAAAAGATGTTAAATAGATAATAATTCACACCTTTAATATAGGAACATATCTTAGTAAAGAGTTTTAAAACGGATTTGAAATTGGAGATTGAATTGGGCTCAATTGAGCATTCTCTTAAAATGGGTTAGACTTGAATATGTTGAGGTTGAACCCAATTCAAATTATCTTGAGCCCAATCCTCTGGACGGATTGGACGGGTTACCTATGTTTGGGTTCATTTTTGATACCCCTAGGAGCAATGGCGTAGCCATGCTAGGTTGAGGGTGTCCAGTTACATAATATACACAAGTAAATAATACTTTAAATACTTAAATCAGACGTTTTGGACACCCTTGAAACAATAAAACTTTCTTAGCCTAGTGGTTTCAAACATTAACTTGAAGTCAATGCGCTATGGTTCGATTCCCTTTGGCTGCCTTTTTTTTTTTAACATTTTCAAAAGAGCTCCTAATTAATTTCTTAATTGTAGTTAATAAATATATTATTTTCTAAAATAATTCAAAAAAAAAATAACCTAAAGATTTAGGGGGATAAAAAGCCCAGAAGCCAATTGAATTTTTAATCACTTTTTTTTTTCATTAAAATTTAAATAAAATATAAAAATAATTATTTAATTTAAAGTTAATAAAAATCCTATTTTTTTTCTATAAAGCTATTAAAAGTGAAAAGGCTCCATACAAAATTTCTTTTAATATAACTCATTTGATTTTACTTTTTATTTTTCATGTGTCGTTATTAGTTATCAGAGGTTCGTGCAATCTTGAAGCATACAAGTGATTTCATTCTAAACTGAATTTTCTCTCCTTTTTTCTTTTCTTTTTCCATTCACTACCTATTAAATAAACATGAAAATTAAAGCTAAATATTATGTAGCTTGATTTTAATATTTTTGGTATATTTTTTAATTAAAAAAAATTATCATTAATGTTACGAAGTTTGATTTACAAAATTTAAGTGCACTTATTCGTTAATTTATTTTTATTACCTATAAGATTTTTGAACCCCCTTCGTTAAATTTCTAGCTATGACACTGCCTAGGAGTTGCATTTACTTTTTTGAATTGTATTCTTCTTAATCAAAGGACTATCGGCTTGCTAAAATAAATTATTTTGTATTTTTTATTTGTCAATTTGATAGCTTGTCTTCTATAAAATCATTTTCTTTAGTAGGTCAAAAGTATGCTTGGTACTTTTGGATTGTCAATATATTTTCATTGATTTATCTTTTTCTATGTTTAATTTACATTCCGCTCGGCAAATTTTCACTAACAATAAACTACTTAGAACACTAGTTAATGAGTACAATAAGTCAACAACATTTTATGTGACACTTTTTTTTTTTAGTCCATTTAAAAAAATGTTATTTTATTATAATTAAAAATAATTTAATTTTAAAAATTCTTTTTCATTTTTCTTAATGAAATGTTTTACAACAACATAAATATCTAAAGATTGTGACCCTTCGGGATGATCCAGTGAGTTGAGTTTAGGGACTTCCATGTTGGAGGTTTCTAGTTCAAAACTCCTTGTCAGCAAAAGTAAGAGGTTTGTCTTCTGGGTCGAGCTCGTCGCACCGGACTTGCCTAGTGCGAGTTACCTTTTCTGTGTGGTTTGCGAGCTATTGCATAGGAGCGAGGTTTTTATGACATAAGAAACCGCGGTTGTGGGTTTCTTATGTCATAAAAAAAACTAAGGATTGTTTTAGACCACAAGTTTCTAAAGTCTTCCTTTTCATTTCTTAAACAGTGTGTGTCAAGTCAAATAATGTCACATAAAATAAGACAGAGGGAGTAATTCTTAAGGGCCTGTTTGGTTGGTATCAAGTTATCATCTAATTAATTATTTCGGGATTAGTTATTTCAAAAAGCTATCCAATTCTTAATGTGAGACCAAAATAACACTACAATCCCAAAATAAACTATCCTATAATTTTTTTCCAACCAAACATGTAATAAATTCATTCTAAAATTAATTACGAAATTAGTTAAACATTATCCCTAGTACTAAACGAAGTGTGAAAGATGGTAGTGGTCCTAGTGGATCTTATTTCTTCTGTAAAGGGCCTACTATATTTGGAAATGTTTCTGATTATTGTTCTTTATTTCATCGTGGTATAGACTATAGACAAACTATAAGGAAATGAACTTTACTACTCGTTTAAGCCCACATATTTTGGAGTCTCTTCAATTTGGTCCGTAGAATGTGAAAATGTCACAATTTAGTCCAGGGACCATATTATCCTTATACTTTTGGTATACGTTTAGTCCTTTTTCTATTACGTGAATGCATTGATAACCCAATGACAAAAGAAAATACTAGATATCCTAGCTAAGTGATTTACACCAAACTTTTTTCTGCGTCCCATATTTCTCTATGGAAAAATCAGTCTTCTTACAACCACATCCATTCCCCATACCAAAAGAGGAAACAATAGACTTAGTTAATTAAATAAAACAGGTTCTTTTTAATAGTTAAATTTTTTAAATTAGATGGTCATACAAAGTCATCATTGGTGATTCCCACGAGATTTCATATGCTCCATGCTATTCGGATTATAGCATAAGTTCAGCTACTGAAATTTAGAGTGCAGTATTCGGGCTGTTTCGCCTAGAAACTCGACATTTGTATTGCTCTCCCATAATACCATTTTCACAATTTAGGTTGTTCCCAGTTTGCTCGCGGTTACTATGAAAATTGTTTTTGCTTTCTTTTCCTCTGGCTACTAAGATGTTTCAGTTCGCCAGGTTGTCTCTTGCATGTCCATGGATTGAGCAGCAGTTCAAAAGGTTGCCCTATTCAGACATCTCCGGATCTATGCTTATTTTCATCTCCGGATCTATGCTTATTTTCAACTCCCTGAAGCATATCATGTCATACACTTTAATTTATTATTAACATAGTATCATAGTAGACAAATAATGTTCTGGATTTGAGCCTCATTGCCACCTATTATCAAAAAGAATTTTCATATATCGGTTGAACTTTCAGATGAGATAAACACAAACTTCAACAAAAAAAAAAAAGAAGAGAAGAACAAAATAAATCAATGCAATGTGGAAAGTTAAGCTGGGCAATATCTTCGAGATAACTAATTACGTTTGAAGTTTAGGATATCTAAGTTTCCTTTATTATTCATATGTTGATACATAATTATAATTATAAATTAAAAGTGTATTCTAGCTTGCTCATTGCAAAATATTTAGAGTCCATTTGAATTGACTTAAAAAAAGTAGTTTGCAAAACTCTTTTTTTTTTTTTGGTGTGTATTTTGTCATTAGATAAAAGAGGTGATGTTATTCAAGATAATCCTACGCTTTTAAGTGTCCTGTGTAGAACTGCAACGATTTGATAGCTCATTCTTTACTGCTCCTTCTATTTCATTGTGCCTAACAACTATCATTTGGAAAAGCAAACAACTTTATTTACAACACATAACTTTCCATATATTTTCTAATCATAATTAAGAAGTAATTTCTAAACTCTTTTCTAGTTTCTAATTGCATAAATTTTATTTAAAATACAATATTCAAATTACAATTAAAAAAATTTACCTTTGTAGTGCTTTCGAGTTTATACGTTTAGATGTTAAAGTTATCGTTACAAAGTAAGCAAAGAGTTTCATGGGGCTTAAATCTCAAGCCAACCAAAAAGCCAAGTATTTTCACATGTTTGACTATATTAAGTATTAATTAAAATATATTCTATCTTATACTAACTTTTAGATAAGATTATCACCTACTCTAAACAGGTTTGTAGTGTAGAAATGGAAGTGTTTATTATTGGTAAAACCCAACTTCCCTATGATTAGTCTAGATAACAACCTTATTAAGTATCAATTCTACTTTCCGTCTTCTAAGAGAACTCAAATCTGTTGGTTTTATTTTATATAAACTATTTTCTTCGTTTCAATTTAGGTGATATAGTTTGATTTGATACGGAGTTTAAAAAAAAATTAAACTTGTAGTCTAAAATAAGTCATATATGTTTGTGTTAGTATAAATTACTTCATTAAAGGTAAAATGATATTTTAAAATTAAATTGTTACTAAATATAAAAATGTATCATCTTTTAAGTATAAAGTACATAAGCCCCAACAATTTGGGCGCTAATTAAATCATATCCCGAGAGTTTCCCAAATTAGAATATTCCCAGATTTTTCAAAATTCACGGATACATTGTTCCTTCCCTTGATACATAACAAACGATACATAAGTTATGTATCAGATATATAAGTTATGTAGACATAACTATAAATCAGATTCATACTAATTTACGTTTGAATAGCTGAGATTATGCACCAACAATAACATTTGTACTAGATATATTGTACACAAATAAAATTGTAATGTATCTGATAGAGGTGGAGTGATGTATCCATATGTTAAGAGAGAGAAGGAAAAAGGGATTTTTGTAATTAATTCAAATAGTAAGAATTTTTAGAGATTATGTTATCTTAAATCGTGTAAATATGTAATTTTCCCTTCTTTTAAAGACTAACTAAAAATAAAAGTGACTCATATAAATTAATACAGAGTAAGTATATTATATGTGACATAATATATGGTCTTAATCTCTGGTTTGTATATGAAGAGACAACATCTAAATAAGGCTACCACAACTTTAATTAATTTGTTGTTTGGTTGGGTTGGGGAGTGTTTGTGTGGCTTGAGGGTAAGAGCCAAGTAGGGTATATCTAGATTGCCAATTAATATATAGTGGCCTATGACAGTGGAAACAGATTAGATATATGATATGATTAATGCATGAGAGGTAGCACAACTTGCCTTGTTCCTACAATGTTGGTGTCCTATTGTTTTGCAACTTGCTAGAATTTTGTCTTCAGAAAGTGATCAGTCCTAGTACCAAGTTGCTAGCTAGGGAATGGGGACTATCTGGTTCCATCATAGGCCTTCTATTGACAACTAACAACCAAGAAGGAAAAGTTTCTAATCATTCTTGTCCTACAAGGACATATACTTTAAAGTGTTCCAAGAAAATTAGCTTTTCACCTTTAACTCAATTCAAAAGCTAAGGTAGAAATTGTTCAATAATTGATTCGAGTTTAAGAAAGAAAAAAGATTTTTAAAATTTATGGTGTATAATAAGTCATAAATGTATGTGTAGATATAAATCATCTCATTTAGGATAAATTGGGCATTTTTAATTTAAGTTGTTACCAATTATATAAATGTGTCATTTTCTTAAACCAACTTATAAAAAAATGTGTAATATAAATCGGGATAGAAAAAGAATCACACAATTAGGAGACAATTAATAGCATATCCTCTTAAACAATATATGACACTAATCTAAACCCTCCCAACACCTAAGGCTAGATATTTGAAGTGTGAATAAGTAAGAGTCTGGTTCTAATTATATCATTCTTGTCCACAAGGACATAGATTATGTTAGGGTTTTGCCTGATTTTTTTACCATAATTGAATTTTAGTTTTCTCTTGAAGGAAAATCAAAGCATTATCATAATTGCTTTTACTTTTTCTAAAATGAAAATATAACTAGAACACAATAGCATCGACAATATAGTCGTTCTGAGAGTTTTGTTTAGGGGAGAGATTTTCTCACACCATGTTTATGCTTCTTTAATATTAGTTTTATAATATGTAGGTCGTTTGGTCCAACCACCTTAATAATTTGTCTTTAGTATACTTTATTTGTCGTCTGATTTATCATCTCCATGATTTGCAATTATAAACTTCTGCATGACGTCCAAATTAATGTCGAATCCAACATATTAAAGTGTCCCCGAATTATGTGTTAACTCCAACTTTGTCCTATCGGCTTGATTAATTATGATTCACAGCCACTTAAGGCCTATTAGTTTTGGGAAGCATTCCTATTAGGAAAATTTCAATTTTAGAATTTGCAATCAAAATTTTTGATTTAGAGATTTTAGCTGTCCCATCATATGCCTCGATTATTTATTTAGTTGTTATATTATAAAGTGTTGATAAAGAAAGAAGTTACGTTATGTCTCAGCATCATTATGATGAGGCATATTTACGGAAATTTATCTCACCTCTCATGTTATGTTGTTTGGTGAATTAAAGGAAAACTGATTGAAACAAAGTAAGACATGACCAAACTCTAATGCATGTATTTAGCGGCTTCATTACAAAAACATTTAGTTGTACACTTGTAGTTCTTACTTTTATAGTCTATCACCATATGTTGTTTATTGTATTTTGATTAATTACAATACTATTTTGCTAGCTGTTGTTGCTTCTCTTTTTGAATTACACTATTTTTCTTATTTAACAGTTATACTTTAATTTCTTTATTGTTTTCTTCTTCCTTTTTTTACTTGAGTTTAATGCACGGGAGCCAAGAGTATTTTGGAAACAACCTCTCTACCTCCACGTGGTAATAGTAAGGTCTACACACTCTATCCTCTCCAGATCCTACTTAGTGGAATTTCACCGGATAAGTTATTGTTGGCATGAGTTAGAAGAGGTGATTCCATAAACATTGTACACATTTTTTTTCTATGATGAAATTTTTTTTGCTTTTGCTTAAGAGCTGGATTAGGCCTCGCAAAATCTTGTTAAGTTTTTGCATTACTTTATTTCTCTATTTGGTTTGTGTGTGATTTCATTACCACAAATAAAAGCAAGATTACAACAATTATTTAAGGATAATAATATAATTATTAAATATTTATAATCAACACTCTATATAATTATCACCAAGGGTTTTAGCAACTATGAATACAATGATCATAACTCGTACCGTAAAAACAGCAGCCCCTTTATTTGTTTTGAAATTGATAAGGGTCTTAAATTGAAGCAAAGGCAAAGATCATGAAGGAAAAGGGGTTACTATCTTAAAATGTCACTCAACTTTGATAATTTATCTAGTAAAATTATTAAACTTTATTTTGTATCAATAAAATCATTTAACTTAGATTTTTATATCAACAAAGTCATTTAACGTAATTTATTATTAAAAAAATATATCACCGTCTATTTCCTCTCCTAGATCAAGTTTCCAGTCACCGAATCACTGCAACCATCACAAGAACAAAACAAAACCATTGTCAGATTTGGAGATAAAATTCTAATCTGAGTGATTTTATTGATATAAAATAAAATTCAAGGATTTTACTAGATAAATTATCAAAGTTGAGTGACCATTTGAAATATTAACCCAAGGAAAAGAAATCCAAAATAAATAAAAGGATTTGTAATTTGGTAATCAAAACATCTCAACGTTTAAAGTCATGTGGACATAAATATTATACTCTCTGTCCCTAATTACTTGTCCACTTTTGAATTGACACATTTATTAAGAAAACAATTATTGACATAGTGAGTTTACCATTTTATTCCTATTAATTATGAAGTAGATGAATTAAAAAAAACTTAAGATTTTCAAGAAGTTTTACATTTTTCAAAGTAATTAATTGAGGGTATAATAGGTAAAGAATATTTGTCCTTTCTGGATTTGTCAAAATAGACAAGTAATTAGGGACAACAAAAAAAGAAAAAATGGACAAGTAATTAGGGACATAGGGAGTATAAAAAAAGATCTTCAATGGCAGTTAGTTATTGTCAATAACTTAATTACAACTAAATATATTTTTTTAGAGGCAATTATCACTATTGGTAAATGCCTCTAAAGCTTATAGAGACATTTGATACAATGACAATTAACTAATGTCAATAAAGATTTAACACTTTTTATTAACGTGTATATTTATAACCACTAAAAAATATTTTTGTTATTGTGAAAATTACTTGAACTTGATGATTGAGTTGCTCTAGTGATGGACCTCTATCACCTCTATTTGATAGTAACTGAATTGTTGATTCAATGATAGTAAATGAGAAAGAACATAAATTAAGCCTAAACTTATCCATTAATAATGCATACTATCCTTTAATTTAGTTTTAAATAATATTTTTATCCTTTAATTTTTTATATGCATAAATAGTAATTTGTACATAAAATTAAATAAATACATGTACACGTATTTTACATGATATATAATACATATAAAATATCACCTAAAATATTATATATTGTGTAGGATACCAAGTAAGGCACGTAAACACAATGTTTTTCTTTGAATTATTATTAAGGTCGCTTTCTAGACCTACATCCTAACCCAATCCCCAATGTCTTGTTCCGTTACTTGACATATTAATTAAATTCATTTAAACACTTTTAGGTGTTTAATTCATGTTCTTCTCCACAACCTTTGGCCCCTCTTGGTGCAATTAAAATCCACTAAATTATCTGACTTTTTTTTCCACAAGGATCCTTTAATTGACTAATATCCTTAAATAATTTGTAATACTGCCAATTAATTAGCATGACATATCTCCTTATCTCATGCAAAATCTCCATGGACTTTGAATTGACTTAAGGACTTATTTTATCATAAAAATATTTTTTTTAATCGAATATTTTTCACTTTATTTGAAAATAAAATTTGAAGTTGTATTTCAAATATGAAAAATAACTAGTAACTACATGTTTTCCGATCTATTTATCACCTTTTGTATTTAAAAAGTACATTTAGCTAGTATAATCACTATTTTAAAATATACTTTGTAAAAAATATAATCAAATACAACTCTATTTTCAAAACTCCAACTTTAATCCAACTTTAACTTTGTAAATTATTTTAAAAATAAAATATATTTGAAAATCTATTGCGAAACGTCTTACTTATTCATTATGGAGTATACGCATGTTATTCTAGAAAGTACGTACGACAAAAATAATCAAAGTTGACTTATTTAATGGACTAACCACTCCTTTCCAAAAGACAATTTCTTCACTCATAGTCTAAACTAAAGGGTGTGTTTTGCTATCTGAATATTCTTCACTATGTATTGGGACATTTATTCTCTACCTTTTATTATATGAATAAAAAATAATATATCAAAATATAGATAGATTTCACTAAGGTTTGGTGTTTTCTAATCGAAAAATCATGATAGTTTTTTCTTGTTTAACTCAATTTCAAAATTTTCTATGGCATTCTCCAGATGGAAAGTTATGACGGAGTATCAATAACGTCCTACTTCAATTTTTGACCGTAAAAATATTTTGTAAAAAAATAGAGAATGAGTAATTCGAAGTAAATAATATCACACCTGTTAAGAGTGTCTTAGAGCTAATTAATGGCCCTATATATATTTCTTTTACAGACACGCATGCATATTCTTTGAGAAGCCTAACTCACATTATCTTTTTTGGTTTTGACCAGCCAACACATTCATTTTCTTCTTCTTCATTTATTTTGGAAGTTACACACCTTTTTTACCTAACTAATTGTGGATTTTTGGGAAGGAAATTTAACGTGATCTATAATGGGGTTGACCTCTTTTTCTCTTTCCTCTCTTATAATGCATGAATGTAGAAAATTTTGTAGGAAAAAGTCTAGCTTTCTCATTATAAAAGTTGAAACTTTTCATTTACTAGCTAATTGCTTACAAAACAAGTAGATTAGGATTTAGGATGGGTGATGTCAGTGATGAGAGATATCTTCTAATTTATTAAACTTGTTCGCACTTCGCGTGATTATGAAAATTATTAGTAAATATTTTGAAAATATTTTATAAATTTAAAAAATAAAGTATATAAAATTTTCAGATGTACACATATAAATGATAATTTTGTAAATTGAATAAACTAGTTATACAACTATTCAAGATTATAGAATAGCCTTTCTTTTATAGAAAAAGAATTGAAATATTGTACTATATGGTTACCCTTTACTGTTCATTACAACTCTTAATTTTCTTCTTTTATTAAAGCAATAAATAATTAAGTATTACTAATAAAAAACTTTTAAAAATCCATCTAAGGCTTCATTATTATTACACAACTTTAACGTAGGACATTTATTATATATATACTTAAAGAGTTGAAGAAGTGATCAGCTTTGAGTTTTTTAATATCAAGAAAATGAGAAATAATTATAAATAAATTTCTTGAATTATAAGAGGTGTCATATCATTTTTATGTGAGATCATATAAAAATTCATAACAAGATAAAATTATGTTAATGCGCCAAAATTTATAAGTAAAATATTATTTGAGGGCCATAGACATGAAAAGACATGAGCAATTGAGATTATTAAGAGGAGTGATGAAAATGTGACTTAAAAGCCACAAAATTAATGGATATTATTATAATAGAAGTTATTGAAAAAAGTGATACAAGTTAACGGAGGATTTTATAATTAAAATAATTAAGAAAACAATACTAAGTAGTGAATATTGTGTTATTATTTTATCGTGAAATGGGAGAAGAAAATACCAAGAAGAGAAGAGAAAATAAATAATGTAATTGGAGGTCATAAAAAAAGTGTCATATTACTTCTCTATGTTTAGCTTTATATTATATATTGATTTCACGTATTTAATTGAAAAAATAATCATAGCAAAAGAGAATATAGGAATAAGGGTCTGAAAAATATCTCAACTTTGGTCGAATTTACTGTTGCGATACTAAACTTTCATGAGGACCTATTACCTCCCTAGACTATTTAATACCATATTTTAAACATATATATTTGCCCACGTGGAAATAAAAAATAATGCAAAATTATAAATAGTAATGTGTCCACGTGGGCACATATATACCTTTAAAATACACTATTAAATAGTTCAGCGGGTAAAAAATACGGTATTAAATAGTCTAGGGAGGTAATAGATCCTTATGAAAGTTTAGTATCGCAACAGCAAATCCGACCAAAGTTGAAATATTTTTCAGACCCTTATCCCGAGAACATATCACTTGTTTGTTAGCCTCAAGATTCTTATCTAGTGCATTTATGTGGAACAAAAATAAAGAAGATAAAATTCAAACAATTACCATTCATATTTTACAAAAAAACTTACAATCCAAAATATATCAAAATTTAAAACACTACAATTCATAGGAGTGGTAATTACCTCCAAATTAACAAAATTAAAAGAAAAGATACAAAATTATGGAGATTTAGAGTGACACGAAGCAATAAAATTATTATTACAAAATGACTATTTAAAAATAAAAAATATTATTCTTATAGTTAAGTATTCAATTTTATCAAAAGTTCTAAATTAATATATTTTTCATTTTCTTGCTCTCAATTTTAAAATTTGTTGTTTCTGATCATAATGACCACCTAAAGTTAGATTTTCAAATGTAGTTTTTAGTTAGGGGTGCAATCTGTTGTTTCTTCACTCCACTTTCTTGATCCCACATATCGGGTTATCTATACTTGCACAATGATGAAGCAATATTTTTTTTTCCAGCTATATATTTTGATTTTAGTTAAATTATTTAAGTTCAGAATTTGATTTTATAAAAAAAATAAATCATTTTTCTATTTCCCCCACCCCCTCCAGTCTCTAAAATAATTATAATGATAGCTAAGAATGCAATTGAATACCTCACATATTTATCACTTAGCAAAAACTTGTAATCAATGAATATAACTTCTATTGTCAAACATACAAAGAAAAAGGGAAAGAAATATAGACGAGAGTTTGAGAAGAATTGTTTATGACTTCTTATCATCAATCTATCTGTTTTCTTCACATTTTCTGAATGCCTCCTTATAACAATACCAAATAAATATCATAAGCTCAAAATAACATTTTGATGATCGAAAAGAAAAAAAGAAAAAAAAAATTAATTGACATTATTTTCTCATCTCTCCACAAAACTTCAAAATAGCAAAGTCTAACTAAATTATGAAATACTTGTACCTTTCTTTTAGTTGAATCATATATATATATATATATATATATATATATATGATATGACTGTTAATAACATTTAGGAGTTATGATCATCAAAAGTCATGCGAGTAATTAAAATAAAGATAATTAAATTTTTATATTAAAAAATATGAATAAATGAAAGGAGTAGTAATTATCCCATTCATATTTGTAAAATAATAATAAAAATAAATAAAAATAAATAGAAAAGATGTCAAAAATATGAGAGAAAAGATAAATAGAATTCTTGGTCAAAAAGAGGTGCCACATCACTTTTCTTTTATCTAGCTTTATATTAGATATAGATTTGACAAACAGAAAAATAATGATTATAAGCAAGTCTTTCTAATATAAAATCACCTAATGCTTATCGATGATTTTGTAGCACCCAAAAAATTTCTAACCTAAGACCTGAATCATTCTATAACACCTCGCAAGTCTACCCTTAAAAATCTAAATCGTTCGTCGTAAGTATATGAGCTTGAACTAGGTGATGTCATACTTGCTCATGTATTATAAAGTCCTTTACCAAGTGTATCAAGAGTATCTAAAGTAATCTAGGGTTATAAGAGACCCAAATACCAAGCCAAATTCAAAACATTCTTATTGGCTAAGTTCTCGCATGAGTTTATATAAAGGTCAACTTCAAACACTCATATTGTCACGAACCAGATCGTCGTGATTGGCACCCACACTAACCCTTCGATGGGAGAATCATTACTACAACCCGACTAAACAACTTAACAGAAAACTAAGCATTTAAAGATACGAAAGTAGGTTTAAATGTCTAAAGAAAATAAAGAGTTCCCATAAACTCCAAAAGTTTAAAAAATAACTACCCAAAACATTGCGGAAAATAACTCCTAGAACCTGAAAGCCATTGTACCAAAACTCTAAATTCAACAAGTCTAAGGAAAAGGGGCACAACCCAAACCAAACATAAGAAATATCTAAAATACTAGTTTGAGTTCAAATAGAATGGACTAAACAAAAGAGGACTCATGGCAGCCTGGAAGAGTTGGCTCACCCTTGAATTCGGTCTCGATCAGTTATCTCCTAGCCGAGGTCGATCAGTAACCACTTGAAGATGCCCTATACTTAACAAAGAACGAGCAAGTGCAGTATCAGTACACAAACACAGTGTAATGCTAGGATCACACGGCTACTCCAATAAGCACAATATATATAAACAATTACAACACAGTAAACACACATATACATAATGTACAATTCAGTTATCATTTCAAGAGCAACATATAGTTCCCAATGTCAATGACAATTAGACATGGATGTATAATCACAGTGGTCCTCTCATGGAACCCACACCTAAACTGTTAGTGTGTCGGAATGTGACACTTGATCCAAAGTATGTATCGGAACGCGACACCCGATACAATATATGTGTCGGCATGTGACATCTGATCCAATGTATATGTCAAAATGTGACACTCGATCCAATATATGTATCGGAACGTGACACCCAATCTAGTCAGCACAATCACAATCACACCCATAATGAACAATACTCATAGTCATATAATCAAGTAATGGTTCATGACATGTAATTATTCACATACATATACTCATTGCATTAGATTCAGTTTACATTCTTATTCTCATACATGCATGCATACCACGAAGCAATTACCGGTATATACTACACAAAAAGGAAATCAAACCATCACCTACCTCTAAACCAAGCTCAAATCCTCCTAAGACACTTGAGCCTTCCCTTATCAGATTCTTTTCGCTTGTTTTTGGTTTAAAAACAACCAATTAACGCAAGGATCAATAAACAAGGCCTAGTTTACCCGAATAATAATCAATCTATCTATCCATGGCCAAACCCAAGATCCTAATGTTATATTAGGCCTTTTACCACTATTAACTTCAGGTCAAAACCCTCCCCCAATGATAATTACCCAAGAATCTAAGTTCTACGATTTGAAAAATGGATTAGGGGAGTAATAATCTTACCTTTTGCGCTAAAGGTCCCAAACTCCCATTTCACAACACATATTCAAAACTTGACGTTCTAAAACTACCCCCTTACGCTAAGATCAGTTTTGGGAGTTCTACTCGCTCGAATTTCGATTCTTTAAAGTCGTACAGATTTTTTAACGTCTTAGCTATCTACTCATGTGATAATATTCATAATTAGATCCTCCATTCATTACCAGATTTCCCTAGAACATACCAAACTCAGATTTTGTCCAAATCTAGACTAGGCTACAATTTCACTACTCAAAAGTTTTGTGGCCCAAATTCATTCCCCATTGGCTTTTCTATAGTGTCGGAAATAGGTCGTTACACATATCTATTAGAATATAATGAATTAGGTGTCCTATGACCTACCAAATTGAAATTCTATGAGTCTTTTTTCCAATGACACCAAATTTGCCTTATTCCGAGTCTGAGTAAAAAAGTTATAGTTGTTTTACTAGAACATACCCAGACAGAAATTGGGCGAACTCAACTGCTCAATCAGCAATCCACCGAATGGGTTGGAGAATCGCCGAGTTCTTCCAAAAACCTTAATCTTCTGTCTATTTGGGCGATCTAAAGTTCTAATGGGCGATCCATCAAGTATTTTTGGTGAGGAGACTTCCAAATCACCGATTTGGCTGACGTGATTCATGTTTTCTTTGATTTGTATATTTTTTACGTTCTTAGAAGGATATTCTTGACCTTTTACCCTAAATCAACTTCCCTAACTCCATCTTACAATCTAATAACATTATTATACATATAACAACTCTCAAAACCCCCGATTCTCATCCTTCCAAAGATCAAGAACTCCAAGAAAGGGATTTCTCCAATTTCTCAAGATCTAAAGGCTCCAAGTTCAAGATCCTCTTCAAGAATTCTAAAATTTTCAATCCAAGATTCTTCTCCACTCTTCATCTCTAAGAGAACCGCAAGGAAGACAAAAGCTAGGTTTTCAAATCTTCCAATCAAGTTCTCCTTCAAACTTCTTCCAGAACTTTGTTCTTCTAGGTATGTAACACTATTCATAATGTTGAACTAGTTCATCCTCATGCTCTACACCTAAATTCAGTTAGTGAAAATTTCAATCTAGGATTTCACCCTCAATTTTATGAACTTCTTGATATGAGTTAAATATTTGTTTTGATTCTAAATTCTTATATTATGAGATTGCAATATTATATGCATTGATATCATTGAGTTGTTTGTTCATGCTTATATTTTGCCTGAACCCTAGTTGATAAGATTTTTATTGAAAATCTTTGTGCATTTATTTTGAAATTTTAAAGTGAATTCAAGAGTATCTTTTGAGAACAGTTTAAGGGAACACAAATGGTTCGAAAAGTACTATTTTCACATTGACTAAATAACTATTATTATAAGAAGGGCATAAATAGTTTTCAAAAGCATTTCAGTTAGATAAAGAGAAGTTCAGTTACCCTTTAAAGAAAGTATGATATTTCACATTGAAAAGTGAGTACTATTTTCAGAAAAGTATAAAGATTTTTCAGAGTATTACAGACAGATTCAATACAACTTCAGTTACCTCTTAAAGAGGCCTTTTGAAAAATTATCTCAACAAGAAAATACCTTTACGTGATTATTCATTTATATTTTGGGAGTAGTATTGAGCACCAATTTGGAATAAGAGTTCAAATAATTCAAACTCCATAGCCTACACCGCCAACGTAGATAGGATCGTACCAAGAGACGGGCGATTCCTCAGCTTCCTCAAGAAGACTTTTTAGTGGATCCAACAGTTCAATTGCGTCCTATACTCCGGCAAGGTATATGACGGCTCTTGCAACGTAGGTAAGACGTTGTATCATAACGAGGCTCAAAGTGATGGTTGTCGGTTAGAGAAACTCCCCAGTAAAGTAAAGTAAAATATATTTTTGTTTATATATTTCAGTTCATTATTTACTAATATTGCATCGCTATAGAAAGAGTTTAAATGATTTTCATCATGATTTATATTACTCTTTAGTTTATTTATCTTTAGTCTTTCAGTTCAATTATTTGTTTTATTCAGCCCTATTACATACTCCTACATTCAATGTCCTGATGTCATTCGACCTGCATATTTTCATGATGCAGATTTAGGTACTTAGGATCATTAACAGGCGTTTTGTTGAGATAACATCATTCGCTCGTCAATTTTTGTGAGGCTTCTTTGCTCTCGGAGGACTTTATTTTATGATTTGCTAGTAGTAGAGTTTTAAGGTGTCGTGGATCTTGACCCGACACCTATCTTTATACAGTAGAGGCTTCATAGATAGGCAATCTTGATTAGTCCTTCAATATTCAATTTCAGATATTTTATTTAAACCTTATGTTTTTACTCAATATATGTTGAGATTTATGAGATTCAGTAAACTGTTGTTAAACATTTCTTTCAGTTTGATGTTTGTGAATGCTTGAGTTAGTCTTTCGCTTTAAGTAAACCAAGATGAGGGTTCACTTGGGGACTAGTAATAATTCTCGGTGTCGACCACGTTCAGGGTGTAGGCTTGGGTCATGACAGATTCACTCCTAATTTATGGCTTTTACCTTATAAATATTTTTGATTTGATGGAACTTTTTAGGATTATATTTCAGAGTGAGGAGGTAATCAGAAAGGTCGTAGAGGCCAAGGTAATGGTAATGTGGGTGAGGAGTGGTGTAGCCCAGAAAAGGGATTCACCATAATGATGACAAAGCTCAGTGTTATGCGTTCTCGGGCAGACGAGAGGCTGAGGCATCAGACACTATGATAACATGTACTAATCTTGTCTGAGATTAGATGGATCCTTTGTTGTTTGATCCATGTTCTACTTATTATTATATATCTGTGAAGTTTTCTCTATGAATTAATTTGATTTTTGATACCCTTGATGCCCTTATTTATGTTGTTACCCCTGTTGGAGAGTTGGTAGTAGTAACTCACGTGTATCCTAATTGTTCTGTATTTTATATTAGCCTACAAAATCGAGTAGATTTAACCATATTAGATATGCTAGACTTTGATGTGATCTTGGGTATGACTTGGTTGTTTCCCCATTTTATGTGTTAAATTCTAATGTTAATACAGTGACTCTAGAGATCTTGGGGAGGGAAAGGTTAGAGTGGGAAGGGGTGTGCATGCCTAAGCCATTAAAGATTTTTCGGAGATGTTTCCTATATATAAATCTTCTTGGTATGCCTCCGGATAGGGACATAGACTTTTGTATAGATTCAAAGTCAGGCACTCGCTGAATTTACATTCCTCCCTATCTCATGGTTCTAATAGAGTTGAGAGATCTTAAGACTCAGCTTCAGGTACTATTTCATAAGGTATTTTTTCATCCTAGTTCTTTTCCTTGGGGTGCTCCTGTCTTGTTTGTAAGGAGGAAGAGTGGTAGTATGAAGATGTGTATGGATTACCAGTAATTAAATAAGGTTACCATCCAATATAACTATCCCTTGCCTCATATAGATGATTTGGTTGATGAGTTGCAGACTGCTTCTATCTTTTATAAGATTGATTTGAGGTCGTGGTACTATCAATTAAAGATTAGACTTGAAGAAATGCCTAAGACAACTTTCAGGACTCGATATGTCATTATGAGTTATTGGTGATGTCATTTAAGTTGACTAATAAGTCTATAACATTTATGAATTTGATGAATGGTTCTAAGCCATTCATGGTTTCTTTTATTATTACGTGTATAGATGATATCTTGATTTACTCCAAGGGAAAAGAGGAGCATGCAGACCATCTCCACATTGTTCAAGGCATTTTGGGGAAACTAAAATTGTATGCTAAATTTTCTAAGTGTGAATTTTAGCTTTCCTCAGCTTCCTTGTTTGGGCATGTGGTTTTGAAAGAAAGGGAGATGGTAGACCCTTAAAAGATTGAGGCAGTTAAGAATTGGGTTCGACCTAGCTCTGTGACAGAGGTTAGAAGTTTTACGGGGCTTGCTAGCTTCTATCGCAAGTTTGTGAAGAGCTTTGATGCTATATATACACTTGACCAAGTTGACTAAAAAAGAGGTACCATTCAGGTTGTCAGATAAATGTGAAGAGAGTTCCAAAAGCTCAAGGATCTTTTGACTGCAACACCTATCTTAACCTTACCAGTAGAAATTAAGGATTTTATTATTTATTGTGATGCTTCACATTCGAGCTTAGGTATTTTGTTGATGTATGAATTTTTCTTATTGCTTGTGCTTCCAGACAGTTGAATGTTCATGAGAGAAACTACCCCACCCATGATCTAGAGTTGGCAATGGTGGTGTTTTCTCTCAAAATCTAACGACATTATCTATATGGGATTATGTGTTCGGTGTTCGGTAATTACTTAGAAAGATATGAACATGAGGCAGAGAAAATAAATGGAGTTGCTCAAGGATTATGATTTGACAATTCACTATCATCCGAGTAAGGCTAATGTGGTGAAAGATACATTAAGCTGAAATACAGTTAGCAATGGTAGTTTGGCTTTCTTGGGGGTGTCTAAGTGATCTTTGGCCAGAGAAATTCAGACTTTGGAGCCTAAGTTTGTGAGGTTAGGCATCTTTGGAAAGGGTGGAGTGTTAGCTAGTATTGAGTTTAAGCCCATATTCATAGAGGGAATCAAGGATAAACAATTTAAGTGAGGATTGGTAACACTAAAAGGTAAGGTGGTATCTTAGGAGACTCACAATGCCACTCTCGATGCATTTGGTATACTCCGTTTTAGAGGAAGGATTTATAATCCTCAAGTAGGTGACTTGATCCATAATGTATTGGCAGAGGCTCATGATTTGCAGTATTCTATGTCGCGACCCGAGCCTACACCGTGGACGTGGCCAATACTCAATAACCATTGATGGTTCGCAACAGAACCCACATCTTGACTGACTACAAGCGGAAGACTAACTCAAGCATACATAAGCATAAAATAGAAGTAAACATTTAAAAACAGTTTACTGAATCTCAAAACTTAACTGAATATACTGAGTATGAAACACAGGTTTTAAATTAAATATCTAAAATTGAAAGACTTTCCAAACTTGTCTATCGATGAAGCCTCTACTATTAAGAAAAAATGCTAGGACAAGATCTACGACACCTCAAAACTACTAACTGGAAGTAACTGTGAAGTCCCTTGGAATACAATGAGGCTCACCAAAGTTAACTGTAATGTAGAGTGATCTCAATGAAGCGCCTGTTGATAATCATGAATACCTATATTTGTATCATAAAAGGATGCAGGTCGAATGACATCAGTACATGGAATGTACGAGTATGTAATATGATTGAGTAAAAAAATAACTGAATTGAATGACTGAAAGCAACTCAACCGAATCAATACATGAACATAAAGTGAAAACCATTTAAGATTTACAATAAAATATACAATGAAAGCAACATGAAAATAATATACTTTACTTGTGAGAAGTTTCTCTAACCGACAACCATTACTATGAGGCTAGCAATGATACAACGTTTCGCCTCACGTTTCCAGGGCCATCCTATAATTTGCTGGGGGTATAGGATGATATTGTGACTATGGATCCATCTAATCAACCTTCTCAGATGAAGTGAGAAGTCACATGAATAATCAATGCTATCCTATCCTATAGTGTCTACGTAGTTCTACAGAACTTTTGAATCATAAAAGACTATAATCCAACTCGGTGATCGACACTACACCCAAAATAATTAATATAACTTTGTGCTCAATTCACCCATTACAAAGAATGGACTTCTTGCATTACTTGAAATACTTTTCAAAATATGAGACGTGTTTACCTTCTTGAAAACATACACTTATGAACTTATCTTTCAAGTCCAATAATTTACTTAGGTACATATGTATATGTATATATATGAATAACATAACATTAAAAACTCTTAAGTCTTTATGAAATAGAACCTTTAGTTTTTTTTCTCAAAACTCATCTTTACTTCCTTAAAAACTCAGTTTAAAACTCAAGTGTTGGCTTTGAAAAACTTCTCAACATTTAGAACTCAAAATAGGGTTCATGCTGAATTATAGAAATGAACAAATCAACTAAAAGATCTCAATAACAATATAGAAATTCAATAATTAGGAATAAATTTTTTAAAATAAACATGAACTCAAGAACTCAAAATCAACTTATCTCAAGAATACTCAAATCTAGGGTTAGAATCCTAGATTTCTCTTTTACTGATTTGAAAGTAGATGTAGAGTGTGATGATGAATTAGTCCAATACTATGATAGCCTTACATACCTAGAAGAACAAGGTTCTTAAAGAATCTTGAAAAGGAATCTTGATTATAAGTCTTGAAACCCTAGCTTGAAGAAGAATAATCAAGAAAACATTTCTTGAGATTCTTGAATTAGTTTCTTGAAATCTCTATGGCTAGGAGTTATGATTTTTATTAGTGATTCATAATTGTATAGAGTAATTTGAGTTGGAAAGAATGAAATTCTTGGAGAAGGACTTACCTTGAAGAAGAATTTTGAATAGAGTCTTCTACTTTGATTTTTCCTTAGGGTTTTGTCTTAGGGTTTGAGAGAGAAGAGAATGATGAATTAAGAGATGAAAATCTGATTGTTTTGAGCCTTAAATTAGTCAAGAAATTCTTTTAGGGTTTTCTTGGAGGTAAAAAGACAAAAAGACCCCTTTTTAATGTTTTCCCGTCATCTAATTCGTTACTGCATTATATCAGTTACTAAAATGGTCATACCTTTTTACTCAGAAATTGGATTGACCCAAAATTGGTGGAGTTCGAAATAGGATTCAAATACCTTTAATTTGATAGGTTATGGGCCATGTCACTCTTTATATTCTAACATATATGGTTTTTTTAAGTTGACCTAAGTAAAATCTTATGTCAAAACTTAATCGATAAGGAAATTTCAACTCAACTTTGTGCTTGGAGTTTCTAGTGGCCTTAATTGATATCCAAAATCATTCCACACTAAAGAATTTACCTCTACACATATGTGCAATTTAAGAATCACTTGATATGACCTTACAAGTAAAGAATGAATGATTCGAGTCTTAACTTAGAAATATTTGGGGTGTTACAATATCTCCCCCGTTGGGATCATTCGTGCTCGAATGACGGCTGGTCTAAGAACAGAAAGGGGTTAATCTTACTATATTCAAGTTTAACTCAGAATCACAAAATACTTAACATAGGATGATCATTTTGATATAAATCACAAGATTCGGGTTCTATACCTCTGTAGGAAATCTCATCCCAAGAACACTACTCCTTATCACTACATTCAACTAACCTTGAGCTCATATCCACGAAACACCTAATGTATCATGCATTGTCCACATGTTAATAACACCACATTCAAGTTTAGAGCCTTAACCACTCCATAGACTCCTACTAACCCACTTTCTAAGAACTTCTCATCCTCTCATCATCTCTACCAATTGAACTTTCATGCATTACCACCAGAAAGCCGACTTAGTAATCATTGAAAAAAAACTTTATCTTTTTTTTCCTCCACATTCATAACCTTAGATGGAATAGACACACCATCATTATCACAATAAGAAATAACAATCTTGTCATCCATCATCACACAACTACTATCAACAACATCACTCTCCAAAACTAAAAAGGATTACTGAAAGGACTTTAGGGAGAAAAGATTATAAGCACGATTCATTCAAGAATTTTGATATAAGAATATGCATGACATAACATTATATTGCTAGCCAATTGAGAGTTTAATCATGAATTTGTAAGACTTAACATACTGTGAGACATGATTGCTTATATGAATAGGTTCATAGCATAGGACTGATATCATAACTTTATGGATTAAGCTTGAGGTTAATGAGCTAAATTCTTTGCTCCTCATTATAGAAACTGAGCATAGATGTGAAACTCTCTGAAGTGTATGAGCATAGGTCATAGACACAATTCTGATATTAGAAACTTCAACAAGATGTTGTAATAATTGATGAGGAATACGCTAGAGTATGAATGGATTGATGTACCTCTACAAATCTTTCTGAAGACATAACTATCTTATCCTCAACACTTGACTTGATTTCTCATCTTATCATCTCCCCCTTAGGTTTGAAGTTGACACTCTAAAGCCATGGATCTATTCTCATCATCTCGAAACTGGTCTACATTCCATTTACTCTTATACTCAGGAAAGACTTATCTCATGGCTACTAAACTTTCCATAAGCAGGTACTAAGACTCTTTCTAAAACCTCTTTCTAAGATGCTTCTATTAACCTCTTCTCATTGGCTTAGAGCGTCGCTTAATATAACTCTTTAAGGTAAAAAATATAATGCTTACAACTCAACTATACTATCTAGGTACACATGGAAAATTATTAACTTAATTGGAACCTCGTCTGATTACATATAATCTCGGTACACCTCGTAATGCTTTTGTTAATCTTACGACTTAGCCATATTTCACTGCCCTTATCTAAAAGTTAGGATCTCTCACTTGTACCACTTATCTTCATTGCAGCTAACACCTCAATTCCTCACCTACTCTATGTTAAGTCCACCAGATCAGATCTCAAGACTAACACCATCACCTTTATGTTGCCATTCTTTTGATCATGACGCTCATCTCAAATTCAAGCTTAATGTTTATTACTAAACCCGAATATTAATATTATTGCTCGTTTACCATACCGACTTACAACTACTAGATAAAATTTTAGAAACACTCGCCCACTAAAACCTCATGACAAGTGGTCAATCTTTATCTCACAGTCTATATCCTTACATATTTCTGCCACATTCCACTTCACAACTTAAGTGCTATTTACTCATTCACTATACATCATTTCCTAATTAGTTCTATAACATTTTGAATATTATAGGCTCTCCCTCAAAAATCATAAGCGTAGCTTGATGTATCACCTCGAGAATACTCCTACTTTTCTTTATAGCACCTATACTTGGTCGTTACTAACACGATGGTACATAGACATAACTCCTTTATGGTTAAAGTATACTCTAACTCATCATGACTAGTAACTATTTCTCCACCGTAATCATGAACTCTTCACAAACTCATCACTTCTTAGTCTACCCATAAGGGAAAACTCCTCATTAATAACTTACTGGGTGCATGACTATAATAACATAACTTTCTCATCACTATCTCCCTTTCTTAGATTATTGAACCTCTGCATGCATTTTTCTAACTTTAGGCACTCTTACTACTATTGCTTATAATCTCATAACTCATATTATCTTTTCGGGTGAAAATACTACCCAAGGTCTAAAACACACTTCCTCATAGGGGTCTTAATTGAAACAAGGTTTAGAGAAAAGAGTCTGGGAATACATCTTGTTTTTAGCTCGAACACACGATTCATATGAATAATAGTGCATTATTTCAAATCTAAACACTTAAGCTCACTCATGGGCTTCTATCAATCCCCTCTGAGGTATCTTGACTTTTTTGAAGACTTTTGCTAAGAGTAAGTCATCCATAAAGATCTAGGCTTTACTTTTCAAGTACCTTGAGCATGAGGGGTAGTCGAATGGAGAATAGGAATGCACGAGTTAGAGTAAGTCCCTTATGACACAACTCTATTGCATGATTTAAAGTATGAAAGAAGGGAAAATTTTCTTAAATGTCTATAGTCCCTCATTTATAGAAGTGGGGCCCTCACAACCATAAATAAGATCCTACTAACACAACTTCATAGACACCCTAGGAAACTTGAACTTTGTTCTCTGATACCAAATTTGTCACGATCTGAGCCAACACCCTGGACGTGGCCGACACTCGAGAATCATTATTAGTCCCCAAGCGAATCGTCATCCTGGCGGACTACAAGTGGAAGACTAACTCAAGTATACATCAACATAAAATTGAAGTAAATATTTAAAAATAGTTTGCTGAATCTCAAAACTTCGCTGAATATACTGAGTATGAAACACAAGTTTTAAATAAAATATCTTAAATTGAAAGACTTTCCAAAACTGTCTATCTATAAAGCCTTTACTATTAAGAAAGGATGTCGGGACAAGACCCATGACACCTCAAAACTATTAACTAGAAAATAACTATGAAGTCCTCTGGAATACAATGAGGCTCACCAAATCTAACTGGAGTGTAAAGTGATCTTAACGAAGTACTTGTTTATAATCAAGAACACCTATATCTGCATCATAAAAAGATGCAGGTTGAATAACATCAGTACATGGAATGTAGGAGTATGTAATATGGCGTTGAGTAAACAAATAACTGAACTGAATGACTAAAAACAACTCAACTGAATCAATACATGAACATGAAGTGAAAATCATTTAAGCTTTATAATAAAATATACAATGAAAGCAACATGAAAATAATATATTTTACTTGTGGTGAGTTTCTCTAACCGACAACCATTACCATGAGCCTAGCAATGATATAATGTTTTGCCTCATGTTGTCAGGGCCATTCTATACTTTGCCGGGGTATGATATCGTGACTATGGATCCATCTAATTAGCCTTCTCATAGGCAGTGAGGAGTCGCATGAAGAATCAATGCTATCCTATCCTATAGTGGCTACGTAGTTCTATGGGACTTCCGAATTATAAAAGATTCTGACCCAACTCGGTGCTCGATACTATGCTCAAAATAATTAATATACATTTTTTCTCAATTCACCCATTACAAAGAATGGACTTCTTACATTACTTGAAATACGTTTCAAAACATGAGATATGTTTACCTTCTTAAAAACATGCACTTATGAACTTATATTTCAAGTCCAATAATTAACATAGGTACATATGTATATGCATATATATGAGTAAAATAACATTAGAAACTCTAAAGTCTTTATGAAATTGAACCTTTAAACTTTTTCTCAAAACTCATCTTCACTTCCTCAAAAACTAAGTTTAAAACTCAAGTGTTGGCTTTGAAAAACTTCTCAAGATTTATAACTCAAAATAGGGTTCATGCTGAATTATAGAGATGAACAAGTCAACTCAAGGATCTCAATAACAATATAGAAACTCAATAATTAGGAACAAAATTATTAAAAGAAACATGAACTCAAGAACTCAAATTCAACTTATCTCAAGAATACTCAAATCTAGGGATAGAATCCTAGATTTCTTCTTTACTGATTTAAAAGTAGATGTAAGGGGTGAGGACGAACTATTCCAACACTATGATAGCCTTACATACCTATAAGAACAAGGTTCTTGAAAAACCTTGAAGAATCTTGAAAAAGAATCTTGATTAGAAGTCTTGAAACCCTAGCTTGAAGGAGATAAATCAAGAAAACCTTTCTTGAGATTATTGAATTAGTTTCTTGAAATCTCTATGGCCAAGAATTATGATTTTTATTAGTGATTCATAATTGTATGGAGGAATTTGAGTTGAAAATAATGAAATTCTTGGAGAAGGACTTACCTTGAAGAAGAATCTTGAAAAAGATTGAAAGAATCTTGAAAAAAATTGAAAGAATCTTGAATAGAGTCTTCTACTTTGATTTTTTCCTTAGGGTTTTGTAGTAGGGTTTGAGAGAGAAGAGAATGATGAATTAAGAGATTAAAATTTGTTTGTTTTGAGTCTTATATTAGTCAAGAAATTCGTTTAGGATTTTCTTGGAGGTAAAAAGACAAAAAGACCCTTTTTAATGTTTTCCTGTTGGCTAATTTGTTACTACACTGTATCAGTTACTAAAATGGTCATAACATTTTACCTAAAAATTGGATTGATGCAAAATTTGTGGTGTTGAAAGATGATTCAAATAACTTTAATTTGATAGGTTATGGGTTATGTAACTCTTTATATTCTAAGAGATATGGTTGTTTTAAGTTGACCTAAGTAAAATCTTATGTCAAAACTCAATCGGTAAGGAAACTTTCAACTCAACTTTGTACTAGGAGTTTCTAGTGACCTTAATTTATATTCAAAATCATTCCTACACTAAAGAATTTACCTTTACACATATGGGCAATTTAAGAATCACCTGATATGACCCTACAAGTAAATGAAGAATGATTCGAGTCTTAACTTAGATTTTTTTTGGGTGTTACACTATTCATCTAGGTGTGACCAAGATGTATAGATATTTGAGGCTACTTTATTGGTGGTCTGGGATAAAAAAAAGACATTTCAAAGTATGTTTCTAAATGTTAGAATTGTCAACAGTTAAAATATGAACACCAAAGGACTGCATGTTTGCTTCAAAAGATGCCTAATATTACTGAATGAAAGTGGAAAAGTATAGACATGGATTTCGTAGTAAGTAGGAATACCCAAGATCTTGGGGAAATATGATACAATTTGGGTCATTATTGACAAATTGACTAAATTAACCAATTTTATTCCAGTATGCGTGGATTACAACTCTCAATAGTTGGTGAAGATATATGTCAAGGAGATAGTAAGGTTGCATGGCGTGCCCCTTTCTATCATTTCAGATTGTGGCACTCAACTTACTTCAAAGTTTTGGGGTAAATTACACGAGCCATTGGACACTCAACTCACTTTCAGTACAAGTTTCCATCCACAAACTATCATTAGTCAGACAAGACTATTAAGGTATTGGAAGATATGTTGAGAGCGCGTATTATTGATTTTGGAGGCCATTGGGATTAGTTCTTACCCATATGTGAGTTCTTATATAATAATAGTTCTCACTCCAGCATAGATATGTCACAATTTAAGGCACTCTATGAAAGTGGATGCAAATCGCCCATAGGTTGGTTTGAGGCTGGGAATATGAAACCTTTGGATGTTGACTTGATTAGGAAAAGTTAGGAAAGGGTGAGGGTATTCATGCTATAGCAGGTTAGAGTAGACTGAAAGAGTATGCACATCTCAAGGTAAGGGACATGACATTTCAGGTTGGTGATCAAATTTTGTTGAATGTGTCACCTATGAAAGAAGTCATGAGGTCTGATAAGAGGGGTAAACTTAGCCCTTGCTACATTGGTCCATTTTAAAGTCTTATAGTTGTGGGTCCAGTGGCGTACATGTTAGCACTGCCACCTAACCTGTCTGGAGTTCATCCAGTGCTTTATGTATTTATTCTAAAGAAATACCATGGGGATGAAGACTATATCATCAAGTGAGAATCAACAGTGTTGGACAAGGACTTGCGAAGAGGAACTGGTTGCAATTCTTGATCGGGATGTATGGAAACTAAGGACAAAAGAGATAAAATAAGTAAAGGTTCAGTGGAAACACAGTCCGGTTGAATTGGCTACTCGGGAGACAGAAACGGATAAGCGAGACAAGTACCCTCACTTGTTTGAAGATTCAGGTACTACCCTCTTTTCTATTTTAGATCACCTTTTCTTATTTGATCACTCAGGAACGAGCGATGGATATTGGTATTTGTTGTAATGACCCATCCCACTCATTATGAGTAGGCCAATAGTGAAATAAGTGACATAAGAATTTTGGGCTAAGCCAACCTCAAATAAATCGGGGCTAAGTGTGATCTATGGAGATCCTAGAATAGGTGGGTATAGTGTTTAGACGCAATTGATAATTCTTGTAGCTAATAAATTAAGGAATCCATAGAGCTTTACAGAATTGAATTCGGGTAAGTAAAACTCCTAGAATTGATCTTGGCGTGGACATGATATGTCGAAACGTCAAAGAAAGAGGTTGTGTTTTGAAAAAAAGTGACCTTTCTTGGATTTCCGAGTTTTTGAACTTTCACATATCCCGCTATAGCCGGTGAAATCTTGTATAGTGGTGTGTGCAGATCATTATTATGGGTTAGTTGTGCTATAGCGGAGAAAGTCAAGGTTTTATGCTGAAACAACCCCAAAACCTCCAAATTTCTGCACTTTTGTTCTTGGTGTTGTTAGGGACGATTTTAGGAATTTTGCACTTATTTTTCCAAGGAATTCGTCAGGGTAAAATTTTGACTCCCCAACCTTGTGCATTGATTCTTAAGCCTTAGAATCTAGGTTGTTGATCTTGGGGGAAGGTTTTGATATGATTCCATGCAGGAAAAAATGTAAGTTAGGGAAGATTATCTTATATTGGCCTAGAGTTGGGATTTGTTGATAATCCGTGTAATTAATAGGCCGTTAGTGAATGATTGTTGCTTTTATTATTTGTTTTAGATGAAGAAAATTCTAAGACACTTCAAAATGGGAAAGCTCGGATTCTTTAGAGTTCCAAGAGGCTAATTCGAGGTAGGTGATGGTTGTATGTTTTCAATTTATGTAAGTATTCATGTCTACTTCCTTGTAGTGTCATTTGTGCAATGCATGGTAAGGAATACGTAGGGAGGCATATCAAATGTCATCATGTTGATAATCTCATGCAATAAACTTACTAATGTGACTTGTGGTTTTAAGTGATATTGTCCATCGTGGTTATGATTGTGCATGATTACTTTTGATTGATGGCTTGCTTTGGTAACACATCGTTACACTAATTATGGATGACTCGGGTACCACACTGGTACACTAATTATGGATAGCTAGGGTACCATGCTAGTACACAAACAATTTGGATTTGGGTTTTGTGAGAGTACTTTGTATGAGATTATTGTTCCATGAGAGACCAAACATTTACATTGTGATCATGTAAGACATGCATCCATATATTATTGTTTCATTTTATGTGACTGTGAGTCTGTGTGGTTGATAATTGTTTTTATATGTATTGTTTTGTGTTACTACTTTGTGGTGAACTATTTACATTCATATCTTGAACTAGCCGTGTGATACTACCAGTAAATTGTGGTTTTTGTACTGATACTACACCTATTCTTTCTTTGTTGAGTAAAAGGCCTCTTGCAATGACTAATGTGAGACCTCAGTTAAGAAACGTATGACTTCGATTCTAAGGGTGAGCTACTCTTTCAAAATGTCATGGGTTCTTCTGCATCTTCTTGTCCTTCCTTTTGAACGCATACACTCTAGGCTTTTGGTTCATGTTTTAGTTTCGTGGTTGTATCCCCTGTCTTGACTATTTAGTGTTTTGGTATGATGACTTTCAGTTCTTAGGTGTTATTTTCTGTGTTAAATGTTTTTGACTATCGATTAAGGTCATGGGTACTCAATTCTTAGTTGTTTCTAAATTATATTTTTATTTATCATGATGAACTTGATTCTATAAACGGTGTTTGGGTCTCTTTGGGTAGTAGTTGGTTCTCCAAATAGGTGGTTTAGTGTGAGTTCCACTCACGATGATCTGAATCGTGACAACGAGACATCCATATTATGTTGGAAATTCATGATCAATTTACGATCAAGTCTTCTTGGGAGTTGAGAGTACATAAGGGATATAGGGATGAAGACAGACATATACAAGTATATTTGGTTGCAAAGGTTTACCTTTTAAGATTGATTTTGTTATGTGGAGGGTGAGTAAATTTAAAGTTTCTCTTATGTGGAGGGTGAGGAAATTTTAAGTTCTTCTTAATAGGGTGGCAAAATTAAATTCGATTCGCCCAATCTGTCTAACTGGTTCAAGTTTGGACAGATTATTGATGACCCTCCCATTTATTAGTTCAATTCATTTCAGTTCATTAAAATTGATTAATGATGTGAACTAGATTTGGAGTTACACCAACAAAGGTTGTTGTGGAGTGGTAATTACTCGTTCATCCTTAACTAGAGGTCTTGGGTTTGAGTCTCCCTGGATACGGAGTCGTCTTTGTTAGGGAGTGCTTTATCCCCAATGTAAACTTCCTGATACGAATTTAGATTTAATCGGACCCCAATATGAATACTAGACATTGAATGGAAAACCAATAATAATATTTTTTTTTTAAAAAGTTAGGAGGTACAACTTGCCATCAAGATAAAGTTATTGTACTATGCCTGAGGAGGAAATTGTATCACATGTGTACTTGACAATATACACTGCTAACATGACTTTGGTCCTATATATTTTCCCTCTTCATTATTTTAGCATACATTTAAGTCGTTGATTTTATTTCATTTATTATGTAAAGACTAGTTGTTGCTTTTTTCTTTTGAAAAATTATAAAATATGCTACTACGTATCATGCGTAATAGATTTTTTTCCCTTCTACCTCCATATTTCAATTCTTTAGTTCTCTCTTTTCACCAAATCTTAAAGAGCCAAACAATTATAATTCTTCTTCTTTATTGCAAATTGATGAATTCTTGCAAGCATAACAATGTGTTAAACAATGTAGTAGTGTAATATCTTTCAATTGGATGGGCTTCTAGTCAGCAAGTGAGACATATCTACTTTATATTTTCCCTTCATCTTTTTTTTTTAAAAATGTAATAATTATTTTTTGGGTCAAAGAATCAATATTAATTAGGAATTAATAAATATCGATAACTTGAATAACTAATTGCCCGTGCAAGGATTGGTTTGATGCCAATGATTTTCTTGTTAAATAATTCCAAATGCTAATTGTTAGCCGTTTCTTGTGATCCTTGAAGATCTATATTTTACCTAAACTAATTAATTGTTCTAATCAATTGATTAATGGTCATCACATGGTGTAAGGTGATCATTGAAATTAATCAAACTATATGTTTAAAAATGGTTATAGATTCTTCATACTTGCTTCTTCAATTATGTGTAAAGTCACTGTCCTACACCTTGATCAGCATTGGATCTTCTTATCTTAACAACTTGCTCATATGAGGATATCATATAATTAATTATAATAGATAATACAATTACAAATAATAATATGTCTTATTAATTGTCGTCAGGGTAGCTTGATTAAATAAAGTAAGTAGTATTTTATGGCAAATATATTTCTATTTATATCATTTGTGCATTCCATGTGCTGGACGCTCCATAACCAACTTTTCCTCAATAATATTTTCAGGATTACTCAACTAATTAATTCTCTATGAGATATTACAAGTAGTAATTGTAAAAGAATTCTTAAAATAATAAAGCATTTAAGTGATATGCACATGAATTACGTATCCTTATTCCCCCAGTAGTATATGTATTTGTGTGATGCACGGATAATATTCAAATGTTATTTTTATTCTTTTTAAATTATTATGTCTTATTTTAGCATGTTAAATCATATTATCTTATAAAAGTTTAACTATTACATAATTCCTTAATATAATGTATCCCCTCCCCCCACTCCCCCCTGCCTTCTTCTACCCATCCCTTTTATTTTTCACATCTCTTGAGTTTAAATTTATAAACAATAGTGTATATATATATATATATATATATATATATATATATTATTTATTACTTTATTATATTCTCACAATTAGTTCAAATTATTATCCCTCTCCCCCTCCCCTTCTTTGTACTTTTCTTTTCTGCTGTATTTACTTTGCGATAGTTTTGACTTTGAATTATTTTCGTTTAATGTTACACGTTATAATGTTCATTTAATTCGTTAATTAGTGAGATTCACTTTATTTCATTTTTCATCAATTTTCATTGTTTAATTTTTTCTACAATATTTTATTTTAAGTTATAAAGTTTTATTACTACAAAATATGATTAGAGATATTAATGGAGTGTTTATTTTAAATTACAATTTAGTATTACTATAAAATATAAATAGAGATATTTATTGACGGTTAATTATCTACTTAAATTTTATAATACATGATTTTATATGTCGTGAAATTAAAACTGATAAGTTTTCTTATGCATAAGAGAGATGATAAAATGAAATATATATTAGAAGAAGATTCTAATATACTTTAATCGGTTAGAAGTAGTTTAGGGTTTAAAATTTAAATTAAAAACTTTCACCTCTATTAAATGTAATTTTATCTAATATTCAGTGTTGAAATTTTATTTTTTATTCAAGTTCAAGAAATTTATTAACTGTGTCCTAAGAATTAAAAAAATTTCATCAATAACAATTTTTTTTTGAATATGAATTAATTTTAAAGAAAGAAGTAAAATCATAAATTTGTTCAATGAACTTTTTTTTTGTGTGTGTAACTTGTGTACATCATGTCTAACTATACTCTAAGTTATATTATTAAATTTTGAGTTTTTAGGTTATGTTTCAACATTCACCATTATGGCTTGCTCGCATATATACTCTAAACACTATCTTTTTTAGTATTTTAAACTCTTTATTTTCTCTCTCTTTATAAAAAAGAACTACTCAAGAATAAATGTAAGAATACCACATATTGGTAAAAGATAAAGGACACACATAATAAATAAAAATATTTTCTTGTAAATAAATATAGGTTTGCAAGTTAAGTGAAGAAAGTAATAAATAAAATTGAAATATTTAAATGCGTGCAAATCTATTTTATAATCCTCCTCGAAGAAAGTAGATATATGAATCACGTACTACTCTTTCAATATGTAGTCTTTCCGATGAAGAGAAATAAATTAAGATTAAAAAATATGATAAAAAAAATCACCAAAAACAAATATATATATATATATATATATATATATATATATATATATTAGAACCCTGTTCCAACTCAAATTTCATATAAATTTTAATACAAATATCATATCAATTTTTCAAAAGAAGATCTTTTTATTACTTTTGATTATCCTTGATCTTTTTAAAACATAATGATCTTTTTCTTCTAAGCTATTTAGTTAAATTGTGAGAAATATTTGAAATCAATAAAATATTTTATTTTTATTTCCTGCGTGTTTCTTTTTCTTTCTTTCATTTGTTTGTTAGTTTTTTATTTATTATTATCTAAAATATTATAATTTCACTTTTCAAAATTGGGGAGTGGGGTATCCACGTGCAGAACGATTTTGGATAAATGGGTAGAAACTTATCTTTTATATCTTTAATTCTTTTAATATATAGTTTAATTAAGTTAGTGATAATAGTCAGTGATTTCGAAGTTCCTAAATTTTTTATTTTTCAATTAAAAGAATAAATAAATTAACTTAATCAGTTTCAATTAAATTCAAAATATTCATTTGATTATTTCTTTTAATCTTAAACTCAAATTTTAAAATTTGACTATAGATTTCAAAAAAGCTATATGATTCATACGTATATACAGATAATTATCACATTATTAAGAAAGAAAATTATTTTCCTCATTTTATGTTAAAAGTCTGATAGAATAGGGAGTCTGATATGATAGGTTACACAATAATAATAGATCAGTTAGAACTCTTTTACTATTGTAATTATTATCTCTTATATGTAAAATCTAGTTAATTAATGTTTTTAAATTCAAATTTTTTATATAGTTATTAATTTTGTTTTAAAGTTGCCAAGTGACTTTTCATTAGCTTGCCACTTGGCTTAACCACAATGCAAACTACTCCCCTTTATATATATATATATATATATATATATATTTCATATGTTTGCTTCTTCATATTTTGAAACTATTTAGAGAAAATCTTAGCTCCGCCATTGCAGATAATAATAATTAATGACTCATATCATGTATAGTTTCTAAGGCATCTATCAATAGAGTCAAATCTATTTTCGGAAGACCCCATAAATATATGGTCACATTAATATTATAAATTAATAATTCTTTAAAAGTACAAACATGTACAAGTTATTGAAATGAGATTTTGTTGATGTACCACATATTTACGGTACTGGTAGTGCTTTAAAATTTAGGTTTTGCATGTCTTTTAAGCCTTTCTGGTAAATTTTATGGTATTTTATCTATGTTTTGCAGGAAAATAGGTGTTAGTAGCATGGATTGAAGAATTGAGTGCTAGTAGCTGATATAGTTACTCTATAAGCCAACGTACGAGCCGTAGAAACTTCTACGAGCCATAGAAACTTCTACAAACCGTAGAAACTTCTATGAGCCATAGAAACTTCTATGAGTCGTAGGTGGCATGTGTAGATAGGATCTGAGGTTTTAAAGTTAAGTGTAGAGCCATAAGAGAGGACTATGAGTCGTAGAAACTTCTACGGGTCGTAGGTCCATGCTCGTAAAAGAGATTAGAGTTATGGGCTCCATAAATAGGTTTACGAGGCGATAGGACATACCATGCAAATTTCTACGGACGGTAGGTCCTATTTGTAGAAAGATCATGAGACATGTTCGAAGACTTGTTTCATTAGAGAAACTCCACGACCCGTAAGAAGTCCTACGGTCTACTTTTCCTTGTTTTCCTTAGCTTATTTTAAATAGTATTACTTGTTTATAAGTACTCTAGTAAAAGCTTTTTGTAGGAGTTTGACATTTTGGTTTTGAGAATTAAGTTGTGAAATAATTTTCCAATTAATTCTTGAATCTTTTGGTTTATATTATATTGTTGATCTTCATTATTATTTTGCAATTTTCAATTGATGATTCCAAAATCCAACTATTCTAATTGCAAGTTCATGATTTATCTTAGCCCAATTAAACTGAATTGTGATCAACCAAGCATGAGTAGCTAATTTCACAACTAGGGTTGTGGGAGCCTTGAGAAATTAACAAAGTAGACCTAATAACTAGTAATTCTTGAAAAATGTTTATGCATGCATTATTTTTCTTTTCACTTTGATTATTCTTTAATGGAGGCTTATGTTAGAATTCGCCTTATTTTCACTCTCTAGACCACGGGGGTGATGAATGGGAAAAAAGATTATCCTTCTTAGCCAAGAATTAAAAAAAATGATACTATCAACTGCAGCGTACATGGACCTATTTAGCGATCTGCCGAATGTCATTAGGTGAACTACATCGGGTCCGCCAAGTTGAACTTCATATTTGGTATTTGTATAGGCATCATCAACGAGCTTAAGCTCCTTCGGTGATACGTTGAACACATTCGGTGACGTTAGTCACAAACCGCCAAACGGTGGCACCTAACATAACAAGGCCAAGAGTCTTTTCTCTTCTCTTCATGATTCTCAAACCCAAACCCATCCTCCCTATTTTTCTCTCATATGTGCTTATCTGAGGTTGGTATTTGAAGTTATTTTTAGTGTTTTTGCTTAAATTTGATGCATATTGATTGGGTTAGTTGTTTTTGTTGCTATGGTGTGGTGTGATTCATGTGAGTTTCTTAATTTTAGTCGATTGCATGATGCTCATGAACTAAGATAGTTGATTTTGTGCCTTAAATTACTTAAATTGATTGTGAAGGTTAAAAGTTCAAATCTGACTATTGAATACTATGGATTTTCTGTGAATGCTGTTTGGGTGAAGTCTGAGTTGCCCAATATTGTTTATTTGGCTTGTATTTTCCCAATGATGAATAGGGTGATGTCTTTCTTAAGGGAAAATCATCAATTTAGGAATGATTTATTAGAATTTGAGAGAGATTTGAGTACCTAGGGGTAAATTAGCATATGGGTAACTTGTTAAAAAGCTTGGGTGTTGGGTAGTGTCACATTTTGGTGTGAAATTTTAAAAAATTGACATTGGTCTCACCAAGGTAATTAGGTGAATCTCTGAGTAAGATCCAACCGTTTTTTTAATTTTGAATTGTGACTTGGGTCCTTTCACATTCGGTGGACTTGTCTTAGCTCGGCTAACCATCTCGGTGGATCATCGAGTTGGAGATGACGTCGCCCTTTACAGCTGACTCTAATCTGTTTAGCACTGTCGCCTTTGGTGGATTTGTCTTAGCTCTCCAAACCAACTCGGTGTATTGCTGAGTTAGAGTTGACATTGTCCTTTGTGCCCGAGTCAATTTATGTCTGGTCCTTTCAACTTCGGCGAGCTCTTCTGAGCTCGCCTAACCTGTTAGGAGAATCACCTTTCCATTCGGCGAGCCTCAGAACATTATTTCAACTATAATTTTTGCGGACTTTTTTTCAACTAACCTTCACCTGATCTTTGTTTTGACATGTTTTGCTTTATGAAAAATGGGCAACGGTAAAATGGTTGTGTCATCTGAGTCCGACTTCACTGCTCCTCCACTCCTCTAAAATGACTTAGGGGTAGCAATAAATGAGCCATTTGAGTAGAAACAAGCCACTCTACACACCACTACTCGTGTGAGTGAACTACAAAAGAAGGTTGTAGAAATAAAAAAGAGTGCAACCCGCTCCAAGTTACCTCAAGACCTAGCCACAAATACGAGCGCATCTAGGGTGCTCTCGATAATAGCTCGAAAAGCCCCCAATCGGCTTAAAGAAAATAGGGGAATGTACTATACTTGATGATATGTGGTTTTCCATGAATGGAGTGATTAGTGACTACCCATCTATATGGGACACAATCAAGTTCTGTGGGTTTAAGCCATTCACCAGAGCTCGACTCCCATATGTCCCAACACGGGTTCATGATTTTTATGCAACCTATGCAAAGGTTGGTTGGCACCTCTGATCTCTGATATTACTCCTGTGTGGATGGCACGTGGAGTGAAGATCGAAAAAAAAGACATCAATATTGTAGCTTGGTTTTGGTTTGGATTTATTAACAATATTCACATACCATCCCAGAACGAGTCAATCCTTTGGAACCTCAAGTCCATTTTGGTAGGCTCCACCATTGACCGCGAAGAGATCCATGTGGAGGCTATTATTGAGGAGAAGATGCCGATGAGAGCCAGACTTCTCTACCTTTCCCTGTTCTGATCATGCAGTTGTGTGAGGCTGCTGGAGTGTAATTCCTGGAGAGATCTGATGTCAAGGTTTCCCCCACCTAATCCACTGACATTCGCAGGATAGAGAGTGACAATTTGAGGGATGATGTAGCCAAGAAGAAGCCGTCCCCACCTGACACCACACTGATACTGGATCCCATTACTGTAGAGTCTAACACTACTCATCCCGTCCCTGTTGTGGGGACTTCAGGTATCACTCCACCCTCATCTATACCATCCTGACCTTCTGCACCCTCCACTTTGAATGCACCTCCCCCTACATCCTCGCCTCAGTTGACTCAGACCTTGATTTATCGAATGGGCAACCTTGCCCATTCTACGCATGTAAGGGCGTCTAGACTTGAGAAGGAGATGCCAGATATAATTACCACTCTCAGTAACACTACTTTATTTCACGTGAGGGCTGATATGGTTAGCCATAGGTATTTTTTAGCTTCTTATGAAGAGACTCTTGATAACCTCACGGTTAGAATTGAGGATATAGAGATATGTAATGGTAGCTCTGTCTGGTTGACTAAGCTGCGGAGCGATATATCTACTCTTAAGGCTGGTGTGGACAATCTAAGGTCCACCGATATTTCCATGCTATGGGGTGAGGTTCCCCTACCCAATATGCCCGCCTATGTTCCTTTGACTAATTCGAGAGCTAATTGACCTTCTAGGTTAGATGAGCAGCTATATGTGATAATTCTGAGAGAATAGATAAGGAGGTTGATGATGGTTTAGCTGATGAGACTGATGATGATGACTTCGTGAGAGAGAATGAGAAAATTAGTATTGAAGCCTTAGCAGAGCTACAGATTTTATAGGAGTTGATTGTGCACGCGACTTTAGAGAGATCTCAATTAGAGACCTCTGAGATTGGCACTAGTGGAGTCAGTCTATCAGATTCTACTATTCCTCTTTGATTATCATTTCAAGCACACCTCATCCAATTCTAGGTGCAAACGATCTTTAAGCAGTATAAAACCCAATGAAGAGTTGGGGTCGAACCCACAGGGAGCGGTACGTGTTCAAATTCAGTTATGAAGTACAAATGTGGTCCAAATAGTTATAGGAATAGAAATTATCGAAAAAGACATGTAAAGAAGTTAAGGGGGTGACAACAAATGTCAGATGGAGGTTTTGGTTTGTTATTAGGAGCTACGACGCAATCAAACAACAATGAAACAACAATATAAAGAGGAATTATCGAGATGTGATTGATTATAGGCAAATTTCACTATATGGGTAATTGAAACTACTAATAAATAGCTAAATACCAGTGGGTAGGCTGGGCTATGATTGAAATAGCTTTCTCTCGAACAACTACTTCGATTCAAGTGATTTCTCTTAAACATCAACAAGCTTAACAAATAAGAACAACCCACAACCTTAATACATCCTCTCTCTCGAGCAAGATGGGTAGTATTTGGTTTAGGATTCACTCTTTTGAGTTGAACCCACATCAACCCAATACATACAAACGATTAATCAAAAGCTTTTGTTCAAAAACCTCTCTCTCAAGCAAGCTAAGAACTCAAAGTAAGAACTGCATTTGAAACTACAATTCATAATTTAAAACACAGCTAATGACTAAACCCACTTAAATATAGTATTTAAATTAGTAATAATCAATACCCATAAACTAATTCAACCCATAATCACACCCCAAGAATTGAGGTTTTAGCCACACATCATAAAAACGGAGAAATGGTTACCAAATGCATTAGCCATGGTATGGGTAAGAGTCTCCAAGCCTTTACAATGATTTCCAAGAATGAAATTCAAAGACCCACTTCCCAAATCTTCCAAAATTGTACAATTCGAACTCAAAAATCCAAAGAAAACTCTAAGTCTCAAATGGGAACTGTAATGTTTGGAAATAACACTAATATCTGCCAGAGAACTCTTCAAAATTACATTTAAAATCCAATTGATAGTTTCTCAAAATTAAGCATGAAAGTTTACTCGGTGGATTAAGTCGCGCCTTGCCGAACGATCGGTGATCCGCCGAGTGTCCTATTCCATCGCCATTTTGCATTGGCCTTTAGCATCTCACGTCTGGTAACTTTGGGCGATCCAATTTGTTGTCGCGGAATAGATCAACGATTCGCCGACTGCCCATATCTGTTGCCAATTTGGTTTCTTCCCTCAGGGCTGACACACTGGAACTTTAGGCGTTCTGAAGAGCAACTCGACGGTTCGCCGAGTGGTCTTGGCGATCACCAAGATAGCTTTTCTCCACTTCTTCAGCTTGTTTTGTTCCTTTTTGCATGTTTAGTGTCCTTGTTTTGCTCCTTAGTCTACATGCCTGAAAATCAAGGCTTTAACATCAGTTTCTAGCACAAATTAGGCATTTGAGGACACTGAAACTATAAAAATGAAGCCCTAAATGAGTCCAAATCTCGGACTCATCAACAACACTAACTTAAACTTTCGTTTGTCCTCAAGTAAAACTCAAGCTTAGCAGTTCAAAATGGATGTCTACAAATAGTGCTACACAAGACTCAATATAAATGCACACAACAAGGTTCAAACAATTCTTACAATGATCAATTGTGCACTCAAAGATTCAAATTGTGACTCACCATTATCAAATATGCTCAAGTTCACAATACTTGCTTCAAATGCAAGTTGGAGCTCAACAAATGTACTTAAATGCTCTCACAACAAAGATGATTCCATATTCACACAAAATTTCTCAACAATTTAAAGTCCTGAAATCACATACAACTCTCACACTCACAAAGATGAACACTTGCATGACTTCACCCATAAGTTTGCCCTTATTTTTCAATCAACATTCGTTTCAGCTCACTCAAGATCACAAAGATCTTTTCAGGGCTTGTAACGGGGTTGAGTGTAAAGGTATGATCATTTAGGCTTAGTGGCTTCCACCTTCATGAAGTATGGTCTGAACATCACTTTCCTCTTTTTTCTTAAACATTTCAAACATGCTCATAATCCACCCCATTATTCAACTTCCTATGAACCACCAGATACCCCATTTCTTTTGCAATTTTCACTACTTTATTTCACAACTTTTTTGGTTTTTTTTGTTCCTTCTTCTTTTTCATTTTCCTCTTTTATTTTTACATCGAAGGGTCCCATCTTTTTCAAATCAATCACACAAAGGAGGATTTCTCACACTTCTTAAGTTTCCATCTCTTTTCACCACACCCCAACTTAAGATTTTGGCCTAAGTTGGCTATTCAAACAAACCATACTTCATGAAAGTTATGGGTGAATGGACAAAGAGAGGTCATAATTGCTCAAGTTTCTTCCAAGAAAAAGGGTAAGGCTCAAAAGGTGTCAAGCAAGGTTCACACATCTCACAAGGTTGGCCACAAAAGAGGTATATTGTCAAGTTGGCTCACTTTTCAAAATTCTTTCCTAAGATCATTTCAAGTGCTTGCATCAATCAATCAACCGGGCTAACGAGGAAAATTCTATGTTTCATCACATACAATGTTCAAAGTAATCTTATCACATGAGGCATTGGTACCAATATCAAACAAAACTCCACACTTTCTAGCTAGCGTGCAATGTTCATCACAAAAGACTCATTTGATAATTGGCTAGTCACAATGAGATGCTAAAAGTTCACATATTGTCTATGCAACTTTGTTTGCCTCATCGTAGCCATATATTCATTTCGTTCAATTAAGAGCACTATTCGAGTCATCGGTATTGATCACAACTGACTCTCAAATTCATACAAGAGCAGCCACAAGCACACACAAAAGGGGTGGCAAAATTTCAAAAATTAGGCTTAAAACCATTTTCATTCAAAACAATGGGCCACAAGATCAAGATCACAACAATATATATATATATATATATATATATATATATATATATATATATATATATATATGTATGTATATATCAACAAAATAAGCCCAATATTCACACAACCAAAATCAATATCACAAGAGGTAGGTATGGAAATACCTCACCCCACCCAACAAAAATAAGTAGTTGTCCTCAAATGCAACTAAAAAAATAGTCAATAAAATGATAGAGAGGGAGGTAAAAAGTCATCCTGCCAGGCTAAGCCTGGGTGAAGTCTGCATCTCAATCACTCCATCTATCTGGGCATCAGTGCCCGGAGTCACACTCTAAGAGTAGGCATCAGTGCCCGGTCAATCATCAGCCTTAGCTCCAATGAAGCCTACCATAGAAGTATCTCTCAAGGAGGCCTTCCTAGCTGTCTCGAACATGGTACCCTCTAAGTGGGCTAGGTTTTCATAAATAGCCTCATCTCGCACCTCAAGTTGCTTCGCATCTGTCTTGACCTCAGACTTAGCAGCAACAATATCAACCATAGTATTATCTCTGGTGGCAGCCAAAGGCACCTTATCATAGGTTGGAACATCTGCACTCGGGTCATCTGGGATCTCCACCGTCCCAAATAATGAAGTGAAGTTTGTGGACTTCAGATGGTCCACATCCTTCCTCAGCTCAGAAGCCACCAGAGGCACCTCAGCATAGGTTGGAACATCTGTACTCGGGTCATCTGGGATCTCCACCGTCCCAAATAATGAAGTGAAGTTTGTGGACTTCAGATGGTCCACATCCTTCCTCAGCTCAGAAACATTGACTTTCAAAGCCGTCACCGCATCAGTAACACCATGCCCTCTCTCACAAACCTCTACTCTCATTGTGAGGGCATCAATAGAAGCCTTGAGAGGTGTCAGTGCAGTAGTAATACCTCTCTCAATCATCCAGGGAACCTCGACCTCTAGCCGGGAAGCACGCACATCGGCAAAATGGGCTAGGTACCCCATCTTGAGAAGCATGGTCTGGGTGATTGGAGTCCTAGAGGCAGTAGTACCAGCAGCAGATTTAGGGGGCGGGGAGCAATAGAAAAATTTGGGGCCTCAGAAGGAATGGAGCTAGAAGTACCTAAAGGCCTAGAGGTCGGAGTAGGCAAGGCTGCCATTGAAGGTAATGTATCGATATCAACCTTTGGGGATGTGTTCATCGGAGCTGCTCTCCGGCACGATGACAAAACTCTGTGATCAGTATTGGAAAGGCAAGGGACATCTGGCGCTGTTTGGCCCTCAAGGCCATCTCCTTCTAGATAATCAATCCCAAATTCAGCCACTTCCTGGATATGATAGATCCAACGCAGGTTGCCTTCGGGTGTCGGCAAATGGACTTATTCTATGAAGGCATAATCAAGCTACTGATGAATCCAAACCAGTACCTAGCAGCTATGTTTAAGTCATTCTTCTGAATAGGCGCTCCAACCTAAATCCATGTCGGGGTTGTGTCAAAAAGCAGGAAGGCTAGCCAACCCTTTAGGTCATCCAAAGTCTTTGTAGTAATCATACCCTAGTACTCGTGCATGAAATTTGTTGCCCTCTCAAAGACAATGTTGATATGATTGCTGCTACATCCAACTTTTCTCCCTCGGACCATCACAAACTCCACTGGCCTAAAGGCACTAGCCTTCTTCTTCCCCTGAGGTACTAAATCACTGTAGGTTGAGTAGAATTCCCAGACCCAAGTGGTAATATATGGGCCATGGGGACTGGTGAAGATCTTGAATATGTGGAATCGAAGAGTGTCCCACACACTGGGATACCTATCCACTATTCCATCCGTGGACAATCTCTTCTCCTCCAAGATGGCCATCGGTCCTTCGACCTTTAACCGGTTGAGTAACCGGGGAGGCGGACCCTTTATTAGTGATGTCGGAACCACCGTCTGTGCCAGAGGAGGCACTAAATTTGAAGTTGGAAAGGTTGGCTTTGGAATCCTAGATGGATCATGTTGAGCTTTGGAGCGTAACAACTAGTCGTTCTCACGCTCAGAGAATGAAGCCTGAGAATCATATGACTATCTCTCACTGTCAGAGTTGTACTGTGGTGTCTCAGCCATGGGTGCTTTGCCCTTTCCCTTGCCTCCCTTCGGAGGTAGTTTTTTGCCCTTGGCATTGGAAATAGTTGCTTTCTCATTTATTACGATTCCTCGCGCCCGCTTTAGGGTCAGCATGCCACTATCATTTAAGTTTCTTCTAGCCATTCCTCTAAACCACCTAGAAAAATATTAGAAGAAGTTCAAGAAAAATGTAGAAATCCAGCTGCAAAAAGACTCGCTAAACCATTCGGCGAGTCGTCGAGTCACTAAGGACAGCCAGATTGGGCTCGTCAAAAGTACCAGCGCAAATATTTTCTAGAATAAAGACAGGTCGGCAATGCTCAAGGCCATTCGGTGAATTGCCGACACGAATCAATGAGTTAGAAGTAGTTCACCGAGAGTTACAGTATATTTTAAAGGTTAGGGGAGTAGAAAGGGAGATCAAGAAGACCTTTCGGGGAGTCACCGAGTGAACTCGGTGAGCTCAGGAATCTCGTCAAAAGTTACAGAACAAACTCAACCAAAATTGAAATTATAGGCGATATGTAGGGACTTTGGCTAATCGTCGAACAACTCGATGGGCTCGACTTAGCTGGCCAAACGACCCAACGTACCAATTTTAAACCCCATTTCTCAAAATCAAGTCTACGGCCCCCGAATTCAAAATTAAATCCAAACACCATTCAATTAACACTAGACCTGTATTACCCATGCCCTCGGGGTACTCAGACCTCCCTCGATTTGGCAAAATTTGGCAATTTGATGACTTTTTCCCTTAAGAAAGACATCAAATGCTCAATCATTGGGCAAATTACGTCATTTAGCACAATTCAGGGTTACTTAGACTTCACCCCACTAGACCCAACACAAACATACCGCAATCCAACAATTTAAACTCTCTTTTACAAGCAATAGCATGGGAATCGATCAATTTAAAGCATTTAGGCACACATTTTACTTCCTTATAGGAAAACCAACACTTAATCATGATTATAACAATTACTCAACACAAAACAACAACAATTTTACCTATTGCATTTGATTTCAACCACAAAATTAAAGAATGGTGTTTGGAAAACCAACCTTAAAGCCGAATTTAAAAGTTGTATAGCTAGGCGGAAAAGTTCCCCAATTTTGAACAACGAGTTCACAAAAAGAGCGGGTAAAAACAATAAAATATGCAAGATCGAAGGTTGGGTGAGAGGTTAAGATAGTTAAAAATGAGAGAAGATGAAGGATTTTGAAATTTTAAACCGTTTGACATTAAAAACCTTCCGTGGAGTAAGTCGTGCCGCCGAACCACTTTGCGATGCGTCGAGTGGTAATTTTTCTTGCCGAGTTTTACAAGACTCCCAGCAATTTGGGGGTTCAAGTGGCGGACAAAGTCGGGCTCGCCAACCTGTTCGGTGAGTCGCTGAATGAGCATATAGCCTGCCAAGTTTTACAGAGTTCCCCTTCAAGCTTGGTGGTTCCAACGGCGGTCCAAGTCGGGGTTTGCCGACCTGTTCAGCGTGTCACCGACTGGACTTTGGCTCGCCAAACTACCCATTTTCCAACAGTTTTCACTTTTCAACCTGCACAATCAACACCCGTTATTCAAAATCAAAACTAAAGCATTAAAAACTTGGGTTACCTCCCAAGAAGCGCCTTAGTTAACGTCATGGCACGAAAAAAATACCAATTTAAGATTCATTTAAATGGGGTTTGCGAAGGTATCACTTGGTAGGCCTCCCTTTTGGCCGTGGATTCAAATGAGAAGAAATTTGACCCATTTGGGTCTCCAACTGCTTGATTGACACGGAATGAGAGGTAACCGCCTGATTAAGTGTAGAGGCATCCTCCTTCATCTCTTTCAACACTTTGTCCGACCATTCAACTTTGTTTAGAATACGTGATAGCATGTCTTCCGTATGGACATTTTTTGACTCCTTGGGCTTTTGTCGCTCATGGGTGGGACGTACCTCTCCTTTTCACCCTCTCTTTCCTTCCAAGTGGCATTACGATCACGCCAATCCCTATCACAGTCTCTCCATCCCTCATCTCTATTCCAACCCAGATTTCCACCCGGCCTTGGATAGTTTGAACGATAACCTCTGCCTTGATTAGCGAGGAAGTTAACTTCCTCATTATACAATGCTTCAAACTGAGTTTCTTTAGGGTTCAGTCCACCAACACCCACATCATTAACATTCTTCATAACATTTCCCATCACATCTTTTGCCAATAGATCCAATTGGGTTATCATTTTTGCCATGTTTTGGTCTCTCTCTTAATCATTTTCGATCTACTTTTTTGTCATTCTAAAAGTGAGAGGAGAGACTCGATCTTCACGAGTGTACCATGCCCTATTGATTTTGGTCATGCCATCAAGGAGATATGACACTACTTCATAGGGTTGTTGCATTGTACCTCCAGGAACAAGTTGATCAACAACTCCTTTGTTCATCAAGTCAAGACTCATATAGAAGTATTGCTACAATATATGATTCTACAACCCGTGGGTCGGACATTGAAGCACCAATTTCTTAAACCTTAGCCATGTCTCATGGATAGGTTCACCTTCCAAGCATTTGAAACTTTGGATACTATCCCTATGGGTTATCATCTTTGGCAACTCAGCGAACCATTTACTAGCCTCACCCATTAAAGAGAATGGAAACAACCTGAGACAAACTGATTCTTGTGATACGCTCTTGAATGAGAACGGACCACAAACGTCCATGAAGTTCCAAATATGCTAATGTGGATCTTCGTGAGCCAATCCTCCATGCAATACCTTCATTTAGATAAGCTGTAGCATTGTGCTAGTGACATGGAAGACGACATTACCTTCAATTGGAGGTAGACGTATTGCACTCACACCACCCAATGGAATTGAGTTATTCATATTTGGGTTATTTACATCTTTGAGATTCCCAATATCATCTTGGTGGCCCACTTGGCTACTATTACTCCCGTTTACGCTCATATCTTCCTCTATTCAACACAAGAAACACAAAATAAAAACTAAAGTAAGTCGATATAACTACAGCCAAAAAGATCACAATTTAACTTCAATAAAAGAATTTCAAATAACACCACTCCCTGGCAGTGATGCCATTCTGATTAATGTTTCAAGCACACCTAATCAAATTCTAGGTGCATACGATTGTTAAGAAGTATAAAACCTAAAGAAGAGTTTGGGTCGAACCCACAGGAAGCAGTATGTGTTCAAATTCATCTATGAAGTACAAAAGTGGTCCAAATAGTTATAGGAATAAAAATTATTGAAAAAGACATGTAAACAAGTTAAAGGGGGTGAAAACAAATGTTAGATGGGGTTTTGATTTGCTATTAGCAGCTACGACGCAATCAAACAACAATGAAACAATAATATAAAGAAGAATTCTTGGGATGTGATTGATTATAGGCACATTTTGCTATATGGATAATTGAAACTACTAATAAATAACTAAATGCCAGTGGGTAGGCTGGGCTATGACTGAAAAAGCTTTCCCTCGATCAACTACTTCGATTTAAGTGATTTCTCTCGAACATCAACAAGCTTAACAAATTAGAACAACCCACGACCTTAATACATCCTCTCTCTCGAGTAAGATGGGTAGTATTTGGTTTAGGATTTACTCTTTCGATCTGAACCTGCATCAACCCAATACATACAAACCATTAATCAAAATCTTTGGTTCAAAAACCTCTCTCTCAAGCAAGCTAAGAACTTAAAGTTAGAACTGCATTTGCAACTACAATTCATAAATTAAAACACAACTAATGACTAAACCCACTTCAATATAGCATATAAATTAGTAATAATCAATACACATAAACTAATTCAATCCATAATCACATAATCACACCCCAAGAATTGGGGTTTTAGCCACACATCATAAAAACAGAGAAATGGTTACCAAATGCATTAGCCATGTTATGGGTAAGAGTCTCCGAGCCTTTACAATGATTTCCAAGAATGAAATTCAAAGACCCATTTTCCAAAACTTCCAAAATTGTACAATTCGAACTGAAAAATCCAGAGAAAACTCTAAGTCTCAAATGGGAACTGTAATGTCTAGGAAATAACTCTAATATCTGCCAGAGAACTCTTAAAAATTACATTTAAAATCTAATTTATAGTCTCCCATAATTAAGCCTGAAAGTACACTCGGCGGATTAAGTCGAGCCTTGCCGAACCGATCGGAGATCCGCTGAGTATCCTATTTCATCATCATTTTGCATTGGCCTTTAGCATCTCACGTCTGGTAACTTTGGGTGATCCAATTTATTGTCGCGAAACCGATCGACAATTCACCGAATGCCCATATCTTCTGCCAATTTGGCTTCTTCCCTCAGGGCTGGCACATTAGAACTCTAGGCGGTCTGAAGAGAACCTTGACGGCTTGCCGAGTGGTCATGGCGATTACCAGTATAGATTTTCTCCACTTCTTCCGCTTGTTTTGTTCCTTTTTGCATGTTAGTGTCCTTGCTTTGCTCCTTAGTCCACATGCCTGAAAATCAAGGCTTTAACATCAGTTTCTAACACAAATTAGGCATTTGAGAACACTAAAACTATCAAAACAAAGCCCAAAATGAGTCCAAATATCGGACTCATCACTCTTCTAGATGTGTCATGCAATAATGCCCCGATTGATGCTACATTACTGCCTCCAAATTCAAATTTTAATCAAGGTCATTTCAGTATTTTCCTACTCTTTTAACACCTAAACTATATCATTTATAGACTATTCCGAAGCCATATAACTGAATTGACTCTTCAAATTCTCCATTCCCCTCTCATTCTCTCAAAACTCCAAAAGCTTACAAAGTCTTCTTCTCCAAGGATTCTCTCTAGGTGATTCAGGTTTTCTTCAAGCTTTCAAGTCTCTTCTTTCAAGCTCAAGTCTAGGGTCATCAAGGTATGTGGGAAGTTCGTCAATGGATCATTTTCCATCTATTAAGTCTCAAATATTTCTTTATTTCTCTCTTAATAATTCTAACCCAAATTGTAAGACTTTGTATGATTTCTCAAGAATTCAATTATTTATGACTAAATTTATTATACTTAATCTTATTATCCATGATTTGATATAAATTACATATTTTTAATTATTTTCATATGAACACATGTTATATGACTACTATAAGACCTCGGCTAAATTTAGAAAGAACTAATTTGGAAAGAGCTCATTTGAGATTTGTTCAAGTTAAGCTTAAGTTATGAGTTTTTGGTCAAATTAAAACGACTATAACTTTGAGTACAGGATGAGTTAGGTGTCCCTTAAGATATCAAATAAAAGGTCTTGGAATTCTCTTTTCAATACCATCGAGTTTGCTAAATTTTGAGTTCAGATGAGGGAGATATGCCCGTTTGAAGTCAGCCTGTTTAATTAAGGAAATTTACCCAAATTAATGAGGGGTATTTTCATCTTTTCCTTACCCCATTAGCTTTAAGCGTTTTTAGTAATATTTTAGGGGTCTAAATTGATTTGGGTCAATTTTTACAACTCTAAATTATGCTTAGGGTTTTGAGAAGAGTTCAAGAAGAGAGGTTCAAGGCATTCGTCAAGATTCTTGAGATTTCTTGAGGAATTTTGCCAAATTAAGGTATGTAAGTTTTCATAGTGTTGGATCTGTTCACCCACATGCCAATCATGTAAATTCAATCCGTAATTTCGTTCTTGAGGTTGGATGATTTGAATTCTTGATGGTTGTTCTTGAGGTTTTGTTCTTCATGCTTTGCTTATAGAGTTTGATGAATTCTTGAGGTGAGGATTTCAATCTTTGTGGGTTTTTCTTGAGGTAAAGTTAGTAGATTCTCGTGTACTTGTATTGGATAAATTAATCTAAGGAAAATTTGTGGAAAACAATCGATTCTAGTCAAATTAGGGTCAGAAAATGGGAAGAAAAATTCGTCGAATTGATATGGGGAAAGGTTGGCGCGGCGCGCCCTAGATGCGCCAGAAGGTATGGCGTGGCGCACCTGAAGTGCACCAAGATTGAGTCTCTGAAGTTCAAAGGTGGCCCCATGCGCCAGCAGTGCGCCAGGGTCACCTGCCCACACCCTTTACTCCTTTTTGATTCTAACTATTCTAAACTACATCTAAACATCAAAATATCCTTCATAACATGAATCATAATCCTTGAATTCATAATTCAAATTCAAGGTAGTGTTACGAGTAAAGTCTTGAGAGTTCTTTGGAGTCATTTTGAGAAGTCTTTTACAATCTTTTAAAACTTGTTTCAAGACTTGAGTACTTTCGTATGAGGATGAGGAGAGTTGAGTTTCATTTTTCAAAATGAATATATGGGGACTTAGTATCCCCAAGAGTAAATGTTTTCACATTTAAAATAAGAGGAAACACCAATTTTCAAATGAGTTCACGAGGAGTTTTGAGTACTATCTCTTTTAAGATTTTGAGTTATAAACTCAAAGTTTGAGGATGAGAAAATGTTTTTAAACATATGAGATGAGTTATATTATTGGGACTAGTATTGAGCACTGATATGGGGACGAGTTCATACAACTCAAAGTCCTCATAAACCATGTAGTCAATGTGGGTAGAAAGGGTCATACTTTTTAGATGATTCCTTATTGATTTTCAAGCATAGCTTAGTGGACCCACTTAGTTGAGGATGTCTTATACTCTGGCAAGGTATATGATAGTTCTGGCAGCGTGGGCGAGATGTTGTATCAGAACATATTTCATAGTGATGGTTGTCGATTAGAGAATCTCCCAATTAAAGTTATTTTGTATCTTTACATACAAACTAAGTTATTATTATATTTTTAAATACATCGAGTTGTTATCCACTACTCTAAATGCTTTATATAAACTGCATCTTTGTTGTTGTTTTTATACTGTATTGAGTTGAGGTTGAGTTGAGTACAGTTGCGGTGAGTATGTTTCCTTCTTTCCAAGTTCAAGCTTTTATGTTATATTCAGTGTTTCCCTTACATGCTTGTACATTCAATTTATTGATGTCATTTGGCCTGCATCATTTCATGATGCAGATACTGAACATCAGGGTCATCAACAAGCATTTCATTGATACCATTTGTAGTCCCAGTATTGTTTGGTGAGCCTTATTTCAGTTTTTCTAGGATGATCGAGGATCTTGTCCCGACATCCCTTATTGTATTAGAGGCTTTATAGACAGTAGTAGTTGAGAAGTCTGTTTCATTTTCTATTGTTAATGTTCAAGACTTGAGTTGCCCTTGTGATCAACTTGAATATTTTAAATGTTCTAAGTTAAGTATTTGAGACATTTGAGTTAAAACTTATATTTGAGTTTATCTTATGTTGAGTAAGTCTTTCGGTGAGATTTGAGCCAGGCTAAGGGTTTGCTTAGGGCCAACTATGGTACTCGAGTGGCGTCCACGTCCAGGGTGTAGGCTCGGGCGAACTTGGTACCAGAGCACAAAGTTCAAAAGTCCTAGGATGTCTATGAATCCGTGTCTGTATAGTCTTAGTTATCGGTGTGAAGCGAGCCACATCTATAATTAGAAGGAACTGACATTTAGGAACTATATCACTTCTTTCATACTCTTTTCGTGTGATAGAGTTCAACTCTATAAATTTTCTCTCTAATTTGTATTTGTGTGTATCTTTCAGATCATGCTTCCATGAAAAGCTGCGTGAGGTCATCCTGCTAGGAGGAATGTTGATTCCTAGGATCAAGGGGTCTTCAATGCACCACAAGTGCAACCCCAAGGAGAGGTCACTAATCCTGAGTTCTGGGATGCTATGTGAAAATGTCCAAATATATTTCTTGAAACGAAATATAAACAGTCATATGCAATATATTTATCCAACTATGAGTCGGGGTCGATCCCACAAAGAATATGGAAGAATATTGTCAATAGAAAATATTTAACTCGATAGTCGTTATACAAAAATAGGGGGATTTTAAAGTGAAAAAACTAAAAAACCAAAAATAGCTTTGAACTAAGTATTTATTTATATTCAGATTATTAAAAATAACTAGGAATGTACTCCTCGTGATTTCATAAAATAGCAAGAATATCGTACTAGTGATATATTTTAATTTTTAGCATGCAAGGTTGGTAAGTTAGGTATCCCTAAGTGATTGGCCCTCCAAATAGGGAATTTCATCATGCACCTTGATCTGGCTACGTGTGTATACTTTACTAACCCTTATCTTTACCTCAGATTAGACATCACATCAATGTAGGACTTAGTTTTCACCCTCACACCAATTGACATTAGACTATTAGATATCATCCACTAAATTTTTGTTGTTAATTCTTTTCTCATTAACTACCTCATTGATCCGGCAAGTAGCAACAAAGCGAGTTCTAACGTTTGCAACCGTTAAAAAGACTTCTAAGTGAAGGAACTAACAATACATGCATAAAAATCATTCAAGAATCACTTTGTACATAAACTTACTTTAATAATTCATCATGGCTCCCACAACCCTAGTTATGAAATTTAGCTACTCATTATCTCAAAAACACAATCAAAATTTATTAAAATAAATATGCTTGTGTTAATCATAAAAATTTAAGAACAATAGTTAAACTATCTTTAATTAATCACGAATACAAATAAATAATAAAGGAGAAGAAAGAATAAACTACAATTCTCCGGCCTTCACGGCGGCTCTTCCAAAGTTCCTAAGCTAGAAGAAAATTTATATTGTGTATTGTTTCTTGATTCTTGGCTCCCTTGAGAATAATTTTTCATGCCCTATTTATAGATATAGAAACCCTAAATAAAATAACTAAGTCCAAATCAATTTAGGAATCCAAAACCAAAAGGAATTGGATTCCTTTTTCTCCGCGTGTAAGTTCCAATTTTGTGCGCCAAGCTTCTTTTGATGTTGCTGCCTGACACGTGGCCCAGCAGGTAAGTTCTTCTTTCCTTATTTGCATATAGATTATATTAACTTATTTCTATTAAGTTGTCTACTTAATTTCCTTCTTCAACTTTCCATCTTTAATGCGTTTTAGCTCAAAACTTCTCCAACTTTTCACCAATTTAATCCTACAAATAAAATATATTATTTAGCACAATCCATAAAATTTCTCCTAAAAAGGGACAAATATAAATAATAAATGTGAGGCATATAATGATTAAAAATATGTATTTTGACCTCACATCAACACCCCACACTTAAACTTTTGTTCGTCCTCGAGCAAACATTATAGCTCATCTCAAAAAAATCAAAATAGAAATGTCATCACTTTGGTTAATACAAACAATTAGGCCATATACCAATTTCAAAACATCAAGTACACTTCTCAATCATTATGCACGACATCCAAATAAATAACAAACCTCTAACCTCCTAACCTCAAGGAAGGACTTTGAACTGATCAAATTTAAGCTTTATCACCTACTCTCATCAAAGAAAGCTAATAAAATTATCTATCTATCATGAAACAAGTGCCCTCACAAAAAGAAATAGTTCACGCACTCAATTCAAAAGATTGAATATAAATTAAAGACTTGATATCAACAACAAGTCTCAGACTCACAAATAAAATTCACATGTATGCACAAAGAATCATAGGCTTGCCCATTATGTACATATCCACTAATTAAGCATGCTGGAATAGAATCAAATAAGACTTTAACAGGTTGTAATGTAGACTAGGGGACGGGTAGGAAACTATATAATAGTGACTTACACTTCCTTAAGAACTTTGCAATTTTAGACTCCATCACCCATTATTTTCTTCTCTTTATTTCAGCCATCTCTTCAACAATTATTTCACAAGTAATGCTCAGCAACTCAAGAATGCTTCAATTAGTATTTTTCCAGAGGTTTTGCACTAGCCACCCTCAACTCAAGGCTTTGAGGCTCAAGTGAGGTACACAATATCCTTGATAGGACCAGGGCCAATGTTTTAAGCATACTTCTGAATTAGCCATCCTCAACTTAAGTTTTTAAGCTTGGTTGAGGTGCACAATGTCCAAGGAAGGACCAGGGCCAACACAGAGTTTTACAAGTTTTCTAAGGAAACGTGAAATGTGTGGATCTCAATCATGGGCCATCTTATCTTTTACCTCCTCTTGTTCAATTAGCTACAAACCAAGCATTTCCACCCTTTTCTACTTCTTCCATTGTTCTCATTTTTCTTCTTACATAGTGCATTAAGGATTTCTTTTTTGCTCAAATAGAATTATGGTATCAATAAAAAAGAATTTGGCTCGATCATGTGGTTTACAAGAAAAATATAGGCTAAAAGGCTTAAAAGGGTTAACTATTAATATAATATCTGAAAAGGCTAAAATTTACTAGGGAAATCAAAGAAAGCCTATTATCATCTCCTAAACAAAGTAACATTTTTTTATTTCGCTTCAATAACATGCAGGGCAAGTTCTAGACTAAGATGAAAAACATAGAATAAAAATATTATCACCACACATGGCACAAGTATCAATCAAGATGGATCAATTCCACTTCTATGAGAGACAGGATCATAACAATCTAGAAAATAAAATAAGCTATACACAAAGTCACAACCATGAGCTTAGGTGTCAAAGAGTCTGCAATTTCCTTATCAATCAAGCATTCACAAGAAAGTACTACTAAATAATTAGGCCTAAATAGCAAGTATCACACCGCTCAAAAGGGTCTTTTCTTTTCTCTCAAAAAAATAATAATTAAAAGAAAACTTATTCCTAAAAAAATAAAAGACACTCGGTTCAAAGGGACTATCCTCAGGAAAAGAATCGAAAACAAAAGCCAAGGAACCCATCCTAAAAAAAGAAAAGACTCAATGAAACAGTAAAAACTAGGAATTCATTCCTCCACCCCACACTTAAAAAGATGCTATGTCTCCAAAGAATTAAATAAAATTTAAAACAAGGGTTAGGAAAACTCCCTGAGGCCTTTAGGCTTAGCTAGTAGCATGTTCTCTTAATTTTCATCAAGGGTCGTCACCCCACACTTAAGTTCATACATGCTCCTTTGCTTCAACTTTTTTTTTGGGGGCTACTCAGACTTTCCCTAATCTGTAAAAACAAGACTAAAGGAAAAAAGTGAAAAAGTGATACTAATAAAATAAAATAAGAAGTTACACTACTAATCGGGTTGCCTCCCAATAAGCGCTTAATTTAACGTCGCGGCACGACACCATCAATTTTACTGTTTTTCCTTCCACTCTGAAGATATGAATTGCACCTCTAATTTTACATCAATTTTTCTATTACGCTCAAGGGGTGGTGGTACAAAAATAAAGGTCTCAAGCAATAGATATCGAATTATGCACTTCTTGGATCCTAAGTGAGGAATGTAATTGTCCAATATTAGAACAATAAATTCAAGAATATAGATACATTGTTCCTCCGCCATACACTCTTCTATAGGCTGAGATGGCTCGATTAATATTTCATCATCTAAACATAATGTGGAAAAATGATTGGAATGAGGTCTAGTGGGCCCTAACTTATGAATTGTATTATTATTTACACCCTCATAGTTACACATACTAGAGTTTTTAAAAATAATATTATCTACTTCATTACATAACTCTAGTATACTCTTCTCAACAATGACAACACCAATAAAAGTATGATCAAGCAATTGGCCCTCAACTTTTAGCTCTTCAAGTTGACCTATAAGTATTTTTTCTTTCTCACACATATTATTACTAAATTGTTGGGCGTCATATGATTCAATCTTTGCACTCAACTCACAATCTAAATAATAGAGATCAAAACCAAAGATATCTTCAAGCATGCGCTTACATATTGATTTATAGAAAAGTATTAACAAATCCTCCATGTCCACATACAACTTATCTTGTTGAGAAAAAATTAACCTATAAGAATTCATAATATCATAAGTACAAGAATTTCAAGAACACTTATCACTACATACATTTTCAGATGACATCTCAAGAAGAGTAAAAGAAATATGATAATAATAATTAAAAAAACTAATTTAAAACTAATCTTAAAAACAAAAAAGGACTACAAGTCAAAATAAATACTAAAAACAATTTCTAAGCCACATTCCCCGGCAGCGGCGCCATTCTTGATAACGTCCAAATATACTTCTTGAAAAGAAATATAAATGGTTGTATGTTATATATTTACCCAACTATGAGTCGGGGTCGATCCCACAGAGAATATGGAAGAATATTTTCAATAGCAAATATTTAACTCGGTAGTCGTTATATAAAAATGGGGGGATTTTAAAGTGAAAAAAAATAAAAGGAATAAAAATATCTTTGAACTAAATATTTATTTATATTCAAATTATTAGAAATAACTAGGAATGTGTTCCCCATGATTTCATTAAATAGCAAGAAAATCGTAGTAGTGATCTATTTCAATTTTTAGCATGCAAGGTTGGTAAGTTAGGTATCCCTAAGTGATTGGTCCTCCAAATAGGGAATTTCACCACGCACCTTGGTTCGGCTACGTGTGTATACTTTACTAACCCTTATCATTACCTCAGATTAGACATCACATCAATGTATGACTTAGTTTTCACCCTCGCACCAATTGACATTAGACTATTAGATAGCATCCACTAAATCTATGTTGTTAATTATTTTCTCATTAACTACCTCATTGGTCCGACAAGTAGCAACGAGGCGAGTTTTAACGTTTGCAACCGTTGAAAAGACTTTTAAGTGAAAGAATTAACAATACATGCATAAAATTATTCAAGAATCACTTTGTACATAAACTTACTTTAATAACTCATCATGGTTCCCACAACCCTAGTTATGAAATTTAGCTACTCATTATCTCAAAAATACAATCAAAATTTATTATGCTTGTGTTAATCATAAAAATTTAAGAACAATAGCTAAACTATCTTTTATTTATCACCAATATAATTAAATAATAAAGGAGAAGAAATAATAAACCACAATTCTCCGAAGTTTCTAAGCTAGAAGAAAATTTATATTGTGTATTGTTTCTTGCTTCTTGGCTCCCTTAAAAATAATTTTTCATGCCCTATTTATAGATATAGAAACCCTAAATAAAATAACTGAGTTCAAATCAATTTAGGAATGTAAAACCAAAAGGAGTTGGATTCCTTTTTCTCTGCATGTAAGTTCTGATTTTGTGCTCCGAGCTTCTTTTGATTTTGCTTCCTGACACGTGACCCAGCAGGTAAGTTCTTCTTTCCTTATTTCCATTAAGCCGTCTGCTTGATTTCCTTCTTCAACTTTCCTCTCTTTAATTTGTTTTAGCTCTAAACTTCTTCAATTTTCCACCAATTTAATCCTACAAATAAAATATATTATTTAGCACAATCCATAAAATTCCTGCTAAAAAGGACAAATATAAATAATAAATGTGAGGAAAATAATGATTAAAAATATGTATTTTGACCTCACATCACTATCCTGATGTTGAGTCAAGTTGTGACCAACCAAGAAGGGCAACAGAGAGGGGTTCGACAGGATGTGGCTGATATGCCAAAATCAGTGAGTTCTTGAGGATAAATCCTACATACTTCACCGATTCTAGTGTCACTGCGGATTCGGAAAACATTGTGGAAGAGCTGTAGAAAGTATTTGAGATAATGCATATTACAGATGCTGAACGTGTGAAACTAGTTGCATATCAACTGAAGGGTATCGCTAGGATCTGGTACGACCAATGGAATAAAAGTAGAGATGAAAGGGCACTAATTGTGAGCTAGGCTGTGTTCAAAAGTTCCTTCTTGGGGCGGTTCTTTACCCATGAGCTGACGAAGACGATGGTAAGAGAACTCCATAACTTGAAGTAAGAATGCATGAGTATAGCCTCAAGTTCACTCAACTATCCCGCTATACTCCGGAGATGGTTGCTAATATGACGAGCAGAATGAGTCTATTTGTATCTGGGGTTGTATCGCTTGTCAAGTAAGGAGGGCAATATAGTTATGATGATACTAGACATGGACATAGCAAGGATTGTGATCCATGTGCAACAGGTTGCGGACGATAAGCTGAGAGATAGAGAAGAGTTTCGTAACAAAAAGGCCAAGACAACATATAACGAGTCCTGGAAACAGGAGAGTAATGCGAACCGGTCATCCTTTCAACAAAAGCCAAATGGACCTGCTCCATAATTCGCTAGTGCACCTGCACCAAAGAACAAAGGTGAATTCAAGAATCAGAATTCTCAGAACTTAAGAGCTAGACCTGCACAATCTCAAGGTAGTGTGGCCCAAGGAGGTAATTGGACTCCTGCATATGCTAAGTGTGGTAAGAACCACCCTAGAGCGTGTCGTGATGGCTCCACTGGTTGCTTCAAGTGTGGTTAGGTGATTTCATGAGAGAGTTCCCTAAGAACAGGCAGGGTATTGGTAATGGGAAAATAGGGTCCAATCTTCTTCAGTGGCTTTCCCAGACAAAGCTGCACCTAGATGAGCTACATCAGGGACATGCAGAGGAGAAAACCATTTGTATGCTATTACCAGTCGCCAAGATCAAGAGAATTCACCTGATGTTGTCACTTGTATGATCAAATTCTTTACTCTTGATGTATATGCATTGCTAGATCCAGGTTCAAGTCTATCTTTTGTGACTCCATATATTGCTATGAGGTTTGATATTATTCCCGAATAAATTTTTGAGCCCTTCAATGTTTCCACACCTGTTGGTGAGTCTATTCTAGATGAGAGAGTTTTTGTTAATCACAAAGACACTATGGCTGACTTAGTTGTGTTAGATATGGTGAACTTTGACTTAGTTATTCTAGGTATGGACTAACTTCATTCTTGTTATGCCTCACTTGATTGCAGGACTCAAATAGTTAAGTTCCAGTTTCCTAATGACATAGTTATTGAGTGGAGGAGTAGTTCAGCAGTGCCTAAGGGTTGTTTAATTTCATACCTTAAGGTCAGAAAGCTAGTTTCCAAGGGGTGCATCTATCACTTAGTCTGAGTTGATGACTCTAGTATTGAGACACCACCTATTTACTCAATTCCAGTTATGAGTGAATTTCCAGAGGTCTTTCTAAATGATCTTCCCGGAGTCCCTCCTGAGAGAGAAATAGACTTCGCTATAAATATTCCTTCTGATACTCGTCCTATCTCTATTCCACCATATAGGATGGCTCCAGCTGAGTTGAAATAGTTAAAAGAGCAGTTGAAAGACCTTCTTGATAAAGGTTTCATTCGACCAAGTGTTTCACCTTGGGGTGCTCTGGTCTTACTTGTGAGGAAGAAAGACGGTTCTCTTAGGATGTGTATCGATTACCACCAATTGAACAAGGTTACTATCAAGAATATGTATCCACTTACGAGAATTGATGATCTATTTGATTAGCTTCAGGGTGACACTTGATTTTTTAAGATAGACCTCAAATTTGGCTATCATCGTTGAGAGTAAGAAAAAGTGATATTCCAAAGACAGCTTTCAAGACCCGTTATGGTCATTATGAGTTTCTAGTCATCTCATTTGGTTTGACTAATGCTCCTGCAACATTCATAGAACTTATGAACAAAGTGTTTAAGCTTTATCTTGATATGTTTGTTATTATTTTCATTGATGGCATTCTGATTTATTCGAGGAATGAAGAGGATCATGCTAGTCATCCTAGAGTAGTTCTTCAAACTATTAAAGACAAATATTTGTATGCCAAATTTTCCAAGTGTGAGTTTTGGCTTGAGTCAGTGGCGTTATTAGTCCATATTATTTCTGGTGATGGGATTCGAGTTGGCACTCAGAAGATTGAGGTAGTGTAGAACTGGCCTAGACCTATATCTCCAACTAATATTAGAAGTTTCTTGGGATTGGTTGGTTATTATAGAAGGTTTGTCAAGGGTTTTTCATCTATTTCATCCTCGCTGACAAGGTTAACTCAGAAGATAACAAAGTTTCAATGGTATGAAACTTGTGATAAAAGCTTTCAGGAATTGAAAACTAGGTTGACTACTGCCCCAGTGTTGACCTTATCGGAGGATACACAAGGATTTGTTGTGTATTGTGATGCGTCCAGAGTTGGATTGAGTTGTGTATTGATGCAGAATGCCAAAGTTATAGCTTATGCCTCCAGACAGCTTAAGATTCATGAGAGGAATTACCCAATCCATGATCTAGAGTTGGCTGCTATAGTGTTTACTTAGAAAATATGGTGTCACTATCTCTATGGTGTTCATGTTGATGTGTTCTCCGATCATAAGAGTCTTCAGTACGTGTTCAGTCAAAAATAGCTTAACCTTAGACAGAGAAGGTGGTTGGAGTTACACAAGAATTATGGCATGAGTATTCTCTATCACCCAGGTAAGGCTAATGTTGTTGCTGATACCTTGATCATGTTGTTTATGGGTAGTACTTCCTATGTTGAAGAAGGAAAGAAAAAGTTAGCCAAATATGTGCAAAAACTTGCATGATTGGGAGTCCAGTTAATGGATTACAATGAAAGAGGTAGAGTGGTGATGAATGGGGTTAAATCATCGCTAGTGTCCGATGTGAAAGAGAAACAGGACCAAGACCCTGTTTTTCTTGAATTGAAGGCAAATGTTCATAAGAAGAAAGTGATGGCTTTTGAACAAGGGGGTATGGTGTATTAAGGTATTAGGGTAGATTATGTGTACCAAGGGTGGATAAAATACAAGAGAGGATCATGAAGGAAGCTCATAGCTCCATCTACTCTATCCATCCTGGTTCCACAAAGATGTATCGTGATAGGAGAGAAGTCTATTGGTGGAGTAGTATGAAGAAGCGTATTGCAAAGTTCGTTGTTAAGTGCTCGAATTGCCAACAGGTCAAGGTAGAGAACCAGAGGCCCGGTGGTATGGCTCAGAACATAGATATTCCAAAATGGAAATGGGAAATGTTCAATATGGATTTCATTACTGGTTTGCCATAGTCTCGTAAGCAACATGATTTGATTTAGGTGATTGTAGGTCGGATGACTAAATCAGCCCATTTTTTACCGATAAAGACTACCTTTTCCGCAGAAGATTATGCCAAGTTTCATATTCAAGAGGTAGTCAGACTTCATGGAGTTTCGGTGTCTATTATTTCAAATAGAGGTGTATAATTCACCGCACAATTTTTAAAGTCTTTCCAGAAAGGTTTGGATTCAAAGGTAAATTTGAGTACTGTTTTCCATCGTCAGACTGATGTTGAAGCAAAACATACGATTCATACTTTAGAGGATATGTTGAGGGCGTGTGTGATTGATTTCAAGGGTAATTGGGATGATCACTTACCTATCATTGAGTTTGCTTACAATAACAGTTATCATTGTAGCATCCAGATGGCTCTTTATGAGGCTCTTTATGGGAGAAGGTGTAGATCTCCTATTGGTTGGTTTGAGGTTTGTGAAGCTAGGTTGGTAGGACCAAACTTGGCTCGTCAAGCTATGGAGAAAGTGAAGGTCATTCAAGAAGGGTTGAAAATAACGCAAAGTCATCTGAATTCCTATATCGATGTTAGGAGAAGAGACTTAGAGTTTGAAGTGGACAATTGGATTTATTTAAAGGTTTCACCCATGAAGGGTGTTATGAGGTTTTCCAAGAAGGGGAAACTTAGTCCCCGGTATATTGGTGCTTACAAGATTTCTAAGAGGATTGACAATGTAGCCTATAAGTTGGAGCTACCGCTAGAGTTTGCAGTAGTCCATCCAGTATTCCATATTTCAATGTTGAAAAAGTGTATGGGCGATCCTTCACTTATTATACCTACTGGATATATTGGTTTTAAGGACAACCTATCTTATGAGGAGATTCCCGTTGAGATACTTGATCATTAGGATTGCAAGTTGAGAACCAAGAAGGTAGCATCAGTTAAGGTCTCACAGAGGAACCACTTTGTCAAGGAAGCTAATTGGGAGGCTGAGGAGGACATGAAGAAGATATACCCACATCTCTTTGCTTCCGGATAAGCCTCAAACAAAGGTACTAATTCTTTTCTTGGTACTTTTTAAGTTGAAATGTTGTGTTAAATTACATGTGAAATAGTTGAGTTGGGTGTTAGATATTGCCACCCATAGCCTACTTAGAGTGATCTCATTCGAGGACAAATATTCACAAAGGAGAGATATTTTAACACCTCGATATTATAAAGAGCTAAATTTAGAAAGAACTAATTCGGAAAGAGCTAATTTGAGATTTGCTCAAGTTAAGCTTAAGTTGTGAGTTTTGGGTCAACTTCAAACGGCCATAACTTACAGTACATGATGTGTTTGGTGGCCCATAAGAAATCAAATGAAAGGTCTTGGAATCCTCTTTCCAATTCCACCAAGTTTGCTAAATTTTGAGTTCAGATGGGGGAGATATGCCTATTTGAATTCAGTCTGTCCAATTAAGGAAATTTACCCTAATTAATGAGGGGTATATTGGTCTTTTCCTTACCCCATCAGCTTTAAACATTTTTAGTAATATTTTAGGGTTCTAAACTGATTTGGTTCAATTTTTACAACTCTAAATTACGCTTAGGGTTCTGAGAGAAGTTCAAGAGAAGAGGTTCAAGGTGTTCGTCAAGATTTTTAAGATTTGTCGAGGAATTTTGCCAAATTAAGGTATGTAAGTTTTCATAGTATTGGTCCGTTCACCTACATGCCAACCATGTAAATTACATATGTAATTTCATTCTTGAGGTTGAATGATTTGAATTCTCGATGGTTTTTCTTAAGGTTTTGTTCTTCATGCTTTGCTTATAAAATTTGATGAATTCTTGATGTGAGGATTTCGATCTTTGAGGGTTGTTCTTGAGGTAAAGTGAGTATATTCTCATTTACTTGTATTGGGTAAAAGAATCTAAGGCAAAATTGAGGAAAACAATTGATTCTAGTCGAATTAGAGTCGAAAACGAGAATTAAAATTTGTCGGATTGATCTGGGGAAAGGCTGGCGCGGCGTGCCCTCGATGCAGTAGAAGGTTTGGCATGGTGTGCCAGTAGTGCACCAAGAATGAGTCTCTGAAGTTATGGGATTCGCTCCCCGTGCTAGCAGTGTGCCAGAGTCACCTGCCCCCACTTTTTTTATGTCATTTGCTCGGTCTTAGTCCTTTTAAAGTGTACCTTTACTCCTTTCTGATTATAACTACTCTAAACTACATCTAAACATCGAGAGATCATTCATAACATGAATCATAACTCTTGAATCATAGTTCAAATTCAAGGTAGAGTTAGGAGTAAAGTCTTAAGAGATCATTTGAGTCATTTTGGGAAGTCTTTTACAATCTTTTAAAACTTCTTTTCAGACCCTAGTATTTGAGTATGATGATGAGGAGAGTTGAGTTTCCTTTTTCAAATTGAATATATGGGGACTAAGTATCCGCAAGAGTAAATGTTTTTACATTTAAAATAAGAGGAAACACCGATTTTCAAATGAGTTCATGAGGAGTTTAGAGTATTATCTCTTTTAAGAGAAATCTTTTGAGTAATAATCTCAAAGTTTGAGGATGAGAAAATGTTTTTAAATATATGAGCTAAGTTATATTATTGGGAGCAGTATTGAGCAACGATATGGGGACGAGTTCATACAACTTAAAGTCTTCATAAACTATGTAGCCAATGTGGGTAGAAAGTGTCATACTTTTTAGATGATTCATTATTGTTTTTTAAGCATAGATTAGTAGATCCACTTAGTTGAGGATGTCTTATACTCTGGCAAGGTATAAGATAGTTCTGGTAGCGTGGGCGAGACATTGTATCATCACATAGCTTATAGTGATGGTTGTCGGTTAAAAAATCTCCCAATTTGAGTTATTTTGTATCTTTACATACAAACTGAGTTATTATTGTATTTTTAAACACATTGAGTTGTTATATACTATTTTAAATGCTTTATATAAATTGCATCTTTATTGTTGTATTTATACTGTATTGAGTTGAGTATCCATGAGTTGAGTAGAGTTGAGTTGAGTATGTTTCCTTCTATCCAAGTTCAAGCTTTTATGTTATATTATGTGTTCCCCTTACATGCTCGTACATTCAATCTACTGATGTCATTTTGCTTGTATCATTTCATGATGCAAATACACGAGATCAAGGTCATCAACAGGCGTTTCGTTGATGCCACTTGCAGTCCCAGAGTTGTTTGGTGAGCCTCCTTACTTCTGGAGGATCCCTCATTTATTTCTATTTATTTCAGTTTTGTTAGGATGATCGAGTGTCTTATCCCAACATTTCTCATAGTATTAGAGGCTTCATAGACAGTAGTAGTTGAGAACTGTGTTTCATTTTCTATTATTAATGTTCTAGACTTGAGTTGCCCTTGTGGCCAGTTTGAATATTTTTAAATGTTCTAAGTTAAGTATTTGAGACATTTGAGTTAAAACTTTATATTTGAGTATGTCTTATGTTGAGTAAGTCTTCCGCTGAGAGTTAAGCCATACCAGGGATTCGCTTGGGGCCAACAATGATTCTCGAGTACTGGCCACGTTCATGGTGTAGGCTTAGGGTGTGACAACTACTTTATGATTATGTACTATATTTTGAGATTATGCATGCTCTAATAATTGAGTAATTTATGAATCAAAGATTCTTTTAGATAAAGTATAAACATGTTTTATGAAAATGTTGTTTCAAATTGAAGTATTCTCATTATGAAAAGGTTATCAAGATTTTGATGCTTTAGATAAGTGTCTGTATAAATATTTTATGAAATCATGTTTTTGAAAAGAGTTATTCTATGAAGTTTATGAATGGATTTGTATTACTAGATTCTTACCATTCCAAGTATTATGATATGATATGATGATGCTTATTTTTGTTAAGAGTTTACTTACCACTGAGTGGACTTTGGGATGAAAGCTCACCCTTTAATAGATTCAGAGTGCTTTAGTAGCAATTTCCTTGTCTCATAACTACGTCCCACCATTAGACTGTCTTAGAAAGGCATTAGATAGTGGATCCACCTAAGCTTAAGAACATTATCCTTATCTTAACAAATGGGATACTTTTTTTCAGTGTGGGAGTAGTACATCGGACTCCATATTACAGCTCACATGGTTTATGTCACTTATCAATAAACATCTAATAAAAGACTATGGTTTTCTCAACAAGCTATGTTTTCCTCAAACGATTATGATTTAAGCTTATGTTATAATTTTCAAATGTTGCATTGACCTTGTTCTATGATTTATGATTTTTATAACTACAGTAATGAGGATATTTAAATAAAAGAAAGAGTGGTTGATATAGTATATAAATTAATCTCCAATAACTAATATACAATACTAGTCAATGGACTACCCTTTGATTTCTTTGGATCATCTAGAGGACTAAAGTAGGGTAATCATTTATCCTCTAATGTATTCATTATTACAACAAAACTCTTAGAAAGAGAATTAAATAGTCTACATAAAAATATGAATTACATAAAGTTTAAAATTTCAAAGTGAATCAATGACATAAACCTTTTGTGTTATGTAGATGACACAATATTTTTATATTTAGGGCTTAATATTACTCAAAAAGGTGATGAAGATTTTATAAAAAATATGAACATGTATTTGGATAAGTGATAAATCTATTTAAGAGTTATGTTTACTTAGATGAGAAAGTTAAAGTTTCAGCAGTTGACTATCAGAGAATCAAAAAAAATTATATGAGCGATTCAAGACTCTTTATCTTTCACATACTTAGGATGTTCTATTTTCTATGAAAAGAAAAAAAACTATCATTTTGTAGACTTGATTAAAAATGACAATAGAATAGTCTCCTTTGGTGGAAGGTATACTATTATTACTCATTTTGTACAATCCATGCCTATATATCTTATGTCGATAATGAACCCCCCTAAAAGGGTGATTGACGAAATCTATAAAATTTTAGCCAATTTTTTTTTGGATATATTGACGGGGTTAAAAGGAATTATTAGATTGCTTGGAATAAATTATGTTTACTCAAATCTAAAGGGGGGATTATATTTCGGTCATTACATAATGTTGTTGATGCCTTCTTTGAATGTTTTGATGAAATTTTAGAACTTTCACAAATATCTATGAATAAAATTGAAATATATATTGTAAAAAATGGCACCCTATAATGGCATAAGGAAATTGAGAATCTCATATTTGGAGAAGATTAATTAAAGTATAATAAGGAAGAAGATAAAGCATAATATTTGATGATAGATAATTGAAATGATAATTGAATCAAACAATGAGCATTATATTATGTCGAAGAAGTTAATCAGGAGAAGAGGAAATAATAACAAAGAGTTTCGTATAATAGAAGCCAATGAGACAGGAGCAAATTACCACAGTTTATATCTGAGAAAACTACTAATCATATTATTGAGAATGTTAGTCTCATCTTAACAGATTGGGAGCATGATATAACTTGATGAATGACATGTGCCAGTGGTAAGTTCTTTGTAAAGTATGCTTGGGAGATGATGAGGCATAAGTATGAGGAAAATGAATATTTTGAGAAGGAGAAGATATGAATGTAAGGTCTATCTTCAATATCAATGTATTTCTATGGAGGGTTTGAAAAGGAACAATTTTCACATATGACAACCTTACAGAGGATGATAATTAGTGTTTTCTTTAGATGTTGATGTTGTGAAACACATAATCAGAAAATAATGTCACACTTATTTTTTACAATCTCCATAAAATTTAGGATATGAAAGCATTTTGCTACTTATGCAAGTTTGAACATTGAAAAAATAAATCTCGTACAAACAATTAAGACTTGACCGGTAAGCATCAAGAAAGTTGCAAAATGCTTATAGGTTCATTCTAGCAGTGCTTAGGAGCTACGAAACAAAAGAAATAATATCAAATATGAAGGCACAATCTCATTTAAGAAAATGATTTACTAGATTCAGAAAATCATTCAACTTATTATAAAAGTAAGATTTTCTCGGATTAGATATTTTTGAAGTGACCCGAAGGCGATGGTGAGAATTTTGAATTCATAAAAATAAAAGATATATCACCACTTGGTGTAGTGAAAATTTTCTCACAAAGAAATAATGAAATACAACACAGATGAAACTAGCGAAGAAAATCCAAAGCAATACGAGTTGCAATAAACATTGAGGCAAAGACAAGGACAATTAGAAAATCTTTAAAGAAATAATAGTAGAAACAAATTATTTGACTGTGAAAAATATAATTCAAAAATTATGAAAGAGATAGCAGTGCATATGAAAAATAAAAATGTACAAATAAGCCACATATTCAAGAAAGGCAATCAAATGACAGACTAACTTGCAAATCTAGCAATAAAATAAAAAAGAAACTTACGAGTAAAAAAGCTTTGGAGAACTACCAATTAGGTGAGGAAAGATTTTTTAACACAAAAAAGCGCATATACCAACCATAAGGATAAGAACAAAGCAAATAAAATCACATGAAGAGACATAATAAGCAAACAACTTTGAAAACGAAAATGAAAGTGACAACAATACATATTAAGACAAGCATATACATTTTAAGGGTTATTATAGTTGCATTCATAAAGTTTTTACTTATCTATGTTAAGATACTAAAATGTTGACCAAACAATTAGGAGTACGTCATGATCATTGAAGCACAAAGGTACAAACATATTACAAGCATCTCATGGCAAGCCAAAGGATAGTTGAGGAAGTAAAGTTCACGATCTTAGAGACAGAATAAAAGAAGGAAATTAAAAAAGGAATACATACCATTGGTTGAACTACAAACTCCAGACGGCTACTTCCATCAAGTCAAAATAGTGGAAAAATCCTGACCTACTATAAATGAAAACCAATGATTAAAAAAAGGAAAAAAATTTGAGAAATACAAAAAGTAGAGAGATATATCTTCAAGCAGTTAGTGCTCTTGTGTGAGCTGTGAAGAAATCTTACCCTCTATTTAAAAACTAGGTTCTTGTATGTTTACTGAAAAAACCACAATAACACAGATTTATCGTGGAAACCTTCCAACCTCTAGGAAGGGAAAAACCACTCCACAGTTTTATTAACTTTAAGAACAATTCAAGATTACAGCTCGATAATAAAAGAATTAAATCCAATGCTTCTTTACCCTTTGTTGATTGACTATAATCAAAGATTTTACTCTCCAAGAAGTCAAACTTGCTTCTTATTACAATTTTCTCAAACTCTCTCTTAGTACAACTCCTAAACACTAATTCGACGATGAATCAATGCGACTGAAAAATCCATAAAGATATCCCAACTATAGTACTTCTTTCTTCTGCTTTGTAGATCTGTTTGGATAGTTTAGCCCTCGCTCAGAATAACTTTCTTGATTTGTGAATTGGCGATGACGACCCTCTCTTTCTTTAGCCTTGTACTTTTATAGAGATTGATTTGAGCTTGACCGATTTCTAGAAGGAAATAAATTCATTTTTCCTCAAATACTAATTCTTTTTCTTATAGAATTTGTTTGCCTTTTTCCTTATTTGCATTTTACTTGTCTGCTTTTATTGTTTTTCTTCTTTAACTTGAATTGTTGTTAGAAACAAACTTTTTCTTTTTTATATCTGACTAAGTGAACTTCTTCCCACCTCTTTACTTTTGAAAATTTGGTACGTGTTATGTGAACCTGGTTCATGTTGTCATCATTAAAAGCATTTTGAGATATTTGCCAAACCATCAATTTCTTCCTTTTTCGTGATGAAAAATAAATTCCATTTTCTATACCTAGGTCAACAAGAAAGCAAATCAACAATTTCCCCCTTTTGACATGTCAAAAAGAAGGGTAAAGCACAAAAACTGCAAAAAAAATAACAACTTGGAGCCTATAAAGGCAACACCTAGACAAGACAAGCAGATAATAATTTAGATCTAAGGATATTAGCCATCCAAATAAGAAACAAAAAAGAATCACAAGGTAAAAACAAGTAATCAAGCAAAACAATATGGACTAGTTTTTAAGCTCAAGGAACTCCACCAAATAATCTAATAGACACAAGACACAATAATATATGAAATTGTCTTAAAAGAAGCAAAAAGAATTGGACCAATGCTTTAAGGGTGGATAGAAGGGGGTTTTGGAGAGTTTGAGATAAGGCAATGAGCTGCAGAACACGATCCACTCAAGCATTGCTTTCTAGTTGTTGCTCCAGAAACTAGTCCTTCAATCGAGTAACTTCCCCTATGACTCTTCCAGATCAGTGTGTTAGGTCTCAATTTCAGCACAAAGAACATCATTTTGTGCCCTGGCAGCATGTAGATCATTTAAAAGACTTGTGACAGGGCAAGTAGCTCGTGGAGGAGTAGCATGAACCTGGTCATTCTCATCATGGAGTCTGTTGTCAACAAGTGTGGATCTGGTAAACATATATTCCTATCCAACGTCCTACCTTCACCCAAAGGAACATTAAAAACCTTAAGCATTGTAGTGAGAAGGTTCCCAAAAGCTAACTAGTGTGGACCTGGTTTAGGATCTACACCCCGTGCCATATGCTTAATCATGAGAATGGGCCAGTCTATAGGGTCCTTGTTCTCCAATGCATTCACAATCTCTACATCTTTAAAGGATTTCTTATGTCTCATTTCCCCTCTAGGCAACACCCCTTTATGCACTAGCCCATACATTAACTTATGAAACGTTGCCATTTTACCCTTAAGAACCTTCCTACGCTTAGTAGTGACCCTTCCCTAAGAATATTTGGAATTAGTATGTAGTTATCATCCTTTGAACACACATACTCTGATAACCTTGCAGTGGGTATGTGAAAAATTTCCCCAAGACAAACTGCATCAAACACCAGTTCGACCCCATTAACAGATGAGGTGGCAACATTGTCTTCCAACACATTAAGATTCGCATTGAATTCCACCACTTCATTCTTATAAACCATCAACCTAGTGTCAAGAAACAGATCCACCCACCCTTGAAAGTATAATAGATCAAGAACCTTCATAACTACATCTAACGTTCTAACTTCGGGATGAAAAGTTCTACCCCTTAAAATCACCTTAGATCCAAAATATCTTTCCTTCCCCATTGCCAAGTATTTGGCCAAATTTTTACTATTTTTTTGTGATGGGAGAGATGACTCAGAGTGAACACACTCATCAGGTGCTTTATCAGGGTTAGAGTCAAGTACAATAGTAGACGGAGGAGGGAGAACCGAAGACTTACCAATACGATGACATTTCTTACTTAACTCAGCTACCTCATTATATTGTGTTTGACTCACGCTACATATGAAGGGGATGCAGATACTTGTCCTCTTAGCGGCAATATGCTTGCTTGGTCTCCGAGGACCAGTTCAACAGAGTTGACTAAGGGGAGTATCATCGATGTTCGAGTTTGAAGAAGTCGTTATTTGTGTGGGTGTAGGGGTAGGATTGGATGGTGGGGGATCAAATCATTGTGGAGATATGGACATTTAGGGGTTAGGTTTAGGGTTACGGTTTTTGATAAGTGGTGAATATGGTGAAGTGGTAAAAGGGTCATCGAAGGCATATGGTAGTAGAGGTGAGGATGTCTGAATTGGAGAAGGAGATCACTGAGAAGGGGATTTTAGAGGCGGTGATGATGGTGTGGTGGAGGAGACACCTTCCCCCCTAAGATAATGCCCAGGGTGACCCGGGTATAAATTCTTTTTTCGGTATGGCAGAGTCCTCATCGTCGGAGTAGGCGAATAGGTTTAGTGGTGTAGACTTGGTTAGAGTTTTCTGGGTTTGAGAGGGTTTTTTTTGGGGGGAGGGGTGGTTAGTTTGTGAGAGATGAATGTTAAGGATTGTTTTGAGTAGGGAAGTAATGATAGTGTTCAGACATGTCACGACCCAAGGGTACCCCCTAGATGTAACATGGCGTATAGTTCCAGAAAGACTCCATACAAGCCACTTAGCATATCATTACATAAAGTACTTAGAACAATAAAGATTAAAACACATTTCAAGTCTTAAAAAGTTTTTCATAAAAGAAAGTGGAAGTCTAGACTTGTCTCAATGTAGCTATCTATTACAATCTTGAATGAAATAGGGCCTAGCCCATACAACATGTCCGAAAAGGAAATACATGAAAGGAACTACAACATATGATAAAGTCATCCTCGAACCATGAAGACTCACCAACAAGCTAGGAAGATACAAAAGTCCAAGATTTAGCCACTAGAATGATCACCTCGAGAATCGGATCCTACACTTGTGAGAAAATGTAGGGAAAGTAGGTGTTAGTACAAAAATGCACTAAGAATGATAGCCATGCATAAAAACCTTTAAAACGTGCTAAAAGGAACATTTCATTTGAAGGCATGCAATTTACCAAGTATAACATGCATAAGAGGTTAGAAACCCATAAGTCATAAAACATAAGCAATATAAGTCATCATCATCATTTAAGCCTTTGAACTCTTAAACAAAGCTAATACAAAGCTCATCATAACACAAGAGAAACACTTCATGAATAACCTCAAAGCATACTTGTGAAAGGCATGAATGAGACCACATAAATCTCACCCATGCTAACTAAACAACTATAGGCCATCACTCTTGTTCGTCACCTTTTGAAACTCTTAAACACTATGAGGTACTTCTCAAGCACATCCTAGTTCCTCTCTACGTTGAACACTTCGAGATACTTCTTTAAGTACATCTTAGTTTAATATTATTTTGAACTCTATGAGATGCCTCTTCAAGCATATCTTAGCTCATTATGGTTGAACTCTATGAGATGCTTCTTCAAGCACATCTTTTTTCATTATGTTTGAACTCTAAGATATGCTTCTTCAAGCATGTCTTAGTTCATTATGTTTGAACTCTATGAGATGTTTCTTCAAGAATGTCTTAGTTCATTATTAATCTTGTCGTAGTTAGGATATAGCCTTAACCGACATGAGGCCATGTGAGTAATCACATGATCCCTCCCGATGTTACCCACACCGAAAAGGGTTGGTCTACTTGCCTAAGGTAGAACCGGTTTGTTAGCTTAGTTGGATCCACTAGCTAAACATCCTATGGGGCACCTAGTTATGGGATACGGATATTGCTACTAGAAACCTAGACTCCACTTAGTGAAGGATTCCATCTCATGAGACATATTTTGGGAAAACTTGGAATCTACTAGGTGAGAGTTACCATTTTGGAAGCCTGGACTCACTATGCGTGAGCCTTCATCTCATTTCAATATCCACTCAGTGCTAGGCCTAAATCCTACAAGATAGTTATTAAGTCCTACTAAACTCAAGTTTCATGAAAAGATGTCCTTGACAATCAGTCCGAGTTAATTAACTAGAATAACTCTTTTAGACCATGCGTGAGCAACTATCACCATCCATGTTGTAGTTATGAAGGCTCTTTAGCCTTTGGTTCAATTAGGTGAGAAAAAGCCCTTCAACCTTAGAACCTTTTCCATGTGAGAACAACCTTTCAATCAGCCAACAACAACAACCTAATCATTAACACTTCACTCTCAAAGCATCATTAAGACAATTGCATAGATATTATAGAAAATGCACAATCTCCTACTTTACCTCCTTGAGGTTAAAACTTACTTTCAATCAACACATCTAGAATTCAAGCATTAGACATTGATTTAATCATAATTTCATGTGAATCTATCACCACATACATCAATTCATATAATTCACCTTTCATCAATAAAGAGCCACAACATACTATCAACTTTGAGAAATATGGGGATTTCATGGGTTCACGGGGATAAAACATGACACTCATAGGAAATCATAAAATAATGCTTATAATAACATAATTCAACTATTAGAATCATTTTTGAAATGAACCCATGACTTTTGAATCAAACCCTAACTTTTGGGGATTTCTATCTTTGAAATTTGGGTTTTTAAGGGACTCCATGGATAAAGACTTACCATACCTTTGCAATGAAACCCAATGAATTTGAGTAGAAAGACTTGATCCTTGAACCCTAGATTCAACTTCCTTCTACTTCCTCCTTGAAGTTCTGGAGAGAGAATATTTGGAGAGGATAAAGTTTTTGGAATAGTTTTGGGTTTTAGAAATAATGAGGTGAATGACTTAATTTAGTGGTCTAAAATACTTATATAGGTGTTCTAAATTAGGCTAAAACGATACCACTTAATATTAATTAAAGCTGGAAAATCCTAAAGTACCCCTAAACTTAACCACCAAAAAATAGTTTCCAGGCCCCATCAACGACCCTCACTGACGAACTATGGTTGGACCTACGGCCCGTGCTGGTGAAGCGTGGGTTGGGGTGTGTTGGGGTTCAGAGACTTGGTTTCAGGTCCTTGACCTACGGCCCCTCACCCATGGGCATGGACTGACCAACTAGGCGTAGGTCCCTTCCGCTGGTCACTCTCCAAGTATCTTCTTAGGGGTCCTCCTCAAGGACCCATTGTTGGTCCTTGGGGGTCATACCTTGATGTTCTAACATGAAACCTTATATTTTTAAGTACGGAGACTTACATTCAAGACTCTAACCCTCACGTTAAGCTCTAGTTTAGCCTACTAATTTCTGGAGTGTTATAATATCTCCCCCTTGAGAACATTTGTCCTCGAATAATAATCTTGACACCTTACGGAAGTAAAGACTCAAGACTAGCAGCCCATAATGCATGCAACATCAAAACAATGCTCAAAACGAAGGAGGAAATATCAACTCCATCTCAAACATACTCATTGCATCACAAGGTTACATCTCACAACCCACTATGCATGAATCTTCAAATTACTCATCTTTTAGGGAGGAACTTCTTTCTCCAAGCTCAATGCATGCTCAATACAATATCATGGAGTCATTATGCAATTTACTCTCAAAAAGCATAACTAAAACATGTTCAACAATTCATCTCATGAAGACAATAGGCAACTCACACTCAATGCACAACAACATGAAGAAAATCAACCATATAACCTTTTTTCTTTCAAAACATAAGATTTCATCAACATGCAAAACTTAAAGAGATCATGGAACACATAAAACACACATGACTCAAAAACATAAGGCAAGTCAAGAGGAACTCTTTGTCTCTAGCTAGAGTAGGAGTAGAAGGAAAGAGATGGGGATATCGAGACACTCAACAACATTTCTATCTAAGCACACCATCTCCCCCTTGGGAGAAAGCCTCTACTAGTTCTTTAAATATCACTTCTTTCAAGCAACTAAGGTCAGATCAAAACATCAATGCCTAGCATATCAAGTACTAAAAGACAAAGCTAAACTGGAATCTAATAAAGCACAAAACACATACCGGTATCCACATCCGGAGGACACTCTTGTCCACCTCTAGCTTGGAGTGCATAGAATATATCTTTCTTGGGAGCACTAGTACCCGAACCACTTGGAGGAGCTTACTTTCCCTCTCTTCCCTTAACCCTACGTACCGGGCAATCCCTCATTTTGTGACCACTCTTACCACAACCAAAACAACCATTTGTGCAGGCTAGACACTCACCCTTATGCCTCTTTCCAGACCTAGCACAAGTAGGAACTAAGGGTCTACTACCTTTTTCTTGAAACTTAGGGTTGGATACCCTCTCTTTCTTAAACCTAGGGGAAATCCTAGAAGAACCTTGCCTGGAGAACCTTCCTTGAGGGAAATTATCATTATCTATTCTAAACCTCTTTTTCTCCCTAACCTCTCTTCGAGTTTCTCCTCCTCAACCCTTTGGGCACAAACCATAAGATGAGAAATGTTCATATCATGATCAAGCATGGTCGTACGACATTCTTCCACTACTAAGTCGGATACGCCCGACACAACTTACTCATTATTGACCTAGGGTCAGCTAGTACAGATGGAGCATATCTCGACAATCGAGTAAACATCCAAACATATTCCTCCATGCTTATATTACCTTTTCTAAGGTTAATAAACCCAAGTATTCTAGCCTCTCTCATCTCCAAAGGGTAAAACCTATCAAGAAAACCATTCTTAAACCTTTCCCACTCTATGGGACCCGCTTCTATCATCCTTGCTTCTTTCCATTGGTTGAACAAAATCTTAGCAACACCTTTCAATTAACGAGCGACCAAATCCGCCTTCTCTACCGGAGTCACTCCCACAAAATCCAACACCTTAGAGACCTCATCTATAAACTCTTGAGGATCTTCCTCCATCTTTGACCCATAAAATTCTGGAGTTTCTGTCCCGGCATGAGTCAACAATTGAAAACCAATCCTAAAATTCTCGTCAGTCACTTAATCGATCAAAGGATTAACCGAAACTTGAGGAGCTTGAGGAGGATCTCCTTGATCAACATTGTCTCCCTCCATTCCACTAGTGAAAGCTCCTTGAGTAGTCATGTCCTGCAAACCACCGGGAAAGCATTAGGAGAGAGATCTTATAGAGTTAAACACTATGGCACTACTTAGAGTAATGAAGAAGAAAAGTTTCCTAATCATCTTGTAGCCTCTTATTGATAAATGTGGTGCACTTCACATTATGAACAAGACTCTACTAGAGGTGGCTTATGAGACATCATCCTAAGATCATTCTAAACCTTGTGCTCTGATTACGAAGTTTGTCGCGGCCTATGTGTACCCCCTAGATGTAACATGGCGTATAGAAGCCCGAAGTACTCCATACAAGCCACTTAGCATATAATTACATAAAGTACTTAGAACAATAAAGAGTAAAACACATTTCAAGTCTTAAAAGTTTTTCATAAAAGAAAGCGGAAGTCTAGACTTGTCTCAATATAGGCATCTATTACAATCTTGAATGAAATAGGGCCTAGCCCATACAACATATTCAAAAAGGAAATACATGAAAGGAACTACAACATATGAAAAAGCCATCCTCAAACCATGAGGACTCACCAACAAGCTAGGAAGATACAAAAGTCCAAGATTTAGCCACTAGAATGATCACCTCGAGAATCGGATCCTACACTTGTGAGAAAATGTAGGGAAAGTAGGTGTTAGTACAAAAATGCACTAAGAATGATAGCCATGCATAAAAACCTTTAAAACGTGCTAAAAGGAACATTTCATTTGAAGGCATGCAATTTACCAAGTATAACATGCATAAGAGGTTAGAAACCCATAAGTCATAAAACATAAGCAATATAAGTCATCATCATCATTTAAGCCTTTGAACTCTTAAACAAAGCTAATACAAAGCTCATCATAACACAAGAGAAACACTTCATGAATAACCTCAAAGCATACTTAGAAAGGCATGAATGAGACCACATAAATCTCACCCATGCTAACTAAACAACTATAGGCCATCACTCTTGTTCGTCACCTTTTGAAACTCTTAAACACTATGAGGTACTTCTCAAGCACATCCTAGTTCCTCTCTACGTTGAACACTTCGAGATACTTCTTTAAGTACATCTTAGTTTAATATTATTTTGAACTCTATGAGATGCCTCTTCAAGCATATCTTAGCTCATTATGGTTGAACTCTATGAGATGCTTTTTCAAGCACATCTTTTTTCATTATGTTTGAACTCTAAGATATGCTTCTTCAAGCATGTCTTAGTTCATTATTAATCTTGATGTAGTTGGGATATAGCCTTAACCTACATGAGACTATGTGAGCTATAACATGATCCCTTCCGAAAGATACACAAGTTCAAGCTTTAGCCACTAGAATGATCACCTCGAGAACCGGACCCTACACTTGGGGAAAATGTAGGAAAAGTAAGTGTTAGTACAAAAATGCACTAAGTTTGATAGCCATCAATAAAAACCTTTAAAACATTCTAAAAGAGACATTTCATTTGAAGGCATGCAATTTACCAAGTTAAACATGCATAAGAGGTTAGAAACCCATAAGTCATAAAACATAAGCAATATAAGTCGTCATCATCATCATTTAAGCCTTTGAACTCATAAATAAAGTTAATACAAAGATCATCATAACACAAGAGAAACACATCATGAATAACCTCAAAGCATACTTGTGCAATGCATGAATGAGACCCCATAAATATCACCCATGCTAAGTAAACCACTTTAGGCCATCACTCATGTTCGTCACCTTTTGAAACTCTTAAACACTATGAGGTACTTCTCAAGCATATCCAGTTGCTCTCTACATTGAACACTTCGAGATACTTATTTAAGTACATATTAGTTCATTATTATTTTGAACTTTATGAGATGCTTCTTCAAGCATATCTTAGCTCATTAGGTTTGAACTCTATGAGATTGTTCTTCAAGCATGTCTTAGTTCATTATATTTGAACTCTATGAGATGTTTCTTCAAGCATGTCTTAGTTCATTATTAATCTTGATGTAGTTGGGATATAGCCTTAACCTACATGAGACTATGTGAGCTATAACATGATCCCTTCCGATGTTACCCACATCGAAAATGCTTGGTCTACTTGCCTAAGGTAGAACTCGTTTGTTAGCTTAGTTGGATCCACTAGTTAAACATCCTACGAGGTACGTAGTTATGGGATACGGAGATTGCTACTAGAAACCCAAACTCCACTTGGTGAAGGATTTCATCTCATGAGACATGTTTTGGGAAAACCCGGACTCTACTAGGTGAGAGTTCCCATTCCGGAAGCCTGGACTAACTATGTGTGAGCCTCCATCTCATTTCAATATCCACTCAGTGCTAAGCCTAAATCCCACAAGATAGTTATTAAGTCCTACTTAACTCAAGTTTCATGGAAAGATTTCCTTGACGATCAATCCAAGTTAATTCACTAGAATAACTCTTTTAGATCGTGTGTGAGCAACTATCACCATCCATGTTCTAGTTATGAAGGCTCTTTACGCTTTGGTTCAATTAGGTGAGATAAAGCCCTTCAACCTTAGAACCTTTACCATGTGAGAACAACCTTTCAATCAGCTCACAACAACCTAATCATTAACACTTCACTCTCAAAGCATCATTAAGACAATTGCATAGATATTATAGAAAATGCATTATTCTACTTTACCTCCTTGAGGTTAAAACCTACTTTAAATCAACACATCTAGAATTCAAGCATTATAAATGGATTTAATCATAATTTCATGTGAATCTACCACCTCATACATCAATTCATACAATTCACCTTTCACCAATAAAGACCCACATCATATCATCAACTTTGAGAAATATGGGGATTTCATGGGTTCTTGGGGATACAACATGAAACTCATAGGAAATCATCAATTAATTCTTAAAATAACATAATTCAACTATTAGAATTGTTTTTGAAAGGAACCCATGACTTTTGAATCAAACCTTAACTTTTGGGGATTTCTATCTTTAAAATTGGGGTTTTGACGAGACTTCATGGATGAAAGCTATCCATGGATAAAGAGCTACCATACCTTAGAAATGAAACCCAATGAATTTGAGTAGAAAACCTTGATCCTTGAACCCTAGCTTCAACTTCCTTCTTCTTCTTCCTTGAAGTTCTAAAGATAGAATATTTGGAGAGGATGAAGTTTCGGGAATAGTTTTAGGTTTTAGAAATAATGAGGTGAATGACTTAATTTAGTGGTCTAAAATACTTATATAGTTGGTCTAAATTAGGCTAAAATGACACCACTTAATATTAATTAAAATCGGAAAACCCTAAAGTACCCCTAAACTTAACCACCAAAAACCAATTTCAAGGCCCTATCCACGACTCTCACTGACGGACCGTGGTTGGACCCATGGAGTGTGGGCTGGGGTTCAGAGACTTGGTTTCAGGTCCTTGACCTACGGCCCCTCACCCATGGACGTGGACTGACCAATAAGGCATAGGTCCCTTCCGTTGGTCACTATCAGGGTAGCTTCTTAGCGGTCCTCTTCAAAGACCCATGGTTTGTCCTTGGGGGTCGTACCTTGACGTTCTAACATGAAACCCTATATTTTTAAGTACGGGGACTTACATCCAAGACTCTAACCCTCACATTGAGCTCTAGTTTAGCCTACTAATTTTTGGAGTGTTACAAGACATATGATGGGAAAATTTTGAGAGACAGATGAGTTTTCTTATGTGAGAAGTAAATGTGGATCATTTATGGTGCATTTTCCCACGTAATTGCTAGGTTTAAGGTGGGTTGATTTGGATAGACTAGGTTCACAAGATTCTTTTAATACAAAATCATATGCGTGGATGTGTTGTTTAGTTGAATAAAATGAGGATCAGTGCATACATGTTAAGATGGAAACATGTCCTTGACATGAGAGCACCTTCGCACCATAGTATAGGAAACTAAGTGTAATATCATTAGACATGATTGATGAGCTTTCCCATTTTAGGTGTATACATGTAGCAAGGTACCAAGACGAGTTAGTTAAAATCATGCGCGGAGATCATACTTAAAACCCTTTATTAAGAAAACTTATTCTTGATACACCATCCCTAGAGCCAATCGATTTCGTTAAAACAATACAAAAAAAATAACTTTTAGTGGCAAAAATATTAACATTAATAAAGAGTGCTAAAGTATTTACCGACATTAGTTAAGTGTCATTAGAACCAATGTCTCTAAAGGCTTTAGGGACATATACAAAGAGTGCTAATTGCCACTAAAACTACATATATTTAGCAGCAATTAAGAATTAATTGTCACTAATGATCATTTTTTATGTAGTGAAATTGTTCTCATCCAAGTGCTTTGGTAAAGATGTCAGCAACCTGGTCCTCAGTCCTGCAAAAGGTCAGGATGATGAGTCCTTTTTCCACATTGTCATTGAGAAAGTGGTGGCGTACATCTATGTGCTTTGTTCGTTTGTGTTGGACCGGGTTCTTGACCATGTTCACAACACTTGTGTTGTCGCATCTAATAGGCATACAACCTACTTTGATGCCAAATTCTTCGAGCTGCTACTTTATCCTTAAGAGTTGTGCACAACATGAGGCAGTTGCGACATATTCTGCTTCAGTAGTAGATAGGGCAACAAAATTTTGTTTTCTTGTATCCCAAGACACTAAGAATGGTCCTAAAAAGTGAGCCATGCCATACGTACTCTTTCTATCTACCAAGTATCCAGTGTAGTCTGCATCACTGAATCCTACCAAATCGAATGATTCTCATGTTGGGTACCAGAGTACCAGGTTCATAGTTCCTTTAAGATACCTCAGAATTCTTTTCACAGTGATTCCTTTGGGCAAGTTTAGAAGTGGGAACATCTACTAAAGTTGAACAAAATATCAAGTCTTCTAGCAGTTAAGTATAGAAATGATCTGATCATTCCTCTATACTTTGTATCATTTACCGGGGAACTAGGTTCATCTTTGTCAATCTTGGTTGTCGTGCCAATTGGGGTATCATTTGCTTTAGCTTCATGCATCTCACACTTCTTGAGCAGTTCTTTGATGTATTTTTGTTGATGAATTGAAGTGCCAAAGGGAGACTGGTTGATCTGAAGTCCTAGGAAGAAGTTGAGTTCTCTTATCATACTCATTTCAAATTCACTAGTCATCAGTTATGCAAATTCAACCTCGAGGTCTGCATTAGTTCCTCCAAATATAATTTCATCTATATGCACTTGAACTATGAGTATGTCTTTACCTTTTCTTCTAAGAAAAAGTGTGTTATCAATCTTGCCTCTTGAGTACCTATGCGTAAGAAGGAAGTTTGATAGTCTATCATACCATGCTCTTGGTACTTGTTTCAAACCGTATAGTTCTTTGTCTAGCTTGTATATGGAATCAGGGTAATCCAGACTTTCAAAGCCTAGAAGTTGCTTAACATAGACCTCTTCTTAAAGAAACCCATTTAGAATGGCACTTTTGAAATCTATCTGGTAGAGTTTGAACTCCATATGAGCTGAAAAAGCGATAAACATCCAGATTGCTTCCATTCTTGCTACCGGGGTAAATGTTTCATCATAATATATCCCTTCTTCCTGATTTTATCCCTTAACAATCAATTTGGCTTTATTGCGTGTGACTTGTCCTTGATCATCAAACTTGTTTCTGAATACCCATCGAGTTCCTATAACGGTTCTACCATAAGGACGAGGGACCAAGTTCCAAACCTTGTTGCGTTCAAATTGAATGAATTATTCTTGCATGGAGATAATCCAATCTAGATCAAGAAGGGATTCTATGATGTTTTTGGGTTCAATTAAGGACACGTAAGCTAAGAATGCACACATATTCCTTAGTTTTGATCTGGTATGAATCCCTAAATCCAAATAAGTGAGAATGTTATGCGCTTGATGAGAGCTCTGGTGTTTCCAGTTGCTTGGCTAAATCTGGGGCACACCTTCTGTGGGGGATGGACAAGGTTCCACGGGAATTTCTTCATCAGTTGTCTCTTTTACTTCATGAGAATTTGGATCTGAGTCAAAAGCAGGTTCATCTGGAGAGTCATCATCGGACTTGATTTCTTCAGGCTGTTGTGGTTTTTTCATGCCTATATTATGTTGATTATCTTCCGAGTCCATTTTGATCGAGTTATTTTGTTCATCAAAGATGATGTGAACAATTCCCTCTACACGAATTTTCCTATTTTTCAAACACTTTATAGCCTTTGCTTTATGATGAGTATTCAAGAAGGACTCTTTCATCGCTTTTAGCATCATATTTTCCTATTGCGTCCTTCCTGTTGTTGTGCATATAACAGACATACCCAAATACTCCGAGGTGTGCTAAGTTGGGCTTTCTTACTTTTAAAAGTTCATAAGGATCCTTATTTAGCACTAATCTGATCGTACATTTGTTGATAAGGTAACACGAAGTGTTTACTACCTCAGCCTAGTAAGATTTTGGAAGATTACTTGATATCTATTTTTGCGTTCAACTACACCATTTTGTCGTGGCGTTCTTGGTGCAGAGAAGTTATGATCAACCCTATTGTTGGCACAAAATTTAAGAACTTTACATTTTCAAATTATGAGCCATGATTTGAACGGATGCTAGTGAATTCACTTTTAAACTTCCTATGAACCAGTTTCACAAATATTTCAAACATTTCAAATGTCTCATCTTTTGTTGCAAGAAATATGGTCCAGGTGAATCTAGAGTAGTCATCCACTATTACAAAAAATGTATATTTTCCCTCCTCTGCTTTACACACGCATTGGCCCACATAAATCCATATGAAGTAGTTCTAATTGGTTGTACTTACCATGCCTTTTGGCTTGAATGAGGACTTCATATGTTTTTCTTGAGCACATGCTCCGCAGACTTGATCCACGTTGAATCTCTTAGTGGGCAAGACCTTGACTAGGTCTCCTGATATAAGCTTGTTTATAGTTGGGAAACTTATGTGTCCCAGCCTCTTATGCCACCGGTGAGAACTATCAGTAATGGCACTAAGGCATTCTAGCATGTTTTCTGAAGGACTCATGATGTTAGCTTTGTACACATTTTTATGCCTTTTTCCACGAAGAATCAGTTTCCCAAAGATTGGATTGTACTCTACATTCATTTGAGGTAAACAACGCATTGTTTCCTTTGTCGCATATTAGTGATATACTTAGAAGATTGTGTTGCAACCCTTTCACATACCCTTTGTCACATAATACACATTATCTATTGCTTGAGTGTGATTGGTCCCAAATTTTTTGATTCCCTGAATTTCACCATTTTTTTTGTTTCCAAACAATACGTTTCCGCCCTTGTAGTTACTTAGTGAGACGAAGTTTCTCTTATCCCCGGTCATGTGTCTAGAGCATGCACTGTGTAGGTACCATGACTTTATCTCTCCTCTCATGGGTTCCTGCATTAAAAATTCAAGGGTAAGGTTTGGGTACCTAGATCCACTTGGGTCCCTATTTATTAGAGAAAGCATGAAATAAGTTTCTCTTTGCCCATTTTGACAAGGTTTTAGGTTTTGGAACAGATTTCGTGATTCTTTCATCACATGGTTTTTTGAGAAACTTTAGATTGTTTTCATATGCTTTTAAATTTTTAGGACATGCATTGCTCTTATGTCTTGTTAGTCTACGGTGATAACATAAACAATCTTGGTTAGAATTTGTAATTTCAGTAGACTTCTAGTTAAATCATATTTCATGTCTAGTAGAGGATTGACCCTTTTGGATGCTATCAAGCATGATGGAGGATCTTCTCCATCTCATATTATGCTCTGCTTCCATTTTGGTGTTATGAAGTTCTTTGTGAAGCTTCATTCTCTTTAGTCATTGACTATTGGTTATTTCTTAGTTCTTTCATTTAATTTTGAAGATGGTGATTATTTTTCTCTAGATTCTCATTTTGTTCTCTTAGAGAAGCATAATTATCCATCATTTGCTCCTTTGTAAAGTTGATTGACTGGTATGCATCCATAATAGTGTTCAATAGGGATTCTAATTTTCTTTTGGAATATGAATGAAGATTTTCTCTAATGTGATGAAAACTTACCATGGACTGCTTGTCATCATCTTCATCTTCCTAAGAATCAATTCCAACCAGTAGTGCCAAGATGCTTGGGATTGACAAGTGTTTCTTTCTTCTTCTTGTGGAAGAAAGTTGTACTTGTTTGTTTCCTCAATTGCCAATAATGACTTATATTTGCATCCATCGTCTTCAGATTCTTCCTCAAATTAATTGCCCAAAGTGGCAAAGACGACCTTTTTACGGAGACATGACTTCTTGATTGCCCAACCGTCTATTTTTGGGAATATACTTATTATTCTCTATTTCTTTTGCTTTCTCTTGATTGTTTCTCTTGTGCTCCAGGGCCTATAATGGGAAGAATTTGATAAAGTGATCTGGACTCCCACGTTTGTGACATACCTATTCCTTTTGATCTTTCTCAGCTGATTTCAGGAAGTTCTTCCTCTAAAATACATGTCCCTTTTTTATCATTCTATAGAATCGTTTGGTCAGCAATGCGATGTTCTCATCCTTAAAATCTTCTTGTGTTATAGCCTTGAGAACCAAGTTCTTATCTTTATTCTTTCCTCCAATTTCCTCTTTTTTTCTTGAGTTCATATGTCATAAGATTTCTAATTAGTTCATCCATATCTAGTTTATCTAAGTCACGTGCTTCACTGATAGCTTCTACTTTGCTCTCACAGGATTCTAGTAAAACACTTAGAAGTTTTCTGACAAGCTTTCCATTAGGAATCACCTCCCTTAATGAGTAGATCTCATTGATAATTGTAATGAACCTAGTATACATATCTTGAATTGTTTCACCTTTTGTCATTTGAAATAGTTCATATTGTTTGTTCATATTGTTAATTTTAGATTTCTTTACCTGAGTTGTCCCTTCATGAGCGATCTGTAGAGTTTCCCATATTAATTTCGCATCCTGACATGATGAGATTTGATAGTATTCATAAAGACCTATCCCGCATATCAAAAGAAATTTAGCCTTAGCATTGTTTTGGATTGCAAGAGTATCAGCAACATCTCATTCCTTTCATGGGTATAGTAGGCCCATCTAAGACAGCCTCTAGAGATCAGGATTTTCACCTGTTAGGTGATTCATCATGTGGTTTTTCCACCATCCATAGTACTTTCTATTGAATAGTGGTGGTTGAGTTTGAGAAGTGCCTTCTTATGGTGTAGGTGGTGCAACCATTGATCATTTTCAAGATGTGAGTCTTTTAACGAAATGATCTGCTCTGATACCAATTGAAGAAGCCTTACCCTCTATTTAAGAGCTAGGTTTTTGTATGTTTACTGAAATAACCACAATAACACAGATTTATCGTAGAAACCTTCCTCCCTCAAGTAAGGGAAAAACAACACCACTGTTTTGTTAACTTCGAGAACAATTCAAGATTGCAACTCAATAATCAAAGAATTAACTCTAATACTTCTACCCTTTATCGATTAACTATAATCGAAGACTCTACTCTACAAGAAGTCAAACTTGCTTCTTGTTACAATTTTCTCCAACTCTCTCCAAGAACAACTCCTAAACACTGATTCAACTATGAATATATGCGACTCTAAAACCCAAAAAGAAATCCTAACTCTAGTACTTCTTTCTTCCACTTTGTAGATCTCTTTGAATTGTTCGGCCCTCCTTCAGAATAATACTCTTGATTTGTTAATTGGCAAAGATGCCTCTCTCTTTCTTCAGCCTTGTCCTTTTATAAAGATTGATTTGAGCTTGACCAATTTCTAATAGGAAAGGAATTAGTTTTTCCTCGAATACTAATCTTTTTCCTTATAGAATTTGTTTGCCTTTTTCCTTATTTTTGTTGGACTCATCTGCTTTTATTATTTTCTTTCTTTAATTTGAATTGTTGTTAGGAACAAACTTTTCCTTTTTATATCTAACTGAGTGAACTTCTTTCCGCCTCTTTACTTTTGAAAATTTGGTACGTATTATGTGAACCTAGTTCATGTTGTCATCATCAAAAGCATTTTGAGAGATTTGTCAAAAATTGTCAAACCATCAATAGTTGAATCGGATGAATAAGAAGAGGAATAAGGTGGAAGCAAATCCATAGAAAAAGACGGCGAAACTGGAGATCCTGATGATTGCCGATGGGAGCATTTTGAATGAGAGAGTGGATTTGGGAAGTGAAGATGAGGCATTTAGAGTAAACTCTACTTTTATGCAAGAATACTCAAATTAGACGGGGTTACAGATACAACAAATTTTATGTTATTTTGGCTTTTTTTTTTGTTGGGACATTTGGTTGGACTAATGGATGTAAATATTACTTATCAATGGCCAAAAAATCCATAAAAATATATCATTTTTTTTAAATAATCAATAATAGTGTGCTTTATGTTGTTTTCCTTCTTTTTTTAATATATCAAAAGCATAAAAAATCTTTTTGAATCTAAACCACTTCTTGATCTGATATTATATTGAAGTGTGTGATCATTTCATATAAAATTTTAAATTATTGGCGAAAACATACTTTTATTTACTTAAGACAAACCAGTTTCTTGTAAAAATTCATCTGTCATTAGAATAATAACCAGAAATTTAGGTTGCAAAACAATATATATTTAAAGGAGATTCTTTGGTATAAATTATCATGGTTTGGCATTGAATGTGTTAGTTGACCTTATATAGTGAAAGTAGGCACAAGTTGGTTATTTGAGAAATGTTTGGTTCCTCAATCGTGCCACTCAGCTGGCCTGGTACCTAAAATGGCATGAAAATGGTAACTTTTTTTAGAAAAGTAACATGGTTGTTTGAACTCACTAGTTCAACTCATAAAAACTATTTGCGCAAATAACGACCACTAAAGGATGATGTGTCGCATACCTATCAACAATGCTCATCTCCTTTGTGGACATAGGTCGATTGACCGAATCACGTTAAATCTGTCTCTTTTGATGTGTTTCTCGTTTGTCTTCTTACTCATGGTCTTTCGAGGTTTGCTTTGCTAGCTTCAATGATGGAACCATGTTAGAGATGGGTGTTCATCTTGACGGGTGTAGTTCTAGTCGCAACCTTTTTGACAGTAATGAAGATCTTTGTTGGATAAATTGTTTCAGAGAGGTTCTCTGTGTCGAGACGTAGATTTGATGGAGGAGATTATGGAGAAGAGATGCAAGATCCTAAAGATTATGTGAAGAAGGTGGACAAATTTATTTTGTCAGAAATTTAGGCCAAGGGGGAGATTTGTTGGGGTTTATTTGCCCTGATTTCTTACCATAAATAAGTTTTCCTTTTAGGAAAAGGTTTTAATATTTTGACTAGTCCTTTTCTTGTAGGAAAGGTTTAGGACTCTATAAATATAGGCTTGTTTCTTCTAACTTAATTAGCATTCACAATGTAGTCCTAGGGTTTTGAGAGTTGCGGTTATGGGGGAGAATTTTGTGTACCTCCTTGAATTCCGAGTGAATTGTTTGAGGTTGTTTCTCTCTATATTTTGTACTCTCATATTTATAGTGGATTGCTCATCTCCTTTGTGGACGTAGGTCAATTGACCGAACCACGTTAAATCTGTCTCTTTTGATGTGTTTCTCGTTTGTCTTCTTACTCATGGTCTTTTGAGGTTTGCTTTGCTAGCTTCCGCATTACACCTGCTTATTTCGGTCCTAACAATACCTACCAACAATGCTCGAGTCTAAAATTAAAAAAAAAATGTTATTATGAGAAGGTGCAAAAAAAATATTACTTTTTCCCTATTTAATTACGTAGTATATTTTTTTATTGGAAGGAGTTCAATTCTACCCCCTTTTGTGCCCATCTGCATCCACCAAGTTTATCATGAGGCTCAAATCTAAATTTTAGTTAAATGTGAAAGAATCTTATCTATGCAGATGCAGAAGCCAAGTGCAAGTTTAATTATGTGATCAAAGCTGGAAACATTTTACAAATAGTTATACTATAAAGTTATGGTAGTACACCACTATCTCAAATGATTAAAGGGTTTTAGACACATTCCTTCAAAAATGAATAAATTCAAACATATACTATGAATCTTGGTATCATTGTTTTGACAAACTACGTAAACGTGCAATCAAATTGACTTCATTTCAAAATATCAATCGCTTTGACAAATTTTATTGTTCAAAATTTAAGAAAGTATTTATTATTATTTTCTTTAAATTCACCCTTAACTTACTCCAATTAGTGATGTGTCAATAAAATGAGATAGTTAAGAGACATCAAGTTTGATTTAGATAACTATTATAGTAGTATTACGATTAAGCTACCAATATATATCTTTTTTAAGGATGGGAAGCAATGTCTAGGTTCTTGACAGTTGACACTCTTAATTAATTATTTATTAAGCAAAATCCTTGATTGTGTTTTTTGATTAGTGATGGTAATCCTAGGTTTAGAGGACAATTGCACATGGAAATTTCTAGAAATATAATGTTCCACTATTGTCTTGTCAAGATTGATAAAAATATATATGATGTGCTAGCTCTTTTTAAGATTATATTCTCTCTAGATCATATGACTGACTCACCGTAACATAATTAATTACTATATTATAACTTTCTTGTAATCGAATGGGATTAATATACTACTTCTTGGTTTCCAGCAAAATATAATATTCCTACGGTTCATATGTATGTGAAAATAATTTAGAAAAATTTAAGGGAAAAAAAAACTTTTAATATACATAGTCTAAAAATAAATTATAGATTTTATTTATGATGGCAATTCATCTCATTAAAATAAATAAGAATTTTAAAATTTTAAATTTTACTAAATGTTAAAAGATATCTTTCTTTTTAACGACTAAAAAGAAAAAAAGAGTTACATAAATTGGGATGAAGGAAGTATGTTATTTAAATAAAAAAGGAACAGATATTCCCTCAACTTTGCGATTTAGAACGGATATATATTCCTTAAAGTAATGTAAATCAAAACATTAAAGAATATATTTATTGTAATTATATTGCATATCTTTTAAATATCATGGATTATTAATTACTGTGATTTACATTACTTTTTACATGATTTTCAAATATGTAAATTTTATTTCAAAAATCATAAATATTTCATGCTGAAATTTATAATCAAAACTAAACTGTATAACTTTTTAAAATTCGAATTGTGTCACATGAATTGAAACAGAAATAGAAAGTATAATGATCGAATAGTTTGTTGGTGACTAACTTGATTTCTTTTAGGCAGGGGTGAGATTAGATAGGGTGGTGAGTAGAAAAAGATTCTTATATAAGACACAATATGAACAGATGTGCAATGCCATTTATAAACACAACAATGCATTAGCTCTATCCTACAATAAAGGAAGATGGAATATAATTTAAAAAATACGTAGAAGATCTTCTCAATCAAATTCGTTTAACTCTTCTCTAATAAATAATATTTTCCAAGATATTTTATAAATGTTTCTTTAATTTGCAATTTACATACAATTGAACCATAAACTATTAACTACATGTTTCATATAACACTTACTTTTCTTGTACATTCATATTTTGTGACAAAATTTTATTCCTTTACTAAGTGTACTAATGATTACATTGTAATTTTCTAGGATAATGAAAAGCTTTATAAGTTTGCTTTAGATTTTGGGAAAACTGTCATATCTTTACTAAATAAATGACTGTCAATACTGCATATACATTGAGAAATTTAGAAATACGCGAAAATTAATTTGGATCAAATAAAATACTTTTTCCCTCCCATAATAAATGCCAATTTATCTCATTTTATGCCCATTAAAAAAAAGTAGAAGTCGCTTTACTTTATATTAAGTGAACTGTTGGGTATGACACATTCTTTAAAAAACAAAATTAAGGATGTAATTTTAAGACTACTTCTTACTATTATCCATTTGCTTATTTCCAATCTATTCTTCTAGAAAATGTGAAGTAGTTAAGAACCTTTCATTAAATGAAGGGCAAATGGAAAGGTAATTCTAAATAGCTATCAAACAAATTCTAAGGGGTCGTTTGATAGATGGTTTGGAAAAGAGTTATGCATGGCCGGGTTGGTTCGGATTTTTCAAATATCAAGCCAAACCATTTGTGTCGGATTTTTAAATCTATAAACCAAACCAATAAAACTTGGGTTCTTCAACCTCGGGTTTTTTTTCATATTTTTTCGGATTTTCGGGTTTTTTCGGATTTTTCCGGTAAAGTATTCATACAAAATATAATTTACTTGTACTTCAAATATTTCTTTAGTAATACAACTATCTAAGATGTTTCTTAAGAAAATAACACAAAATATGATATGAGTAATGACACTAAAATATCCAACAAAAAAATAAAAATAATGAAATCACGTAAAACAAATATTGCAAATTAACAAGTCATAATTTAAAAGTACTAAATCATGCTAAACTAAGTTTAATAAGTATCAGTTACATGACTAAATATTAAAGGAAATTAAAATTAGATTATGTATTTGAATTGTCTAAACCAATGTAAAATCAAAGAACAAATATTCAATATTATTGTCATTCTTAGTGTTGAATTGATTTTCTTTTTGCATTAATATTAATTTGATTTTGATTTAAGCTTTATTATAATTACCAACATTTGTGGACTATAATCTTTATTGAACCATTCAGAATTCTAAGTTTCAAACTTGAAATAATATATTAAAAGATAAAAACTATGAAAAAGTATAAGAAATATTTAAAAATTATATCAAAGTAAATATGTTTATGTATAAAATAAAATTTTAAAATTATATATATAATGTCGGGTTGGTTTTTTTTAATTAAAACCAAACCAACCCAAATATAGTCTAGTTTTTTTTTCAATACCAAACCAAGTCAAACCAACCACTAGTCGGGTTTTTTTCTCAGTTTGACTCGATTTGCGGTTTGGTTCTGTTTTCAGTTCGATTTTGTACACCCCTAGCTACAATTGTGTACCCTTACTTTAGTCTTTAGGTTTTGAGTAAACAGTAAAGACTAGTAAAGCAACCTAGTGTGAGTGGGTAGAGTACTAGTAATTTGATATAATTATAGTGTCTAGTTATATATTAAATTATTAATATTTAATAATTAGGAAGTGTAAAATAGTAAATTAGTACCGTCTTATTGGGTTATCGGTTTATCCAATAACCCAATAGTAAAAATCGATACAAAACCAATAAGCCAATCTTATTTTTATAAACCCATTAAAAATCCAATAATCCAATAACATTTTTTTGATTCGGTTTATCAATCAGTTCGATTTTTGTAAATCCCTATATATAAGTTATGATGAAATCTATACATGATATTATGTGTGATAGAAAGTGAAATAACTAAAATATAACTAATTCCTATATTATTAATACCCGCATAACTTTAACCAGCTGCCAAACAAAGCCTCAATACTGGTGAGGTCCTCTTTCTATTTGGAGAAGCTATGGAAATTTACATAAATAACTCACTTGAGACTTTCATTCTTCTTTTTCTCAGGGGCCTTTGTAAGGATTTCACTTGCAGTGACCACTGTGGACCACATCTATAAAGCCCAGAAAGGGGAGAAGCTATTTTACAATAGTCACAATTAGGGATGTTAATTGGGCGGGTTTGGTTGAAATTAGAAATATTAAAATTGATTGAAATAGAAATCGGGTTGGTCTTGACCCACCCAAGTTTATTTTGGGTCAAATGGGTTGGGTTCAAATGAGCTAAAAAACGGGTTGGGTCTTGACCTGCCCAATTTGACCCGATTAATCTCAATAATTTTAACATAGTGATATTTAACTTTTATAATCACAATTCTAATTTCAGCTCAAGATTTTTAAAAAAAAAATAACAAATGGATATATAAATCCTAAAAGATGTTAAATAGATAATAATTCATACCTTTAATATATGAACGTATCTTAGTAAAAAGTTTTATACATGATACACTAATGTAATGTACATTTTATACATGATACACTAATCTGATATGCGCGATACAATAATATAAGCGCTGATACATTAATCTGATGAGCGAGATACACTAATCTGATGCACGAAAATGAGGAATTTTGGAGATTTGTAAAACTTATAGGGGATAATGGTAATAAGTAAACTAAAATGTGGGATTTCTGTAATTTTTACTTCTTTTAAAATGGGTTAGGCTTGAATGAGTTGAGATTGAACCCAATTCAAATTATCTTGAGCCCAACCCTTAAAATTCTAGGCAGATTGAGCGGGTAATCTATGTTTGGATTCATTTTTGACACCCCTAGCCACAACGTAGGATGTTATATATTTTGCCTTATTTGATCAGAATGCTTGCAAATTTATTAAACTTTTTGGTATTTGAGCACGAATATCTAATAAATTATCCTTCTATTTGAAATTAAATACTTAATTTTCAAAAAAAAATTGTCCACGGTTAGCTATAATTTAAATAAAATAAAATGATTCTACAATTTTTTAAAAATAAATTATTATATCATAATTTCTTCTATTTTAATTTATGTGATTTTTTTTATAAATAAATTTCAAAAAGAAAACATTTTTATATTTAGTACAAATTATAATTTAACTTTTTTCTATATAAGTAAATATTATGACATGAATTGAAATTAGAGGAGAAGATTATTTGCGCCGTCCACATGAGCGCGTGAGGAAGTAGGCAAAGAAACCCTTTTGCAGTTGCTGCACATTTTATGAAACAACTAAAAGTGCGCACTCAATAGTAGGCAGTACAGTACTGCTCACTGCTGACTGCTGCTTTGGCGAGTTGTTAACATATTTTTTTTTATCTGGATTGCGCACCGCAATAATTATTTGGGTTGATATAAGGATTTCTTTTGAGTAACTTTTATAAATAGTAAACATAAAAATTATATTTGTATGTTATAGTTATAATTTATATAATTGTGTTTCATAGTAAATTTTATATTTGCTATGAAACTTTTGATTTGTATAATTCGGTAAATACATTCAATTTTATACAAATTGTTCAGTTTTGTATAAATTCATTTATACATTATAATTTGTATAATAATATCTGTATTTGTATAATTATGAGTGTATAAGACGAAATATATGTATTTGTATTTGTATATACACTTTTCTCTTGTTTTATTTATACAAACACAAACACATTTTATACATTTGTATATTAAATAGGTAATTGTATACCGAAAATAACTAATTGTATACCAAATTAGATGACAAAAAAATGGAATGTTTGCTGCAAATTACAAATAAAAATAAATTATGACTATATCATTTACTTTGAATTAATAGTTTGCTATATCATACAATTTTCCTCCTTTTTTTTTTTTTTCATATTTAAGGTTCGAATCCATGATTTTTTTCATATTCAGGACTGAAGCTCGAAACTTTTGATTAGGAGTGAAATAGTCTCACCATTACACCACAACTTACATTGATAGTTGTTCAAATGTTATATGTCTCTCTCATTGCCCCTTAATTCATGCATTCCTCCAATAAGCTGCATAGCTAATTAAAGGCGAATTTAGAATTTTTATAATATTGATATATCACTTTGCAAGAAAAAATCGTGGGTGGAAATCAATTTACCTTTTTAGGTATATGTTTAATATTTGATTAATTATATTATATTATTTATTTTTAATATCAAAATGCTAGCAAATGCTAATAGATAAATTTTAAAAATATATACCTAAAATGTTTAAATCGACAAACAGATCATTTATTTCTTATTAAATTCGTCCTTATATGCATTCTCTCAGTTCAATTTGAATCGCCCACAAGAACTTTGCATTTTCTTTACACACATATAATCCTTAAACTTAATTTTCATGTATCATTTAAAAATAAAATTGAAGGGTTGAAATGGAACAAGACTAAGCTAGAGTGTTAACATAAAAAATGAGGGCATATTCACAGTGCTATCGATGTATTTGACATTTACTTTACTTTGTTTGTCTGATTTCGATTTGACATACAAGCAACAATAACAACAACAAATTCAGTGAAATTTTACAAAATGAAGTTTGGAAAGCATAGAGAGTACACTGACTTCACCACTATCTCTCCTAAGTAGGGAGATTGTTTCCAAAATACCCTAGACTCAAATAAATCAAAGTAGTGATAAAAAAAGTATGACAGGTAATAGCAAAGTAGTGTGTAGCATACAGTAAAACCTCTATAAATTAATACTCAATAAATTAATAATCTCTCTAAAATAATATTTTACTCCGATCCCGACTTGGGTCAATGGAAAAAATCATCAATTTCGATAATATAATAAGATAATATATTTTCAGAAGACCCATATATAAATATATGGTCTCATTAATATCATAAATTAATAAGTCTTTAAAAGTACAAATATATCTAAGACAACTTAGTGAAAATATGATTCTATTAAGTTCTGTTTTTTCTTAAAATTTAAATCTAGTTGAAGCTCATCTCTAACTTTTCTTATTGCATCCAAGAGATCCGATGTTGTCCTTTCGAACTGCACCATAAAATTGTGAAGAGTTCTAGATGTGATAAATGTTTCCTTACGTGTAACTTGTTCCAAAAGTATAGTAATCATCTTCAACTTAATCATCAACATTGTTTTTTCCGATGGTATATCCACAATTTCTTCTAAACTCTAGATATCTGAACATGTATTACTTTCACCCGGATAATCCAACAGGTTATTGGCATCCATTTTATTGTGGTAACAGAGGTCATTAATCATGACCTTAAGTTCATGAATGACGTTTTCACAAGTAGGTTCATTGAAATTTTCTGATATTGCATCCCCTGAACGAATTTTACAGTGTCGAAAACAATTTGCTATTGTCTCTTGCTGAACATTTGTTGTCCAAACAGGGATTGCAAAATTGATAGCATCCAAAACATTAATCTTTGTTGGATCAGTTTGTCCCACTTCATAGCCTTCTAATATCCTACGATGAAATCTGTTCGATAATACATCTTGAAAGCTCTTATTATCCCAGCATCACAAGGTTGAAATTAGTAAGATACAATGATTTTGATGTATTCGTAATACTTTATGTATAATATTTTTTTAATGTGAAATCAATAAATATGATACATAAATTAGTAAGATACAATAATTAACCTTTAGTAAATATCAAACCATTCTTTAAATTAATAAATATTAAGTTATCGATTAAATACTATCTCTATAAAATAATAAAATTTCATGGTCCACCTATATTAATTTATAGAGATTTTACTGTATATGCAAGAAACCATATACTCGGCATATCAAACTACATCATATAAAATGGAATGAAGGGAGTATCAACTTTTTTCTTCTATTTATTTAAGAGAAAAATATTAAGAACACTCCTAAACCCAGCGCAAATTATTAGTTACATCTTCGAACTATTGACAGCCTTAAAAACACTCATTTACTCGACTAACAAGACTTAAATTCACCCCTGGTTTTTCAATATAATTGAAATTCACCTCATGAATTCTTGCCAAGTTTAGGGGTACTTTCAACACTTCTCTCGTTTTTATTAAAAATTTCTCGAGGGTGTATCTAAATTTAGTTAAAAAAATAGATGGATATTTTTAAGGCTGCCAAATACTAATCGTTTTGTGACAAAACTTATAATTCGTTTCAAGTTCAAACTATTTTCAATATTTTTCTTTTTATTTAATTCAATTTTCGATTTATGAGTTTGACATTAATACCCCTACCCCTTATGTTGCTCCCAAATGACCTTCTCACAAATACCACCACGTGCTCTTCTCTTAGATGTCTAAGGTGGACCTTCGTTCCCCTCTTCACCATACACACTCCCTTTTTTTCCTCACAACATTTTCTTCTATTTAAACCCCTTTCTTTCCCTCTCTTCTACCCAACCCCAACAATTCTCATTTCTCCCTTTCTTTTTTCCTCTCTTCAAAGAAGGAAAAAATAATGACTTCTACAATTGCAAATTATGGAGTTTCTCACTCTTTTTCACCATCTACTTCCTATTCACTTGATTTCCCCCTTCCGTCAAAATCAATCTCCATGAAAAATCACACAACAAAAACTAAAATCCATTCTGCTTTACTCACTTTCCCAAAACAAAACAATACCCCCAAAAAACAACCACAATTTCAAACACCTGATTGGAATTTTTTCCAAAAGGTAGCAGCAAAAGCTTTAGATATAGTAGAAAGCGCGTTAGTCTCACGCGAACTACAAAACCCACTTCCTAAAACGGCAGACCCACGTGTACAAATCGCCGGTAACTTTGCTCCGGTACCGGAGCAATCAGTCCGGCATAATCTTCCCGTTATAGGGACGATCCCTGATTGCATTAACGGGGTTTATGTTCGGAATGGAGCGAACCCGCTTTTCGAACCGGTTGCCGGTCATCATCTTTTTGACGGTGACGGCATGGTTCATGCCGTCACTGTCGAAAATGGTTCAGTGAGCTATTCTTGCCGTTTTACTGAAACGGAAAGATTAGTTCAAGAGCGTGAATTGGGTCGCCCTGTTTTTCCTAAAGCTATTGGTGAGCTTCATGGTCATTCTGGAATTGCGAGGCTATTGTTGTTCTATGCCCGTGGAGTTTTCGGGCTTGTGGATCATAGCCATGGGACTGGAGTAGCTAATGCTGGATTGGTTTACTTTAATAACAGACTTCTAGCAATGTCTGAAGATGATGTACCTTATAATGTTCAAGTATTGCCTTCTGGCGATCTTCAAACAGTTGGTAGGTACAATTTCGATGATCAATTGAAAAGCACAATGATAGCTCACCCGAAAATTGATCCAGTTTCGGGTGAGCTTTTTGCTTTGAGCTACGATGTAGTTCAAAAGCCTTACTTGAAATCCTTCAAGTTTTCTCCGGACGGGGAAAAATCGCCCGACGTTGAAATCCCACTGGATGTTCCAACGATGATGCATGATTTTGCGATTACTGAGAATTACGTTGTAATTCCTGATCAGCAAGTTGTGTTCAAGCTTCAGGAAATGATCAAAGGAGGCTCCCCTGTGATTTATGACAAAAATAAGAAATCAAGGTTCGGAATTCTACCCAAAAATGCTAAAGATTCTGATAATATTATTTGGGTAGAATCACCCGAAACGTTCTGTTTTCATCTATGGAATGCTTGGGAAGCGCCAGAAACAGATGAAGTCGTTGTTATTGGTTCATGCATGACACCACCAGACTCAATTTTCAATGAATGTAGTGAGAATTTAAAGAGTGTATTATCAGAAATAAGGCTCAATTTGAAGACCGGAGAGTCGACAAGACGACAACTACTTTCACCCTCAGATCAGGTAAATTTAGAAGCTGGAATGGTGAACAGAAACAAACTCGGTAGAAAAACACAATTCGCTTATCTTGCAATTGCAGAGCCATGGCCAAAAGTATCTGGATTTGCAAAAGTCGACTTATCAACAGGGGAAATTAAAATACATATATATGGAGATAAACGATATGGAGGTGAACCATTATTTTTACCAAGAAATGTGAACTCAGAGAAAGAAGACGACGGATACATTCTCGCATTTTGCCATGATGAAAAGATATGGAAATCAGAACTACAAATTGTGAATGCCATGACTCTAGAATTAGAAGCCACTGTCAAGCTACCTTCAAGAGTTCCATATGGTTTTCATGGGACTTTCATTAGCTCAAAGGACTTGCAAAATCAAGTATAATACCACGAAAATTATCGGTATATATACGTACATATTAGAAGGGTAGAAAGGGCGTGATATAATATATGCTATAGAGGAGATATGTATAATCTTTTAATTTTCCTCAACATGCCATTTTCTTGGAATAGGGAGTTGAGAAGGGAGATTTTCAGAGACCAAGCTTGAAGCTTGTAGCTATGTATGTAGGATTCGGAAAGCTCAGATGGTTTCTGTTTTCCTTCTTTAAATCTTTTTTTTTTCTTTTGGGACAAATATACTCTTAGGTCTTTCACATATACCTATTTTGTCATTGTGTATGAGTGAATAATATTAATTCAAATTTACATCGCATTTTTATGATCAAATGAGTAAAGGTATGGTGGTTGATAAAATAGGATGTCAGTATCTCAAAAGTGTAGCGCTCTGGTTTTTACTTTCTCTGGATCATGACTAAAATATGGCAAGTCGAAGGGAAAATAGTGTTTATGATAAAGTATTTTTCGTAAGATTTTCAATAGAAATTTGGTATATAAAGGGTCATCAAGAACAAAAATGTTCGCAAAATGAAGATTCAAATCAACAACATATTTTTCATTGGTTTCTCACTGGTCCAATTCTAGTAGAATGGTATACTAGCATTTTCTACTTTGTAAGCTCATAATTAATTACTTCGATCTTACAACTATTCGTTTATCACTTTGGGATATATAACCAAAGAGTGTGGTAAGGCGGTTGATATGTTTATGAAAGTATTTTTTATCCTTCTTAGTGAATCTATTCATTAATTTGCATATCAAAATTAGTTAGGTGTGAATTCAAATTGGTTGATTCATTATATATAAGATTTTTTTATTGTTATTTTTTTAATATCAAATGCGTAAAGAAATAAATCATGTAGGACATAAGTCTTTTTGATGAGACATGTCTTTTGATTCAAATGACGCTTCAATAATTGCATTTAGCATGTGCAAAATTGATAGATGGGATAAGTTTTTTTTTTTTTAGTTTTTTCGCCCCTGTGTTTAGTACCCACATTGGAGTCCGACTGAATTTGAATTCACATCAGAAAATTTCATATTAGAGGTAAAATGCTCCTTAACAAAGCCGACTTCATACCCTGACTTGAATCCGAGATCACTGATTAAGGAATCAGAAGAGGTACTTACTACTCCATCACAACCCTTATTGTTGGTTGCTACCAGTCCCTTATTTTTTATGCTGCAGATTTCATTATTGTCCTATTTTTCAAATATTGTTCAACTGGCCTTTAATTGTTTAGTAGGAGGCAAATAAATTTGCATATTTCTTGAGAAGGTCACCTGCATGAATGATCTAAAGTAACTTGTTTGTATGATTGTTGTTCATCGTTTTTCACATGTTTTCCCTCTTAGATTGATTTAAGTTACGTGTAAGAGATTTCAAACACTTCTTCATGAGTAATAATAATTGAATTGTCACAGCCAAAAGGTCAAAAGAAATATTTGATTTTATTTAAGAGGGTGCTGATCTTAAGGGATTACACTCTTATATCTTATCTATAATAATTAAAAAAAAATAATGGGGACGAAAATTATAAAGAAAAACAAAAAAATATTCATAATATCTTGATTAAGATCTTTAATTTCACGATATGTTCCCCTATTAATTCCTCTTTGTCCTATATATTGTATGGCCTTGTTCAATGCATCTTTAAAGGTTCTTTCGGCACAGACAATCTCCCATGTGATATGCACAACTACTTTCCTTATTTTGGGAGGGCCAAACAATCACATATATATAGAGAGAAAAACCCAACTTTCCTTTCTTTAATTGCTTCATCATTTTTTGTTTTATTTCATGTTTTTGTTTGTCTTTTCACTTGTCATTTTCTTTGTAACTTCTTAATTATTCTAATAAATGGGCAAAGTGGATGTGTTATAACAAAAAAGGAAAAAGGAAAAACTTTCAACATTCTTATTTAAAGCATAATTTACATTTCATCACATAAATTGTGAATAAAAAACACTTGATATTATCATGAACATGAGTGTACTCTTCCACTAATTATTATGTATAGTTTAAAATTAGGATTTCACAACTAGACGTATCGCATGGTGACACGTGGATATTGAAGGCAAATCAGATATGATGCATCAACAGTGATATCGGCCTTTACATGAGCTTGTCCGATAAAGTTGTCAACATCTTCTGAAGGTCCGGACTCGTGAGCTTATGTTCATCTGACCCCAAAGCTACAAGGTTGGGAACACCTCATTACTGACTTATTGAATGCATCTTTTCGAATCGAATAATGTTAAAAATCGTACTAATGAACTTCACTCGTTGGAGGATTTAGAGCAATGCACCAATTTGTATAAGTTTTTTTAGAGGACAACTCTGTTGCACGATCTAGAGTATGAAAAAGTGGATTCTTAAATGTTTGTAGTCTCTTATTTATAAAAGTGGGTCCCTCACCAGTGGCGTAGTTACATCCATCCCAGTGTCACGATCCAAGGTAGCCCCTAGGTGTAACATGGCGTAAAGGACCATGAGAAGCTACATACAAACCACTTAGCTTTCATAATTCAAGATAATAGAATAAGGAGATTTAAAAAGACCATTTCAAGATATCAAAGTTTTATAAAGTGAAGCGAAAATCTAAACATCGTCCCAAAGCCATCTAGTACATAAGAATGAATTTGGGCCTAGCCCATACATCATGTCCAAAACTAATAGTAAAGAAAAACTGAAAACAGTGAAAGTCCAGTCCTCCAAGCATGAGGACTCACCAAAGCTCGAACTCTCTCAAATCAACCTCTAGCCACGAAACTAAGAACCCTGACTGTCGGACCCTATATTTGGGGAAATGTAGGCAAGAGTATGCATTAGTACAAAATATGTACCAAGTATGATAGTCATGCATAAAAACATTTAAAACATGCTAAAATAGGACATTTTCATGAGCATGCAGTGATCAAGCTAAAACATGAATCTTGTGAGTTAGAAAACATAAGTCATAAAACATGATCAATGCAAGTGAACATCATCTTAAAACATATGAGAGATACTTCTTGAAGTAACCTTAGTTCATCATAACTTGCTTTTGGAAAGTAGCCTTAACCGACATATAAGACCATGTGAGCTATCAACATGGAATCCGGTGTCTCCCGCACCGAAAAGAGTTGTCCTAGTTGACAAGGTAAGGACCATGAACTTCTAGCTATTGTGGATCCACTAGCTAATGTCTATCTAGACAATCCTATGTTGGCACATAGTTTATGGGACTTGGGTAATCTCCACTTGTCCACTCGGTACTAAGCTTAACTTCCATGGAATAGTTCTTGATCCTTTTCATCTTAGCTCTTAAAGGAACATGGGTAATTGCCTCTTTGTCCTTACATCATATGACATGGGTAATCACCTCTTGTCATTCAATAGAGGGCATGTGTAATCGCCTCTTGCCTCAACATTATCATAACTCCTTAATTATCGGTTCATTTTAGGTTTGAAAACCTTTCACAATCATGCTTTCATGTGTATATGATAAATCCTTTCAACAACACAACAACAACATCATCATTCATACTTCACTCTCAAAGCATCCTTAAGACATTTACATAAATTCCATAAGAACATGCTTAATTTCATAATCTCTTCTTTCATAATTCAAAACCCACATCATATGCTCATAACTTGGAAAACATGGGTTCATGGGGAATCATCATAAAACCATAGAATGAGCTCAAGTCATGCATAAGAGATCATAATTCAATTATTTAAATCAATATTAAAGAGAACCTATAACATAGAAGAAAAACCCTAACTCAATTGGAGATTTCTAGCTCTGAAAATAGGAGAATTTGGGAACTCCATGAATGAAAGGAATCCATAGATGAAAACTATCATACCTCAATTCCAATTGCTTATATTTAATGGAGGAATTGGAGACTTGGCTTGAAACCCTAGATTGAACCCTTCTTCTTCAAGTTTTCTAGAGACAGAAATATTTGGGAAGATGAAACTTGATCTTATTTTGTAAATTTGAGAGAACGATTTTAATGGGTTGAATTTAGGGTTAAGATCACTTATATATGGGTTCTAGGTAAGTGCAAAATGGCATAGTATCAAGATAAAATAATTTGGAAAATACCCAATCGACATCTAGCTTACAACTGACGCAAACCTCCAGATGGAGGCCCTCACGAGCCGTCTCAGGGTCCAGAGCCATCTGGGCTGTCGTGACCATAGACTAGTGGCTTAGGGAGTTCTTCCTCCCCTTCACGGCCACCACTACAAGCTGTCTAAGGGCTCGTGAGAGGGGAGCTTCACTTGGCCAGCCTCTGGAAGGCTACACGAGCACCACCACGAGCCGTGGTGCCCTTCACGGTCTGTGAAGGGCTCCATGAAGGGTTCCATGGCTCAGTTATGGGCTGGTGACCTCCCACTTGGCTTTTTTTTTTCTAGACTTCTTGATTCCGAGGTGTTAAACCCAGGTGTCCAATTGGACACCCTTCGTCGAAATATTACGTTATATATATATATATGTATGTATATGTCAAATTATATATTTAAAGCTGGACACCCTTAACAAAAGCTATGTCTTTTGCGCAGTGGTAATGGGTGTCCATTTGAATGAAGGAGTTCTAGGTTCAAACCCCAAATAACACAACATGTTTTTTGTTTTATAGTTATAGTCACACACCACTATTCTTGGACACCCTTAATAAAAATTTTGGCTTCACCATTGCCCCTCACAATCATAAATAAGATCATATTGACACAACTTCATAGACTTCCTTGGACATTGGAACTCTGTGCTCTAATACCAAATTTGTCACTCCCCAAGCGTACATTTAAACGTGACCGACACTCGGGACATTCCTGATCCCAAGAAACCCCTTGGTCTAACCTTCTACTAACTAAATACTATAAAACTATATGAATATTTTTTAAAAGATGAGCGTGCAATAACTTTGAAACGAACTCAATAACTTTATAGTTAAAAATCTGAAATATCTATAATATTCATATGCCTGTAAAACAACGGTCAAAGTTATAACTGAACTTACTCGTCTATGAATCCTCTAATTACTGAAGATAGATTATCAGGACAAGACCTATGCCTAACTACATACTCTACTAGCAATACATAACGACTACTAAATACGCTAGATGACTGGAGTCCTTTGAAAGTGAGGAGACATTTAAAATGCTAGATGAAAGGTGATTAATCCTAATGATACGTCCTATGTCAATCCTGATGCAGCACCGAATAACATCAGTACATGAAATGTACGATATTGAAAATAGTCTAATGAAACAAGTGTTGAAACTAAACATATATTGAGATAAATGAATAACATTGAAGATATACTAAAATAAGTTACCAAAATTTTAAAATAAGATGTTTCAATTGAAAAGGCGGGAAATGTTCTAAAACTGATAAAGTGAAACATGATAGTTGAATACTTTAGATTGAGAAGAGAGATATGTAAAACAAGATGCAAATATTTTAAAGAACTTTTATCATCAAAAAATATAAAATTATTTTTATAGATTTGAGCTGAAAACATGTCTAACACTTAAATATGAGAAATCAACATATCTATGAATCCATAAATGATAAAACTGGCCAGTTCGAACTATTAATTCATTAGCTAAGATGTTCCCAGAAAGTGGAAAACTCAGTGATAAAGGTTTTGTGAAATCTTCTACGATGTTAATAGGAAAAAGGATTGGGGTTGGTTGAATATACTTTCTGAAATAACTTGATTCCTTTGTTGTTAGACATGCATAGAAATATGTCGTAGATGTGAGTAAAGCCAAAGTAACAATAGTGTTTATATCATTCGTGGATGCGGCTAACTCCCCATGAGGTAATTATATGATTTTCCAAATGTAAAAGAACTGCTGACCAATTAGAACCAAACTTAGTCTAGTTTTTATGGAAACTTTAACAATTTATGGACTAGTTGTAGCATTATCACTTTTATTTGCAAATCCTTTTGTTTAATCTTACCTTAGAAATATGAAAAATGTATCTATTTCACACACACACACACACACACACACACATACGCACGCACACACACACGCGCACACACACACACGCACACGCACGCGCACACGCACACGCACACGCACAAGCACACGCACACGCACACGCACACGCACACGCACACGCACACGCACACGCACACGCACACGCACACGCACACGCACACGCACACGCACACGCACACGCACACGCACACGCACACGCACACGCACACGCACACGCACACGCACACGCACACGCACACGCACGCGCGCACGCATGCACGCACACACACGTACACACGCGCGCACACACACATTGCTCAGATGGTTTTATTATTGCCTAGTTGACCTTATATTTTCTAGATTTTATTGTGTTAAGACCTTCTTAATACGAATGGTTGTAATAGACACCGTAATTGGTTGAAGTGTTATAGTTTGAGATGTTAATTAGTCGACTTCTCGATTAAGTTTGTATCAAAGCTAGTGCCGTCCTCTCCAGTTTTGAGGCGTGACAAATTTTCACTCAAGAACTGACGCTTGATTAGTCAAATCAGGTGCCTTCATAGGTCTAGAGAATTTATTATATTGGGGCACACATCAGGTCATTAGTGTCAGAAATCTTTTCACATGCTTTTTCGCCAAAACATGAAGGATTCTTTCACTTTCAGGCATAATAAAGTGAATTCCCCAAAAGTGGTAGGACTATTTTTATGGATCAAACAACCACACATATCAGAATGACACAGTAAAGGTGATACTAGTCTTAGCATATGAGCTTATCTAGTAAAGTATTCAATATCTCATTAAGGTCCGAATTTGCGATCTTAAGTTTTTTTAATCTCTGAGCTATAAGGTCGGAAAAATTCCAGTGATAGATCAATATGAGACAGAAGTGTAACCATTTCCAAAAAATCTTGGTTCCTTTTAAATAGTTACACAATTCCATACATAATAGAAACAACATTTATACATGGATCATCATGAGGGCAGAACACGCCAGACATTTCCTAATGTTTAGATTTAAATGTACCTATTTCCTCACTTGTACCCTATCATAATTTTCATACTTACTAGCTTGTAACAATACCAAAATTTCTAAGTTAAGACTCGAACCATTCTTCAATTGTGTATAAGATTGTATCGAGTGATTCTTAATTTTTCTTAGGTGTTAAGGTAAAATATTTAGTGTGGGAATAATTTTGAATATGAATTAAGGTCACAAGAAATCCTACCACAAAGTTGAGTTGAAAACTTTCTTACTGATTAAGTTTCAATATGAGATTTTACTTGGGTCCACTTCAAATGATCATATCTCTTAGCACATATTGATTTAGATGGACCATAACCTATAAAATTAAAGATCTTTGAGTCCTCTTTCTAACTCCACAACGTTTGCCTCATTTAGAGTTTGGAGTAAAAAGTTATGCCCGTTTTAGTAAGACCTTGTAGACAAACAAAGGTTCACGGATGGCTATATGGCCAATAAGTGTTTCAAGGACCCTAGAGCCTTAAACGGTCCGTGAAGCCTTCCTAGAAGGGAACTCCATCAGTTATGGATGGGGGTCTACTAGCAAAGCATCCATAATCGGGTTCTTGCCTTGCATTGGTTTTCTTTAGGTCTTTCCCTTATGCGTTTGTTACTTAAACTATATCATTTTAATCCATATTCTTAGCCTAAAACATGATGATTTACACCTATTTAAGGTCTTAGAAAGGGTTAATCAGTTATTTTACATTCATTAACATATCAAGTCATTAGAGCAATGTTCCAAGAGAAGAAAAACTAGGGTTTCAAGCTTTCTTTGAGTTTCGCCCGAAACATCATTCTTCTAGGTATGTAAGGCTATCATAGTGTTGTACTAGTTCGTCCTCACTCCCTACATCTACTTTCAAATAAGTAAAAGAGTAATCTAAGGTTCTATCCTTAGATTTGAGTATTCTTGAGATGAGTTGATATTGAGTTCTGAGTTCTTGAGTTATTGATTATTGAATTCTATTTCCTGATAATTGAGTTGCTATATCTTGCATTGAGATTCTTTAGTTGATTGTTCATGTCTATTTTGCAGTATAAACCTTATTTTTCGAGTATTCATTGGGTTCTTATTGAGAATCTTTTAAACAAAGCATAATTATTTAAACTGAGTTTTGAGAAAGTAAAGAGAAGTTTGAGAAAGCTTAACCAAGATTTAAGCAACAATATAAGGGATGAGGAAGAAGATGCGGGAAATCAATGAAAAGTGGATCCCAATTAAATATGACTATGTTCCAAAGTATTGTAAAACTTGCAAGCTACCAGGACACAATGAAAAGGAACATTTCATTATACATCCAGATTTATATCCCAAGGAGGAAGATGAAGAAGAAAACAAGAGAGGATAAGAATAATGGAGGGGATAAGGAGCGAGAGGTGGAGGAAACAGAAAGCCCAAGAAAATGAAAAGCAAAAATAGGAGGATCCAATGCTTTTCAAGAACAAAGAAGGAAAAAGGGGCACATAAAGGGTGGATATGTAATGTGTGGTAAAGGGGAGCAAATTTGGAATCCAAAACAACAACAAAATGTTAAATTCGAAATCACCAATAAGTTTGAAGCTCCGAGGGACAATGAATCTTTACCAAAGGAAGGAAAGATTAAGAATGGGGAAGGAATAAATTCCAAGAAAGATACATCATATGAGAATGAGGGAAACATAGAAGAGGAATTGAAGGATTATGATGTGACACTGGAAGAAAAGGAGGAAACCAAAACCCCTTTGGTTTCTAAATCAAAAGGCAGTCATGCAGATGCTTACAGTGGAGTAAAAGACTCAGTTTACAGAGATAATAGATCCTGAAGTGTATCGCCTTCATGTGGGTAGCCAATAAACACAGAAAGGGAAAAAATCAAAAGAGTGGGGAGAAAAAGAATGGTGTAGCTAAAGTTCCATACACAGTACAAGAGGAGGGACAAAGTCAGACAGGGGAGTAAGATACTCACAGCCTAATATAGGAGATAGTGAAAACGCCAACTATAAATAAGATGACAGAACAAAAAAATAAGAAGAAACAGGACACAGAAGGAGATGAATGCACGAAAAGGAACATTGATAGTATATGGCCAGAAGGGGATTTATCACCAAGGAAAAATAATCTGTTACAGGAAAGGAACAAAAAATGAGAGAAACTACAGACACAATCACAAATGAATACAAGGAGAAAGAAGGGGTCGACATCCACCACTAATCAATGATTAATAAAGTACTATTATGGAATATTAGATCAGTAAGAACTCAAAAATCTTTTGAGAGACTTATTGTCCTACATAGGAGGAATCAATACTCATACATTGTTATTTTAGAGCCTTTTAAAAATCTAGCAGACCTTGAGAGGTATAGTATCAAATTGGGAATGCCCAAAGCAAAGGTAAGCAGCTAAAAAAATTGGATTTTCTGGGAGGATTATTGGGAAGAACAAGATTATACTGACACTTGCCAACAACTCACGATCAACTTTCAAAAAAAGGGAACCAATGAAGTTTTCAAAGCATGAGAGTTTTAAATAGGAAAGAGGAAAGAGGAAAGAGGAGCAAATTATCAATTGATATGGAGTAAATAGATACCTTTTAAGATGATTTTTTTTCTAATGGAAACTCCAGAAAAAAGAATTGAAACTGATGACAATAGGAAGAGGATGAAAATTCAAAATGTCTATATGTTGGTGCTGTTTGGAGATAGAAGAGGAGACAATGTCACATGCTTTTCTAAGAACCCCCCAGTTTTCTAATCCTACAAGGATACACATGGAGAATATGCACTTACAACAACTCATAATAACTTGGTGGAAGCAGAATCAAAATGCCAAACTGAAGGTGGTAATGAGAGAAATGCTAACAATTATTATGTGGACATCATGGAAAAGAAGGAATAACTTGAAGCATGGAGGAACCACCACATACAATGAAATGGTGATGCAAGTGCAAGAAGAGGTGATGAAACTCATAAAGTTGAAATATCCTTGGTTACATATCGGAAAGGAAACATGGCCTCAACTTATCTCTAAATTGAAGGAGTATAAACCTAGACTACATCATCATTATGTACTATGGAGGAAACTTGAAAGAAATAAAATGAAATGAAATACAGATGGGGTAGCAAGAGGAAATCTAGGTTCTAGTTCAATAGGTTTTGTAGTGAGGGATGAGGAAGGTGACCTTATATATGTGTTACACCTCGAGCCTACACCCTGGGAGGGACTAGCACTCGAGAAACATTACTGGCCCCAAGTGAACCCTTGGCCTTACTTACTTACTCAGTGGAAGACTCTAAGCATTATTACAATGATCAATTGCACATATAAACAACTGTCTCAAATTAAACTCAGAACGTCAAAAGACAAAATGGCAACTCAAGTCTTAACATAAGAAATAACAATGTAAAGACAACTGAACTAATAATTGTCTATGAAGCCTCTAAAACAAGGAGAGTGTAACACCCCGAAAACTAGCAAGTTGAACTAGTGAGTTCTAGAGCCTTTCGTAAGAGGTTTGGAGTGTGGTATGAGGATTAAAAGTTGTAAAAATGATTCCCATACTTAGAATGGAGGTTTAAGGGTAAGGGAATCAAGGTACGACCCCCCAAGGGGTCCTTGAGGAGGACCTCAAAACAGCCCAAAAAGCTGTAAAAAAAAATAGCACCTACGCTTGGCCACCTACTGGCCGTAGGTGGATCCACGCCCCATAGGTGGGGGTCGTAGGTCAAGGCATGAAGCTGGCCCGCCTTCTTAGCTGCAGTGAATATCTAAGAAGTGACCAGCACGGCCCATCAACCCACCCACGGTCCGTGGGTGGGGATCCGTAGGTCAACCCAGTTTTTCAAGTTTTAGTTTTAGTTAGGGGATTAGGGAATTAATTAAGTAATTAGTTAAGGGGTTAGGGAGGTCGGTTAATGAGTTATTAAACCACCTATAAATACCTAATAAGACCCTAAACTAAGTCATTAACTCATTCATCTAAAGAACCCACTTCCTCTCAAATATTTCTCTCTCTAGAAGCAAAGAAGAAGAAGAGGAAGAAGAGGGGCAACAACCTAGGTCGAAATTCACCATTGAAGCAAAATTTCTTTAGGGATTTGAGTTGAGGTATGTTTATCTTATTCATATATGGGTTCTTCCCCCATAGACCCCCCTTAGTTTTCCCCCAATTGTGAAGTCAAAAATCCAATTCTAGCTAGGGTTGTGCTTGCATTATGGGTAGGGTTTAGGTATGATTCCAATCTAGTGGATAATACCCAATTATGATTGATTTATCTTTGTTTAGTGATATTATGATGAATTGATGTGATTTCTATGGTAAACCCTAGTCAAATTAAATTGATGAATGTGATATTTGTGGGTTTATGCCATTAGAGGTGAAATTGAAGGTCCAAAGGTTATCTTCCTAAATCAATGTCATGTATAGTAATTGATCAAAGTTAGGATCATATAATCATGAATTGAACTAGACTTTATTGAATAGGAAGGATCTTGACTTGTGAAGATGAAATTAAACCTCTATGATGAATTATGACTAGAATAACCTAGTAGTAAAGAATGTGATTGAATAGCATGTAATTTAGACATGAATGAAGGTAAGCTTGAAAGTAAGCCTTGTAGCCATCAATGGTAGGGATTTGGGGGGGGGGGGGTAAATCCAATATTATGTGATTGTGTTGTGTATTGCTTCTCTCTTACACACTTAGACATAAAGATTCTAGGAGATCCAAAGGTTCTCTCACATAAAAGGATTCTAGGTTGGCTTAATAACCTAAAATGAATCAAAGCATGTTAGACTAGAATAGAATGAAGTTGTGATGCATGATCCCTTCATGTATAGCTTGGATTAGTAGACTCGTAGACCTTGAATTTCATATACTGAGGTTCTTCTAAAGCTTTGTAGATTGGGAGAAAAGCTCCGAGACATTTAACCCAATTTTCAGAAAATTTATGAAAGAAACTTACTCTAACTTTTGCCAACTTTGTATTTCTCAACTTGCTTGACTTCAAAACTTAACTTACGATCTTTGGGTGACTATATCACCTTATAAAACATCCCTATTAGCATATAAGACACTCTTTGTCTTATCCCCAAAGGTACCGGTTAACTTAAGCGTTCTGAACGAGCGGGGTGTTAGAATAAACATTCTCTAACTCGAACTTGTTTAAGGGCATCCTTGACCCATAACGTTAGTCTAATTCTTTGAATTTTTTTTACCTCCCCTTTGCAACCTTATTATCCTGAAATGATACACCAAGTCATATAAAGCTCATACACTCATGCAATGATATGCGTACTATGCGAAAGAACCACGGGGTCTCACATTCTCTCCTCCTTAAGAACATTCGTTCGTGAATGGATTCGACCAATCTCTTGATTGTATTTCTTTTTGCTATTGTGCTATTTGCAAGGCTATATTTGTTACGTTCGCAAATCTTAAGTCCAGTTTTGAAAATCCACTTACAAGGCTTCGTATATCTAGCTTGCGACAATCCATATGAACTGTATTTTTTGGTATTTAAAATCCAATTAGGTTTGTGTACACGAATAATTGTCAATTATTGAATAACAACTCAGCTTAAGTCATCAATAGTTGGGGGTAATTCTTTCCTATTTCCTCCTCGGCTTCTCAAGTTATTTCCTCAATGTTGTTATTCCACCATAACACTTTCATAGAAACCACTTCTTCCGTCAAAATCTTTCTTACCTGCCAAACCAAAATAGTCACTAACACCTTAGCATAAAACAAGTCTGTAGAGACAAGAATATCCTCAACGGGCATAATTCGAAGCATTTTTGATGCACTTCTATAAACTAGATACATGGAACACTGGATGAACTGCTTTAAATTCTGCAGGGAAATCAAGCTCGTAAGCCACCCTACCAATCCTCCAAATAATATTATATGGCCCTACATTCCTTGGACTCAGCTTTTATTTCTTGACTAATCGCATGATACCCTTCATAGGCCATACTTTGAGGAAAAACCAATCTTCTACATTAAACTCTAAGTCTAGTTGTCAAACATCTGCATAAGATTTTTGACTACTCTATAATATCTACAACCGGTCTCTAATAAGCTTTACCTTCTCTATAACTTGTTAGATTAGATCATGACCTAGCAACTCTACTTCCCTGATCTTGAACCAATAAATTGGTGACCTGCACTTCTTCCATATAGTGCTTCATAAGGAGCTATTTGAATACTTGCTTGGAAGTTGTTATTATAGGAAAACTCAAACAGTAATTTCCACGAAAATCTAGCACACATACCCATAACATGTCCTTGAGCATTTAGATTATACGTTCGGCTTGGCCATCCATCTGAAGATGAAAATTCGTACTAGGATTAACTGGAGTCCCCAAACCTTTCAACAAGGATCTCTGTGTTGTGCTATAAAATGTGTCCATCTATTTGAAGTAATCTATAGTGAGACATAATTGAGTATAAATAACTCTCTAATGTACATCCCAACATATTCCACCAAAAGGTAGTCCTGACTAGACAAAAATGGGCTGATTTCATCAACTTGTGAATAATCACCCAAATGTAATTTGATCTTCCCTCGCGAATGCGGAAAACATGTGACAAAATTCACATTTATCTCCTTCCACTTCCACAATGGAATAACTATCTCCTAAGTTAGCAAACTAAGCTTCTGATGCTCTACCTCTCCCTATTGACAACATATCTCCTTAATACCATGACACATTTTCATGGTTCCTATGTGAATAGAGAAGCAAGAATGGTTCGCATGTCCCATATTTTTCAATAGAAGCCATGTGGCATCCAGAACATATAACTGATCTCTGAATTTGAAGACTGTCTCTCCTGCTCTATCAAAGGTGAATTTTTTTTTGCTGCTAAGCCTTGCCTCTGAGCTGATCTAAGCTAGGATCTTCAGTTTGTTAATCCTTCACCTCCACAAATAGAGATGATATTACCCAGTCCTAAATTGTGACTCTAGTGTCATTGGAGTTTTATAATATAACCCCAAACCAACTAGTTGATGGAGCTCTTAGGCCATCTCCTGGTTCTCAGCTCCCAAAGGTGATAAACTACCCATAAAATTACGACTGAGGGCATCCGTTACTATATTTTACTTTCCTTGGATGATATAAGATATCCACATCAATAACTTTCAACAATTCATTCCATCAGCGTTATTGTAGAATTACCTTTTTCAGTCTAAAAATATACAGGGGGCTTTTAGGATCAACATTAAAGACATTCAAGTAATGCCTCAAAATCCTCAAGGAATGAATAATTGCAGTCAACTCTAAATCGTAGGTCGAGTAGTTCTTTTCATTCTTCATTAACTATCATGAAGCATAAGCAATTACATTTCTTTAATGTTTCAGAACATAAACCATCCTAATTCTTGAAGCATAATAATACATTACATTGTCCTCTTGACCGTCTTGTAGGGTCGGAACTGGTGTAGAAGTCATTTTATAGCTCAGCTCTTGGAATCGCCCCTCATAGGCTATTGTCCATTGAAACTTAACTTCTTTTTAAGTCAAATTTGTTAGGAGTGCTGAAATTGGAGAAAAGAAGAAAAAATCCTTAGACAAAACTTATAAAATACTCCGCTAACCCTTAGAAAGATTCGAACTTCGACTAGGTTCATAGGTCTAGGCCAAGTCTTCATGACCTTAGTCTTCTGTAAGTATACCTGAATACCAGCATCTAATACAATATGGCCCTGACAAAAAAACCATTAAATACAACCAGAACTCATACTTTGAGAATTTAGCTTACAACCTCTAACCTTGGGCTAACTGAAGCACTACTTAGTGATGATCTCTATGATTTTCCTCTGAATGAAATGTACCAGAATATCATAAACTAATACAATTATGAACAAGTATAGAATGACATGGATATACTATTCATCAGGTTCATAAATATTGTTGGGTCATTTGCCAATCTGAAAGACATTACAAGAAACTCAAAATGACCATATCTAATCCCGAAAGTTGTCTTTGAAACATTACTCTCTCGAACAAGTACCTAGTGGTACCCTAAATGTAAATCAATCTTTGGGAAACATCCGACATCATATAGTTGGTTGAAAAAACCCATCAATCCTTTGTAGTGGACATTTGTTCTTTAAAATCACCTTATTCAGTTTTTTTGTAGTCTATACACTTCTACAATGATTCATCTTTCTTCCGAACAAATAACATTGGTGCACTGCTTGGTGATGCACTAGTCTCGTTAAAGCTCTTATCTAATATATCCTTCAATTTTACTGGTGCAATTCTAAATGTGGAAATTGATATCAACAGAGCATCTCGTAATGTATCAGTACACAAATTTGTAGCTTGTTCCAGGGAAGTAGCAAGAAGCTCACCTGGAAATACACCTAGAAACTCATTCCCCACTATAATAATTGAAGAGTCGATGTCTTAACATCAATATCTTAAACTCGCTCGGAAAATATGATAAGTACAACCATTGACAAACATTTCCTTGCCTAAAGATTGCAAATAAACTTGCCTTTTGGCATTGCACCATTAGCCTTCCATTCTCATACTACTTCCCCTGGGAACTGAAATCTAACAGTCTTCTATTGGTAGTCGACATCGACATAATAAGGTTTCCACCAATCCATGGCCATATCACTAACAAAGTCGAGCATCTCTAGCCCTATCACGTCTAAAAATATTTTTTGATAACAAACAATCTCTACCGTAGAACCTCCATAAATCCTCTTGAGTGCATGTGAAACACAACACGATTCAGATTTCATACGTACTTATAACTCGACTCTATAGCACGATCTATAAATTGAAAGAAATGTAACCAGTCCTAAATGCGTTATAGCCTCTTGATTATAAGTGTGGTGCACAACACACCCATAAACAAGAATCTACAAGACACGGCTTGTGGACTCCATGGGACACGACTTGCTTTGATACCAAGTTTGTCACGCCCCAAACTAGAGAAGGCGTGACTAGCATTCCACACCTCAAGCAATCGAGTTAGCCACATAAACATACCAACTGAATCAATTAAGGGCTTAGAAGGTCAGGCAACATAACATCTAAAATACTATGACTGGACCCTTAAGGTCATAACCTGAATATCGATAAGTCATATAGACGAAGGTAGAATAGCCAAAGATAATAAGGTACTAGCTATCGACAAGGCTACAATGAAGATATACACACACACATACATATCTATACATGCCAAGCCTATGTGGCTGGAAGCTGGAAGCTGCAGAAAGAAACCCAGAATACTGTGTCCACAATAGCCTCTATAAGTGACATAAGCACTGGTCGGGACAAGGCCCCGATTATACCCAAACTGTAAAATAAAAGTAACATCCTATGAAAGCTCCAGGAAGAAGTGGAGCTTACCAACTCACAGCTGAACCCCAAATCCTAACAGAGGGGTTAATCAGAATCCTTACCTGGACCTGTACGCACGAAATAAAAATGCGTCCTAGGCAACGGGACGTCAGTACGAATAAAAATTTACTGGTATGTAAGGTAGAAAATAGAATAATAAATAGTTACTGTAAAAAGGGGAAAAAAGATACCACCTGAAACAGAAACTCTAGTAGCCACCATGGCTGACATCAAACCTTATATAGATTAAATATGCATGGTATGCTCATATAACAGTATGTCGTGAATATATATATATATATATATATATATATATATATATATAGATGCAAATGCATGTCATACCCAACCAAGTGCTAGCAATGGTGGTGCCTTCCGGTAGCGAACCGGAATCATATTCACCAACTTGTGGCCATCTGTGTCTCATACGTATAAATATAGGCAATAGGCCCCATACCTTCCGATTATAGCTCGGAAGTAGAATGCATAGCATGTAATGTCATGGATCCGTAATGCATTTGTTACCTGAATCATGTTGCCAATCTTAGCTCATTGGTACTCTTGTCCTCATAATATCGTAATCACTTTTGTATCACATGTAAATATCTCGTGAAACTTATATACTTGTAGATTAAACTAGAACACTTAACTTGGATTTAGAAAGGCAACTTAATCCTTGAAGATGTTCATAAAGAGCTTAAAGTTCCTCACTTAGTATCTATATATGTTTCCTTAGTGGTTTGTAAAAGACAGTATTTCAGAAAAACTCGTACTTTAGTAGTTTAACCTACGATTTATAATGAAGAGTTTTGGAGATCGACGTTTTATTTTAAAGTTTTCAAAAATATAAGAGGAAGGAGGATTGATTTCAAATTCGTATTGGTCATCTCTAATTTTATTAAGTTACTACACCTAAATAAGAATAAGAATTTGTACACATGGACCTATAGTCAAGAGAATCAACAAAATGACATAAAGACGCCAAATACCCTATCAAACCAAACGAGTGGAATAGAAACATAATAGAGTCACAAAAATACACCAGCTATAATATCAATGACTTTCACTAAAGGTCATTCTAGTAATAGAGTAGTAAAACAATATTTGACGATTTAGAATTCCAAAATTCGTGCTCAAAGAAAGTACATTGCTTAGCCTTAACATACCTTGATTTTGGGTCTTGTTGTATCAATATGGATTGTACCCCTTACTTACAGTATGTAATCTACATAAAATCATGTCACAGTATGTAATCTATAGAAAACCATCTCACACAACCATTACAGGCATAATATTAACACGGCAGGGTCAAAGTAGCAATTTAGATCTTACTAGCAGAGTAATTAGCTCGCCAGACCCTTTTTAAATGCATGCTTCATTACCTTTTCTTCTCCAAATTACAACCCCAAATTAATGACGTAGCATACATTTTTGCAGTAGCTATTAACTAGCTGAGGCCTACACAATAGTCAACAACAACCAAATAGAGTATGCCTGCACAACAATTAAAACTCGGCGTATCGCCACACCCCTCTTTTCCAACCCTTAATAACCATAACCAAATCCTAACCACTAGTCTTCAAACCATTAAAGCCATAAAAAAAATATGTATAATACAGTCCTATAATTATTCAATATAACCAAAATAACTTGAACTCGCCGCTTCCAATCATCATCCTATACGTTCATCCAATAATTACATTTGGAGTCATGTCTTTCTCTTCATATGCAATAAGAGCTTAAATGGACAAAACCTAAACTTAAACTTGATGGAGCTTGCAGTACATTAACATGTCTTGTCAATAACAAATAGTCTTCTTAAACACAAGACGTTGAACCAAGAAGAAACAATTTGAAAATTGCAATGCAATAATAGAACCAACGTTACACTAATTTATGTTACAATTAAATATCCATCTATATTTCTTCTTCTCTTCCAGACTCATATCAACAAGAACCACACACATACAAAATAGTTCCAAAAATATTCTAGCAACAACAATATCAGAAAATACTTCAAAACAGCCCAACATCACAAAACTATCAAAATACGATTTTCCAGTTGTCTATTTGTGTTCTTGCTTGTATAGCATAGCTATAGCTTGGAATCACTCAATAAAATAAAGAGTGAGAATTATTACCTCCAAACAACAGCAACACCACCTAAAAACGAGACTCTTTCACCACGAAGAATCCTTCAAATCACAGCCAACGAGGAGGAAAGAAGTAACATAATCTCTATGAGCATTCCGAGGGTGAAACCACATTGAAATCTTGTATATATTTGCTTGGATGATAGGGGAACCTTTAGAGAGGATTTAGGACTGCTTCTTTCTATTTTTTTGGTCGAAAAAATGAGTTAGAACGAAGGGAAACCAAATCTTATAGAGCTAAACCGACATAGGGGCGAGGGACACACCTTCACGTGCCTGCTTGTGCAGTATCACTAAAATTTGAATATCTCTCAATTTTAAAGGTGTATGGACAAATGATTTAGTGCACTGGAAAGTAAACTCGTAGACCTTCGATTCTATATATTGGGGTTCTTCTAAAGCTTTGTAGATTGGGAGAAAAGCGCCGAGACATTTAAACCAATTTTTAGAAAATTTATCAAAGAACCTTTCTCCAACTTTTGCTAACTTTTTATTTCTCAATTTGCTTGACTTCAAAACTTAACTTACGATCATTGGTCGACTATATCCCCTTATAAAACATCCCTATTAGCATATAAGACACTCTTTGTCTTATCCCAAAAGGTACCGGTTAACTTAAGCGTTCTGAATAGGCGGGGTGTTAGAATGGACATTTTTTAACTCGAACTTGTTTAAGGGAAACCTTGACCCATAATGTTAGTCTAATTATTTGGTTTTTTTACCTCCCCTTTGCAACCTTATTCTCCTGAAATGATACACCAAGTCATATAAAGCTCGTACACTCATGCAATGATACGCATACTATGCGAAAGAACCACAGGGTCTCACAATTGCTATAATTCCCTTCCAAGATATAGTTTACTGAAGGTGATAGATTCCCTTAGTTATGAGATTTAAGTTAATAATGAGGCCAAAGGAGGGTGGATATGACTACAATGACTTTAATGTTATGATTAGTGTGAAGGGTAGTATGGGATGCCTTTTATACACTGCACAAGTGTATTTTGAGGTTACTTAGAAGTATGGGGCTCTTATGGCATAGAAAAGCTTAGAGACTTGACCATGTATATAGACTACGATTAAGATGACCAAAATGGGATACTTGGCTTCGGTGGTATTATGGGATGCTATAAATGCTTTGCACTTGTATGATTTTGAGGTTACTTGGGAATGGTTCTATTATGGTAGAGATGACTAAGTGTCAATTATGTTTATATGATGCTTATGTTGGAGACCATGCTATGACTATGACGATTATGTTATGACTATATTATTATCTCTTATGCTTATGTATTATGTTGACCAACCATTTTGAGATGCTCTTATGATGTTGTGCTAGCTTTCATACTTGGTACATTTTGTACTAACGCATATTGCCTACATTCTAATCAAATGTAGGGTTTCAGAGATTGAGTTCCTTGAAGGCTAGGTTTCCAAGAAGCAAGGAGAGTTGAAGAATTAGTGAGTCATCATAGCTTCAAGGACAAACCCATATTTCTTTTATGTCATTGCTTTATGTTTTAGACATTGTATGGGCTGCATCCCAAGTCTTTTATTCAAGAGTTTAATAGATGGTTTGAGACAAAGGTTTAGTAAATACTTTCGTTTGCTTATGAAAATGTTTTCAATTGTATGGTTTGAAAGAAGTTTTAAATTTTCCATACTCTTCTACTATCTTATGTTGTGATTATGCTAAGGTCTTGTATGAGACCCCTTTGGGGTGAAGTACACCATGTTACGTCTAGGGGGTACCCCTGGGTTGTGACAAACTTGGTAATCAGAGCACAAGGTTTAGAATGGTTCTAGGATTGTCTCAAACCACGTCTAGTAAAGTCTTGTTCATAAATGTGAAGAGTCGCACATTTATGAATAGGAGGCTATTGTATGTTTAGGAAATCTCACTACATCATTCTCTTAGTTGTGCCATAGAGTTTGGCTTTATTAGGCTCTTCTTCTAATCCGTGCCCTATGGTTTTTCAGGGTATGGCAAATACAAGGGCAAATGCTAGGAGGGATGAAGAAGAAAATGGAGAACAAGAGGTTCCTCTTCAAGTTCCAAACCAAGCTCCTCCTCAAGCTCCAAATGACCCTCCAATTGAGAATGTCACTCTTTCAAAGTTTAGGGCTTCTATGCAATTATTGGCTCAAGCCTTGACGGTGCAAGCCAATAGAGAGGTGGTGGCTTGGGAAAACCCTATAAGGGAGATGGGTGCTTCTAAGGTAAGAGAGTTTTTGAGGATGAACCGTCCGGAGTTTAGTGGCTCCAAGGTGGAAGAGGATCCAAATGGGTTCATAGAAGAGGGTTATAAGACACTTGCTATCTGGGGATGACTTCAATAGAGAAATCGGAGCTAGACGCTTATCAACTAAAAGATGTTGCCCAAATATGGTATGAGCAATGGAAGGATGCTAGGCTGATAAGAGCGGTCCTATAGAGTGAGAAACATTTAAGTTGGCTTTTCTAGATAGGTTCTTTCCTCGAGAGTTGAGGGAGGCCAAGATGGAAGAGTTCATCAATCTTAAGCAAGGAAACATGAGTGTTAAGGAGTATGCCTTGAAGTTTACTCTTTTGTCTAAAAATGCCCCATCCATAGTGTCAAATTCGAGAGATAAGATAAATAGGTTTTTGTCGGCTGTGTCCGACATGGTAGCCAAAGAATGTTGTATGACAATGCTTGTTGATAATATGGATATCTCGTGCCTCATGATTCATGCCAAACAAATGGAAGAAGAAAAACTCAAGGAAGATAAATCTAGGGCAAAAAAGAGGTCTAGGATGGATAATGATAAGTCCTTTCATGATGTGTCCGATGTACATGGTCGTTCTAGGAATCGAAAAAAGTTTTCCGAACATGGCTCTTCTAATTCTCCTAAGCATAAGAATGAGAGGGTGTCTACCCTTATGCCACAAAGGATAAGTAATGAGTGCCTATGGCCCTCTTGTGCTAGGTGTGGTAAGAGACATGAGGGTAGGTGTTTGGTCGGTAGAGAGGGTTGCTTTAGTTTTGGTGAGAGTGGCCACATGATGAAAGATTTCCCTAAGGCTAAGGTTACAAGAAGAGAGGGTAAGCAAGTTGCCTCTAGTAGTGGGGATGTGGAGCCTTAAAAGAAGAATAGGTTTTATGCTCTCCAATCTAGAGAAGATCAAGAGTGATCTACTCATGTCCCTTTCGGTATATGCTTCATGCTTTAGTAAATTTCTGGATTTCTTGTGTTTTGTGACTTGCTATGTTGAACTTTGAAGTTTCTTTTAGCATGTTAGATGTTTAGAAGAGTTTGTGTAGGCTTACTCCCAAGGGGGAGATAGTGTACCTATTTAGTAAGGTTATTGTGTGTTTATGTGTTGCCATGATTTCCTTATGTACATATTTATGAAAATGCTTAGGTCTATTTAGAAATGACTTATATGCATTGTTTTCCTCATGTTGTAGTGCATTTGAGTAGATTTTCATATAGACTTCATGAGTTGATTATGAGCATGCGTTAGTTTGGAGTTGAAAGATTCCTTCTTGAATAGGTGCTTTTAAAGAGTGATTTGCATTTAGACTCCATGTGTGTGTGTTGAGCATGTTTTAGCTAGGAGATGTTAGTTCCTCCTTGAAAATGAATAGATATAGAATTTCATGCATTTTCGGTTGGTAGAAGTAGTTCCCATTCTCTTGTGTTGCATTGAATGTGTTTAGCTTGGAATTGATGTTTTCTTCCTTGGTTGTGTGCATTTAGATGTAGTGCATGCGTGATGGGCTGTTAGCTTAGAGTTGTGACTTTAAGAAGTTTTTAGAATCATCATTCGAGGATGAATGATCCCAAAAGGGAGTTATTGTATCACCCCGGAAACTAGCAAGTTGAACTAGTGAGTTCTAGAGCCTTTCACAAGAGGTTTGGAGTGTTGTATGAGGATTAAAAGTTGTAAAAATGATTCCCGTACTTAGAATGGAGGTTTAAGGGTAAGGTCATCAAGGTACGACCCCCCAAGGACCACCCAAGGGGTCCTTGAGGAGGACCTCAAAACATCCCAAAAAGCTGTCAAAAAAACAGCACCTATGCTTGGCCACCTTCTGGCTGTAGGTGGACCAACACCCCGTAGGTGGGGGTCGTGGGTCAAGGCCTGAAATTGGCCTGACTTCTTAGCCCCAGTGACTATCTACGAAGTCACCAGCATGGCCTGTAAACCCACCCAAGGTCCGTGGGTAGGGATCCGTAGGTCAACCCAGTTTTTCAAGTTTTAGTTTTAGTTAGGGGCTTAGGGAGTTACTTAAGTAATTAGTTAGGGGGTTAGGGAGGTCGGTTAATAAGTTATTAAACCACCTAAAAATACCTAATAAGACCCTAAACTAAGTCATTAACTCATTCATCTAAAGAACCTACTTCCTCTCAAATATTTCTTTCTCTAGAAGCAAAGAAGAAGAAGAAGAAGAGGGGCAGCAACCTAGGTCAAAATTCACAATTGAAGCAAGATTTATTTAGGGTTTTGAGTTGAGGTATGTTTAGTTTATTTATCTATGGGTTCTTCCCCCATTGATCCCCCTTAGTTTCCCTCAATTGTGAAGTCAAAAACTCAATTCTAGCTAGGGTTGTACTTGCATTGTGGGTAGGGTTTGGGTATGATTCCAATCTTTTGGATAATACCCAATTATGATTGATTTAGATTTTTTTAGTGATATTATGATGAATTCATGTGATTTCTACGGTAAACCCTAGTCTAAATTGATGAATGTGATATTTGTGGATTTATGCCATTAGAGGTGAAATTGAAGGTCCAAAGGTGATCTTCCTAAATCAATGTCATGTATAGTAATTGATCAAATTTAGGATCATATAATCATGACTTGAAATAGACTTTATTGAATATGAAGGATCTTGACTTGTAAAGATGAAATTGAACCCGTATGATTAATTATGACTAGAATCACCTAGTAGTAAAGAATGTGATTGAATATCTTGTATTTTAGACGTGAATGAAGTTAAGCTTGAAAGTAAGTCTTGTAGCCATCAATGGCAGGGCTTTCGGGGTAAAGCCAATATTATGTGATTGTGTTGTGTATTGCTTCTCTCTAACACACTTAGACATAAATATGCTAGGATATCCAAAGGTTCTCTAACATAGAAGGATTCTAGGTTTGATTAATTACCTAAAATGAATCAAAGCATGTTAGACTATAATAGCTTGAAGTTGTGATGTATGATCTCTTCATGTATAGCTTGTCTTAGTAGGATAAGACCAAGATTGGTAGCCTAGGATTGATGATTTATACTCTCTTATAGGTAGCTTGAACTAGCATTGTTAGGATGCCTTCATGGTAGCATGACTTGGTTTGGCCAAGACTATTTCATAGTGGCTTTAGGATTGAGGATCCATACTCTCCTAAGGGTAGCTTGACTTTGCATTGTAAGATGCACTTCAAGGGTAGCTTGAGTTAGGTTAGTGAGGGTAGCTTGGGATTGAGGACTCATACTTTCCTAAGGATAGCTTAGGATTGAAAATCATACTCTCCTAAGGATAACTTGCATTTATATCATAGTATACTTGTAAGGGTAGCATGACTTAGTTGGTCTATGACTATTTCATGGTAGCTAGGATAGGACACTTGTACCTTTCCTAGAGTAGCTTGGACTTGAATGATAGTGTGTCTTCCAAGGTAGTTAGCTTAGCCTAACCTAGTTATGTTGGTAGGATGATAGCATGGTCTAGCCTATTAGGGGGTTATTCCTCGGTATCCTTGAATAGAGGCAAATATAATAGAGGGACTAGTCCCCAACTAGTGATCATTCATGATAGTACAATGGAGTACTTAGTGTGGGTAGTAGTATGGGATGCTATTCATACATTGCACAAGTATGACTTAAGGCTAGGTATGAAGGATTCTTACACATAGGATAGACTTAGCTTGGGTTGTTTTTATAGTTACCTTCCAAGATATAGTTGACTAAAGGTGAGAGATTCCCTTAGTTATGAGAGTTAACCTAATAATGAGGCCAAAGGATAGTGGAAATGACTAAGATGACTTCAAGGTTATTCTTAGTGTAAAGGGGAATATGGGATGCCTTTCATACATTGCACAAGTGTGTTTTGAGGTTACTTTGAAGTATGGGGCTCTTATGGCATAGAAAAGCTTAGACTTGACCATGTATATAAACTATGATTAAGATGACCAAAAAGGGATACTTGGCTTCAGTGGTATTATTGGATGCTATTCATGCTTTGCACTTGTATGCTTTTGAGGTTACTTCGGAATGTTTCTATTATGGTAAAGATGACTATGAGTCAATTATGTTTATATGATGCTTATGTAGAAGACTATGGTATGACTATGATGATTATGTTATGAATATGTTATTATGTCTTATGCTTATATATTATGTTGACTAACCATTTTGAGATGCTCTTATGATGTTGTGCTAGCTTTCATACTTGATACATTTTGTACTAACACATATTGCCTACATTCTAATCAAATGTAGGGTTTCGGAGATTGAGTTCCTTGAAGGCTAGGTTTCCAAGAAGCAAGGAGAGTTGAAGATTTGGTGAGTCCTCATAGCTTCAAGGACAAACCCATATTTCCTTTATTTCATTTCTTTATGTTTTAGACATTGTATGGGCTGTGTCCCAAATCTTTTATTCAAGAGTTTAATAGATTGTTTGAGAAAAAAAGTTTAGTAAATACTTCCGTTTGCTTATGAAAATGTTTTCGATTGTATGGTTTTAAAGAAGTTTTAAATTTTGCATACTTTTCTACTATCTTATGTTATGATTATGCTAAGGGCTTGTATGAGACCCCTTTGGGATCAAGTACACCATGTTACGTATTGGGGGTACCCCTGGGCCGTGACAAAGGGATGTCGAGACAAGACCCCTAATCATCCTAACAACTAAAGTACTAAAGAATTTTAAAAGGAGCCCTCCAGAAAGCAAGAAGGCTCACTAACTGACTATGAGTACTTAACAAGATCAACGAGGCACTGGACACTGATCCTGATTACCTGTGTTTGCATCATAAAATGATGCATGCTAAATGACATCAGTACATTGAATGTACGAGTATGCGAGGAGAATACTAAACAAGACATAAGCCTGAAAAGAATCTGAAAGGAACACTTACCTTGGTTTTTCTCAACTCATGAATAACTCAACTCAAATGCAAAGTAAACAACAATAATGGTGCAGTTATACAATGCATTTAAAAAAGAAGGTAGCAACTCAATTTGTTAAAGAAATGCAATACACCTCAGTTTACATGTAAAGTAATGTAATATTATGGGAGTTTCTCTAACTGACAACCACCATTATGAGCCTAAGTGATGATACATCATCTTGCCCACGCTGCCAGAACTGTCCTATACTTTGTCATCATATATAATGCCTTAACTAAGTGGATCCACTAGTCTATTCTAAAAAGCACTAAGGAATCATCTAAAAAGTATGATCCTTTTCTACCCATGATGGCTACATGGTTTATGGAGACTTGAGTTATTATAAACTCGCTTCTCCATATCGGTGCTCAATACTACTCTCAAAATATACTCAGCTCATATGTTTTTAAAACAAAACTCTTTCTTTGGTTTGAGATAATTACTCAAAACTTATCTTAAAAGCTCTCTTGGAAATCAGTGTTTCCTTTCTTGTTCAAATGTGAAAACATTTTAACTCTTGGAAATACTTAGTTCCCCTCTAATCTTTGAAGAAAATGAACTTTACTCTTAATCTTTACTCAACTCAAAGCTTACATCTTAAAACAAAGTTAAAACGTTTGTGAAAGACTTTTAGAACATTCTATGAACTTCTCTTAACCTAACTCTTAAGTTCCCTTGAATTAAAGTATGGATTCAAGGCTCATGACCTCATTTTAATGATTATTTCATGATCTTTAGACGTACCTTATAGTATATAAATCGACTAGAAAATATAGGTACGTTGCTAATGAACTAGTACGGAAATAAGGGGGAAAAGGTGGAAGAACTAGTGTCCCTAGCGCTATGAGAGGCGCAGGGATCCAACCCTTGAATTCCAAGGACTGGGTTGGGGGAGAAAAGGCCCAAAATAGTTCCTCATCTTTGGATTAAGACTCAAAGTTATCCTTGAGTTTTCACATGGAGCATTAATAGTCCCTCATGTTTGCAATATTGGTGCACTTTTGGTCCTCCTTCAAAATTTTGCCTATTTTTAACATTGATTTTATCCATAATTTATGTATGAAATGTTTAATCATCATTTTATATATTTAGTAGAAATAACGACTTCATGTGAGAGATTGTGTGAAGAAAAATACCTTGTTTTGATTAGTAAAAATCCTATTGCAGGTAAATTCGAGAGGTTCATCACGACGATTTCACGTGCAATAGTACAAAATTTTCTTTTCTTGCAATGTCATATGTTAAAATATTCTTAGTTTAGCTGTAGTAATTTTTCTATTGAACAAAATAAGGTGTTCTTCTTCTCATCTTCTCTCACATAGAGTTATTATTTCTATTAAATATATAAAATAATGATGGGACATTCCTTACATAAAATTATGGACAAAATTAAAGTTAAATAATAGGCAAAAGTTTAGGGAAGCACCAAAAGTGCACCAATATTGAAAACATGAGGGACTATTAGTGCTCCATGTGAAAACTCAAGGATGACTTTGAGTCTTAACCCAAAGATGAAGAACTATTTTGGGCCTTCTCTCAGGTTGGGGTGCTCTGGCGCGGTGCCCCAGAGCCAAAATTTGAGATCCCCAGTTGGGGCGCACCCCAGGCCCTTGCCCAGGTGGGTTCCGACTTTTCTTCTTCGTGTTTCAACTCTAAACCACTTATTTAAACTTGGTTCTTTCTCCAAACACTTAGAATCAACTATACCATCAATATATGTAATATTCTACTCAAAATCAAAACTAAAATCATGAATCAAATTCAAGAAACTTCAACAACAAGAACCCACAAGATTTCAAATGAATTATCATCAAGAACTCATAAGATTTGCTTTCAAAACGATACAACTTCGCTGAATTGAATCATGATTGGCGCGTGGGTGAACTAACCCAATGCTATGTGATCTCACATAGCTTGTAAGAGTAAATCCTTGGCGAAATCCACAACCAAATTGTACAATCTTGACGAATCTTGACTTTTTTTCTCATTTCTCCTCTTTTCTCCTTTCTCCAAGCCCTAGCGTGAATTTCCAATTTTCTAAACTGATCTAATTCTGATTTGACCCCAATTAAACTCCTAAGATCGAAAAAATAGTTGGGTAAGGAAAAGACCAAACTACCCTTCCAAAATTTGGATTAGACTTTTCTTATTTAAACAGCCCAACTTCAAATGGGAATATCTCACTCATACAAACTCGAAATCACTCAAACAGAGCGGCGTTGGAAAGAAAATTCCAAGATCTTTCCTATGGTATATGGAAGCACACCTAAATCATCCTGAGCTAGGAGTTATGATCGTTTGAAATTGACCAAAAACTCAAACTTAACAAACTTAACCAATTTTCCAGATTTTCATTCTTTCCTAAAATGACTATATCCAAAACCTTTCTGAAAAGATTTCCAGAACTGTGCAGTAAATTGCGCACCTCTGTCTGAAATAATCAAAATTGGCACCCCATGAAGTCTAACTACCTCTTGAATATACAACTTAGCATAATCCTCTGTTGTATGGGTAGTCATTACTGGTAAATAGTAGGTTGATTTGTCATTCGATCCACAATCACCCAAATAAAAGCATGCTGCCTACGAGACCTTAGTAAACCTGTGATGAAGTCCATATTGATCATCTCCCACTTCCATTCCGAAAGTTCTATATTCTGAGCCATATCCCCAGGCCTTTGATGCTCTACCTTAACTTGTTGTCAATTCGGACACTTATCAACAAACTCTGCAATGCCCTTTTTCATACTACTCCACTAATAAACTTCTCTCAAATCACGATAAATTTTTGTTGAACCCAAATGGATAGAATATCTAGAGCTATGAGCTTCCTCCATTATTCTCTCTTGGAGTTCATCCACCCTTGGTACGCACAATCTACCTTGATACCTCAACACTCCATCTCCCCTTTGTTCAAAAGCCAATACTTTTTGCTTATGAACATTTGCCTTCAATTCAAGAAAAATAGGGTCTTGGTCTTGTTTCTCTTTTACTTCTGACACTAAGGATGATTTAGCCCAGTTCATCACCACTACTCCTCCCTCTGTGGAATCCATTAGTCGGACTCCCAAGCGTGCAAATCTGTGCATATTTTGCTAGATCTTTCTTATCTTTCTGAAAATGGGCGGTACTACCCATAGATAACCTAATCAAGGAATCAACAACAACATTAGCCTTACCTGGGTGGTAAATAATACTCATGTCATAATCCTTGAGTAATTCTAACCACCTCTTTTGTATGAGATTAAGCTTTTTCTGAGTAAACATATACTGAAAACTATTGTGATCGGTGAGCACATCCACATGAACACCATAAAGATAATGGCGCCATATTTTCAAAGCAAATACTACGACAGGAAACTCTAGATCATGGGTTTGGTAGTTCTTCTCATGAACTTTCAACTGTCTTGAGGCATAAGCTATACCTTTGCCATTCTGCATCAACACACAACCCAAACCAACTCTAGATGCATCACAATACACAACAAAGCCTTGGGTATCTTCTGTAAAGTCAATACTGGGGTAGTAGTCAACCTCTTTTTCAACTCCTGAAAGCTTTTCTCACAAGCTTCAGACCATTGAAATTTCACTGTTTTCTGAATTAACTTGTTCAAAGGGGATGAAATAGAAGAGAACCTCTCTACGAGCCTTCTATAATAGCCAGCCAAACCCAAGAAACTCCTAATGTCAGTTGGAGATGAAGGTCTAGGCCAATTCTGAACTGCCTCTATTTTCTGGGTGTCAACTTTAATTCCCTCTCCAAACACAATTTGGCCTAAGAATGCCACAAACTCAAACCAAAATTCATACTTAGAGAACTTGGCATACAACTCTCTATCCTTTAGAGTTTGGATAATTATTTTGAGATGACTAGCATGATCTTCTTCAGTCTTCGAATAGATTAGTATGTCATCAATGAATATGATAACAAACATATCTGAATAAGGTTTGAATACTGTATTCATAAGGTCCATGAATGTTGCAGGCACATTGGTCAAACCAAAGGACATAACTAGGAACTCATGATGACCATAATGGGTCCTGAATACTGTCTTCGAAATATCACATTCCCTTACCCTCAACTGATGGTAGCCTGATCTGAGGTCTATCTTAGAGAAATAGGTAGCACCCTGAAGCTGATTGAAAAGATCATCAATTCTCGAAAGAGGATACTTATTCTTGATGGTAACCTTGTTCAACTAGCGGTAATCTACACACATCCTAAGGGGACCATCTTTCATTCTCACAAATAAGATCGGAGCACCCTAATGTAAGACACTTGGTCAAATGAAACCTTTATCTAGGAGGTCTTTCAACTATTCCTTCAACTCTTTTAACTCTGTCGGTGCCATTCTTTATGGAGGAATAGATATAAGACGAGTCTGTAGAAGTGTCCATACCGAAGTCTATTTCTCTCTCAGGAGGTACTCTGGGTAGATCATTAGGAAAGACTGCTGTAAACTCTTTTACTACTGAAATTGATTGAATATGAGGTATCTCAACACTATAGTCATTAACTCAGACTAAGTGATAGACACACCCCTTGCAATTTAACTTTCTCTCTTCAAGGTATGAAATGAAATGACCCTTAGGCACTGCTGAACTGCTACTCCACTCAATAACTAGCTCATTAGGAATTTGGAACCTAACAGCTTGAGTTCTACAATCAATGGAGACATAACATAAAATCAATTCATACCTAGAATGACATTGAAATCTACCATGTCTAACTCAACTAAATCAACCATGGTGTTCTTGTGATTGATGGAGATGACACAATAATGATATACTCGCTCACCTAGAATAGACTCCCCAACAGGTGTAGAAACACAAAAGGGTTCACAAAGTTTTTCAGGAAGAACATCAAAATTATTTCCAACATAAGGAGTCACAAAATATAAATTTGTTCTTGGGTCTAACAAAGCATAAACATCAAGAGTAAAGACTTTGATCATACCAGTGACAACATCTGGAGAATTCTCTTGCTCTTGACGACTAGTGATCACATAAAGGTGGTTTGCCTCTCCACCAGTGCCGGAAGTAGCTCCTCTAGGTGAAGCTCTGTCTAGTGGAGCAGCTGATGAATATTGGGCTCTATTGCCCTAATTTCCATTACCTTGCTAGTTCTTAGGGCACTCTTTCATGAAGTGAACCTCTTGTACACACTTGAAACAATATGTGGAGCCATCGCGACACTTATCTGGTTGAATCCTTCCACACTTAGCACATGCCGGAGCCCAGTTACCTCCTTGTGCCACACTACCCTGAGACTGTGCAAGTCTAGCTCTAAAGTTCTGTGAATTCTAACAATTTTCTCACATTTGTTTCTGGGTGCAGGTGCACTAGCATATGATTGACCATGTCTTGTTTGCTTTTGTTGGAAAGAAGACTAGTTCACATTATTCCTCTACTGCCCGGACTCATTCCCTCTCTTCGCTTTTTTGTTTCTAAACTCCTCCTTATCCCTAAGCTTCTCTTTCTCAACCTATTACACATAGACCATCAACCTTGCTATATCCATGTCCCCAATTAGCATGGCTGCCTTGCCCTCTTTACTTGACAAACGGGACAACCCAGCAACAAAAAGACTCATCATGCTTCTCATATCCGCAACCATCTCCAGAGCATATCAGGAAAGTTGGGTGAACATCAAGCTGTAATCATGAACACTTAGTGAATCTTGCTTAAGGGTGAGAAACTCTCGTACCTTGGCCTCTTTCAGTTCTCGGGGAAAGAAGTGCCCCAAGAAGGCCTCCTCAAAACAATCCCAACTCTCAAGTGGTGCTCCCTCAGCTCTACCCTTATTCCACTAGTCAAACCAAGTCCTAGAATCATTATTCAGTTGATATACTGCTAGTTCTACTTGCTCAGCATCAGCAATGTGCATAACTTCAAATACCTTTTGCAGCTCCTCAATAAAGTTCTTTGTATCCTCAGTAGTGCTTGAATTAGTGAAACTTAGAGGATTCATCCTCAAGAACTCTCGGATCCTCGAAGTATCAACCAGTTCCTGTCTAGCTCCTCTTTGTTGCCCAACCTGGTTAGTCACAGCTTGGCTCAACATTTGAATTGCTTTCTTGAACTCAACATTCGTGACTTCTCCTTGGGGTTGCACTTCAGGTGCATTAGGTACCCTTTGCTCCTCAACGTTCCTCCTAGCAAGACGACCTCAGATAGCTCTTCGTGGAGGCATGATTAACTGAAAAACACGCACAAACACGAATTAGAAAGAGACTTTATAGAGTTAAACTCTATCGCACGAAATGGGTATGAAAGAAGTGAAATAATTTCCTAACTGTTGTAGCCTCCTAATTATAGATGTGGAGCGCTTCACACCGATAACTAGGACTCTACAAACACGGCTTCATAGACTCCCTAGGACTCTTGAACTCTGTGCTCTGATACCAAGTTTGTCACGCCCTGAGCCTACACCCTGGGTGGGACTGGCACTCGAAAACCATTGCTGGCCCTAAGCGAACCCTTGGCCTGACTTACTTACTCAACGGAAGACTCTTAAGCATTATAACAATGATCAATTGCACATATAAAACAACTGTCTCAAATTAAGATCAAAACATTTAAGGATAAAATATTCAACTAGCCATAGATGGCAACTCAAGTCATAACATAAGAAATAACAATGTAAAGACAACTGAACTACTAACTGTCTATAAAGCCTCTAAAACAAGGAGGGATGTCAGGACAAGACCCCTGATCATCCTAACAACTAAAGTACTAAAGCAATGTAAAAGGAGACCTCTGGAAAGCAAAGAGGCTCACCAATTGACTCTGAGTGCTCAAATGGATCAACGAGGTGTTGGATGCTGATCCTGCTTACCTGTGTCTGCATCATAAAATGACGCAGGCCAAATGGCATCAATACATTGAATGTAAGAGTATGCGAGGAGAATACTAAACAAGACATAAGCTTGAAAAGAATCTGAAAGGAACACTTACCTTGAATTTTCTCAACTCATGAATAACTCAACTCAAATGCAAAGTAAACAACAATAATGGTGCAGTTATACTAAGCATTTAAAATAGGAGGTAACAATTCAATTTGTTAAATAAATGCAATACAACTCAGTTTACATGTAAAGTAATATAATACTGTGGGAGTTTCTCTAACCGAAAACCACCACTAAGAGCCTAAGTGATGATACAATATCTTGCCCACGCTGCCAGAACTGTCTTATACTTTTTCGTCATATAGAACACCTTAATTAAGTGGATCCACTAGTCTATGCTAAAAAGCACTAAGGAATCATCTAAAAAGTATGATTATTTTCTTCCTATGATGGCTACATGGTTTATGGAGACTTGAGTTATTATGAACTCGCGTCCCTATATCAGTGCTCAATACTACTCCCAAAATATACTCAGCTCGTATGTTTTTAAAGCAAAACTCTTTCTTTGGTTTGAGATAATTACTCAAAACTTAGCTTAAAATCGCTCCTGAAAATCGGTGTTTCCTTTCTTGTTGAAATGTGAAAACAGTTTAACTCTTGGGAATACTTAGTTCCCGTATAATTTTTGAAGAAAATGAACTTTACTCTTACTATTTACTCAACTCAAATCTTATGTCTTAAAACAATGTTAAAACGTTTGTGAAAGACTTTTGGAACACGCTATGAAGTTCTCTTGACTAAACTCTTAACATCTTGACTTAACTCTTAACTTCCCTTGAATTGAAGTATGGATTCAAGGCTCATGATCTCATGTTAATGATGATTTCATGATGTTTAGACCTACCTTAGATTATAGAAATCGACTATAAAACATAGGTACGTTGCTAAGAAACTAGTACGGAAAGAAGGGGAAAAGGGTGGAACAATTGGCGTCCCTGGCGCTCTGAGAGGTGCAAGGCGCTAGCCCTTGAATTTCAGGGATTGGGTTGGGGAGCTCTGGTTGGTGTGGCACCCCAGAGCCCAAATTTCAGAGCCCTAGTTGGGGTGCTCTGGCTGGGGCGGCGCCCCAGGCATTTGCCGAGGTGGGTTACGATTATTCTTCTTCATTTTTAACTCTAAACCCCCTATTTCAACTTGGTTCTTTCCCCCAAACACTTAGAATAAACTATAACATCAATATATGTAATATTTTACTCGAAATCACACCTAAAATCATGAATCAAACTCATGAAACTTGAACAACAAGAATCCACAAGATTTCAAACGAATTATCATCAAGAACTCATAAGATTTTCTTTCAAAACAATACAACTTCGCTGAATCGAATCGTGATTGGTGCGTGGGTGAACTAACCCAATGCTATGTGATCTCACATACCTTGTAGGATTAAATCCTTGGTGAAATCCACAATCAAATTGTACGATCTTGACGAATCTTGACTTTTCTTCTCCTTTCTCCTCTTTTCTCCTTTCTCCAAGACCTAGCATGAATTTCCAATTTTCTAAACTGATCTAATTCTGATTGGACCCCAATTAAACTCCTAAAATCGAAATAAAATAATTGGGAAAGGAAAAGACCAAACTACCCTTCCAAAATCCGGATTAGACTTTCCTTATTTGAACAACCCAACTTCAAATGGGCATATCTCACTCATACGACTCAGAATTGCGATAACTCGGCGGCGTTGGAAAGAAAATTCCAAGATATTTCCTATGGTATCTGGAAGCACACCTAAATCATCTTGAGCTAGGAGTTATGGTTTTTTGAAGTTGACCCAAAACTCAAACTTAACATAACTTAACCAATTTTCCAGATTTTTCATTCTTTCCTAAAATGACTATTTTCAATTCTAACTCTTTATAGTTCTTTCAAATAGCGAGATGTTACAATATGCAAGGGCAAAAGGAATAGGAGAAGCAACAAACATGGAAGCATAGTCGCTTGCTCTGCTAGAAGCAGTTTAGTATTGTCAAGATAAAGATTTAAAAGAGACTATAATAGAAACTGATTCTTTAGTTCTAAAAATATGGTGGATCATCAGTTGAAGATACCGTGGGAATTGGTAGAAAGAATTGAAGATATTAGAAGGGCAATACAAAGTATAAATGTGTCAATCACTCATATTTTTAGAGAAGGGATGCGTGGCAGATTCATTGGTCAATGAAGTAGTGGAGTCACAAGAAACAAAGTGCTATCATCTATTTCAGGATCTACCAAGCATAACAAAGAAGCATCTAAACATGGATAAAGCACATAAACCAAACAAAAGGATGAAAACTCGCAAAATCAACACACATTGATGAAAGTAGAGAACCAACATAAAGGAAATATAAGAAATAGATACCAACCAAACACTCACATCAGCAACAATCATAACTACAAATCAACAGTTATGCGTGGAATGAGAGAGCACAATAAGTTCATAGCAGAAGACTCTACACCGGTGCAAAAATAAAACCAAAATTAGATAGCCTAGCTATCAAAAAACTTCAAACAAAGCTTGTTGGTTTGGTCATCTGAGGAACTGGTCAGAAGTGATACCAGATAGCACAAGCGGCGTCATATCTAGGCAGAAATGAAGAACATCTATTGTCACTTGGAGCTTTCCCACTGCAATCTGTAAAGAAAAAGAATCAGTAGCTCAAAGATTGAAGAAGGAGGAGATAAGGAATAAATTCTTACCAAGAGACGAAGCGGCTGAAAAAGAGGGAAAGGGTTTAGTGTTTTTGGAACACTAGACAACGAGTAGCTAAGAGAAGATTTGAAAACTCTTCTCATTCTTTTATTTGGATAGGGTCCATTTATGGATCAGGTCATTGCTTTTTCCTTTTTAGATAAAAAATTTGATTAAAAAAATCATGTTGTGTATATTATAGTCGCGAAGCTAATTACTTTTGAAGCTAAATATGCATGCTTGTACATTCTTTCGTTGTTACAGAGCAATAATGAATTTTTTTTGAAATTTTACTTAAAATTACCTTTAATCATTTGTTCATTATCAACATATAAAAGATATTTGTATTGAAATTTTCAAACAAAAATATTTACCTCATCCCTCATGCCCTCTTTTTTGAATGAGGGATAGAAGTTATTGAACTATAAATCTATTTCACCCGCATTTATATTTTAGAGGTATTATCGAGAATTTCATATAGTTAAGTACAGGTTTTGATGAGTGAACTTTTCACTAAAAGAATAAGAAGTTTATGTACTCCTAGTACTGCGAAGAACTTTTTTATCTTGATTGTGATTTAGTGCTAATTAATTGGCAACCTAAAAACTAAAATTGGTAAATATTTATAACTAGTATTTGAGAATGTGTGTTGTATGTTTATCCCTAATATTTAATATAATTTTGAAAAAAAACCTTTCGGCTAGAATAATTTGGCCATAGTGGCCCAAATACATATTTACACTATAAACTGATTTCTTTTTATAATTATACCATTCTTTGTCAAATTTAATTTTTTTAAATTTATTTATTTATTAAATATGTTTCAATAAATAAGTAAGCTCATTGATTAATTTTCATATTGCTCTAACTTCCAAACATATATGATTTTTGATTTCTTTTAGAAATGTTGTAAAATGACCAAAGACCAATACGTGTGTATTTTTTTCCTTTTCTAATTAAAGATCTATAAAGAATACAAAATTTAAATTGATAATTAGAAAATAAAATTTAAAATTTAAAATTTAAATTACAAAATTATCTCACTCATAAAATTAAATTCAAAATAATTTAACCTCACACTCATCTTCTTGTAAAGTCTATCATAGATGCGTCGATTTTTGCGCAACTATAAAAAATAAATAACAAGTATGACCGCAAAAGAAAATCATTTTAATTTATTTTCTTTTCTCTCTTTTATTCCATTCACTCTTTCTTTTTATTTTTCAAAATAAAAAAATTAAATAAAAATAAATATTCAGATAATGATAAGTGAATATATCCACAAATAAGATATTTAAGACTAAAATTAATCGTTGAAATAAAAAAGTCAAAAAAAAAAAAAATCACATGTGAGAAGTATCAAATATATTACTAAACTATGTGAGATTGATCATCATATATGCCTATATGAATTTGTTTTAATAAATAAATTTTATAAAGATCAAACAATATGTTAGAAATCGACAAATTATAAAAATTATTTCAATTTTTTTTTATATTTAAATGTTATTTAAAATTATCCCTAATAACGATATTTAAAACTCAAAACACTTTAGACATTGTGAATATCAATACATTATAAAAATTAAAAAAATCATATAGTTCATATATATTGACCCTAGTTAATAACAACCCAAGAAAATCATGTATTAATGTTGTAGTTTCGCATTCTATGTTTTATGCCTATTTGATAACTTAAGAATGATTACTTATATTTATTGAGTATTAATATAACATTTAATTAAGTAATTTTATTAATTATTACATTTAAATAAATTTAAATCATACATTTAAATAATTTTAATAATGATTGTTTAAGTAATATAAAATCAAGAATTATACATTGTATATGTATTTGTAATCATTTGCTTGTTAATAGAATTTTTTGATTATATAATTAAAAATATGCGCCTACATAAAGTTAATTAAGAATTTGGCCAAAATATTTATAAGCATAAATCCGGATTCGCGCCCCAGAAAGTCACACATTTGGGGGGTAAAGCGATTCCTAACAAAAGCGACTCCGTACCCAAGGGGGCTCGAACCTGAGACTTTTTGGTTTAGGATGAAGGAATACTTACCACTCCACCACAACCCTTATTGGTTAAGCATACACAATACATACATATGCATATGATTTTATTTTTATTTTATTTGAAAACATCTTCTTAATTAATTTAATTGAAGTAATCATGTATTCGTGGTTATAAATGGTTAAATAATTTTAATAATTAATATAAAATTATTATATTTTTGTTTAGAGAAATTAGAATATACAAAATTTGATATATTATTCGATGTATAGTTATAAATGTCTAATTATATCTTTTTCCATATTTAAAACATCGAATTCTCAAAATTATATGCTTATATTCTTCTTAAAAGAAAAGCACACACATTGTATGAACGGTCTATTAGTCATGGTAGAATTGTATATAATTTTATGCGTTGATTATATTTAAAGAAAAATTAATTGTAAATTTGTTCATTCATACTGAATTCAATTTACTAAATTTTTGTATTACCGAGTAATTAGTATAATTTTTAATTGGAGAATAATCTGCGTATATCTATTATTAACATGAATTTTAATTGTCTCATTCGATAGAAAATTCTATCTATTAAATGAAAATATTTAAAAAAAAATGTATATCCTAATTATGTTATACTTTATTTACATACATTAAACATATTATAATTTAGTATAGTATCCTACATAAAATATATCTATTTTAAAGTATTATAATTGATAATTAGGTATTGAGTGGTCTTTTATTTATTTATTTTGAAACATCCTCTTAATTAGTATTATTGGAGTAACTGAATTTTTTTATTCATGGTTAAAATTAGTGAAATAAATTTACTAATTTCTATATATGTTAATTCTTGTTTGGAATTATTATAATATTAAAAAATTAATGTGTTCTTCATGACATAGTTATAAATGTCTTATCATCAATTTTTTTTTATAAACATCTAATTTTCAAAATTACATTATTTTTTCTCTTGAAAAACACCCATTATATAGACTAATCTATTTAGTTGATTACATTTAAATAAAAATATATTCAATTATAATTTTTTGAATCTACGCTTAATAACTATATTATAGTAAATTTGTATTACAAAATAATTATGTTTCTTGAAAAACATCCATTATATAGACTAATCTATTTAGTTGATTATATTTAAATAAAAATATATTCAATTATAATTTTTTGAATCTACGCTTAATAACTATATTATACTAAATTTGTATTACAAAATAATTATGTATAATCTTAAGTAGATAAAATAATTATTTGTAGTTATTATTAATGAGAAATTTAATTGTATTTTTCAATGAATTGATTTATTTTAAGAGAAAAATATTTTTTCAAAGATATGCAATAATACATTATGAACATAATTGAGTTCAGGAGAGGGGTAGAAGAGGGAGTGTAGGTTATATATATGTACAACATAATTTATATGGTATAGTAATGAAAAAGATATTAATGTATAAAAAAGAAGTTATAATTTTTTTAAACTAAAGCATACAATTTTTTTAATTTACTGAAAAATATTTATTTTTAAAAATAAATCAAATGAATTATACACATACAAAAAATATATACACAGAAACACTTTTCATTTCCCTTGGAAGCCAAGGAGTTTGTATTTTAGTAGTTCAAGGAGTTAGGGAAATAGAAAAAAGTTAATTTTGTTTTGGAGATAAAAGTATTGAGGGAATAAATGTAAAAGTTGAAATAAGTATATTTTAAACTTTTTACAATTCTGGCTAAATTTTTCTGGTCATTTAGCATTACTCTATAATTTTTATATTGTAAATGATAAATTTTATATCGTGCGTATATTTTTGGACTCCGAATCATAAAATAAAAATCAAAACATATAAAAAAATAACTACTCGTAAGTTGAAGTTAGAAAATCTTGTAAACTTAATGTTACTTTAGTGGCATACATAGTACTTTAATTTAACGACAAATACATACTAGAACATGTATAATAATTAATTATATGCATACATTAAAAATATTTACCTCCTAAATTCACTATTATGCATGAAAAATAAACCAATTTCTTGTGTTATCCTTTTCAAATGGAGTTCGAAGATAAAATACTTTATTAAGTAACCCATAAATGATACAGTATTGAATACCTTCATGATCAATACCATACATTTGAAGTCATATGAATCTTGTTTCAACTTAAACATATGAGTACTCAAATTTTTTTAAATGTTATAACAAAGAGAGAAAATTGTACTGTAGCAATAGTTGCAAGAGTATAAAAAAATACAATATCGTGTATGAAAATATTAGTTTAAAAACGAAAACCAAGAACCATGAAAGAATAATAAGCTTCCGGCTCTTATACTTATTAAGTACCGAAAACTAAAGATGATAAAGAAAAAGATGTTGAAAGATTCTGTTATAAAAAAAAGTGAAAACATATAATTAAGCATAAAAATAAACATCTTTAATTGTGAAGCAAATGATAAATCTGTCACGACTCAAACCGTCGTGATTGACACCCACACCAACCCTCGGGTGGGAGAACCACTACTACAACCTAGCTAAGTAATTTTTAGAAAACTAAAGAATTTAAAGATATGGAAGCAGTTTTACATGGCTAACTAAATATGGAGTTCCCATAAACTCCGAAGGTCTAACAAAACAACTAACATCATCATCGCGGAAATTCAACCCCTAGAACCTGAAAGTCATTGTACCAAAACTCTAAAATCAACAAGTCTTAGAAAGAGGGGGTGCAACCCCGGAGCAATATCATATATGTCTAAAACACCTAGTCTGAGCTTGAAGGAAATGAACTATACAAAAGAAGGATCCACGGCACCTTGAAAGAAGTGGTTCACCCTCGAATCCGGTCGCGGTAAAAAATCTCCTAAATGAGGTATGTCAGTAATCTCCTGAAGATGCCATTTACTCAACAAAGAAAGAGCAAGTGCATAATCATTACACGAAACCACTGTGTAATAGTAGGATCACGTGGAGTAAACACAATATACACAAGCAATTACAACATAGTAAGCACACATATACATAATACATAGTTCAGTTATCATTTAAGGAGCAACATACAATTTCCCAATATCAACGACAAGTAATCATGAACGTAATAATCACAAGTGGTCCTCTCATGGAACCCACACTCAAACTGTGTGTCGGAACATGACACCCGATCCAATATACATGTGTCGGAACGTCACACCGATCCAATATGTATGTCAGAACATGACACCCTATACAATATGTGTCGGAACGTGACACCCGATCTAGTCAGCAAAACCACGGTCACAATCACACCCATAATGAACAGTACTCATAGTCATACAATCAAGTAACAAGTTCATGGCATGTATTGTTCACACATAATCATTTCTTTAGATTTGATTCACATTTCCCTATTCACATATATGAACGCATACAACGAAGCAATTAACTGACATATATCACACAACAGGAAATCAAACCATCACCTACCTCGAAACCAAGCTTGATTACTCCTAAGACATTTGAGCCTTCCCTTTTTGGAGTCTTTCAGCTTTTTCTTGATCTATAAATAAGTAATTAACGCAAGGATCAATAAACAAAGTCTAATTTACCCGGATTATAATAAACTTATTAACCTAAGACCAAACCCATGATCCTAATGTTCAACTAGGGCTTTTCCCACCATTAACTTCAGGCCACCCCCCCCCCCCCTCTTAACGATAATTACCCAAGATTCTAAGTTCTAAGAATCGAAATATGGATTAGGGGAGTAATTTCCTTACCTTTGGCACTGGCACTAGAAGTCATGGAAATCTATCAAGAAATCTCCATGGGTTGTCCCTTAGCTCTTAAGAACGATGTTTTCCAGAAAATAACGAAATTATGATTTTTCCCCGGCTTATGTCGTGACTAGCCCGCCATGGCGGGCCCCATCCCGCCACAACGGCCTCGCCCTAGCGGGATTAACCCCTCCCCAGTGATATGCACGGAGGAAAAACCTCGGGATTTGAGTTCCAAGCTCCCATTTCACAACACACCTTCAAATCAGGACGTTCTAAAAATACCCTTTCACGCCAAGATTAGTTTCGGTAGTGCTACTCGCCCGAATTCGATTCAGTAAGCCGTACAAGCTCCTTAATGTCTTGCATATCCACTCATGTGATCATATTCATAATTAAGTCCCCTATGCATTACCAGATTTCCCTAGAACTCACCTGACTCAGATTTCATCCGAGTCTAGCTTAGACTAGAAATTTCCAAGTCACTACTCAGAAGTTTTCTGGCCCAATTCCTCCCTCATTGGCTTTTTCATAACAACGGGAACCGGTCGTTACAATAAATACCAATTTACCCATCACTCATCCCTGAGTGACAACTAGGGGAAAATGGCTAAAGTAAGAGTAAATTAGTACGTGTGTCGTCGAATAACTGGTGATACTTGTCTTTGCATGTCCTTCTTGGTTTCCCAAGTAGATTCCTCAACCGAACGATACTTCCATTAAACTTTTACAGACTCTATCTCTTTGATCCTCAGCTTCTAGACATCGCGATCAAGAATTGCAACCGGTTCCTCCTCATACTGTAGGTCTTTGTCTAGCAAAATTGAGTCACACTTTATAATGTAATCTCCATCCCCATGGTACTTCTTCAACATGGACACATGGAACAATGGGTGGACTCCAGATAGGCTAGGCGGTAAAGCCAACCTATAAGCCACTAGCCCTACACAATCAATAATTGCAAATGATCCAATGTATCGAACACAAATTCTTTCCTTAAAACTGAGCACACCTCCTTCATCAAGAACCACATTTTGTGTCTTACCAGACATTGTCTTCTTTCTGAGCTCATTCAAACTCTCATCCTTAAACTGCTTGGCCTTGATCTTCTCAATGAATGTGGACCTAAACTCAATGCTAGCTAACACCCCACCTTTCGATGAGATGCCCAACTGCATGAACTTAGACTCCAAGGTCTGAATCTCCTTGGTCAAGGGTCGCTTGGACACACTCAAGCAAGCTAAATTATCCATACTTACCGTCTTCCGGCTTAGTGTGTCTGCCACCACATTAACCTTACCCGGATGATACTAGATGGTAACATCATAATCTTTGAGTAATTCCATCCACCTTCTCTACCTCAAATTCAGGTCCTTTTTGAGTGAATACATGTTGTACACTACGATGATCAGTAAATACCTCACACTTGACACCATAAAGGTAATGCCGCCAGATCTTGAGAGCAAACACTATCGCTGCCAACTCCAAATCTTGTGTCGAGTAATTTCTCTTATGCACTTTCCAATGTCGCGATGCATAAGCTATGACATTTATTTCCTGCATCAACACAGTACCCAAACCCGAATGTGAAGCATCACATTAAACAATGAAATCTTCACCTTTCACCGGTAGTGCCAGAATATGTTCTGTGGTCAGAAGAGTCTTGACCTTTTGGAATCTCTCTTCACATTTGTCAATCCACTTTAAAGGCACCTCCTTTTTGGTCAGCCTTGTTAAATGTGTGACAATAGAAGCAAATTTTTTCACAAATCGTAGGTAGTAGTTGTTGAATCTCACAAAACTCCTAACTTTCGTCACAGAGCAAGGTCGGACCCAGTTCTTGACTGCTTTGATCTTTTGGGGATCTAACATTACTGTTTCCTTTGAAACCACATGCCCAAAAAATGATACTGAAGTCAACCAGAACTCACTCTTGGAGAATTTTGCATACAACTTCTGTTTCCCAAGGACACCTAAAATGATACGAAGATGGTCGACATGTTCTTCCTTACTCTTCGAATAAACCAAGATGTCATCAATAAAGACGATAACAAAATAACCCAGGAATGATCTGAACACACCGTTCATCAAACTCATGAAGGCTATGGGGGCATTGGTCAACCCAAACGACATCACTAAGAACTCATAGTGACCATAATGGGTCCTGAAGGCCGTTTTGGGTACATCCTTAGGCCTTATCTTTAACTGATGGTAACCAGATGTCGTGCCCCATTTTTTTGCAACACGGGTTTTCATGCACGACCTAACAACTCTTTTTGGGATTTGGGTGGATTGAAGAGCTGCCACCTAATGAATTAAGGCGCGTTAGGGCACCTATCTAACCTAACTAATTCTAGTTAAGGTCAACGAACCAGAGATCAGGGTAAGTGTTCAAATTACCTCGAGGGGAAGGTGTTAGGCATCCCTCGAGGTCCACAAATGTGGATCCCGGCCGTGTCTCATGCAATTTATATGGTGGTTACAAGTAGCAAGTATGGTCACTTCATTTATTGGTTATTTAGTTAATTAAGCATGCGAAGCTTGGTGATAACTATCATTAACAATTAAGATATTTATTTATTTGTTATTTAATTAATCATGCAAGACTAAGTGATAACATAATAACAAATAGATATTAAACAGTTAAAGAGATAAGCGAGGAGACAGAAATTGCACAAGTAAATAAGTAAACAATTTTTATATTTTATTTAAACTACCCCAAATAAATATAATTATAAACAAATAAAGGGACAAAAAGGAAAGGGAGACTCTGAAGGACTTTAGGATCAGCACTCGACTTTATTTTATTTTTTTGATAGGCTTCCGTGTAGGGACTAACAAAACCAAAGTTTGTCACTTTAAGCCTGAGTCGATGTCATCATATCCATGGGGGGCCTAAACTACTCCTACCCTACCACCGCATGTTTTTCGTCTCTAAAAAGGTGCCTAACATCCCCCCTTAAGGTCCAAGAGGCATTGGATTGCTATTAAGGTGGATTTAGACAAAGATAAATTATATGACTCCTAATAGGCCCACCTAGACACCAAGTCAAACATATAGGACAACACTTAGCACATAAATCTCATATTGGCCTCTAGGTTTTTATTTAGCATGCTAGCAAACACACATAATGTGAAGGTCTCATGCTTAATTGTGTGGAATACAAACATTAACAATATAATTACTAAATTTAAATGACAGAAAATTATTACAAGTGCAGATTTTTCCTTTTTTAGTGAATTTGAGTGGCCATACAATTATTCACAATGTAGAAACTAAAGATTTCGGACAGAATTTTGTTAGGACAACAAACATAAATATTGAGCGAAATAAGCAGAGTTATTAAATAGTATGCAGATTATAGTCATTGACTGTCTTAATTAACGACAGCAAACGCATTCTAGATGCAAAAAAAAATGTTTTTAGAACAGATTAGATTTATTCAAAAAATTGTCATGTAATTCATTTATAACATACTGGACATTAAATAATTTAATTTAAATGGCCAAATATAATTATTGCAGAAATTGCTTAACAGTGCAGTAAATATGTAGCATAATTATTTCAATTATTTAAAATGCCAAAAATTATTCGATTTGGTTTTAGAAAATTATTTTTATTAAATCTTATTTAAATTGATCTTATTGGTTAGATCCTATAAACATGATTTCTAAGTGAATAACCTGGTTAATTAATTACATGCGATAATACACGAACAAGACAGATTTTAAATAATATGCTGACAATTAGTTGGTTTATTTTTAATGGCAAAATGTGCTACAAATGTAGAAATATTAACAGTGAGCAGAAAAACAATCATGAACTTATTAGAAGCCTATAGGCATGGTATCTAAGATGACAAAAAAAATAATAATCTTATGACAATATTCAAAATTCGTTTATTTATTATATAAAGGGAGCTTTAGTTGAATTACATGAAACAAGGAGCAACAAATGCCACTTAATCATTAAGTAATTATGAAGGTGTTAATGTTAGCACACTGTAATAAGAAATTAAAACACGAACCACTTTCAAACTAATTATAGGATTAAATAGATGACAATAGCATATTTTGCTTTATTTTAGTTAGATCTAAACAAATTTGTTAAAATACGAACTCATCAAACAAATCAATCCTATGAGCATGCCTTCAAACACAAATAAGTTACGATAAAATAAATAAACAAATAAGTAGCATATAAATCCCCTCCCCCTTAGACGATCTCCAAATTATATTACATATATATAGAGTTAGAGTTTACAAATTATTACAAGACGACTAACAGTAGTTAGATAATATACAAAATATAAAGTAAACAAAATCAGCTTGTCTAATGTTTTCCTTCCATGACAACTCCTCAATATCTTCAATCCTTAAACTAAAAAAAACCCTGCTAAAGCAAGAAAACATAGCCAGATACGAATAACAACAAATGTGCGCAGCAAAATTTGTTTCACATACATGTAGCCTCACAATCAATTAAGCAAAACACACAAATATATCACATATAATATATAGGGAAGGGAACTAACTCGGATGCCTCCCTTTTATTTTATTCATACACAACATTCCAAAGAAACATGTGTAAAATGAAAATAAACTAATAGAATAGAACTAATCGATTATGCAGAGTATAATTATCAGCAATGCAGACGAACTTAATTCAAATAGACCCATACACAACAAAATCAAATGGAGAGTCCTCTTAGAGTTCACAAAACCTTTGTATTTTATTTTATTTTTAGAGTAGAGAGCAATATTATTATTTTTTCAGAATGTAAGCCAATGTTCGGATGCCCAAAAGAATTAGAGATGGGTCTGTTTATATATTAGAGAGGGGCACGCAATTAAGGGAGGAAAATAAATTATCAAGAGCATATTTCGGCCAGTTTTCCTTAAACAAAAGGAAGTATATAAAAAAAATCAATAGAAGTCTTTTTACCAAAAACTAAATGAGTAAGAATCTACACAGATTTAAATAAGGTCAAAATCATCTTCAGAAGGAAAAGTAAATATTTACCACAATCACAGTGATTCAATTAAGCCAGAATTTACCATAACTAAAAACCGTTTGAAATCAGTTTTGGGGGGGGGGGGGTCACAAATATAAGGAAAGAAATAGTTTAGGATCAATTAAACATTTTTCCTGATTCAAAGGAGCACTAAATCAATAACATTATATTTAGCTTCATCAAAAACTTAACCAAAATAAACAAGTAAGAAACCACCTTGATTTAATAAGGGCAAGGGACAACGATTAAGGGAAATTAGCAAGTATTAAGGAGAAACAAATACAAGGGCTTACCAAAATTATTGCATAATCACAAAAATCGGGCGATTAAATGCTAATCGACTGTAGTTTTAGATGTCAGCTAGCATACAAAATTAATTTAACAACTATGACAAATTATCTTTAAGATTAACATGTAGAAAGGATTAATAGGGACAGTTCATATCAAGGAACCAAAGGGGACATAACCACGAAAGCAAAGAATTCTGGAAACCTTAACTAACAAGTTGTAGCATTTTGATATCACATAATCATACAATGCTCAAAATCACGCTACTCAACTCACAACAGTTAAATAAAAATAAAGAAAATAACTCAATAGACTTAGGAATTAATTTAAACTCACATGGACAGACCTGTTGAAGATCCGTTTGTTCTCAGCTTGAAGGTTTCGTAGGAGTTTGCCAGACCTGTTCGGTGCTTGCTGTTATTGTTGGTTTTCGAAGCTGCTGCTTCTCCTTATTGGTGACCTGTTGTCCGGTGGAGTTGATGTCTTCGCCTAGATGCTTGGAGTAGTCGCTACTGCTGTCATACGCCTTACGAGGCGTTGTTGTCGCTGGTCGGAGCACTGCTCCGGTAGCTGTTGCCTAAAGAAACAGATGAAGCGAGGGATAAAAGGAAAGGGGCTTACCGGAGCTGCTATTCGCTTGGTTGAGTTACTGGTAGTGCTCGTTTCACCGGCTATTGGCTCTTGTTTGCCTCGCTGCTGTTTCCCGGTAGATTTCATTAGTCGCTGAGCTCACCGGAGCAAGTAAGGGAGAAGAAAAGAGAAGAGAAGCGATGAGGAAAGGGGAAAGCTGGCGGAGCCGGCGAAGAAAAGGAGGCAGAGAGGGCGGTGGCTATGGAGAAAGAGGGAGAAAGAGGGAGAATGAGATGAGAATAGAAAAAGTGATTTAGGGTTTAGGTTCTTTTGGTTTAAAAGGAAGGTTTGGAAGATTTATTCTAAGTTGTCCGATCAAGGTCAGATGTAAGGTTGAGATTACATGGAGAGGAATGGGTGGTTCAGATTAAATCATGAGGCTTCAGATTTGGGTTCAAAGGATGGCTAAAATTGAAATAGTAATTTGAATTGAAATGGCTAGAATTGAAATGAATTAAAATAGGGTAGGCTAAAACTTAAATCATTTGGAAGAAATGCTATCAAATTAATAAAATGCTATACGTGTTAAAATATTTTCATATAATTAAACACATCTAAGATTTTAAAATATATAAATAAAGTAATTATTTTGAGTTTAACTATCGATAAAAAATAATTACAATAATTTATATAAATCAAGCACGATAAAAGATATTTTTTAGACAAAATCACCTAAAATTTTAAAATCAAAAAAATATATTTAAAAAAACACGTATTTAATCAAATAGCATTCCAAAAGGGTTATAGGTCGGTCAAAATTGGGTGTCAACAGCTGCCCCTTGGTTGCTTGATAATGAAGGATGGATTATCGGGCAACCAAAGTTGACTTAGTAGCCAATTTTGTCCGACCGACAAGAGATGTCAGTGGGATCAGTTGAAATAATAAAAAGTTGGAAAAGGGTACGACCGAGACTTTGGTTTTAAGCTGCCTACATATCTCTGGTTATACGAGAATCAGGTCGTGTGTCGTTCTAGATTCAGGAGCAGACGAAGCTCCTAAAAATTGAAAGAGTGCTACAATATTTGAACGGGAACGATATTGGCTTGAATGTATATGATTAGAGTAGCGAGGAGAGCATGACGAAGCAATTTCCAGTTTACCAATGCGAAATCCGATGAGAAGTGGTAATTTGAGTAGCCAAGGGTTAAATAAAAATAGTAATCTGAGTAGCAAAGAATTTGATAGGGTCTTTGTTGTGATAGATGTAAGCACGATAATTGTACCCGAGAGGGAGATTGATCTTGCCTGCAAAATGTTAGTCTCTGCAAATCTGTAGCTTATAATATTATTAGAGCAAATATATCAAACCAACGATAAAGGTAAACATGATGCAATTTTCTATATCGACAATGATGTATGCCATAAGACTATGAAAATAATATCTTAGGCTATGATGTCTAGGGCCATGATACGCAAAAATTATATCCTCAGGTCATGAAAATGTTGTCTGCGGGCCATGAAAAAAAATGATGCCTTTAGACTATGACACCTTTGGATCATGATCAGCAGAAAGTAAATCCTTAGGCCATGATATGATGTCTGTAGGCCATGAAAAATGATGCATTTAGACCATGATGCCTTAGGAATATGAGTAATGAGTAAAGAAAGCGTATTTGTAATTCGGGCATCTGTTGATACTTGTAGCTTATTTGGAGTTTATTCGAACATATGCAATTCTTGAGCACAATGCAATCTCGGGCACATACAATTCGGGCTCATACAATGATGTAATTCTCGGGCACATGCAATATCGAGCATAATGCAACCTCGGGCTCAATGCAATCTCGGGCACATGCAATATCGGGCACAATGCAATCTTGGGCTCAATGCAATCTCGGGCACAATGCAATCTCGGGCATATGTAAATGATGTAATTCTCGGGCATATGCAGATCTTGGGCACAATGCAATCTCGGGCATAATGCAATATCGGGCACATGCAATATCGGGCACAATGCAATCTTGGGCACAATTCAATCTCGGGCACAATGCAATCTCGGGCATATGCAGATGATGTAATTCTCGGGCACATGCAGATGATGTAATTCTCGGGCACATGTAGATGATGTAATTCTCGGGCACATGCAGATGATGTAATTCTCGGGCACAATGTAATCTCGGGCATAATGCAATCTTGGGCACGTGTAATAATGTAATCCTTGGGCACAAATGCAATCTCGGGCACATGCAAATGATGTAATTCTCGGGCACATGCAGATCTCGGGCATATGCAGATCTCGGGCATAATGCAATCTCGGGCACGTGCAATAATGTAATCCTCGGGCACAAATGTAATCTCGAGCACAATGTAATCTTCGGGCATAATATAGTTTTCGGGCTTATGCGATAATTTGTTTGAGGGCAATAAACCTTCGCCTTTTAGAATGATTGAGTGTCATTTGTTGACGAATTCAGAATATTGTAGCTTTGACCATTCTTCCTATTATAAGGAGTAGGTGCAGTTGAAAAGTTGATTTGTCGGGCTTGATATGGAGTAGCCTTATCCCTTTTTCTAATTAGAAGGATAGGGTACCATTGATTGACGATTGTCGGGCTCAGGATAACTTGGTCCTTCGTCATGTCGAAGGATAATATGCCATTTGACTGGCGATTTATAGTAGCTCGATCATTTTACTGTTAGAAGAGCATAGTGCCGCTGATTGGCGATTGTCGGACTTAATATAAAGCTTGGTCCTTCTGTTTGATTGGAAGGATAATGTGTCATTTAGTGGCGATTCGTCGAGCTTAATAGCAGTTAGGCGATGTTGAAGTTGTCTTTTGTATCTGTACCTGTCTTTCCTGTATTCAAAGAAAAATTGTGAGTTTAAAAATGGGGGGAAGGTTGATCTGCTTCGACCGGTGTGCTCCCTTTGGCTCGCCATCTAGACCTTTCCAGGCATTCGCTTTGAAGAAAAAATGTGAAATAGAAGGAGAGAGTGTTTTTCGAAAAGCTTTTGAAAATATTAAATTGTAAAAAGTAATGTTGAATCTTTGACCATGGCACAGTTTGAGACTTTACAACATCTGACTCAGTATCAAATCTGTTATCTGATCTTTGTTGAAGATTATAGCTTGATTGCTGTGAATTTTGATACACTTTCAAAATTTTTGCCACAGTCTTAATTTGTACAGAAAAATGCTCGTTTGAAGGAATTTTTAAGACCTTCTCAAAAATTCTGCCCCAGTTACTGATTCGTGAGAAGAAATGCTTTTGATGGAATTTTTGAGTTCCTCTCCAAAATTCTGCCCCAGTATCGTTATTTGCAAGAAGATGTCCTTTTGATGGAATTTTTGAGACCCTTTCAAAAATTCTGCCCCAGTTAACTGTCAAAGGGGAAAATGAAAATTTTATTATGATAAGACCGAACCCCAAAGGAGCGCCTACGTATCCCCTCTTAAACGGGAATCAGTTCTGACGTAGTTCCAAATACATAGATAAAGGAGCATAAAACACACTTAGATGTAATATCTCTTCACAGCATCCAAGTTGATGGGTTTTGGCCAAACTTCTCCATCCATTTCTGCAAGTATGAGGGCTCCGCCTGTTAATATTCGATAGACTATGTATGGACCCTGCCAGTTTGGTGAGAATTTACCCTTTGCTTCATCTTGATTTGGAAAAATCCGCTTCAGAACCAGTTGCCTAGGTGAGAAATGTCTGGGTCTAACCTTTTTGTTGAAAGCTCTGACCATTCTATTTTGATAGAGTTGACCATGACAAATGGTATTAACTCTTCTCCGATCTATTAATGCCAGGTTCTCTGCCCTAACTTGTATCCATTTAGCATCACTCAATTCCGTTTCCTGAATAATTCTTAGAGATGGTATCTCTACCTCAGCAGGTATCACAGCTTCATTACCATATAGCAGAAAATAAGGCGTAGCCCCAGTAGAAGTTCTGATGGTGGTACGATATCCCAGCAATGCAAAAGGTAACTTTTCATGCTAATGTTTGTGATTGTCGATCATCTTGCGCAATATCCTCTTGATGTTCTTGTTTGCAGCCTCAACAGCTCCATTCATCTGTGGTCTATATGCTGTAGAATTTTGGTGATTGATCTTGAAATTCTCACACAATGATCTCATCAAATCACTATTTAGGTTGGTTCCATTATCAGTGATGATTGACTCAGAAATCTCGAACCTACAAATAATATTATTTTTGACAAAGTCATCCACAACTTTCTTTGTCACTGATTTGTGAGAGGTGGCTTCGACCCATTTGGTGAAATAGTCAATTGCAACCAGAATGAATCTATGCCCATTGGATGCTGCTGGCTTGCTTGGACCAATGACATCCATGCCCCAAGCTGCAAAAGGCCAAGGTGAACTAGTAACATGGAGCTCGTTGGGAGGAACTCTGATCATATCTGCATGAGTCTGACATTGGTGACATTTTTGAACATAGCAGATACAGTCTGTTTCCATAGTTAGCCAGAAATATCCCGATCTCAAGATCTTCTTCGCCAATGTAAAACCATTCATGTGAGGACCACATGTTCCTTCATGTATCTCTTCAATCAACCTGTTGGCTTCTCCAGCTTCGACGCATCTTAGCAACCCCAAATCGGGAGTCCTCTTATAAAGGATTTCTCCACTTAGAAAGAATTGATTTGCTAATCTCTGAATCGTACGCTTTTGTACACTTGTTGCATCCTCTGTATACTCACCATTCTTCAAATATCCTCGAATGTCATTGTACCAAGGCTTTCCATCAGGCTCTTCCTCAACATGAAAACAGTATGCTGGTTGCTCGTATATGTGGATGTAAATATGATCAATGTAATTATGATCGGGATGCTGAATCATGGAAGACAAGGTGGCTAAGGCATCTGCGAATTCATTCTGGATCCTTGGCACATGTTTGAATTCTGTCTTGATGAACCTTTTACATAACTTATGCACGCACTCCAAGTATGGTAACAACTTTTGATTCTTGGTAGCCCATTCGCCTCGTACCTGATGGATTAATAGGTCTGAATCTCCTATTATCAACATTTCCTGGACATCCAAGTCGATAGCACATCGAAACCCCAATATGCAAACTTCATATTCAGCCATAGTATTTGAACAGAGGAACTTGAGTTTGGCTGATACTGGGTAATATTGTCCAGTTGGTGAGATCAAAACAACTCCGATGCCGGATCCGCTTAAGTTCTTAGCTCCATCAAAGAACATCCTCCAACCATTATATTCTTCAGCAATGTCTTCCCTTACAAAAACTACTTCTTCGTCTAGGAAGTAAGTCTTCAACGGTCTATAATCATCATCTACAGGATTCTCCGCCATATGATCTGTTAATGCCTGTGCCTTCACGGCTTTTTGTGTAGCATACACTATGTCAAACGCGCTCAGTAGTACCTGCCATTTAGCCAGTTTACCTGTAGGCATGGGCTTTTGAAAGATATACTTCAGAGGATCCATCCTTGAAATTAGATAAGTAGTGTGCGAGGAGAGGTAGTGTCGCAGCTTCTGGGCGACCCAAGTTACAGCGCAACAGGTACGCTCCAATAGAGAGTATCGAGCCTTATATGATGTGAATTTCTTACTCATGTAATATATCGCCTGCTCCTTCTTTCCAGTCTCATCATGTTGCCCCAAAATGCAACTGAAAGCATTATCCAACACTGATATATATAGCAACAGTGGTCTACCAGATTTCGATGGAACCAACACAGGTGGATTGGACAAGTAATCTTTGATTTTGTCAAACGCTTGTTGACATTCGGCTGTCCATTTCACCGCAGCATCCTTCTTCAACAGCTTGAAGATAGGCTCACAAATGACAGTAGACTGGGCTGTGAAACAACTGATGTAGTTGAGTCATCCCAAGAAGCTCATTACCTCCTTTTACTCTTCGGCGGAGGTAGATCGCGAATGACTTTGATTTTTGATGGATCCAATTCTATACCTCGGTGGCTGACAATGAAACCCAGAAGCTTTCCAGCAGGAACCCCAAAGACACACTTTGCAGGATTTAACTTCAAATTATACTTGCGTAATCTGGCAAAGAATTTTCGTAGATCATCTAGATGATTTGAGCCTTCTTTGACTTGATAATGACATCATCCACATAAACTTCAATTTTCTTATGGATTATGTCGTGAAATAGGGTGGTCATTGCCCTCATGTATATAGCTCCAACATTCTTTAACCCAAAAGGCATTACCTTGTAGTTGTAAACACCACACGGTGTGATGAATGCAGTCTTCTCAGCATCGTCCTTGTGCATCTCAATTTGATGATAGCAAGCAAAGCAATCCACGAATGATTGTGTTTCATGCTTAGCACAGTTGTCAATCAAGATGTGTCTATTAGGCAATGGAAAATTATCTTTGGGACTAGCTTTGTTGAGATCTCGATAATCTATACAGACTCTAACCTTTTCGTCCTTCTTCGGCACTGAACGACATTTGCAAGCCAGGTCGGGTACTCCATCACTTGAAGGATTCCAACATCTAATTGCTTCAATATTTCTTCATTGATTTTCAAACTCAACTCAGGCTTGTATTTTCTCAGTTTCTGCTTCATAAGAGGACATGCTAGATCAGTAGGCAGTCGATGAGCTACGATTAAAGTACTTAACCCTGTCATGTCTGCATAGGACCAGGCGAAGATATCCATATTCTCCATGAGACACTCTGTATACTCTTTCTTGTCATCTTCTATCATATGGATGCTTACTCGGGTCTCTTGTACCACTTCTGAATTTCCCAGATTTACCGCCTCTGTTTCCACTAGGTTCGGGTTGGATTTTTCCTCGAATTCCTCAATCTTTCTGATTAACTCTTCAGGGACCTCACTTTCTTCGACTTCCTTTAAGTCATTAATATTAAGCTGTGCAGTCTCATTATATGCCATAGTCTCAGATTCAACATTTTTATAATAGATTTTGCTGGAAGAAAGAATAACGCACAAATAAATATAAGATATCAAATAGATGGGGAAAAAAAACTTTATTGATTAAAACTCAAGAGCTTCATAAAACTAGTATTTGAAAACAATAACATAGAACTTGAATTTAAAGTTGTTTATTCAAAACTTTAAAAAATTGATAGAAAATTTCTTCCACAGCTACCCAGATGCCCGACGAGGTCTGGATGTAGTTGAAGTCCAAATGCTGATGTTGATCCCTGCTTCACTGTCTCCTCTAGGGCCCTCTTTCTCTTCCTCGTTGATCACGACATTGCAACCCTTTCCTTTCTCTTTGGTCAGAGACAAACCTTTCATGTCTTCCAGAAGCTCATCAATGATACCTCCCATGAAACTTGTTGATCGGAATGATTGGTGCAATAGTGGTATCGGTTTCTTCAATGGATAGTAGTACCCATATCTAGGGGGCAGCCAATCAAGCCACTCCTCAGTAGTATATTTGTAACCCAAGCCAGAAGTGGTAGAATGACGAACGGGTTGTATAGGTTCAACTATTCCTTGTAGATTGGCGCCCAAACCTTTCCCTAGTTCAAAACCAAACCAGGCCATCATATCTATGATCTTCTGGCTAAACCAAGATTGCACTTCAATGTTGCCAACAAGCTCAATTGTATGGTACATCTCATCGTCTAGATGACCCTTTCCTTCTATCGCATATACAGGATGTCCCTTTTCCCCATGGACTACAACCTCTTCATGATCCCATTCAAACTTCAAGCATTGATGAAGAGTAGAGGGAACTACTCCAGCCATATAAATCCAAGGACGACCCAATAGTAGGTTATATGAAGATGGAATATCCAAGACCTGAAAAGCTATTGGGAAAGTAGCAGGACCAATGAGCATGTCCAATGTTATTTCCCCAATAGTACCCCTCTGAGAGCCATCAAAAACTCTCACATTCATCTTCCAGGTTTGGATCTTTGCATTATACATGCCTAGCCTTGTCAACGTGCTTAAAGGGCAGATATTCAGACCGGAGCCTTAATCAACCAAGGCTTTGGTGATTATCTTATCCTGATATTGAGCTGAAATGTACAAAGCCTTGTTGTGGGCTGTTCCTTTAAGTGGCAACTCGTCTTCATGGAAAGATATTCGGTATGCCTCAAAAACCTGCCCGACCATTTGAGCTACCTCTCCTTAAGTGATGCTAGATGGGACATAAGCTTCACCCAGGACCTTCAATAGATCATTCCGATGAGTTTCAGAAGATTGCAGCAATGATAGGATGGATATTTGAGACTGGGTTTTACTCAATTGCTCAACAATAGAGTACTCTTTTGCTTGCACCTTCTTCCAAATTTCTTGATTTTCAAGTTCTACAATTGGTGCCTTGGACTTGCTGGAGCTCCCCTGCACCAAGTTTTCAGAAATGTATATTCTTCCTAATCTAGTAACTCCTGCTACAGTGTCTGCTTCTTCCACTTTTGTTTTTCCCTTTCTGTAATCCCATGGAACAGCATGGGTATCATAATGGACAAGGGAAGGCGCCCTATAAACAGTGAATGAAGGCTTGGGCATGGCAACCTCAACCTCAAACGGAGCACGCCTTTGCATTACCATTGGAGTCTGGGCGGTAGCAGTTATTGTTTCTTCTAGCTCAAGGACCCAAATGATTTCTCCCAATCCGAGGTATCCTCAACTTCTACCATGTTGACCTGATGGTTAGGCAGAGGGTTATTTGCAACATTTGGCGTTGGATCCTTGAGTTGGATGGCCTTGGTATCAATCATCATTTGAACTTTATCTTTCAGGGCTCTGCAAACTTCGGTAGTGTGACCTTTCATCCCAGAATGGTAGGCACAAACCTTGTTAGGGTCATATCATTTTGCGCGGACATCCACAGGCAATGCAGGAACTGGGGTGACATAACCAGCCTCTTTCAATCTCTCATAAAGTTGGGCTATGGGTTCAGCCAGAGGGGTATAGTTCTTCGCAGGTCTTCTTTCATATGGTAGTCTGTTTCGATAGTTTGGTGTCTGAGTGGGTGGTGGAGTTTGGAAGTATGATGGCTGGGCATTATAGACAGGATATGAAGCTTGATGATATTGAGGAGGAGCATTTTGGTAATATACTGGCATGGGGTTGGGAGATATGGGTGGTGGAGCTGAAGGATATGGAGATGGAGGTGGGGTTGTTGATTGATACTTATAAGGGATTCTGGTTTCTTGAGCCATCATGACTGAATCTGTTTTCTTTCGATTTTCTGTCATTCCCCGAAATTGCAGAGCTTTGTTGGTGGCTTGCAGGGCCTCCAAATTGATGATAGTCTCATTTTTTATGCCTTCTTTGATTCTTTCGCCTAACTTGATAATCTCAGCAAAAATTTTCTCAGCTACAAGCATCATCCTATCATAATATTGCGGTTCTTGAGCACGGATGAAGTAGTCTTTAATCTGAGATTCTTCCATGGGAGGTCTGGCCCTAGCCGCCTCAGACCTCTATCTTATCGCATAATCCCTGAAAGATTCACTGGGCTTTTTCTTCAGGTTTTGGATGTAGAACCAATCAGGTGCATTTTCTACATTAAATTCAAACCTGTTCTTGAAGTCTGTTGCCATGTCTACCAACTCATCCCATTTCCGAGGGTCTTGTTCAATATACTAGGATAGAGCCTCTCCAGTGAGACTCCTCATAAACAACTTCATGAGTATCCTCTTATCTCTTCCCACCCCTACAAGATTGTCATAGTACATTCGCAGGTGGGCTTTGGGATCTCCAATGCCATTAAACAATTCAAACTTTGGAAGCTTGTATCCTTTAGGTAGTTTTACGTCGGGATGTATACATAAATACTAGTAGCTCAGTCCTTCCAACCTCTTACTTCCTTCCACATGTTGCACCCTGCTGGCCAAGTTATCTAATCTCTCGATCAGGGTTTTTATTAGAATGTCCTTTTGGGAGGACTCTGATTCATAGTAGTTATGGGTCAAGGGAGCAGTTTCCACATAGACGGGGTTGAGGTTGTTATTTTCGGGAGTATATAAAGGATTTGCATTTGGAACTGGTTCTGGAATAGTTGGCTTAGTTTCTTGGTAGTAGTGGTAAAATAGGATTTGGGTATTTTGGGCATGAAGTGGTGGGATGATATTCGGATGAGTGAATTCAGGTCGGGGTACATTGGTTGGGGGATTGTTTGGCATGGTTGTTTGGTTAGAGTGAGGATGATTGTCTATATTTTTGCCAAACTGTGTTCCAAGAGTAATAGATAACTTGGCCAAATCGCGCATATGTGCTACTTCTTCTTCCAAATCTAAAATCTTGCGCTCAAGTCTAAGAACGGGATCGCTTGGAAGTTGCCCTCCCTCAGAATTTTCTACTCTTTTGTTACTGTTGTTGTTGTCAACCATTTTACCCTTGTCTCTGTAGTCTGTTCTTTGAGGAGGAGGAGAAAGAGGGGTCCCTTTCGAGCGTGTATGTGCCAGAATGAAGAGCAGATCAACCTTGGGAATGGGGAAAACAATAGAATTAGCAAAAAACAGTGTTAGGGGATTAGAGTAAATAATAATAATAATAGCACGTTGTTTGAAATAAGCTCCCTAGATGAAAGGGACCTCGTTGAGCCAAAGGTAAGACGACATATAAGTGATGCATAATGATTAACTCAAGCCTTATTTGCCAATTGGAGTTTAGAGTTAGAGAAATAAAAGCAATCTTTATTTATTATAAAATTCGAACAATACATCATAATTGGAAAACAAAAACTGAAATAAACTAAGGAAAAGGGGTAACAAATGGGAAAGTCATCCTAAATTCTCAAAATCTTGAAAATATTGGTTCCAAGAGCTTGGTGCCAATTGACTTCTTGTATAGTGAGTGACTTCATTCTTGATCTTCAACACGTTGCATGCCCATATGTTTTCCCTTTCATCAGTGAGCCCATGATATCCTTCCCCACTCACTTCTCTGTCTTTGATCTCTTTTAGGATCCATATGTAATACTCACATGTGCATAAGGCCTGTTGTACACCCATAGGAATGGTTAACACTCACTCTCATCTTCGAAGTATGATGTGGACTTGCGGTTTGTCTAGTCCAAATTCATACTTGAACTGCTCTATGTCAGATCGGAGTGGTATTACTTGAGTTCGCCCAAATTGACGGAGTACTCGAAGAGGAGTGTATGGTTGAACACCCTTTAAGCCAATAAGCTCAATGAAGTATCGGTCATCACCTCTTACTATTGCATGAGGGGTGGACAACCAATGAAGCTTCCATTGGATGCGACAGCTCTCGAGCTCTGTCAAAAATATCTGCCAGTCTACGAATCCTACAGAGGCGTTGAAAACTACCATTCTTCTTGGATGATTAACAATTTTGTTGCCATTACCAAGAAAGATGTCTACCACATCAGACCGTAGGTAGAAGTGTTCATTAGCCCATAATTGCAGCAAAAGGTTGCATCCCTCAAAAAATATTCTACCGTTGACGCATGCTGACAGACTCCTCATTATTTTTGCTAGGATCATGGGCACTATGTTTTTTCTATGTTCGCCCTCTCTTTGAGCTAAATCTCGAACCACATAGCCCAAACATGTGTCAATCCTTCCCCTTATCCTATGAAAAACCAGGGATCCTAATAGGGCAATAGCAAAGACATTTAGGCGATATGTTTCCCATTTCTCGACGGAGCATTCAAACTCATCAATAAAAGAGTAATAACTATCATCTTAGCCAAAGTGTGAATACAGAAAGTCGAAATGAATCTACCCAAGGTCTAGAGAAGGCAAGGTTGGATTTGACTTCATTCCTAGACTTTTTAGAAACTCCCCCGATGATGGTTTATAGGGTACCATCATTTCACACTCGTGGTATGACAGGTCAATGAAACCACTTATCTTTTCAATCGTGGGTACCAAGACAAAATCTACAAATTTAAAGATCATCCTCATAGGGTCCCAGAACTCCAGCAAGGCCCTAATCAGGTGAGGGTTTGGTATGACAAACATGAGGTAGGTAAGACCGCCCAACAGCTGACGGATCTCTCTTTCGCGGTCTCTCTTAATATCAATCCACCAACTTTTTAGCTTGTAGTTTACCTCTATGATCATTTGCGGGTTTGGAGAGTTGAAAGTGTCCATGACTCTGCAAACAAAAACAACAAACGATTTCTAAACTCCATTTTGGCAAATTTGGCTTAATTTAATTATTATGACCATATTGACACATAATTATGCAATTTGTCTAAAGGGTGTTGGGGCCCTTTATACGATAAGGTGGCTACTAATCATGTGGATTGACATCAAGGGTCAAACCACTTAGGGCTTATGCAGCATGTATGACCTAAGTAAACTTTCTAAGAGTTGGTTTGACACGGACTTGAAAAGGGTTCTATGCGAGAAGGCTCGTGGTTTCCCGGTAGTAAGACTATCCGTTCAATCCACACATATGCCGACTCTCTATAATTGGGTGTTTGAAGAAAGTTGAAGTAGTTGTGAGAGGTGCAAAGGCACAACATCACGGTAACAAAAAAAAAAGAAAAAAAAAGAGGGTCCCAATTAGGAAAAATATGAGCGGAATGCCAGTTTATCAAAAACGGTAACAATTAGCATGTAAGTGGAAAGCAATAACATAAAGATAGTTTAAGGAAAACAGAAAGTAAATAAATACATGCGTAAATAAAAGGAGTAAACAGATAGACAAATTAAATTATCAAGCAAATAAGGAAATGATTATGGGATTAAGCATGAAAATACTCAAATAAGGGAAAAGGGAGAGGGTGAAACATGGAAATAAATAAATAAGGGAAAGGGAAAGGGGTGAAACATGGAATACATAAAATAAAAAAGAAAACAAGTAAACAAGAAAAACGAATAACAACTTAACATGCTAATAACCAAATGGACAATGAAATAACCAAATATACCCCACATAAGCATAAACCATGTAATGGTTAGAACCTAATATCCCCAGCAGAGTCGTCAGTCTGTCGCGCCCCATTTTTTTCGCAATATGGGTTTTGATGCACGACCTAACAACTCTTTTTGGAATTGGGTGGACTGAAGAATCGCCACTTAATGAATTAAGGCGCGTTAGAGCACCTATCTAACCTAACTAATTCTAGCTAAGGTCAACGAACCAGAGATCAGGGTAAGGGGTTCAAATTACCTCGAGTGGAAGGTGTTAGGCATCCCTCGAGATCCAGAAATGTGGGTTTTAGCCGTGTCTCATGCAATTTATGTGGGGATTACAAGTAACAAGTATGGTCACTTTATTTATTGGTTATTTAGTTAATTAAACATGCGAAACTTGGTGATAACTATCATTAACAATTAAGATATTTATTTATTTGTTATTTAATTAATCATGCAAGACTAAGTGATAACATAATAACAAATAGATGTTAAACAGTTAAAGAGATAAGCGAGGAGACAAAAGTTGCACAAGTAAATAAGTAAACAATTTTTATATTTTATTTAAACTACCCCAAATAAATATAATTATTAACAAATAAAGAGACAAAAAGGAAAGGAAGACTCTGAAGGACTTTAGAATCAACACTCGACTTTATTTTATTTTTTTGATAGGCTTCCGTGTAGGGACTGACAAAACCAAAGTTTGTCGGTTTAAGCTTGAGTCAATGTCATCATATCCATGGGGGCCTAAACTACCCCTACCCCTACCCCACCACTGCATGTTTTTTGTCTCTAAAAAGGTGTCTAACGTCCCCACTTAAGGTTCAAGAGACATTAAACTACTATTAAGGTAGATTTAGACAAAGATAAAATATATGACTCCTAATAGGCCCACCTAGACACCAAGTCAAACAAATAGGACAACACTTAGCACGTAAATCTCATATTGGCCTCTAGGTTTTTATTTAGCATGCTAGCAAACACACATAATTAGTGAAGGTCTCATGCTTGAGTGTGTGGCATACAAACATTAACAATATAATTACTGAATTTAAATGGCAGAAAATTATTACAAGTGCAAAATTTTATTTTTTTTAGTGAATTTGAGTGGCCATACAATTATTCACAATGCAGAAACTAAAGATTTCGGACAGAATTTTGTGATGACAGCAAACATAAATATTGAGCGAAATAAGCAGAGTTATTAAATAGTATGAAGATTATAGTCATTGACTGTCTTAATTAACAACGGCAAACGAAATTTCACATGCAAAAAAAAAAAGTTTTTAGAACAGATTAGATTTATTCAAAAAATTGTCATGTAATTCATTTATAACATGCTGGACATTAAATAATTTAATTTAAATGGCCAAATATAATTATTGCAGAAATTGCTTAACAGTGCAGTAAATATGTAGCATAATTATTTCAATTATTTAAAATGCCAAAAATTATTCGATTTGATTTTAGAAAAATATTTTTATTAAATCTTATTTAAATTGATCTTATTAGTTAGATCCTATAAACATGATTTCTAAGTCAATAACCTGGTTAATTAATTACATGCGATAATACAAGAACAAGACAGATTTTAAATAATATGCTGACAATTAGTTGGTTTATTTTTAATGGCAAAATGTGCTACAAAAGTAGAAATATTAACAGTGAGCAGAAAAACAATCATGAACTTATTAGAAGCCTATAGGCATGGTATCTAAGATGGCAAAAAAATAAAATCTTATGACAATATTCAAAATTCATTTATTTATTATATAAAGGGAGCTTTAGTTGAATTACATGAAACAAGGAGCAACAAATGTCACTTAATCGTTAAATAATTATGAAGGTGGTTAATGTTAGCACACTGTAGTAAGCAATTAAAACACGATCAACTTTCAAACTAATTATAGGATTAAATAGATGACAATAGCATATTTTGCTTTATTTTAGTCAGATCTAAACAAATTTGTTAAAATACGAACTCATCAAACAAATCAATCCTATGAGCATGCCTTCAAACACAAATAAGTTACGATAAAATAAATAAACAAACAAGTAGCATATAAATCCCCTCCCCCTTAGACGATCTCCAAATTATATTACATATATATAGAGTTAAAGTTTACAAATTATTACAAGACGACTAACAGTAGTTAGATAATATACAAACTATAAAGTAAACAAAATCAGCTTGTCTAATGTTTTCCTTCCATGACAACTCTTCAATATCTTCAATCTTTAAGCTAAATAAAAAACATGTTAAAGCAAGAAAACACATCCAAATACGAATAACAACAAATGTGTTCAGCAAGATTTGTTTCTCATACATGTAGCCTCACAATCAATTAAGCAAAATGCACAAATATATCACATATAATATATAGGGAAGGGAACTAACTCGGATGCCTCCCTTTTATTTTATTCATACACAGCATTCCAAAGAAACATGTGTAAAACTAAAATAAACTAATAGAATAGAACTAACCGATTATGCATAGTATAATTATCAACAATGCAAACGAACTTAATTCAAATAGACCCGTACACAGCAAAATCAAATGGAGAGTCCTCTTAGAGTTCACAAAACCTTTGTATTTTATTTTATTTTTAGAGTGGAGAGCAATATATTTTTTTTTTCCAGAATGTAAGCCAATGTTCGAATGTCCAAAAGAATGAGAGACGGGTCTGTTTATATATTAGGAAAGGGGCACGCAATTAAGGGAGGAAAATAAATTATCAAGAGCATATCTCGGCCAGTTTTCCTTAAACAAAAGGAAGTATATAAAAAAAATCAATAGAAGTCTTTTTACCAAAAAATAAATGAGTAAGAATCTGCACAGATATAAATAAGGTCAAAATCATCTCCAGAAGGAAAAGCAAATATTTACCACAATCACAGTGATTCAATTAAGCCAGAATTTACCATAACTAAAAACCGTTTGAATTCAGATTAGGGAGGGGGGGGGGGTCACAAATATAAGGAAAGAAATAGTTTAGGATCAATTAAACATTTTTCCTGATTCAAAGGAGCACTAAATCAGTAACATTATATTTAGCTTCATTCAAAAACTTAACCAAAATAAACAAGTAAGAAACCACCTTGATTTAATAAGGGCAAGGGACAATGATTAAGGGCAATTAGCAAGTATTAAGGAGAAACAAATACCAAGGCTTACCAAAATTATTGCATAATCACAAAAATCGGGCGATTAAATGCTAATCGATTGTAGTTCTAGATGTGAGCTAGCATACAAAATTAATTTAACAACTATGCCAAATTATCTTTAAGATTAACATGTAGAAAGGATTAATAGAGACAATTCATATCAAGGAACCAAAGGGGACATAACCACGAAAGGAAAGAGTTCTGGAAACCTTAACTAACAAGTTGTAGCATTTCGATATCACATAATCATACGATGCTCAAAATCACGCTACTCAACTCAAAACAGTTAAATAAAAACAAAGAAAAAAACTCAATAGACTTAGGAATTAATTTAAACTCACCTGGACAGACCTGTTGAAGATATGTCTGTACTCAGCTTGAAGGTTTCGTAGGAGTTTGCCAGACCTGTTCGGTGCTTGCTGTTGCTGTTGGTTTTCGAAGCTGCTGCTTCTCCTTGTCGGTGACCTGTTGTCCGGTGGAGTTGATGGCCTCGCCTAGATGCTTGGAGCAGTCGCTACTGCTGTCATACACCTCACTAGGCGTTGCTGTTGCTGGTCGGAGCACTACTCCGGTTGCTGTTGCCTGAAGAAACAGATGGAGTGAGGGAGAAAAGAAGAAGGGATTACTGGAGCTGTTGTTTGCTTGGTTGAGCTACTGGTGGTGCTCGTTTCATCGGGCTGCTGGCTCTTGCTCGCCTCGCTGTTATTTCCCGTGGATTTCATCGGTCGCTGACCTCACCGAAGTAGGTAAGGGAGAAGAGAGGAGAAGAGGAGTGACGGGGAAAGGGGAAAGACGACGGAGCCGGCAAAGAAAGGGAGGCACAGAGGTCGGCGGCTATGGAAAAAGAGGGAGAAAGAGATGAGAATAGAAAAAGTGATTTAGGGTTTAGGTTCTTTTGGTTTAAAAGGAAGGTTTGGAAGATTTATTCTAAGCTGTCCGATCAAGGTCAGATGTAAGGTTGAGATTACATGGAGAGGAATGGGTGGTTCAGATTAAAACATGAGGCTTCAGATTTGGGTTCAATGGATGGCTAAAATTGAAATAGTAATTTGAATTGAAATGGCTAGAATTGAAATGAATTAAAATAGGGTAGGCTAAAACTTAAATCATTTGGAAGAAATGCTATCAAATTAATGAAATACTATACGTGTTAAAATATTTTCATATAATTAAACACATCTAAGATTTTAAAATATTTAAATAAAGTAATTATTTTGAGTTTAACTATCGATAAAAAATAATTTAATAATAATTACAATAATTTATATAAATCAAGCACGATAAAAGATATTTTTTAGACAAAATCACCTAAAATTTTAACATCGAAAAAATATATTTAAAAAAACACGTATTTAATCGAATAGCATTCCAAAAGGGTTATTATAGGTCGGTCAAAATTGGGTGCCGACACCAGACCTTAGGTCAATCTTAGAGAAAACTGATGCACCCTGTAACTGGTCAAAGAGATCATTTATCTGAGGCAACTGATACTTATTTCGAATGGTGACCCTATTACACTGTCGGTAGTCAATGCACATCCTTATACAACAATATTTCTTCTTAACAAACAAGACAGGAGCACCTCACAGGGAAGCACTAAGACGGGTTCAACCTTTATCAAATAAGCTTCTGTATTTGAGCCTTAAGCTCTCTCAATTCTGCTGGAGCCATGCGATAAAGAAGAATGGAAATGGGGCGAGTGCTCGGTTCTAAGTCAATACAGAAATCTATATCTCTATCTGGAGGCATACCAGGAAAATCGATAGGAAACACTTCCTTGAATTCAGACACTTCATGAATAGACTCAATAGAGGGAGACTCAGCATCAACAACCCGAATATGAGCCGAATATGCCAAATATCCCTGCACTACCAGTTTCCTAGCCTGAACGAAAGATATGAACTTAGCTGGCTTAGGCATGTACACCCCACTCTAACTTTTCCCTACCCTCGATCGCTAGAGCCACATAGTTAGCATTACAATTAATCACAACATAATAGGGGGACAACTAAGTCATGCCTAAGATAATATCAAAGTCAAACATATCCAGAATAACCAAATCAACGCAAGTCTGAAAACCCATAAACAAGATAGGACAAGTATGATAGACACGGGTGACTATGACAGACTCTCCAACTGGGGTAGAAACATAGATAGAGGTAGCACATCACAAATCGCATCATATCCCAAGGAAAACTAAACTGACATATATTAATAAGTAGAACCCAGATCAAATAAGACAGTAGCCATCCGATCACAAACAAGAATAGTACATGTGATCACTGCATCAAACGTCTCAGCCTCGGTCTTGCCCGAAAAGGCATAACACTGAGCCTTGTCATCTTGATGGGCGACCTCATTGCCTGGCTGCACTGATCCTCTACGTAAATTACCATTTCCCCGACCTCCACAGCCTAGATGATTTCCTCCTCACCCACCTTGTGGAAGCCCTCTACAATTACTACCACTGCCTACTGGTACCACTGCTCTAGTCTGCTGCTGCACAGGGCCAAACATGCACGGATGGGGACAATCTCTCCTCATATGCCTATGTTCTCCACAATTGTAACAACTACGGTCAAAGATCGTCTGCTGCCAGATGCAAGTGCGGCTCCCTGACCATCCTGAATAAGATTCAACTATGGAGTTCTCGAGTAGCCAACTGTAGAAGCGAACATGGTTGACTGAATTGGTTAGGTTGCAAGTGTCGGCCTACCTGAACCTCTGGAGTAGAAACCATGACAGTTACCTGTGCTCTTGGGTTCTTAGCCAAAGCCTTGGCCCGCCCATCACGTCTAACTTATTCCACTTTCTTCACAAAGTTTGTCACCTTATTAAAACTTTTACCTACAAAGGTCATGTGAACAGAAAATACATGTAACTCGGGTTTCAATCCCCTGACGAATAGAAAAATCCTCTCCTCCTCTATAGTCACTAATTGTGTAGCATATCTGGACAAGGCATGGAACTTTGCCTCTTAGGCAGTTACAGTCATACCACCCTGCTCACCACTTCTTATCTTCACCTTGAAGCTAAAAGGTCACGAATTCTACTCCATGCTGGTGTACAATGCCTAACTTGTCAAGCCTCTCATAACAATTCAGAATGAACTCATAGGCATCCTCACTCTCAGAACCATGGAACACAAGCGACTTCAGCTTCAGAAACATAGTCAACATCTCATGCCTAGTACCAGTATTTACAGGACCCAATAGGGGACGAAAGAAGGCATCAATATGCTCCATCCACTTTGGGAATAATAGCAGTAACGGGGAGGTTGATCGGAGGTTGAGTAGCTTACATAATGGGAAGGACTCCAGGGCCGACCAACCCCTTCAGAAAAGTCATGATTTGTTGAGCTAACACTGGGTATAAGGGAGGAACGCTGGTATTCCCAGTCGGTTCATCCTCTTCCGGTCCAACATCCTCCTCATCCTCAATCTCCACATTCTCTTCTACCTCTTATTGTGGTACAGGAGGGGCCTCTTCCCTAGGAATATTCTCAGCTGGGGCTTAACACCTAGCGGGTGCCACTTTTCCTCGGCCTTTGCCCCTTTCTCTTCCCTTTCCCCTTCCCTTTCCTCGGCCACGACCTCTTGTTGCGAACTTGTCAATTGGCTCGTTGATGGGGGCTACGGGCCTGACGCTATTAAATCGCATTTTAACCATCTGCGGACAGAAGAGTGAAGGAGGTTAGACACCAATTTTGTTCACCAGATACCAATTGGAATTAGGTCATAGCACGAAAAGAGAAGAAGACAGAGGGATTTCCTAAAATTCTGTAACCTCTCGAAGAAAAGTACATACATCTTTGTACTGTTCTGTAAGACTCTAGTAGACTCATTTTAGTGCACTGAGATCAACGAACCTAAGCCTTTGATACCAACTTTTTCATGACCTAAACTACCGTGATTGACACTCACACCAACCTTCGGGTGGGAAAACCCGTACTACAACCCAACTAAGAAATTTTTAGAAAACTAAAGCTTTTTAAGATACGGAAGCAATTTAAACTCCGAAGGTCTAACAAAACAACTAGCATAATCATCACGAAAATTCAACCCCTAGAACCTGAAATTCATTGTACCAAAACACTAAAATCAATAAGTCTTAGAAAGAGGGGGTGCAACCTCGGAGTAATTTAATAAATGTCTAAAACACCTAGTCTGATCCCGAAGGGAATAGACTAAACAAAAGAAGAATGCATGGCAGCTTGAAAGAACTGGCTCACCCTCGAGCGGTCAAAAATCTCCTAACCGAGGTCTGTCAATAGCCATCTAAATATTCCCTGTACTCAACAAAGAAAGAGCAAGTGCAGTATCAGTACACAAAACCACTGTGTACTAGTATGATCATGCGGCTTCTCCCATAAGCACAATATACACAAGCAATGACAACATAGTAAGCACGCATATACATAATACATAGTTCAATTATCATTTAAGGAGCAACATACAATTTCCCAATATCACGACAAGTAATCATGAACGTAATAAACACAAGTGGTCCTCTCATAGAACCCACGGCTAAACTATTAGTGTTCTGGAAGATGACACCTGATCTAATATATATGTGTCGGAATGTGACACCCGATCCAATATGTGTGTCAGAACATGAAACCCGATCCAATATATGTGTCGAAACATGATACCCGATCCAATATATGTGTCGAAACGTAACACTAGATCCAGTAAGCACAACCATAGTCACAATCACACCCATAATGAACAGTACTCATAATCATGCAATCAAGTAACAGGTTCATGATATGTATTGTTCACATATAATCATTTCATTAGATTTGATTCACATTTCCCTATTCACAAACATGCACGCATACAACGAAGAAATTAACCAGCATAAATCACACAACAAGAAATCAAACCATCACCTACCTAAAACCAAGCTTGATTACTCCTAAGACACTTGAGCCTTCCCTTTCCGAAGTTTTTCAGCTTGTTCTTAGTCTATATACAAGCAATTAACGTAAGGATTAATAAACAAGGTCTAATTTTCCTGGATTATAACAAACTTATTAACCCAAGACCAAAATAATGATCCTAATGTTCAACTGGGCTTTTCCCACCATTAACTTCAGGCCAAAACCATCCCAACGATAATTACCCAAGATTCTAAGTTTTAGGAATCGAAATACGGATTAGGGGAGTAATTTCCTTACCTTTAGCACTAGAAGTCGTGGAAATCTTTCAAGAAATCACCATGGGTCGTCCCTTAGCTCTTAAGAATGAAGTTTTGCAGAAAATAATGAAATTGAGGTTTTTCCCCGACTTAAGTCGCGATTGGCCTGCCACGGTGCGCCCCATGGGCCTCGCCCTTGCGGGATTAACCTTGCCCCAGAGGCTTGCATGAAGGAAGAACCTTAGTATTTGAGTGCCAAACTCCCATTTCACAACACACCTTCAGATCAGGCCATTCTACAACTACCCTTTCACACCAAGATTAGTTTCGACAGTGCTGCTCACCCAAATTTGATTCTGTAAAGCCGTACAGGCTCCTTAACGTCTTGTGTATTCACTCATGTGATCAAATTCATAATTAAGTCCCCCATACATTACCAAATTTCCCTAGATCTCACCTGACTCATATTTTGTCCAAGTCTGGCCTAGGCTAGAAATTTCCAAGCTACTACTCAGAAGTTTTCTTGCCCAAATTTCTCCCCTATTGGCTTTTCTATTACGATAGGAACCGGTCGTTACAAAATCTATGGAAGAAAAAAAAATGAAATATGACATATTTGATATTAATATGGGATAAGACACAAGTATCCTTTAGACTATGACCAAAATTTTAGAGATACACCTTAACTAAACTAAGGTCCTACTACCCCCTGATGAGTACACGATTTGGACTCATTTAGGGCTTTATTTTAATAGATTTAGTATCCTCAAATGCATATTTTATGCCAATAACTGATGTAAATCCTTGAATTTCAGGTATTTGGATTGAGGAACAAAGCATGGACACTAATGAGCATAAAGGATAAAGGCAGCTGAAAAGAAAAAGGAAAGAAGGACCGCGGATTGCCTAATCCATTGAGCGAATTCTCGGATGGCTGATGTCTCGCCTAATGTTCCAGTGTGCCAAGTCCTGAAGGAGAAAATCAAGTCGGCAATAGAAAGGAGTAATCGGCAAGACGCTAAACTATTTCGCGATACAGTACCATATCGCCCTAAGATATAGAACTTGAAGATACTGAAGGCCAAAACAAAAAGGCGATGAAATTGACCAAAGGGCGGATCGCTGAATGGATCGGCGATCCCGACTCACTGTGCTGAATTGTCCTTCGCAGCGCATTTTTGACAACTATAAATACGTTTTTAAATTCTTAGTTTAGTATGCAGGTTTAGAATCTAACATTCAGTTTTCAAATTGAGAGCTTAGAACTGAGTTTTTGGAGAAAATATTTCCTTAGCTTTGAAGATATGAAGATTTCCATTTCTGAGAAATTGAAAGTGGTTGTTGAAGATTTTTCATCTTAGACCTTTGTAAAGATAATATCAATCCTACCCAGTTGATGGAAACACAACTTGGTAATGATTTTTTGCCTTTTTATGATGTCTAGCTAAAACACCAATTCTTGGGGTGTGATTATGTGTTTATGGGTTGATATAATTGATATGTATTGTTAATTAATAGTTTAATTGTTGTTTAAAGGTGTTTTTGTTCAGTAATTGTGGGTGAATTTAATGGGTTGTAGTTGCAAATACAATTTTAAATTCGTGTTTTTGGCTTGCTCGAGAGAGAGGTTTCAAAACCAAAATTACTAAATCGATGGTCTGTAGGTATTGGGTTGTCATGGGTTCAGCTTGAAAGAGTGAACCCTAAACCCTTTTTGACACATTCAGCTCGAGAGAGTGAATGGACTAAAGCGAAGGTTGTGCTTAATTGTTGCTTATTGGTGTTCGAGAGAAACCAATTTGATTCGGGGTAAATTGTTCAAGAGAAAGTTTATCCCCACTAAAGTCTAGCTTATTCACCGATTCATAACTGTTTACTATTAATTACAATTATCCGGCTGTCTATCTTAGCTCATAATCCTATCACATCCCAAGAATCCTGTCTCCATAATTGTTATTTTCGTATTATTTGATGTTTTAGTTGATGATTGAAACTAAACCCCTCTGATATTTGACACTTGTGTCACCTATAATTTAATCTATTCTTTTATTCGTAAATATTTTTAGCTATGATTGACTTGAGCATATTCTTACTTGCCTATTGATTCTCAATTACGAACCATTCCCTTGGGAATCGACCTCAACTCTAGTTGGGTTATATTACTACTTTATGATCATTGACACTTAGTATTGGATGAAGTGTCTTGATACGTGAAATCACCCTCAATCCTTTTTTTGTAACTTTGTACACCTTTTTGACTTACATCACATCTAAACATCTCCCACACGCCTCAACTATGCGAAGTCACGGAGTGTGCCATGTGAGTCAAAAGATGTATAAAATTAAAAAAAAAATGAGTTGGGGGGGGGGGGGGAGGGAGTAATAGAACCTTATTTTAGTTAAGGTGTGTCTTTAAGATTTTGATCATAATCTAGTGGCACTTGTGTTTTATCCTTGTTTATATCAATATGTATGGTGACTCCTAAAATTCTTTTTTCGGTATTATTAAAATTATGAAAAGCTTGAAAATTAAATTAAAGGAGTTAAAAAGGGTGATTTACATGAATTTGTTATTATTATTGAAATATGAAAATAACAAATATTAAATGAGCATTACTCCCTCTGTTCCTTTTTATATGCCACATTTTTACTTTGCATTTGCTTTAACAAATGATGTACCTTTACCCTTCTATCCTTATTTACTTTTTTTGGAACTCAAGTTTTCAATCAATGAATATGAATTAATTTATTTTGATTAATTAATTTAACCAATGAACATGAATCATTTACTTAGATTTTCTAAGTTGATCAAATGTATATTTTCAAGGCTAATAACTTACAAGGGTAAAAAAGGAACAATATGGTAATTTATGCATTTGATTTTAGAGCAACTTTCACATATAGTAAACATAAAAATCATATTTGTATGTTATAACTAGAGTTTGCATAATTGCGCTCCATAGCAAACTTTATATTTGCTACGGCTATTAATATGTATATTTCGCTATAGTACATATACAAAAGAAGCAATTATATAATCTGTTTCGGTATACATATATAAAAGAATCAATTATATAATTTGTGTTTGTATAGAGCGAGAAAGAGAGAAAGACAAAAGATAACTGGGCAGGGGAAGATATAATCATAAGCGTATAAGACGAAAATATATGTATTTTGTATATACAATTTTCTCTCGCTTTATACAAACACAAACGCAATGTATACATTGTGTTGTATAAAGTGAGAGAGGTGAGTAAGAGTGGCGAGTAAGATCTGGGAGAGTGACGAGCAAGATCTGGGAGAGGGGAGAGAGCGGAACGAAAATATATGTATATATACAATTTTCTCTCGCTTTATATAAACACAAACGCATTTTATACATTTGTGTTTGTATTAAAGCGAGAGAGGCAAGGGAGAGACTGGCGAGAGTGGCGAGCGAGAAACCTAGGGAGAGAGGCAAATGGCAACAATTTTCTACGGGTTACAATTAAATTAAACTGTGGTTGTGACATTTGATTTGAATTAATAGTTTGCTATTATATACAATTTTCTTTTGATTTTATGAAATGACAAGTATTATGGACCAACTATTTATAGAAATGGATGACATATAAAAATGAACTGAGGAAGTGAAAAATGAAATTAGAAAAAAAAATATGTTAAAAAATCAATGCCATAATGGTGACATTGACCTAGAAAGAATGCCAAGATGATTGATTTATTCAAAGGGTAATGTTAAATGGCTAGAAAATTTGGCCAGAAATTTAAAAAATCTATAATATCTTTTTTATTTTAAAATAAATTGATCTTTTTTCTATTCTTTTTTAATTAAAAGGTATTAAAGTTAAAAGGGTAAAAATGTTCACAAAAGTAAAATAATATAGGTAAAATACCATTCAGGCCAAAAGGATTTTTCCTTTATCAAATTCTCAAAAGTAAACCGCATGTTTTTTTTTTAATTCTTTTTTTATCTTTACTGCCGACTTTATATTTATTAAAGAAATAAGCCATAAGTATTCTTGAATTATGATCAAAATTCAAGTGACGCATCTTAATTTAAATAGAGTCATATTATCCCTAAACTTATTTTTTTTCGTATTTTTATGTCTTTTGTGCTGACGTGACTCCTTCAATCACCCAAGTTGACTGTGTTTATACACATGCGCCTACCACATGTGTAAATATTATTTTTATTTTAAAATAATATTCTTAAATAGTGTATTTAAATTAACATTAATACATGTACATTTTTTTACGTTGTATCTTAACCTCTTTTTTTGACCTTCATTGATTATTTTTTCTCTTTTATTTTTCTATTAATTTATTTAGTCTTTTTATTTTCTTTGTCATTATTTTTTATTTGATTTCAAATTTAATTCCAAATGTCTTGTATTTAAAATAAGCTAATTTCGAACGGATGTCAAAATAAGTGAAGAAAATCATATAAAACATAAATAAATTAAAACTTTAAGATTAAAGGACACATTTTTTTTTTTAAAATACACATAATTTTTTAAAAAATAATGAAAAGTGGAAAGATAAAAAATTAATGAAAGAAATAAAATAAAATTTTTAAGTGATAAGGAAATCAACATAAATATTTTACAAAGAAAAAAAATGAAAGAAATTAAATATATATAAGTTTTAATATTAATAATTATGTGTGCTAACTAATTATAAAGTTACAAATGAAAAAAGAACATGTATCCAATTTGTTCACTCATCACTTGCATTCAAGAGAGTGTGCACACTCCTATGCCACATAAGCTATTAGGGTGTATTTATTCCATTTTAAAATAGTGTAGGGGTATATAATACCCTAGTTAAGTTAAGATGCACTAGGATTTTGGTCATATTTTAGGAGATACTTATGTTTTATCCCTTTGTTAGATAGTAAAGTTTATGAACTCAATTCTAAGAAATGATTATTCTTTTTTACTAATGTTCAAAAATCATTTCGGCAACAAGTGACATTAACTTAGAAATATATTTCACATACAATTCAATGCTACAATGACTAGTTTTTCCATGTTCTCAAAATAGTCTTGCATATTATTGGTTTTTAATAAATGAATTTGTTAGACATTGGACTATTTTCTTCAATTTTGTAGTTTCTCAATGTTTTTGACATAATGATAAATAATTGGTGATTTAAAATAGCAGTTATTATTTAATATTTAATTAAATTTTAATAAAGTGTAAACACAAAATGATAATTTAACTTTGCATTTTGAAGCTTTCGCCTTTTAATAATACATATATAGTATAATGTCATATAATTACAAAAGTCTTCATCTTAATAATTTCAAATATTATAACAACATGAAAGATATTTTTAAATTTCAATTGTTCATTTGCCGCAGAATGAATACAATCCATGAGTTTTATGTGCATTTGTTGACAAAAATGTTTTCTTTATCATGACATGATCAATTTTTTACTATCTTTTGGTCCACAAAATGTCCATTATTATTATCAGTAGAAGAAGACAATTAAGATTATTTACAATTGAATAGAAAAAGAGGGTTGGAATAAATATGATTTTGACTTGTGAAAGAAGATGTATGCCTTGTATTTGCTCGACTTTGTGTACAAATTCGGTAAATGCCAAAGAAAACGATACAATAATGACAACATTCACTGCTAAAAAACAGCTAAAAAACGACGGACAGAAAAGCGACGGACAGCGTTGTTCCAAAAGGCGATGTCATTTTTCACACTGTCCGTTACTTTTTAATAAAAATAATTATTTTTAAAATTATTTTACAAAAAGCGACGGACGACATCTCTTGGTCCGTCGCTTTTTTCTACGGATTTTGCGCCAAATATATATAAAATTTATAATTATGTATTTAATATAAATATTGACGTTGTCCGTCGCTTTTAATTAAAAATAATTATATATAAATTTAACAATAGCCACACCGTCCGTCGCTTTTGAATTATTTAATTTTATCAATTATTTTTTTATGAAAGTGACATGCAACATCTTTATGTCCGTCGCTTCTTGGTCAAATATTTTACATAAGTCACGGACAACGTCTCTATTTTTGTCGCTTTTTGGTCATATTGTTTGGTCAACTATTTAATGAAAAGTGACGGACTTAGAGACGCTGTCCGTCGCTTTTCAATAAATCTTTGATATTACAGACGCGATTCCCCCATTTCTCCCTCATTTCTCCTTTTCTCATCCTCTCCTCTCCTTCTCTCCACTCCGCCGCCGCCGTCCCTCCGTCTGTTGCTGCCGCCGATTGGAGTCGTGAGGAGCTACCGCCGCCGCCTCACCTACCGGAGCTACTGCCGCCGCCTCTCTCATTCATTCTCTCCTTCTCCTTTAAGCTAAGGTTAGGGTTTTATTTATAAAAAAAAATCAATTTGAGCTCTACTTGATTTTGTTAGTTATTTAATTGTAATTAGTTTATTTATTTTGTGTTTATTGATTGTTAGTTTGAATTAGGGATTATTAGTTAGTGAGTGAATTGAAAATTTTAATGTTAGGGTTAGTTTGAATTAGGGTATCTTAGGATTTGTTTGAATTTGGGTATTTCTTGAGTTAATTAGTTTGATTTTGGGATTGTAGGATTAGTTTGAATTAGGGTATTTAAGGAGTTGTTTGAATTTGGGTATTATTTGAGTTAGTTTGATTTTCGGATTTTAGGACTAACTAGAGTTTGAATTATTATTGAGATTTTAGGAATAATAGTTTGAATTTGGGATTAGGAATAATACTTTGAATTTGTGATTTTAAGACTAGTTTGAATTTGAAATTTAGGACTAGTTTGAATTATATTTGATGTTTTAGGACTAATAGTTTGAATTTGAGACACTAGCTAGCTAGTTTGAATTTGAAATTTTAAGGATTTGAATTACAACTTAATTATAACTTATAATTTATAACTTGAATTTACTATAAATTAAACTTAATTATGACTTTAATTTATTAAAACTTAATTTTTATTCTTATTAGAACTTGGATTTTATTTGAACTTAATTAGAACTAGTGAATTTAGCCGCGCTACGCACGGTTTTGAAATATTTTATATAAATTTTATTCAAATATTTTCAATAGAATTTACGTGCAAATCGATCTTCCAATTCAATTTTTTTTTTTTAAATCTTTAATTTATATATTCTTCTATGATTTTTTATCACTTAAAAGTTTTTAAACTTCTATAAATACTCGTGTAGTGTACTTATAAGAGAAGAAAAAAATAATTATTTTTCTTAATAGGAAGTAAAGAAAGAAAAGAATTTCAAGAAATTTTGTCTATGTTTTGAGCATAAATACAGATGTACTTATATAACAAAAAAAAAAGAACCACAAAGTGCATTGTCTATATCGATTTTCCGAATATTGAGACTAAATGAATTATAAGAAATTTGGAGAAATATCATTATACTATTTTTTAAATAAACCAAAAAATATTATAAATTATTTTACTAAAATTTTAAAAGTATTTAATTTGACAATCTTTATATGATTTTGGAGCTTGTGTTCTTTAGGTGGTAGCCTCTTCATCCTCTCTCTCTTTTTTAATTGATTTATCATATGCTCATGTTCCTTTTAATGTAGTACATATTGTTACTCATGTTTGATTGATCATTGTTACGTGCAATAAAAAAAAGTTGCAAAATATGTATGAATTTCAACTTCATTGCAATGATTATTTGTAATAAAAAAGTTATGTTTTGCCTCTATTTTTAAATCAATGAAATATAAAAATAGCTTCCAAATTACAGTGTCAATTAAGAAGTAGAAAACTGTTTATGAATTTGTAGAATATATACATTTTCCATTTAATTTTGTTTCTTATATTTTGTTTTTCGAGAGTCGAATTATATGAACTTTTACCTATATTTAATATGTATTTTTTATTATTATATTAATATGAGAAACATTGAATCTTATAGTATTTTTCATATAGATTTGAAAATATTTAAATTTTAATTTTAAAATAGTGAATTAATCTAATTCAATTCAGCGTAAAAAATACTTAAATTAACCATAAAAAAGTAAAATATGATAAGTAAAGTGAACAGAAGTAGTAATTACATTTGAATTCAACATTGAGGTAGATATAATAGGTCGAATATATGATAACAAATAATCCTACCTCAATTTAGTATAAAATAATATTAAAAAAATATAAAAAATATATTTAAACAACTTACCATACATGTCACACAATTTTTGACTTCTTGTGTGTGTAAAATTAGACCTTTTAGCCTTTAGGCATAAACCCAATAACCTGCAAAAGTGAAGTTTCACAATCACAAATAAATTGACAATATAAAGATAAATAAGGAATATGAAAGAACATAAAGAAACATAGACATTGAATGTATTAATTGCTCAATTTTATTAGATTACAATTATTGTTCAATGTTCACCGATGAAAGGAAAAAGGAGCAAAACGGATGTAAAAGGTATTAATTATTTGGTTTAATTAGAAATAAAAAGATTCATTAAATTAATGATAATGACTTTTGAGCTTTCTAAATTAATGTAATTAAGATATAATTTGTAGGTTTTTAAATAAATTATATAAATGTAATAAATTAAGAAAAATGTCAAAAAAAATTGAGAAAAAAGACAAATGTCATTCTTGGCTTTAGAAGCATGCCACATCACATCTCCTACATCTAGCTTTATTATATATATAGATTTTGTAGTACTTGAAAATCTTATTGACCTTAATTAATTTGAACTTAATATAAATCAATTAGAACTTTATTAAACTTAATTAATTTATAATAACTTGAAAAATTAATTAGGAATTAATATAAACTTAATTTTGAACTTAACTAGAACTTGAACTTAATTAATTAGTATTCATTAATTAATTAAGCTTTAACTTTGTAGATCTTGAACTAATTGAACTTAATTAGAATTTGAATATATAACTAATTATTGGATTTGCACTTTATATATAAGTAATAACTTTTATAATATGAACTTGAATTTAGAAATTGAACTTGAATTACTTTAGAAATTGAACTTGAAGTTGGTCTTGAACTTGAATTTATAATTAATTAGAACTTAATCATTAAACTTAATTAATACTTTGGACTTAATTTATAATAACTTTGACTTAATTAGAATTAACATAATTAATACTTTGGACTTAAATTTATAATAAGTTGGACTTAATTTATAATAAATTGGGCTTAATTTATATTAACAATTAGATATATGTAGTAAAATTATTAATAAATTTAATTTATAATATAATTGAATATCTATATTTTTGTAGATCGATCATCATTTGTGGATGTATAATATGCATTATGAAACTGGTGCTGGTTTGAAACCTGAGTTTATTGACGGTGTTAGAGATTTTATTGAACATACAATGAATCTTGACATTTTCAAGAATAATGGATTGGTTAGGTGTCCTTGTAGTGCATATAAGTGCTTAAATTTTTTTAAACCAGATACAATTATGGTTCATTTGTACCGTAATGGATTTAATCCTAGATATTTTGTATGAATTGATCATGGAGAAAGAGATGGGTTGGATGATATGTTTTATAATTCTATGCATGTGGATGAATATAATATGCTTGCACCACATGGCCAAATTAGGGTTGAACAAGATAGGGTTGAAAATGTTAGGGTTCATGAAATGATCAATGATGCTTTTAGGGTTCATGGTGGGATGGAACCCGAACAATATTTTGATAAAGCTCCTAATGAGAAGCAAGACGCTTCTATGATCAATTAGAAGAGTCTAGTCGTTCACTATGTGAAGGGAGTTCGCATTCTACCTTGTCAGTTGCGATTAGATTAATGAATATTAAATCATATTGGAATAATCCTAATGCAGCTATGGACTCAATGGTTGATCCTTTGGGTGAACTAGTTAATCTGGAGTTTAACATACCTAAGAACTTCTATCAAGCAAAGCGTTTAGTTTCCAAGTTATGATTGACGTATGATAGAATTCATTATTGTGTTAATGGTTGCATGTTGTTTTACAAGACTAATAGTGAATTAGAAAATTGTAAGTTTTGTGGACATGCTCGTTATAAGAGGACTCCGACTGAAAAGATGGTCCCAGTTAAGGTGATGCATTATCTACCTCTTATTCCTAGGTTAAAGATGTTGTATGCATCAATGAGGTCAGCACCACATATGAGATGGCATCATGAATATAGAAGGCCGCCAAGTGTCTTGTCTCATCCATCTTATGGTGAAGCATGGAAGCATTTTAATAATGTATATCTTGATTTTGCTAGTGAACCAAGAAATGTTAGATTGAGGTTGTGTGCAGATGGCTTCACACCATTCTCTAATGTTGCTTCACCTTATTTATGTTGGCCGGTATTTCTTCCTCCGTATAATCTTCCTCTTGAAATGTGCATGACCAGTCCCTACATATTTCTAAGTTTTGTTACTCCAGGTCCTCGTAATCCAAAAAGTTTGATTGATGTCTATGTACAATCATTGATAGATGAGCTCAAACAATTGTGGTTTGAAGGCGTTTTGACTTATGATATATCAACTAAGCAGAATTTCATTATGCATGCTTCTTTAATGTGGACTATTAATGATTTTCCTGCATACATGATGTTGTCTAGTTGGATGACAACTGGAAAGCTATCATGTCCGTATTGCATGGAAAATAGTAAGACATTCACTTAAAAGCATGATAGAAAAAATACATGGTTTGATTGTCATCGTCAGTTCTTGCCAATGGACCATGAGTTTAGAAAGATGAAAAATGCATTTAGAAAAAATAAGGTTGAAAGTGACCCCTCCTTCATTACTCACAGGGCATCAAATTTGGGAGAGAGTTTCTCAATTACCTAAAGTTATAGAAGCTTCACCTTCTAGACTTTTTGGATATGGTGTTGAACATAATTGGACCAAACAAAGCATATTTTGGGAGTTGCCGTATTGGAAGGACAATCTGCTACGACATAATCTTGATTGATGCACATTGAAAAAAAATATTTTGACAATTTGTTTAACACAATGATGGATGCTAATGGTAAGACAAAAGACAATCCAAAAGCTAGAATGGACATAAAGAAATATTGTAGGAGAAAAGAGTTATGGCTGCAGGAATTACAAAATGGTAAAATGGTAAAATAGTTAAGCCCAAAGCCAGTTTTTCATTCACATTGGATGAGAAACGTGAAATTTGTGAGTGGGTTAAAAATTTGAGGATGCCGAGGGACTATTCTTCGAATTTAGGAAAGCGGGCAGTTATGAATGAAGGAAAATTGATAGGTACGAACAGTCATGATTGCCATGTGTTCATGGAAACTTTAATTCCTACCGCTTTTAGCCATCTACTCGAAAGGATATGGAAACCAATCACAGAGATAAGTCTTTTTTTTTTAAGATTTGTGTTCTGGGTTGGAGAGTAGTTTAGACAGGATGGAGGAAAATATTCTTGTTATTACTACTAAGTTGGAGAAGATATTTCAATGTGGTTTCTTTGATGTGATGGAGCATCTTCCAATTCACCTTGTACAAGAGGCCCGCCTCAGAGTTCCGATTCAAACAAGATGGATGTATCCATTTCAGAGGTATCTATTTGAAATATTCACTAAGTTATATATATTCACCAAATCTTTTATTAACACACACACACACACACACACACACATATATATATATATATATATACATATATACATGCAGAAAAATTGGCAGTTCCAAGCAAACAATTAAGTAAAGGGGAAAGATCGAATGATCAGTTGTTCAAGGTCATATTGGGAGAGAAACTGGTGATTTTTATTCTTATTACTTTGGTGATGATGTGTCATGTAGGAGAAACATGCCCAATCCCAATGATAAAGGCGATATTGATCCTTTATTTCCACCGATATCAATTTTTAATCAAAATGGTCGAGGATCTAAAAAGCGTGGAAGCCAGGCTTCACTAATATGGAAATGCAATTAGCTGTGACACATATTTTGCTTAATTGTCCAGAGATTCAACCATATCTCAAGTAAGTGTTAAAAATATGTTATCAAATTACATACTAATAAGTGTTCATTAACTAACGAAATTACGAAATACTTGAATGTAAAATGATCAGGTTGTTTGTAAACACATGGGGTAATGAATCCATTTATACAGAATTTTCCAAATGGCTAACGAACTATGTAAGTGTGCAATCACTAAGTATTTAATAATATATTCATGTTATACTAAATTATATTACTTGAAATAACAATCACGTAGGGTTACGATGAATACTCAAGTGTCCAACATATGCAATTAGTGAAAGAAGTAGCACTTGGACCTGAATCTAAAGTACTGACAATGAATAAGTATTGTGTCAATGGTTTTAAGTTTCAAACTGAAGAAGTTTCTAGGAACAAAAAAAACAAATAATAGCGGTGTTTACATGCAAAGTGATGTTGATGGTATTGGCCAAACTATTGAAAATTATGGTGTCATTCATGAGATTCTTGAAGTGATGTATTCAGGTTGGCTTAAGAAGAATATTGTATTATTTCGGTGTGAGTGGTTTGACCCATCGTGTAGAGGGACAAAGGTGGACCATCAACATAATATAATTGAACTTAAGCACACCAGAAAAAACAGAAGTTATGATCCTTTTATTATTGCACAAAATGCTAAACAAGTGTATTACGCTCCATATGCATTGCGTAGAGACAAAGCTGATTGGTGGGTTGTTATAAAAAGTAAAATCGTAGGAAGAATTGAAATTGACAATGTCTTAGATGTGGCGTATTAAAATGATGTTGCAATTGTTCATCAACAAGTTGACATTGAATTGGAAACCACACTGCAACATCCTCAACACATATTAGAAGAAGTGTCTAATGATGAGATACTGAATGTTAAGGAAGAAATATCCTAGAATGAGGAAAATGAATCATTTGATGACGAAGAATGGGACGATAATGAAAATGAAACAACTGAGGAGGACGAATGGGAAAATGATGGAATTGAAACAATCGAGGAGGAATAGTAGTAGAATGAAAGCTAGTAAATGTAAGTTAATTTATTTTGCTAATTTTATTTAATTTATGATTTTTATAAATTATACATGTAAATTTGCATACAGATGTCATCAGGCGGTGACGGTGATAGACATCATAGGCATGTTGGAGTTAGCCAGACTAATAAGGCTAAAAAGAAGAAGTCAACTAGGAGACCAATAGATCTTGAGGATATTCCAGGATCTATTTCTTATGCGCCAGAGCGCATCAGTCATGATACTCATTTATTTGTTGTTCTGTTTGGTATGGGGGATCCTCGACAATATTATTCTAATTACCGTCAACTAGTTGGTGCTTCGTCTACTTCACAGTCATTGCCTCCACGGAGCTACGAGGATCTACCTTTACAGGCTATTCGTCGACCACGACCCTTATCGACAGGTAGGATATCGAATGGTACTCCATCTCCCACATGTACATCTCCGCAGTTATCTACCATGAGGATTTGTGATTCTAGTAGCGACCAGTCAGATGCTATGGGCGGTATGCCTCCATTGACTCAGCGTTTTGTGCATCCTAGTGTATCACCTTTATCTACGGCTCCACCTAGTGCTACACTAGATGTTGAGATGCCTGATTTAGCTTCTGGCCAGAAGGACAAACTTTGTACAGTCATGATTGAGCCGGATGGATCATCGTAAGCTTGTTTTGTTAACTATTTGTTAGTTTATTTTATTTATTTCTTATACTTTAATATATTATTCATGAACTAACATATTTATTATGTGTTTTGCAGGTGGCATCCTGCAAAAGATGCTGCCCAGGCTTTAAATGACTATGTTAGAAGACTTTATATACATGCTTATCACTCTTGGAGCAAGATTCCAAACAGTATATGCCAGGCGATGTTTAATGAATTTAAGGTATATATTTTTTAGTTATGTTTAATAATTTTAGTATACTTTTCTTTTCTTACTTTTGATCTAATTAAAGATATTCAAATTTTTTTCTAGACTATGTGTACTTGGGAGTCGAGGTACAATTTGGTCATTGGGACCACATTTGAGAGGAGGGCATCCGCGATACTGTCTAGCTGGCTAAAGAAAGTTTGGGATACTGAACAACGTCCGTGTTCGATGTTGCCTCATGTTTTTGATGATTTGTGTCTGTATTGGAACACATATAAGTTTAAGGAAATGTCTGATTAAACCAAAAAGGCTAGAGGCAATCTTAAGGGTGGCTTGTTGCACACCGTAGGTGCAAAGACCGTTGGAACAATTACAAGTGATGGTGAGTTCTAATTCAAACTTTTAAATAAATAATTAGTTGATTCATATATATTGTTATAAATTCCAGTTTTTATTTATAGGAAAAAGAATTGGGGCGCACTCCCATTGAACCGGAGGTTTTCAAGAAGATTCATGTGAAGAAAGAAAATGAGTCAGATCCGAATGTGTGGGTCGAGGAAAGGGCCGAACGAACTTTTGTATGTTATTTAATATGAATAACATATATTAATAGTGAATATATTATGATATGTATATATATTGATGTCAATTTTTATATTTAATATGCAGAATGAGTTTCATCAGTACATTGCTGAGAATCGAGATAGTTCGGTCCAAATAACACCTGAACTTTCCACCCAAATTTGGAAAGAAAAAGTGGTAGGGGGGACACACAAGGGTAGAGTCTATGGTCTAGGCTCTCGAAGCGATGTAAGACGACTCTGGTCAGGCTTAGAAAGTATTGGATCGTCTCGTCAAATCGAGGCACCTGACGATGTGAAGATTACTGCTATGTCGGCTCAAATAGCATAGCTTACATCAGCACTAGCAGAGTCAGTGCGGCGAAGAGTAGCTGAACAACAAAGCATGAGTGCCACAGTTCAGGAGATCAAAGAACAAGTGATGAACGTCGCTTGTCGACCTATTACATTTTCTCCTGCCGAGGACACCGACGACGACAGTGACGAGGATGATGATTTTGTAGATTTAACTCCCTAGTTGATTAGGTCTCTTTTATGAACTTTTTGAAACTAATTTTCAATAACTTTATAAGTTTTTGTATTATGATTTTGATATTTTTGAAGATTAATTTAAGTTTGATGTTTTATTTGTTGTGATGTTTAGATTATATTGTTTGATAGGGCTGATGAATATGAATTAATATGTATTTGCAAGTGGGCAGCAGAAACTTTCTACTGTAAAAAAATTGCAGAAAAACGCAACAGATAGGGTGGTTTTGTTTGTTGCTTTTTTGCATTATTTTTTCAAATAAACCCAGAAAATCGACGGACAATGTCCTTTAGTTCGTCACTATTCTAAGTATTTAAAAAAAAATATTCCAGAAAAGCGACCGACAGTGTCCTTTAGTTCGTCGCTTTTCTGGGATTTTTAAAATATTAATTTCCAGAAAAGTGACCGACAAAGTCCTTTAGTCCGTCTCTTTTCTGGGACTTTTAAAATATTAATTTCCAGAAAAGCGATCGACAGTGTCATTTAGTCCGTTGTTTTTCTGGGATTTTAAAAATATTAATTTTCAGAAAAGCGATGGATTGTGTCGCTTATTGGAAGTAAAAAACAAATGAAAATATAAAAGAAGCAACGTACTCCGTCGCTTTTGTTAAAAAAAATAATCAAAAAGCGATGCAATCCGTCTTTTTTTGGCAGTTTTTTAGTAGTGATTTTTTCATTTGAAAATTCATTAGTTTCACATTTGGTAGCTTTGATGACATACTTTTATAGTTCAAAAACTGACATGACACTATAAATCAGATAAGTATTTTGATATGTATAAATCAAAATCTTGGTTAAAAAATGAATAAACAAATACCATCCTATAAAATGGACAAACAAAGTAGGAAAATAATATTCTTTCTTAAATTATAAATCAACCAATATAGTCATATAAAGCGCAACTTAAGTCCAATAAAGTCTCCCATATTGCTTTCAACATGAATTATTCAGCAAAGTTCATGCTCACTCGTACACATATCTTGTCTCAATTTTTCAAAGTTGAATAAGGCCAAATGACTTGAACCTTTTCTTTTCACCCCTTCAAAGGTGTTGAATGTTGTATTTTTTTTGTTCATTTTCTCTTTTTAAAGAAACCTTAATTGAGGAATTGGAATGAATAAGAAGTTGTGTTAATGATTTTAAATCATTTATAGTAGATTTTGATGGAATTGAACACATGAGTTAGTTTATTAGAGGTATTGAGTGGAACTTTCTTCCCGAAATTAAGGGCTAGATAAGTATATACATACTAAATATTTTATTTCGTCCCTTATATTTTCACAAATAAATTACTTGTAGAAGAAAGTTGTGTGTATACATTTGTAAATCACTTTAAATAACAGAAAATGACCGACCTTATGATGTGTTACGATTACTTGTTTATGTCAAATTGCATGTATGGCTAAGACTTAGTTCAAATTAAGTTGATCACATCCAAAAGAGGCAGCCAACCCCCTAACTATGTGTGCCGCAATAACTATGTTTAGCTATCTCATACTTGTATCACTACTACAAAAGGACCCTTTAGCGGCAATAAAATATGGCTTTAGCGGCAATAACATTGGCCGCGATACTCTATACCGGCCAATGAACTTTAGCCGGCAATGTTGGGGTCGGCAAAGGCTTTTGCTGCCATTGTGGGAAATGCTGGTAAAGGGTAGCATGAATTGCCGCTACAAACCATTAGATTTTACGGCAATTAATTGTGGCAATTATGTTGGTTGCTAAAGCTAATTCATACTGCCTAACTATTGTCTTTTAGCGTCCATTGATTTAGTCGATAAATCTAAATAAATAGCCGCTATAAGGTAGTACGTTTAATGTCAATTGTTTGCGGCAATTGTCTTGGCTGCTAAAGGTAATTCATTTGGCCAACTATGGTCTCTTAGCGTCTATTTATTTAGTCGATAAATCTAAATAAATAGCCGCTAAAAGTTAGTAGTTTTAATGGCGATTGTTTGCGGCAATTATGTTGGCTACTAAAGGTAATTTATATTGGCTATTCCTGGTCATTTAGTGTCCATTGTTTTAGTCGATAAATCGAAATAAATAGTTGCTAAAAGGTAGTAGTTTTAACGGCAATTTTACTATGGTGACTAATGGCTACAATATCCCTTCTAAAAATGTCTTAGTTTGCCCCTTTAATGTCTATTTTATGGCTAATAATTTCTATTGAATTGCCGCTAAATATCATAACGTTTAACGGCAATTGTTTAGCCGCCATTAATAATATCTACTACATTATCGATAAAATGTATATATAAAAATCCAACAAACATGTTAGCAAAAGAGAGCCTCATAGTAACAACAATATTCGCTAATAATGAAAACATATATATTACTATTAATTCATAAAATAGAATATATCGCTTTAAATCTAGACAAACAAAAAGAAGTATTGATCCATAATACGATAGTCACAACTTTTAAAAATGAACTTATATTGTTCAAACTATTGAATAATGTCTTCAAAAAGTTTTGTTACTCTTCTTCGAATAATGTCTTTGAAATCACCCACATATGAAATTTACGAACTTCAGATTGTACAACCTGAAATAAAAATGAAATGTGTTAATAGATGAAATCCGAAGTATAAAAATATTGCAAGTAGTGTGACTAATCTGAAAAATTACAGGTAAAAACCATCCATTTTCATTTTTGTGCCATCAAATCAAAGAGATGAAAAAATCGAAGAAGTGAATTAATTTTTAGAGGATGAAACACCTCTAAATTTGGCTACCCCTAAAATCACTACTAAGAAAGGTCTACTCTTTGTGATATTCAAAAGACGGTAAAAAAATCAAGTACCGGCAGATCGAGTGCTAATGGAGGTGGAGTTGACATTCTTTTCTAGTTTGTCATTGCCTAGGAGGAAAGGCTGTCGTGTGAAGAGGTCCTGACTTCAAAAGAGAAGATTAAAGTATTGAAATATGGAAACTATGCTGGTCCCTTCGCATTTCAAATGCATTATGCTGCAGGATTTAGGCCGAAAATGAACTACCTTAAGGAAGTTCAGAAATGGCCGAAGAAGGAGTTCCTTCTCCATACTAGAATGCTTAAAGATTTGAAAGCTCAAAGGCGAGTAGTTGCAATGCTTCACGAGCTCATTAGTTTGACTATGGAAAAGAGGTTGACAGCTGCTTAAATAGATGCATTTCATTCCGAGTTACAGTTACTAGCTAGACTTTTTCTTTGCTTAATCAAACAACACAATACATTCTACATCGCTAATAAAGGTGTCTGGAGTACCATGATACCTATGGGTCTTGATTAGTATTGTGTTAATCAATAATACCACTGGACAAGATTATTTGCAGTGGTGTAGCTTTGGAACTTGGGTGCAAATTTTACAGTGGCCTAGAGGCAGGCTGAAAGGAATAGAGATGGTGTGAACTTGAATGTCTTGAGATCTATCCTGGAGGTAAACTTTTTTTTTTTTTTGAATTTTTCGTAAAAGCTGTTTTTAGCTTGCTTGTATGTGTATGTCACAACATTTGTGGTCCTTCAGCGTCCAAGTAGCAGCAGATCATGAGTAAAAAATCAAGTAGCAGACTACTAAAGGGATAGGAAAACAAAAGAGTACTGAAGCTCTACCTCACACCCAAGAGGAAGAAAACACAGAACATGAAGAACCAAGTAGCAGCAGATCGAGTGCCGATGGAGGAAATATTGCAACTTCAAGTCAACACAACAAAGGACTTCACAAACAAACTCAAGTCTAGACAGCTATTAATAAGAACCCTTCCCATAACAATTTTATTGACCTAATGTCACAGGATCAGCACATTGAACAACCAAAATAGGATGAGCAGGACAAAGAAAAAACTCAGGCAGAGGAGAGGCAAATAGTACCAGAGAGTACCTGGTACTGAAACCTCTCTTCAGAAGATAGCCAAGACTACGAGTGAACTGTGAAGAAACATAAATGTACAGCTTGTGCATTCAAAATTGAAACCAAACAAGCATCAAATAAAGTCGAGAAACCGAGAAAAGCTCATATCATTCTTTGTTCCAAGACAAACCGAGAAAAGCTGCCTCAGAAGTTGGATAAAAGAGATCTCTAACACTTGACCACTCATCATACAAACATTGGAAATATACAAACCTGGCTATTATGTCCAAGTGTCACATGTTCTAAGAGAAGGGAACTAGTTTGCTTATTTTTTTAACTGATATTTTTTTAACTGATAGAGGTTTTGATTGTGCAGGTACTATTCAATACAATAACTCTCAGGAACTCCCATCTAAAGCTAAAAAGATCCAGACCACTAACAAACAACAAATTCCAAGCATTCGATTACAGACGATAAGACAAATGAAACCAGAAAGATAGTCTACACTTGTAGAAGAACTACTACTACTACTACTGCAAATTGCGAGTTCAGTTGACGGACAGATCTATTAAAAACAAATACAAGAAACACTAGTAATGAAAACTCAAAGAGTAACGTCAAATGATAAAGATGAGTAGTACCATGAGGTAGAGTAATTTCAGCATTACTAGATATCCTTGATGATTGTGGTACTCCTTCTTGACCGCTATTATGGTTGGGAACCTGTAAGTATTAAGACATTAGTTAACAATCCTTTTATAAATTAACATTTCATTAAAAATTTCTAAGACTTGTAACATTTAGTTACCTGTTCATTTGAGGTGTCATTGATATCTTGAGGAAAAGATTCATTAGGAGCATACTTTTGCATGAATTGTCTCATTCGGAGTAATTCTGATTGTAGCTTCTCATGATTTTGCTTCATCAGATCCATTTCTTCATTTTGTTTTTCCTTTAACTCAGTTATTTCTTGTTCTAACCTTTGTACAGCCTCATTAGATGAATCTTCTACAACAATATTTTCTACTAAGATTTACTACCCCACGTAATGAAGGAGTTGGACCAAGTCCTAAACCACGAACATACCCACTTTTCTCATTTCCCAACACTTGAGAATACACATCACCTTCCCAAGCAACATTGTGAAGAGGTTGGTCGGTAGATCTTTCATTATTGGTCATCCTTTCATTTATCATGTCCTGTTTATAAAGTACACAATAAATCCAAATTGAAATTGGCTTATTCACTTGTAATGTTTATTTTTAATTGTTTCATGATTTAAAAAATAACATTAAGAAGAAATCTTACGATTGCCTTGGCAGAATCATCATCCAGTGGTCTACCATCCACACGTTTTTTATGAGTTAATAAGAAAATTTCTGCTCGTGTAGGCTCTATTCCATTTTCAGCCTAAGCAATAGAATTGATGTTAGATATGCGTGACTAAAAATGTTAAAAATTCGTTTCACAGATTTACCTGTTCATGCATCAATGTAGCAATACTTTTGGATCCTCCTGTGTGAGGCATCTTTTGATTGGCCCTATTGTTTCTATTTGCTTGGGTACGCCTCTGTTGTTGAAATATTTAAATAATATCTTACAAATTATTAAAAAAATGTAGAATAACTAAAATCAACACATAGTTAAATAAGAAAGTAGGTGTGTTGTCAAGATTTTTTATACCTTTGCTTTATCAGAAAGCCAATAAGAGACTAGACCACTCCATTGATCTCTCGGTATGCGATTTGGTCTATTTTTCAGCAAAGAGTCTTTAGTCTTATATTTTGACATATACTCACCTTTAATTTCACACTTGTAGTCTTTCCATTTCTTTCCTAGTGACTTTAAGACAAACGCTTCTCCACGTTTTGGAAAAGAGAACTTCTTCGCAAAATAAAAGTCAATATATAAAAGATAATATCATGTACAAATTGAGTTTGTTCTCATAGTAATATTACTAACTCATACCCTTACAAAATCCACCAATTTCTTCTTTTGCTCGTTGTCAAAGTTTCTCCAATCATCTACATTTAGAGGTGTTAATTCTGGAGTTCTTGCAACAATTCCTAGAAAGCTAGCAAGCTTTCGCCCCTCTTTCCCAATAGATTGGTTACGACTATTAAACGGCACATCAATTGTCTTTCCAGGAGAAAGTTTCCAAACATCTTTTAGTAAAGTAGGACCACGAGGCTTTCTTGTCGCTAAGTTACCTAGAATGAAAATAATATTTGAAAGTCATCAAATGGAAAAACACATATGGTTAAACACCTGAAAGATGCTCTATAATAATAAACTCAGGGCATTTAGCACTGTTCTAATACTAGCACTTAAAAAGCTAATGTTCTCTTCATATTAACCTTCACTTAGGAGATCAATCACAATTGAAAATGGCAGAGTCCTTTATTTTCAGATTAGTTCATGTTGTAACTGATGAGTTTATTTTGATGGATTATAAGGTGAGTTAATTTGATACCAGTTTTCCCACTCTCTATGTAATATGTAGTTGTGTGTGTGATCGTGAATACTCCCTCTAGTTGCGTGTGTGATCATGAATACTCTAGGTGTTGTGCAACATGTTCATGTGTGATCGTGAATACTCCCTCTATTTGTGCACTTTATATGTGGGACTTGCTGGCCATCTTGGAGTCCTACAGTTTCTTTGTTGTATCTCGTAGAAAACTCGTTATTCTTTGGACTCTGTTATGGTGCTTTGGTAATCTATTACTTCTTCTATTTCAATCTAAGTGTTTTACTTTCGTTTTTGAAATTGAGGAAATGTTTTTGCTACAGTTAGTGTTAAAAATCTTATGAAAAATATTTGATATTTTCCTAACAGTTAGGAATAGGAAGTGCATTAGAAACACTTTGTGGACAAGCATATAGAGCTAAACAAGTAGACATGTTAGGTGTTTATTTGCAAAGATCCTTGATTATACTCAACACAGCAGCATTAGTCTTAATGTTTCTCTACTACTTATTGGCCAGCCTATGGACATAGCAAAATGGGATTATACTAAAAGCCAATGTTCACTACCCTGCATACTAGCCTGCACACTTTCCTCTCGTAATTTTTATCTGAGGATCAACCAGAGCATGTATAGCTAGCCAACAAGAAGTTAGTGGACAGCTAACTAGATGTGATCAAAACAAGAAAAAAGGACTTACATGTGTTGAGAAGCATGTGCATTAACACAATCCATTCACAGAAAATAATTCCAGAAACACTAAAAACCAACACAGGATGAATGATATATTTTGTTAATGCAGCAATGTAAAAAAGAACTGACACTTGAATCAAGCTATAACACAATAGTAGAAGGCTGGCTGTTCTCCAAAACTGAGCAGGTAATAAAACTTTTCATATGTACCCCCTGTTTTCACTCATAAATTGTGCAGTGGTCAATAACAATGTGAAATGATAGTCATTTTTTCAAATTAGTTCATGTTGTAACTTATCCCGCCATTTTCGTTCCAATTGTATAAGAGAAGAGATTTCTTTGCCATCCCATGACACTTCGAGTCTAGTGGCCGATAAGCTATTTTGTAGTTACTACTATTTTTCATCTTCTGTTTTTTAGATACAATTTGGATTTGAGTATAAATATGGATGATATAGTTATATTGATTAGCCTTCCCTTCTATGTCTTTCCTCTCGTTATTTTTATCAGAGGATCATCAAGAACTTGTACAGCTAGCCAACAAGAAGGTAGCGGACAACTAACTAGATGTGATCAAAACAAGAAAAAAGGGACTTCCAGGTGTTGAGCAGCATGTGCAGGCTTTGCTGCATTAACACAATCACTTTAAAAGCTAATGTTCTCTACATACTAGCCTTCATTTAAGGTAGTCAATCACAATGTGAAATGACAATACTTTTTTTCAAATTAGTTCATGTTGTCACTTAGCATAAATGAACTCCCCTGTTTACTCTCCAGATTTTCTTTTGTCTCAGTTCTTTTTTAATACCTCTCTGTTTTGACTCAAGAAAGATAACATCCCAGAAGGGCAGAGCAATAATACAACCACACACACCTAGAAACTAAGATCTTAAAACAATACAGAGTAAAAATAGTATTACCTGATTCATCATTAGGTTGAACTGCAGTGCCACCAACAGAACTATTCAACTCATTAGATTCACCATCATGTGCTTGGTCTACAGAGTTGTTCTGATTATCTACCAATTGCTCAAGATAAGGTTGGGCTGCGAGTTATCTTGATCATCACTTAGCTGCTCAATATAATGTCGCAAAGCTTCATCATGTTGCTCAATAACTAAGGTGTTGTGACTTCTAGTTTGCATTGCTCCTTCTCTTAAGTGAAGCCACTATCTAGCAGCATTAGGTTCAGATTAACTCAAACATATATTACATCACATGAAAAATAGGAGGAAGCTTCATCTCATCAAGCTATGAAAAACACATAAATAGTGAAATGTGCACCCGAAAAAAGCTTAGCGACAAAAATAATCCTAATTATAAGAGAAGCTGGTGTACCAAAAAATCAGTTATCTAGTGATAAGAACACCTTATCATATCACAATCGAAGAGATACAATCAACAAAATATAAACTTGCAAAAACTTTATTCAAATGGAAAGCAACAAAGATATTTCATTTAAATTAAACAAATCCATAGAAGTTCTTCAATAAACTTGCAAAAATATTATTTTATAAGTACCACATATCTTATTAAGAATCACATTCATTCTCAATGTCATTTCCTCCCTCAACATTAGCTTCACCATCATTCGTAGAAGCTAGAGAATGTATGTCCGTTTCAATTACTATCCCATCGACACCACTTCGAACCCAATCATCACACTCATTCTCAGGAACACAAGCAGTTTCTAAGAGAGACAAGTCTGTGAGATCACTTTGCATTGATGACTCAAATTGCACACTATTTTCATCTCCCATATAAAAAATGTCTCGAGGTTTAATTAATCGGGGGACAAACCATTCATGATCTACAGGATCTTGAACAAATATTACTTGTTGAGCTTGTTCTGCAAAAATAAAAGGCTCATGACGTTCTCGATTGCCAGTGTTTGCCAGGCGTAAGAAATTCACAAGTGTGAAACCCAATTCATCATCCTTAACTCCTCTACCTTTGGTTACATCAACCCAATCACACTTAAATAAGACAACCTTAAATTCTTCATAATAGTTTAACTCCACAATATCGTTCAATCTACCATAATATGTGATATTTGCTGACTTTAGAGCATTGTCACTTGTACTTGCATAACTTTCGGTCTTTGAAACAACCATAACACCACTATTTTGTGTCTCCTTGAACTCTTCACTTTGTTTAGTTCGGAATCGATACCCATTATTTACATTGAATGCATTGAATCTTCTTGCAATAAAAGACGGCCCTTGTGCGAGGACTCTAACATCCTTTATGATATTAGATGTAGCCTCTAACTCATTTACCTAACAAAATTGAAAGATACAATTATAAATACAATATAAGTACAAGGACACGAATTTAGCTTCACCAATGACTTAGACGTTCTACTTACTTTTTCCTTGAACCACTCTGGAAATGTATCAAAATGCAGACAGTCAAGTTGATGTTGATTCAAACGACGCTTACGATGTGATCTCTTGATTTCAGCAATATGTTCACTATTAACATAACTCATATCTATCAATTTTGTTATCAAATAACACTTTTATATAGATAGATGGATAGATAGATAGATAGATATAAAACTTACTTTTTATAATTCTCAACCACCTCTGACTCACAATTGAATAACACATGTCTATGTGCTTGTAACCACGTTTTCTCATCCAACTTAAATACATCTATTCCACCATCTGACTCCCCAACAGTAGGAAAAAGACATTCTTCTTTATTAGTATCATGCTCAATTTGATCATCAAATGTTTTAGAACAATAAGACCTTGAATCTCCACCCTCCAAATATCGTGAACAAAATGTCAAACACTCATTTGCTATGTATGCTTCTGCTATTGAACCTTCTGGGCATGCACGATTACGGCCATATGATTTTAAAGTACCCAAGTACCTATAGAATTAGGTAATATTATTATTTTGATATTATAAGATTTACGAACTAAAGAAATACAGTGAAGACTCAATGATATTCTTTGTACCTCTCAATTGGATACATCCAACGATAATGTACTGGCCCCGCAAGTCTAGCCTCTGTTGCTAAGTGAGTTACCAAGTGTACCATAATAGTAAAGAATCCAGGGGGGAAGAGCTTCTCCATAGTTGACAATATTTCTGGAACTCTTTCTTCAAGTACCTTTAACTCATCTAGTTTTAACACTTTGCTACATAAAACACGAAAGAATGTGCATAGTTCAATTAAAACAGAACTGATTCTTTTATCCGTTGATCTGCGTAAGGCAATAGGAAGAAGCTCTTGCATTATAACATGACAATCATGAGTTTTTAGTCCAGATAGCTTTCGTTTGCGAATCCAACGTGCGATATTAGATGAATAGCCATGTGGAAACTTGGCATTTTTCAAAACTTCATAAAACAACTCTTTCTCCTTCGAAGACATTGTGAAATAAATAGGAGGAAGATATGTCCTCCGACTAGCTCGATATTGAGGCCATAAGCGTGGTCTTATTTTCATATCTTTCAAATCCAATCGAGCAGGTAAGTTGTCTTTAGATTTTTTATCAATGCCCAATAGTGTATAAATTATGTTGTCACACACATTTTTTTCTATATGCATCACATCAAGATTATGGCGCACCAAGTTATACTCCCAGTAAGGAAGATAAAAAAAAATGCTTCTCTTTTTCCATGTGTGATTCCTCACCCCACTTACCCCTTCACTTGACTTGCCAAGAGTAAACTTTATATCTTTCATTTGATTCAACACTTGTGAACCAGATATTGTACAGGGTGCAAGTCTTGTTTCTTTAGTTCCATCAAATGATTTAGCATCATTTCGATATTTGTGGTCCGACCTCAAGAAACGTCGATGACCCATGAAACAAAACTTCTTACCATATGTGAGTCTTCTATAATGAGTATTTATGTTGCAAGAAGGACATGCAAACTGACCAGAAGTGCTCCAGCCAGAAAGAGTACCATATGCTGGAAAATCATTTATAGTCCACATGAGAGCTGCTCGCATCTGAAACATCTCCTTAGTAGAGGTATCATATGTTTCTATCCCAACATCCCATAATTCATTTAACTCTTCTATTAAAGGCTGCAAAAAGACATCAATATTATTTCCGGGAGCTTTTGGTCCAGGTATCAGCAAAGACAGAATGAAGAACTCTTGCTTCATGCACATCCATGGTGGAAGATTATATGGCATTAAAATCACTGGCCATGTACTATGAACCGTTCGCATTGTGCCAAATGGATTAAACCCATCAGAAGCTAATCCTAGACGTACATTGCGAGAATCTTTGGCAAATTCGGATACTTACTATCAAAACTTTTCCAAGCTTCAGAATCTGCAGGATGTCGAAGTACTCCATCTTTGTTGCGCTCTTCATGATGCCATCTCATTACTTTAGAAACTTCTGAAGACATAAATAATCTTTGCAACCTTGGTTTTAAAGGAAAATACCTTAGGACCTTGGCTGGAATTTTTTTATCATTATTTTTCCATCTAGAAGCCCCACAAACTTTACATTCATTAACATCCTTATGGGCAAATTCTTTCCTAAAAAGCATACAATCATTAGGACAAGCATGAATGTTTTCATACTTTAAGCCCAAACCTTCAATTATCTTTTTGGTCTCATAGAAAGAAGAAGGCAATTCATATCCTTCGAGGTAGTGCGTCCTTGAAGTAGTCCAAGCAATGAATTAAAGGATTCATTTGACCATTTGAACATGCATTTTGTACGATAGATATGCAACCCAGGATATAATTCTTCATTTGCCTCCTTCATGAGTCGTTCAAACTTATCCATCTCCGGATGAGGTTGCTTTTCAGATGGATGATCAGCATTTTCTTGTATATTTTGCTCCATCTCACCTCTTTCATTGATGTCACTATCTATGAACTCCGTACAACCTCCAAAGGCATCATGTATCATTCCTCTCATATCATCACCTCTTACAGTTGCCTGCTTCTGATTATTTACTTTAATATTGTCTAATCGCTCTAGAGTCTCTCCGTGACAAAACCAGTTATCATATGATGGCATAATACCATTAACAACAAGATGATCATAAGTTGTTGCTCGATTTACTTGATGGATAAGTACACATTCGATACAAGGACATGGAATTTTCTCTCCTACTTGTTTTTTAGAAAATGCATGATTTAAAAAATCTTCTACTCCATCCAAGTATTCTTTACTAAGTCTATCAAAAGACATCCATCTTTTATTTCTAGAATTGTTCATGGCGTTCAAGAAATGATTTTATTTTCTGCAATTATTGTAGGAGCTGAAAATACATTAGTAAAAAAAGATAAAACTAACTAAAAATATATTTCAGATAAAATATCCATCCTATTAGTACATAAGGTGCAATACAGGAGATGGTAATCAACATGTTCGGTATCTTTCAATAAAGTCCTAAAGGGAATCAATGCCTTCAATTGTAATGAGATCAATCATTGTTACAACTCTTGTTTGATCTTTAGTTAATCTAACTAGGAAACAAATAACTTCTAAAAGTATAGAAATTAATGGTGGTACAAGTAAAACATTAAACAACCAATTTTTAAAGATGCTCGCATGGATGTTTCACATTTAAATAAACTGATTTATATTTCATGTTTTTCTCCAACAAAATAAACAAATTATACAACCACACACCTAGTAAAAATTAAAAAAAAGACCACAAGAAAGTTTATGATTGTCTTTTAATCTAAGATGGTTAAAATGATTTGTAGCATCCAGTGAAAAGGAATTTCGAGTTCAACAACTTGTCCAGCAGCTTGTCCAATTGCTGGACAGATTTTGCAAAGAGCAGATGTGTGAAATAGTAAAGATTAAACCATCAGTTGTTAAGGTCTTTTGTTAATCCAGATTGATATATTCCTAATATGCATAAACTCCTAAGTGTATGTAGGCCAATATAATTTAATGTGCACTGATTCCTAAGTGTATGCAAAACCTATTTTGTTGTCGAAATTTTCAATAATTCTTAGGTATAGAAGCTGATGAGTATTAAATGTAGTGAGAATAGTAATTAGAGCTCTATAGTTGTATGTTTCATGTTTAAATTAATTGATAATATGAGAAGGTGAAAATGATTTGTTGCACGTTCTGAAAAGTAATTGCGAGTTCAACAAACTCTCCAAAGAACTTTGTCTAAGCAACTTGTCCAAGGCAATTGCAAGTGGAGTGGGAAGAGAAACTTGTTGAAGCCAAAGAAAAATTGAAGAAGAGAAATAGGAACTATGCATGCCAAACAGTAATGATGTTGTTTATGATACGCTGTCATGAAGTTTCTACGATTACTAGAGAATAGGAACTATGCATGCCAGACAGCAAACACAACCAGCAACATTCAGCTAACAGTTCAGTAAACTTATAAGCAAGAGGGACGTTAAATCATGCCTTTAGCAGTTCGCTCAGATTTCAGAATTCACTCTACCTAGAAGTAAAGAGATTCTCCTGTAGATCACTTCCTCTAACAGAATGTGAGGGGATTACACAGACTCCAATTATCAAAGCCATCTGCACTGAGAAGCGAGATGAGAAAACTTGCCGACGTAAAGATTGAAGGACTTTACTTGTTCACACAGACGTTAACATGATTTAACTGAATTACTTTCTCGGGCTGAATCTTACAAGATGACACTGATCCCATTCTTCTTCTTCTCAAGGTAAAACACAAAGAATATATCCACCATAAAGTGATGTCACTACTACTTCAAGGCTTAGTAAGATAGTAATGTTGAAACTATATGTCGTTACAACTCTTGCTCAAGCTTTAGTCAATATAAATGGGCTGCAACTAATTTCTAAAAACAGAGGGGCTACAGGTGTTGTTTTAATGTTCTTCAAGTACAAAAGTCACTTAGGAATTCAGAGGAAACAATCTTAAATGTCAAACATGAAGGCCAAATAAAAACCAAACATAATCAAAGCATCTACAAATTTGATAATTCACATAAAAACATCTGAAATCGTCAAAGTCTAAGGTAGTGATAGTAAATCATTACCTACAGCTATATCGTGTTTATAGTTGAGAGACATCTTTAAAATTTAATTGCTAAATAGTGATTTGTGACAATTCAAGATATATTTCGGCATTACAATGGATCATTAACCTAAAGATACATAATAAAACGAACTAATTGAGCAGTTCACATCTACATAAAATAAGATTCATATGACTGATGTTTTCAATACTTTATAATCACGATTTCAAGTATTTAACATGAGTATAAATAAAGAGAGTTTATGGAGTCAAAACAGAGGGTCTATATAATCGCTAAACTTGAAAATTTAAAAGAACATATCTTTACTCATAATCAAAACGGCCAAAGATCACAAACAGAGGAAAACATACTTTTACGAATCAAATCACTTGGAAATCACAAGTAATGCCTAAAACTGATCAGTTTGTCAAGTATGTTTTCTATGTTTTCCTTGTTAATGCTTAAATATAGATTAATGAACATGATAGAAAAAAATTACACACTGAATTCTAGATGACGATCTACAGAGCAACAAAAATTATAGAAAATCATAGAAACAGAGGAGTTGAGTGGAGAAATCTACATACCTAAAATTTTTCGAAAAGCTCGTTGTTCTTTGGACTTTGCTATGTTGCTGAACGTCGTTTTTGTGAGAGAGATATATGTCATCTGTGCGTCCTAATATCACGATTTAGGCTGCTGAATCCTTATTTGCCTGGAGATGTTTTTAGTAATCTTTTCCTTATTTGTGTAGGAGAGCTTTTTAGGTTATTAATGTTTACCTTAAAAGTGTAGGAAAGCTTTTTTTCTCTAGGATTTGGAGAAAAACGGGAGGGGAAAAGTTTTACAAAAAGGCGGGAGTATTGTTTTTAGAAAAAAAAAAAACTCTTTTGCGGCTATTCTTTAAATTTGCTACTAAAAATATATTTATTGCTGGCCATTATACATTAGTCGCTAATAGTTTACCCTACGTAAATACATCAGCGGCAATTACCTGATTGCCGCAAAAAAATTGCCGCTAAAATTCATTTTTGTAGTAGTGTATGTGCTAATATTTGAGGTGAGAGAGAGACCGATACTTCCTCAAGTGTTTATCAAATCCTCACAAGTCACATGCGCAGGGCCATTATGTGTAGATCATTATTTTAATGTCACGACCGTAATCCTTTGTGAGTGGCACCCACATTAATTCTTCGGTGGGAGAACCAACTATCAACCCAAGCTTAATCAACAATCACTTAAGAATTAAGTCATGATCTAAATACTAAGGAACAGTCTTAAAAATAATCAAAAGAGAGAGTTTCCATAAAATCATCATCCAACAATGATAACCAATGTGGAAATAAGAACTCCCTAGAACATGAAAGTCATAGTACCAAAACATCTAACAGTCTAGGATAGGGGATGCAACCCCAAACACATGATAGAAAACATAAGTATAGAATGTCTGAGTCTGAATAATGAACTAAAAAGATAAAGAGGAATCCATAGCATTCCAGAGAAAATGGCTCACCCTTGAAGTCATATTTCAGTGGTCTCATAGTTGAGGTTGTGAAGCAGCTGCCTGGAGATGTCCCTTACTCAACAAAGAGAGAGAAAGCTCAATATCAGCACACAACAATAGTGTACTAATAAGATTATCAGCTAGTTCTAATATATAAAATATGGACATGCAACCACAACTCAGTAAGAATATAAAATACAATTACCACAAAAAATAATATAGTTCGGAATATGTATACATAGAAACATTAATTATCACAATAGAAGAAGTCAGCTTGGTTCTCTCATGGAACCCACTCATATACACTTTTAATGCACCAACATGGTACCGAATCCCAAGTTAGTGTAACGACGTGGAACCAATCCTAAGTTAGTGTGTTGACGTGGTACATGATCTCAAATTAGTATACCGACATGGTATCTGTTCCAAATATTAGTGTACTGACATGGTACCCGATCCCAATCGTCAACACACAGTAAATCAACAAATCACATTAAATCACCTATGTACATTCATTATATGCGATTGACAACATCATACATACCACATTATGCCTTTTCAACTTCCCTAATAATGTGTGATGCATTCATTACTAAATATACAGTTAACAAGCACATATAACATAAACGGAAAAACAACAACCATCACCTACCTCAAATAAAGACCAGAAAAAATCTAAAGAATTGAAGCTTCCCCTTGTTTATGATTTTGGCTTGTTCTTTGTTTAATCAATAATAAAACAAAATAATCAAAAAAAAGATGGCCTAAAATAATCTAGGTTATCACTCAATCCTTACCCTAGGCCATTCCCATGACATTATACCCATCAAGGGTTCTTTCAACCATTACTTAAGATAAAAACCTTTCCCTCTAGATCAACAACCTAGATTCTAAATATTAAGAATCAAATTACAAGTTGAGGAAGTAATTAACTCACCTTTGTGAAGAATAAGATGGAAGAATTGAAGAAAATTGCCCTATATTGCCCTTCCCAGTTCCAAGAATAAAGTTACAGAAAATAAGAGGTTTTTGGGATTTTTCTGAACAAAACCCTGACTAACCCTACTATAGGGCCAACCCTATATAACAGCATTGCCATAGCAGCCCACCCACTACAGTGAGAAATATTTCATCCCTCTATAGCAGCGTGACATCCTCTATAATGGCTTGCACAGATACAAAACCTTATAATTCCTCACCTAAACACCCATCTCGCAACACACCTTAGAATCTCAATATTCCAAGATGACCTCTTCATGACAAATCAGATACCAAGAGTTTTACTTGACTAAATTTGATTTTGAAAGGCGTTAATGATTCCTTAATTTTTTTGTCCACTAGGAAATATAACCTAAGACTAGAAATATCACCCTACCCATTTTCGGATGGCCCTAGACCTCACCTTGTTCAGATTCCATCTAATGCTGGTCTAGCCTAAAAATTTCAACTCACTAATTTGAAAGTTTTCCTGCCCTATTTCTTCCATCATTGGCCTACTTATAATGACTAAGACAGATCGTTACAATAGATAGCAATTTCCATCATTCATTCCAGAGTGATCACAAAAGAAAAACGAATTTAACTAGGGAAAATGGTAGTTCTTGAATCCTCGAACTAGTGAGGGTACCTGTCTCGCATGCCTCTTTTGGTATCATAAGTAGCATCGTCAACCAGAAGATGTTTCCATTGGACCTTTACTAGTATAGTCTCCCTTGCCCTTAACTTCTGGACATCCTGATCAAGAATCGCAATGAGTGCCTCTTCATAGTGTAAGTCTTTGTCTAACAAAATTGAGTCCCATTTGATGATATAATCTCTATCCCCATGGTACTTCTTTACTATAGACACATGAAAACTGGGTGGACTCTATACAAGTTGGGTGGTAGTGCTAACCTGTAAGCCACTGACCCTATACTATCAAGGATCTTGAATGGACCAATATAACAAGGGCTAAGCGTACCCTTCTTACCGAACCTCATACCCCCTTCATTGGTGACACATTCAACGACACTTGCTCACCAACCTAAAAAGTCATGTCCCTTACCTTGCGGTCTTCATACTTCTTCTGCATACTCTAAGATGCCAACAACTTAGTTTGGATGCTTCTTACCCGCTCTTGAGCTTCCTTTACTAGATCAACCCCCAAGGGCTCTACAACACAAAACTCAAACCACCCTATTGGTGATCTGCATCCCCTTCCATAGAGCGCCTCAAATAGAGCCATATCTATGATGAAATGATAACTATTATTATAGGAAAACTCATATAAAGGCAAGAACTGGTACCAATTACCTCTAAAACTGATCACATATGCTCTCAACATGTCATCTAACACCTAGATAGTTAACTCTGACTAGCCATCCATTTGCGGGTGAAAAACATATTAAAGTGAGTGGAGTGCTTAAAGCTTTATGTAGCTTATCCTAGAATTTAGAAGTAAACTGAATACCTCTATCAAAGATGATAGAAAGGGGCTCCCTGTGCAGCCTCATTATCTCCTTAACATATATTTTAGCCAAATGGTGAGAGTTATAATCTGCCTTCAATGGAATAAAGTGGGCTGATTTAGTCAACCTGTCGATGATAACCCAGATAGAATCATACTTCCCTAAGGTCTCAAGGAGTCCCACTACAAAGTCCATGACTATTCTTCATCACTTCCACTCATGAATGAGCATTCTCTAAAGTAGACCAACATGCCTTTGATGTTCATACTTTAACTGTTGACAGTTCTGACACTTGGACACATTCTACTATATATTTCTTAATGTCTGCCCACAAATAAAGTCTCCTTAGATCCTAGTATATCTTGGTCACACCCGGATGAATCGAATAACAAGAACCATGAGACTCTACTAACACACTCTATATCAAGTCACCAACCCGAGAAACACAAATCCTTCTTTTAAATTTGAGTACACTGCCTACATCTTGGGTAGCATTTGTAGTCTCGTCTCTCCAGACATTATTTTATTCCTGAGTTTATTCAGTTCCTCATCCTCAAACTGTTTAGCTTTAATTTCCTCCTAGTATTTCCTTTTAGACATTGTATAAGACTTATATTTTCTATTGTTATAAAGGGGTCGTGTCCCTAAGATGTTCTATTCGTGTCTAAGATGGTACTTGAGACTTAGAAATTCTACTTGTTTACATTTGAAAGATTTTATGAGTATTATAGATTTGTTTTAGAAAGTGTTTTTATCCCTTATGATTTTTATTACCGAATGCAATGATTGATTGCTAAGGGCTAGTATTAGACCTCCAAGAGATTGAGTACACATGTTACGACTTGGGGGTGCTCTTGGGTCGTGACAGTTTAGCATTAGTTTTGGATCACTAGTGTTGCCATAGACCCATACGCCTTGTGACTTTGGTATGTCTCCAATATCGTTAGGACGGACTAGTTCTTTGTAGATCGGAATAGAAGACTCGGGTTTGATGGTATGAGCCTTAATCTAGGCGTTGCGCAGCTTGTTTACCACTATGTTTTCTCTCCCTATTTTGGGACTTTGACGTGTTATCGGAGGTTATGTACTTTCTTAAAATTGGAGTACTGTAGGCTCAAAACCTTTTGTGATATCTTGTGGAATGGACATTGATCTATGGTGGCTTGGAGCCTACATGAGGTTCTCTTGGGAGTTGATACGCCCCCAGGTCACTCTTACTAGCTGGGCGGCTTACGCCCCTGAGAGTGGACTATATGGCTGGGTGGCCTGGGTTGATTGTCACTTTTGATAGCTTGCCTGGGAGTTGACTGGTTCTTGGTTACATGTTTGTCTAGGCTGGGAGCCCGGATAATTTTATTGGAGTTAGATATCGGTTACTTCTCTTTCTTGTAAACTTAGTTATTCTGTGTACCTATCAGGCTTATGGGGGTTCGTTCAGAAATATTGTGTTAATGGTTGTCATGTGATACAATGAGATTCACAAGAGTTCGACCAAGAATTCAACATATGGGGAAGGTCATAGAGTTATTATTAAGCAGGTTAGAAATCCACTTGGAAGGTTGAGTCCAACATACAGAGCAAATATTCTCAACTATTTGATACTCCTTGTACTTTCTTTCTCTTTACATTCGAGGATGAACGTATGTTTTAGTGGTGGATGATGTAACGACCCTCTTAATTATTTTATGAATTTTACTCTTTTTATTTTATTTTAATCATTTTAGTAGCTTTTATAAATAATTTATGACTTGCAAGAATGAGTGATACAATTTTTGAATTAAATAGAGTTATTTTATTCTACTAAATAGTGGGGGGAAAATTAAATTTAAGCGTTTAATTGGGAAAAGAAAAAAGTGAGTAAAATGGGTCAAGCCCAAATAATAATAATAATAATAATAATAATAATAATAATAATAATAACAATTACGGACAGGACTCAGTTACAAAAATTACTCCGATTCAACGATCTATTGATTTTGCATCTAAATTTCCGAATATTATTACAGACAGGTTTCAGTTACAAAGATTTTTGGGAAGCTTAAACTATGTATCCCCATTCTATTATAATCTTTTTCATGATTTAGCCCCTTTATATGATAGACTAAAAAAGGATTATGAACAACCTTGGACTGAAAGTCACACTAGTTTTGTTAAAAATATTAAGGAACGTGTTAAATCTCTTCCTTGTTTAACTCTTGCTAATCCTGTATGGCAAAAGATTATTGAAACTGATGCTTCCAATATTGGTTATGGTGGAACATTAAAACAGCTTAATCCTAATGATAAAAGTGATTATTGAATTAGATTTCACTCAGGAAAATGGACTGAAGCCCAGAAAAAATATGCTATTGTGGCTCATGAAATGCTAACAATAGTCAAATGTGTTTTAAAATTTCAAGATGATTTATATAATCCAAAGTTTTTTTTATAAAAACTGATGCTCAATCTGTTAAATATATGCTTAACAAAGATTTTAAACATGATGCTTCAAAATTGATATTTGCTAGGTGGCAGGCCTAGTTAGCTCCTTTTGATTTCGAGATTCAATATAAAAAGGGAAATGATAACTCTTTTCCAGATTTTCTGTCTCGAGAATATTTAAATTAATAATGAGTTTTTATACAATTTTTATTGATGAAAAAACACTAATTACTATTTATAGGTAATTCCTCGTAATAAAGACTTGCAGGAATTTATAATATGTAAAATTATTAATGATATTATTAGAGAAGATTTATCTATATATGATTATGAAGAAGATGTTGATTTGCTTAATATTGATAGTGATAATTATTACAGTGACTATTATGACATATCCGAATAAAGCAAAGTGTTATGTTTGCAGGATGGACCCTCCTTGGATTACCAAGGGCAGAGGTAAAAGTAATAATACAAGGGGAAGATCATCTCCAGGATTGTCCTACGGATCCTCTTCTAACTCCCTAGTTATACAAATGGGAAGAAAGAGTTTGATAAACTTAAAAGTCTCTCAAAGTGAGTCTTCATCTTCAATACATCTAGAAGATATTCCAGAAAGCAGTCCATTATACGCACAATTGCACGCATATTTATCTCAAAAGCAAAGTCATACTTTTTCTTCAATGGCTAAAGAAGATAATGATGATATCAAATCTTATGAAAAGATACCTAAAAAAGAAATGATATTTCTTTTAGAAAACTCTGAAATTCAGAGAAAAGAAGAACCCTGGAAGATATTCCAACGATACCTAATCAATGGATTATATTTCCCGAGTGAGTCATACAAAACCCGATCTTATTATGAGACTATACTGATAAGCACTAGTAGTGTTGAATTTCAACATTTTTCAGGCTACAATACCAGTGAGAATGTTTATAACTTCTCTAAAACGATAATTAAGCAGATTATATCAATTGAAGATTAGGGTATTTCCACTATGAAAGAAAGGCAGATCAACTTAAACAAAATCTCTATGAGTTTCACCTACTGGGATTATATTCAGGCTTTTGATAAAGTCCTCTATTATAATAATGATAGACATAAACACACTTGGTTTATAAAAATATGTGCAAAGATATTTGCAGGCCCAATTCCTAATTTGTTTTTGAATCGGTGGTCATACCACAGCCCAACTGTCAAAATATTGCCTGATCTATTTCTTAAATTATATAAAGAATGGATTAAAGTCTCACCTGATCTAAATGAGTTATACCATACAGATCATATTTGTTATATGGAAAAAATAGACCATATATTTTTTTTATTGAATTCTCTATTCCTTGGATTCACAAATGGACCCCAGAAGTAGGATTCGCCGAAGAACAAATTCCTTGTTTATATAGAATATTTTATAATAATTTTTAGGACAAATTAATGAAAAACGATCCCATAATGAAAATATTATATGGACAAGAACAAGAAAGGTCAAAGAATATTCTATTACTCCTCAAAGGGAATAATTGCTGATAGCTCAGTCCGGCATATTGCCAGAAAAATATTCATTCAAGATGGAGATAAAGAAGAAATGATCAATAATTATTTGGAAGAAGTTAAGAGGAGTCTGCTCTAAAATATTACTCAATATGAAAAATCAGACACTTCTATGAGAAGTGAAACAAGTGATGATGTTGCAGATGATATTCAAGAGGCTCAGCCTATTGAGCTAGAAAAAACTACATCAAAAGAAACTTTGAAAAAACGAAAGATTTCCTCCGTAAATTAAAAGAAAAGGACAAATAATGAACCCGATATCAACATGGGTTATGCATGGGTTCATGGGGATTCATCTTAAAAACATGCAATTACTTCAATTCATGCATAAAGAGTCATAAAACAACCAATTATATCAACATTGAAAGGAACCCATGACATGAAAAAAAAAACCTAACTTCAATTGGAGATTTCTAACTTGTAAATTGGAGAATTTAGGAACCCTATGGAGGACAGGGCTCCATATATGAACACTATCATACCTTGGAGTTATAATCCAATGAGCAATTTGGTGAATTGGAGGCTAGATCTTGAAACCCTAACTTGACTTCTTCTTCTTCTTCTTATTCTTATTCTTCTAGAGAGAGAAATATTTGAGAAGAAGAGCTTGATCAACTTTTGGAAATTTAAGAGAATGAATTGAGTTTGGGTGATTTTGGGGTTAAAAACCCTTATATAGGGATTTGGGTAGAAGGCAAAACGACTTAGTATTGAGTTAACACAATTGGGAAAAGACCCAAACACCCTGACTTAAAACTGCTGGATAGGCATCAAGGTGGCCTAAATGGCCCGTCATGCTCACCACAGGCCGTCTAAGGGTTCGTGGAAGGGGACCTACTTAGGGAAAGTTCTGCCTTCTTGTCACGACCACCATAACGAGCCGTGGTCCCCTTCACGGCCCATAAAGGGCTCTGTGGACAGTCTCATGGTCCATTTTTGGGTTCTTGACAAGCCTGTTAGACCCCTTCCTAGCCTTTCTCAAATCTAAGGTGTTACAATATCTCCCCCTTGGGAACATTCATCCTCGAATGAAACTCGAACTAGCACGTGAAGAGAAGGAGAGAAACTAACAACCCAATCATTAATGCCACTTCATCAAAATGCACATAACTAAGGAGGAAGCTTAACTCCAAGCTAAAAACATGTTCAAAACATCATTTCATAAGGCCTGCATGCAAATCATACTCAAATGCACTTAAATATAAACTAATCAATTAAGCTAAATCATATCTTTTTTCAAAAATCAAGTTTTTCATGAACATGCATGCATGAGGAATCATGAGAATGACTGAAACACAAGAGTCCTAAAAAGTGAACCATGAGGGGTTAAGACCTCAAGCTAGACCCAAATATAGAAGGAAAAAGATAGGGAAACTAAGACATCACATCGCCTTCAAGCTTATACACACCAAATCATAACACGGAATTCTTCCATAATCAACATAGTTCTACTCACACACCAACCATAAAGCACACTATCTCCCCCTTGGGAGAAAGCCTCACTACCTTAAAATCCATCTCCCTCAACCCAAATATAACACAAAAGTCTTAACAACCACTGAACCATTGATACAAGTAAACACTTAAGAAGTTTCCACAAGGATTTAAATTACTAATCCAAACACAATCACCATACATGGAGTCTTTCCATAGCTAATGAAATACTCAATACCAAGCAAGGCATAACCACAAGCTTAAAGACCATAACTTACCAATTACCGCATTCGGGGAACCCTCATGATCTTGTTGAGTCTGAAGAGCATTGAACATATCTTATTTCTAACCACCACTAGAACCTGAGGAAGGGTAGGGTTGAGCCCGTCAACAATTATCTCTTTCATTTCTAGCAACCGAAAGACAATCCCTTATCTTATGATCCACCTTTCCACAACTAAAACATGCATTTGAATCGGCTAAACACTTACCCTTATGTCTTCTCCCACACTCCCGACACTTGGGCCACATTTTCTTACTAGAACTCGTACCTTGAGAATGATTACCTCCACCGGACATTGAATGTGAAGAATTATCATCACCTTTCTTAACCTCTTTGAACACTAGTTTTCTCCTTAAGCATTTCCTCTTCTATTTTTTGTGAATGAATAATCAAATAGGAGACATCTATCTCCTTAACAAGCATGGCGGTTAGGCATTCTTTGACCACCAAGTCGGAAGCACCTGACACAAACTTACTCATCCTTGCCTTTGGATCAGCAACCATAGTCGGAACATATTTAGACAATTGTGTAAATTTCAAAGCGTACTCCTTCACTCATATCCCCTTGATAAAGGGTAATAACCTCAAGTGGCTTTACCTACCTCATCTCAAGGGGAAAGAACCTATCAAGAAAAGAAACCTTAAATTTCTCTCAATCAAGAGGACCCTCATGTATCGCCTTATCTTTCTTCCATTGGTTGAACCAAACTTGAGAAACACCCTTAAGTTGATAAGTGATCAATTCCACCATTTCCATAGGCATCACTCACATGATCATCAACAGCTTATACACCTCATCAATGAACTCTTGAGGATTTTCCTCGACTTTAGACCCATGAAATTCTGGAGGATTCATCTTAATAAAGTCCCTCACTCTAGTAGTCGTCGTACCCACATTTGGGTTCATAGGGGACACAACCTCCGTATTTTCTTGAGCCGTCATAGCTTTGGCCAATGCATGAAATGTGGCTCGAAACTCATCACTAGTCACTTGCTCAGTCAAAGGGTCAACCAAAACTTGGGGAACCTCTTGTCTCACATTTTCACAAACATTCCTATTCCTTCCCACATGATATCTTTGTGGAGGCATATTTTTTAAAGCATAAAAAGGGGTTAGGAAAGGAGGGCCTTTATATAGTTAAACTCTATGGCACGACTTTAGAGTAATGAAATAAATGGAGTTTCCTAAACATATTATAGGCTCTCATTCATAAATGTGGCGCACTTCACACTTATGAAAAAGACTCTACTCAACATGGCTTATAAGACATCTTAGGACATTTCTAAACATTGTGCTTTGATACCAAGTTTTTCATGACCCAAGGGACACCCTATGCTTAACATGGTGCATAGGACCTCAAGAGGCCCTATACAAGCCCCTTAGCTTGCATTAAACAAGATAATAAAAATTCAAGAGAATTTAAAAGGCAATTCATATAAAAAAAAATTATGAAATGAAGTGAAAGTCTACATAGTCTCAAAAGTCATATATTACATCAACAGTGATCAGGATTTAACCCGTACATCACATACAATCTCCAAAATAATTAAAGACTATACTAAAAAAAGGCTCGGTCCTGGGAACATGAGGACTCACCACTTCAATTTCTACTAAGTGATCCCTAGCCACGAAGATGCAAATAGGAGCGTCGGACCCTACATTAGTGAAACAATGTACAAGAGTTTGCGTTAGTACAAAAATGTACCAAGTATGATAGCAATGCATAAGATTTATGAAATAATACTAAAAGGACATTTTCATGATATGCAACGACAGAGTCAAAACATAAGATAAGAGGGTTAGAAACCATAAATCCCAATCATAGTCAATGCAAGTAAAATCATCTTTGAACATATGTGAAATACTTCTTTGAGTAACCTTAGTTCATTGTTGTTGTGGGAAGTAGCCTGAACCGACATAGAGACTATGTGAGCTACAACATGGAATCTGGAGTACTACTCCCACATCGAAAAGAGAGTGTCCTACATGCCAAGGTAGAACCATAAACTTCTAGCTTACGTGAATCCACTAGATAATGTCTATCTTAGACAATCATCAGATATCTTAAGACAATCATTCTATGAAGGCACATAGGTATGGGACATAGGTGGTCGCCATGTGTACACTCGGTGCTAAGCATAAATCCCATGGAATAATGAATAGTTATTAATCTTACATTGTCTTATATTTAAGAGACATGGGTAGTCGCCGCTTGTCTCATCATAGGATAGCTCCTTAGACTATGCGTGAGAAAAACCTTTCACCATCCATAATCTTTTCATAATAACTTTTAAGGCCCATAGTCATTCACTTCATACTAGAAATGCCCTACTACTAAGGGAAAAAGTTTTGAATTCGTGATCTATAATCGTTGATGGAATATCCGAATACCATACTAATAAAGACGTAATTTAGGAAAATAGCCCGAAAAACATTGAGGACAAATCTAGATGTCATTCATATCATGTAGCCAAGCTTCATAGAACATATAGATACTCTCATCTATAAGATTTCTTGAGTCATAAGCATTACTTTCATAAAAATGCATTCTTTTCAATAATTCATAAGCTTCTTCATGTTTTCAATAGCCAAAGCCTCCTCAAATTCATTTACATCAATCTCATCAAAAGGACATGCATATCTTAAAAAAATTATCTTACATGGATTAGGACCCTCATTATATCATCATAGATTAACATGGTTTATGCATGGGATCATGAGAATTCATCTTTAAAATATGCAATTACTTCAATTCATGCATAAAAAGTCATAAAACAAACAATTATATTAACATTCAAAGGAACCTATGACATGAAAGAAAACTCTAACTTCAATTGGAGATTTCTAACTTTTAAATTGGAGAATTTAGGGACCCTGTGGAGGAAAGGGCTTCATAGGTGAACATTATCATACGTTGGAGTTCAAATCCCACAAGCAATTTGGTGAATTGGAGGCGTGATCTAGTAACCCTAACTTGATTTCTTCTTCTTCTTCTAGAGAGAGAAATATTTGAGAGGAGCAGCTTGATCAACTTTTGGAATTTTAAGAGAATGAATTGAGTTTGGGTGATTTTGGGTTAAAAACCTTTATATAAGGCTTTGGGTAGAAGGCAAAATGACGTAGTATTGAGTTAAAACTATTGGGAAAAGACTGAAAAGCCCCTGACTTAAAACTGTCGAATTGGCATCAAGGAGGCCTAAATGGCCTGTCATGCTTGATTTCACGTATCAGGACACATTATCCAATACTAAGTGCCAACGATCGTTAGTAATATAACCCAACTAACTGAGTTGGGGTCGAATCCCACATGGAGTGGTACGTATTGGAGAATCAATAGAAAAGCATGAATGTGTTCAAGTCAATCATAGGTAAAATCTTTTACGAATAAAAGCATAGTTCAAGTTTGGGGTGACACAAGTGTCAAATAACAGGGGGTTTGGGTTTCAATTATCAACTACAGTACCAAATAACACGAAAATAACAATTATAGAGACGGGTTCTTGGGATGTGATTGGATTATGAACTAAGGTAGACAAATGGTTGATTGCAATTAATAGTGAATAGTTGTAAATGAGTGAATAAGCTAGACTTTAATGGGGATAAACTTTCTCTCGAACAATTACCCCGAATCAAATTGGTTTCTCTCGAACACCAATAAGCAGCAATTAAGAGAAGCCTTCACTTTAGTCCATTCACTCTCTCGAGCTGAATGTGTGAAAAAGGGTTTAGAATTCACTCTCTCGAGCTGAACCCATCACAACCAAATACACACACACCATCAAATCAGTAATCTTGGTTTCAAAACCTCTCTCTCGAGCAAGCCAAAAACACAAAGGTAGAGTTGCATTTGCAACTTCAGCCCTTTAGATTAAGCCACAACTACTTAATGAAATCACTTTTGAACAACATTTACACTATCAATTAATAATTCCCAATAGGTAAATCAACCCATAATCACATAATCACACCCCAAGAATTGGGACTTTAGCTAGACATCATGAAAAGATAGAAATCGTTACTAAATTGTGTTTCCATCAAGTTGATATGATTAATTTCATCTTTACAAAGGTCTAAGACAAAGAATCTTCAACACCCACTTCCAATTTCTTAGAAATGGAAATCTTCAAATCTTCAAAGCTAAGGAAAATATTGTCTCAAAACTCAGTTCTATGCTCTCTAAAATTGAACAATTAATGAAAATTAGATAAAAATCTCTCCTTAAACTTAAAATTTAAACATGTATTTATAGTCACCAAAGATGTGCTACGAAAGACTATTCGGCGCAATAAGTCGGGATCGCCGATCCACTCAGCGATCTGCCCTTTGGTCAGTTCCATCGTCTTTTTGCTTTGGACTTCAGCAACTTCAAGTTCTGTAACTTTGGGCGATATAGCACTGCATCGCGGAACCGTTCGGCGACTCACCAACTGCTCATTTTTATCGCCGACTTGATTTTCTCCTTCAGGGCTTGGCACATTGGAACATTAGGTGAGACTATGGCCATTTGGTGACTCGCCCAATGGTTTAGGCGATCCTCAGGCCTTCTTTTCTTCGTTTTTTCAGTTGCCTTGTTCCTTTTTACTCATTAGTGTCCATGCTTTGTTCCTCAATCCAAATACCTAAAAATCAACGATTTACATCAGTTATTGGCACAAAATATGTATTTGAGGACACTAAATCTACTAAAATAAAGCCCTAAATGAGTCCAAATCGTGGACTCATCAACACCCCCAACTTAAAATTTTGCTTGTCCTCAAGTAAAACTCAAGTTCAGCAGTCCAAAAAGGATGTCTCAAACAGTGCTACATAAGATTCAATCATGAATGCACACAAAAAGACTCAACTTACTTATGCAAGGATCAATTGTGCACTCAAAGATTCAAGTTATGACTCACCATTAGCAAAGATTCTCAAGTTCACAATACTTGCTTCAAATGCAAGTTCAAGCTCAACAATGGTACTCAAATGCCCTCACACAAAGAATGATTCCATATTCACACACAATGGTTCACAATTTAAAGTTCTGGAGTCAAATGCAACGCTCACACTAACAAAGATGAACACAATGCATGATTTCACCCACAGGTTTGCCCTTATTTTCCAATCAACAATTGTTTCAGCTCACTCAAAATCAAAAAAGTCTTTTCAAGGCTTGTAATGGGGCTAAGTGCAAAGGTATGGTCATTTAGGCTCAATAGATGTAATCCTCATGTAATGTGGTGTGAACTACACTTTCTTTCCTTTTCTTCATCATTCCCATTTGTGCTCACAAATCACCCCATTATTCATCTTCCATGGACTATTGGATACCCCATTTTCTTTGCACTTTCACAACTTTATTCTTTTTCTTTTTCGTTCTTTTCTTCTTCTTCTTCTTTTCTTATATATATGGAGGGGTTCCATTTTTCTGAACACCATGGGTCAAAAGGGACTTTCTTGCACTTCTTGATTTACCTTCTCTTTTCACCACACCCCCAACTTAGGCTTTTGGACTAAGTTGGCTATTCAAACAAACCACAAATCATGAGGATTAAGGGTAATGGATCAAGAAAGGTCACAATTTCATCAAGTTTCTTCCAAGAAAAAAGGTTAAGGCACTAAGGGAGTTCAAGCGGAGTTCACACACTCACAAGGTAGGCCACAAAAAGAGGTATAATCTCAAATTGTTTCACACTCTTCAAAGTTGCCTAAGATCATATCAAGAGATTGCATTACTTAGTCAACCGGACCAACAGGGCAAATTCAAGGTGTCATCAAACATGGTTTACGGTTAGCTCATCACACAAGGCATTGACACCAATGTCAAACAAGTCTCCACACCTTCGCTAGTGTGCAATGTTCATCACAAGAGACTCAATTTGATACTTGGCTAGTCACAATGAGATGCAAAAAGTTCACATATTGTCTATGCAACTTCATTTGGCCTCATCATAGCTGCACATTCATTTTGTTCGATTATGAGCACTATTCAAGTTATCGGTATTGATCAAAATCGATACTCAAATTTACAAGAAAACAGTCACATTCAAACACAAACAAGAGGTTGAACAATTTTTTCGAAAGGGTCCAAAAATCATTTATAATTAAAAACAAGGAGCCACAAGCTCAATCATCCACAAAAATAGTGCAAAACACAATTATAGCTCAAAAACCCAAATATATACACAAAAGGTGGGCCTCACCCCACCACAAATAAAAATCATTTTTACTTAAATGTAATCAAAATAATATCCAAAAGTTAAAATAAAGTAAGACAGAGAGGGAGGTAAATAAGGGATCCTGTCTACTCAATCACTCCATCTGCCTAGGCATTAGTGCTCGGTGTAGAGCTCAGAATCTAGGCATTAGTACCTGGAGTCGGCTCAGAAGTACCCACTCCACTGGATCCACCCATAGTGGTATCTGTCAAAGAAGTCTGGCGTGCAGTCTCAAACATCACATCCTCCAAGTCAGCCAGATCATCATAAACTTCAGCATCATGCACCTCTATCTGCTCCTTATCGGTCTCTGCATCCGACTCATCAACTATTGTATCATCTCTATGTACATCTTTGGTGGTAGCCGAAGGAATCTCTAAACTCTCAAGGGCGTCAACATCATCTGCATCCTCCAGTAGTGAAGTAAAGTCAGTAGACTTCAGATAGTCTACATCCTTTCTTAGATCAGCAACTTAAGCTTCCAACAATGTAACCTCGAAAGTCTCCCCATGCCTGCCCTCACAAGCCTCAACTCTCGTAGTGAGAGTGTCAATGGAAGCCTGGAAGGGGGTCAGTGCGGCTAAAATAGCAGCCTCAATCATCCATAGGACAGATAACTCTACCTTGGTCGCGCTCACTTCAGCTGAATGGGCCAGGTGCCCCATCTTTAGGATCATTGCTTGAATAATCTTGGCTGGCTGGGAGGAGGTAGAGGTACCCGGGGCCTGTGAAAAATAAGAAGGAGTCGATGTACTAAAAGCCTGAGGCCAGAGTAGGCAAAGATGCCTCTATAGGTATAGAATAAGCATCAACCTCCGAAGAAGTATCTATCGGAGCTGCTCTCCTCCTGTCAGCCTCATCTCATGTGTACTTGGCCACAGTGCACCAAATGTCAGTGGAGAAAGACGGGGTAACCTCAATATCTCTCGTGTCATCCCGGGGTACTCCAGCACGCTGGCATAATTCAGTGATCAAGACTTGGAATGGAAGTAAGGTCTGTCTCTGCTTGGCCCTCATCGCCATCTCTTTTTTAATAATAAGGCCCATATCAATGCTCTTCCTATAAATAATCGACCCAAGGCAGGCCGCCTTAGGATGACGGAGAATGGACTCTTTCTGGGAAGGAATAATAAAGTTGCTGATGAATTCGAACCAAAAATATGCAGCTACACTCAAGTCCCTCTTCTCAATTGGGACTCCTACCTCTATCCACCTCAGGGTGGTGTCTGAAATGAGGGACACCAGCCAGCCCTAAAGCTTATCCAATGAAGATGTGACAATAGTCAGGTTGGGGTAGTCAAAGTCATACCCCCTTGTTAAGTACGTTGTTGATGTACTCGCTATTGCATCCAACCTCTTTACCCCGGACCACAACTGACTTAACCGATTTGAACTCACTGGCCTTCTTCTTGCTTTTTGGAACCAATTCACCATACGCTATATAGAACTCTCAGACCCATGAAGGAATATAGGGGCCTCGGGGCCTAGTGAATTGCTCGAATTTGTGGAAGTGAAGGGTGTCCCTAACATCTAAGAATTTCCCGTCAAGGCCTTCTGTAGATAATAACTTCTCCTCGATGATGGTTCGCAATCCATCACCATTCAACCTGTTGAGAAACCTAGCAAGAGGGATGACTAGAGACACAGGAGCCACGGGAGGTGTCGGATTTGGCACTGAACCTGCTGGGGTGGAAGCCAATGGGACTCTAGCTGTGTAAGGGTGAGATCTTGCCTGAATCTCATCCCGATGGGACTACAAAGGCTAATCGTCCTCAGTCTTAGATAAAGCATCCTGGGAGTCAGCAGTCGCTCTCTCAGATGTAGGCCTCTTGCCCTTGCCTTTCTCTCCTACTGGGAGCTCTTGCCTTCCCTTCTTGGGAGGATTTAATCCCCCTTCATTGATTGTGATACCCCGTGCTCTTTTCTGGGGTGGCATATCGTTGTTTGTTCTAACCATGTCTGCAAAACACCAGGAAAAAGTTAAAAACATTTCAATTAAAAGCACATAAAAATAGCAGTTGCAGACAGACTCACTGAATCGACCGGCGAGTCGCCGAATCACTTTGGTGAGCTAGGTCGGGTTCGCCGAAAGAATTGGCTCAAGATTATCAGAAATTTTTGGCATGTCGGCGATGAAAAGGCCTTTCGGTAAATCGCCGATAGCATGCGGCGAGCAAGGATTAGCCTGTTGAAAGTTACAGTGCAAACGATGTTCAGGGTTGCAAACAAAGGGCGATCAAGAAGACCTATCGGCGAGTCACTGAGTGCTTTCGACGACCTCAAGCTTCTCGCCAAAAGTTACAGAACCAAACTACTCATTTAGGTTAAAATTAAAGGCGAGATGGGGAACTTTGGTGAACCGCCGAGTGGTTCGGCGAGCTCGACCTAGCTCGCCTAACGACCCAACGTGCCTACTTTTAACCCAACTTCTAAAATTAAACCCCATAACCCCCGAAAACAAAATCAAAGCATGCACTTATCAAATTAAGCTCAGATCCAATACACCCATTACCCCGAGATACTCAGACTTCTCCTGGTTTTGCCAAATTTGGCCGTTTGATGACTTTTGCCCTTAAGAATGACATCATCCACTCTATCATTGGGTAAATTATGTTATTTAGCACAAATATGGGTTACTTAGACTTCACCTGACTAGACTCAACAACATGCAAGCACAACCCCACAAGATTTAACCAATTTTAAGGCAGAAATTCACGGGAATTCAATAATCTAAATAATACGAGCAGGATTTTTGAATTAACACAGGCACACACAAAAATAATTAGGATCAGAGAGGCCCAGCACACATCACTAAGATAAGATCATTGCAAATGAGTACAAAATGGCTAAAAATAAACTAGGGGTTCGGAAAACCAACCTTATATACCGAATACTCAAGATTGAAATGCTAGGCGACAAATTAATCAACTCTGAAAACACGATCAATGACTCAAATATGATAGAATGCAAGAAATATAGAAACTAATGTAAGGGTGTGAGTTTTGGAAGATTAAAATTCAGGGAAAGTGAAAGAGTTTGAAACTTTAACCCTTTGGCCTTTAAAAACCGTCCAGTTCTCGCCCATTCGGGGACATTAGTTTAGCTCGCCAACCCACTCAGCAACATACTGAGTGAGCACTTACCTCGCCCAGTTTTACAGACACGCTGAGTGAGCACTTACCTCGCCCAGTTTTACAGGACCTCCAGTTAATGTGGGGGTTTATACGGTGGACTAGATTGCAATTGGTGACCTGGTCCGTGACTCGCCAAGCTGCTCCTGCGCTAGCCGAGTTTTACAGACTCTAATTTAAAATTGTCGTGATTCCAACAACGGTCCAAGTCGGGCTCGCTGACCTCTTTGGCGAGTTGCCGACAGGACTATCAGCTCGCCAACCTGCACTTTCCAAACACTTTCCACACTTTGACCTGTAAATTCAACACACTATTATTTCTTAAAGAAAAAATAAAGAAAATAAAACTTGGGTTGTATCACAAGCAGCGCCTTAGTTAACGTCATGGAACGACGCATGTCCACACTTAAACCTCATTTTTGGGGTTAGCCATAGTATCACTAGGCAAACCCCTTTATTGTCTCGGGTTCAGATGAGACGAGATATGACCCATTTGGGTCTCCAACTGCTTGATCGCTACTGAATGGGAAGTAACGTTCTAGTTAAGGGTTGACACATATTTTTTCATGTCTTTTAAAATCTTGTTAGAACCCTCAACTTTGTTTAGGATATGAGAAAGCATATCCTCAGACCAGCCACCTTCCGAATCATTTGGCTTTTAGCGCTCATGAGGAGGCACATACCTATCCTTCTCCCCATCCTTCCAATTTGGATTACGGTCCCTCCATTCTCGTTCGCGATCCTTCCAACCTTCATCCCTATTCCAACCTTGGTTACCACCAAGCCTCGGGTAGTTTGAACGATAACCACCACCTTGGTTGGCTAGGAAATTCACCTCTTCATTATACAAGGCCTCAAATTTAAACTCCTGCGGATTAGCACACCCGACACCCACGGCATTGACACTTTGAGCACCAACTCCCATGACTTTTTTAGACAAAATGTCAAGTTGTGTCATAATCTTGGCAATGTTCTGGTCCCTTTCTTAGTAATTCTCCATCTGTTCCTTGGTCAATTTAAATGTGAGAGGGGAGACCTGATCTTCATGGGTGTACCACGCCGGGTTTATGGTAGGCATGACATCCAAGAGTTGAGCTGCTATCACATACAGTTGTTGCATCAAACCTCCCGGAGAAAGTTGGTCAGCAACACCACCCTTGTTTACCGAGTCAAGGCTCCAGTAAAAATACTGCAGCAACACGTTGTTAGGCAAGCCATGGATTGGGCATTAGAGCACCAATTCTTGAATCGTAGCCAAGTTTCATGAATTGGCTCACCCTCCAGATGCTTGAAGCTTCGAATGTTGTCCCAAAGAGTCATAATCTTTGAAGGAGGGAAAAATCGCACATTAAATGCGGTGACCAGCTCCTCTCACGAAGTGATTGATTCACGTGGCAATTCAGCTAGCCACTTACACGCTTCTCCTATCAAATAGAACGAAAACAGCCTTAACTGAACCGACTCTTGAGATATGTTCTTGAAGGATAAAGGTCCGCATATATCCACAAAGTTTCTAATATGCTCATAGGGATCCTCATGAGCAAAACCACTGAACAACCCCTTCAATTGCAAAAGCTACAACATAGTACTTGTGATGTGGAACACCGCATTCCCTTCAGCCGAAGGCAAGCGAATGGAACCAATACCACCCATAAGATGGGGGTCATGAGCATTAGGCTCATTGACATCGTTGAGGTTTTCGATGTCATCTTGATGGCCTTCTTGGCTACTATTGTTGCCGTTCATACTCATACTTCATGTTTCAACAAGAACAAAATCCAACTTAACCAAAAATTCTCAAGTAACACCACTCCCCGGCAGGGGTGCCATTTTGATTTCACGTATTAGCACACCTCATCCAATACTAAGTGTCAATGATCGTTAGTCAGTAATATAACCCAAATAAGTGAGTTGGAGTCGAATCCCACATGGAGTGGTACGTATTGGAGAATCAATAGAAAAGCATGAATGTGTTCAAGTCAATCATAGGTAAAAATATTTACGAATAAAAGCATGATTCAAGTTTGGGGTGACACAAGTGTCAAATAACAGGGGGTTTGGGTTTCAATTATCAACTACAGTACCAAATAACATGAAAATAACAAGTATAGAGACGGGTTCTTGGGATGTGATTGGATTATGAACTAAGGTAGACAAATGGTTGATTGCAATTAATAGTGAATAGTTGTAAATGAGTGAATAAGCTAGACTTTAATGGGGATAAACTTTCTCTCGAACAATTACCCCGAATCAAATTGGTTTCTCTCGAACACCAATAAGCAGCAATTAAGAGAAGCCTTCACTTTAGTCCATTCACTCTCTCGAGCTGAATGTGTGGAAAACGGTTTAGAATTCACTCTCTCGAACTGAACCCATCACAACCAAATACACACATACCATCAAATCAGTAATCTTGGTTTCAAAACCTCTCTCTCGAGCAAGCCAAAAACACAAAGGTAGAGTTGCATTTGCAACTTCAGCCCTTTAGATTAAGCCACAACTACTTAATGAAATCACTTTTGAATAGCATTTACACTATCAATTAACAATTTCCAGTAGGTAAATCAACCCATAATCACATAATCACACCCCAAGAATTGGGACTTTAGCTAGACATCATGAAAAGATAGAAATCGTTACTAAATTGTGTTTCCATCAAGTTGGTATGATTAATTTCATCTTTACAAAGGTCTAAGACAAAGAATCTTCAACACCCACTTCCAATTTCTTAGAAATGGAAATCTTCAAATCTTCAAAGCTAAGGAAAATATTGTCTCAAAACTCAGTTCTAAGCTCTCTAAAATTGAACAATTAATGAAAATTAGATAAAAATCTCTCCTTAGACATAAAATTTAAACATGTATTTATAGTCACCTAAGATGTGCTGCGAAAGACCGTTCAGCGCAATAAGTCGGGGTCGTCGATCCAATTAGCGATCCGCCCTTTAGTCAGTTCCATCGCCTTTTTTGCTTTGGCCTTCAGCAACTTCAAGTTTAGTAACTTTGGGCGATATAGTACTGCATCGCAGAACCATTCGGCGACTCACTGACTTCTCATTTCTATCACTGACTTGATTTTCTCCTTCAGGGCTTGGCACACTAGAACATTAGGCGAGACCATGGCCATTCAGTGATTCACCGAATGGTTTAGGCGATCCTCAGGCCTTCTTTTCTTCATTCTTTCAACTTCCTTGTTCCTTTTTGCTCATTAGTGTCCATGCTTTGTTCCTCAATCCAAATAGCTGAAAATCAAGGATTTACATCAGTTATTGGCCCAAAATATGCATTTGAGGACACTAAATCTACTAAAATAAAGCCCTAAATGAGTCCAACTTGTAGAATCATCAATGCCCACCACGGGTTGTCTAAGGGTTCATGGGAGGGGACCTTCTTGGGGCAGGTTCTGCCTTCTTGTCACGAGCACCATAACGGGTGGTGGTCCCCTTCACGGTCCATCAAGTGCTTTGTGAAGTATCCCATAGACTTGTTTTGGGTTCTTTACAAGCTCGTTAGACCCCTTCCTAGGCTTTGTTTAATCCAAGGTGTTATAGGGGCAAGTTCCCAAGATTAAGATAAAGAAAGAAAAGGGGAAAATGTTGGCTGGAGTAGCAGTTCAAGCAAAAAGAAAGAAAAATATGTTGAAGGAAAAAGTAAAGAAATGGAGAAAAGAAAAGGGCAAATAGAAGAAGAAAATACAAATTTCACTCTAAAGCGTTAAGGTAATGATTCTCGTCCTTTCCATTTAATATTTATGTGATTATGAACATATTTTTTTGGGTAGAAACTTATAGAATTTACACTGAATTAAGAAAAATATAATTTTACGATTCTTAAAATAAAATCTTGATTTGGGGGTCGATTAACTATTCATTTTAGCTGAAATTTTGTATGCTATTTTGTTGTATAATGGGTGAACATAATTTGGAAGATAATTTTAGATACGAATTTGGTGGATCAGAATTAGTTTTTGACCCGATTTACAAGCTGAAACGAAATATAGTATTATGGGTGTCATTGGATTCGTATTCTTATAACGATTTTAGAATTGATAGATTGAAAACGCTTTGAAGTGTTATGAAAGAGAAATGCAAGATTATGAGGATTTGTGACATATGTTTAGCATTCGAGGTATGTTAAGAATTTTAGACTTCTTTGAAGCAAGTTTTCCTAATTAAAGATTAAAAATGAAATAGACATTGGGTAAGGGCGAAATATGGGGTTCTCGTACCAATGGTGTGACGGGCTTTGGTACGAGTACTAGTGTTATAAAGGGAAAGTTTATTACTATAGATAGTGGATTGTAATCCGAGAATGCCAAAGCATATGAGCATTAGCAGATGTATTATTGACTTGAATTATTTTGTGTGATTGTGTTTCTTTATTGAATCCATATATTTGTTATAGTTGAGTGATTAATGTCTCAAGTATATTGATACACTCAAATTACACCTCCCTAAAGAAGCATAAGCGATCGTTATCAAGTAAAGAACACAACTCGTAGGTTGAGGTCGATCCCACGAGGAATATGGTTTAGACATAAACTTAATTGACGATTATATTCGTTTAGTCAATGTATTTCTGAAAAACAAGTAATTAATGGGGGGTTGAGATTTGTGAAACAAATTCAGGAAATAATGTAAGTATTCAGTGAGCAAGATTCAAACTTTAGTTGTTATCAAGATGAGAAAGTAACTAGGGTGTACGTGTTCCTCATAAGCTCATAACGCGATAATCCTAGTAATAGCAATCCTTTCCTAGTGTATTACATGCAAAGTGATAAGTTATGTATCTCTAATTCCTTGGTCCGACAACTAGAGAATGTCACCCCGCACCTTGGTTCGACTACGTGTGTATAATTTACTAACCCTTACTTTTACCTCATAGTAGACATCACATCGATGTATGGCTTAGTTTTCACCCACGCACCAATTGACATTAGACTATTAGATAGTATCACACTAAATCTATGTTGAAAATTATTTTCTTATTAACTACCTTTTTGATCCACCAAGTAGCAACAAGGCGAGTTCTACCGTGTGCACTCATTAAAAAGACTTCTAAATGAAAGAATTATCAATGCATGCAATAATACTATTTAAGAATTGCTTAGTTACTATTCATACTTTGTTAATCGCTCATGGTTCCCACAACCCTAGTTGTGGATTTAGTTATCCATATTAGCAAGAACACAATTCATATTTTTAGAAGAAGAAATCATGAACTTACGTAATGAGAATGACAAACCCATAATTTCAACTTGAATTTCCAAACCAAAAACTTAAAAACAAACTTAGGAAATTAAGAATTGCTAAATTTGCAAGTTAATCTCCAAAGTCAAGAACTAGAATAAAAGTAACAATATTTAACCCCTAAAAATGAGGTTTACATTCCCTATATATAGAAAAGCAAGTCCAAACTAAAAAGGAAACGAAATAAGGAAATAATGTTTCAGTACACGTCTTCGATCTACGACACTAACCTACGGACCGTGGATAGATCTACAGTTCGTAGGTCCCTTCCGTGACTCAGGACTTAGGCAATTTTCCAATCATCAAAATCTCCACTTCTCTGAATCAATTGACGGATCCACAGTACGTACCGTGGATTAATATATGGTCCGTGGATCCTCCTCCATAGCTCCATACTTAGAATCTTCAAAATCAAGTACTGGAACCCCTCCTTGAATGATTTGATGGAACTGCAGTACGGCCCATAGGTCGATCTACGGTCCGTGGTTTGCAACCGTGGTTCCACACTTGGTTAAGAATTCCCTGATTTTCTTTCAAGCCTTGCCTTCCCATCCAGGGTCACCATCTACGGAGCGTGAATGGATCTACGGTCTGTAGATCACCTCCATAGATGCCCTTTTCTGCACATCCTTCAGTTGTGTCTCTTAGTTTCCACGTTAGAACATATTTCCTGCAAACATGATAAAAATTCATTAAAACTAATACAAAATGGCCCTAGACACACATAACTCTTTAAGTGAAATGTATTAAAAATACCATAAAATCACGGTATATCATACACCTCATCCAATTCTAAGTGTAAACGATTGTTAACTAGTATAAAACCAACAAAGAGTTGGGGTCGAACCCACAGGAAGCGGTACGTGTTCAAATTCAATTATGAAGTGCAAACATGATCTAAGCGGTTATAGGAATAAAATTTATCGAAAAGACATGTAAACAAGTCTAAAGAGGTGACAACGAATGTCAGATGGGGGAGTTTGGATTGTTAACTATCAGCTACAACACAATCAAACCAGAGGAAATACCAATATAGAGAGGAATTATCAGGATGTGATCGATTATAGGCAAATTGCACTATATGAGTAATTGAAATTACTAATGAATAGCTAAATATTAGTGGGTAGGCTAGGCTATCAGTGAGATAGTTCTCTCGAACAACTATCATGACTCAAGTGATTTCTTTCGAATATCAACAAGCTTAGCAATTAAGAACAGCCCACACATTAATTCATCTACTATTTCGATCTGGATAAGTAGAATTGAGATTAGGATTTACTCTTTCGACCTAAACCCATATCAACCCAATAACTACAATCATTAATCGAAAGATTTGGTTCTAAAACCTCTTTCTCAAGCAAGCCCAGAACTCTATACTAGAATTGCATTTGCAACTATAATTCATAGATTTTAACACATCTAACAATTAAACCCACTTCAATTAAGCATTAAAATCAGTAAATAACAATACCCATAGAATAATTCAGCCCATAATCACATGATCACACCCCAAGAATTGGAATTTTAGCTAAATATCATGAAAAGGCAAAAACAATTACCAACTTGATTGGCCATTAGTTGGGTTAGAGTCTCCCAAATAGGTTCCTTTTACACTATTCGAGTCCGAGTTACCAAAGTAGTTGTCTCATAAGATGGAAACCTTCTACTATAGTTGAGTTCGGCTTACCATAGTTGACCATTATGTCCTTTTAGTCTTTTCTTATGTTTTAGGCTTTTGTAAGGGTTGTGTCCCTAAGATTGTATTCAAGTGTTATAGATGGTTTGAGACGTAGTGTTGTAGACTCCCACTTGTTTTTATAAAAGACTTTGATCGTAAAGAAAAGTTTTAAATTTCTGCACTATTTCCTATATTCTTATGTTATGATATGCTATGAGGCTTGTATGAAGCTTTTCAAAGTCATGTACGCCGTGTCACATCTACGAGGTAGCCTTGGGTTGTGACAAACATGGTATTAGAGCACAAGATTTTGGGATGGTTTTAGGATGTCTCAAACCACGTCTAGTAGAGTCTTGTTCATAAATGTGAAGTGTGCCACATTTATGAATAGGAGGCTATTGGATGTTAGGAAAACTTCACTTCTTCATTCTCTCAGTCGTGCCATAGAGTTTAGCTTTATTAGGTCTTTCTCTTAATGTGTGATCTATGGTTTTTAGGATATGACTACTTCAACGACTAACGTTATAAGGAATGAGAAAGACAATGTGGAGCAAGAGGTTCCCCTCCAAGCTTCTCCTCAAGCTCCAATTGTCCCTATATGGGAGAATGTGACTCATGTGGACCTTAGGTCTGCCATCCAATTGTTGGCTCAAGCCTTGAAGGTGCAATTTACTTCGCACTTTTGGAATTCATTCCAAAAAGGTCTTGGTACTAAGGTTAAGCTTAGTATGACTTTTCATCTCCAAATCGATGGAAAAGCGGAGCGTACCATCCAAACATTGGAAGATATGTTAATGGCATATGTAATAGACCTCAAGGGTAATTGGGATGACCACTTTCCATTAATAGAGTTTGCCTACAATAATAGGCATCACTCAAGTATCGGTATGGCTACCTTTGATATGCCCCGATCTAGTTTATGAGGCCATTGAAAAGGTTCGAATCAATAGAGAGAGGTTGAGAATGGCTCAAAGTAGACAAAAGTCTTATACCGATGTGAAAAGAAGGGATCTAGAATTTGAAGTTAATGATTGGTCTATTTGAAAATCTCACCTATGAAGGGTGTGATGAGATTTGGCAAGAAAGGGAAACTTAGTCCCCGGTATGTAGGCCTATATTAAATTTTGAAATGTATTGGAAGGTTGCCTATGAGTTGGATTTGCCAAATGAGTTGGCCCTGGTTCATCTAGTATTTCATGTTTCTATGGTTAACAAGTGTATTGGGAGTTGACGAAAGTCTTTCATATGAAGTGGTTCTGATGGAGATCCTAGACCGACAAGTCAAGAGATTGAGAAGCAAGGAAATAGCTTCCGTGAAGGTTTTATGGAGGAATCATTTAGTTGAGGGTGCTACTTGAGAGGCCGAGGCCTAGGCCGATATAAAGTCCCGATATCCTCATCTCTTTCCTTCTACTTCTATTCAAGCTTGAGGTAAGTAGTTCCTCTTGAATTTCTTGTTTTGGGAGTCATGTATGTTATATGTGTTTTTCCATGATTTCCTTATGTTATGCATGTTCTTGAGAAATTCATGTTTAGTAAAAAAAAATAAGTTTTTATGGTTAATTTTTCTCGTGTTGTTGTGCATTAAGTAAGAGTTGCCCATATGCTTCATGAGATGACTTTTTGAACATGCTTTAGTTGTACTTTTTGAAAATATGTTGCATAAGGGCTCTATGTAATTGTGTGAGCATGCTTTTAGTTTGGAGAAGGTAGTTCCTCCTATGAATATGAGAAATATTGAGTTTACATGCATAATGGGTTGTTAGATGTAGTTCCTACTTCCTTGTGATGCATTGATTATGTCTGAGATGGAGTTGAAGTTTCTCCTTTGAATTGTGCATTATTTTGATGATTCATGCGTGATGGGCTGCTAGTCTTGAGTCTTTACTTCTGTAAGGTGTCTGGATCATTATTCGAGGACGAATATTCCCAAAGGGGAGCTATTATAACACTCCAGAAATTAGTAGGCTAAACTAGTGCTTAACGTGAGGGTTAGAGTCTTGGATGTAACTCCCCGTACTTAAAAATAAAGGGTTTCATGTTGGAACGTCAAGGTAAAACCCCCAAGGACCAACCATGGGTCCTTGAGGAGGACCCTTAGAAACTGCCTAAACAGTGACCAACGAAGGGGACCCACTCCTCGTGGGTCAATCCACGCCCGTGGGTGAGGGGCCGTGGGCCAAGCCTCTAAACCCCAACCCACGTTTCACCAGCATGGGCCGTGGGTCCAACCACGGTCCGTTAGTGAAGGGAGTGGATGGGACCTGGAAACTGATTTTTTGGGTTAGTTTAGGGCACTTTGGAGTTTTTTGGTTTTTATTAATATTAAGTGATGTCGTTTTAGCCTAAATTAGATCACCTATATAAGGATTTTATATCACTAAATTAAGTAATCCAAGTCATTATTTCTAAATCACCAAAAAAAACCCAATTCCGTCTCAAATATTTTCTCTCTAGAACTTTAAGAAAGAAGAAGAAGGAAATTGGAGCTAGCGTTCACAGATCAAGGTTTTATTCTCAAATTCATAGGGCTTTGATACTAAGGTATGGTAGCTATTCATCCCTGGATAAAATTCATCCATGGAGCCCCTTCAAAACCCTCAATTTCAAAGATAGATATCCCTAAAAGCTAGGGTTTTAATCCAAAGTCATGTGTTCTTTTCAAAAAAGATTATAATGTTTGAATTACTTTATATTATGATTGAATTGATGATTATTATGGTTTTTATGTTGAAATCCCTAATAACTCAGGAAACCCCATATTACTCAATTATGATCTTGTGATGTGGGTTTGTTGATGAAAGAAGAGTATTGTGAGATTATGCATGTAGTGATTTGATTACTTGAATTATAATTTTATCCATGTCTAATGTAGTGAATTCTATATGTGTTGATTGAATATTATCTTTGATCCTTGAAGGGTAAAGTATGAGAATTATGCATGATTATGAGATTTATGTATATGCTTTAAGAACACCTTGAGAGTAAGGTGACTATGATTATGATCTTGTTCTGTATTGTTGAAAGGATATTCTCATTTACACACCTATGTATGAATATGATATGATGTGAACGATTTTCTCACAATATGATGATTCTAGGGTAGAAAGGCTTTCTCACCTATTGAATCTATATGAAGACATGGACGGTGAAAGGTTATTCTCATGCATGATCTAAGAGCTATCCTATGAATTATGTTGGATTGAGTGTCAAGACATTCTTCCATGAATATGAATTTAAGTCAAGAATTAATAGGTACTCCGTGGGAATTAATGCTTAGCACCGAGTGGATATTGATGTGAGATGGAAGCCCTCACGATAGCAGAGGTCGGGTTTCTAGGAGCAATCTCTTGGGATAAAAGCCCTCACGATAGTGGAGGCCGGGTTTCTAGTAGCAATCCCCTTGTCCCATAAACTATGTTCCCTCATAGGTATTTATCTAGTGGATCCACCTAAGCTAAGAGTATGGTTCTACCTTAGGCAAGTAGAGCAACCCTTTTCAGTGTGGGAGTCACGGATTCCATGTTTAGCTCACATGGTTTCATGTCGAATAAGGCTTATTTCCCACAACAAACAATACGAACAAGAATATCAATTTTGAACTATGATTACTCAAGAAGCTTTACTTAGTATGGGTGAGATTTACGGGGTATTATTCATGGATTGCATAAGTATGCTTTGAGGATATTTATGAAGTATTTCTCTTATGATATGATGATCAATGTATTGACTATGCTTATGACTTATGCTTTTCCATTATCTTTAAACTAATGTTATAACTTAGTACATTGCATGCATTCAAATGATATGTCCCTTTTTGCATGTTTTCAATGTTTCTATGCATGGCGATCATACTTAGTGCATTTTTATACTAACCTCTACTTTTCCTATATTTTCCCCAAGTATAGGATCCGATTCTCAAGGTGATCATCATTGTGGATAAAGCTTGGATTTGCTTATTCTCCTAGCTTGTTGTTGAGTCCTCATGATTCGAGGACAGATGTTATCTCATTGTAGCTATTTTCTTGTATTTCCTTTTTGGACTATGTTGTATGGGTTGTGTCCCTTTCTCATTTCAAATATTGTAATAGATGGCTATATTGAGACAAGTCTAGACTTCCGCTTTTCTTTATGAAAATTTTGGACTTGAAACACGTTTTTACTCTTTATTGTTCTATTCTTATGTTATGGTATGCTAAGTGGCTTACATGGTGCCTCTCGGGGTTTTATGTGCCTTGTTAAATCTAGGGGGTACCTTGGTCCTCATAAGTGTACCATGCTCTATTGATCTTGGTCATGCCATGAAGGAGTTGAGATGCTACTTCATAGGGTTGTTGCATTATACCTCCAGGAACAAGTTGATCAGCAACTCCTTTGTTCACCGAGTCAAGACTCCTATAGAAGTATTGTAGCAGCATGTTATTTGGAAGTCCGTGAGTCGGGCATTGAAGTACCAACTTCTTAAATCTCAGCCACGTCTTGTGGATTGGTTCACCTTTCAAGCATTTGAAACCTTAGATGCTATATCTGAGCGTCATCATCTTCGATGGGAGAAAGAATCTCACTTGGGACACTGTGGTAAGTTCATCCCGAGAGGTGATGGAGTCCCTCGGTAACTCAGCCAACCATTTTGTAGCTTCACCCATCAAAGAGAATGGAAACAACCTGAGACGGACTGATTCTTGTGATATGTTCTTGAATGAGAACGGACCACAAACGTCCACGAAGTTCTGAATATGCTCATGGGGGTCTTCATGGGCAAGCCCTCTATATAATCTCTTCATTTGGAAGAGCTATAGCATCGTGCTAGTAACATGGAAGACAACATTACCCTCAGAAGGAGGTAGATGAATTGCACCAACACCACCCAATTGAATTGGGTCATTCATATCATTAAGATTCCCAATATCGTCTTAGTGGCTCATTTGTATACCATTACTCCCATTTACGCTCATCTCTTCCTATGTTCAGCACAAAACAACACAAACACAAACTAAAGTAAGTCGATTCAACTACAACCAAAAATATCACAATTAAACTTCATTAATACAATTATAAACAACACCACTCCCTGGTAGCAGCACCATTTTGATCAACATCTCAAGTACACCTCATCCAATTCTAGGTGTAAACGATCGTTAACTAGTATAAACCCAACAAAGAGTTGGAGTCGAACCCACAGGGAGCGGTACGTGTTCAAATTTAATTATGAAGTGCAAATGTGGTCTAAGCGGTTATAGGAATAAAATTTATCAAAAAGACATGTAAACAAGTCTAAGGGGGTGACAACGAATGTTATATGGGGAGTTTGGATTGTTAACTATCAGCTACAACACAATCAAAATAAAGGAAATACCAATATAGAGAGGGATTCTCGGGATGTGATCGATTATAGGCAAATTTCACTATATGAGTAATTGAAATTACTGATGAATAGCTAAATATCAGTGGGTAGGCTAGGCTATAAGTGAGATAGTTTTCTCTCGAACAACTATAACGATTCAAGTGATTTCTTTCGAACATCAACAAGCTTAGCAATTAAGAACAACCCACACCTTAATTCATCTACTCTTTCGAGCTAGATAAGTAGAATTGAGATTAGGATTTACTCTTTCGAGATAAACCCATATCAACCCAATAACTACAATCATTAATCGAAAGCTTTGGTTCTAAAACCTCTTTCTCAGCATGCCAGAACTCTATACTAGAATTGCATTTGTAACTACAATTGATAGATTTTAACACAGCTAACAATTAAACCCATTTTAATGAAGCATTAAAATCAGTAAATAACAATACTCATAAGATAATTTAGCCCATAATCACATGATCACACCCCAAGAATTAGGGTTTTAACTAAACATCTTAAAAAGGTAAAAACAATTACCAACTCAATTGGCCATCAGCTGGGTAAGAGTCTCCAAGCTTTTACAATGTTTTCCAAGGGTTAAATTCAAAGACCCACTTTCAAAATCCTCCAAAATTCCACAAATAAAACTCAAAAACTAAGAGAAAACTCTAATTCTAAAACTTGGGGATCAAGACTCTCTAGGAACTCTCTAAAAAAACATAAAACTTCCAATTTATAGTTGCCTGCGTTTTATCCTGAAAGTCCACTCGACGGGATAAGTCACGCCTCACCGAGTAGATCGACGATCCGTCGATTGTCCTCTTCCATCACCATTTTACATTGGCCTTCAGCATCTCAGGTCCTGTAACTTTGGGCAATCCAATTTGTTGTCGCGGAACCGATCGACGATCCACTGACTGCCCATTTATGTCGCCAACTTGGTTCTTCCCCAGGGATGGCATGCTAGAACTTTGGGCGAGCTAAAGAGCCACTGGTGGTGCGCCGAGTGGTTTTGGCGATCACCAGAATGCTTTTTATTCACTTCTTCATCTTTTTAGTTCCTTTTTGTCCGGTCATATCCTTGCCTTGCTCCTTAGCCTTCATAGTTGCAACTCAACACTTTAACATCAGTTTAGAGCATAAATATAGGCATTTGAGGACACTATACTATCAAAACAAAGCCCTAAATGAGCCAAAATCTCAGACTCATCATTGAGGTGATTATATATCGTACTGATATTTGATTGATTGAGATGCATCATCAACCCCTTTTATTGAAATCATATTGTGCACATGCATTAACATGATATTGATTATACTTTGGGCAAGTGGAGATCGTCTGCGCTGGAGATTGTGTGATATTATGATTATAATTTGGGCATGTGGAGATCGTTCGTGCAAAAAAATTTTAATTTTATGATAGTGCATTGAGATCGTCTGCACAGACCTGCGGAGATCGTTCGTGCCGGTATATGGACCTCGCGAGTCCCCCATGGGTCATGAACTCTCGATGTATTTTTGAGTAGTATCATGCATGTATATACGGTTGAGAGAGTACTTGGCATCTGAGACATATCATTTCATGGTGTCACATTGCATTGCATCTCATTACATCCTTCATTCTTATTGATTATGTGTTTTATTGGTGGTTGGACATTACATGATATTGATTTCCCCTATTTGATAAAACTTCACTGATAAGTATAATGTAGACTTGTATAATTAAAGGATGATTTTCTTATATATATATACTTCTGTCACTACTTTTTCTTTGTGGGTCTATGATATATATTGGGTACACGTGGTTTCGTACTCATACTACACTTGCTGCACTCTTTTGTGGTGCAGGTTGTATTTCGAATTCGAGCACATTTCTTGGAGCTTGAGTATGAGTTTGGATTATCTTAGAGTTGTGGTGAGCTGCTTGGATGTTCTGCGGCCCATACCTTCATCCATCTCTATTTATTATGTTGTTTTAGTATTCTGATAGGATATTTCTTATGTTTAGACTTGTTATATAATTAGAGATTTGTATTGACTTTTAGAAGCTCTTGTACTTATGACACTAAATATTGGGGTGGTGTTTTCATTTTTTGCATTTTATTTAAATGACTTAGTATGTAAGATATTTTCTTGCTACTTACTTTTCCATATTTTAAGTGGAATTGGTTAATTTATTGAGTTGGCTTACCTATGGTTGGGAAATAGGTGTCATCACGACTTGTGATTTTGGGTCGTAACAAGAAATTGATCCAATTAAATCATATATATATATATATAAAGGAGAAACATAAATGAGATGAAGTGGCACACCTCTCTATGACCTCCATTTCACATTTATTTTTCTCCTTTTTTGGCTTTTTTTTCTTTTTTCAATTAATTATTTTATTACAAAAGCAAATTACTTAATTTATTACAAATAAATATTTTATTAATGGATGAACATTTACAAGTAAGACTCTTCACATTTATTTATTTTTCTTTGTTTGCCTCACTTCTAATCATAAAATGATAATATTTTCATAATATTTTATATCTTTTTCTTTGTATTATTTACTTTATATACAAAGAGTAATTACTCATGACTTACACCTCTTCAATTTTTATTTTTAATAATATTCATGACTCTCATAATTTTCATAGTATTTCTCTAGTTTGCCTACATTAATTCAAAATTTAGTTTCATGGAGATTCACATTCAAGATTATCCGTCCTCTTCTTCATCATATCGGTTTGTGAATTAACTAACATGTAACAAAAAAGAAGTACATGAATGTAAGAAATATTTCATTCTCAAGTCTTTCTTTTCATTTCCTAAATTTTGCCTATATAAATTAATATTTAATTTCATGAAGATTCATATTCAAAAACATATTTTCTCTTCTTCATCATATTAGTTTGTGATTAACTAACATGTAACAAAAAAAGAAATACAGAAGGTAAGAAATATTTTATTCTCAAGTCTCTTTTATTTTTTTAATGTTTTATTTATGTATGTATTATGATTCTCCAAGCAACTATGATAAAAAAAAAAACTTTTTTAATAATAAACAACGTGATGTTAGTATGTGATTGTTTTGTCTAATAGTCAGTTTGCGGAATATAATGTAGTTTGATTACAATATTTGTTAGATTTCAAGAGATGATTATTATATTTTATTATTAGTACAATTGAAAAAATAATTTACAGTTATATTACATATAGTTTATATTTCTTTCTTTTGGTATAATTATTTTTCAATTGGTGTGATATTTTATTTATTTATAATTATATTTTTTTATTCAACTGTAGCATATTATGAAGAGTTTGACATAATGAGCTACTTGCAAAGGTAGATGGTTGAAGAAAAACTTTTTTTGAAGCATAATTAGGAATTATTTTTGCTATATTTTTACTTGACTTGTATTAGTAACTTAGCTACTTTTGCTAGAATTTTTTACACGTTAGTTTGTATAAATAACTTAACTATATGTATTGGCGATGCTACTCATTTGGTTCTTTACTATTTTATTTTATTTTGTTATGAAGAACAGTTAATATAAATATCTAATTTCAACCAAAAAATTATTATGATGATCATGAACTTCATTTTTATCATGCTTGTAAAAAAATAAATTATTAATTTTATGATGTCCTTTTATTTTGTATGTAACAATCAGTTTTCGTCACTAATCTTTGTTATTTGAAATGTACTTATAAATTTTATGCAATCACCAATTATTTTATTCATTTGCTTATAATTTTTGTATTTCTATCCTTTATTTTCACATTTTATTTATTTATTTTTATAAATTAAATTAATGCATAATTATTAATGCAATTAATGTCTAATAAAATTCATAATGCATGTCTTTTCATCTTATGTGTAACTTCTACTCTTACATATTATTCATAACTTTTTCATGTTTCTTTTTCATAATTTTATAAATAGTTAATCAATGTATAAAATTTATAATAAACAAATGTAATAATAAAGACACAATGAAGAACTTCAAAAAAAAAAATTACAAAATCAGAGTTTGTATAGAGGATTATAAAAAATATTTTTTAACTATGTAATACAATACTCCATTTACTTTACCACAATAAATATTTTAATATATTATATACATATAAATAGTTTGCACTGATGCAAAAAGAAAATTATATTTTATATGTTTAAAAAATGAAAAAAATGTTTTATATCGTACATTAAGAGAATATAAATATTATCTATTTATTAGATATTGACATGAATATAAATATTATATACTATTATCCTATAAATATTTCTTATTATCGCGTGAAGGCTGGACAATTTCACTAGTGAAATAAATAAAAATCATATATCCAGCTGACCGCGTACATTGGCATTGTTGATCATTTGAGTCCTATACGCATTAATCAAATTAAATGCTATTAATCAAAATGTTTCATTTCGATCCCCACAAGGAAAAACCAGAAAGCTAACTTGAAATCAAATTAAATACTATTAATCATAATGTGTCTTGTGATCTATCTCCATGTGCATCACCAACATTCTCACGTGGAAGATCCAATAGTATTTATGATGGTGAGTAGGATTTTAATTAGAGCTGTCAAAATGGGTTTGACGCGCTAGGCCGGTTCAATTCAATCCTTGAATTAAATAGGGTTGAGCTTAATTTTTTTAGCCCATTTAAAAATGAGGTTTTTTAGCCCAACCTCATTTGGCCCTCTGGCCTCGTAGGCCCAACCTGCAAGCCTCAGAGACCAGCCCGTGGGCTGTTAATTTAAAAAAAATTATTATATACATTTTAAGTAGTGTTTTATTTGTAAAGATTTTGTCAATAAATAATTTTAAAATATCAATATATAATCAAGTCTAACTTCTTCACGTATCTTTTACATTATAGGGCCTTTAGCCTACTATATTTTCTTATTAGCCCAAGCCCATTAGTTCATTATAGCTATGAATTCTTGACCTCTTCTACTTTCTCGTTTTTATGCCTAATTTTCCACTTCTCCTTTATTGTCTTGTTTATAAAAATAGTGATCAGGTAATGTTTATTTGCTTAGATGAATCTTATGAATGTTGTATCTTGGCTTTTATGTTTTTGTTTTGTAAATATTCAATGAGATATGTGTAATTCATGAATTAATTTTTGTATGTATTGATGTCGTGTTCATCAGACATCAACATTTATACTCTTTCTAAGAGGCCAACGTTGTCCATTTTTTGGTTGAAGGGCCAAACCGTCCCAACTCGTGGCCCGCTTAAGGCTGGGTTGGACTGCTATTTTATAGGCCCTCTAATTAAAAGAGTCAGCCCGTCCCAACTCATTTAACTCTCTAGCCCATTAGAATTGGATTGGGTTGAGTTGGGTCAGCCCATTTTGACAGCTCTAATTTTAATGTTTGATAGCAAGTCATTTTTTGGATATCCAGACAATTTTATGTTGTATCTGATCACAAATCATGTTTGTTCATCACATTCAATATTTGACATAAATATAAGTGACATTCCTTCCCCCACCCCATAACTACAACATTTAGCGGCAATTATTTAGCGGTAATAGTAAATATAAGTATTTATTAGAGGTGTCAATATGGGCTGGCTCACCCCATCTGAGCCAACTCATACAGGCTTTGAATTTGACAGGATAGGTATCGGGATGACCCATTTATTTTTGTGGTCAGAAAACGGCCAGCCCAACCCATATGTACGTGGGCTACGGGCTATATCGGGTCAACCCACTTTTTTTAAAAGTATATCTTTTATAATTTTTAAAATTAAATTAAAATTTAAAATATTATCATAAATATGAAAAAGACATTTTTACATGGTGTTAGTGTTACTACTAGATAATCAAATCTACAAATAAAATTATCTTTATAATATTTATTACGTTTGACTTCAAGTAAAAGTATAAATAGATAAATAGAAATATTAATCTAATTTTTTTCTAAAGATCATAATAAAACACAAAAAAATATGACAATATTCCATAGACTACCGCCTACGGAGTTATTCTCTAGAAATTTTAGGGAATTTTTATTTTATGTAGTACATATTTCATAAGCATAATTTGTATTTAAATTTTAATATTTAAAACTTTAAATAGATTTTTAGTTTGGACTCTTGTTATTTTTAATACTTTATTTTATTTTTAATTTTAATTAATTTTTATTTGGCTCATGGGCCAACCCTATCCATATTTCTCAAGCCCCGCAAATCACATGATTATTCAGGTTGGGCTAAAATAACTATTTTCTTAAATGAGCTCCAAAAATCTTAGCTCAATTCTATCAAATCACGGGTTAGGCTAGGCCATCCCTATGGGCCTAGCCCATATTGATGGCTGTAGTATTTATAGTCAACACTGTCATTTAAAGTCGTCCTTAGCGACTTTGGATGACCGCTAAATATTTGCGATAATAAATACTGCTACTAAAAGAAAAATCTAGGAATAATTTCAGAGACTTTCCCTCACATTTAACCTTATAATTCTTACTTCCCTTGTGATTTCAAATATTACACTCATCTTCCTTATTTTTAAATTTATGTAACCAAATTTAATGATAATCTTTCAACCACATTCCAAAAATACCTTTTTATGACATTAATATAATTGTTTAATACCTCTATATGACCAATAACCTAAGAAATATTTCATTCCAGTTTTTAATACTATATTTGAGGTTTTTCTAGCTTGAGCTTGGATTATACGAGAAACGATAAGTATAAATCAATGGGTAAATTCATTTTTTTGATAGAAAAATGCAACCTGCATACTTGACCTCCAAATATTTGTATAAACATTGTTTTTTTTCATTTGACATGCGATAATAAATGTTTAGTTTGATAATTTCTTAGACTTAAGAAAAAAAAAATTATGTTTATATATATATATATATATATATATATATATATATATATATATATATAATTACCGGACAATATTTCCCGACCCTAAACAATTTTTTTATAATAATTTTCAACATTCTTTTTGTACTTAAATTATTGCTTATGTATTAACCGTAAAAATTACCACTAAATTTTAATATGTTTAAGAAGTTCCGCCAATTAGCAAGTTTGATAGTTTACAAGGAAATAAATAAATGTATATAATGAAAGGTGGTACGCGATGGAGCACCATAGGTAGAGTATTTTATGTCAGTTAAAATATTTTGGAAATTTTCGTTTCAAAAATTAATAAAAAATAATGTCAAGAAAGGGAAACTTTGGGATATTGGATGAGTTTTAATGATTAATAAAAAATAATGTCAAGAAAGGGCAACTTTGGAATATTAGATGGGTTTTAGCATTAAAACTAATCTGATTAAATAAATATGAAAATAAGGGAGGTGAGCATAATATTTGAAAATAGAAGGGAAGTTAGTGTTATAAGGCTAAACTTGACGGGAGATCTCTAAAATTATCCTAAAAATCTAATGCCATTAAATATCTCTTTTGTTGTAGTGCACCTCTCTAGAAAACATTACATCCTGTAGGGACCTTAAGTTGTCTAGTATCTTTTAGTGTTGGGTTGTCCATTTAATTCTCCATTGTCATCAAGAGACGCAAAAGAAACATATTTTTGACTCATGATTACGCAGATCAACATGGACAAAGACACAAAAGAAACATGTTTGTTTTTGCAAATTTGTATTGATTAATTAGATGAATATTGCTTTTTATGTCGAACCTTTTGTGAAAGAGTCATACATAGGGTCACCAAGTGAACAATATTCTGAACATTATAGATGTTTTCCCTGTTTGCCATCACTTTTTTGTCCCCTTCACAACCTAGTCATAGTGACTTGTCAAATTAATTGTGTTGGGTTTTTTGATTAATTGAGGATATGCTTAAAATCTCATTTAAGCATTTTTTTTAAGGTAAAATTATGCAGAATAACAAATTTTTAGCCTATATTATGTATTATAACTATAGTTTAAGAAAACTGTAATTCGTGGTTACATATTCCCGAATATTTACTATTCGGTTTCTTAATTGTGTAAATTTAGAATTTGTATAATTTGGTTCTTGATTGTATAAATGTAGAATTTGTATATGTTTACTCTAGTTGGTTGTATAATATTTATGAAAAATTCATAATAAACTACCCAGTTTAATTTGTATATTGGCAAGCGAAATATACAAATGTAGTTTTGAAAAATTATTAAATATATAAATACATAATTATATATTCACAAGCGAAATGTACAAACGGACAAGCGAAATATGCAAATCTCAACCTCCATTTGTATATACTTACCGTATTTGTATATTTACAAGCGAAATATGCATACCACAACCTTCCCAACAAACGGAACTATAGCTATGGAGTGCAATTACCGAAACTATAGCTATAGAGCCTTATTATGTCTATTATCTTTGCTATTTCTGAAATTTACTTTTTTTTTAGTCAGTTATTTTTAAGCTAAAAAGACAAAAATAAATAAATAAAAAATCATAAGTCCATCCAAACGGACCTTTTTTTTAAAAATGTGTCTATTACAAATCATGTAGAAAAGGGGCATATGCATAGTGACGGATCCAACTATAGGTTCAATAGTTCAATGTGTTTCCGAGTCCAATTATATATATGTGTAAAAATAGACATAAACTTACTCTTTGATTTCAATTTAGGCTCATTTGTATTTTTCTGATCATAAATAAGAACAAATCAAGAATGTGTGAATACTCAAAGAAAGTGTACTTTGTCTGCTTAAGTAACAGCATTTTGTTTCAATTTGTCCTGGACATGATTTAACTCTTCTTTTTAAAATGTTTTGGACGGTTGTATTTTATTTTATTTTTAGTTTATTTTTAAATCGGGGCTAAGGGAAGGAAAATGAGGGAAGGAATTGAATTCTCATCAATAAAAATACAAAGTCAGCAACTCTATCAATTTTTATTCCATGATTAACATGTGTTTCTTTTGATTCTTTTGTGCTATCATTTTGTTGGGATGACTTATTAGTTTTCCCATATTAACCTTTGGTAATTTATGTCCAAATAAAATGTTTATAGATGTGAATATAAAACTTAGGAGGCATTGGGGGAATTGATAGTCCTCAAAATAATGCAGAGTCAAATTTTTCTTTGTTTTATTACCAGACCACTCAGCAGGACACAACATGAAGTGGACAACATCTCTGTCAATGGGCCATAAAATTTTGATCGAGAATATATGACAACAATACTAATTTATGCATATTTTCCTTTTTAAAATTTTTGTTTGTTATATCTACTTTGAATATATGGAGTTTGAAGTTAAGCTTGACACAATGTCTGAATTATATATCACTGAGGCATTCAAGCAAAATGGTTGAACTTAAATCATTTTTACTTGACTATAGTCCTTTTTATTTGAAATTCATGTACATATGACAACATTCAATCAAACATAACTCAAGTCAGACAAAAACGACTAAACTTCATTCATATATTACAAAAGTTTAAGGAGAAATGGTTGAAATGAGGCAACAATTAATGACTAAGCTCAATCATATATGTTTGAAGCTATTTCGAATTGAGTACATGTGCAAATTAAATATATTTCAAAGCGAAAGCAAATTTAACTACAAACATCAAATTCGAATATCCTTGCACTTTGCCCGATGATATCTGGAAAAAAAAATCACTGTATGATATTTGTAACAATATAGCCTCCCACCCCACACTTGCATTGCGTCGTGTCTTTATTACCAATTAAAACTTCTGGAAGAAAGAGTTTCTATTTATGGCCAGTGAGTATATATATGTCGTTTGACTATGAATTTCTTTTTTTGGTGTTTATAATATATGGTCATAAAAATTTGAAATTTTATTTTTTTGAAAGTTGAAAAGCATTAAAAAGTTGTTTCGTATTTTTACTCCGTATTACTCTCAAAAATTTTAAAAACAACTTCAATTCGTATTTAGGACGCCAAGTTAAATTTGTAGAACAAATTGAGCAATCTATACAAAAATTTACGAACTCACTTTAACCTATATATGCTGGCTAAAGATGACCGTTATAAGAAAATATGACAACTTTTCTACAACATATTATATTGATGCTCGTTCTAGGCAATAATTAACCCCATCCGATCCTTAGTGTTCTACTTTTGCTTATGGTGACTATTAAATATAATAATGAGAATGAAAAATGGAATATATTATATATAGTCAAGAAGAAAATATATGTTAATGGATTTATACAAAATCAAATCACTTGTTAATAATGTTAGTCATGTTACCATTACTACATTAGGGTGGTCGAAAGAAACCGATCAACAGAGAAAAAATTAACAAATAATTTCGTTTGGTGATAATTAAAATTTCTGATCATAATTAATTTGATCTGATTTTGATTTTAAAAATAAAAATAAAAATTGAAATCAAACTAAAATTGATATTGTACTCAAACTTTATAAATATTGTTATATTGTAATATGTAAGTTTTCCTTAAACTTTTTCATAATTTATCTTTCTTAACATATTTTCCTAAGTTTGAACTTACTACTTAAAAAATAAAATTAAGTTTGAACTTACAATAATTTATGTTACAATAAGTCTTTATAGAATTATAGCCCAAATTAAACATCTACTAATTAACTCAATTAAAGGCTAAATCAAATCATATTTATTTTCATTGTCGCTCATGAATTTGATTATTATCTTGAATATTATGCAAATTCATGGAATATTCATATAGAGGTCAAATCTAAATCATTCTAGTTTGAGAAATACGCCACTAACGGCCCTCAAATCATGGATAAATCTCATGGAGGAGAATCAAGGGAGGAACAGAATTGTACCCGCACTATTATCAATAAAATACTATGTTTCTTCAATTTAAAGTAAAAAAAATAAAAATTAATTTGTTTTATAGACATGAAAAATCGAGATGACATGTCACTCAATCATATAGGATTATCTAATACAATAGCCATGCACTAATGTGGGTTTAACTAATTAAGCTTGAAGGAAATTTTGTTAAAAGAGATTTATTTTTTTTGTGCTCGATTTAACATGCAACTTGATTTCTATGTCGCAATTGATAGATAACTCATATAATTTTGTACAATTCACTAATTGTCTTTTTGATGTTGGTGAAACGAAGAGATGGACTCTATAATTTTTTTTGAACAAATAATGGGTAAACACAATGAAGATTGAACTTTTGTAATATAATTGATAATCAAGTCCGATCTCCCACTTGATTTAATGGATCACCTTTAGCAAATCAATTGATTTTATAAGTTTATCTCTATCGTTGAATACTGATGTTTTGTTAGCTAAAAACTGGAGATATTAATCGTTGGTGAGTTTATTAGTTAGAGTAAATTGATGTGTTTAAGGACTAGAGTTATTAGTCATAGTTGAATTCATCAGTGGAGTAAACTGATGTGTTTCAGAACAAGAGCCATTAGTCAAATATATAATTTAGTTCATCAGTTGAAGTAAATTGTTATGGTTGAGTCTGTAATATAAGTATTACTGAGTTGTACTACTCCCTCCGTGCCATTTTATGTTGCACTTTTCGGACGGTAAGTTTTTCATAGATCTTTTAAACATTTTAAATTATTAATTATTGTGAGTTTGTGACTTATAATACCTTTTACGTAGTTTACAAATATATAAAGTTCATTTCAAAATAATTGAAGATTCCATGCGCAAATTTTCGGTCAAATTTAAGCTGTTTGATTCTCAAAAAACAAAAAGTATCACATAAATTGAGAGAGAGAAAGTTATATTTTTTTTTAGTGCTTGAAGGTGTGTGTTTGTGAGAGTTGTTTCAACTAAGAGAGTTTATCTTCCTCGAAAGTAGTTTAGCTTGTTAGAATTAATTGTAGAGTTGTAGTACTATATATACATAAAATTAATTACTATATTTTATGTATTTATATTTATATAGAGAGAGAGAGAATAGATATTGAGTTCCCCGTTAACTTTTTCGTGCCTATTACATAGTAGATCTTAAGTCCCGGTTAACTTTTTTCGTGCTTATTATTTTTCATATTTTAAACCTTTACCAAAAATCTTAACACGTGTGTGAAATTAAACGCGGCGAATTGGTGCGGAATCTGTCGAAAAACAGAAACCTACTAGTGACGAGCTGTTTGTTATTCCCCCAAAACATGGCAATATCCAACATGTTTCTTGTTTTTTTTTTAATTATATAATCATACAAAAAATGTTTAATTTTGACTGGCCCTTTGATGATAGAAAGATCGTCCCTTGGACATTCTAATCATCAATCTCATATTTCAGTTTGTTCCTTTTTCTTGACAATCATTTTTATTATTTCTATTTCGTTGATTCCTTGATGATTCTTATTCTATATATAATATTGGTGTACCTCTCGTTACTCCTAGTACTGCTGTCATCCCTTTTTTTCACCTTTCGTCATCTGTATTTCGATCTCTCTCACCTCTCTCCACGTCCCTTTATTCACACAATCCACCCCTCATGGCAGATCCAGAGTCATATGGTTGCAAATTTAGCATAATTAAGTAATTTTGGCTCAAAATTTATATTTGAGTTTAAAAGTCATTTAACATATGTAAATAATATTTCAGAACCCAATAAGATAAAAGAAAAAATATTAGAATAATAACAATATAATATTCAATGAAATTCCATAAAAAGGGTAGAGTATATGCAAGTCTCACCACTACTTCTCTGAGATAGGGAAGTTGTTTTTCAAAGACCATTGGCTCAAGCAAACTAAAACGATAGTGAAGAGAAAAATGACAACTAAAAGCAAATAAGTATGGAATGTATATGCAAGAAATCGTAACAACAATAACATGGTGTGATCACCTTAACACAATAAAGCACAAATGACATCAGATACCAAAGTTCAACGACTACATGAATAGGCTAATTTCAATCGACATGGTGTTCTATACTATCACCAAATCAAATACATAAATAGGCTAGTGATAAGACAACTCTCAACTACTTACTAATCTTCTGCCTTATCCGTGACCTTCATATCCCCATGTCTAGGGTCATGTCCTCGATAAGCTGAAGATGCACCATATCATGTCTAATCATCTCTCTCCAATACATCTTCGGTCTACTTATGCCTCTCATCAACCCCACTATATCCAACTGTTGGGTTTTAAATGTGTGAACAGGAAATGAAGGGTTGTGACTCTCCTGAAGAGTTGTAACTATGCCGAAGGGTTGTGACCTTTATGAAAGGTTGTGTCCTTTCTAAAGGGTTGTGACCGTTTGAAAGGTTATGCCTTTTCCAAAGTGTTGTGACCTTTCTGAAAGGGTGTCTTCTTTCTGGAAGGTTGTCTTCTTTCCAAAGGGTTGTGACCTTTACCCTTTGTTGGCTATAAATAAAGAGGTTTTCTCTCATTTTTCTGCATCGAATTCTTCCCTTCTTTTGCATACATTTCTTACAAAACAAAATCAATCAATCGTGTCTGTGTGTGTGATTTGTTGCTGTCATTTTGAGTTCGTTGAAATTATCGAAGTTTGAGGTACCGCTACTTCTTTAATGGTTAATCCATTTTATCTTGGGAGGAATTAATTTGCAACCTCGGGTGCTTGAGGGGATTAAATTTCTTAAGGACACACAGTGGGTTTTGTGGACTTAGATAGTTCTTTGTGTTTTTCTTTTCATTTTTTATTATTTCTGGTTTGCTAATCTGAATACAGGAGATAACAAGCTTAAGAAATTTAATGTTGGTATTTTCTGTGGTAAGGAAATTACTTCTATTTGCTGTGTTCTTTTTATTGGGGAAAGAAAAAGAGAATTATTTTATCATATGATAAAAGAGATTTGGGATGAATTAGTACTACTTTAATATGTTTGAGCATATTTTTTGTAGTAAGTTTTCCTTGGATGATTAAGATTATTTTTATTTTCTTCCCAAGTGCATTCAAGCATTGCACCCCTTCAGTTTTCTTTTCAATGAGAAAAGTTATTTTGTGCATAAAGGCTAAGATGAGCAGTTTAATTTTTTCCCTATATTCTTGGTTTTATATAACTATGAGAAGAAGTAAATGAACAGATGTTGTCTCCTAACAATATTTGAACATGAGTTTAGTTTCTTGTTGAAATTAAATGTCTTCTTGTGGAAAATAGGAATATGATGAAAACTGAGAAAAGGAAAAAAAAAATTAGCAAGAAAAGTGACTTGCATGGAATTATTGCTGACAGATAGAATATGATTCAATGAGGGTAAAAATTAGGTTCTATCTTTATTTCCCTTGATTATTATTTTCTTTTTCTATCCTTTATAAGTTATGAAATTTATTTCATAAATGTTAGGATAGATGATCATTATGTGATGATCTTAGAATATATCTTTATTATTAGTAATATGTATTATGTTTAGGGGAGAAAAAATAAAACTATTGTAGTTTTCTACTCCATGTGAAATTTGATTGTGTTTGACTTTTGGAGATTTTTTTTTTTACTCCTTTGGTTTGAAGAATATAAGAACTTCACAAACAAATCAGATTGTGTATTGGTTTGAGGAATATAGAAACTTCACCAATTTGTTAAATACTCTGTTTGAATGAATATTCTGACTTGAAGAGTACAAAATCTTCGTCAGGAATATTAAGGCTAAATGATTGAAAAAGATAAAATCTTCATCGTTAGCTCGAAACAGTGTTGTATTTGAGGTTTCTGGAAATTAAAGCCTTTTTGGTTTACTACTCTGTCTGAATGTGAAGCTGATTCGAAGAATATTAAAACTTCATCAGAATTCAAGGTTCATTCGGTTAACGATTAGAAGAATATAAAAACTTCATCGTTAAACTAGAAACAAGTTGTATAAAGATTGAATCTTTATTGTTAGTATTCTAAATACTAAGTGGTTTGTCTAGTTGTGACAAAACGAGAAAAAAAAAACACTAGTGACATAAAATTAGTGATTTAAGCATGGGAAAAAATATGTGAAAATTAATTTCAAATACTTGAAAAATATTTTTGAGAACATATTTAAAATGAGGCGGGTTCTTTACTTGTGATAAAGACAAAATTAGACTTACTATCTAATTTAAATTTGAAAGTACAAGATATGAAATTTAATGACATTCTTGTATTATATTAGATCCACAAAATTCTTGGAGTATATTTGATACTGTGGACGTTGAGTCTCTCTTGACTAGTATATGATATGACTAGTATAAAACCACAAAACTATATTACTCGTTCAAAAGAATTGTATTCTTTGATGAAAAAGTTTCACTTAAAATATTGTAATTTTTCTTGAAGAGATGTCTATTAAAATATATTTTTTTGTATAGACATGAACATTGGTGAAAAGTGATTTGTTATATTTGTGTTGTAAAACAAATATTTGGGTCTTATTGTCCTTATTGGACCGATGAGACTATGATCATGGGTAATTCTATAACAAATTGAATGTTATGGAAAGGTCCTTTTGAAAAGGACATATGACAAGGTATTGACTCTAAAACAATGTCTGTATTTGAGAAAGTTATAAAAAGTAAAAAACAAAATATTTGTGGAAAAAGGTTACCTCACAGAAGGTCTTTTCAAACTTAGTATTTTTGTTTGTTCTTACTTGCTTGAATCAAATTGTTTGTGACATAAATGCTTGAGACATGTCAATTACAAAACATTTCAAAAACTGATCAACTGAGAAGTTTTGCCTAACTTCTAGTGCAATAAATCAAAATGTCAAGTACGTGTTGTTGAAAGGAAGTTTAATACCTTAGAATTGATTTACACTGATATTTGTGATATGAAGTCAACACCATCTCGTGGTGGAAAAAAGTGTTTCATAAATTTTATTTATAATTGCACTAGATATTGTTATGTTTATTTGCTGAATGGTAAGGATGAAGCAATAGAAACATATTGACAATATAAGACTGAAGTTGAAAATCAATTGGATAAAGAGATTGTCATGATTAGAAGTGGTAGATGTGGAGAATATGAATCTTTTTTTGCAGAAATATATTTGGAAAATGGAATCATCCATCAAATTACTTACTGCACATTCTCACCTCAATCTAATGATATTGTTGACAGGAAAAAACTAAACTTTGAAGGAAATGTTGAATGTCCTATTTATAAGTTCAGATTTACCACAAAATTTGTGGGGGGTGCTATCATTATAGCAAAAGAGAACAACAAAAAGTTTGTTTGTTCAGAAAGAGAGAAACAAAAGGTTTTGTTTGTTAGTAGATGGAGAAACAAATAAGGAAAAAAAAACTTTTGTATGTTAAGAAAGGGAGCAACAAAAAGTTGTGTTTGTTCAGACTTTGTTGTATCCTGGTAGAGAATTGTTTGTCGTCCCTTAAAGTTTATACAAGCAATAACTCTTGAAAGATAGTGATCAAACAATTTCCAATACAGTCTATTTCATATGAGAAATGGAAATGAGGGAACTATTTTCAAACCGGTCAAAATAGGACCTAAGACTTTAAAAGTGAACTTTAGGTAAGTAAGTAGTCCCATATGAAATTCAGAAAACATTCATATCTGGTACTTGAGGAGGTCTAAAATCTTTCTTTTTTAATGAAAAAAATCGGGTTTCTAAGCTCGATGTGGGAAGTGGAGGTTCTGGAGACAGGCTACCTGAGTCATGTAGCTCGTTTAGAGCAATAAGGAATTCATTCTAACAAATAAGATCTATCGAGTGAGGGATATAGAAGCTAAGGCAAGCAATCAGTACACGAATTCCTTCCTCTAGAAGGAGTGAACCCAACCACTTCACGCTGAGTCTTGACAGGTCCTTTTGGTCGATTTTCAGATTGTATGTTCATTGAATATGCTACAAATGGTAAAGCATGTCGATTTATGGTTCATAAGTCCGAACCGTCGAATAGTCAAGTGAAGGGTCTAAATGACCTTGGAAAGAACCAAAGGAGAATGTACTTAATAAAGAGATTCAGAGGCATAGTAAGTGTCAATGGACAAATTACTTCTTCCGGATTTGATTTTGTAACATTTCTTCTTGAAAATGAGTCCATATAGTCGAAAAAGATATGTCTTTTGTGAACTCATCCTTTTTGGAAAGAGGTTGTCAATAGTAAGATAGATTCAATCTTGAGCAACCATACTTGAGAGTTGGTTGATCTTTCTCCAAGAAATAAACTTTTGGGTTCAAAGTGAATCTACAAAAGGAAAAGAAAGTTGATGAAACTATTGACAAATACAAAGACAGAATTGTTGTCATAGGCTTTAGACAATAAGAAAGCCTTGTTTGACATATAATAGCACTAACTAGGATTGCATCAATTCAGATGTTAATTGCGCTAGTTGCAAAATATGGCCTTCAAATTCGTCAAAATGGATATGAGAACATTTTTAAAAATGGAAAATTGGAGGAAGAAATTTACATGGAACAATCTGAGGGTTTGTGGTTCCTAGTAAAGAATAGAAAGTCTGTAAACTTGTTAAGTCACTTTGTGGACTAAAAACAAGCTCCCAAATAATGACATGCGAAGTTTGACCAAACTATGTTGGCAAATGAATTCAAGATTAATGAATATGATAAATGTTTTTACCTTAAAGACACTCCAAATCACAAGGTCATTGTTTGTTTTTATGTTGATGACATGTTGATCATCAAAAGAGACATTTCTGATGTAAATGCTGCTAAACATATGCTAGAAAGTAACTTCGATATGAAAGACATTAAAGTTACTGATGTGATTGAGAAGGTACTTGACAAGTTCAAGTATTTGGATTTCAATATTGTCAAGACTCCAATAAATATGAGTTTTGTACTTCAAAAGAATGAAGGCAAAAGGGACTCACAATTGGATTATGCTAGAGTATTGAGAAGTATGATATCTATCATAAAGTATACGCGATCAGATATAACATGTGCTATTAGTAAACTAAGTCGGTTCACGAGTAATCTCAATTAAACTCATTGGATGACAATGAAAAGAGTTTTGGAGTATTTAAAAATACTTAAAAACTATTGCTTTGCATTGTAACTAATATTCAGCAGTATTGGAAGAATATAGTGATGCAAATTGAATCACCAGGTCAAATGAAGTAAAATCCATGAGTGGATTTGTATTTACTCTTGGTGGAGGAGCAGTCTCTTGAAAATCTTCTAAACAGAAATGTATCGCTCGCTCTACTATGAAATCTGAGTTTATCACTCTAGATAAGGCCGGTGAAGAAGTTGTATGACTCCAAAAATTCTTGAAAGATCTTTTGCCCAAACCTTTTAGCTCCAGTATGCATACACTGTGTGAGAGTTAATTGTAATAGGTAGGGCATGGATCATGATGTATAACGAAAAGTCTCATCATCTATGACATAGACATAATATCGTTAGAGAACTACTCTCTAGTAGAATTATCATAATTGACTATGTAAAGTAAAATGATAATGTGTCAGATCCACTTATAAAAGGCCTAACTAGAGAGGGAGTTGATAGATTATCAAAGGGAATGGGACTATGGCCGAGAACAAGTCATTGTGGCGATAACTCCACCTAGAAGATTAGGGATCCCAAGATCTAGGTTCAAGGAGATCAAACAAAGTCATTGATGACGATTCAACATTGTCAAAATAATTTTTATGGTCCATTCGCATGATAAGACAATGTTCAGTAACAAGGATAAAGGCATCAGGACTTTTTAATGGTTTCTAAGTTTGATATAAGGTATATCAAATGGTGTATCTACGGGATAACACATTTAGAAATCACATATGTAAGTGTGAAGTGTAAGCCACTTCAAGGAGAATCTGATAAGGTCAGTTCTCTACGCACTTATAAACCAAGACGTGTTCATCGCTGAAACGAACAAAACAATGAGAACCAAAAACAGTTTAAGGGTTGATTGTGTGACTTATGTTGTCTAGGTATACACCAAAGCTCGACGGTTCAAAGATATCAAATCTACCGATTGACCGAGTATATCCGATATATGTTCACTATGGAAAGTTCAAAGGGAAACCCACTTATCCAGAGGCAATCAATCCTTAATTACGAATCACACAATTTTTCATGCATGTGTTTTAATGATAGCCATTCCCTATTCATGTGGGGGATTGTTAGGTTTTAAAGGTGTGAACAGGAAATGAAGGGTTGTGACTCTCCTGAAGAGGTGTAACTATGCCGAAGGGTTGTGACCTCTATGAAAGGTTGTGTCCTTTCTAAAGGGTTGTGACAGTTTGAAAGGTTATGCCTTTTCCAAAGTGTTGTGACCTTTCTGAAAGGCTGTCTTCTTTCTAAAAGGTTGTCTTCTTTACAAAGGGTTGTGACCTTTACCCTTTGTTGGCTATAAATAGAGAGGTTTTCTCTCATTTTTCTGCATCGAATTCTTCCCTTCTTTTGCATACATTTCTTACAAAATAAAATCAATCGATCGTGTCTGTGTGTGTGATTCGTTGCTGTCATTTTGAGTTAGTTGAAATTATTGAAGTTTGAGGTACCGCTACTTCTTTAATGGTTAATCCGTTTTATCTTGGAAGGAATTAATCTGCAACCTTGAGTGCTTGAGGGGATTAAATTTCTTAAGGACACACAGTAGGTTCTGTGGACTCGGATAGTTCTTTGTATTTTTCTTTTCATCTTTTATTATTTCTGGTTTGCTAATCTGAATACAAGAGATAACACCAACCTCTCACAAATCCGCATCCGCACATCTCCTCTTCACATGCTCAAACTGATCAGTCTCCCTTTCCGCATCTTGTCCACTACAGAGATCACTCTCACTTTTTCTCGAATACTCTCATTTATAATCATATCGCTCCATATTTATCCGCATATTAAATTATACATCCTCATTTCCACCATTTACATATGAATATTGGTTTACTAGCCAACATTGTACTTTCAATAAACCCGGTCTAACCGTCCCTATATGAACCAGAATTATGTTTCGGCTCTGCCTTTGCACTAACCCCAAGAAATTGAGGAAGGAATACATAAACAGGTTCAATAATCTCAACCTACCAATGGAAGTATTATAGAAACGTGATCATATATAGATCATACGAAGGTTAGTTTTATTGGAACTCAGCATGAGACAATGCACCCTTAAAACACATGTAGACGTGAGAGACTGTTGTCTCAAGCATTTAAGATGTACCTTTTGATGTATCTAAGGGACGGAATAGTTTGTAACTAGAATTGAATACTCTCTAATCCTAATTATTTGTCTACTTAAAAAAAAAATTATTGACATAATGAGTTTATCATTTTAACCCTATTAATTATGAAGTAGATGAATTAAAAATTTCAGATTTTCAAGAAGTTCTATCTTTTTTCAAAGTAATTAATTGAAGGTATAATATGTTAAAAAAACTTGTCCTTGCTTGATTTGTCAAAATATACAAGTACTTAGGGACAACTAAAAAAGAAAAAATTGACAAGTAATTAGGAACATAGTGAGTATCTTTTTAAATTTCTTAACTCACCCTTAACTCTTTAAAATATTAGTACTTCCTTCGTTTAACATAAGTTGACCTTTTTGTATGCATATTAAAAAATCATAATTAAAAGGGTAGTATTATCAATTCACCCCTTAAGAATTTCTTTGAAACTTTACAAACAAGTGTAAATACATTCAATAAGAATTAATTGCAAGTATAATATGGAAAAAAATCAATTAATGTTTTATTGATTTAGTAAGGTGATCAACTAATATGGAACAACTACTTTTAGTAAAGTAATCAACTACTCCCTCCGTCCAAATATAGTTGTCCACTATATTATTTTGAGATGTTTAACAATACTTGTCCACTTTATGAATTCAGTGGATAATTTTACACTTAGTTCCTTATTTACCCTTATTATTAATTATAGTCATTTCTCTATTACATTTTTCAAGACATTGTATTTATTACTCTCTTCATTCTTTTTTATATGTCACCTTTTTAGATTTCACTTGCACGGTTAAGTCTACATTTCTACCCTTATTTAATGTCTTTTTGAAGTCAACTTTTTAATAAATGATAAATAAATTCATCTTTTATTTATTAGTTTGTTGAAATTTCTTTTTCAAAATCAGATTTTATAAAGTAATGCAATAATGAGAGTAATTAATCAATGTATGAAGTAATTACAATGAACATTAATTACTTATTAGTTTTCCTAGGTTGGTAAAATCTCTATTTCCAAGACTAATTAACTATCAAGGATATAATAAGAAGAATATATTCTTGATAGCTATGAAATGACAAGTATCATGGACCAACTATTTATAGTAAGGATAACATATAAAAAGGAACGGAAAGAGTATATTCAAAAGGTGATATAGTATTTAGTTTCTTAAAAAGTATGCAAAGTCAATAATTGACAAGCATTGTTGAACAGTGGGAGTAATTAATTAATCAGAATTGGAAACGTTACAACTCAAATTAAATATTTAAGTGTTTGTGAGCAGCAACTTTTCAATAACTATGCAGGCGTTTAGACATGAACTTAAAATTATGATTTGAAATTATTAATTAACTAGTAAAATTATTCGCGTTTCGCACGGTTATAAAAAATGTTGAGTTGTTATTATACATTGATATAGACATATAATTGATTTCATAGAGGATTATGTTTGGTTAGTAGTAAGATGACTTCCACAAAGTCATAAGCTATTTTTTAAAATAAAAAGAAAATACAAACTTACGACAATAATTTTTTTTATATAAAATATAAAACAAAGAGAAATACAAAAAAAAAAATACAACATTATTCTTATAATCTTAATCATTAAAAAAATAAAGAGAAAATGGTCAAATGCCCCCTCAACGTATATCTGAGTTTCCAACTACACACTTAAACTTCACGGGAGTCCTATCACCCCCCCCCCACCCTGGACTGTTTAAAAAATGAAATAATTATACCCTAAAAAATTCATAACTAGATCTATGGTGCACTACTAAAAATTTGTCAAAAAGAGACGGAAAAAATGACGGACTGTGTCATTTTTTTGGCCAAAAGTGACGCAATCAATCTCGTCACTTTTTGGCTCGATGCTTTTCAAAAGCGACGGATAGCGTCACTTTTTTTTTTTAAAAAAAAAAAAATTTGACAAATGTGACGATGTCCGTCGTTTTTTTTATTTTTTTATTTTTTTAATCTTCAGAAAGAGACGAAGTTTGTCGCTTTTCTTAATTTTTAATTTTTTTAGAATCTTGAAAAGCGACAGACTAAAAGACCCCGTCCGTCACATTTCTAATTTTTCAAAAAATAAAACCTAGAAAAGTGACGGACTAAAGGACCTTGTCCGTCGCTTTTTTGGGTTTTTTTCAAATATAAAATTCAGAAAAGCAACGGACAAAACCACCTTGTTCGTCGCTTTTTCTGCAATTTTTTTGACAGTAGGAACTGTCAGTTTCTGTTGTCCACCTGCAAAAGCAATTCAATTCAACCCAATCAATCCCAAAACATTATAAAGAAGCTACACAAAATATAAAACAACAAACTTAAATTAACATCCAAAAATATCTAAATCACAATTTAAAGACTTTCAAAATTCGTTTCAAGATTTCAAGTAATTCAAACTTCAAATTAAGTTCAAATTATGTTCAAGCTTAATTAAATAGTTCATAAAGACGATATTTTATCAACATTTCTAAAGTTCAACCTAATAATTAGTTCATAAATTCTATAAATCAAGATTCCTAAAGTTCACAATCAAAAGTTTAAAATCCTACAATAATTCAAGATTCCTAAAGTTCACAACTTAAAGTTCTAAAATCCCACAATAATTCAAGGTTTTTAAAGTTCACAACCTAAAGTTCTAAAATCCTACAACAATTCAAGATTTCTAAAGTTCACAACCTAAAGTTTAAAATTCTACAGTAATTCAAGATTTCTAAAGTTCATAACTTAAAGTTCTAAAATCCCACAATAATTCAAGATTTCTAAAGTTCACAACCCAAAGTTCTAAAATCCTAAAATAATTCAAGATTTCTAAAGTTCTAAAATCCTACAAAAATTCAAGTTCTCTAAAGTTCACAACTTAAAGTTCTAAAATCCTACAGAAATTAAAGTTTTCTAAAATTCATAACTTAAAGTTCTAATATTCTACAATAATTCAAGATTTCTAACATTTCACACCCTAAAGTTCTAAAATCTTACAAAAATTCAAGCTCTCTAAAGTTCACAACTTAAAGTTCTAAAATCCTACAAGAATTCAAGATTTTTAATGATCACAATCTTATAAAGTTCTAAAATCCTACAAAAATTCAAGTTTTCTAAAGTTCACAACTTAAAGTTTTAAAGTCTCACAATAATTCAAGATTTCTAAAGTTCACAACCTAATTAAAGTTCTAAAATCCTACAAAAATTCAAGTTCATATCTAATTTCTAGAATTTCTAAGTTCAAGAATATAATTCAGGTAACCCAATTTTCAACAACAATATAATATATAAGCACAAATACAATGACAAATTGAAAAATTCAACTAATCTCTAACTTCTAACTTCTAATTATTTGTTAGTTCTAACTTCTAATACTTAATTTACAATCATATTTAAAAATCCTCAATTTAAAAGAAAACTAATCCTAAAATCTAAAATCTTCAATTCTCTCCCTAACTAACAATAATCAAATGTACAAATTAACAATTAAATAACACAATTCTTCAAACTAAGAAATCAAATATAATTACTAGAATTGAAAAAAAAAAATCTAAAATTAAACTCTAAATTTAAGTTCTCAAAAGTTCACAACTTAAAGTTCTAAAATCCTACAATAATTCAAGATTTCTAAAGTTCACAACCTAAGTTCTAAAATCCTACAATCATTCAAGATTTCTAATGTTCACAACCTAAAGTTCTAAAATTCTACAAAAATTCAAGTTCATGTCTAATTTCTAAAATTAATTCTATATAAACTTCAAATTCGAGAATTTCTAAGTTCAAGAATTCAAGTAACCTAATTTCAACTTTCATATAATATCCAATATTTTTCTAACTTTAAAGTAATTTAACTTTCATGTACAATCTAATATTTTTCTAACTTCAATTTTTTTTTAAAAAAATTCAAGAACTTCTAAGTTGAAAATTCAACTAATCTAATTTCGACTTTCATATACTAATATTTTTCTAACTTCAAAGTAATCTAACTTTCATATACAATTCAATGTTTTTCTAACTTCAACCGTCAAACATACAAAATTCAAGAATTTCAAAGTTGGAAAGTGCAACTAATCTAACTTCTAACTTCTAACTTCTAATTATTCGTTAGTTCTAACTTCTAATACTCAATTCACAATCATATTTTTAAAAAAAAAATCAATTTAGAAGAAAACCCTAAAATAAAAAATTTCCAATTCTCTTCTAACTAACAATAATCAAATATACAAGTTAGCAATTGACTAACATAATTCATCAAACTAAAATAATATACTAATTTATAACAAATCAAATATTACTAGAATTGAAAAAAAACTAAAATTAAATCCTAACTTTAACAAGCTAAGGAAAAGAGGTAGTGAGGACGACGGGTGGCGGCGCCGACGGGGCAAGGCGACAACAGGACTAATGTTCAAGGAGAGCAGGGTGAAGGCGGCGTGGGGCAGCGTGGGGCGGCGGCGCAACAACTTGGTTTTGGAGAGAAGAGAGAAGAGAGAGAAAGGGAGATGGGAAAATGGGGGGGGGGGGGGGGGGAACCCGTTTTTGGTTCAACTTAATTTAAAAAAAGCGACGGACAACGTCTCTTTGTCCGTCACTTTTTTAAAAATATTGACCAAAATTTTGACTAAAAAGCGACGGACTAAGAGACGTTGTCCGTCGCTTTTTTAAAATGTTTGACTAGATATTTTGATCAAAAAGCAACGGACTAAGAGATGCCGTCCGTCGTTTTTTTTAAAAACTAATTAATAAAATAAAGTAAATTAAAAACGACGGACATGATTATTGTTTAATTTATAAATAATTATTTTTAATAAAAAGCGACGGACGGCGTCTCTATATATATTAAATAAATAATTATTAATTATATATATATATTTAGTACAAAAATCCACAAAAAAAAGCGATGGACTAAGAGATGCCGTCCGTCGCTTTTTGTAAAATAATTTTAAAAATAATTATTTTTATTAAAAACCGACGGACGGCATCTCTTAGTCCGTCGCTTTTTTGGAGCGACGTTGTCCGTCGCTTTTTCTTCCGTCATTTTTTAGCAGTATTTTAGTAGTGGTGGCATGTGAATTTCACGCATTTGATACGTGGAAAAGTCATCAAATTTTTTTTTTTTTTCATTTTTTATATTTTTTTTACCCTTTTCTTTTATATTTTCACCCATCCCTTCCGTCACCAAAGCACTTTCAGCATTTTCACCATTACTAGAACACTATAAGTCCATCAAAGCTGGGTCTTTGAAGAAGATAGGTGAATAATGAACTGAGTCTTTAATTTGAGGAAGATATGTGAATGATGATTGCAGAGCTCGTTCCGAGATATTTGGACATTACTCTGAAAACCTAAAAAACAAATTAAAAAAGTGAAGGAATAGTGGAGAGAGGAAGAACATGGCAGAATATTGCCATTAATGGAGGTCACTGAAGCTCTCAAGGAAGCTGAGGAGGAGCAGCCTACGATGTCTTCCACATCATCATCGATAATATCGAAGAGGAAAAACCTGATTCACCGACGATTGATAAATTAACGAGATTTATAGCGACAATTTCTGAGATGTAGTTGGTTGACTGAAATTTGAGATTGATAATTAAAGGATCTATTAGTAAAAAAATTGAATTTGAAGTAAACCCAGATCCCCCAAGCTGCTAGTTCTTAAAAGGCAAGAAAGAAGAAAATTGGTGTGCCCCATTCTGCAGTTTCTAGTGATGCCTCCCAAATGAGGTGAAGATACGAACATTTAATCGGTCAACGAATCTGGGAGGAATGTTCAAAAATTCTTGAACTCCATAGAGAGATTGAGCACAATGTTGTCAAATGGTTGGAGTCACAATGTGTTCATCTGTAAAATGTGCACTTTTGTATACATTGAAAATTATCTGTAAGAATGTGCACTTTGTACCCAAAGAATTCATCAAGTAAATTAATATATTATATTACTTTTTTATTTTTAATAAAAAGTAAACCCATGTTGATTTTTCTCAAATCAAATCTAAAGTATTTTGGGGTGATATAAATATATTTAAATTTATCTATAATTGATTTAGGTTGATTGATTTTGCAGGAGTTTTACATGAGTTTAAAAATTTGTTTGAAATCAGTAATGATAAACTCGGTGGAGATAGTGGTGACAACAATGGCTTAGAGATGGTGAAAGATGAAGAGATTTGATTTATATTGCTATGGAGAAGAAAGAAAACAAATAAGAACAAAAAATAATTTAAAATAAATATATTTATTGAAAAGAGATATTTAAAACAAAATTTTAATATTGTTTTGGCTGCTCATTCTCTCAAAGAGAGTAAAATACACTCACTTTGCCAGGTAAGCATTTAGGGAGGTAATAATTTTAGTTTTATAAAATTCAGGAGGGTAATAGGACCCTCATAGTGTGTAGTTGGGAATCCGGCTAAGATTAAGGGAACTTTTGGCCATTTTCTCAAAAGTAAAAAGAAAACATACAAAATCAATACATAATCTTTCGAGCTCTTGTCTACATCCATTTCCACAAGTCGATCACTATTCAATAGTCTACTTTTTATTCTTCAAAGTCAAATTAATAAATGAATAAAATAAGTACCAAAAACATAACAATTAAAAGGCTAATACAATCATTTCTCTAAAGTCTTACAATATTTCTACTTCTAGGATTATAAAATGAATAATAAATAATGTCATGAATATAACTATTAATTATTTTAGAGGTTATGATAATAAAAATTATGGGTGTGATGAGAATAACAACCATTAAGTATTGCGTTAAATATTATGAATGAACAGTTAATTGATACATTTATAAGTTCACAATAAAAAAATAGAGAAATTGTACTATATAAGAAAATAGATAGAATTCTTAGCCAAAGATTATAGTAAAGTTGGAAAACTCAAAAGACTCAAGATATTATTGTATAGCTTTTAGTGTTATTTAAAATTTATAGTGAATGATTTGTAATTGAAAATTTATTGGGGGGGGGGGGGGGAATATATTTAGACATTTTTGAGGAAGTAAAAGACCCAAAGAGAGAGAGATAATTATGTCCAACAAAGGCATAAGTTACTATTGTGAACCAATTTTTTTTTATAAATTTACAACAATAATTTACTTTTTATATAAAATAAAGAGAAATCATGAGAACTAAAATAAAAAATAATACATCAATCTTACGATCTTAATCATTAAAACATTAAAAACATTAAAAAATATGAAATCAATATATAATCTTCCGACCACAAGCCACAATCACCATTCAATAGCTTTCATCTTATTCTTTCAAGTCAAATCAAAGCATCAACATAATAAGTGACAACTTAAAATGCTAATGTGCTCATTTCAACAAAGTCTTGTAATATCTTTATTCATAAGATTACAATATAGAATAACAAATAGTATCATGAATAGGACTATAATTTATGTTAAAGGTTATAATAATAAAAAGTCAAGGGGGTAATGAAAATAAAGACAATCAAGTTTTGCATTAAAGAAAATTAAAAATGATATTTAAGCAACTTGAAATGAGTTTAATATAAATTTTGCATTACATGAAACTCTTGTCAAATTCTTACAATAAAATTCATGTAATAAAAATTATGACTTACATGTAAATAAAAAATAATAATTATACTTTTTCTCCAATAATCTTGCGGGAGCCTATTAGAGTGAAATTCGATCCGTTTATCAAATATCAAGGAGAAGATGAACTTTTCCCTTTCAACAAGCTCATGCAATAAAATAATCAAATCTCATGTGAGTAAAAAATCTTAAAGCAATATATAAGCTATAGAATATTTTTTTATAAAGTTATAAAAAGATTGTGATTCTTAGCCAAAAAGATTAATAAACTCCACCTAGTTAATTCCTAGCTCTACTATACATATAAATTTGGCCATTTCTTTTGTAACTAAATTTTCAATGGCTCTATTTATATGACATAATATGGAATACCAAAATATATAATGAACATGACTATTAATCAGAATTAGGAGTTATGATTATCAAAAGTCATGGGAGTAATGGAAATAAACACAATTAAGTTTTTATATTAAAGAATATGAATAAATTGAGTACGTAGTAATTGATACATTCATTTTTGTACAATAATAAATAAATAAAAATAGAAAAATAATCAAAGAAATAAAAAAACAGATAAATAGAATCCTTGGCCAAAGAGAGGTGCCACATCACTTTTTCTTATTTAGCTTTATATTATATAGATTAGGTAAAGATTAATTGGAAGTTGATATTATGTTTAGACTACTTTAAATTTCAAAAATTATTTTTCCTCGTTAACATAAAAGACCTACAATTTGTGAATATCAAAACTTTTCCAATTTTAGTGGCATATTGGCATATCCTGAACTCTGTTCCACATTTTTAGTGGTCGATTCATCTTTCTCCACACTCCTCCTTTCAGTGAATCTCTCCATCTATTTATAATATGTCACATTCTTAGAGGGTGTTTTGATTAGGGGTGTGCACTATTTAGATTAAATCGAACAATCAAATCAAATCAAATTGAATTTTAATTTGGATTGGTTTTTTGGATTTCTAGTTTGATTTTGGATTTATAATTTACTTTGTTTGTTTTTTTGGTTTGGTTTCGGATTTAGAAAAATGAAAACCGAAAAAATCGAATTATATTATATTAATATATGCATGTTTAGAATTAAGTTGGAGTTAACCACTTTTGTCCCTTTTTAGTTATTTTCATTATGATTAGTTTATTTTTTTATGTTTGGACATCTATAATTGATATACTTTTAAGTATTGTGTTTTACGTTTTACTTGTGATTTATATTAAAAAGTATAAAAAACCCAAACCAAAAAGAGAAAAACCAAACCAAATTTATTTTGGTTCGGATTGGGTTACACTTCTTCAAAACCAAAAACCGAAAAACCCAAACCAAATAGTATAAAACCAAACTGAAAAACCGAATGCACAACCCTATTTGGATTGGCTTCAAAGTTGGTCAAATATATTTTAAATTAGTTTTTGACTTGTGGAAGTGTTTGACAAATATAAAAAATAACTTAAAATAAATCAAAAAAAAGAAGACTTAAATAAGTTAGGAAGTGCTTGGCAAGATCCAAAATGACTTAAAATAAGTCAAAAAAAAATGTTGGTCTTCCCCTTCTTTTTATTTTCTGACTTAAAAGTCATTTCTGATTGACTTTTATTTTTGACTTAAAAACTATTTTTTTAAGCCAATCCAAACGAGCTTTTAGTTATTAACTAAGTACGTGTGTTACTTGACAGCTTACCCACATTATTACATAACTTACTTACCATTTTTACTGTGCCACCAAAGTAATAGAAAGAGTACAAGAGAATTGCGGGAAATATTCGTATTATAGAAAATTTGAATTATACACTTAATGATCTTATAAATGAATGATCATTGTATATACTAGTCATTTAGGGGCTAGTGAACAAATAATTATTATTATACAAGTCCCTTAATATTTACAAGTAAGTCACCTCTTTAGAATTTTCTATGTGACTAAAAAGTTCCAAAGTCTCTCTTAATTAGCAAACTAATATAGTTGGGGTTCTAAGATCTTCCAAGGAAAACCCCCCACAATCTAAGACCTTCACACAAATGCTAGCCTTCTCCTTATATAAGGATTCCACATGAAAAAAAAAATTACAAAGAGGAACCTAGGTGGCATGATAATGTCGAGTCATCACATATATATTCTAAAATATTGAAATTCTCAAACTATCTTTTTTTGAAAAAACAATAATAAGTCAGTTAATGTAAATCCTAAAGATTGATGATATTATTACGAAGGAATTACTATATAAGATTGTAGTAAATGAAAAGGGTGATGAAGAAATTCTTTACCCTAAATTTATAGAATGAGAACAAAACAATGCCTCGATGAGAAAGTTCATGACTAGCTAGAATCATGAATATACGTCAATATCCTTATTATTTGCCACACTTTGACCAAATAAATTTAGAATCTTGAGGATAATTACGTACAAGCTACCAATCCTTATTATTTTTAGCGGTATTTAACACTCTTTGTAAATAGAAAAAATTACTGAAATACGCATTTTATGTTTTCCTAATTTCCAATATCCCCTTCTATTTCTAAAGACCTCTAAAATCCCTTATTTCTTTAATGTATCCGAGCTACATATTAATGTATCTAAGCTAGTATTTAATGTATCCGAGCTTCATATTATGTATCTGGTTTATTTTATAATGTATCTGAGGTAGTTTTTAATGTATCCGAACTACATATTATGTATCCGAGCTACATATTATGTATCCGGTTTATGTTATAATGTATCTGAGATACTCTTTAATGTATCTGAGCTACATATTATGTATCCGGTTTGTGTTGCTTTTTAAGGGATTAATGTAATTACAAACTAAAGAGGGATAAATTGTAATTTCATATTAAAACTATATGATTCCTAAAATTTACCCTTGTAAATATGCCTAAAGCCTTTAGCTAATATCGATAAAGATTTTATCACTCTTTGTTAATGTGTATATTTATTGCCGCTAAAGATTATTTGAAGAGACATCATATTGCTCTATTCATGATGACCTTTTCAAGTTCATAAAATACAAGGTTTATTTACATGGACACTGCAGCAAACTTGGAGTTATATCATATTAATGCCAATGTTCAACATGAGGGAGAATAATGATAACAAAACGTATAGTAGAATATAATTAACGTAAAATAAAATTTAAATATTGACATAGCTTAGAATTAATTAAATTATAATTAAGACTGAAATTGCAAAGTCAAATTTCAATAAGAGATCTTCTCTCTTATTATATAAGTGACAGTTAGACATCAAGCAACCAACACACACCTTCGACATATGTGTTTCTTAGGAACAAAGAATAAAAGGATATTTTGGTCATTTAAGGCTTCCCACTTGCAAGCTTTAAGCTTTAATTGCATTGTACTATATGTTATATTGGGTGAACATTTCTCATAATAGACCAAAAAAAAACCCTCCTCTGTAGTTGATGCCTTTTCCATGTGGGTCCCTTGCTAAATTTGAGCAGCTTCAACATATTTTCTGGAAAAAAAGTCTCTTTGCTTCACTATAATTTAATTATTTATCGAAAGAAAAAAAGTAGTCATTAATTTTTCGAAATTATAGGACCTATTTAGGCTATCCATTTTCGTGTTAAATTCAGATTCCTTACATATAGCTTTAGAGCCCGTTTGTATTGGCTTAAAAGTTGATCAAACCTACTTTTAAGTTGTTTTACTTTTGAAAGTGCTTAACAAAATTAAAAAATAAATTAAAATGGCTTAAAAAGGTTAAAAACCAAAAATGAAAATCTCCCTACTTTTTATTTTTAACTTAATAGTCATTTAAGTTTGATTTTAAAAAATTACTTTTTAAAAGCTATTTTTTTCTGCTCTTCTTACTTTGAGTGTCGCTGAAATTAAAGTAAATTCTATAATTATTTTAGGTAAAAGAAAGTGACAAACGATGAAGAAAAAAATTTTCAACTATGGAGATCCTAATAGGAATCCATCACGTCAAATTTTCGAGAAAGAAGAATGAAGTTACCACAAAAAGTATATATAACTTTTTTTGATAAAAAAATTAAAATTATTTAATCAATACCATTTAAAATTATTTATCACGTATTCATTTCATGCTTAATTATAATCTATTACCATAAATATAAAGTTAATTTTTAGTATAAATTAAATTATGTAATTAATACTTTATTTTAAGCAAATAATTTATAAATTAATATTTGGCCTGTGCTCTGCACGGGCTATTTCCTCGCTAGTAATTACATAACCAAGTCATTACTTCACGTAGAAAGACGAAAAGTAAAACGTAGTATAATTTTATATTTGACATTATTGTATAATTTTTTCACTGACACTTACACCTCAGTGGCGTGGCGCCACAATTTTGACTTTGAGATGTCAAACTATAAAGAGTGAAATTGCGTAGAAATCAAGAAGTATTAATATGTGATATATATATATACACATCAAAAAATATTTTTATCTAGCTAGATAATATAATTTTCTGATAAAGGGGTGTCAATATGAACCAGGGACAGAGCCATGGGGACAAGACGAAAAATCATAATTTATATATAAAATTAAAATTATTTTATAAAATATTAATTTCTTTTGACTTTTTATATAGTAATCTTCACATTTTTTAATTTTTTTAAATTAAAATTCTATCTCCACCTCTAACAAATTTTATTTTTCCACAGCAGACCACCATGTAGAAATCAGCAAGTTGCTTACATTTAATAAGGTCATGTGTGGTTAATTGCCAAAAATAAATAAATTAATAATAAGGTCATGTGTTTATTTTGACTGAGAAGAATCTCTGTTTCAACCACAACCTCTAGGATCATCATGAGGAGCAAATAAACCAGTTTTTGAAGTATTACAATGATAGAACTATTGCTAGCTGTTATATATATATATATATATATATATATATATATATATATATATATATATATATATATATATATATTGGCAAAACCTTAGTATGTGTAAACATTTTTGATACGTGGCTATAAAAAAATGAGCCACATTTAATATATAATAATATGTATAACCTCATTAATAGCTTTGAGAAAGTGCAAGTACCAAGAAAGAATCAATATAAAAATGGAGGAAATTAGGCTTAGCACACAGAAAATGAATAAACCTTTCTTTCTGCATTATTGACATGCAAATGGTTTCCATTTAATATTTTCACATGTTCATTTTTATTTTACACGCTTCTTGAAAAATCAGATATAAGAATATTTTTCTATCTCCTCTTAAATATAGTCAGTTCCATTCAGATATATTCATTCCATCTCGAATATATTTATATTCCCTAACAAATATATCATTTCTATTAAGTAATTATGTATCATTTGCAATGTAACAAATAATTAAAGAATGTATTCAAGAGCGATCGAAAATTTAAAATTTTTATAATTGGAAAAACTTCTGAGATATGTTGTAATTAGCATCCAATAGGACCGTCTATACCATAAGACCACTAAAGAAACCGCTTGGCACCCCAACATTATTATTCTTATATTTTTTTTAAAAAATTTTCCTTTCATTATTTTATTCTCTTATTATTGAATATTTTAAAGTCTTTCAAACAGTCAAACTTTCTACATTACGCAAAAAATATTGATGTGTGTTTATAGATAGATCAAATTTATTCTATTTTGTCTTCTTCAAATTTCAAGCGCTAAATTAATTAATATTATTTTAGTATCATTATCTCAACTTATCAAATTCAGCGCAACACTATTTTGATATGATTATATAAATTAATTTTAAAAATTTTGAGTCAAATTTTATTATTCTAACTTTGTATTAATATTTTCTCATTTAAAATTTACATTGTTTACATTCATACTTCATATTGTCTGAGTATATCCTACCTCTCTAGACCTCATTTGTAGCATTACATTGAGTATATTATAATTATTCAATTTATATAACTAAATCAACTAAAGAAAATAAATGGTCTCTCTATGAAAAGATTAGCTTTAGGCCTCAAACTTGTTGAGACACCCAAATGTATGAGATTTTTGTAGTCCCCCCCCCCCCCCCCCCCCTTTTTGTTTTCTATTCGACGTATGGAGTCCACATTGACACCTAGGGGAGAAGCTACACTAGCCTCAGAGTGTCTAATTAAATACCGTTTGTCAAAACATTACATTGTATATATAAAAAATGATATTTCAAATATTTAAATAAATAATTTTATACCCCCTTAAAACAACAAAAATTCTTAGCCCATTAGTTTCGGGCGTTCAACTAAAGTTGAGACTCTAATTAATGACCCGCATGCCCGTAGTTTTTAGTTTCGGGCGTTCAACTAAAGTTGAGACTCTAATTAATGACCCGCATGCCCGTAGTTTTGATTTCCCGTGGATGCATTCTTTTTGATCAAAGTAAGTCATTATTAAAATCAATTCACCAAAATAATACATTTTTTTTTAAATTTTACAAAACTAGTATAAACGTAGTTTTCAGTAACGTTTTAGGTTATATATTGTTCAAAAATTTTCAATAATAAAAAGACAAAAATCTGACAAAATAAACAGACATAAAACGTTATTGTCAGTAACGTTTTATAATTCGTTTCTCTGAAACACGTTTTACAGCTAAAACGAGACTCAATAACATTTCTCTGAAATGGCTAAAAATTGAAATTCAATCTTGTATATGCCTCATTCATTATTCAAATTTCCACTATTAAAATAAATACATATATTTTGGCAGAAATTTGCTGCTGGATCTCCATGTCGAGTTGACTATTGTTTCGCTTTAGCATCAGTAGTAGTAGCTACTATTTTGCATATTGTACTCTGTAAATTTAACAGTTTCCTTTGTTCGATGGTCTGATCTGCAGGGTCATCTTCCTTCTGAGTTGAACCTTGCAATGATGTTGTTCTAATGGATGTAAATTTTCAGATTGTACGTACTTATATTGCAAGTTTTTTTTTATTAATTTCTATCTAGTGAAAATGTTTCAGAAGGTGGAGAATTTTCCTCAAAAGCCTGCCTTTGTTTACTTTATCCTTCCCAAACACCACTCATGGGATTACATCAGGATTGAAGTGAATATATGTGTAAAGTATATATATTCATTTTAATAGTAGAAATTTGAATAATGAATATTGAAGCATGCACAAGATTGAATTTCAATTTTCAGTCATTCCAGAGAAACGTTACTGTGAATCACGTTTTAGCTGTAAAATGTGCCTCAAAATAACGAACTATAAAACGTTACTGACAATAACATTTTATGTATGTTTACTTTGTCAGATTTGTCTTTTTATTATTGATTTTTTTTTGAATAAAATATAACCTAAAACGTTACTGAGAACTACGTTTATACTAGTTTTGTAAAATTTTTAAAAAACGTATTATTTTGATGAATTAATTTTAATAATGACTTACTTTGGTCTTTTATTTGACGTTTCTAAAATGGAGTTTAATACCCAATTAAATTTTTACTAAATTTGAATTTTGATTTATTTATTTTTTTAATTAAAATTTTAAATAATTATTTAATTTAAATTTAATAAGCAAATCTTATTTTTTTTCTATAAACTAAAACTGAAAATGGCCCCACATAAAATTTCTTTTAAAAAATTCGTTTGATTCTACTCTTTATTTTCATTTCTCGTTGTTAAGTCACCAAAGGTTGGTGAAATCTTTAAGTATAACTGTGATTTCGTTCTAAACTAAATTTTTTCTTTCTCCTTTTTTTTGTCGATTCACTTCCTATTAAGTAAACATGAACATTCAAGCTAAATATTATGTAGTTTGATTTTAAAAAAAATTGATTTATTTTTTAATTAAAAAATTATTATTAATATTCTCCAAGTGTTGAAGTGGCCTGAAAACTAGGTTTTAGCTATTTTAAAAAAAGTTGAAAACGGCTGCTGTTAGGTGCTCAATATAAATCGGCAGAAGCTTAGTATGTAAAACCAGTTTTCATACGTTGCTGCACGATATTGCGCCAGGTTTTAGCTGTTCTAGAAATGTTGCCGTTAGGTATGCAAAAGCATGAAGTGTAATCTTCCCAATTTGTAGGAGTTTTGGCTTTCTTTCGAACGTTAAATTATTGTTCCCTCTTTACTAACGGGACATTTAATTCTTCAGTCTCAATTGATATGACATATTTCGTTTTTTGAAAGTTAAATAATATAAGTTTTTTTTTGGAACCCCAGGATAACCCGCAACTGCTACAATCTCTGCCACAGCCTCAAGCACTTTGTGCGCTCTGGGTAAACCCCAAACAATATAAGTTCGACAAGTAATTTGCAGATGAAATATTCAATTTAAAAAAATGAAATTTATATATTTATAAACTACATAAAAAATATTATAAGTCACACTAATTTACGATTCAAAATATTTAAAATATATACTCCCTTTGTTTAATAAAGAATGACCTCCTTTCTTTTTTTAGTCTGTTTAAAAAAGAATAACCTCTTCCCTTTTTGGTAACATTTTAATTTCAGTTTTCCACGTGATATGTTTTATGCCACAAGATTAAAGGGCAATTTAATACATTTGACATAACTTTAATTTATGACCGCAAGATTCAAAAGTCGTCTTTATTTTCTAAAACTCCGTGCCAAGTCAAAGTAGACCATTCTTTTTGAAACGGAGGGAGTATGAAATATTTACGATCAAAGATATATTTGTTTAAATATTGAAATTCGAAACGTGTCACATAAATTGAGATGGAGGGAGTAATAATTAATTTTGGAATAATTATTTTACCTTCAGTGAGATTATTTATAATTATAGAAATATTTATTATTTATTTGAAAAGTTTTTTTTTCTTTTACTATTCCATGTCAACTCAAATAATATTACGTAAATTAGGATGAACAAAATAACTCAAACAAGGAAATAGACAAGTGACTTCCGTGGACAAGTTCAATGTTCAAGTTCACAATCATACTTTCGGAATTCAAATTATGCCACATAAATTAAAAGAATAAAGTAACTCAAAAAAGGAAATAGACAAGTGACCTCCGTGGTCAAGTTCAGTGTTCAAGTTCACAATTATACTTTCGCAATTTAAATTATGCCACATAAACTAAAACAAGAGAGTAACTACTTTCGATCTGTCTCTCTATGTATATGTGTTTGTGTTTGTGTGTGTGTTCTGTTATATTTTTATTTATTATATTTTCTTAGGGAAAAAAAGTCTGAAATATATCTGAGCTTTGACCGAAATTGCTGTAACAATCCCAAACTTTGGACAAGACTTATTACCCCTGCACTATTTAATAGTGTATTTTAAAGATATATAAGTGTCCAGATGGACAAGTTACTATTTATAATGATGTAATATTATGATGTCCACGTGTGCACTTATATATCTTTAAAATACACTATTAAATAGTGCAGGGGTAATAGGTCTTGCCCAAAGTTTGAGATTGTTATAGCAATTTCGGTCAAAGTTCAAATATATTTTGAACTTGTTTCCTTATTTTCTTTTTAAAAGATACTTAATGAATAGTTTTGTTAATAAGAGTTTCTGTAATCTCAGTTATAACTCTTCTAAACATTTTATTTAAGTAATACTCAAAAAATAAGAAAAATGAAAATGAATTTGAAAAGAGAAAATAATACATGTCGCCAAATATTTTAGAACGAATTCATTTATCAAAATGATCAATATTTAAAATAGCAGGAAATAAATAAGAAGAAAATGAAGACGATAACTAATGTAGCGTATAATTATATACACAAAAAAAGTATTTAGATGTGAGAATAAGAAGAAAACAATTATGAGTATTGACTAGTGAACAATTGACCAAGAGACAAACAATCTTTTTCCTACGTCATGTTATATCTTTTTCCTTGATATCTTGAACTATTTTTTTATCCTTTCAAATTAATACATGATGTCCTCAAATCCTAGCTGCCCATTCCCCATTTGAAGGGAGAAAAAAAACCAAAGCATGTGTATATAATAAGTATCTGGTCATGTTTTTGTCTCCAAATTATGAGGAGCGGTTCATCGTCACAATCGAATTATAACTCTTTCAAAAAACTAGCGAGACTTTATTAGATGAAGATGTCAAACATACCCTTTAGCATTTGGAAGGGTCATATATCTCACCTACTAGTATTCACATTTTGTAATTTTTCATTTTTAATATAGTCCTTACTACTATCCTCTTCTAACACACTTTGCACACACACTAAGGAACCATAAAGAAAGGAGGTTGGGATTAACTAAGGGACCCCCACTTCTACTTCAACTACGCCCAAATAAGAAGGTCAATGAGTTTCAAATTGTATTGATGTTAAAATTGTTGAGTACATATTCCTTATATAAGAGAAGAGTCCTATCCTAGTTACACTAGGAGTCCTATTACAATACACATGTTATTTTCATGAGTAATATTATTACTATAACTAAAACAACTTATCCTAGTCGACTTTATTCCCATAAACGATACATTAGCTTAGTCGTACATAAGTTAGGATTTAGTTGTCTAGTCCTAGAGTGACTCTCTCCAGCAGTGAACACATCAGTCAACTTCCTTGGACCTATTCCAATCATCAGCTTCCATCATCTGCAACACTTCCACTCAAGCTAGTGAGTGGAGGAACTGTAACTCCTAGCTTGCTACGAAATCTTGCAAAGACTTGTTTTGCCAATGCTTTGGTATAAAAGTCAGCTAGCTGATCCTTAGACCTCACAAACTGAGTAAGAAGTTGTCCTCAGGCCACCTTCTCACGAACAAAATGATAGTCCATTTCAACATGTTTGGTTCTAGCATGCATAAATGGATTATATGTTATGTACAACACTCAAATTATCACAATACAATGTAGGAACAAATCGGAGGAACACCCCAAGATCATGAAGTAGTTACATGATCCATGCCATCTTTACTGTAGTGGAGGGTAGTACTCTATACTCAGCTTCAACACTGGATCAGCCTACTGTGGTCTGTCTCTTGGAAGTCCAAGAAATACAATTTGCAGGGTAGATGTTGTATCTTGTTGTTGATCTCCTAGTGGTGGTACAACCTACCCAATCAGCATCTGAATATCCATTCAACCTACATGGTGATTGTGAAATAATTCTGAGTTCGAAGTGTAGAGTACCTTTGATGTATCTGAGAATCCTTTTCACTCCTTGAAGATGTTCAATGTTAGGACTTTGCATAAACTGGCTTGCTAAATTCAAAACATGAGTGATATCAGGTCTTGTGAGTGTCACGTACTAAAGACTCCCTACTATATCATCCTGTATGATGACGCATCTACAAAACTTCCCACAACTTCATGTAAACCATGCTTTTGAGCGAAAGGAATGGCTACAAACTTTGCCAAAGTCATCTCTGTTTTATCCAATAGCTCAACAACATACTTACTCCGACGTAAGTGAATTCCCCTTTTCAAAATACTTAACCTGTACTCCTAGAAAAAAGTGTAAAATTTAAGATCTTTTATAGCAAACTCTTTTCCAAGTTGTAGACCCAACTTTAAAGACATGTAATGGATTACTTCATGTGAAAATAATATCATCCACATATAACAAGAGAAATATTCTGCCTTTGTGAGTTTGCAAAGTAAATAAGGAGGGATTTGCCTTACTACAGATGAAACTAAGGTATATGATATATATGCTAAACCTATAAAACCAGGCTCTTGGTTCTTGTTTAAGACCATACAATGCCTTTTTAAGTAGACATACATGTTGAGGATACCTGGGATCAATAAATCCAGGAGGTTGACTCATGTAGACCTCCTCTTGTAGCAAAACCATGGAGAAAGACATTTTTGACATCTAGTTGCCTAACTTCCCACTTTGAGCTGATAACAATGGATAGAACCACCCTAATAGTTATGGTTTTAACCACATGGCTAAATTTTTCTTCAAAGTCTATCCCTTCAAGCTACGAGAATTCCCTAGCCATAAGTCCGGCCTTGTATCTATCTACTATTCCACTAGCTTTCAATTTTGTCTTGAACACCTATTTTGAACCAACCAAGTTTATACCAGCAGATTTGGGCACCAATATCCATGTCTTGTTAGTATGCAAAGTATTGATTTCCTCCTGCATTGCTGCACGCCAATGAGGTGACCTTAGTGTCTCTTTAGTAGTATTTGGTTCCCTCAAAATCTCTTTGCTACTGCAAGCAACCAATGATAGGTGTTGCTCCTTTGCCTTGTGTGTGGTGATCATATGTTGCTTTTCTGGTGCAGGAAGTACATCAACTGAAGTAGTTGATTGAAATGTAGTATTTTCGACGATTCTCTAGTAGATTCCACTAGGAGAAGTAAACTTCTAAATGTATTCCCTATGGATTAGATACATAGAAAGTGGGATTTGATAAACCACCATTCACTGGACATGCACGTGCAACCTGTTCCTAACTGCCACTAGTTGATATGAAATCTGCAGGTGGAGTCTCATCAATCTGAGTCTCATTACTAGTGTCAGGATCATCACATTCAACATGTTCCTCATGATCATCATCTGATCCTACACCTGAGGGGTTAATAACACTCTCATTATCAAGGAGTATATGGGTTGTGGTAGTAGCATTTTCATCAGTAACTTGCGTACTATCAACCTGTAATTACCCTGAATTATGATTATCATGTGCCTCCAGTTTAGAGAAAGATTCAACAAAATTAGCAAGATAAGGTGAGACATCAATGTTAATCTGAAATTGACTTGGAGATACATAGGGTAATGTGTTGCATCAAACACAACATTTTTGGATTCGTACACCCTCCTTGCAGAGGGATGATAACATTTATATCCTTTGTGTTAGATGTTGTATCCTATGAACAGACAAGGGTGAGTCTTTGGACTGAACTTGTTGTTACCCTTGATATATGAAAAACATCTACACCCAAACACCTTTAGGTTGTTGTAATCAGGTTTCTCTCCCTACTACTTAACAAATGGAGTTACCGCCTTTAGGACAGATGAGGGTTGTCTATTATTGAGGAACACTGCAGTGAGGAAAGCCTCAACCCATAGAAACAAAGGTAGGTTAGAATGAAGTATATAAAAAAAGTATTTAGATGTGAGAATAAGAAGAAAACAATTATGAGTATTGAACAATTAACCAAGAGATAAACAATCTTTTTCCTACCTCATGTTATATCTTTTTCCTTGATATCTTGAACTATTTTTTTTATCCTTTCAAATTAATACATGCTGTCCTCAAATCCTAGATGCCCATTCCCCATTTGAAGGGAGAAAAAAAAACAAAGCATGTGTGTATAATAAGTATCTGGTCATGTTTTTGTCTCCAAATTATGAGGAGCGGTTCATTGTCATAATCGAATTATAAATCTTTCAAAAAACTAGCGAGACTTTATTAGATGAGGATGTCAAACATACCCTTTAGCATTTTGAAGGGTCATATATCTCCCCTACTAGTATTCATATTTTGTAATTTTGTATTTTTAATACAGTCCTTACTATTATCCTCTTCTAACACACTTGCATACACTAAGGAACCATAAGGAAAGGAGGTTGGGATTAACTATGGGACTCCCACTTCTACTTCAACTAAGCCAAAATAAGAAGGTCAATGAGTTTCAAATTGTATTGATGATTAAAACTGTTGAGTAAATACTCCTTATATAGTTGAAGAGTCCTATACTAGCTTCACTAGGATTCCTATTACAATAAAACTACATTATTTTCATGAGTAATATTACTACTATAACTAAAACACCTTATCCTAGTCGACTTTAGCCCCATACACAATACATCAGATTAGTCATACATAAATTAGGATTTAGTGGTCTAGTCCTAGTGTGACTCTAAGTCTCCAGCAGTGAATACGTTAGTCAGCTTCATTGGGCCTGTTCCTTTGACATATTCCAATCATCAACTTCCTTAATTTGCAACACTTCCCCTCAAACGAGTGAGTGAGGAACTATAACTCCTAGCTTACTGCAAAATCCAACAAAGACTTGTTTTGTCAATGCTTTGGTATGAATGTCAGCTAGCTGATCCTTAGACCTCACAAACTGAGTAAGAAGTTGTCCTCTGGCCACCTTCTTACGAACAAAATGATAGTTCATTTCAAACATGTTTGGTTCTATGATGCATAACTAGATTAACTGTCACGTACAAGTCACTCAAGTTATCACAATACAATGTAGGAACAAATCGGAGGAACACCCCAAGATCATGAGGTAGATACATGATCCACATCATCTCTATTGCAGTGAAGGCTAGTCTTTATACTCAGCTTCAATACTCGATCAAGATACTATGGGTTTGTTTCTTGGAAGTCCAAGAAATACAATTTGCACGTAGATAGATACTACAACCTGTAGTTGATCTCCTAGTGGTTGTACAACCTCTCTAATCCGCATATGAATATCCATTCAACCTATATGGTGATTGTGAAATAATTCCGAGTCCAAAGTGTAGAGTGCCTTTGATGTATTTGAGAATCATTTTAAGTCCTTGAAGATGTTCAATGTTAGGACTTTGCATAAACTGTCTTGCTAAATTCACAACATAAGTGATATTATGTCTTGTGAGTGTCAAGTGCTAAAGCCTCCCTACTATCATCCTGCATAATGAGGCATCTACAAAACTTCCCACATCTTCATGTAAACCATGATTTTGAGCCAAAGGAGTTGCTATAGCCTTTTGCCAAAGTCATCCCTGCTTTATCCAACAACTCAATAGCATACTTACTCCGACTTAAGTGAATTGCCCCTTCGAAATACTTAACCTCTACTCCTAGAAAGAAGTGTAAAGGGCCAAGATATTTATATAAAACTCTTTCTCAAGTTATAGAACAAACTTTGAGACATGTGATTGATTACTTCCTGTGATAATAATATCATACACATATAACAAAAGAAATATTGTGCCTTTGTGAGTTTGTAATGTAAATAAGGAGGGATATTCCTTACTACAAATGAAACTAGGAGATGCATGCTAAACCAATCAAACAAGGCTCTTGGTTCTTGTTTAAGACCATACAATGACTTTTTAAGTAGACACACATGCTAAGGATACTTGGGATCAATAAATCCATGAGGTTGACTCGGGTACACCTCCTCTTGTAAGAAACCATGGAGAGAGACATTTTTGAAATCTAGTTGCCTAACTCACTTTGAGATGATAACAATGGATATAACCACCCTAATGGTTGTTGATTTGACAACAAGGCTAAATTTTTCTTCAAAATCTATCCCTTCAAGATTCGAGAATCCCTTAGCCAGAAGTCTACCTTGTATCTATCTACTGTTCCATCATCTTTCAATTTTGTATTGAACACCTATTTTGAACCAACCAAATTTATACTAGGAGATTTAGGCACCAATATCCATGCCTTGTTAGTAGGTAAAGAATTGATTTCCTCCTACATTGTTGCAAGCCAATGAGGTGACCTTAGTGCTGCCTTAGTAGTATTTGGTTCCCTCAAAATCTCTTTGATACTGCAAGCAACCAGTGATAGGTGATGTTCCTTTGCCGTGTGTTTGCTGATTATATGATGCCCTTGTGATGTAGGAAGTACATCAACTGAAGTAGTTGATTTAGGTGTAGTATTTTCAGGTTGATGATGCTCTGGCAAATTCCACGTAGAGAAGTCAACTTCTAATTAGTTGCGGAGAAAGTGGCATTTGATAAACCACTATTTATTGGACCTGCACGTGCAACCTGTTCCTCACTGCCACTAGGTAATTCGAAATGTGCAGCTGGATTCTCATCAATCTGTCTCATTACTACTGTCGGATCATCACTTTCAATTTGTTCCTTATGATCATCAGGATCACCTGAGGGGTTAATAGCACACTCATCATCAATGAGTATAGGGGTTGTTATAGTAGCATTTTCACCAGTAACTTGCGTACTATCAACTTGTCCTTCCCCTAAATTATGATTTTCATGTGCTAGCAGTTATAGAAAGATTCAACAAAAGCATTAAGATGAGGTGAGACATCAATGTTAGTCTGAGAGTGACTTGAAGACGCATATGGTAATGTGTTTTCATCAAACACAATATGTATGGATACTTACACCCTCCTTATAGAGGGATGATAACATCTATATCCTTTACGTAAGTTGTTGTACCCTATGAACACACAATGGTAAGTCTTTGGACTGAACTTGTTGCTATTCTTTATATATGGAAAATGTCTACACCCAAACACCTTTAGGCTGTTGTAGTCAGGATGCTCTCCATACAAATTAACAAATGGAGTCACCATCCGTAGGATTGAAGAGGGCAGCCTATTAATGAGGAACATTGCACTGAGGAAAGCCTCAACCCATAGAAACAAAGGTAGGTTGACATGAAGTAGTAGAGTTAAGCAGTCTTCATAATATGCATATGTTTTCTTTCTGAAACTCCAATTTGTTCAGGTGTGTTAGGACATGAAATATGTCTCACAATGACACAATCTTCCAAATGCTTGATGAAGTCTGTTTTGATAAACTCACATCCTCCATTATACTAAAACATCTTATGTATTTAGAGAATTGTTTTTCCACCATTTTTTTGGACTTTTACAAAAACCTCAAAAAATTTAGATTTCTTTTTTAGTGGATAAATCCATGTATATCTTGTGTGATCTTCTACAAAAATGACATAATATTTCATATGTTGAGAAGATTAAACAGGACCAGATCCCATAAATCACAATACATTTTCAATGAAGATTTCTTCTCAATTTTATTTCTCAAACCAAATGGAACTTTACAACTTTTTCCTAACTGGCAACTAGAACAAACAGTATGCATTTTATTCTAATTACTAACATTGATGCGACTATTACTACTCAAAATTTTTAAAGACTTCAAACTAGGGTGTCCTAATCTAGTATGTCATATGTTGTCTGATGTGTTCTAATTCAGTACAGTAGTTAAAGCATATAGATTGTTATATTCCAAAGTATAGAGTCCATTCCTTTTAGATCCCTTGGCCAGTAAAGTCCTTGTCTTCTTGTCCTTTACAACAAAGTTAGTTTCATCAAATTCAAGAGTGCAACAATTATCCTTTGCAAGTTTACTAATTGAGAGTAGATTTTTATTAATCTTAGGAACTACAACAACTTCTTTTAACTTTAGGCCTGATCCTAATAAGTTCCCAACATGTGTTATGTCTAACTTTGGTCAATTCCCAATAATTATTTTATCTGGCCCATTATACTATTTAAGATTAGTTAGAATACCTGAGTTATGTGTCATATGACTACTTGCTCCTGAGTCCACATACAAGGTATCATCATTAGTGTTTTGTAGATTAGTAGTAGTCAATGCTTGTGGCAGTTCATCTGTAGCTTGGTAAGAGTAGTCCCACTTGTAGAAACACTTCTGAATAGTATTGTTATTCCTACCATAAATTTGACACTCATCAATAATTTTCCTCTCTTGACTTCCACTTGAAGGACTTTTCTGAGAACCTGGTCCATATTTACTATTATAAGAACTTGTTCCTTGTCTAGCAGGTTTGAAGCCTCTTCCTCTGGATCTGAAGTTATTGTTTCCTATTCTTTGAAAGTTGTTTCCTCTTCACCTACCCTTTTGGGAAGAGAATGTCATGTTATGGTTTTGTTGTGACACTTCTTCTTCATCCTCCCTCATATAAAAACCCCTGAGAGAATTAATAAATTGATTTAGAGAGGGATATGGTGCCTTACCTGGCATGACAGTCCCAATGGTCTTGTACTTGAGACCAAGACCTCTAGCAAAATTAATTACTTTGCTATCATCATTCACAGGTTTGTGAATGGATGCAAGACCATCACATATGGCTTTGAATACCTTAATATATTAGTTAATATATTTGTTTCCTAGCCTAACACTTTGTAGTTTTTGTTTGAGCTGGAACTTCTTATCTTTCGTTGCTTGAAGATACACTTCTTCCAAGAATTCTCACATCTCTTTGGTAGTTGAGCAACCTATAATCAAGTACATGCTTTATTTTGTCAAGCTTCCAGAGATTCAAATCCTTAGCAACACATCCTTCTCCTCCCAGTCATCAATACTGCTACTGTCTTCTACATCCTTCTCAACTACTACAACATTCATAGTAGTCTGTCCAGTGGAACGGGTACCTTTAGTTAGTTCATTCTCTATGATGAGGTAGGTTAATCTCATCACTTAAATCAACTAAGATATTTGTGTCCTCCATATAAGATATTTTGTTAGATTGAGTGTAATGGAATATGTCACAATAAGATGGTGAAGTGAGGAGGTTGATAGAGTGTTTGTAGAAGAGGCCATTGCAATTAATATTGTGGTTATTCTGATTTTTGGATCTAATACATTGAAGATCGAAAAAACTTTAATGCTCTAATACTATGTAGAAATCTCATGTCTAGGATTAGAAAAATTAAGGAATGTATTGATGATTAAAACTATTGAGTACATGCTCCCTATGTAGGAGAAGATTCGTATACAACTACACTAGGAGTTCTACTACAATACAAATATATTATTTACATGAGTAGTATTACTACTATGACTAAAATACCTTAACCTAGTCGACTTTAGTCACATTCACGATACATCAACTTAGTCGTACATAAGTTAGGATTTAGTGGTCTAGTCCTAGTGTGCCTCTAACTCTCCAACAGTGAACACGCCAAACAGCTTCCTTGGAACTTTTCCTTTGACATGTTCCAATCATCACTTGTTTCATCTTCAACAAGTATCACATAAAGCTGCAATGTAACAATATGTGATTTTGCACCTCTTTCCAGTTTATGAGGAACTCATATCCACTGAAAAATATCTACACGAAGAGAGCAAGACATCAATAAGTGTTACTTCTGTGAAATCAATACAAGTTCTTCTCATTTTCATGCCTAAGTTGGTTGATGACCCGTAAGAGGAGACGATGGAACACATCTTTCTCTTAGAATGGAGATGTTTATTAGTTTGGGTCTTGCGCTATCAGATCAAACATCAAATAGGTTTTCATTCTCACTTAAGCATGTTCGTTTGTTATAATTTTTTCATTTTGTTGATATATTAATAAGAAGATCCATATGCTTATAATATTTCTAAAAAAATTCTCTCCCTTTTTAAAAATTTTGTGATAATATTTGAACGAGGAAATTTATTATTTTATAGAGCTTTCTTTAAACTTAATAAGATTTTCCTCTATATCAAATGATCTCTAGTTAGTATGGATGTTATACATCATGAGAATAAGTATAAGATGGGGTTCGGCCTTATCTCATAATGCAACATAAGGATGAAATAATCTATCCTTCATAAAAGAAGAATTAAGAGATTAATATCAACAAGCTATCTCCAGCACAACTAAGAAAACCTAAATTATCAAACATAAATATATTCTTTATGATGTTTGAGTCTAATGAATGACAACTACCTTTTTTCCAAATGATAAGGGACCATAGCTCCATTAGAAATATGCTGAAAAAAGTCAATTACTTGCCTACTGTGATTATTGTTTGTTAATTTTGTCAAGTAATCAACAATTATTTTAGCCTTCCTTAGGCAGTGAATATATTTAACATTAGCATATTCACCATTTTTTGAATCTTCTCAATAATGTAGTTGACCTCGTAGTTGAATTGTCTTTCTCCGATCATTTGAAAAATAGTCAGTCAATCAATCTAAAAATGGAAGCTATTCAAATTTTTATTCAAACTCACTTTCAAACTTTGTAGAGAAATCGTAACTTTAAATTTTATGTTGTTTCCACACTATGAAGATATATAAATGCATAACCAAATGTACTTACGTTCGAGAGGCTATGAAGATTGTTATTAAGCTTCCTTTTATTCATTCTTTCTCATCGTGCATGATTACCTTCGCTAGTATTGGGTTGTTTCATGTTATATTGACAGATGCTGGGGATCAGAGCTTCTGTTTCTATTGGTAGAAGGGAGGCAGTCCCCGTGGAAGTTGCTGAGACCTAATATAGGGGTAGAGGTAGGGCCTGAGCTAGATGTTGTGCTCGTAGAGTAACACCGCTCAGAGGTCGTGCCCGTGGAGCAACACCAACTAGAGGTAGCGCTAGAGAGGTTTTTCTTATGCCGTATGTTGAGGTTGCTGAGGACCAAGTTCTTCCCGGGTTTTGAGCTCTTTTGTTTTAGAATACTTTGTTGAGGATGCTTGGTGTTGATAACACTCAAATTACTCTAAAAACAATTAAAAGTGTAAGTGGTTGTTAGCAATAAAATTACCCAACAAAAGAGTCAGGGTCGAATTACACAAGAAGAGATATAATGCGAAGAATTCAATTAGGAAATTAAGATTTCAAACCAATTCATTATAGAGATAAGGAAAAATGAGCGAATGATTCCACCAAAGTTACTAAAAGGGTTTAGGAATTTATTACCACAATTCAACAAAATATGGGGATTCAAACAAGTAAAGGCAATCTAGGGGTGTAGGAGTTGGTCTCATACAAGTGCTTTCTTAATAATTTTAGAAGAAACATGGATAGAATGGTAATCATCAATGTCTCAAATCTTCTTTCGATCTCAATGCATCATATCATAGAATCTCCTAATGGTCTCATCTATATAAACTACAAATAGACCCAATACCTTACTAAAATCTCTCTTTTGAGCAGATTTGACAATTAGAATTGAACAACAATTTCTCTTTTGAGCAAACTACATCAATCAAACCCAATTTGCAAGTATTAAGCTATTACCCACTTCAATTAATGTCTTTTAGGCACCAATCGAAGATCTAAGCTCGGATTGAGTCTTCAACATTAACCCATAAATTTACCCTATGCTAGATAGCTCAAATTCATGTATGAACAACAGGAAAATAGAGTAACACACTAGATCCACTAAATTAAATCAACACCCACCTCCCTATCACACCCCTAGAAATGGGGTTTTAGCCAATCATCATAAAAGGAAAAGAAATTATAGCAATGATGTTTTCAGACATTAAGGAGTTGATAATCATCAATAATCTTCAACACCCACTTCAAATTGAACCTTCAAATTAGAATTAAAAGATTGCTCAAAACCCCAAAAACTAAGAGAAAAACTAAAAACTCTACTTCTCAATATGAAAAAGTTAAAATAGTTAAAAGATACATTTGATCTCTTCTTTTGGCTATTTATAATTTCCTCAAAAAATTAGTCTGAAATTCCAAATGTAACCTGATTGGCGACGTTAGTCAAGCTCGCCTAACATGATCGATAGTTTTTCATTTCATTTTTCAGCTCTCTTTTTCTTGTCTTCAGGCTTCACGTGTTTGAACATCCGTCAGTGAAATCAATTGAGTTAGTCTTTCACATTCAGTGAATCACTGATTACCACCTTGTCTTTCTAGTTTAGCCCCCATTTTAACTGAACAGTCTGTCACTTTCGGTGTTGGAATTGGGCTCGCCCTTTAACAGTCGGCGGATAACTGATATCTTATTTTATCACCAACTCACCCTGATATTTTATCTTTGATCAGTGTCAATTTTGTTAGAGTTAAGGAATATTTGGCAATTCTCTCATCATAGTTGGTGATATTTAGATTGGTGTTTTCACTCTATCTCAGCATTTTGACCTCTTTTTGTTTGATTTCATCCTCACCTTGTCTATTTGCCTCATATCTACAAATCATCAAATATCATCAGATAAGGACATAAATATGCATGAAGGACACTAATTGTTGAATTAAAAAGGCTTCAAATGAGTGGAAATCTACAACTCCTTAGGTGTAGAGGACTTATTTTAGTGTGGTACGGCAGCTACACTACATGGTTCTCAGATAAGGGTAGGGGCACAAACCCCAGGTTTGCAGCAGACTCTGGGTATTCATGATTAGTTAGGTCATCTTCTTGTGGTTGCTAATCCGGGTGTTGGTGCACAAATTGCTCCTGAGGTTATTCTGATAACAACTGATCAGTAGTGTTATGATGAAACCACCCAATTTTAGGGTGGTAATAACAAGGATGCTCATGAATTCTTGAATTTTTTCCATGAGATGCTTGAGGCAGTAGGTATGATGGATGCATGTGGTGTTCATTTTGTTGCACTTCAGTTTCGTGGACCTGCCAGAGTGTGGTGGAGGACTTTGATGAGGTCTAGACCAATTGGATGTCTTCTGGCAAAGTGTGATATGTTCTCCTATGCTTTTCAGGATCGCTTCATCCCTTAGAGCGTGAGAGAGGAGAGTCGACTGAGGTTTGAGGACTTGAGAGAAGGCAATTTGATTGTTACTAAGTATGAGGGGTTTCCTTCAAGTCCATTGTAAGTACCGCCAAGGAGGCGGAGTTGATGTTTAGAGAGGAGCTTGTGGATCCCAAGAGGACCTTACATGGCTCATGTCAGCGTGCGCCTTACAAGGCTCATGTCAGCGTGCGCCTTACCAGGATCATCTTAGCATACGCTTTCCAACCTACAATTTAACGACATACATCCTTCTATCAAAATGTTGCCCTTTTGATTTGATCCTTGATTTGTGTTTCCCTTTTGGAAATTTTGATCAATTCTTTTTTTCCTTTTTGCTCTAGACTCCTTTATTATGTATGAAAACATGTTAGATGGACTCTGTTTTCAGGGTAGTGCAATATTTAAGTCGTTGTGTATTGATGTCGCTCAAATTACACCCTCAAATTGGAATAAAGCGATCTTTACCAAAATATAGTTATGCGATTAGGGTGGATTCAAATCTCACAAAGAGTATGTTTAATGAACTTATAATTTACAAATAAAATTTAATCAAATGACTACTATTTTAAGTTATTAAACAATAATTATCCTCAAAATAAGATAAAATATGACTAAAATATGATTAAATCTTTATTCATCCTCGAACAACTCATTATAGCTCATACTAAGATATGAATACCACCACTTTGGCTGATATAAATAATTTAGGCCATGCATAATTTATAACAAAGTAAACTTCCTAATGATCATGATATATATACAACAAACATCGAACATTTGACCTCCTAACTCATAAACATAAGATCATCAACTTATGCAGTCTTACCTACTCTTTCAAATAATTCTAATAACCTCACCTATCTACTATTAAACAAGTGCCTTTACAAGAAGAAGTAATTCATAAACTCAATTTACGAATCAAATATAAATTCAGACTTATCATCTAAGAAAAACTTTTACACTCACAAAAAAATTCACATGTATTCACAAAGAACTATAACCTTTCCAACTATGTATATCTCCTCAAAATAATCATTTCTCCTGATGGAATCAACCAAGACTTTATCAGGTTTTAATGTTTGCTAAGGGACGAGTAGAAGAATTATATAATAGTGACTTACACTTTCCTAATCACTTGAATTTTTTTTCTTTAGACTTCATTACCCATTAATTTCATCACTTATTTCTTTCCTTCATCAACAATTTTCATCCCTCTCTTCATAAACTATTTTCACTAGTACTTCTTATCAAGAAATTTTCACTTTTTTTCACAATCCAAACGATCGTGACTTGCACTCAAACCAACTCCCTGGTGGGAGAACCAACACTTGACATTTATAAGGGGATTTGAATTTCAAGATTTAAGCAGATACTATTCTGATAAACTCACTAGACCTTAGCTAGCACATAAAATCATGAAACACTGAACAATACTATTCGTCAGTTTAACTCATCAGAATAAATAATCACATGCTTTTCAAAAAGAAACAAATTAATTCCATACATTTTTCGTAATGCAACAAGGTAACTCAACACACTTGACATCATACAACAAGTGAATATAATTTATATCCACCATGGCCTTGTTGTTGCATAATCATTATACTTGTATGTAATCAATCACACACCTCTTGAAACCATAAGTCTGACTCTTATTAATGTAATACCTTGGATTTTGAGAAGGCCAAGAAAAGGGCCAGTGAGGAACTCACAAGCCAAAACTGGACCATGGAACCCTTCACAGATCCCTTGACGGGCCTTGAAGGGGACCACAATTTGTTGGAGGGCTCGTGGTAAGCTCCCCCTAGACCTGCCTCGTAGGAGTCCCTCCCATGGAGGCCTTGATGGCCAGTGGGGAAGAAGATGACTCGTCCTGGAGCTCGTAGAGGCTTGGCAGTGGCTACCATGGCTACCATGGCTAGCATCTCTCCCACGGAGGCCTTGACGGCCTGTGGAGAGGATAACATGCCATGGTGGTCATCATCAAGTGCCTCACTAGCAGGGGACCTTTTTTCCAAGCTACTAGTCAAGGAATTATATCATCGATGAATTGATATAGTTCCTTGATTTTATGATGAATCCCCATGAACCCATGTATGCCCCATGTTTTTTAAGTTATGGTGATATAATGTGAGTTTTGGATCTATGAAAGATGATTTTATGAAATCATGCATGTTCTCATGAAATTGATGTAAATGTTTTAAGGATGCTTTGAGAGTGAAATATCAATGATTGTTGTTGTTGTTGTGTTGTTGAAATGATTTCTCATATACACATGTAAGCATGATTATGAAAGGTTTTCTCACATAATAAGGGTTCTTAAGGTTAAAGGGCTTACTCAACTAAAATGAACCAATGATATGGAGCTAATCTAATATTGAGTCAAGTGGCGATTACCCATACCCTACAAAGACTAGGCAAGATGTGATTACCTATGCCCTAGGATGATAAGACAAGAGGTGATTACCCATGTCTTATGAAAGTTAAGTTAAGATGAGTCTAATAAACATTTTGTAAAATTTATGCTTAGTACCGAGTGGACAAATGGCTATTACCCATGTCCCATAAACTATGTACCAACATAGGATGTCTAGATAGACAATAGCTAGTGGATACACATAAGCTAGAAGTTCATGGTCTTACCTTGACAAATAGGACAATTCTTTTTGGTGTGAGAGACACCGAATTCCAGGGTTACTGATTGAACGTTTCAGCCACACCTCATCCAATTCTGTCAACGATCATAAATCAGTATAAAACCCAACTAAATGAGTTGGGGTCGAATCCCACAGGGAGTGGTACACATTTTGAATTCAACTATGATGTCACAACAACAATTGGTAACTAAATGGATTAAAGATTTTCGGAGACTATCAATGAAATTTGAAGGTTGACAACAATGTCAAGATGAAAGGTTTTTTAATTCATCAAAAAACCTCGACAGATAACTGAAAATAACCAAATAGGTAGAAGGAACTTGGGGCTTGACAAACCAATCACTAAATTCGGCCATTAGGTGTAAATTGCTAACAAAGAGTACCAACCATTAATGGGTATAGTGGACTTTAGGTGAGACAATTTTCTCTTGAACAACTACCCCATGTCAATTGAGTTCTCTCGAATCTCAACGCTTCTAACATTAGAACCAGTCCATATTCTCACTACCTCCACTCTCTCGAGCGGAAAACATAGCATGAGTTGTAGAATTCACTCTCTCTCAATCTAAATCCATCATGACCCACTTACCATGAGTGACAACTTATCACTTTGACTTTATACCTCTTTCTCAAGCAAGCCTAAAACACCAAAAATATATCAAAATAAACATTCGATAGAGCAGTTAAACCACAACGATAAATCAGACCCAATATGAATTAGCACTATAATCGATAATAATTAACACCCATTAAGCCAAACTTCAAAATTAGTCACATTGTTAAACCCCCAAGATTGGGGTTTTAGCTAATCGTCATAAAAGGGAGAAATTCAATACCTATTACATGCTCCATAGCTGGGTATTGAAAATCGAAGTTCTAAGATGAACAAAATTTCTTCTCTTCCAATACCCAATTGAAATCTCTTGCCCAAATGGATAAAAATCGACAACAGTAATGCTTTTGCTCTCTCTCTTCTTTTCAAAAATGACTGAATGCCCTCTCTCTCTTCCAAAAATCAATTTATATCGATCTGAGGAATGACTTTTTAGGGTCAATCGGCTAGGAAAGTCGGGCTTCGCCGTCCAGTCGGTGACTTGCTGATCGTCCTTTTCTATCGACTTCTTTCGTCATATTATCGTCCTTCAGACATTGTAATTTTAGGCGATCCAGATCGGGATCGCCGATCATTTTCACGATGCGCCCTTTAGTCCTTTAGCTCGCCAATTCAATTTCATTTTGGTCTCACCTAGTTCGTTCGGTGACATAATCTCTCTTCGCCGATGCAGTCGGCGATTCACCGATAGGAAACGCTGTTTGCCTTAGTTTTTCTTATTTCAGGATCAGTGTTCTGTAAGTTTAGGCCGTCTAGGAGACACTCAGTGATTTGCCGAGTTCTTTTGGCAACCATTAAGCTTTCTTTTCACTCGTTTTTAGCTTGTGTTGTTCATTTTTGTCTGTTAGTGTTCTTGCTTTGTTCCTCAATCTATGTACCTGACAATCAAGGATTTAAAATTAGTTTATGGCAAAAATCAAGCATTTGAGGACATTGAATCTATATTAATGAAGCCTTAAATGAGTCTGAATCTCAGACTCATCAACACCCCCAACTTAAACTTTTGCTTGTCCTCAAGTAAAACTCAAGTTCAACATTTCAATAAGGATGTCTCAAACAGTGCTACAAAAGACTCAACATGAATGCATACAACAAGACTCAACTACTCATGCAATGATAAATTGTGCACTCAAAGATTCAAAATGTGACTCACCATTATCAAAACTAAGCTCAAAATATTTGCTTCAAATGCAAGTTCACGCTCAACAAAGGTATTCAAATGCCCTCACAACAAAGATGATTCTATATTCACACACAATTTCTCAGAACTTATAGTTCCGGAATAACATATGACTCTCACATTCACAAAGATGAATACATGCATGACTTCACCCATATGTTTGCCCTTTTTTTCCAATCAACTCTCGTTTCAGCTCACTTAAGATCACAAAGGTATTTTCAAGGTTTGTAACGGGCCTGAGTGTAAAGGTATGTTCATTTAGGTTTAGTGGCTGCTCCCTTCATGAAGTGTGGTCCGAACACCACTTTCTTCCTTTTCTTCAACATTTCGATCATGCTCATAATTCACCCCATTATTCACTTTCACATGGATTACCGGATACCATATTTCTTTTGCAATCTTCATCACCTATTTCACAACTTTTTCATTCTTTTTCTTTTTCTTTCTTTCTCTTCTCTTTTGTTTTTTTCCTTTTTTATATGAAGGAGTTCCATCTTTTTCAAAACCATTGTTCTAAGAAGAATTTGTAACACTTTCTGAATTACTTTCTCTTTTCACCACACCCCCAACTTAGGCTTTTGGCCTAAGTTGGCTATTCAAATAAACCACACTTCATGAGAGATATGGATGAATGGATAAAGAGGGATCACAATTGTTCAAGTTTCTTCTAAGAAAAGGGTAAGGCTCAAAAGGGGTTCAAACAAGGTTCACACATCTCACAAGGTTGGCCACAAAAGAGGTATATCGTCAAATTATTTCACTCTTTAAAATTGTTACCTAAGATCATTTCAAGTGCTTGCATCACTTACTCAATTGGACCAATGGGGCAAATTCTAGGTGTCATCACACATAATGTTCAAGGTAAGCTCATCACAGAAGGCATTGGCACTAATGTCAAACGAGACTCATTCGAGCTGGTGTGTAGTGTTTAATACAAGAGACTTCATTTAACAACTATCTAGTCTCAACGAGATGCAAAAAGTTCACACTTTGTATATGCAACTTCAATTGGCCTCATCGTTGCCGTACATTTATTTTGTTCAATTAAGAGCATAATTTAAGTCATCGGTATTGATCATAACCGATACTCAAATTAGCACAAGAACAACCACAATTACAATTTCTCACAAACTCCTACAACTCCCACCAAAAGCATTCACATTGCCCTCAATGTGAGTATACATCAAACATCAACAAAAATAAAACTAAACTACTACACTTAAACAAGCAGAGTAGGGAGACAAGGAATCTTCACTAGGTGGCCATATGGTCAAAACTAGTTGGAGTCACCAAACTGTTTGGCGATACGCCAAATGGTCTAGAGCTCGCCGAAATTTCCAGTGTGCAACCAGTCCATGTGGGGGAAAAAAGGTAAACAACAGGGAGTCTGCCAAATACATCGGCGCATTACCTAATGGAATTGAAGCCTTGCCAAATGATCCAAGATTCTGGGCTACCAGGGCTAATGCAAAAATGCAGTGAAAGTTGGGTCGCCCAGTCACTTCGGCGAGTCGCCGAGTGGTGCAAGTATCTCGCCTAATGTTCCAGTGTCTTAGCCCATTGTTGACTCCAATAAGGTGATCAACTTCGAAATCACCAAACTGACTTGGCAACTCACCGATGGAGTCTTAACTTTGCAAAGTCTCCTATACCTACACATTCAACGCACATTATTCAAAACATTAACACGTGGGTTGCCTCCCAAGAAACACCTTATTTAACATCATGGAATGACGTGGAAATACTCTCAAGCATCCTCCAGATACACCACTTCAATCACATAAATTTCATGGCATTCTCCAAAATATAATTTCAAGCGTTGCCCATTAACTTTGAAGGAATGACCTTCTCTACCTTCGACTTCAATGGCTCCATTAATGAATACCCGTGTTACTCTAAATGGGCCTGACCATTTGAATTTGAGCTTTCCTGAAAAGAGTCTTAGTCGAGAATTATACATCAACACCTAATCTCCATCTCGAAATTCCCTCTTAAGGATTCTAGAATCGTGCCATTTCTTCATCTTTTCCTTGTAGAGTGCTAAACTTTCATAGTCCTTAAATCTGAATTCATCCAATTCATTGAACTGATCTACTCTTCCTTTTGAAGTCCTTGCCCAGTCTAGATTCAGAGACTTTAATGCCCATAATCTTTGTGTTCCCATTCAACCGGTAAATGGAAAGATTTCCCAAAGACTAGTTGATATGAAGACATACCAATTGGTGTCTAGTAGGCGGTGCGATATGCCCACAGTGCATCATCTAACTTTCGATACAAATCAGTCCTATTTGCATTTACGGTCTTAACCAAGATACTCTTGATCTCCTGATTCAAAACTTCCACTTGGCCACTCGTTTGAGGATGATATGGCATTGCTACTTTATGTCTCACCCCATATTTGCTCAATGCGGATGCGAAAAGCCTATTGCAAAAGTGGGATCCTCCATCACTAATAATATCCCGAGGAGTGCCGAACCTAGCAAAGATGTAGCATTTTTGGAACTAAACAACACTTCTCCCTTCATTATTTGGTAATGCCACAACTTCTACCCATTTAGAAACATAATCTACTGCCACCAAAATGTACCTATTACCAAACGAACTGACAAATGGACCCATGAAATCTATTCCCCAAGCATCAAACAACTTAACTTCCAAAATAGGTTTTAGAGAAAGCTCATGTCTTTTGGACACCCCACCTTGTCTTTGACATTTCATACATTTCTTAACAAATTCATGAGCATATTTGTAAAGGTATGGCCAGTAGTAACCACTTTGAAGGATTTTAGCAGCTGTACGCACTCCACCATGATGACCACCAACTGGTAAAGAACGACAAAAATAGAGAATTTCATTGAATTCTTCTTCAGGCACACATCGCCAAATGATATGGTCTGCACACTCTATGAATAAGTATGGTTCATCCCAAAAGTATTTCTTGACATCGAACAGAAACCTCTTTCGTTAATAGAAGTTCAGTTCTTTCGGTATCAACCCACATACTGCATAGTTAGCAAAATCAGCATACCAATGAGTTTGTTATAGAGTTACCGTGAATATCTATTCATCAGGAAATACATCATTTATGTCTATCTGCAGGTCGTCATTCTCCTTGCCTTCTAATCTTGATAGGTGGTCGGCCACCTGATATTCACAACCTCTTCTATCTTTGACTTCAAAGTCAAATTCTTGCAACAATAGCACCCACCTTATCAATCTTGGCTTGACATCCTTCTTTGCTATCAAATAAGGCAGAGCAGCATGATCAGTGTGAACAACCACTTTAGTGCCTAGCAAGTATGCCTGCAATTTCTCAAATACATATACCACATCGAGTAATTCTTGCTCTGTAACTGTATAATTACGTTGAGCACCATTCAAAGTTTTGCTTGCGTAGTAAATGGGATGAAATAGTTTGTTGCATTTTTGCCCCAACACGACACCTGATGCTGTACCACTTGCATCACACATCACTTCGAAGGGTGCTGACCAATCAGGACTAATGATAACTTGGGTGGAGATCAATTTTTCTTTCAAACACTTAAAGGCTACCATTCATGCATCATCAAAGTTGAATTTCACCACTTTCTCCAAAAAGTTTGCATAAGGGGTGTGCAATTTTTGAGAAGTTTTTGATGAACCTCCGGTAAAAGCCGACATGCCCAAAGAAACTACAAATACCCTTCACCAAGATTGGTGGTGGTAACTTCTTAATCACTTCAATCTTTGCTTTATCTACCTCCAACCCTTTTTGTGACACTTTGTGCCCAAGAACTATACCTTCCTAAACCATGAAGTGGCATTTTCCCCAATTTAGGACAAAATTTGTCTCTACACATCTTTGAAGGACCTGCCCCAACTGCTCTAGACATGCTTCAAAGTATCACCCATAACTAAGAAGTCATCCATGAATAGTCCCATTAAATCTTCTACCATGTCAGCGAAAATAGATAGCATGCAACGGTGAAACATTGACGGAGCATTAAACAACTCGAACGATATTCGTTTGAAAAAAAAAGTTCCATATGGGCATGTGAAGGTATTTTTCTCTTGGTCTTTCGGTGCAATAGAGATTTGATTATAACTGGAGTACCCATCCAAAAAGCAATACCATCCTCTTTCTGAAAGCTGATCAAGCATTTGATCCATGAAAGGCATGGGAAAGTGATTTTTTTTGGTCCACGAGTTTAACTTTTGGTAATCCATGCATACTCTCCATCCGGTTACTAGTCTCACAGACACAAGCTCCCCTATTCATTTGGGACTACCGTGATATCTCCCTTTTTCGGTACACATTATACTGGACTCACCTACTTGCTATCCGCAATAGGGTAGATCACACACTTGTATCCAACCACTTTATTATCTCGTTTTTTACCATCTCTTGCATCGGAGGTTTCAATCTCCTTTGATGTTCAACACTCGGTTTACATTCACTATCAAGCTGAATCTTGTGTGTGCAAATGCCGGGAGGAATGCTCACAATGTCAGCGATAGTCTATCCTGTAGCTTTGATATATCTTCTAAACACCTCAAGAAGCAACTTTACTTGCCATTCAAGAAAATCAGCTGCAATGATTACATGTAAGGTGCTATTCGCCCCCAAGAATGCATATCGAAGATGGGAAGGGAACACTTTCAACTCAAGCTTCGGCGGTTCCTCCGTAGATGGATTAGTGGGAGGACTTTCTCAAATTTTTAAATCAATATCCAGCTTCAATGGAGTCTTTGAATATTCTCCCAAACTTGAAAGGGAAACTACTACCTCATCATAACCTTGGACTTCAATCTCATCATAATTTGCAATCACAACCTCAAGTGGTTCACTCATACACATCAAATGGCTCACACTAGTCACCACTTCATCAATTACATCAATAGTCGAGACCACATGAATAACACTTGGATGCTTCATTGACCTACACACATTAAATGTGACTTCATCTTAGTTCACTCGGAACTTCAATTCTCCACTTTCAACATCCATCAATGCTCTCCCGGTTGCCAAGAATGGTCTGCCCAAAATAATGGGGATTTCAGCATCATCTTATAATTGAGAATGACAAAATTAGTCGGAAAGATAAATCAATCAACCTTTACCATGATGTCATATAGTATCCCTACGGTTGTTTAATTGATCGCTCTGCCATCAACATTCTCATTGTTGTGGATTTCGGTTCACCTAACCCAAGTTGTTTATAGATTGCGTATGTCATTAGGTTTATGCTTGCTCCTAAATCACTGGGGACTTGGCAAATTGGAGCATACTGATAGTGCAAGGGATGGTGAAAGATTCGGAATCTTCTTTCTTTTTGATCATCTCATTAGTCATAATTGCACTACAACTATGAGAAAGTTTAATTGTTTCGAAGTCCAAGCTTCTTTTCTTTGTGACTAACTACTTCATAAACTTGGCATAACCCGACATCTCCAACAATGCCTCTACTAGAGGGAGATTAATCAATAATGTCTTGAACACCGATAAGAACTTCTTGAACTTTTCATCCTTGTTCTTCTTCTTGAGATGTTAGGGAAATGGAGGAGGTATTTTGGGGAGAGGTTGCTCCACTTTTGAGAATTGATTGCTTTTTTCTACATCTTTTTGTGACTCTTTAGTAATGCTTTGTTGGATGGATATCTCTTCTTCCTCAATGCCTTTATCTTCTTCATGATCTTGAGCTTTATCATTTCCTTTCATATCACATACCGCTACCTTTCTGCTTCGAGTAACCACAACCAAATCTCTATCACCTTCTTCCACCAAAGTTGTTAAGCGTGTGGTCTCGTCATCCCCCATTGCTTTTGGTCCCAATTGTGCTGAAAGTTGGCTCAACCGACCTTAAAGTAGCTTGATTGCGTGAGCATGAGAATTCACTGTACTGTTCAATAATGAGAAGTTGGGTTTCATCCCTTTTAGTAAGTCATCCGAGTCCCTCGACTTTATCAAGGATGCGAGACAACGAATCATCCACTCGGAAACTACTTGTACTCCCCTTTGACTTTGGGCTCTCACTTGATTGTGTGTGGTCCTCTTCATGATCATCCTCTCTTTTCCAGGGATTACTTTGCTCACTCCATTCTTGATAGTATCTTCTCTGCTCTTCTTCTTTGTGAGAGTTCCAACCTTGATTCTCCCCCAACTTTGAATAGGTCGAGGAAGAACACTCCTCAACTTTAAACACTCCCCTTGCTCCTTTGGGTTTGCTCACATTTTCTAACACTTGCGTTTGTAGCATCTCTATTTGGGATAGCATCTTGTTGATATTCTAGTCCCTTTCTTTCTCTTTATCAAGTTGTTCTTAAGTCATTATAAAGCAAAAAGGGGAAACTTGATCCTCTTGAGTGTAGCAAGCTCGGTTCATTTTCGTCATGTCATCAAGAAGAAACGAAGCTACCTCAAATAATTGCAACATTATTTATTTTGAATCAATTAATAAGCTACTCCTTTATTTATCGAGTTGAGACTTTGATAGAAGTATTGTAGCAGGGCATTGTTTGGAAGCCCGTGAGTTGGGCATTGAAGTAGTAGCTTCTTAAACCTCAACCATGTTTCGTGGATTAGTTTACCCTCCAATTGCTTGAACCCTTGAATGTTGTCTCTAAGTTTCAACATCCTTGATGGGGGAAAGAACCTCATATTAACTGCCATAGTTCGCTCATCCCATGATGTGACAGAATTCTTTGGTAACTCGGCCAATAAATTGCTCGCTTCACTTATTAGAGACAAACGAAATAATCTGAGACTGACTAATTCTTGTGATACATTCTTGTAGGATAACGGGCCATAAAATCTATAATTTTTCGCATATGCTCATATGGGTGTTCATGAGTCATTCCTTCGTAGAGTCCTTTCATTCGAAAGAGGTAAAGGGTTGTATTGGTGACATGGAACATAACACTCTCTTCAGTTGACGGCAGCCTGATTGCACCACTTCCACCTAATTGGAATGGATTATGCGCACTATTAAGATCTTAAATATCACCTTGGTGGCTCATTTGACCACCATTACCCTCTGTCTCAATCATTTCTTCATTTTCTCAACACAACCAATACAAACACAAGAAAAAATCAAATGATTCCACTTTAGCCAACAAAATCACAAATCACACTTCAATAAGAAGATTCTAAACAACACCACTCCCCGACAACGACGCCATTTTGATATAATGTTTCAAGCACACCTCATTCAATCCTAGGTGTAACAATCGTAAATCAGTATAAAACCCAACTAAATTAGTTGGGGTCGAATCCCACATGGAGCAGTATGTATTTCAAATTCAACTATGAAGTCACAACAACAATTTTGTACCTAAAAGGATTAAAGATTTTCGGAGGGTATCAATGAAATTTGAAAATTGACAATAATGTCAAGATGAAGGACTTCTTAATTCAGCAAACAACCACGACAAATAACTGAAAATAACCAAATAGGTAGAAGGAACTCGGGGTTTGACAAACCAATCACTAAATTCGGCAAATGGGTGTAAATTTCTAAAAAAGAGTACCTACCATTAGTGGTTAGAGTGGACTTTAGGTGAGATAATTTTCTCCCAAACAATTATCCCGTGTCAATTGAGTTTTCTCAAACCTCAATGCTTCAAAGATAAGGACCAGTCCACAATCTCACTACCTCCACTCTCTCGAGCTAAATCCATCATGACCCACTCCACATGAGTGCCAACTTATCACTTTGGCTTTATACCTCTTTCTCAAGCAAGCCTAAAGCACAAAAAATATATCGAAATAAACATTCAATAGAGCAGTTGAACCACAACTATAAATCAGATCCAATATGAATTAACACTATAATCAATAATAATTAACACCTATTAAGCCAAACTTCGCAATTAGTCACATTGTCGAACCCCCAAGATTGGAGTTTTAGCTAATCTTCATAAAAGGAGAAATTCAATACCTATTACATGCTCCATAGCTGGGTATTAAAATCAAATTTCGAAGATAAACAAAATATCTTCTCTTCCAATACCTAATTGAAATCTCTTGCCCAAATAGCTAAAAGTTGACAACAATAATGTTTTTGCTCTTTCTCTTGTTTTTATAAAATGACTAAATGCCCTCTCTTTTTTCCAAAAATAAATTTATATCGATCCAAAGGAATGGCTTTATGGGGTCAATCGATGAGGAAAGTCGGGCTTCGCTGACTAGTCGGTGACTCGTCGATCATCCTTGTCTGTTGCCTTATTTTGTCACTTATCGTCCTTCAGACACTGTATGTTTAGGCGAACCAGATCGGGATCACCGTTCATTTTCGCGATGCCCCCTTCAGTCCTTTAACTCGCTAATTCAATTTTCTTTTGATCTCACCCTGTTCGTTCGGTGACATAATCTCCCTTCGTCGATAGGAAACGCTATTTGCCTAAGTTTTTTGTAACATTTCAGAAATTCGTAGACTAAACTAGAAATAAAAAGAGAGGGTAAAAGCCAAGGAGGTGGGCAAAGGCCAAGGGAGTGGACTAAAACAATCCACTCTCCCCTAGACACTACCCTTGTGACCACGACCACCCCGACGACTTATGGTGGGGACCATGGATCGTGGTATGGTTCATGGTAGTCTAGGCAGTGAGCTCCCATAATCTGCCCAAATTAGGCTCTCCTTCAGGAGCCACTTCACGGTTCGTGGTGAAGACCACAACTCATGGGAAGGCTCGTGGAGAAGAGTTAGGGATGTGACAATGGAAAACAAGTAGCCTAGCCATTGCCTTAAGGTCCACGAGAGGGACCACAATTCGTGGCTAGCTCAACGGATCGTGGAGCCCCTTGTGGGATTGCCTTGGGTTTGAGGCTAAAGGCACAAGGTGCCAAGATACTGCCTAAAGACCACGGATGGGACCACGGCTCGTGGGACCCTGAGAAAGTGACTTAAATAAGGGGGTGTTTTGGTAATTTCCTTTTAAAGTCCTATTAAAGTGAGGTCGTTTTGTATTGTTTTTGTACAACTATATAAGGTATTTTAAGTCAAAATACACCCAATTACTTCATATTTTCCAAACACCCAAATAAAATCCCAAAGTTCATCTCCTACACAAAGTTTCTCTCTCTAGAACTCAAGGAAGAAGAAGAGTAAAATTGGAGCTAGGGCTTGAAAAATCAAGGCTATTTCACTCAATTTATTTGAAGAATCATTACTAAGGTTTGATAGTCTTTCATCCTTGGATAATTTCCATCCAAGGAGTCCCTCCAAATTCAATTTAAAAACTAGTGAATTTCCCAAAGTTAGGGTTTATCTTCATTCTCGTTGGTTCTTTCTAAAAACGTTTTTAATGGTTGATTTATGATGGATTATGATTGAATTGATGATTTATGACGAATTCTCCTATTTTCCCAAATTAGATCTAAAAGTGTTGGTGAATTGTGGAAAAAAAAGTATTTTGAAATCATGCTTATAGTAATGATAGTAATTGAAGCATGTTCTCATTCATGTCTAATGTAGTCATTCTAGATATGCTGATTGAATGTGATTTATGGTCCTTCAAGGGAAAGGCATGAAAAGTATGTATGTTTATGACGTGTATATATATGCATTATGAACACTTTGAGGGTAAAGTGAAGACATCTATGATCTAGTTGTTGTGTTGATTTGATGATTATCCTTTTGCGCACAACATTGTATGAATATGATATGGTGTGAAAGGTTTGTCACACATAGTGATTCTAAGGTTGGAAGACTAGACCCACCTAACCCTCACGTCAAACTCTAGAACTCCCACGTAAGACTGTAGTTTAGCCTACTAGTTTTTGGATGTTACATCAACAAAACAAGAATTTGAAATGCAGAAATTTACTCAACTTTGTCTCAACAATAAACTCAACTCAGTATAAGTTTGAAAATAATCAAATAGCCATAAGAAGGCAAGTCAAGTCTCAAGACATTAAAAATAAAATGGGAAAAGACTTCTCAACTTCTACTGTCTATGAAGCCTGTAATAAGTATGAAAAATATCAAGACAAGACCCACAACATCTTAGCAAAATTGGAATAAAATAAATATGGAACCCTTCGGAAGCAAAGTGGCTCACCAAAGGTAGCTAAAATGCAAGTGGTATCAATAGAGCGCATGTTGATCACCTTGAACACCTGCATCTGCTTCATAAAATGACACAGGTTGAATGACACCAGTATACTGAATGTACGAGCATGTAAGGGGAAAGCTGAAACATAAGCAACTGAACTGATACTCTGGGAAGACATACTCACCTCGTTTCAACTCAACTAAATATGAAAACAATAGTAAGAGATGTAATATTTAGAACATTATAAAATAGGAGATATACTCAATTATATATAAAAATACTCTTTTACTCTTAATTGGGAGATTCTCTAACCGACAACCATCACTCTGAGCTACGTGAAGATACAATGTCTCACCCACACTGCTAGAACTATCCTATACCTTGCTAGGGTATAGAACACCTTAACTAACTGGATCCACTAAGCTATGTTTAAAAGCAATAAGGAATCATTTAAAAAGTTTGATCCTTTACCCATGTTGGCATACATGGTTTATGAGGATTTTGAATTGTCTAAACTCATCCCCATATCGATGCTCAATACTACTCCTGATAATATATATAACTCATACTCATATGTTTAAAAAAAATAACACTTTCTCAATTTGAGATAATTACTCAAAAGATCCTCTTAAAAGAGGTAACGCTAAAAAATCCTCGTAAGCTCATTTAGAAAACAATATTTCTCTCATTTTAAATTGAAAAAAATATTACACTTGGGAATACTTAGTTCCCTTTATAATCATTTGAAACATAAAAGTCAACTCTCCTCATTCTCATACTCATTTACTAATGTCTTAAATCAAATTATAAATAATAGCGAAAGACTTCTCAAAATTACTCAAAGGACTATCTTGAACTTGCCTCTCAACTTTACCTTTATTTTAAATGTGAATTTAAGAGCTATGATAAGGATATAGGATCTGTCAATGATTAATAAAGGCTTGGATAGTTATAAATTAGAAGAGAGCGATGACACAATTTGAAGAACACTTGCGTGACGCGGAGGGGGATTTAAATTTTTGGTTGAAAATGGAAATATCGAGATAGAGGAATCTATATCCTCTCTATGAAGCAGAGAGGGGTGATTGACGGGAGAATGAAATTTTTAAGCGCCTCTGCGATGTGGACCCGAGCACGTATATTTGTCCATTTTTTTCATCTTTCATCCTCTTCCAAACTCATTTAAATTCATAACGCAATGCAATTTCACTGCCCAAATCCACAAAAAATCATTAACCCAGTACCTTTAGAATGAAACCCACAAAAAAATCTATCAAGAGATTCAACTCATTTGCAAAACCCTCACTTCATGAACTCAAAGACCTCCATTGTTAGCTTAAACTCAAGAACTTCTCAAGAACTAAATCAATCAACTTCAAAAACAAATTCATGGGTTAAAATTTACATTATTGGAATGAGGGAAAGCAAACCCAATACTATGAAAGCTTACATACCTCGAAAGAGCTTTGTTCTTGTTGATTTCCCCATATTTCTTGATGACCCCTTGAAACTTGACTTTTTCTCCTCTTGAACCCCTCTGTAAAAACCCTAAGCATTTTGGAATGATGTAAATTGATATCAGTCAGGTTAGACCCCTATTTGGCTGCAAAAATATTCTTAAGGCCTAGTAAGGGCTGGAAAAGACCAAAATACCCTTTCTTGAATTGGATGAAATGCCTTAACTAAAGAGGTTGTACTCAAATGAGCATAAATCCTTCATCTTAGCTTGGAATTTAGCAAACTTAGTAGCGTTGGAAATAAGATTCAAAGACCTTCAATTTGATACCTAATGGGATACCTAACTCTTTATGTGCTGAATGTTATGATCGTTTGAAGTTGACCCAAAACTAAAAGCTGACCGAAGTTTAAGGTGTTATAATATATCCCCTTTAGGAACATTCTGTAATACATCAGTCTTATAAAGAGCTAATTTTAGAAAGAACTAAATTAGAAAGAGGTAAATTGAGAATTTTGCAAGTTAGTCTTCAATTGTGTGTTTTGGGTCAACTTCAAATGACCATAACTTTCAGCACAAGACGAGTTAGGTGGCCCATGAGATATCAAATGAAAGTTCTTTGAGTTCTCTTTCCAATGCCACTAAGTTTTCTAAATGTTGAGTTTGGATGATGGAGATATGCCTGTTTAAGTTCAGCCTATCCAGTAAAGAAAATTCATCCGAATTATGGACGGGTATTTTGGTCTTTTCCTTACCCCACATAGTCCACACATTATACACCCAAATTAGGGGTCACAGCTGATTATATTCAAATTACGCTAAATTATAAAAGCATTTAGAAGGTTAGTTCAATGTTCAAGAGGAGAAAAGGATGAAAAGCTTTGAGCGTTCAACATTCTTGCAATCTTCAAGGGATTTCTCCAAGGATTTGATCCTTATGAGGTATTTAAGTTTTAATATTGATGGTTTCATTTACCCTCATGTCAATCATGAGTTTCTTGATTAGATTTCGTCCATGAAAATTCATGTATTGAGGTTCTTGATGAGTTTTTTTTGAAAGTTTCATTCTTCAATCCTTAATATTGGGGTTTGATGAGTTCTTGAGGTGAATTTTATGAGTTTGAGGTTTATTCTTGAGTATATATTTTTTCTACTTATGTTGGGTATACAAATCTAAGAGAGTTAGGAAAAAATCGATTGATTCTACCCGAATTAGTGCCAAGAATCGAGAAGAAAAATTCGTTGAGATGATCTAGAGAAGGGGTGGTGCAACTTGCCACTGATGCGTCTGGGTGGCTGGCACGCTGCGCTTGTAGTGCGCCAGGAAAGGGTTTCTCAAGATTAGGGGTTGGCATCAGGGTCGCCTCCCCCCATCCATTTTCCGTCGTTCTTTCCATCCAAGTTCTTTTAAAATGTATCCCTACTCTTTTACTGATTACAACTATCCAAACCACACCAAATCATTGAGAAGTATGTCTATTCATATCCTAATTCTTGAATTCACATCTCCAAATTCAAGATAGAGTGAAGAGTAAAGTTCGAGGGAGTCCTTTTGAGTCATTTGAGAAGTCTTTTGGAAGCTTTCAAACTTGTTTTATGACTTGAGTACTTCAGTATGAGGATGAGGAGAGTTGAGTGTCATTTTTCAAAATGAATATATGGGAACTAAGTATTCCTCAGAGTAAATACTTTTACATTTAAAATGAGAGGAAACCTTGATTTCCAAATGAGTTCATGAGAAGTTTTAAGCATTATCTCTTTTAATATAACCTTTTGAGTAATAATATCAAAGTATCAGGATGAAGAAAAGTTCTTAAACATTTGAGCATGAGTTATATTATTGGGAGTAGTATTGAGCACCGATATGGGGATGAGTTCAGACAACTCAAAGTCCTCATAAGCCATGTATGTCAACATGGGTAAAGAGTCATACTTTTTAGGTGATTCTTTATTGATTTTAAGCATAGCTTAGTGGATCCACTTAGTTGAGGATATCTTATACCCCGACAAGGTACATGACAGTTCAGGTAATGTGGGTTAGACATTATATCATCTCATAGCTTATAGCAATGGTTGTCGGTTAGAGAATATTTCAAATAAGAGTAAAGAGTTATTAGTGTATTTTTAAATACTTTGAGTTGTTATTTACTATTTTAAAAGTTTCTTTTATACTGCATCTTTTATTGTTGCTTTATAATGAGTTGAGTATTCTGGAACTGAGTTGAGTATTTTCTGAGTTTGAGTATCCTTGAGTATCTTTGAGTCGAGCTGAGTTAAGATGAGGTAAGTACGCTCCACTTTTTTTTATTAGATCAAGCTTATGTCTATCCTTTAGAGTTCCATTTGCATGCTCATACATTCCATGTATTGATGCCATTTGTCCTGCATCTTTCGTGATGCAGATACAGGTAACTAGGATCATCAATAGGCACTCCGTTGATACCACTTGTAGTACACGAGTTTGATTGGTGAGCCTTCTTGTTTTTCGAAGGGTTCCACACTTTTCTTTTATTTTCAATTTGTTAGGATGATCGGGGATCTTGTCCTGATATCTATCGTAGTACTTAGAGGCTTCATAGATAGTAGAGTTTTGAGAAGTGTGTTGCATTTTCAATTGTTAATGTTCTCGACTTAATTAGCCTCTTTTGGCAGTTTGAATGTTTTCTTTAAAATATTTTGCGTTATCTATTTTGAGACTGTTTGAGAAAACCTTTATTTTTTAGTTTATGTAATGTTGAATACAATGGTTTGCTTACCAACAATGGTTCTCAAGTTCCAGCCACACACAGGGTGTAGGCTCGGGGCATGGCAAACTTGATATCAGAGCACACAGTTCAAGAGTCCAAGGGTGTTTTTGCAGCCATGTCTATAGAGTCTTAGTTATCGATGTGAAGCACGCCATAACTATAATTAGGAGGCTAAAACATTTAGGAAATAATTCCCCTCCTTCTTACTCTTTTTTGTGCGATAGATTTCAACACTATAAAGTTTCTTTCTAATTCATGCTTGCGCATATCTTTTAGATCATGCCTCCACGAAAAGTTGTTCGAGGTCATCCTGCTAGAAGGAATTTTGATCCCCAGGATCAAGGGGTACCCAATGAACCTGAAGTGCAACCCCAATGAGAGGTAACATTATGCTAATATTGAGCCAAGTTATGGCAAACATAGATGGTTAATAGAGAAAGGTTCAATAGGATGTGGCTGATATATCCAGAATCCGTGCGTTCTTGAGGATGAATCCTCCAGAGTTCACAGATTCAAGTGTCACTGAGGATCCGGAGAACTTTGTGGAAGAGTTGCAGAAAGTGTTTGAGGTGATGCATGTAGCAGATGCTGAAAGGGTGGAACTAGCTTCATACCAACTGAAGGGTGTTGCTAGGGTTTGGTATGACCAATGGAAGAAGAGTAGACCTGAGGGGACGCCAATTGTGAGTTGGGCGATGCTAGAAGAGGCGTTCTTGGGATGTTTCTTTCCACGTGAGCTGAAAGAGGCAAAAGTAAGAGAAATTCTTAACTTGAAGTAGGAATCCATGAGTGTGAATGAGTATAGCCTCATCTTCACTCAATTGCCCCATTATGCTTCGGAGATGGCTACTGACATGAGGAACCGGATGAGCCTATTTGTATCTGAGTTGTCTCACTTGTCAAGTAAGGAGGGCAAGGCATCTATGTTGATAGTAGACATAGACAGGCTGATGATCCATGTGCAACAAGTTGAGGAAGATAATCTGAGAGATAGAAAAGAGTTCCGGAACAAGAAAGCTAAGAGTGTAGGTAATGAGTCCGAACAACAGAAGACCGATAATACAAACTGGTCATCTTTTCAACAAAGGCCAAATGGACCTGCTCCATCATCTACTAGTGCACCTGCACCAAAGAATAAAGGTGAGTTGAAGAATCAGAATTCTTAGAACTTCAGAGCCAAACCTACTCAATCTCAAGGTAGTGTGGCACAAGAGGACAACTGGACTCCTACTTGTGCTAAGTGTGGTAGAAACCACCCAGGAGCATGTCGTGATGGCTCCACTAGTTGCTTCAAGTATGGTCAATTAGGTTACTTCATGAGAGAGTTCCCTAAGAACAAGTAGGGAAGTGGTAATGGAGGCAATAAAGCCCAATTTTCTTTAGCGGCTCCACTAGACAGAGCTGCACCTAGAGGAGCTACTTCAGGGACATGTGGAGGAGAAAACCGTCTGTATAAGATCACATGTCGCTAAGAGCAAGAGAATTCAGCTAATGTTGTCACTAGTATGATCAAAGTCTTTACTTTTGATGTATATGCATTACTTAAAACATGTGTGAGTTATCTTTTGTGACTCTGTATATTGCTATGAGATCTATATTCTTCTTGAACAATTTCTTGACCCCTTTAGTGTTTCCATACCTATTGGTGAGTCTGTTCTAGCTGAGAGAGTTTGTCGTGATTGTACCATTTCTGTCAATCACAAGTACACCACGACTAACTTAGTTGAGATAGATATGGTGGACTTTGATGTTATTCTAGGTATGGTCTGGCTTCATGCTTGTTATGCCTCAGTTGATTGTAGAACTCGAGTAGTTAAGTTTTAGTTTCCTAATGAGCCTGTTATAGAATGGAGGATTAGTTAAGCAGTTCGTACTGGTCATTTCATTTCGTACCTTAAGGCCAAAAGTTAGTTTTCAAGGGGTGTATCTATCACTTAGTCTATGTTAATGACTGTAGTGTTGACACACCACCTATTCAGTCAGTTCTAGTTGTGAGTGAGTTTACATAGGTCTTTCCAAATAATCTTCCCGGAGTTTCTTCTGAGAGAGAAATAGAAAGATGATTCTCTTAGGATGTGTATTTATTACTGCAAATTGAACAAGGTTACTATCAAGAATAAGTATCCACTTCTGAGAATTGATGATCTATTTGATCAACTTCAAGGTGCCACTTGTTTTTATAAGATAGACCTCAAATCAGGCTATCACTAGTTGAGGATAAAAGAGACTAATATTCCAAAGACAACATTCAAAACTTGTTATGGTCATTACGAGTATCTAGTTATGTCTTTTGGCTTGACTAATGCTCCTGCAATGTTCATGGATCTTATGAACAAAGTGTTTAAGACTTATCTTGATATGTTTGTAATCATATTCATTGATGACATTCTAATTTATTCGAGGATTGAGGAGGATCATGATAGTTATCTCAGAGTAGTTCTTCAAATTCTCAAGGATATAGAGTTGTATGCTAAATTTTCTAACTGTGAATTTCGACTTGAATAAGTGGCATTCTTAGGCCACATTATTTCTGGGGATGGAATTCGAGTGGACATTCAGAAGATTGAGGCAGTGCAGAACTGTCCCAGACCCAACTCTCCAACTAATATTAGGAGTTTCTTAGGATTGGTTGGTTATTATAGGAGGTTTGGTTATTATGTGAGAAGAGCTTTGAAGAATTGAAAACTAGGTTGACTATTGCCCCAGTGTTGACCCTACAGGAGGGTACACAAGGCTTTGTGGTTTATGGTGATGCGTCCAGAGTTGGACTGGGTTGTGTATTGATGCAGAATAGCAAAGTTATAGCTTATGCCTCCAGACAACATAAGATTCACGAGAAGAATTACCCAACCCATGATCTAGAGTTGGTTGTTGTAGTGTTTACCATGAAAATAGGGCGTCACTATCTTTGTACTGTGCATCTAGATGTGTTCACCAATCACACAATTCTTTAGTATCTGTTCAGTCAAAAAGAGCTTAATATCAAATAGAGGAGGTGGTTAGAGTTACTAAAGGATTATGACATAAGTATCCTCTATCACCCAGTTATGGCTAATGTTGTTGCTGATGCTTTAGGCAGGTTATTTATGGGTAGGACTACTCATGTTGAGGAAGAAAAGAAAGAATTATCCAAAGATGTGCACATACTTGCACTATTGGGAGTATGGTTAATGTATTCCAATGAAGGCGAATGGATGGTGATGAATGGGGATGAATCATCACTAGTGTCTGAAGTGAAGGAGAAACAAGACCGAGACCCCGTTTTGATTGAATTAAAGGAAAACGTTCATAATAAGAAAGTGATGTTTTTGAACAAGGGGGATATGGTGTGTTGAGATATCAAGGTAGGTTGTGTGTACCAAGGATGGATGAACTTCAAGAGAGGATCATGGAGGAAGCTCATAGCTCCAGATATTCAATCCATCCCGGTTCAATAAATATGCATCGTGACTTGAGGGAAGTTTATTGGTGGAGTAGTAAGAAGAGGTGTATTACAAAGTTTATTGGTAAGTGCTCAAATTTCCAACAAGCGAAGGTAGAGAACCAAAGGCCTGGTGGTGTGGCTCAGAACATAGATCTTCCGAAATGGAAGTGGGAGATGTTCAATAAAGATTTTATTACTGGTTTGTCGCGGTCTCACAGGCAGGATGATTCGATTGGGATGATTGTATATCAAATGACTAAATCAACCCATTTCTTGCCAGTAAAGACCACCTTTCCGGTAGAAGATTATGTCAGGTTATATATTCAAGAGATAGTTAGACTTCATGGAGTTCCAATGTCCATCATTTCAGATAGAGGTTCACAATTCACCGCAGAGTTTTGAAAGTTTTTCTAGAAAGGTTTGGGTTCAAAGGTAAATTTGAGTACTACTTTCTATGCTTAGACTGATGGTCAAGCAGAGTGCACGATTCAAACTTTAGAGGATATGTTGAGGAGCTGTGTGATCGATTTCAAAGGTAATTGGAATGATCACATACCTCTCATAGATTTTACTTACAATAATAGCTATTCCTCTAGCATTCAGATGGCTCCTTATGAGGCTTTTTATGGGAGAAGATGTAGATCTCCTAGTGGATGGTTTGAAGTTGGTGAAGCTGGGTTAATAGGGCCAGACTTAGTTCATCAAGCTATGTAAAAAGTGAAGATCATTCAAGAAAGGTTGAAAACAACGCATAGTCATCATAAATCCTATACAGATGTTAGGAGAAGAAGGTCTACTTTAAGGTGTAACCCATGAAGGGTGTTATGAGATTTGGTAAGAAGGGGAAGCTTAGTCCTCGATATAATGGTCCTTACAGGATATCTAAGAGAATTGGCATTGTAGCTTATGAGTTGGAGCTACCGCTAGAGTAGCAGCAGTCCATCCTATATTTCACATTTCTATGTTGAAAAAGTGTATGGGAGATCCTTCACTTATTGTACCGACGGATGATATTTGTATTAAGGACAACTTAACTTATGAGGATATACCCGTTGAGATACTTGATCGTCAGGCTTGCAAGCTGAGAACCAAGGAGGTAGCATCAGTCAAGGTCTTATGGAGAATCATTTTATTGAGAAAGCTACTTGAAAGGCTGAGGAGGATATAAAGAAGAGATACCCACGTCTCTTTTCTTCCAGAGAAGTTTTAGACCAAGGTAATAACTTCTTGTAAAACACTCTTTAAATTGATATGTTATGTTGTGTTAAATTGCATGTTGGGTGTTTGAGCTGGGTGTTAGATGTTGCCACCCTTAGTTTTACTTAGAGTGATCTCATTCGAGGACAACTGTTCACAAGGGGAGATATCGTAACACCCCGATCTTAGAAAGAGCTAATTTTAGAAAGAACTAAATTAGAAAGAGCTAAATTGAGAATTTTACAAGTTAGTCTTCAATTGTGAGTTTTGGGTCAACTTCAAACGACCATAACTTTCAAAACTAGATAATTTAGGTTTCCCATGAGATAGAACATGAAGCATAATTGAGTCCTCTTTCCAACGCCACTGAGTTTGCTAAATTCTGAGTTCGGATGAGGGACATATGCCCGTTTCAGTTCACCTTGACCAATTATGGAGAGGTTTTTTTGTCTTTTCCTTACCCCACTTAGTCCATACATTTTTACACCCAAATTAGGGGTCAAATCAGATTAGAATCAGATTATGCTAAATTCTTAAAGCATTTGGAAGGTTAGGGCAAAGTTCAAGAGGAGAAAAGGGAGAAAAGCTTCAAGTATTCAAGATTCTTGCGATCTTAAAGGGATTTCGCCAAGGATTGGATCCTAACGAGGTATGTACCTTTCTTAGTGATGTTTTCATTCACCGTCACACCAATCATGAGTTTCTTGATTAGATTTCGTCCATGAAAATCCATGTTTTGAGGTTCTTGATGAGTTTCTTGAAAGTTTTGTTCTTCAATCATTAATATTGGGGTTTGATGAGTTCTTGAGGTGAATGTTATGAGTTTGAGGGTGTTTCTTGAGTATATTCTTGTCTACTTATGTTGGGTATACTAATCTAAGAGAGTTAGGATGAAATGGATTGATTCTAGGAGAATTAGGGCCAAGAATTGAGAAGAAATTTTTTTCTGGATGATCTAGAGAGGGGGTGGCGCGATGTGCCACTGATGCGCCAGGAAAGGTGGCGCGCCACACCTGTAGTGCATCAGGAAAGGACTTCTAAAGCTTTGGGGCTTGCTCCTCGCGCTAGGGATGAGCCAGGGTTACCCGCCCTTCTGTTGTTCTTTCCATCTAAGTTCTTTTAAAATATATCCCTACTCTCATACTAATTACAACTATCCAAACAACACCAAATCATTGAGAAATTCATCCATCTAAATCATAATTCTAGAATTCACATTTTTAAATTCAATATAGAGTTAAGAATAAAGTTCAAGGGAGTTCTTTTGAGTCATTTCAGAAGTCTTTTGCAAACTTTAAAAAGTTGTTTTAAGATTTGAGTACTTGAGCATGAGGATGAGAAGAGTTGAGTTTCATTTATCAAAATGAATATATGGGAACTAATTGTTCCTAAGAGTGAATACTTTTAACATTTAAAATGAGAAGAAACCTTGATTTCCGAACGAGTTCATGAGGAGTTTTGAACACTATCTTTTTTAAGAGAATCTTTTGAGTAATAATCTCAAAGTATGATGATGAGGAAACATTTTTAAACATATGAGCATGATTTATATTATTAGGAGTAGTATTAAGCACCAATATGAGGACGAGTTGAGACAACTCAAAGTCCTCATAAATCATGTATGCCAACATGGGTAAAGGGTCATACCTTTTAGATGAATCCTTATTGATTTTAAGCATAGCTTAGTGGATAAGCTTAGTTAAGGATGTCTTATACTCTGACAAGGTATAGGACAGTTTTGGCAGCGTGTGCGAGGTGGTGTATCATCACATAACTTATAGTGATGGTTATCGGTTAGAGAATCTCCCAAATAAAAGTAAAGAGTTATTATTGTATTTTTGAATACTTTGAGTTTTCATTTACTATTTTAAAAGCATACTTTGTACTACATCTTTTATTGTTTCTTTATAATGAGTTGACTATTCTGGAACTGATTTGAGTATTTTTTGAGTTTGAGTATCCTTGAGAATCTTTGAGTTGAGTAGCGTTGAGATGAGCTAAGTATGTTCCTCAATCTTATTAGATCAGGCTTATGTTTGTTCTTTAGAGTTCCCCTTGCAACTCCTACATTCTATGTACTGACGCCATTTGGCCTGCATTTTTCATGATGCAAATACAGGTAACCAGGGTCATCAATAGGTGCTCCATTGATACCACTTGCAGTCCCAGAGTTTGATTGGTGAGCCTCCTTGTTTTCTAGAGGGCTCCACACTTTGATTTTATTTTCAGTCTGTTAGGATGATCTTGGGTCTTGTCCCGACATCCATCGTAGTACTTAGAGGCTTCACAGATAGTAGTGTTTTGAGCAATTTGTTTCATTTTCAATTGTTAATGTTCTAGACTTGATTTGCCTCTTTTGGCCAGTTGAATGATTTCTTTAAAATATTTTGAGTTATGTTTTTTTAGACTGTTTGATAAAACATTTACTTTTGAGTTCACCTAATGTTGAATAAGTTTTCTGCTGAGTATTGACCCAAGTTAAGGGTCTGTTTGAGGACACACAATGGTTCTCGAGTGCTTGTCATGCCCAGGGTGTCAGCCTGTGGCGTGAAACATTTGTCCTCAAAGGAGATCACACTAAGTAGAATAGGGGTGGAAAGCGTTTAACAACCCCATCTCAAGCACGCAACATGCAACTTACACACATTCAACATATCAACTTAAAGAGTACCAAGAAAAGAGTTAGTACATTGGTTTGGAATTTATCCAGAAGAATAGCGATGTGGGTATCTCTTCTTAAGATTCTCCCCACCTCCCAAGTCGCTTCCTTATTAAATTGATTCCTCCATAAGACCTTTACCGATGCAACCTCCTTGGTTCTCAACTTACGAACCTAACGATTCTGATTCTGAGCGGGCAATTACTTATAGGATAGGCTGTCCTTAAATACCAATATTTTCAGTAGGTACTATGAGTGAATAATCTCCCGAACACTTCTTTATCAGTGATACATGGAACACAGGATGAACTGCTTCTAACTCTGATGGTAGCTCCAACTCCTAAGCTACATTGCCAATCCTCTTGGATATCTTATAAGGACCAATGTACTGGGGACTGAGTTTTACCTTCTTATAAAATCTCATAACACCCTTTATGGGTGAAACCTTCAAGTAGACCCAATCATGAACCTCAAATTCTTTGTCTCTCCTCTTAACATCTGTATAAGATTTCTAACGACTTTGCGCTATTTTTTTTGCCTTTCTTGGATAATCTTCACCTTCTCCATTGCTTGAAGGACCAAATATGGCCCTATCAATTTCAGCTTCACCAACCTCGAACCAGCCAATAGGCAATCTGCACCTTCGCCCATAAAGAGCCTTATAAGAAACCATCTGGATGCTAGAGTGATAGCTATTATTGTAAGCAAACTCTATGAGAGGCAAGTGGTCATCCTAATTACATTTAAAGTCTATGACATGTTCCTTCAACATACCCTCTAAGGTCTTAATTGTGCCCTCCGCTTGACCATTAGTCTTAGTATTAAAACCAGTACTAATGTTCAACTTTAATCCCAAACATTTTTGGAAAGATTTCCAAAACTGAGCGATGAATGTGTACCACTATCTGAAATGATAGACACATGAACTCTATGTAGTTGAACTATCTCTTGAATATAGAATCTGGCATAATCCTCAGCTGAATTGGTAGTTTTTACTGACAAGAAATGGGCTATTTAGTCATCTGATATACAATCACCCAAATTGAATCATGCTATTTGCGGGATCGCAGCAAACCACTGATAAAATACTTGTTGATCATCTCCCACTTCCATTCCAGAATAGCTATATTCTAAGCCACACCACCGGGCCATTAGTGCTCTACCTTGACTTGTTGACAATTCAGGTAGTTAGGAACGAACTCTGCAATGCACCTTTGCATACTACTCCACCAATAGACTTCTCTCAAGTCACAGTACATCTTTGTGGAACCATGATGGATTGAATATCTGGAACTATGAGCTTCTTCCATGATCCTCAGAATCTACCTTGATATCTCAACACACCATATCCATCTTGTTCAAAATCCATGACCTTTTGCTTATGAAAATTCACCTTTAATTTAAGAAAAATAGGGTCTTTATCTTGTTTCTCCTTCACTTCAGACACTAGAGATGATTTAGCCCATTCATCACCACCACTCCACCTTCATCTAAATCTAACAAATGGACACCCAAACGTGCAAGGTTGTGCACATCTTTGGCCAATTCTTTCTTGTATTCCTCAACATAAGCAGTACTTCCCATAGAAAACCTGCTCAAAGCCTTACCTAGGTGATAAAGGATACTCATGTCGTAATCCTTGGGAAACTCTAAACACTTCCTTTGTATGAGATTAACTTTTTTCTGACTGAATAGATACTTGAGAATCTTATGGTCAGTGAACACATCTTTATGAACATAATAAAGATAGTGACGCCATATTTTAAAAGCAAATAACACCGCTGCCAACTTGAAATTGTGAGTTGGGTAATTCATCTAATGAACCTTGAGCTGTGTAGAGGCATAGGCTATAAACTTACCATTTTACATCAATACACAACCAAGTCCAACTGTGGACGCATCACAATACACAACAAAGCCTTTTGTACCCTCTGGTAGGGTGAACACTAGGTAGTAGTTAACCAGGTTTTCAATTCCTAAAAGGTTTTCTCACAAGCTTCGGACCATTCAAACTTCACTGCCTTCTGACTCAACTTTGTCAATGGGGAGTGAATAGATGAGAAAACCTCGGTGAACCTTTTATAGTAACCAGCGAATCCCAAGAAACTTCTTATATCCATTGGAGATATAGGTTTGGACTATTTCTGCACTGCTTCAATCTTTTGAGTGTCAACTTGAATCCCATCACCAGGTACAATGTGGCCTATGAACGCCACATACTTAATCCAAAACTCACACTTAGAAAATTTAGCATACAACTCTCTATCCTTCAGAATTTAGAGAACTATCCTGAGATGACTGGCATGATCCTCCTCATTCCTCAAATAAATCATTATGTCGTCAATGAATACAATCATAAACATGTCAATATATGGCTTAAATACTCTATTCATAAGATCTGTGAATGGTGCAAGAGCATTAGTCAATCCAAAAGACATAACAAGAAACTCATAATGACCATAACATGTTTTGAATGTTGTTTTTGGGATATCACTTTCTCTTACTCTAAACTGTTGATAGCTAGATCTGAGGTCTATCTTAGAAAAGCGAGTGGCACCTTGAAGTAGATCTAAAAGGTATTGAATCCTTGGAAGGGGATACATATTCTTTATCGTGACCTTGTTCTACTGGCGGTAATTAATACACATCCTAAGGAAATCATCTTTCTTCATCATAAATAAGACTGGAGTGCCCTAAGGGCAGACACTAGGTCAAATAAAACCTTTATCAAGAAGATCTTTGACTTGCTCTTTTAACTCTTTTAACTCGGCTGGATCCATTCTATATGGAGGAATGGAGAAAAGTTAAGTATCAGGAAGAATATCTATGCCGAAGTCAATTTCTCTCTCAGAAGGGACTTTGGGTAGATCATCTAGAAAGACCTCTGGAAACTTACTCACAACTGGAACTAACTGAATAGGCAGTGTCTCAACATTAGAATCATTAAATTGGACTAGGTGATAGATGCACACTATAGCGACTAACTTTCTAGCCTTAAGGTATGAAATGAAATGACCCTTAGGCATTGCTGAACTACTCTTCAACTCTAAAACAGGTTCATTAGGAAACTAAAACTTTACTACTCGAGTCCTATAATCAAATGAGGCATAACAAGAATAAAGACAATCCATACCTAGAATAACATCAAAGTCCACTATGTCTAGATCGACTAAGTCAGCTATGGTGTTCTTGTGATTGACAAAGACGACACAATCACGATAAACTCTTTCTGCTAGAATAGACTCACCAACAGGTATGGAAACACTGAAGGTCTTAAAAAGTCGCTCGGGAAGGATATCGAACCTCATAGCTAGATATAGAATCACAAAATATGGATTCACACCTTGATCAAGCAATGCATATACATAAAATGTAAAGACTTTCATTATACAAGTGACAACATTCGGTGAATTCTCTTGCTTTTGGCGACTCGTGATAGCATATAGATGGTTTGCTACTCCACCTATCCCTGAAGTAAGTCCTCTAGGTGCAGCTCTATCTGGCAGAGCCGTAGAAGAAGATTGGGCTTTGTTTCCCCCCCTATTCCCATTACCCTGCCTATATTTAGGGCACTCTATCATGAAGTGAACTGTCTAACCGCACTTGAAAAGCCAGTTGAGACATTGTGGCACGCTCCTGGGTGGTTTCTACCACAGTTAACACATATCTAAGCTCAATTATCCCCTTTTACCATACTACCCTAAGACAGAATAGGTCTAGCTCTGGAATTTAGGGAGTTCTGGTTCCTGAAATCACCTTTGTTCTTTGATGTAGGTGCTCTGGCTGATGATGGGGAAGGTCTAGTTGGCCATTGTTGAAATGATGACGGGTTCTTATTTTCGGTCTTTTATTTTCCGGACTCATGACCTGTTGTCTTAGCCCTCTTACTGTGGAACTCTTCTCTATCTTTCAGCTTATCTTTCTCAACCTGCTACACATGGATTGGCTATGTCCATCTATCCTATCAAAATAGCTGCCTCACCTTGATCTTGAGTATCAACATTTCTCCTTCCAGGATGACCTCGAATCGCTCTTTGTGGAGGCATGATCTGAAAAGATACGCGTAAGAACGAATTAGAAAGAAACTTTTATAGAGTTGAACTCTATTACACGAAAAAGAGTAAGAAGGAAGTGAAATGTTTCCTAGATGTTGTATCCTCCTAATTGTAGATGTGGAGTGCTTCACACTGATAAAAAGGACTCTATAGATATGACTTCATACACACCCTAGTACCCTTGAACTCTGTGCTCTAATACCAAAGTTTGTGACGCCCTAAGCCTACACCCTGGACGTGGCCGGCACTCGAGAACCATCGCTGGTCCCCAAGCAACCCCTTGGCCTAGCTCACTGCTCACCGGAAGACTTAGTCAACAAAATAATAACTTCAAATGCAAAAATTTACTCAACTTTGTCTCAACAATAAACTCAACTCAGTATAAGTCTGAAAATATTCAAATAGACATAAAAAAGCAGCTCAAGTCTCAAAACATTAACAAGGAAATGGGAAACGGCTCCTCAACTACTACTGTTTATGAAGCCTCTAATAACTATGATATATAATAGGACAAGACCCACGTCACCTTAACCAAACTGGAATAAAATAAATGTGAAACCCTCTGGAAGCATAGAGGCTCACCAAAGCTATGTGGAATACAAGTAGTATCCACAGAGCATCTGCTGATCATCTTGAACACCTACATCTACATCATAACGATGCAGGTTGAATAACGTTATTACATTGAATGTACGAGAATATAAGGGAAAGCTGAAACATAAGAAACTAATTTGATACTTAAGGAAGACATACTCATATCGTCTCAGCTCAACATGAAAACAATAGTAATGGTTGCAATATTATAACATTATAAAATAGGAGATGTACACAATGATGTATAAAAATACAATAAAATACTCTTTTACTCTAATTCGGTGATTCTCTAGCGACAACCATCACTATGAGCTACGTGACGATACAACGTCTCATCCATGCTATCAAAACTATTCTATACCTTGCCAGGGTATATAACACCTCAACTAAGTGGATCTATTGAGCTATGCTTAATAGCAATAAGGAATCATCTAAAAAGTATGATCCTTTACCCATGTTGGCATACATGGTTTATAAGGATTTTGCGTTTTCTAAACTCATCCTCAAATCGGTTCTCAATACTACTCCCAATAGTATTTATAACTCTTGCTCATATGTTTAAAAACATATGTCTTCCTCAATTTGAGATAATTACTCAAAAGATGCTCTTAAAAGAGGTCATGTTCAAAACTCCTTGTAAGCATATTTAGAAAACAATATTTCTCTCATTTTAAATTGAAAAAAAATACTACACTTGGGAATACTTAGTTACCTTTATACTCATTTGAAACATAAAAGAAAAGTCTCCTCATTCTCATACTCATTTACTCAAGTCTTAAATCAAATTATAGATAATTGTGAAAGACTTCTTCAAATGACTCAAAGGACTCTCTTGAACTTTTCTCTCAACTTTACCTATATTTGAAGTGTGAATTTAAGAGCTATGATTAGGATACATGATCTCTCAATGATTAATGAAGGCTTAGATCGTTAGAAATAAGAAGAGAGTGAGGATATGATTCAAAGAACAATGGCACGATGCAGTGGGGGATTTAAATTTCTGGTCACAAAAATAAATTTCTAGAATAGAGGACTCTGTATCCTTTCTGTGGTGCGAAGAGGGGTGATTGACTGGAGACTAAAATTTTTAAGCGCCTCCGTAACGTTGACCTGGGCGCTTATTTTTGTCCATTATTTTCTTCCTCTTCTAAACACAATTCAATTCATAACTCAATGTTACTTCATTGTCCAAATTCACAAAATTTCATGAACCCAATATATTTTCAATGAAACCCACACAAAACTCTATTAAGAGACTCAACTCATTCGCAAAACCCTCACTTCAACAACTCAAAGACCTCCATTGATAGCTAATAATTAATAACTTCTCAAGAACTCAATCAATCAACTTTCAGAACGAATTCATGGGTTAAAATTTACATGAGTGACATGAGGGAGAACAAACTCATTACTATGAAAGCTTACATACCTCGAAAGAACTATGTTCTTGGCAATTTACCCAAATTTCTTGATGGACGCTTCGAACTTGACTTTTTCACCTCTTGAAATCCTCTCTAAAAACCCTAAGCGTTTTGGAATGATGAAAACTGATCTCAGTCAGGTTAGACCCCTATTTGGGTGAAAAAACCGTTTTAGGACTAGTGGAATAGGGAACAGACCAAAATACCCTTTCTTAAAATGGATGAAATGCCTTAACTATGGAGGATGTACTCAAACGGGCATAAATCTTTCATCTAAGCTCGAAATTTAAAAAAATCGGTGGCATTAGAAAGGGGACTCAGATACCTTTGATTTGATACTTTATGGGCCACCTTACTCTTTATGTGCTGAAAGGTATAGTCATTTGAATTTGACCGAAAACTAAACAACTTACTGAAGTTCAGGGTGTTACATATAATATAGAATCTAGACATAAACAGAGGTCAAAGCAGATATGAAAAGAGGGACATGATCATACCAAAAGTAAATCTAAGTACAACTAAACTAAACCTAACTAGACCCTATATGCCTAGAAGGTCAACTCTTGCACAAGTTTAAATAAAACTCGAAGAGATTCCATAAAATCGACAACTAAACAAAATGTCTAAGTCTATAAGAAAGAGGAGTAACCTATATCCAATTTCAAGAATATCAGTCGGGCTCCTAGCCCAAACAACCATGTAACCAAGAACCAATGAATTATTGGCCCAGCTAGAAATATTAGCAATCAACCCACCCTTCCTCGCAATATAGTACACTCCAGGGGCGTAAGCTGCCCAGCTAGGAAGAGTGACTCAAGGAAGCATCGACCCTATAGAGGATCTCAGATATCAAAGCCGCTTAGCCAGCCAGTCCACTCTTAGGGGCGTAAGCCACCCAACAAGCAAGAGTGACACCAAGGCATATTTACTTCGAAGAGGATCTCAAGTAAGCTCCATTCCCAAAGATATCACTAAAGGCTCCAAGCCTGAAGTAATCCAATCCCGAGAAAATACATAACCTCTTGTAATGCGTTGGAATCCCAAAAGTAAGGAGAGAAGACATAAGGGCTAACATGCTACGCAAACGCCTAGATTAAGGCTCATATTATCATAGTCAAGTCTATTATTCCAGTATATAAGGACCTAGTCCTTCCGAGTGACATCAGAGACATACTAAAGTCACAAGGTAAACGGGTCTATAGCAACACTAGTCTATCCTAGACTAAGGCCAAACATGTTTAATGAAACACGTAATAATACAAGTAAATCACATAGCATGCTGTAACGCACATACAACCCCTAACTAACATCGTCTTGAAATAGTAGTAGTCAATCCTAAATCATGGTTTCTAGGAAGAAAAGCAGGATTAACCAGGTACCCACCCCTAATTAACAGTAATCATGAATTTACACATTCATGCTCAAAGTAATTACAAGATAAGTTGTAGCCTACCTATAGGCTGATCGCGCGTGCTCTAAATCAAAAGGTCAGAGATTTTCTCTCACAAACATCCTCTTAATGTTGCCGCACTATCAAAAATATGATCACAATATCAAACGGTCGTAAAGACACTATAATAACAAAAAATAGAGATGAACCAATTTTTAGAGTGAAACAGAAATCGTGGGATCCATGCCCGAAATTCAAAAATTGATTCCTTCAAAAGGTTCTAAACTATGCCTTGAATGTGTGTCCCTAAATAGAGCACAATTACCTGCCTAAATCAACGAAAACAACAACAACCCACAAAATCGCAAATAAACGAAGAAGGGGCAGCAACTTTCATGCCAAATTACACCTAGAACAAAGTGCCACCAACCCAATCCAATCCTTTCACCACGTAAATTCAAAATTAGAGTTCAGACAGAGGAGAAATCACAATTTTACTATGGCTGGTCGCAACTTTGGCTTCATATAGAGTCAGGCAGCTCGCCGCTCGGGAACGCGAGGCAATGTAGAGCCTATGAATGTGGTAGCCTGTGTGCGAAGGTGCATGCTTGGTGTCAGCTTTTCGTGAGCATGAGGCTTTGCACGCATATGCGAGGCCCTCTAGTGACAACAAAGTGCTAAGGCCTCAAAACTTTGATGGGGTGTCCGAGAATCCTTCAGAACCCTGTGCGTGCAAATAAATTATGCTATCCTATCAAATTAGGCTTTCTAGACTCATCAAAATTATTGAAATTCCCATATGAGGTCATTTCGATACAAAATAGGTCCCACGAGGGTCCTTTGAATTAGCCCAAAATCCTGGGAACCTAAATGAAGGATTGTTCTAAAAGAAACTCAATATTCCAAAGCTAACCGCACTAACAGAATTCTCATCCAAGCTCTTTTACTCAGAATGTTGACTAAAGTAAAACTTAGGCCTCAACTTGAAAGTCACAACGCCTAATTGCACATTGTCACGACCCAGGGTTACACTCTAGATGTAACATGTCGTCTAGGACTCGAGTGGCCCCATACAATCACTTAACATTCATAACATAAGAAATAGAACATAAGAGATAAAGACGACATTGCAAGTTCAAAAGTTTCCTAAAAGTAAAGTGGAAGTGTAAACGCTTGTCTCAATAGCGATCTAATACAATAGAATGAAATTGGACCTAGCGCATACATCTTGTTCAAAACTTAAAATAACAAGGAAACTAAGAACAATGAAAATCCATCCTAGAAGCATGAGGACTCATCAAGCTCGGAAATCTCACAATCAACCACTAGCCGCAAAATTGAGGACTCTGACTGTCGGACCCTACATTTGGGGAAAAGTATGATAGAGTATGCATTAGTATGATAGCTATGCATACAACATTTACATAATTCTAAAATAGGAAATTTCATGACATGCAATTGACCAAGCTAAAACATGATATAAGAAGAGTTAGAAAGCATAAGTTATAAAATATGGTCAACGAAAGCTAACATCTTTAGAACCTTTGAACACATCTGAGATACTTCTTGGAGTAATCTTAGTTCATTATTATTATGATGACAAGTAGCAGTAAAGGACATAGAGACCATGTGAGCTATAACATGCTCCCCCTGTGTCTCCCACACCGAAAAGGTTGTCCTACTTGTCAAGGTAAGGACCATGAACTTTTAGCTTAAGTGGATCCACTAGCTAATGTCTATCTATACAATCTTCCTATGGGATCACATAGGCAAGGGATAAGGAGACTGCCTCTAGAAACCCGACCTCTACTAACGGGAGTGCTTCCATCTCAATATCCTCTCGGTGCTAAGCATAAATTCCACGGAATAGTCATTTCTTACTTGTTCTTATTATCCATGAAAGGACACTTCATCTTTCCCATCCAAGCTAAGTCATTAGTCATCCATGGAAAGGTACCATTAGGTATCCAATCCAAGCTAGATTTCATTAGGATTGCTTTATATCTTAGATTCAATTAGGTGAGGATACCTTTCAACCTTAGAATCCTTACTATGTGAGAAAAACCTTTCACAATCATTCTTTCATGTGTATATGAGAAAATCCTTTCAACAACAAAACAACAACATCATCATTGATACTTTACTCTCATAGCATCATTAAAACATTTACATAGACTTCATAAAAATCACGCATAATTTCATAATTCACCTTTCAAGGTACAAGACCCACTTTCAATCATCACATCTAGAAAGCATTCATCATAAATTCATGTAAATATATCAATCCATGCTCGACTTCATAAAACTCTTCTTTCATAATCAAAACCCACGTCATTTGATCATAATTTTGAAAACATGGGGATTTCATGGGATCATAGGGGAATCGTCATAAAATCAATCTATTTCATCATTTCATGCATAAGACATCATAATTCAATCATTTAAATCAATAATCAAGAGAACCAATGGGAATTCAAAAAAAACCATAACTTAATTGGGGATTTCTACCTTTGAAAATAGGAAAATTTGAGAACTCCATGAATGGAAGGGATCCATGGATGAAAACTATCATACCTCATAGCCAAATGCTTGTCTTCAATGATTAGAATGGAGCCTTTCCTTGAAACCCTTGATTGAACCCTTTTCTTCTTCTTCTTCTTCAAGTTTCTAGATAGAGATATTTTGGAGATGCGACTTGTTATTCTTTTAGAAATCTAAGAGAATGATTTCTATTGGGGAAATTTGGGGGTTAAAATACTTATATGGGGTCTTAGTGAAGAGTAAAAGGACATAGTATTAGACTAAATAAATTAGGAAAATATCCAACTACCCCTAAAAATAATTGCCGACCTACAACCCACAAACCTAGACCGACGGCCCAACCTCTTGGTTCGTCGTTCGATTCAGAAACTATGATTTAGGGGTCATGATCCACGAAACCTTGACCACAGGTTGTGGACCACACGATGGTCCGTTGGTTTGGCCATAGTTCATGCTCCTCTGCTCCTTTTTTGGTTGGCCAATCGATGGACTAGATCCACGGTCCATGGCTCAGTCCATGTGTCGTGACTGGCCTTTGTCAAATGGCACCAAAGGATGGTGAAAGCTTGCTATTATCCCCTTCTCGAATCCAGAGTGTCACATTATCTCCTCATTGGGATCATTCATCCTTGAATGAGATTCTAGACATCACAAGAAGAAAAGGACTTTAAACTAGCAACCCATCATGCATGCAACTTCATCAAAACACACACAACCAAGGAGGAATATCGGCTCCAAGCTAAGACATATCTAAAACATCATAAGAAAGATAGGAACTAGCAGCCCAACATGAACGCAATCTTATAAATGCACATATCTGAGTAGGAAACATCAACTCCAAGCTAAAGCATACTCACATCTTCATATCATGAAATTTATATGCAACTCATACTCAAATGCATATATTCGAGGAGGAAACATCAAATCCAAGCTAAAGCATGTTCAAAACATCATATCATATGGTCTATATGCAGTTTTTACTCAAATGCACCTAAACATGTAGAAATCAATCAAGTTGACTCATTTTTCTCAAAACTTAAGCTTTTCATGAACATGCATAAGAAGGAAATCATGGGAATATCTAAAACACACATGACACCAAAATAGTAAATCACGAGGAACTCAATACCTCAAGTTAGAGTATGAGTCGAAGGAAAAAGATGAGGATATCGAGACATCATCTCGGTCTCCCAGGTAGCATCCTCAACTAAGTGATTCCTTCACAACACTTTAACGAAAGCAACTTCTTTATTTCTCAATCTCTTGACTCGCCGGTCTAAAATCTCCACCGAAACTTCTTCATAAGAAAGATTCTCCTTAACTTCCAAACATTCTAAGGGAACTATAGATGTCGGATCTCTAGCACATTTATTTGACATAGAGACATGGAAAATTGGATGCACTGATGCCAAGTCATTAGGCAAATCATGTTCATAAGCAACCTTACCAACACGTCTCAAAATATGATATGGGCCTACAAAATGGGGACTAAGCGTCCCTTTCTTACCAAACCTCATTACTCCTTTCATGGGTGAGATTTTCAAGTAAACCCAATCATGCACATCAAATTCAAGATCCCTTTTTCTAACATCAGCATATGACTTGTGTCGACTTTGAGCCATTTTTAGCCTCTCTCTAATAAGTCAAACTTTCTCTATAGCCTCATGTACCAATTCGGGACCTATTAGGGCAACTTTGCAAACCTTAAACCAACCTATAGGAGATCTACACCTCCTACCATATAATGCCTCAAATAGAGCCATATCAATACTCGATTGATAGCTATTGTTATAAGCAAACTCAATCAATGGAAAATGGTCATTAGAATTACCATTAAAATCAATCACAAAACTCTCAACATGTCCTCTAAAGTTTGGATAGTACACTCCGCTTGGCCGTTGGTTTGGTGATGAAAGGTCGTACTAAGCTTAACATGAGTACCAAGGCTCTATTGGAAATATTTCCAAAACTGAGAAGTGAATTGAGTAGCACGATCAGAAATAATGGATAAGGGAACTTTATGCAACCTTACCATTTCTCTCAAATACAACTGAGCATAATCCTTTGCCGAATAGGAAGCCTTGACGGGATTAAAGTGTGTCAATTTCATCATCTGATCTACTATAGCCCAAATCGGACCATGTTGTCGCTGAGTGCATGGAAACCCTACTATGAAGTCCATATTTAAATCTTCCCACTTTCAAGTAGGAATACTGATGTCTTGAGACAAACGTCCCAGGTTTTGATGCTCAACTTTCACTTGTTGGCAATTAGTACACTTAGCCGCAAATTTTGCAATATCCTTCTTCATCCCATTCCACCAATAGATTTCCTGCAAATAACGGTACATCTTGGTGGTTCCCGAGTGAATGGAATACCGAGAACTATGGGCTTCTGACAAGATTTGTTCCCTCAAGTCATCAACATTAGGAACACACAAGCGACCTTGATATCTAAGCACACTATCTCCTCCTTGGGAGAATGCCTCAATGAACTTTCTAAACACCGCTTCTGTCAACTCAACTAAGGTCGGATCAAGACATTTCTTAGCTTTCACATCTTCCACAAAAGACGATTTTGAACCGTTGTGAAACATAATACTGCCCTTGGTAGAATCTACTAACTGAACTCCTAACCGGGCAACTCTTTCCTATCATCCTCTATATGAGCAACACTACCCATGTATAATCGACTAAAAGCATCTACTACCACATTCGCCTTATGGGGTGATAGAGAGCACTCATGTCATAATCTTTCAATAACTTAAGCCACCTTCTTTGGCGAAGATTTAGATCCTTCTGATTAAACACATATGGTAAACTCTTATGGTCGATAAACATATCTACATGCACTCCATATAGATAATGCCTCCAAATCGTTAAGGCAAAAGCAATCACCGCTAGTTCGAGGTCATGGGTGAGATAATTCTTCTCATGAATCTTAAATTGCCTTGATGCATAGGCAATGACTTTCCCATTTTTTATAAGCACACATCCTAGCCCAATTCTCAAGGCTTCACAACAAACAACAAAACCATCCATCACTTTCGGTAAGGTTAAGACCAGAGTGAAAGTAAGTATGTCCTTCAATTCTTGAAAACCCTTCTCACATGCTTCAGACTATATGAACTTAGCCTTATTTTGAGTCAAAGCCTATAAAAGAGAGGCAATCAAAGAAAACCCCTCAACAAATCTTTTGCAGTAACCAGCTAAACCCAAGAAAATTATCCGAAGGGAATACAGGTCTAGGCTAACTCTTGACTGCGTCCTTCTTCTTAGGATCTACCTCATTACCCTTAGTTGAAACAATATGACCAATAAAAGCTACAGACCTTAACCAAAACACTCATTTGCTAAACTTGGCAAAGAGTTATTGGTCCTTGAGAACTTGCAACACAATCCTCAAATGATTAATATGCTCATCCTCAGTTCTTGAATAGATTACTATATCATTAATGGACACAATCACAAATATGTTAAGGTATTGTCTAAACATTCTATTCATCAAATCCATAAATGCTACGGGAGCATTAGTCAACCCAAATGACATTACAAAAAACTCATAATGACCATACCGAGTTCAAAATGTCATCTTCAGAATGTCATCTTCTTTCACCCTCAATTGGTGATAACCTGACCGAAGATCAATCTTAGAGAAGTAGCTTGCTCCTTGAAGTTGCTCAAACAAATCATCTATCCTTGGAAGATGAGACTTATTCTTAATGGTCACCTTGTTCAACTGAGGATGATCAATACATATATGAAGAGATCTTTCTTCCTAATAAACAAAACTAGACTACCCCATGGAGAGATACTCAATCAGATGAAACCCTTATCCAATAAATCCTTCAATTGTTCTTTTAACTCCTTTAGTTCTACCGGAGCATAGTGGTAAGGAGGAATAGAAATAGGTTGCGTATCTGAGAAAATGCCAACACCAAAATCTTTTTCCTTTTCAAAAGGAATACCCGGTAAATCATTTGGGAACACTTCCAGAAACTAATTAACAATAAGGACTAACTCAAGAGTAGGGTTTTAGAATCTACATCCCTCAACCTAAGAAATCATCTTTCTAGCTTTAAGACAATAGACAAACTAATAATAGGCATAAAATTTCCCCCCTTCCATTCTAGGATAGGCTCCGGAAACTGAAACTTGACTACATGGGTTCTACATTCAATAGAAGCATAACAAGAGTGCGGCCAATCCATAACAATGATAACATCAAAATCTAGCATATCAAGCTCTACCAAATCAACTAGAGTAACTCTATAGGATAAGAAGACGGGAAATCTTCTATAGGCCTTCCTAGCGACAACAAAATCACCAATTGGGGTGGTGACAAAAAAAGTTCTAACAACACATCCGAAAGAACATTAAACCTTATAGTGACATATGGCATCACAAAAGACAAGGTAGCACCCAGATCAAGTAAGACATAAATATCAAGTCGGAAGAGTTTGAACATACCAGTAACCACATCAGGAGAACCCTCTTGCTCACCAGGAGTCTGGAGTGCATAAAATTAGTTCTTCTTGGGAGCATTGGAACCCGGACCACTAGGAGGAGCTTGCTTTCCCTCTCTTATTTTAGCCGTAAGCATTCGACAATCCTTCATCTTATGATCACTTTTACCAAAAGTGAAGCAACCATCCATGGCATCTAGGCACTTACTTTCGTTCTTCTTTCCACACCTAGCACAAGTAGGCATAGGCAATGAAGGTCCACTATCATTCCCTCCTTGAGGCTTAGGGTTAGACACCCTATCTTTGTTCAACCTAGGAGGAGCATTGGAGGAACCTTGATCGGAAAATTGTCACGAAATGAGCCTACACCTTGGACATGGCCGACAGTCGAGAACCATGGCTCTTCCCCCATCGAGCCCTCATCATGGCTGACTAAAATCGGATGACTAACTCAAACATACGAAGATTAAAAACTGAATAAAAATTCATGAAACTGAAATACAAACCTTTAACTCAAATGAAAAACTCTGGAAAAAAATAATATCTTCAACTCAGCATGAAATAGGCAACTTAAGTCTAGAAAACAATTAGTAAAATAAATGAATAGATTTTTGAAACTCTACTATCTATCTATGAAGCCTCTAACTGACAAAGATGGAAGTCGAGACAAGATCCACGACATCCTAACAACTGATATAACTGAAAGTACAAGTGGAATGCTCTAGAAGTAAGGAGGCTCACCATAGGTAACTCGATTTGCATGTAGTATCAACAAAGCTCCTGTTGATAATCCTGAATACCTGTATCTGCATCATAAACGATGCAAGCCAAATGGCTAAGTACATGAAATGTACGAGCATGTGAGGGGAATTCAAAAGCATAAACATAACCTTGAACCTGATAAAATGGAAACATACGTACCTCTTCTCAACTCACTCAACTAAACTCAACTCAAGAAACATAGTTCAACTCAACTCAACGATAAGATATTCAACTTAGTGAAATAAAACTCAACTCAATAATGGGATACTCGACTCTGGATACTTAACTCAGGATACTCAACTCAGTATAAACCAACAATAAGAGATGCCATACATAGAAAATTTTTAAAATAGTAGAAAACAACTCAATGTATTTAAGAATACAATATATTTAGTTTGCATGCAATGATTCAAAATAAACTCTGTTTGAATATGAAAATACCAAATAAACTGTGTATATAAGAATAGAAAATACCTATGTGGGAGTTTCTCTAACAGACAACCATCACTTATGAGTTATGTGATGATACAACATTTTACCTCACGCTGCTAGGGCCATCCTATACCTTGTCAGGGGTATAGAACCTAACTACTAAGGGGATCCACTAGTCTATGATAAAATGCACTAAGAATCAACTAAAAATTATGACCATTTTCTACCCACATTGGCTACATGGTTTATGGGGGTTGTGAGTTGTCTGAACTCTTCCCATATCGATGCTCAATACTACTCCCAAAAATATAACTTGCTCATATGTTTAAAAACATAACTCATTCTATGGTTTGAGATAATTACTCAAAAACTATCCCAAAGGCTTTCTAGGAAATCAATGTTTCCTCTCTTGCTTAAATATGAAAGCATTTACTCTTTACTGAAAACAGGATCAAAGGCTTCGTTGGAAATCGGTGTTTCCTTTCTTGATTAAATGGTGAAATATTTACTCTTTACAGAAAAACTAGCTGAAAGGCTCTGTTGGAAATCGGTGTTTAGCTTCTTGTTCAAATGTGAAAATATTTACTCTTTGGGAATACATAGTCCCCATATACTCTTTTGACAAAAAGAACTTCACTCTTTACTCTATACTCAATTCAAAACTCAAGTCTTAAAACAAATTTAAAGAATTTGCAAAAGACTTTCTACAATAGAGTTCATGCCGAATTATGGACATGAATGACTCAATTCAAGGTTTTCAATAACTATAGATAGAAGTCAATACTTGGAACTCAAGAACTTCAATGATTTTACTCATTTCAAGAACACTCAACTCAGAGGGTTCATGTGGAATTATGAGCATTAAGTACTCAACTCAAGGACTTCATGGGTAACATGTAATAGTCCCATGATTAGGAATATAATCTCAAAAGGGTTATGAACTCAATACTCAATACTTAGAACTTGAAAATACCACCCCTCTCAAAGATACTCAACTTATGAAGTTCATGCGAAATTTCTGGGCATGAACAACTCAACTTAAGGGTCTACATAATGATATGGAACTCATGTATACAGATCTTTTCGTTCTCATACTTACTTCCTCAAAACATAGTTCAAATGGATAGTTGGTCTCAAAGGATTCACAATTGAACTCAAAAGATTTCTTGAACTTTACTCTTAACTCACTCTTGAATATGAATTATGAATCAAGAGTTATGGTTCATGATATGAATTATCTCGTGAGGAAAAAGTAGGCTGATGAATACATATATAACTAACTCTCATACTCACTTGCTCGAGTCTTGAAACAAGTTCTTTGAATTTGTAGAAGACTCTTCAAAAAGATTCAAAGGGAGTTTCTTAAACTGTTGAGAAGAACTCTCATATCTTAACTCCTCACTCTAACTTGAATTTGAATTATGAATTCAAGGTTATGAGTGATTTGTAGTGTTTAGAAGTAGTTTACAGTGATTAGAATCAAAAGGGAGTGAAGGCACACTTTAAAGAACTCAAACGGAGCAACCGATTGCAAAATGGATAGGGCATGCGACCCTAGCGCCCTGAGTGGCATGGGGTGTCAGCCTTTAAACTACAGAACATAATTTGGGGTGTGCCAGGCTCCAACCCAAAAAACCCGATGAATTTCTTTGTTCGTTTTCTCACCTTAAATCGCCTAGAATCGAACGGTTTCTTCCCTAATCACTTGCATTCGATAATCAACATAAGTACACTATAATACACACAATATATCCCTCAAAAGACTAACTTTCATCTCAAGAATTCATCAATACCCCAATAAAACAAGATTTAGAATGAACTTCAAGAACACTTATCAAGAATTCATCAAGAACAATAATCTTTCAACTTCAAGAATGAAATTTGCGCTGAAAATAACATGATTGGTGTGTGGGTGAACAAACGTAACACTATGTAATCTTAAATACCTCATAGGGATCAAACCCATGGAGAAACTCCATAACAAAACTCAAGAATCTCGACGAACACTTCGACCCTTTCCTTTTTTCTCCTCTTTTCTCTTCTTAAACTCTTAACTAAAACCCTAGGCGTATATAAGGATTATAAAACTGAACCTAATCATATTAGACCCCTAAAACCTTACTAAAAGTGAATTAAATCTGATTGGATAAGGAAAAGATCAAAATACCCCTTACTATTTTTAGATAACTTTTCTTAACTGGACAACCTGACTTCAAAAGGGCATATCTCACTCATTCGAACTCGAAATTTAGCCAACTTGGTGGCATTGGAAAGATAATTAAAAAAAAAATCATTCAATCTCTTATGGACAACCTAACTCATCCTGTACTGAGAGTTATGGTTGTCTGAAGTTGACCCAAATCTTAGAAGAACTTAAGAATTACTTGAATGAATTCCCTTTAATTATTTTTGGAACTCAAGGTGCCTCATCTAGTGACCTTAACACTTAGGAATCTTTTTAATTCCTTGGTAAAAATTTACTCACTACGAAGGATGGTTCAAGTCTTAGCTCAAAAAATTTCTAAGGTGTTACAATATCTCTCCCTTGGGAACATTCGTCTTCGAATGACGACTGGACCGGTTATGGAATGGGGTTACTCTTACTAAGGTCTAAGTCTAATGGTATGCTCTTTCTATAGTCAAGCTTAACCCAAATCCTTAGGTTCGGGTTCTATACCTCTCTATAGGAAATCTCATCTCGAAACTATTACTCTTTACCACCACATTAGGCTCATATAAAGAACCACCTACTGTTTAACAACACCACATTCAAGCCTAGTACTCTAACAACTCCATGGACTCCAACTAACCAACTCCCGCGGAACCAACTAAGGGCTCTCATTGAACTATTTTTCATAGTAAAATGTCATCCTCATTTTCCTCTTCATTTATAATATGGTATTATAACACCATCACCATCACGATAAGAACATCAACCTCCTCTTTATAACATCACTCTATTACTAAAAGGTCCTCCGAAAGGATATCTCACATATAATTTGGAGCTCATTACTATCTTACTCTCAAACACTTGACTTGATTTCACATCTCATCATCTCCCCCTTAGGTCTAAAGCTAACACTTGAAAGCTATGGACCTATTCTATCATCTCTAATTGGTTTACATTCTCTTTTACTCTAACATTTGGGAGAAGTTTATCTCATGACCATCGAACTCTCCATAAGCAGGTACTAAGACCTCTCTCTAAGGTGTTTCTCTTACCCTCTTCTGATTACATACCACCTAGGTACACCTCTTATTGCTCTTGTTATTCTTGTGGCTTAGCCACACTTCACTGCCCTAATCTAAAGGTTTGGGTCTCTTACTTGTACTACTCACATTCATTGCAGAAAACATCTCAATTCCTCACCTACTCTATGTCAAGTATTCTAGATCAAATCCTAAGACTAACATCATCACTCTCATGTTGCCATTCTTTCGATCATGACACTCATCCCAAATTCAAGCTTAATATTTATTACAAAACCCGAATATCAATATAATTGCTTTCCTACTATACTAACTCACCACTATTATGCACAAATATTAGAAAAACTTGTTCACTAGGACCTCATGAAGTAGCCAATCCTTACCTCTCACATCCATTTCCCAACTTAAGTACTACTTACTCACTTACTGCGTATTATCTGTCAAATAGTTGTATCATCCTCTAACTACCATGGGGTTTCCCCTTCAAAGTTTGTAAGCCTATCATGGGCCTATCACCTCATGAATACTCTGTGATTCTATTCAACACATATAATCAACTTCCTCTAACACAATGGCACATCCGCATCAACTCTTTTCTGGTTAAAAAAATATACTCTATCTTATCCTAACTAGCAACTCTTACTCTACCTCCTATCATGAGATCTTCACAATTCATCATTTCTTAGTCTACCCATAAGGGAAAACTCCTTATCAATAACTTACTGGGTGTATGACTATAATAACATAGCCTGCCTCATCATTATCTCCCTTTCTTGGATTACTAAACCTCTGCATACACTCTCTAACTCTGGGCTCTTTCACTACTACTACTCATGATCTCATTACTCATGTACTTTTTTGGTTGAAAATATTACCCAAGCTCTAAACATACCTCCTCATAAGGATCTCAACTGAAACAAATATTAAGGAAAGGAGTAACTCATTTTTTACTTGAACGCGCGATTCATATAATTATAGGTGCATTCCTCTTAAACTCAACACTTAACTCTCTTATGGGCTTCTCTCAAGCCCCTCTAGAGTCTCATGACTTCCTCAAAATCTTGCTAAGAACAACTCATCGATAAAGGACTGACTTTTCTATTCAACCACCTCTAGTATAAAGGGTAGTGGAATGAATATCAGAAACGCATGAGTATGAATAAATCTATATGGAATTACCCTATTACATATTTAAGAGTATCAAAGAAGGGAAACTTTTCCTAAATATCTGTAGTCCCTCATTTATAAAAGTGGGACCCTCACAGCCATAAACAAGACCCTACTGACATGGCTTTATAGACACCCTAGAACACTTGAACTCTGTGCTCTGATACCATGTTTTCCATGACATAAGCCCACACCCTGGACGTGGCCTCACTCAAGAACCATTGTTGGTCCCCAAGCGAACCCTCATCCTGGCTGACTATAAGCGAAAGACTAACTCAAGCATACAAAGCTTAAAAAATGAATAAAAATTCATGGAACTGAAATACACAGCTTTAACTCCAATGAAAAACTCTGAATAAAATAATATCTTCAACTGACAATGAAATAGGCAACTTAAGTCTATAAAACATTTAGCAAAATGAATGAACAGACTTCTGAAAATCTATTATCTATCTATGAAGCCTCTAACTGACAAAGATGGAAGTCGGGACAAGACCCACAACATCCTAACATCTGATAAAACTAAAAGTACATGTGGAACACTCCGGAAGCAAGGAGGCTCACCATAGCTAACTCGAACAACATGTGGTATCAACAAAGTTCCTGTTGATGATCGTAAATGCATGTATCTGCACCATGAAATGATGCAAGCCAAATGTCTCAGTACATGGAATGTACGAGCATGTAAGGGGAATTATAAAGCACAAACATAAACTTGAACTTGATAAAAAGGAAACATAATTACCTCTTCTCAACTCACTCAACTAAGCTTAACTCAAGAAGCATAGTTCAACTCAACTCAATGATAAGATATTCAACTCAGTGAAATAAGACTTAACTCAATAATAGGACACTCGACTCTGGATACTCAAACTTTGGATACTCAGCTCTAGATACCCAACTTAATATAAACCAACAATAAGAGATGCAATATATGGAAAGCTTTTAAAATAGTAGAAAGAAACTCAATGTATTTGAGAATACAATATACTCAGTTTGTATTCAAGGTTACAAAATAAAATATGTGTATATAAGAATACAAAATATCTCTGTGGGAGTTTCTCTAACCGACAATCATCACTACGAGCAATGTGATGATACAACATTTTTCCTCACGCTGCCAGGGCCGTCCTTTGCCTTAACAGGGGTATAGAACCTAATTACTTAGTGGATCCACTAGTCTATGCTAAAAAGCACTAAAAAATCATCTAAAAAGTATGACCCTTTTCTACCCACATTGGCTACATGGCTTATGGGGATTGTGAGTTGTCTAAACTCCCCCCATATTGGTGCTCAATACTACTCCCAAAAATGTAACTAGCTCATACATTTAAAAACGTAACTCTTTCTGTTGCTTGAGATAATTACTCAGAAACTAGACCAAAGAATCTCTAGGAAATCAGTGTTTCCTCTCTTACTTAAACATGAAAGTATTTACTCTTTACTGAAAACTAGCTCAAAGGATCTGTTGGAAATTGAAGTTTCCTTTCTTGTTTAAATGCGTAAACAATTACTCTTTACTAGAAAACTAGCTCAAAGTCTCTGTTGGAAATCAGTGTTTCTTTTCTTGTTTAAATGTGAAAACATTTACTCTTTGGGAATACATAGTCCCCATATACTCTTTTGAAGAAAAGAACTTCACTTTTTACTCTTTACTCAACTCAAAACTCAAGTCTTAAAACAAGTTTAAAGCATTTGCAAATGACTTTTTACAATAATGTTCATGCCGAATTATGGACGTGAACGACTCAATTCAAGGTTTTCGATAACCATAGATAGAACTCAAATACTTTGAACTCAAGAACTTCAATGATACTACTCATTTCATGAACGCTTAACTCAGAGGGTTCATGCAGAATTATGAGCATGAACTACTCAACTCAAGTTGTAATACCCCAGAAACTAGTTAGCTAAACTAGAGAGTTGTAAAAATTTGTGTTAGGATTTTGGAGTTTGATATGAAAGTGAAAATCGTAAAAATGATATCCCATACTTAGAATGAGGGTTTTAGGGATATGGCGTCAAGGTACGACCCCTCAAGGACCACCCAAGGGGTCCTTGAAGAGGACCCCAAAACAGCAGCCTCCCACGAAGGGCATCCACGATCCGTGGATGGACCCATGCCCCATTGGAAGGGGTCATGGGTCAAGGCATGAGGTTTTCTGCAACTTCCATCCCCAGACCCTTACCCACAAGTGACTAGTATGGTCCGTAGACCCACCCGCGGTCCGTGGATGTGATCTCGTGGGTGGGGCAGATTTTTAGTGACTTGGTTTTAAGTTAAGGGCTTAGGGGTTAGTTTATTATTAATTAGGGGTTAAGAGGGGATGGTTAGTTAGTTAGTTAATAAACCCCCTATATAAGCCTAGTATACCCCTAAACTAAGTGAATTAATTCATTCTTCCTAGACCCCAAATTCTCTCTAAAACTCCATTGTAGAAGAAGAAGAAGAAGAATGTCAAGTCTAGGGTTCAAGGAGTAGCCTTTTCTATTCAATTTCGTGGTGAATATTCCTAAGGTATGATATCATACTCATCTACGGGTTCTTCCACCCATAGAGCCAACTAGGTTTTCCCTCAATTGTGAAGTCAAAACCCAATTCTAGCTAGGGTTTCTTCCTACATTGTCGGTAGTGTTTAAGTATGATTCCAATCTAGTGGATAATACTTAATTATGATTGAATTAGAATTTAATTATGATATTATGATGAATTTATGTAATTTCTACGGTTAACCATAGCCTAATTGATGAATTTTCTATTTTGTGGGCTTATCCATGAGAGGTGAAATTGAGGATTCATAGTGATCTTCTAAAACTAATGTCATGTGTAGTAATTTTTCATGGTTAGGAACATATAGACATGAATTGAACTAGACTTTATCATATATGAGATGGATACTGACTTGTAAAGCTTGAAGTTGAACCTTTATGATGAATTATCACTAGAATCACCTAATAATGAAGAATGTGATTAGAATACCTTAAAATCTAGGTATGAATATTGATTTTAGAAGTAAAGCTTTGAGAATACGACTTTTAGTCATGAATGTTGATCACCAGGGCTTGAGAGTAAAGCTAATATGATTAACTATAGATGTTAAGGCTTTGAGAGTAAAATATACATATGAATAGAAGGCTAATGAATAGAATTGTGATGAAAGATCCTTATCTACCTAATTCACCTTATGAATAATAGATGGTAGGAAGTGATAGAATCACTTGAGTCATGATGATATCCATGTCTAATGTATAATTCTAGATATGATATTAGGCATTAATATAAACCTAACATAAAAAGGTTCTTATATAGTAAATGTTGTGGGTTGAAGGAATTTTTCTCACCTAATTGAACCTAAGGCTATAAAGCCTTCATACCTAGGTCATGGATGGTGATAGTTGCTCAAACATGGTCTAAAGAGGTATTTTAGTGAATTAGCATGGATTGGTTGTCAAGGACATCTTTCCATAAACATGAGTCAAAGTAGAAACTTAATAATTATCTTGTGTGATTTAGGCCTAGCACCGAGTGGATATTGAAATGAGATGGAGGTTTCCACCTAGTTGAGTTTGGGCTTCCATGAAGGTCCCCACCTAGTTGAGCTTGGGCTTCCAATATGGGATCTCTCACCTAGAAGAGTTTGGATTTCCCAAAGTGAGTCTCATGAGATGGAAGCCTTCACCTAGTGGAGTTTTGGGTATCTAGTAGCAATCCCTGTATCCCATAACTATGTACCCCGTAGGAAAGTTAGCTAGTGGATCCAACTAAGCTAACAAACCGATTCTTCCTTAGGCAAGCAGACCAACCCTTGACGGTGTTGGTAACACCGGGAAAGATAATATGATAGCTCATATTTTCTCATGTCGGTAAAGGCTATATCCCAACTACAACAAGATTAGTACTGAACTAAGAGTATGCTTAATATAGCATTTCCTAGAGTTCAACCTTAGTGATCTAAGATTATTCTTTAAGAAACATCTCCTAGAGTTCAAACTTGATGAACTAAGATATACCTAGTATAGTATATCCTAAGGTTCATGAAAATGAGGAACTAAGATAGGCTTAGTAAAGTACCTCTTAGTGTTCCAATTCTTTCAAAAGGGACTAGTCCCTAACTAAAGAACTTGAGTAGGATGACCTAAAGAATTACTTAGTGTGAGTGCTATTATGGGATGCCATTCATACATGGCACAAGTATGACTTAAGGTTACCTTAGAAGTGTTGTTCTTATATGGTTTATGCTTTGTTGGATTGTTGCTATAGTTGCCTTCCATGATATGATTGACTAAAGGTGATAGTTCCCTTGTCTATATGAACTAAGCTAATAATTAGACCAAAGGAGGGTAAGTATGACTAGGATGACTTCAAGTTTATGCTTAGTGTGAAGGGTATTATGGGATGCCTTTCATGCATTGAACAAGTGTGCTTTGAGGTTTCTTAGGAGTATGGTGACCTTATGGTGAAAAAGCTTAAAGACTTGACCATGTATGTAAACTATGCTTAAGATAACCAAAAAGGGATACTTAACTTGGGTGGCCTTTTGGGATGCTATTCATGCATTGCACAAGTATGTTTTTAGGTTACTTGAAAATAGTTCTATTATGGTATAGATGACTAAGAGTTGAATAATGCTTATATGTTGCTTATGATTGAAGACTTTGCATATTATTATGATATTGTCTCTCATGCTTATAGTTTATGTTTCATGAAGTATTTCATATGATTATGGATTATGTCTTATATTGACTAACCCTTGTCTTATGCTCTTATGATTATGCTAGCTAACATATTTAGTACATTTTGTACTAATGCATACTTTGCCGACATTCTCATCAAATGTAGGGTTTGGAGACTTGAGATCTATTCTTGGAGATGGGTTTCTAAGGAGCAAAGGAGTTGAAGATTTTGGTGAGTCATCATAACTTTGAGGATAAAACCCATTAGTTCCTTTATGTCTTTTATTTTCATGTTAAGACTATTGTATGGACTGTGTCCCAAAGATTTTAATTAAAGTTGAGTTTAGATGGTTTGAGACAAAAGTGTAGTAAAGACTTTTGCTTCCATTTTATGAAATGACTTTGATTGTATGGATAAAAGTTCTTAAATTTTTCATACTTTTCTATTATCTTATGTTATGATACGCTAAGGGTTTGTATGAGACCCCTTTGGAGTCAAGTACGCCATGTTACATCTAGGGTGTACCCCTGGGTCGTGACACAAGGACTTCATGGGTAACATGTAATAGTCCCACAGTTAGGAATATAATCTCAAAAGGATTATGAACTCAATACTCAAGACTTAGAACTTGAAGATACTACTTCTCTTAAAGATACTCAACTTATGGAGCTGATGTGGAATTTTTAGGCATGAACGACTCGACTCAAAGTTCTACATAACGATATGGAACTCATGTATACGGCTCTTCTCGTTCTTATACTTACTTCCTCAAAACATAGTTCAAATCGATAATTGATCTCAAAGGATTCACAATTCAACTAAAAACCTTTCTTGAACTCTACTCTTAACTCTCTCTTGAGTGTAAATTATTAATTCAAGTGTTTTGGTTCATGATATGAAGGATCTGGTGATGAAAAAGTAGACTCATGAATACATTCTCCTCATTCTCATACTCACTTGCTCGATTCTTGATACAAGTCTTTTGATTTTATAGAAGACTCCTCAAAAACACTCAAAGGGACTTTATCAAAATATTCAGAAGAACTCTCAAAACTTAACTGTTAACTCTACCTTGAATTTGAATTATCAATTCAAGGTTATGATTCATGTTATGAGTGATTTGTAGTGTTTATAAGTAGTTTAGAATGATTAGAATAAAAAAGGAGTGAAGGTACATTTAAAATAACTCAAATGGAGCAACTGACTACAAACTGGACGAGGAAGACGGCCTTGGTATACTAAGTGGCGCTGGACGCTAGCTCTTAAACTACACAACATAATTTTGGACATACTTCCTGGCGCGGCATGCCAGTCCCAAACCCAGACAGCCCGACAAATTTTGTTTTTTTGTTTTCTCACACTAACTCGCCTAGAATCGAATGGTTTCTTCCCCAATCACTTGGATTCGATTACTCAACATAAGTAAACTCTAATCAATTCAATATATCCCTCAAAACACTTACTTTCATCTCAAGAATTCATCAATACCCCAACAAAACAAGATTTAGAATGAACTTCAAGAACACTTATCAAGAATTCATCAAGAACTCTAATCTTTCAACTTCAAGAATGAAATTTGCGCTGAAAATAACATGATTGGTGTGGGTGAATGAGCCTAAAACTACGGAAGATTACATACCTCTTAGTGGTCAAACCCATGGAGAAATTCCGCAACAAAACTCAAGAATTCACGACGAACGCTTCGATCCTTTTCTCTTTTCTCCTCTTTTCTCTTCTTTTCTCTTCTTGTAATCTCAACTAAAACCCTACGCGTATATTAGGATTACAAAATTGAACCTAATCAGATTAGACCCCTCAAAGCTTAGTAAAATGAATTAAATCTGATTGGGTAAGGAAACGACCAAAGTACCCCTTACTATTTTCGAATAACTTTCCTTAGCTAGACTGTCTGATTTCAAAAGGGCATATCTCACTCATCCAAACTCGAAATTGAGAAAACTCATTGGCATTGGAAAGATAATTCAAAGACCTTTCATTTATATTCTCATGGATCACCTACCTCATCCTGTAGTGAGATTTATGGTTAGCTGCAGTTGACCCAAATCTTAGAAGAACTTAGGAATAACTTGAACGAATTCCCTTTAATTCTTTTTGGAACTCAAGGTGATACATCTAGTGACCTTAACACTTAGGAAAATTTTAAATTCCTTGGTAAAAACTTACTCACTATGAAACATGGTTCAAGTCTTAGCTCAAAAATTTTCTGGGGTGTTACAAAAACCTTTGTCGAAATTTAGGACGACCTTGTCCAGCAGACCTTGCATGAGAGAAATTACTATCATCGGTTTTAGCCCTATTTGTCTCCCTAAACATTTCCTTAAGTTTCTCTTTTTCAATCTATTGAGCATGAACCATGATATGAGAGATGTCCATGTCATTAATGAGCATGATGGTACGACATTCTTTAACCACTATTTCAGACACACCCGAAATGAACTTACTTATTCTTGCCCTAGGATCGACAACCATTGTAGGAGCGTATTTAGAAAATTGTGTGAACTTCAAAGCATATTCCCTCACACTCATACTTCCTTGAGAAAGGTTGATGAACTCAAGCACCTTTGCTTCCCTCATCTTTAAGGGAAATAACCTATCAAGGAAAAAAGCCTTGAACTTCTCCCAATCAAGAGGACCCACATCTTCCGGACTCCTTTCTTTCCATTGGTTGTACCAAATTTGATCAACACCCTTAAGTTGATAAGCGGCCAACTAAGCCTTTTCCACCGGCGTCACTCACATGATCATCAACACCTTGTAAACCTCATCAATGAATTCTCAGGGATCTTCTTCAACCTTAGAACCACGAAACTCTAGAGGATTCATTTTAGTGAAGTCCCTTATTCTAGATGCCGTCGTACCCACATTTGGGTTCACGGACACCGCAACCTCCCTATTGGCTTGGGTCGTCATGTCTTGAGCCAATACTTGAAAAGCAGCCCTAAACTCCGCATTAGTCACTTGCTCGGTCAAAGGGTCGACCGGAGCTTGAGGAGCTTCTTGTTTCGCATTCTCCCTCATATTCCTTCTAGCATAAGCTCTTCAACTAGCCATGTCATATAGAGCATCAGATAAAGATTAGGAGAGAGACTTTATAAAGTTAGACTCTATTGCACGACTTTAGAGTAATGAATGAAGTGAAGTTTCCTAATCATCTCGTAACCTCACATTCATAAATTTGCCACACTTCACACTCATTAATAAGACTCTACTAGACGTGGCTTATGAGACATCCTCAGGCCATTCTAAACCTTCTGGTCTGATTACCAAGTTTGTCACGACCCAGGGGTACACCCTAGATGTAACAAGGTGTAAAGGACCTCAAGACGCGCCATACAAACCACTTAGCATTAATAACATAATAAATAGCACATAAAAGATAAAGACAACATTGCAAGTCCAAAAGTTTCATAAAATTAAAGTGGAAGTCTAAAACACTTGTCTCAATAGTCATCTAATACAATAGAAAGAAATTGGTCCTAGGCCATACATCATGTTCAAAACTAAAAATAAGAAGAAAAATAAGAATAATGAAAATCCATCCTTGAAGCATGAGGACTCACCATGATCGGAAATCTCGCAATCAACCACTACCAACAAAACTGAGGACCCTACATTTGGGTAAATGTAGGCAAGAGTATGTGTTAGTACAAAAGAATGTACCAAGTATGATAGCTATGCATAAAACATTTAAATCATGGCAAAATAGGACATTTCATAACAATCAATTGACCAAGCTAAAACATGATATAAGAAGAGTTAGAAAACATAAGTTATAAAACATGGTCAATTCAAGCTAACTTCATTAGAACCTTTGAACACATGTGAGATAATTCTTGGAGTAGCCTTATTTCATTATTATTATGCTGGGAAGTAACCTTAACCGAATAGAGACCATGTGAGCTATAACATGATCCTTGGTGTCTCCCACACCAAAAAGAAATGTCTTGCTTGCCAAGGTAAGGACCATTACCTTCTATCTTGAGTGGATCCACTAGCTAATGTCTATCTAGACAATCTTCCTATGGGGAGCACATAGGTAAGGGATAGGGAGATTGCTTCTAGAAACCCGACCTCTACTAACGGGAGAGCTTCCATCTCAATATCATCTTAGTGCTAAGCATAAATCCCATGGAATTGTCATTTCTTACTTGTTCTTACTATCCATGGAAGGACACTTCATCTTGCCAATCCAAGCTAAGTCATATGTAATCCATGGAAAGGTACCATTAAGTATCCAATCCAAGCTAGATTTCATTAGGAAAGCTCTTTATCTTATATTCAATTAGGTGAGGATACCTTTCAACATTAGAATCCTTACTATGTGAGAAAAATCTTTCACAATCATGCTTTCATGTGTATATGAGAATAGCATCCTTAAAACATTTACATAGACTTCATAAGAATCATGCATAATTCCATATTTCTCGTTTCAAGGTTCAAGAACCACTTTCAATCGTCACATCTAGAAAACATTCATCATAAATTCATGTAAATCTGTCAATCCATACTTGATTTCATAACTCTTCTTTCATAATCAAAACCCACATCATATGATCATAGTTTAGAAAATGTGGGGATTTCATGGGTTCATAGGGGAATCATCATAAAATCATAGTATTTCATCAATTCATGCATTAGAGATCATAATTCAATCATTTAAATTAATAATCAAGAGAACCTATGACAATTAAAGAAAAGCCTAACTTAATCGGGGATTTCTAACTTTGAAATTAGGAGAATTCAGGAACTCCATGAATGGAAGGGATCCATGGATGAAAACTATCATTCCTCAAAGCCAAATGCCTATCTTTGATGGTGAAAATGGAGGCTTGCCTTGAAACCCTAGATTGAACCCTTTTTCTTCTTCAAGTTTCTAGAGAGAAATATTTTAGAGAGGAGACTTGTTTTTCTTTTAGAAATTTGAGAGAATGATTTCTATTGGTGAAATTTTGGGGTTAAAATACTTATATGGGAAATAAATAGGAAAAAATTATACTTAGTGTATAAATATTTACTATCATTTGAACCATATATTGTATATAATAAATTTATTATAAGGACAGATAACACACAAGTAAAATGGTGGCTAACAAGAAAATACAGGATTCAGTAACTACAAAAGAAATAAGAAGATTTGTATTAAATATATTAAATTTTACATTTACTATTGAAGTAATAAAAACTGACAAGAATACTATTTCAGATTACTTATCAAGACAAAGCTACTCAAAATGAGAAAGAATTTACAATCGAAGAGATACTCAAAACCATCACTACACTTTGTATCAAAGTGGACAGTATGGACAATGAGATACAAAAGCTAAAGACTAATGAAGATAATCTGAAGTCTACAGCTAGTACAAGTCAGCAGCATGACTATAAAATACGAAAGTAAGTCCATCGGAAGACTTTAAAAATCCAGAGCTAAGAGGTGACGTTGGAAAACACCTTAAAACCCATAATGTTTATTTAAATACAGCTACAGGTACAAGTAAACAAGTTAGTGAAAAACAGCATAAGAATGCAAACTTAAACCAGCTATTTGAAAAACCATTTACCCTAAGAATGTTAACAAATACATTGACTATGGAGCCACAAACCTCTACATATGCAGATAGTCTGCAGAATGAGAAAAAATTATATAACCATGTTACGAGAACCTATATTGAAAATATATACAAAATCCAAACTTATTTGAACCTTAATCTTAGATCCACTACAACCAAAGAACCAAATCAAGACTACCTAACCCAAAAATTACAAGGTTATAACAAGTTAATCGCACAACCAAAAACTAACGCCAATTTAGTAAGAACATGTTACATTTATGGACTATTAAATACCATATATACATACGATGGAGAAGAGATAAGTGGAATACCAGAACTACACAAGGCATTCGTCACATATAAAAGAGTTACCAAAAGAAACTTATTTTATATAAAGTTTTATACAGCACCAGCGGAGATATTATACGAAGAGATAAAACCTCCGATTCAAGTTATTAAGATCGTACTTTAAAGACATGATTATACCTGAAGATATTGGAAAACAGAAAGAAATACGAAAAATAGAGATACCAAGTTTATATCCCAATAAAAGAATAATTAGTATATCAACTATTATACAAGAGTTAGCAAACAATTATTTAAACAGAAATGCTATATGGAGTTACTACTCTAGAGACCAGTTAATGATATATTTAAATTCAAGAGAACTAAGGAAAGAAGATATGGATGCAGTCCATAAATGAATTTTATCATTATTAAAATCAGAAGAAAGACCTACGACAAGAGCACTCAAAGCAGGATTTATTTCACCAAAACTATTAACCAGATATTGCAAGCTAATTGGACACAAATACCCTGATCATCTATGTACAAAATGTAATGGAGAAGAGAAAGTGATTCCAGATGTCCAACTAGAATAAAGTCTAAAGAGATAAGAAGATAAAGAAGAAGAAGAAGATAGCAACAACTAAAGAGATAAGACAAAGAAGATATATTTGGCCAAAAGTAAATAGTATAAACTAGGAGCATTATTGTAAATTATTAGTCTTATTGTAAGAAAGTGTAGGAATAAATTATGTAAAGTAGTCAACAAATGTAGGGTAGTATGCATTATTAAAGTATGTGCATATTAAAGTGGTAGCTGTGGTGTGCATTATTAAGGGACAAGTGTAAAGTGGGTAGGTGTGGTAGCATTATTAAGGGACAAGTGTAAAGCGGGTAAGTATGGTAGGTGTGCATTATTAAAGGAGTGTGCAGATAAGTATGACTGCAGTAGATAGGCTAAAATTTCCTTTCTATATAAAGGAATGTACATGTAACATAATAAGAAGGCCTTCAATAAACGAATCAAGCTTTCTTAAAAACACTCTCTCAAATATTTAAATACTTAGTAGACAATGGAACAACCTTCAGATATCATGGATAAGCAAGAGGCAAAGGTATATTGTTCAAAACGTATACATAACTAATTTCATATATTCATGAATATCATATATATGATTGAATAAATTAATGTTAGTTATTATGTATTAGAATTATTTGAATCATGATTTCTAGTTTATTAGCACACTAGAAACAGGCAGAATTTCTATATTATGTCATCCTAATGTTGAAACCGGTAGGCAAGGAAAGTCATTTAGGGGAGTAAACAAAGTTGAGGCGCTGATAAGAAGGAAGTATCCGCTAAAGTACGATGCTAGTAGTGAAAGGAGAACATGATAAACAGATAATCTAGTTCATAATGATGTAATATGAATTTAATCAATTATGAATATGATAGGAACGAATAATTGAAAATAAAAAACCTGCATAACAACGAACATGACTACATACATGCATGATGGAATGATAAAAAACTATGAAACTTTAATCTTATATATACTTAAAGGTATAGAAATAATTGAATTAAGAAGAATCATATGCGAAAACATATTTAATGATGACGAATCAAAAGATATATTAAACCAACAATGGTATGAAATAGACCTACATGATCTAGACCTCAAGAGAATGGAATTATATAGAAATAAATTCAGATTAAAATGAACTACAAATATTTACAATATTGGACAGGAGCTATGGAAAATATAAAACTGGTAGAACAATTAATGGAGAATAATTTATATATGTACCTAAGAACCCAAGATATGTTATATCTAGAATATATCATAAATAATATTAAAGAGATATCAAGATTAAAGCACTTAACAAAAGAATATTATAATAAAATCTTTAAAAATGATATCACCTACCAAAAATGGTACACTACCAAAAATATCATGAATCCCTCACCTACCAAAAAGAAGAATTCCGCACCCCCAAAAAATGGTATGAATTCTGTACCCCTGAAAATTGGTATCTTGATATCTCTTTAATATTATTTATGATATATTCTAGCTATAACATATCTTGGGATCTTAGGTACATATATAAATTATTCTCCATTAATTGTTCTAGCAGTTTTATATTTTCTATAGCTTCTGTTCAATATTGTAAATATTCGTAGTTCATTTTAATCTGAATCTATTTCTAAGTCATATAATTCTATTCTCTCGAGGCCTAGATCATGTAGGTCTATTTCATACCATTGTTGATTTAATATATCTTCTTATTCGTCATCATTAAATATTTTTTCTCATATGATTCTTCTTAATTCAATTATCTTTTAAACTTCAATTCTTCTCCCTATCATCTAAAAAGAATGAACTAGCATCGGTTTGGTATTGATGTTCTACGTAAGAGGTAAAACTTAGCTATGTTGGAGGGGATGTTCACATGTACTGCACAACAATGTCTACACCAGTAAAAAATGAAGTCAACAATTAAAATATAGCACACTTGACGGGGGACAACTATTTCTCATGTACTTTCTTGTCATGTTTAATAAATGGAATGTCAAGTATGTTAAAGTAGAACAACACAACTAAGAATACTTCTCAGAATTGTGATTAAGAGAACTTTGTTTGACTTTTTTGCTACCAGTATTTGAAATGCTTGTTGTAATGACCCTAAAAATGAAGTAGTGAAACTAGAGCCTCACATGTGAGTTTGGAGTGAAGAAGCTTGAAATTGGAAGTAGTCATTTTTGGAAAAAAATTTAGAATCTGGAAATTCGGCCAAGTGTGGAAATCAGTGAGTTTTTGGCCAAATTTGAGCAGTCATAAATCCTAGCTCAGGATGATCCAGGAGTAGTTCCAGTTATGTTTGGAAAGCCCTTGGAATGATCTTTCCAACGCCACTGAGTTTGCTCGATTCCGAGTTCGTATGAGCGAGTTATGCCCTTTGAAAGTTGGGCAGTTGGCAGGGAGTCCGTCCGGAAATTTAAGGGCATTTTGGTCTTTTCACAAACCATTTCTTTTGAGGTTATATTGTTGTGTTAGGCTGATTGTGGATCATTTTTTTCCATTTTAAAAGAGTAAGAGTTAGGTTCTTGAGTGAAGAAGAGAAGAAGAGAGAAAGAAGAGAAGAAGAAGAAGAAGTGGGAGCTAGGGTTGTGGATGCAAGACGTTTTCTTCATCAAATTTCTTGGGGAATCTTAGTAAAGGTATGGGAGTTCTTTATCTAGGGCAAGCTATCACCCTAGAGCCAATTTCAAATGGTTTTCAACTTTTCCAAAGTTTGTGAAAAAGCCTAATTTCTACTCAAACTCAAGGGTTCTTGCATGAAACGATTTCAAATGATAAGTTATGATATTATTGATGTTTATTTGATGTTTTAAGATGAAAAACTCCATGAATCCTTGTATTCTACAAAACCCAAAAATGTGTTTATGAAGTGGGTCTATTTCTATAAATTCAAAGTTGATGGAATTATGTGTAAAGTGAATTGTATTGATATCTCTTGTGTTGTTTAATGTTTATTCATGATTAATTGTTGATAATGGGTGAATTAAGGGTGGTAAGCCTTATGGGTGAAGTATTGGTGATTGCTTGGATTTTTGGTGATTTTGGCTATGGCTTTGAATTATGGTAAGAAAGCTTGAACTCTCTTTATTGAATTAATTGTTGTTGGTAGGTTGAATCCATCTTTGGTGGAAGTGTTATATCTTGTTCTTGTGTGGTATTATTGTGAATTGTAGCCATGAAGGCATTGGGGAAGTTGTTGCATAATGTTGGAATATTGTATTATTGTGAATTGAGGCCATGAAGGGCATTATATGAGTGTTATTGTATTGTTATATTATTATATATAAATGAGGCTATATGTAAAGTCCTATATGAGGCTATATGTAAAGTCCTATATGAAGCTATATGTGAAGGTATGATGTGAATGAGTTTTATGTGATCTTGTGATGATCCTATGTAAAGTGGATAGCATTGTGAGTTAAAGTATGATTTCTCATGATGTATATATGAAATGATGTTGGATTATGAAGTATCCTTAGATGAAAATGTTGTGACTTGGTTGGTAGACTAAAGTGTCCCTCCTTGTTACTTAAAGTCTTGAATGCATGAATGTGTGAAATGGGCAGAACTAAGAAATGGTGCCCTTTCTATAAATGCTAAAAGAGGAATTCTAGGCCAAGACTTGAATCGGCAAAACTAAGAAATGGTGTCCTTTCATAAGTCTAGCTTTCCTAAGTAATTGTAAAACCATGAAATCGGTAGACCTAATGGTGGTAGCCCTTCTCATGTGTGAAATGATGAACCTTGGACCGGTAGGCTTAAGGCACCGTTAATGAAAAATCGGTAGGCCTAGGGCACCCTTCCAGGGGGATTTAATGAGCTATCCTTATGAACCTTGATTGGCCATGACTAAGAAATGGGGCCTTTCTTGGGAAGAGGTACTATGAGTTGGTTGAACTAGAAAAGGAACCTTCTCTAAGTACATATGTGATTGAATACTCTATGGGAAACAAGGCTAGCACCGAGTGGATGTGGTTAGGATGGTGGCCCTACTTGAGTATGAGACTAGGGCACAATGAACTTCCTTGGACATCCCCTAAACCATGTGCCTACATGGGTTGCTTATTAGTTCTACCTTTAGCAAGTAGAACAACCTCCACGGAGTAGGATAGACTCCGGATTCCATACCTAGCTAGTATGGTCTATGTCGGTTATGCCTATTCCCATCATGTGGGATGTGCACTCTAGTTATTGGATAGGTTCTACAACGTGTAGGTAGTAGTATGGGATGCTATCTACACATGGCACGAGTAGGCTTTAAAGATACTAAAGTGAGTTCCCTAAGTCTAACGACTATTATGTGAAAGTCCCCTTATGTGCTTGAATGTCTCCAAAATGGTTTCTTAAAGAATGTTGGTCTATTGATGTTATGTTGTAAAGAAAATGTCCTTATCTAAGGTAATCTTGGGGAACACTTAAGTGTGCTTGAAGAGGTTGTATGGGCGGTCACTTCTTGTCTCACTCAAGTGTGTCTTAAGATTATATTAGGTAGAGGTCCTATGGTAATGAAATGACATGTGTTCTTTTAAAGTTAAGCATGGGTTGTATATGAATATATGTTGAGTATGTATACGGTTGGCTATGGTATATGTGAACATTGACTTAGTATGCTATATTGTAATGGTACATTCCTTATCTATGGTAACCCTTAGGAACACTTAGGTGTATATAAAGAGATTGTATGGGCGGTCACTTCATGTTTCACTTAAGTGTGGCTTTGGGTAACTTGAGATAGAGGTCAAGAAATGATGAAAAGGCTTACTTGTCAATTATGTTCATGTGTTGTACATTGGTACTAGTTGTGCATGATGGCTTGTGATATGAAGCATGATAAGTGGTAAGTTCACATTTGGTGGCCTTAGGATGATGCTTTAGTGTGGATGGTGGTATGGGACGCTATCCATACATTGCACAAAGTGTTGTCCAAGGGTTACTTGAGGTGGATGGTTTAAGGTGAAGGAATGGGTTATGTGTGGAGTATGTGCTAAAGTGGTTAATGACTTGTATGTTGGTTATGGTTGGATATTGTGACTCTTATACTTGTATTATTTATTATGAAGTTTTACCAAATGGCATAAAAGTATGTTTCTTCAATAAACGTCCCTTTTAGCATGTTTTTGCATGGCTTCCATACTTAGTACTTAATTGTGCTAACCCCTTTCCTTCCTTTTTTGACTAAAGTGTAGGGATTTGGAGATGGTGACATGTCATGGCTATTTGATAGGTTTCTAAGTGTTGAAGATGAAGACTTGGTGAGTCCTCATATATTCGAGGACAATACCCCATATGTTCTTTTATGTCTTTTTAGTATTGCTTAAGTTTTATATGGGCTTAATCCCAATGTTGTATTCAAAGTATTAGATGGTTTGAGACATCATGTATAAAGTCTAGAAAGTCTTCCGCTTGCTATATCTTTTTTTTTATGAAATGTTTTCTTGGTAAAGAAAGTTTTTAATTCCTTATGGTTTTAGTGTCTATGCGATGAATGAATGCTAAGAGGCTTGTATTAGACCTCTTCGAGGTCGAGTACGCCTGTTACGACTAGGGGGTGCTCCCGGGTCGTGACACTTGTGGTTATGGTTTTACTGATATAAACATGACTATAACTATGGAACAGTAGGACTTTCATGATGTCTTTGTTGGCTGGTAGGTGTTTAATCATCAGTGAAGTAGTGAAGTCTGTGCAGGTTTAACAGTTCTTGCATTCGATGCATATTTCAGATTAGGGCGCTCAACTTTAACATCATCAAGAGCTATGTTTCTCAGCCAAGCTATTGCGTGAGCTTAAGGTTGCATGATGGGGTCGTTAAGCTGTAGCATTTTCTGCAACTTCTTTTGAGGTATGTCAAAGAGATCTTATCCTCATGCTAATTTGGTGATGTTACAAATTCATGTAATGAAGTTTTTGGTCGTGTTGGACTTATGATGTTGTGGATGTGCTTCCTAGACGAGTTGAAATTTTGCATTGTAAATACCATGAGAATTTGAAGGGTCTACAAATTTCAATGTATTTGATGTACATGTACAATTTTTTACATTAGATTTCATTCAATGAAATATACTCTTATTATATCAAGTCAATACAGTATGATTTGTTCGAACTGTTGGAAAGCTATTCATCTAGAAATTTGTTATTATAGTATTTGATAGGTGTAGCGGTAGTTATAGTGACATTAGTTATTTAATTTAAATATCTAATTTTATCTTAGATAAGAGTGGAGAAATAAAAAATCTAAAAAGTTATACATTGTTTGTGATTCTTATTGTTGAGCATGGGCCATGTGCATGTAGTATACTACTACATCATTTGCACAAGAGAAACAACGAAAAACAGAAACATACTCACCGGAAAAAGAAAAAAAAGAAAAAAAAGAGAAACACAAAATACATTCACCTCAGCTGCACTCATACCAAAAAAAAATTCCTTCCAGCAATACCCAATCACTCAACAACAAAAGAAAAAAGTAAAATAAAAGTTTGAGTGTGAGGTTTGCGTTTGTAGTTCTGTGTTCGTGATTCTTATTGTGGTCTTTTCTTTGTGAATTGATTTTGATGAAAGGTAACACCTAATCTTCATTTTATGGTTTGATTTCACAATTACATAAGACGTGATTCCAATGTTATAAAGTTGCTCAAATAGTATACGTGTTTAATTAATCATGACTCTTTGACAATATAATATAAAGTATGTTAAAAAATTTAATTTCGTAAAATTTAGAATTTATTAATATAATATGTGATTGTTATTTTACATACAAAATATTTGCTAAAACAACAAAACAAGAATGATAAAATACAAGGAATCCAAAAAAATATTTGCTTGCCTTACAGGCACATTAATACGTTTCTTGAGGATAGTTTGAGTCTCTCCCACGAGCAAACGGAAGAATAAATAACAACTCAAACTTCGGGAATCAACTAAGCCACAAAAGAAGTAGCATTCAAGAATGTTGCTCTTCTATTCCTCAATTGGTGATTTCACCTTTTGATTAATGTCTCACAAATATTTTTCAAAGGAAAAAAGTTTTTGAGTGCGTATCTTTTGAACCAAAAGAAACTCAATTTATAGGAAAAAAGTTTATCATGAAAATACTTTGATTAAAATTGAATTTATTATAGGTTCATGAATTAGAAAAGAAATACTTATCTTCCAAAAGACCCATAACGTAGAATTAAAAAGCCTCTTCCAAAAAAAAAAAAAACATATAACGTAAAATTAAAACAAAAAAGAATGTTAGAATTCACATTCATGTATTTTGTATATTTCAAAACTTTAAATGGATGAATTTATTTCAAAATTAATTAAAACAGTAACTCTTACATTCCCCCACTTGTTTCAGGAAATTTTTATCTTTGAAAAAATCCAAAAATATTTTGAGACATTAATTTAGCAACATGAATCAATAATGATGTCTTTTTTATTTAAACCATTAGCTAGTGAAGACTTTCTAAATCATTGACTACTTAGTGAACAAATCTTGAACTAAGTGGTTCATTGAATGAAATAGAAAAATACTACACGCATATCATTGTTTTCCGGTGAAAATCGAAATCCTTTGACACCATATGACCATGTGTCCTGAATCGTCTTAGCCAAGTGCTTTAATATTTCCCTGTTAAAATCTTATTTAAGCGGCCTTTGCTTCGCGCTTAGTGCGGTGAATTAATCAAGAATAACTTTTCATACTCCGACCAAATAGTCTATGAATTTCATTAAGAGGAATTAATATCATCCTCCTTTACAACACAATATCAATAAATCTTTCAAGAGTATTCCTACACACTCCAATCGAAATCGGTTTATAGACTTATTAAGAGAATATAATCTCATCCTTCTCTTTAGTACGAATATCAAAAATATTATCAAGAGTTTTCTTACTAACCCCAACCTAGATCGGTCTTATAAATTTATTAAGAGAAAAGAATCTCAATCATGCACATCAACTTATTTCATTTTATTTTGAAAATAAAAAATTTATTGATGTGCTTCAAAATTGTAACTTTACTTGTTTTTTCCTTTAAACCCAAGATTGTATCATTAGGTAGGGTTACCATGAAATACAATTAATTTACAAAAGGCTTTATTCCCATCCTATTACAAGTTTCCACCACTGACTCTTTTCCTAACCCTTTAGAGAAAGGATTTGCTAAATTAAACCTGGACTTCACATATTGAAGCGATATCATGCTTTCCTCCAATAATCTCCTATTGTATTTGAGAAGAACTTGTCTCAATTTACCATTGTAGCAATCACTTGAAGCCCGAAATATAGAAGCTTGATTATCACAATAGATAGTTAAATGTAACACTAACTTGCTACACAAAGGAATATCAATCAGCATAGATCGCAGCTAATCAACTTCTTCTCCAGCAGAAGACATAGAAATAAATTCTGATTCCATGTTGAGTGAGTAATACATGTCTATTTTTTTTTATTCCCAAGAGATCGCTGCTCCAGCCAAAGTGAAAATCCAAGCAGTAGTAGATTTAGAGTAATTCGGATTAGAATTCCATGTAGCATCACTATAGCCTTCAAGAACGGCTAGAAATGTAGAATAATGCAGGCCAACATTAATTGTACACTTTAGGTATCTTAAAACACAAATTAAGGTATCCCAATTTTAAACTCTAGGATTACTAGTAAACTTGATCAAAGTTCCTACTGTTTTACCAATATCTGGCCTGGTACAATGCATGACATAAATAAGACTCCCAACAATCTAAGAATGTGTCGGCTGGTCAAGAACATCACTAGAGTTCTGCATTAGTTTTATGCTAGGATCAAATGGTGTAGGAGCAGGTTTTTCGTCAAAGTGACCAAACCTCTTTAAAACTTTCTCAATATAACTTAATTGAGTAAGAGTCAATTCATTCGCTAATATTATGATTTTATTACCCCATTTTACATCAGCTTCTCCAAGATCTTTCATTTCAAATTGAAAAGCTAAAAAATGTTTTGTTTCTTTGACTCTTTCAATATCAGTTCTGAAGATCAACATACCATCAACATAAAGACATATTATAACACCAGATTTGTTTTGAAATTTACTAAATAGGAAAATATTACAAACATTGATTGAGTAGCCATTAGAAATCATTATTAATCTAAATTTTTCATTCCATTATTTTGGAGCTTGTTTTAATCCACAAAGAGATTTAAGAAGGTTACAAACTTTTTGTTCTTGACCAAGAACATAAAATCGTTCTGGTGGTTTCATGTAAACGTATGCATCTAGTCTCCATTTGAAAATGCAATCTTCACATCCATTTGATAAATTAACATACAATGAATTGCAACTAAAACAATCAAAAGTCGAATAGAAGTCATTCGAGCTATAGGTTGAAAGATATCAACACAATCAATATCTTTAAATGAAGTAAAATGTTTTGCTACCAAGCGAGCTTTGTACTTATTTAAGGTACCATTAGATTTCAATTTCTTTCTAAAGATACATTTACAACCAATAGACTTACATCTAGGAGGGAGGTATGATAAATCCATGTATTATATGACATAATAGAGTGCATTTAATCATCAATAGCTTAACGCCAGAAAGGAGAATCATGTGAAGACATTGCTTCAGCATAAATTCCAAGATCCTTTTCAACTAAATATACTTGAAAATTAGGTTCAAAGTCTCTTTGTTTGGATGATCTTGAACTATATTTTGGTTGACTTTCTTCCAAAGGCTCAACTAATTTTTTTTTAAGAGGAGATATAGAAAAACTTATATCTTGTTCGAAATATTTTTTTTAGGAAATACATGCTCAAAAAAGTTAGCATGCAACGATTCAATAATTGTGTGAGATCTTGGGATCTCAAGATTTAAAAATCTTTAATCCTTACTGGTTTGTGAATAACCAATAAATAAACAATCTACTCATCTATAGTCAATCTTAGTCAAAAGTTGATCTGGTAATCTAACATGAGCCAAACAACCCCATACTTTAAAATAATGTATATTAGACTTTCGATTCTTCCAAAATTCATATAGTGATGAATCATGTTTCTTGGAAGGAATTCTATTCAAAATATGACATGCAGAAAATAAGGCTTCAGTCGACCAATTTCCAGTGATACCAGATCCATAAGACATAGAGTTAACCATTTTGATGAAAGTTCTGTTTTTTCTTTCTCCTATACCATTTTGTTATGGTGTATAAAACATAGTCAATTGTTTATCTATGCATTTTTTTTAACAAAAATATTAAAATATAATTTTAAATAATCTCCACCTCTGTAAAATCTAATTGATTTAATCTTCAAACACAATTTATTTTCAACTTTTACTTTATATGTTTTGAAAGTGTCAAATGCCTCATCTTTTGTTTTTAATGGAAGGATGTAACGACCCGAGAGCACCTCCAAGCCGTTACATGCATATTCGACCTCTCGGAGGTCTCATACAAGCCTTAACATTCATTCATCGCATAGATCATAAATATCACTAAGAATTTAAAACTTTTATTCAATAAAACCATAAGACTTCAAGAGTCATCAATATTTCAAAACATCAATACGCAAGCGGAATTACTAAGTCTCTTTAGACAATCTTAGACAAGAACTTAAAACGTACTAAGGGACACGGCCCCTTTACAAAAGAAATGAAACTTAAGTGTCTATTACAATGACTAAGAAACTTACATAGTCCTCAAATCTTGAGGACATACCAAAGACTTGGAAGAGTGAAGCAATCCAAGAAACTCCAAAGCACAATCTCCTCCTAGTTACCATAACCTACAGTTATAGTAAAATAGAAGAAAGGGGTTAGTACAACACACGTACTAAGTATGAGGTTATGCAAAACATGCTAAAATGAAAATTTGTTCAAAAGTTATGCTTTCATACCATTTTAATAAAATTTCATGAACATCAACTTAATAGGCACCTTACAAGTCACAACCAACAAAACAAAGTCATATGCTTCACAATACCTCATAAACATACATAACCTATTTACTTTACCTTCTTGCCTTAGACCTCCGCTTTAAGTAACCCTTAAGCAATAACTTTGTGCAATGTATGGGCAACGTCCCATACCATCACCCATACTAAGGCACCACCTTAAGGTCACACAAAGTGCACTTACCATGCATATGTCAACCTTCACTAATTAATCACATAAGACATATAAGCACATAAGCTAACAAGTCACTTCATAAAACTAGAACACTGATCAAATGTCATCCCAAGACTCACCTAAGTAAGACATAGTGAAGCAGCCCATACTACCTCTCCATACGACACCCAAGTGATCCTTAAGGCTACACAAGACAAGCTCCATTCACATCTCAACATTCGTTCTTTCAACATAAGGTAGGGTCTTTCTTTTAGCCTTTACGTGGTAGAGACCACTAGCTAGTCCTATGTGGGCACATAGTTAAGGGATATAAGGATTGATTCTAGGTACTCTCATCTCAACTCACGAAGGAGCACCCATCTTAAGGGTTGCTACTCGATACTCACATCTCAAATAATGAAGAAGTATCCACCCATCTTCATATCCTCTCGGTGCTAGACATTACTCCCCCACGTAGTTAGGACATTCATTCATTTAGGGATAATGACTGCTACTAAGTACTCTCATCTCAACTCACGAAAGAGTACTCATCCTAACCCAACATTCATTCATTAAGGAAGCTTTTGGATTCAAAGATTAGAAAACCTTTCATCTAGGAACCCCATTCATTTAAGGAGTACTTTATGAGACTATCCTTATAATAGACCCAACTTTCATTCATTATCATTAGCTCTCATTCTTTTCATTCATTCTTCATTAGGTGTGAGAGTAGGTAAACATAGTCACTCCTAACCTCTCCTTCATTATAAGTCATTCAAAGAAGACAACAATCAAACATAACACATAAAGTCTCTACACAAGGTCACATTTCATCCTCTTAAATCATACACAAATTCACATCATATCACACCTTCACATAATCAACATTGCTCAAAACAACAATCATCCAACTTTGCCTACAAGTCCATGATCACAACATGCTTATAAAGTAAACACCTCCCCACTTTCAAAGGGATCAAACCTCACACACACACACACACACACATATATATATATACTATAATCAATAATCTATTCACAACTTCATCATCATCATAAGCCTTAGGTCACAATTGCCCATTCGAGGCCAACATCTAATATAACAAAATTGACCATCAATTCCTCATAATTCAATATAAAACAATACATAAATCAATAGCCCATAACAATCTACACATTAATATCACTTTATTAGCTCATAATCAATAGACCCACTTTAGACCCAAAATTAGGATTTCATGATATGCAAGGGTCATGGAGTTTTTGATCTTAAAACCATCAATATTAACATTAGTCATCATTTGAAATACTTTCATGCAAGAACCCAAGCTTAGAATTGAAATTGGGGTTTTTAGTGTTGTTGAAAAACATTGAAATCACTTTGATTTGGCTCTTTGATTGAAAGGAGAATCAAAGATAAAATCCCCATACCTTTATGATTAATTTCCTAGGAATTTGAAGGAGAAATTAGTAGGAATCCATCCCCTAGCTTGAAGCTTCATCAATGTCTTCCATGGAGTTCTAGAGAGAGAATTTATTTGAGAGGGAAGGTTCAATTTGGATAATGAGGTCTAATTCTAGGTTTTGGGGTTTTAACCACTTAAAATATCCTAAAATAGGTAGAATAACCGTTTATAATAATTTCCCAAAGTACCCCTCACTTAGTTGAACCTTTTAAACAAGTCAAACTTGACTTTTAGCTTCGCAGATTTCATCGGGAAACAAGTCCGCGACATGGAGGTGTTCCCACAAATTTCTGGAAATTAAATTTCGAGATAGAAGAGTCCGCGACACGTCCGCGACGCGGACCAAACTTTTGGCCCTTGGTGGAGCTAGTCTGCGATGCGGACATGCTCCCTCCATGATCATTTTTGCAGGTTGCCTTGGCAGCTTGCTTGGCCAAGGTTGGGGTCCTCCTCGGGGACCCTTAGATTGGTCTCAGGGCATCGTACTCGAACGTTTTGACCCTAAAAACATTTATTAAGACACTAGGGTCACCTCCACTGATTTTAGACTCAACCCAACACATAAAAACATGAACAACATACTAGAACACACCAACACGTAAAGGACTAGTTTCTGAATGTGTTGGTCGTCCCTTGACGTTTGACTTCCAAACTCTTTAAAACTGACTAAAAAGTCTATTCTTCATTATTTTAACAAGTTATTAATGCATAAAACCCATGTGAGGCTCTACTTTATTCTACTTCATTTTTGGGGGGTGTTACAAAAGACATATGTATATCTCGAGTAATCGTCAATGAAAGTGATAAAATATCTCTTTCCATGACGTAATAAAGAATCCATCTCACAAATTTCAGTGTGGATTAACTTCAAAAGTGTGGATATCCTTTCAACAGACTTAAAAGGTTTCTTTGTTATTTTACATTTACTACAAGTAATACACTTAGCAACATGATCCTTTCCGGTCTTTAATTAATCCATTTTTCACCATAAGTTGAATGGATCTCAAACTGACATGATCAAGACGTTCAAGCCATAAATCTAAAGACTCCACAACATAAGCAGAAATATTTTCATTTTCAATGTTGAGTTTAAACATTCCATTTGTAGCATAACCTTTCCCAACAAACATTTTGTGTTTAGACAAAATAAATTTATCTGCCTCAAAATTATTTTAAAACCATGCTTCGAAAGAAGCGTACACGACACCAAGTTCCTTCAAATATCAGGAAACGTCTATCAATGTGATCATCTTTTTGGAACTAAATTTCTTTTCCCACAACCTTAACAAAGGATGAATTTCCCATATGCAAAACTTTAGCACCCCCAACTAATTCATATGCCGTGAAAGAATTTTGATTACTTGATATATTACGAGTTGCACCAATGTCTATCCACCATTCTACTTGATCTCCCGCTACAAATGTTTCTTTGGCCATTGCGACGAGTTCATTTTTTGTACTGTTATTTGCCTTTTCTTTCTTCTTTTCAGCTTTGATAATCTTACAAGAACGTGCATAATGATCAATTTTATTATAATGATAACATTCATTCGACTTTGAATTGGAATTGGTACGCTTGAAATTTTTACTCTTCTGTGCCTTCAATTTTTTTTTATTGGCAGGTTCCTTCCTGATCGATTTTTCTTCAACAACATCAACTTTCATGATGGGTTCCTTCAAGATGTTATTCTCGCAATATCGTGTCTCTTGTTAAACTTCTAAGTGCTACAATAATTGTTAAAGATTCAAATCTTCCTTCTTGTGTAAGAGTTTGTTTTTGTACTCCTTTCGAGATGAAGGAATTTATAGACAATAGCACCAACATGAAGGTTTTCATCAAGAGAAATTTCAGATATAACAATTTTATTAGCTATAAGTTGAAATTCTTGTACTTGTTCAGTCATTGACTTGTCGCCAACCATTTTGAACTCCATATAATTTGAAACAAGAAATTTCTTTGAACTCGCCTCTTTTGCTAAATTGACAGGTTTAAGAATATCTCAAATCTCCTTAGCAAATTTATACTTAATATAATATTGATCATAATATTTATTGGAAATTCATTCAAGAATATAGTTCTTGCATAAATAATCATCATCTTGCCATTTGACAATTTGTTCTTTAATTAAAGTAGTCTCATCCATTGCTACCTCCGAACTGTGAGCCTCAGGACAAGTTATCTCAAGAACTTATGCCAACTTTAATCCACTACAAGAAAAGCTGCCTATAAGGAAGGGAAATCTCGTCCCTAAATATCCAAATCTCGTCGCAAATGGCCTATTACGACGAACAAATACTGGTCGCCACTCGTCCTAAAAGGCTTCTTCGCTAAAGGTTAGTTGCGATGGGTTTCTATATCTAGTCGTTAAATGTTATTAGAGACGATAACTAATACGGTCACTGATGTACTTTTAGAGACCGTGAATCTTGTTCCAAATAGGCAATTTTCATTTTTGAAAAGTAGCTATTTGTGACCATTAAACCTTTTTTGCGAAGAGTAACTACCTGGTCCTAAATTACTCTATCGCGACAAGCAAAAACCTTGTCCTAGATTAAACTTTAGAGACGAGAAATTGCCTTGTCCTAATTTAAGCTTTTACGGATGAGCACCTACCTCATCCTATATTAACATTTAGAGACGAGCAACTACTAATTAGTCCTCTCATTTACCACCAACTGTACATCAACTCCATCTCATAAAATTAATAAATTTCATCAATAAATATAAAATTTCTACTAATAAAAAATTCAATACAAAATGTTGATAGATATAGTTTCAATATTTGCTCAACAAAAAACACCTAATCAATTAGAATCCCGAGCTAGAGTATGTTATCAAGTTTTACATAACGTTCTTAGCAAAATAATAATGAGCTTGTGCATCTTCTAAACTTTCATCTTGACTTGTAACTTCAATCTTTAAAAATCTGTAAGAACAAAATTTTGCAAAGAACATAAATACCTATTGGTATATAATAATAACTATGAACTTACACTAGAATCAGTTAAAGTACTCACCGCAAAAGAAGTGTAGAATTCATCAATTCTACAAAAACCTTAAAAAGCTGCAATAACATAAAAAATTTATTAGAGAAGTTCAATAGGATAGATTTTTTATATTGAACTCCCAGAAGCACTCGATTGAAACCGCAACAACAAGAATTAACTAAAAATGCACTTGATATTACAGATTCCAAATTCCACTTTTCCATAAACATGTCTACAAAGATCACTTTGATGTGTTTTGTTCATGACCTTTTCCTCTTCTGCAAAGTTGAGGTCAAGTCTATGCAATTGCTATTTGAATATTTCAAGGAGTTTTCACAAGATTATGAATGTATTTCTAACTTGGACAAAAGCTCAAAATATTTTTCAGGGGTCAAAGATGGTATCCAGACTATCTCAAAATAGAGGTGTTACAACTGATAAATTCAATTTAGCTATCATTGTAGCGTTATAACCAATTGTTGGGACATTGCTAGTGGTTAAAGATGCATCGATAGCTGGTCGGGGCAAATACTAATTGCAATTGATGATGGTGAAGTTGCTGAAAATTCTAAGTTGCCAATTTTGGATGTGGGAATGATGCGAAAGTCGGTAGAAAGACATCAACGAACATACAATCAACAGGAACAAACTTTAGGGACCAAGGAAAATCTGAATTCTGAAGATTTGAATAATGGTTTTGTGATTGGTCTAGTTACTTCAGCAAGAAGTGATGACTATAGGTAATTCAAAAATAAATCAAGAATAACCAGGTAACTGGGATAAGTGGGAGTAGTTCCTGTCAACCTAAAAAGGAAATTAAATGATCAGTGAAGGCACTAGGACACTCCAAAATTTACACAGACTTGAGAATATTCAGAGGACTTGGGTTGAAGTAGATGTAGTTGTTATTTGGTACTATATTTTGAATATTCTATTATAGTCCATGTGATATTGAATTTATCTCCATAGTATCAAGTTTAATCATGGTAAAAGTATGCTAAAAAGCATATTGATAATCAACAACTTGCTTGGGCTATGAGCCATGACTACTTGGCACCGATCGGTGATGGAGGACTTGAGACATCACACAACTCTTTGGTTGAGAAACACCAATTCTCACTGCCATAAACTATAGAGAAACATCATGGAGTGATAAGATTTTAGCCACAATGCTACACAAACTAGATGTCGGCAGAATTGATTTTTGTCCATTTTTGGGGTCACAAATGACTAGAGATAACACCTTGATAATCATTTTCTACAACATATAAAAACTATCGAGCGAGGGAAATGGTTATAGCGAGTAGATATGTAGGAGACATGATGGACGAGTGCATTGTGATCTGATGCTTAGAAGAGCCTACAGGGTTTAGATGTATACAAATTCCAATTGAAATGATCTACAAGCAGAAGAAAACATATGCTAGCTAGCACTCATCAAGTGTGAGTCGTATTCATTTACTTATCAACTATTCCAAAGAAAGAAGATAAAAGAACAAATGAATTTTAATTTCATGCAGTTGTGCAGAGAAGTATGTGAAAATAAAGCACGAAGGAGATGTGCAGTATTGGCAAGACGTCTAGTTAAATTATGGTTCCTTGATTAAGCAATTGATGTTTGTTATTTCAAGTGCCAGAAACAATAACATAACCTGTAGTTATGCAGAGAAGTGTTTGAAAATACAGAAAAAGAAAACGTGGAACACTGAAAATGTGCAGCAGTTAATTAGTTGTTTCTCTGTTAAGCAACTAGTTCTTGTAAAATTACAAATGAAGCAACAACAACAACATGCCTGACAACTATTAGGAGAAGTGTATTTATAATAGAGCAAGAATGAAGAACACTTACAATCATGAATTATTTATTCCAAGTATATCAAAAGAAGATTCCTATTTGTTCTAACCGTTCGATTATGGTAAAAGGTTAATTTGTGAAGGGCATTGTGTATTTAGAAGAACTTCCTCTTAACATCTCTAGAGATATGTTACATCAGAACAAGATCATGAAGGTTATTCGCAAGACTTTGGAGAAGAACCGTGTTAATCTATTCATGGAAATTCCAGAGAACACAGAGGATTATAACAAATATTATAAGGCTTTCTCTAAGAACCTCAAGCCGTTGTCAGCATTAGAAACATTTTTTGCACTAAAAAAGTGAAGCCGGGGGACCTACAGGAGGAAAAAGATGACTGATATTTGCTCGATTATGTACACTAGCGGAACTACAAGAGGAAAAAATGTGTTATTCTGACTAATGGTGCGTCCATTGGAGAAGTTTTGTCAATGGATCAACTTCTCGCTAATACAAATAAAGAGGTTAGTTTGAGATATCCCTCTTGTTTGGCTTAATCATATAACAAATCTCCAGTAGATTAATATACTTTCTATGTTCTTCTCATTGGTGCAATAAAATCTAAGTGTGATCTTAGTCTTGATCAGTTCGTGTCAATTTCAGGGAACTACAGAGTACACATACTTTTCATTCCTTACACTAGCTCACATATTTGATCAATTAATTGAGACATATTGCATATACAGGGGTGAATCAATGGGATTTTTTCAAGGCATAAGATGCGTATATTCTTTCTATAGTATATTACTTAGTTTCATAAAATACTAACTTGTTGTGCCTTCTATGGCAATTGAAGCAACTAGATGATTGCATATTAATAGAGAAAATGACCAGATAATGAAGAAGAATATAAAGACTAATTTGAACAAAACAAACCCGAAAGGGAATTAAGAAAGGAACAAAATTCAACGCAAAAGAGGAAGCATACCTGAGAATTGATTAGATGGATATCAACATACAGAAGAGGGTAGAACTTCATGACCTACAACCTAAATTGAATTCATAACAAATATCTGAAGTAGTTTAAATAAATAAAGTAATAAGTCGGAAGAACTTATTACCTATCAAATATGTAGCTCATTGCATCAATTGTTGTCCCATACTCTTCCTGCAGATATACTCTCCATCCCCTAAAAGGACAGAATCGACATTTAAGATGACAAATTTTGGCAGAAGGTCCCTCACCACTTAGAAAATGAATTTAAACATCTCACGAGAGAATGACTAGTGAACTACAAGATGAACTTAGTATCAATAATTTGTAAAATCAACTTATAAAAAAATGTAAAACCAAAGCATACTAGCTCAAAGGTTTTTGAAAATAGGAAGTCATCTAGTAGCCCCAATGCGGAATAATAAGATCAATTTTGGTTAGTAAAGCATAACAAGCAAACATGTTCTAGATATTTCGACCAATAGACTTCCAAATATTTGATTTGTCTGTTTTTAATTAAACTTAGAAACATGTACTAAGCTTCAAGTCAGGACAAGATTTCTTGTTCAAGTGAGTGCTTCATGTTGCACGATACCTTCTTGCAGTTTTAATGACTTAAATTATCTCCTTTAACAATCTCTTCATAGATGAGTCGAACATCTATCCTTTATTATTTATGAGAGGGCGACCATCGTCAAATTTAACAAATATGCAATGTCACTAGAACTTGAAGCTACTCAGTTATAGAATGCAACATCACGACATACTTCACACCGCCAACTTGATCACTTTTAAACCAGCATGTTCAAATTGGTCCACATTGCCATATGAGATCAACCAACAGAAAAAAGAGATTATTATCCATTTAGCCTGCAATTTTAACTCTATTTTTTTTTCATTATTTAGCCTGATTTCACAAAGAAAACAATAATAAACAAAAACTTCAAAATGATTAATACCTCTTAGCAGCTCGAACAACAAGCCTACCAGTAACACTACTAATTTTGTTAGATTGTGGAGTTTCCTTTCCATCCTATGACAAAGGGACCTCCAACAAAACCATACTCATGAAACTCCAGATACTAGTATATCAATTTAATTCATAACAAAAATAACATGAAAAGAGTAAGTAAATCATATTCAAGAAAAATCACATCAATAACTAGATTATAAATTACCATAGAAATTAAATCTTTCCACATCAAACATAAAGAAGTTGTATACCTGTTTTTGGGAAATATAAATAATTCAAAGTTCAAGCTTCTGTCCTCTCAACTCCAAAACCTAAAATCCATCAAATCAAAGTTCCACTCCAAGACTGGAACCTCCTCTCCATGTTGAATCATGCTTTTGTCAAACCACATTTGGGGGAATTTCCTCAAACGATACTGCTCTTATTGCTTATTGCCTTAGTTTATAGAGTTAATCACGAAGATTTCCTGCCGGTCGGCCGATATGTCACCGGCGGCAAGCTTACCGCAGCTAATAGATGCGACATTTGAAGATGTTCTGGGACAATATTTTCAATAAAAGCTTATTGGATATGGCTAATTTTTTGGGACAATATTTTCAAAGATAAATTTAAGTGTTAAATCAAGAAAAAGAGCATGTAAAGATTTCCATGCTTTATGAGAAAGTGCTGAAGAAAACTGAAAGTATTAGCACAATTTTTTCTCTAGAGAATTGGGATTTGAAGATATACTATAGAGATTTGTGGTGAAGTCAATTTAGGGCTTCTTTGTATTGAAAAATATGAAGTGACTAATTAATTAATTTTTCTCTATTAAAAAAATTGAGGTGTTTTTTATAAAGAATTTTAATAATTTAGGTAAATTTTTGGCGTCTGATGAATTTTGTGAAGTTTTGAAAATTTACTTTTTCTCGCTTCTCACAACTATATTTACATTTTGGGACTAGTTAGAACTTTCTTTAGGGACTAGATTTTAAACCTTAACAATAACATATAGATTTAGGGAAAAGAATATGATCTCGTCCTAATACATGTACTTTTTGAGACTAGATTATTAACTCGTCCCTAAATATTGGTCTTAAATAACAGTTTTCTTGTAGTGTTTAATCGTCTTAAAAATAATTCCATCTTTCCACACCATCTAGGAATGTTTTTACCATCAAATATTTCAAAATTAGGATTAGGAAAATTAGGAACATTGTTTGTTATTGATGTGGATGCCATAGAGACAACCATCTTAAAATTGTTAGAACAACTAAACAAGAATGATAAAATACAAGGAATCGAAAAAAAACGTGCTTGGCTTAGAAGCACATTAATATTTTTCTTGAAAATAGTTAGAGTCTCCCCCATAGCAAACGGAAGAATAAATAACAACTCTATATGCAGAATTCAACTAAGCGACAAAACAAGTTCAAGAATGTTGCTATTCTATTCTTGAATTGGTGATTTCACCTTTTAATTAATGTCTCATAAATGTTTTTCAAGGGAAAGTAGTTTTTGAATGCTTATCTTTTCAACCAAAAGAAACTAAATTTATAGGAAAAAAGTTTTGCAAGAAAAGACTTTAATTAAAATTGTATTTATTATAGGTTCATGAATTAGAGAAGAAAAACTTATCTTCCAATAAACCGATAACGTAGAATTAAAAAGCCTCATCCAAAAAAATATTTAACGTAGAATTAAACCAAAATTTAATGTTAAAATTCACATTCATGTATTTTATATATTTCAAAATTTAAAACGGATGAATTTGTTTCAATATTAATTGAAACAGTAATTCTTACAATATTTATATGTCAATGTTGTTTTTATTTAATAGTTTCATTTCTTTTTCTTAGTTGCATTTTTTATTAGGATCTAAATTTTTCAACATAAAGTAACTTTAGTAGTATGTGTAAAATAATACTTAATTTTGATTAGTAAAAATAAGTTTTGTATGGATTTGTTTGTCTTGTGTTTTATTCAAATGTTTTGTTTTGGATTTATAATTCAAAGAAAAATCATTAAAAAAAATCTATGTGATGATAAATAATTTGTGAATAGGTTGAAAAGTGTTGCTACCAATACACCACACACTAATAAAATAAGACAGTAGTAAGCAGTTTAAAATAAATCAAAGATGGTGGATAATAAGTTTTTTTTAAGACCATAAACATAAGATATTCAAAATTTAATTCAAGCCAAATATAAGTAACTAAAGCCACTGTGATAGACCCACGGGACTCGAGGGTGCCAGACACTTTTCTCTTGGTCAATATAATTTTTGACCCGAATATCTAGTTTGCAGACCAATATAAAATAGTCATTTTCTTTTGATTAGAGATCTAAATTAAGGAGACTTGAAACATCAATATTCAATTTCAAGTGGAAACTCTGAAAATAAATAGTCTCTTTTCAATATTTCACTTTTATTGAAAAAGCTATATTTTCAAAACTTCAATTGAAAAATAGGAGTGAGATAGATGGTGATTCCCCTGGGAAATAACCAAAATTCGATCTTGTAAATATTGACTGATGTATAATTTTTTATTATTATTTGTTTATGATTTTTATTTTGGATATTGTAATTTTTGGCCTAATGTGCTAATTGCCTATTTATTTACTGCTTTGATATAATTTGAACAGTAGATAATTGTCTTATCTCGTGCACCAATTTGACTCTTCTGAGATACTTTATCAAAGATGTAATTACGCTCCTGAGCTATGAGATACCAAAGATGTTGCAATGCTCCTCAATAGGATTCTATAGTAGCACATGTCTTATGATCTGAAGGACCAACAATGAGGCCAGAAAGCCCTGTATCGGTAAGCTATCCCTTCCCGATTCGAGTTGTTCGCTCGTTTTACAGACAGTCTAGACACCTATTCCATTAGGTTGTTAAACTTAGTAAACATGGCTCAGACATTCATTATCCCTAATAGGATCCACTTTAGTTGCATCATATGCATTTTTAACTTAATGTGGATCAACACAGGTTCGAGTCTATCAAGGATATGAACCATCTTTTAGACCAATATGTTCATAACTATGTTCTATTTTTTACATAAATATTATTTGAATGTTGACCAACTTAAGAGTAAATAAGTAAAATAAAAAAAGAATCATCCTCAATTTTTTAATAAATATACCAAATATTTTGTAAGTTGTCAAATAGTTTGAGCATTTTATGAGTGTAAGAAAAAAAATCTTTCGATAGTAGAATATATTTACAAATTTTTTGAGATCTATGCGCACCTGATTCTCACATCGTTGAGATACGTAGCCATCTCTCAATGGGTTCAATGATATAGGCTTAAAAGTCCAAAAAAATGGCTTTAATCCCCTTCAAAAATCCATAAAAAAATTTGTTCATCTTGTTTACGAAGAATAAAAGTTTTTTCCCTCTTAAAAAAATAAAAAAATTCTTACTTTATATTTCGATCTTTGAGAACTACACACACTTGATTTTTACATCATCATGATATTTAGGGATTTCTCCATTTGTTCAGTGATATAACTTAAAAAGTAAAAAAAAAGGTTTATAATCCTCATAAAAATATATAAAGAATAAATGAAAATGTTTGTTAATCTTGTTATAATTTTTTTTATCCTTCTTATTTTTTTTTCTTACTTTATGTTTCAATCTTTGAGAACTACGCACACTTGATTCTGACATCGTTGAGATACGTAGGCATCCCTCCATGGGTTCGGTGATTGTCACAACCCAGACTGTCGTGATTGGCGCCCACACGAACCCTCAAGTGGGAGAGCCACTACTACAATCTGACTAACAAATTTTAAGAACTAAATCATTTAAAGATATGAAAGCCGGTTTAAATGACAAATTACTAAAGAATTCTCATAAACTCTAAAGTTTAAATAAACAACCAAACATAACTATTAAGGAAATTTAACCTCCTAGAACCTGAAAGTCATTATACCAAAACTTTACTAATCATCATGTCTAAGAAAAAAGGGTACAACCCCGAAACTAAACATACGAATAAATCTAACTATGTAGTCTGAGTCCAAAAAGAATGGACTACACAAATAAATGATCCATGGCAGCCTGAAAGAACTGGCTTACCCTCAAATCCAGTCTCAGTTAATGATCCCCTAGCTGAGGTCTATCAATAGCCGCTCGAAGATGCCCTGTATTCAAAAAAGAACGAGCAAGTGTAGTATTAGTACACAAACCACAGTGTACTGGTAGTAGCATGCGACTACTCCAGTAAGAGGAACACAAGCAAGTAATTATAACACAATAAACACACATACATAATGCATAATTTAGTTATCATTTAGGAGCAACATAAAATTTCCCAATATCAATGGAAGATAGATATGAACGTATTAATCACAAGTGGTCCTCTCATGGAACGCACACCCAAACTGTTAGTGTATCAGAACGTGACACCCGATCCAATATGTATGTGTCGGAACGTGACCCCTGATCCAATATATGTGTTAGAACATTAAACCGATCCAATATATGTGTTGGAACGTGACACTTAATCCAGTCATCACAACCACATTAATTGTTCCCACATAATCATTTCATTTGATTGATTCACATTACATATTCAAATACATGCACGCATACAATGAAGCAATTAACAAGCATATATCACACAACAAGAAACCAAACCATAACCTACCTCGAAACCAAGCCTAAATACTCCTAAGACACTTGAGCCTTCCTTTTTTGATGTTTTTGAGCTTGTTCTTGGTCTATAAACAAGTAATTCATGCAAGGATTAATAAAAAAGGCCGAATGTACCCGAATTATATCAAAATATCAACCCAAGGCCAAATCAATAATCCTAATATTCAACTAGGGTTTTTCCCCACCATTAACTTCAGGCCAAAACCCTCCCTCAATGATAATTACCTAAGATTCTAAGTTCTAAGAATCAAAATACAGATTAGGGGAGTAATTAACTTACATTTAATGCTAGAGTTCATGGGAATCTGATAAGAAAATGCTCTGGGTCGTCCCTTAGCTCTTAGTTTGTAAAAAATAATGATTTTGGGGTTTTTCCCCAATTTAAGTCACGATTGTCCCGCCAGAACGGCCCCGCCCTGGCAAGATTAATCCCACCCTAGCATCTTAGAAAGAGACAGAAACTCAGAATTTAATTTTCAAGCTCCCATTTTGCAACACACCTTTAAACTTGGATGTTCTAAAACTATACTTTCACGCCAAGATCAGTTTTGGGAGTTCTACTTACCCGAATTCAATTACGTAAAGCCATACATGCTTCTTAACATTTTGGCTATTCACTCACATGATAAAAGTCATAACTAAACACCCCATCCATTACCAGATTTCCCTAGACCTCACATGTCTCAAATTTGGTCCAAGTCTGGCCTAGGCTAGAAATTTCCAAGTCACTACTCAGAAGTTTTCTGGCCCAAATTCTTTCCCCGTTGGCTTTTCTATAACGAAGAAAACATATCTTTACAATAGAAAACAATTTACCCATCATTTGTCACCAAGTGATAACAAGGAGAAATGTCTAAGGCAAGAGTAGAGTAGTATCTGAATCGTCGAACAACTGGGATACTTGTCTTGTATGCCCTTCTCTGTTTCCCAAGTAGATTCCTCAACTGGAAGATACTTTTATTGCACTTTGACAAACTTTATATCCTTTGTCCTTATCTTTCAAACATCCCGATCAAGAATTGCAATCGGTTCCTCCTCATACTGAAGGTCTTTGTCTAACAAAATTGTGTCCCACTTTATGATGTAATCTCTGTTTCCATGACACTTCTTCAATATGAACACATGGAATACTGGATGGACTCCAGATAGGCTAGGCAGTAAAGCCAACCTATAAGCCACTGGTCCTACATAGTCAAGAATTTCAAAAGGCTCAATGTATCGGGGACTAAGCTTGCCCTTCTTGTGAAATCTCATACCCTGCTTTATGGGTGACACTTTTAGAAGAACTTTCTCACCAGCCTCAAATATTATGTCTCTTACCTTACAGTCTGCATACTTTTTCTATAGATTCTGGGCTGCTAGAAGATTAGCTTAGATGCTTCTTACCTTATCCTGAGTATCTTTTACAAAAATCAACCCCCAAAGATTTCACATCTCCAGCCTCAAACCACCCTATGGGTAATCTACATCCCCTCCCATAAAGTGCCTCTAACGATTCCATGTCGATACTGGAGTGGTAACTGTTATTATAGGAGAACTCACACAAAGGTAGGAACTTATCCCAATGCCCTCCAAAGTCAATCACAGAGGCCCTCAATATGTCCTCGTACACTAGAATAGTTCTCTCTGACTGCCCATCCATCTGTGGATGGAAGGCTATGCTAAAAGTGAGTTGAGTGCCCAACTCCTCATGCAATGTTTTCCAAAACATGGATGTGAACTCCGTACCACAGTCTGAGATGATGGAAAGCAGAAACCCTTGTAGCCTCGCTATCTCCTTCACATAAACCTTAGCTAACTGTTGAGCATTATAGTCTACTTTGACTGGGATGAAGTGGGTTGACTTAGTCAATGTTTAAACCACCACCCAAATGGAATCAAACTTCCCCAAGGTCTTGGGAAGACCAACCACGAAATCCATAGCTATCCCTTTCCACTTCCATTCAGGGATTGACATTCGCTGAAGCAAACCTGTAGGCCTTTAGTGTTCATACTTTACTTACTGATAGTTTTGGAACTTAGCCACAAACTCAGCTATGTCTTTCTTCGTGCTAGACAACCAATACAGTCGTTTCAAGTCTCGGTACATCTTGGTCACACCCGAATGAATGGAATACTATGAACCATGGGATTCTATCATCATTTTCCGAATCAATTCATCCACTCTGGGTACACAAATACTTCCCTTAAAACTGAGCACACCTCCCGTATCAAGAACCACATCGTGTGCCTTACCAGAAACTATCGCCTTTCTAAGCTCATTCAAACTCTTATCCTCAAACTACTTGGCCTTGATTTCCTCAAGGAATGTGGGCCTAACCTCACTGTTGGCTAACACCCCACCTTTTCATAGATGCCCAACTGCATGAACTTAGACTCTAAGGTTTGAATCTCTTTGGCTAAGGGTCGCTTCGACAGACCCAAGCAAGCTAGACTACCCATACTTACTGTCTTCCGGCTTAGTGTGTCTACCACCACATTATTCTTACCTGGATGATACTAGATGGTAACATCATAGTGCTTGAGTAACTCCATCCATCAACGATGTCTCAAGTTCAGGTCTTTTGGAGTAAATGCGTGTTGTAGACTATGATGATTAGTAAACACCTCACACTTGACACCATAAAGGTAATGCCGTCAGATCTTGAGGGCAAACACTACCACTGCCAACTGTAAGCACTCGTCGGGTAGTTTCTCTGAAGCACTTTCACCTGTCGCAATGCATAAGCTATGACATTCTTATCCTACATCAACACAGCACCCAAACTCGAATGTGATGCATCACAATAAATAATGAAATATTTACCTTCCACCGACAGTGTTAGAATATGTGTTATGGTAAAAAAGGTCTTGAGATTTTAAATTCTCTCCTCACACTTGCCGATCCACTTGAAAGGCACGTCTTTTTTGGTTAATCTTGTTAAATATATGGTGATAGAAGCAATTTTTTTCACAAATCGCTGGTAGTAGCTTGCGAGCCCCATGAAACTCCTAGCTTCCTTCATAGAGCTAGGTCGGACCCAGTTCCTGACTGCTTTGATCTATTGTGGATCTACTATTACCCCTAAACCAACTGCCCCAAAAAGGCAACTGAAGTCAACCAGAACACACACTTGGAATTTTATGCATACAACTTCTGTTTTCCAAGAACACCCAAAACAATATGAAGATGATCGGCATGCTTTTCCTTTCTCTTCGAATAAACCAAAATGTCATCAATAAAAATGATAACAAAAGAATCCAGGAATGGTTTGAAGATACCATTCATCAAACTCATGAAGGCTGCAGGCGCGTTGGCAACCCAAACGACATCACTAAGAACTCATAGTACCCCTAGTGGGAATGCCATTTTTGGGACATCGTCAGGCCTAATCTTTAACTGATTGTGACCAAACCTTAGTTTAATTTTAGAGAAAACTGATGCACCCTGCAGCTGGTCAAAAAGATCATCTATCCTAGGCAACGGATAGTTATTTCAAATGGTGATCCTATTCAACTGTCAGTAGTCTATGCACATCCTCATACTACCACCCTTCTTTTTAACAAACAAGACAAGAGCACCCCACGGGGAAGCACTAAGATGGATGAAATCTTTATCAAAAAACTCCTTGATTTGAGCCTTAAGCTCTCTCAATTTTGAGGTAGCCATGCGATAAAGGGGAATAGAGATGGGGCGAGTGCCCGGTTCTAAGTCAATACAGAAATTTATATCTCTATCACGAAGCATACCAGAAAAATCGGTAGGGAAAACTTCCTTAATTGATACACTACAAGAATAGACTAAAAAGAGGGAGACTCAGCATCAACATCCCGAATATGAGCCAAATATGGCAAACACCCCTGCCCCACCAGTTTCCTAGCCCAAACGAAAGACATGACCTTAACTGGCTTAGTCTTGTACACTCCTTCCCACTCTATCTTTTCCCCTACCTGAGATATCTAGTGTCACAGACTTAGCATTATAATTAAGCACAACATAATAGGTGGACAACCAAGTAATGCCTAAGATTATATCAAATCAGGCATATCAAGAGTAACAAAATCAGCCCAAGTCTGAAAAGCCATAAACAAGACAGGACAAGCACAAAATACATGGGTGACTATGTCAGACTCTACAACTGGGGTAGAAACATTGATGGGGGCATCAAGCACATCACAAATCTCATCAAAACCCAAGGCAAACTTAACTGGCACATATGATTAAGTAGAATTCGCTTTAAATAAAATAATAGCCATTCGGTTACATACGAGATTAGTACATGTGAGCACTGCATCAGATGCCTCAGTCTCGGTCTTGCCTGGAAAAGCATAAAAATGAGTCTCATCATCCTGACGGGCAATCTCCTTGCCTAACTGTGATGAGTCCACAAATTGGACTAATTTAGGGCTATATTTTAATATAAATTGTGTCCCCAAATGCTTATTTTATCTCAATATCTTATGAAAACCCTTAAGTTTCAGGTATTTGATGTTTGAAGGAAAGCATGGATATTACGTCGCAAAAAAGAATGAAAAAGCTAAGAAGAACAAAGAAATGAAGGCCTGAGGATTGCCAAGTCCACTTGGCGAGTCACCGAAGGGTCTTACATCGCCTTTTGTTCCAGTGTATTGAGCCTTGAAAGAAAGGATCAAGTCGGCAGAAAAAGAATGAAATCGATGCAGCACTGAGATGTTTCGCGAAGCAGTACCATGTCGCCCAATGATGTCACGACCCGGGATCACCCCCTAGTCGTAACCGGCGTACTCGACCTCGAAGAGGTCTAATACAAGCCCTTAGCATTCATCACATTAGATATGTAAAATAGTGCGAAATTAAAAACTCTTTTAAATAAAATCCCATAAGACTCAAAGGTCACTTTTAAAAACATCATTCAAAAGTACACAAGCGGAATACTAAGTCTCTTAGCCATCTTAGACATAAACGTGAAAACATACTAGGGACACGGCCCTTTACAATCAAAAGAAGTCTATTAAGTATATTACAAGAACCTTATCATAAAACTAGAATAGAAACTTGTCCTCGACATATGAGGACATACCACAAGATCTTGGAAGAACTTCAAGTTCCAAGCTTACTATAGAACCCGCTTACTTTCCGGAACCTACACTTGTAGAAAATAGAGAAATATGGAATTAGCACAATTAAGTACTAAGTATGATGACCATGCAAAACATGCTTAAAAAGGGACATTTTAGTTAGAAACCATGCATTATGCCACCTTTTTGAAATATCATGAACAATAGCATAAAAGACATACAAGACAAGCATAACATCAAGTAAGTCATAATATCACCTTTAAACAATATCAACATGAAAACCTTTACCTTGGACCTTCACCTCAAGAAACCCTTATGCTATACTCGTGCAATGTATGGATGGCGTCCCATACCACTATCCATACTAAGGTACCACATTTAGGTCACTTAAAGTAACTTATCCTTCCTTTCTTTCACCTTTGCACAATATTCATACATAAGAGGTATATCATTATTTAAGACATGACAAGGGAAATAACTCGTAATATAACCCAAGTATAACATGCATAACATATTAAGCATTTAAGAGCCAACATTCTTTAATAACCTCATTTAGGGTACATTCATGTCACAGTCATTAGGATTTAGAGAAACTCACTATGACCCTCTCCAAGCCTACTCGTGCAATGTATAGGTAGCATCCCATACTACTACCTACACTTTGTAGAACCTGTCAAGAAACCATAATGAAATCTCACATGATGGGAAGTAAGCGTTTAACCGACATAGACCATGAGAGCTTGTCATGGAATCCGGTGTCATGAGTCCCCACACCGAAAAGAGGTGGTCTACTTGCCTAAGGAAGACCGGTATATATAGCTTAATGGATCCACTAGCTTCCTATGCGGGCACATAGTTTATGGGATAAGGTAGACGATCATTGAAACTCATGCCTAACTGTCGGGGGAGTTTCCATCTAACCAAATCCGCTCGGTGCTTAGCCTACATTCCCATAGAATAGTTCATTACTTTGACATCATCACACATGAAAGGGTGCCATAAGCCTGCCGATTCAAGGTACATTATTTAACACATGAAAGGGTGCCATAAGCCTGCCGATTCAAGGTACATTTAGGAAAGCTCATTAACTCCTCTTGAAAGGGTGCCATAAGCCAGCCGATTCAAGTCTCATCATTAACCTTTATGGAAAGGGTGCCATAGGCCTGCCGAATCCAAGGTTCATTACTTATCATTAATGGAAGGGTGCCATAAGCCTACCGATCCAAGGTTCATTATAAGCATGTGTGGAAGGGTGCCATTAGCCTACCGATCCAAGGATTCAACAATCAACAATATAATCATTTATACAAGAAAAGGATGCATAAGCCCTACCAATTCAAGGTATACTTTACATTGAAGAATCCTTCATATTCTATCATGAACATTCATGAGTGCCATCAACACATCTATGGAATTTCCATACATCTCATAACTCAAGCTTTAAAACATCGATTCATCAATTCTCCATAGTTGGACATTTTGTCAAACACCTTGAAGGCATGTAATGAAATCAAAGAGCATGGAAAATAGGGTAGTAATTATGCAACCAAACCAGTGAACAACCTACAACAACACCTTTACATTCATAACATGATCACATTATCTTCATTGAACTCTCATTCATACAATGTCATGATAACACTTCAATTTCTCATACTATGCCTTTAAGGCCATAAGCCTCTCATACCAATATACCAACAATACACCATAAAATAAGCATGAGTAATGACATACTTCAACAATCTAAAGACATTTAAACAAGTTCGATTCATATACATTCATTATCAAGCAACCCACTTTATAAAGGCATAAACTAGGAATAGAGAGAAATCATGGGTTCATGGAGTATTTTCATCATAAATCATCATTTAAATACTAATACAATCATAATAAGTCATTAATAACCATTTGAAAACGTTTGAAGAAGGAACCCATGAGTTAGAATAAAAACCCTAGGTTTTGAAGAACTTGGAACCTTTGAAAACTAACTTTGAATGGACTCTAGGGTGAAAGCTAACCCTAGATGAAGGATCACCATACCTTTGCTATGATCTTGCAAGAAATTGATGAAGAAAGACTTGAATCCAAAGCCTAGCTCCCACTTCTTCTTCTTCTTGAGTTGAGAGAATATTTGAGAAGTGAGGGAAATGTTTTTAGGGATGGAAATTGGATTATGGTATATAGGAAATAATATAAGTCTTTTAAAAAAAAAGGTCCAACACTTTAGAACAAAATCAGGCGGGTGAACAGTACATGAACAGTAAATCGGCTACTGGGATTTACCTTTTTCTGCCGGACAGATTTTACGAAAATGGGCATAACTTCTTCGTCCGAACTCCGAATGAGGTGAAACGAAGTGCATTAGGTAGCTAACTCAAAGGGCTTTCCATGGATATGTTATGGGCCACCCAATTATTTGTGTGCTAGGAGATATGACCCTCCAAAGTAGACCCTCGAAAAGGCTTCACTTTGAAATTTCGGATTTTGATACGGTTGCTCTAAAATTTGGGTTAGACCCATTTCCCACTCAATTTGACCCCCTAAACAAGAATATGAAGTCGGATTTTCGAAAACGAAACGGATCTTTTATATAGACTAAACAAGTTTCCGGTAACTTCCGAAGCACATTTTTAAGAACTTTTGGGTCAAATTCAAATATAATCATTTCATTAAATTCTCGACTCCAAACTCACATGTGAGGCTCTAGTTTCACTCTATCATTTTCCGAGTCGTTACAAATGACTTAGAGCATGACGATGCTGAAGGTTTGTGCAAGACCGCGATGAACTACACCAAAAGGTGAATCACCGAGTTGATCGACGATTCTGATTAATGACGCCGAATGATCTGCTGTAGCATAAGTCTGTGAAAACTATAAATACTTGTTGGAGTTGTAGTTTTAAGAGTCGAAAAATTATTATAATTTTCATATAGAATAGTACTTTTTAGTATTTTTTTCTCTAATTTTGAGAGGGTTTTGAAGAATTGAAGAAATAGAGGGTTTCATCTCTAAGGATTTGGACTTGGGTCTTTTCGATTCTTTATTCTTGGCCTGTAACAAGTCTTGAATCTTCATACACATTTGAATGCAAGCTTATCTAGGTATTAATTTCTATCTCTTGATGTGTGGCTAAAACCCCTAATTTTTTGGGTATGATTTCGCTAATATGGGTTAAAATAAATATTGAGTCTTTCTTGTTGATAGTTTAATCGTAATTTAATTGTGATGTCGTTTAGTAGTTTTGAATGAACTTAATGAGGTTTTAGTTACAAATATAATCTCATATATGTGTTTTTGGCTTGCTGGAGAGAGAGATTGTAAAACTAAGACCACTAAATTGATGGTCAGTACGAGTGGGTCGACATGAGGTTCAACTCAAGAAAGTGAACCTTAATCCCATGTCCACACACTCAGCTCGAGAGAGTGAGTTGGTTAAGGCATAGGTTGGTCTTCATGCGGCAAATGGTTCTCCGAGAGGAATGCATCTAAAACGGGGTAAGTTACTTGAGAGAGAGCTTATCTCCCTTAAAGTTTAGCCTAGTCACAATTACTCTATGAATCTTCTATTGAAAGCATGTACCCAATAATCTAGCTTAATTCGTATTCCCATCACATCCCAAGGATCCCCTCTTGTTACTTAGAAACCCTTGTTTATTTTGTTGTTTTTACTTTACTTGCAACAAAACCCCCATTGTTAATTGACACTCATGTGTCCCCCTTTAATTTACAATGTGTTTAATCGGTAATGTCTTTAGCTATGACTAGTTAGAACTAAATTTTACTTTTCTATTAATTCTCAAAACCACTCTCTTGGAATGATTTCCACCCTTGGTTGGGTTACTAAACTATTGTACGATCATAGACACTTGCATTGGAAGTTGTGTCTTGATTATGCAAACATCAAAATGGTGCCCTTGTTGGGGAGCGGTATTATTTGAGAATTTTTAGATTAGTAGAATTTTTGTTCTTCTAAGTTATAGTTTACTCACTTAATTTTTAGTTTTGTTTTGACTGTTAGAGTTTTGAAGCAGGGGAGTTGAACATATCGAACAGTACTCGTGAGCAAATGGAGTTTCCTCCATTGGAGGTAATGATGATTCAGGATTCTATCCTAACCTTCAAGCAATTAGAGGGTGAAAGGGTCCACAAGGCATGGGAAAGGTTTAAAGAATTGATCCCTCAATGCCAAATTCAGGACATTCCCAACATAATCCTTCTTGACTACTTCTACAAAGGTCTTGGCACTGGAAACAAGAGGTTGGTCGACCAACTCATTCCGGGTGGTATTGTAAAACAGCCTTATGTGAGGGCAATCCAACTGCTCGACAACATGGCTAAAATAAACCAAGAATTAGAAAAGGATTTCATGATGGCCATATTGATGATTCAGATGGATGAGCTTGCCAAAAAGATGATGAAGATCGAAGTCCAGTGCAAGAGAAAGGTTAAATACATCCCTCCTCATAAGCAACAAAGTCCCAAGGACAATAAAGTTAAACGCCTTGAGGGAATACTCTCAATCATGCTTCATAAGGTGACTGAGCAAGATAGAGAGTTGGAAGAAATGAAGGAAGACATTGAAGGGATGAAGCAAATGATTTGGTCTCATTCCAGAGTTGTCCATCTGCTCGAGAACCTTATAGGACATGCATTTCCCAATCTCCAATCACAACAAAATAGGGTGTTGCCTATTGATACCATGGCTAACCCCAAAAATAGAGCTTGAGTGTTGACGTATGTAGTGCCACGAAGTCAACTAAGGCTCTTCTTGGGAGGCAACCTAAGGTTTTAAATGCTTTGTTTTATTATAGAAATAATGGCGTATTGATTTTGCAATTTGAATGAATGTCCATAGATTGGGTGATAGATAGGTATCCCGAGATAATGGAGTGCCTGAAATATCACAAATTTCAAATATTCACAAAACCCCGTGGCTCTACATACCAAGTTGGGTCAGAGAATTTTATAATGCATACAGTGCATTAGTACCTCAACGAAAGAGGTTAGTAACGTCTTTCATAGTAGCTGACTACATGGTTGTCAGAGGAAGGAAGGTAGCCTGTGACAGTGAGGTTATCAACACAGCCTTTGGTATGTCCAATAAGATTAATAATCACTGCCAGCACTTGATCAGAACATAGAAGTTGGATAAGATGAAAAAGTGGTTAGCCCTGCTAATCTCATATGATAATGCTCCGAAATAGTTAGGAGAAGGAGTTTCGATTGAAAAGAAAGATCTGAATGTAGTTACAAGATACTGGTTTGGGTTCATCAGCAACACAATTATGCTATCACAGAATTAATCAATCATTCGCCTTGCTAAGGCAGCTTGTCTTGGATGCATCATAGAGAAAACCAGGATAAATCTAGGGATGATCATTGCTTTCTGAGATCCATATGCGTGCAAAGTAGAGCTAGACATCTCTCCCTTTACTGGTATTAATCACTGCATTGTGCAAAAGAGCTCGGGTCCCTCGAGATGCGAAGAAGGATGTGAAAGTGATGCCCACAGCCTCCACCAATATCCGAAAGATCGAAGCTGAATATTTTAAGGATCAAGCGAAAAAAAAAGCAGAAGGAAACTGTGGCCACTGGGTCTATACCTGCAGAGGCATCTTTTCCTACTTCGATCCCTGGGCCTTCAGGAATATATACCGCTCATGCTGACCCTCCAAGTTCCTATGTTGTTACACGTTACCACCCATACCTATTACTGTTGTTGCCTCCTGTGAGCCGATCACTCAGGCATCCTTGATCCAGATGGGATAGCTTGCCTAGTATGCTGATTGTCGAGCTACCAATATAAAAAGCTCCATTCTAGGCATGATTCAGGCTTCCCTCGATGATGATATGAAATCACTGAGCACTACTATTGATGCTCTAGCGGCTAGGACAACAGTGTGTGAGCGTGACCAAGGCTCCACAGAGGAAGTGACAGACTTGAAGGCCTCCATTGTAGAGTTGAGGAAAGATATGGACTACCTAAAGTCCAGCGATATGTCCAGGATCTTCTGAACAGTGGAAATTCCAGATGTGCCCAAAATGCCTCAGACCACCATAGGACATAGCAATGGAATGGAGCATACATCCGATCCTAAATCAGAGGCAAAGACTGACGAAGAGATGTTTGAGGGAGCTGCAGCGAACGACATAGCCGAGGTTGAAGAAATCATGATAGATGTTGCCGTGCAGGTTTCCTTGGAAAAGTCTCCTGCTACTGGATCCATTGAAGCTGGTCCTTCTAGGGTTCGGTCTGGACACTAAAGCCCAGAAAGATGGAGCGACAAATTAGCCAAGATTCCCTCTATAGCTCCCTCTTTGTGTTTCTTTATTTTATCTTTCGGATTCTGTGTTAATTGCATTTGAGGACAAATTACTTTTATTTGTGGTGGGGTGAGGCCCACCTTGGTGTACTATTTGATGCTTGTATTTTGTTTATATTTAGGTTGTTCTAATTAAAATTTTGTTAAGTACTACTTTTTTTGGATGTTTGAGCTTATGGCTCCTTTTATTTTAAATTGCAAAATGATTTGGACCCTTCCAAAAAAATTTGCACATTTTCGCCACCTTATACTCTTGAATGTAGTTGTTCTTTTGCAAATATTTGAGTCTCAGTTCTAATCAATACTGATGACTTGAATAGTGATTTCAATCGAACGAACATGAATGCGCGGCTATGATGAGGCCAAATGAAGTTGCATAGACAATATGTGAACTCTTTGCATCTCGTTATGACTAGACTAGTATCAAATTGAGTCTCTTGTGATTAACATTGCATACTAGCAAAAGTGTGGAGTCCTATTTGACTTATAGTGTCGATGCCTAGTGTGATAAGCTTTCCTGTGAACTATGTGTTATAGATCCTAGAATTTTCCCCATTGGTCCGGTCAACTAAGTGATACTCTATCTTGATATGATCTTAAGCAACTTCTACGAGTGTGAGCCAATTTGACATATACCTCTATTGTGACTTACCCTGTGAGTGTGAACCGCTTTTGAACATCCTTTGAGCCTTTCCTGATGAAAGAAATGACCTTTGTTTATCCATCACCCATAATCCTTATGAAGTTGTGGTTAGTTAAATAGCCAACTTAGGCCAAAAGCCTAAGTTGGGGGTGTGTTGAAAAGATAGGGGCAAGTCAAGAAGTGCAAGAAAAGTCTCCTCTTACCCATAGTTTTGATAAAAATGGAACCCCTCCATAAATAAATAAATAAAATGAAAAAGAAAGTTGTGGAATAAAGTACAATAGAAATGGGGTCTCCAAACAATTCACGGGAGGTGAATAATAGGATGACTTATGAGCACTTAAGAGAATGATAAAGAAAAAGGAAAGGAAGTGTTATGAGCACCACATTTCATGAGGATGAAAGTCACTGAGCCTAAATGACCATACCTTTACACTCAGCCCCATTACAAGCCTTGTTATGACCTTTGTGATCTTGAGAAAGTCGAAGCAAATGTTGAATTGAAAAATACGGGCAAATCTATTAGTGAAATTATGCATTATGTTCTTCTTTGTGAGTGTGAGCATTGCATCTTATTCCATAGCTTGAAACTGTGAAGTCATTGTGTGAATATGGAATCATTCTTTGTGTGAGGGCGTTTGAACACTATAGATGAGCATGAACTTGCATTTGAAGCAATTATTGTGAGCATGAGATTCGTTGATATTGTTGAGTCACAATTTGAATCTTTGAGTACACATTTGATCTTTGCATAAGTAAATTGAGTCTTGTTGTATGCATTCATGATTGAGTCTTGTGTAGCACTGTTCGAGACACCCTTTTGAACGGCTAAACTTGAGTTTTCTTAAGGACAAGCAAAAGTTTAAGTTGGGGGTGTTAATGAGTCCACAAATTGGACTCATTTAGGGCTATATTTTAATATAAATTGTGTCCTCAAATGTTTATTTTATCTTAATATCTGATGAAAACCCTTAAGTTTCAAGTATTTTATGTTTGAAGGAAAGCATGGACACTACTTCGCAAAAAGGAATGAAAAGGCTGAAAAGAACGAAGAAATAAAGGTCTGAGGATTGCCGAGTCCACTTGGCGAGTCGCTGAAGGTTCTTACGTCGCTTTTTGTTCCATGTGCTGAGCCTTGGAAGAAAGGATCAAGTCGGCAGAAAAATGGAGCCGTCGGTGCAACGCCAAGAAGTTCCACGAAGTAGTACCATGTCACCCAATGACCTAGAGCATGACGATGCTGAAGGTTGGTGCAAGACGGCGATGAACTACACCTAAGGGTAAATCGCCAAGTTGATCGGCGATTCCGACTAACAACGTCGAATAATCTGCTGCAGCACAAATCTGTGAAAACTATAAATACTAGTTAGAGTTGTAGTTTTAAGAGTCAAAAAATTATTATAATTTTCATATAAAATAGTACTTTTTAGTATTTTTGCTCTAAGTTTGAGAGGGTTTTGAAGATTTAAATAAAAAGAGAGTTTCATCTCCAAGGATTTGGACTTGGGTCTTTTGGATTCTTCATTCTTGGCATGTAACAAGATATAAATCTTCATACCCATTTGAATGCAATCTTATTTAGGTATAAATTTCTATCTCTTGATATGTGGCTAAAACCCCCCAATTTTGGGGTGTGATTTAGCGATTATTGGTTTTAATAATTGTTGGGTCTTGCTTGCTGATAGTTTAATCATAGTTTAATTGTGATTTCGTTTAGTGGTTGTGGATGAACTTAATGAGGTTCTAGTTGCAAATATAATCTCATATATGTGTTTGCGGATTGCTCGAGGGAGAGGTCGTAAAACTAAGAACACTAAATTGATGGCCAGTGCGAGTGGGTCGACATGAGGTTCAGCTCGAGAGAGTGAACCCTAGTCCCATGTCCACACACTTAGCTCAAGAGAGTGAGTGGTTTAAGGCGTATGTTTATTTTTACGCGACAATTGGTTGTCCGAGAGGAACGCAATTGAAACGGGGTAAGTTGCTCGAGAGTGAGCTTATCCCTCTTAAAGTCTAGCCTAGTCACAATTACTCTATGAATCTTCTATCGAAAGCATGTACCCAATAATCTAGCTTAACCCATATTCCCGTCATATACCAAGGATCCCCTCTCATTACTTAGAAACCCTTGTTTATTTTGCTGTGTTTACCTTACTTGAGACAAAAACCCCCATTGTTAATTGTCACGCTTGTGTCCCCCTTTAATTTACAATGCTTTTAATTGTTAATGTCTTTAGATACGACTAGTTAGAACTAATTTTTTTTTTTTATTAATTCTCAAAACCACTCTCTTGGGAACAATCCCAACGGTTTGTTGGGTTACTAAACTATTGTACAATCGTAGACAGTTGCATCGGAAGTTGTGTCTTGATTACGCAAACATTAGGCTGCACTACTCCTCTACATGCATTACTATTTCCCCGACCTCCACAACCTAACTAATTTCCTCCTCGCCCACCTTGTGGACGACCTTTGCCATTACTATCGCTGCCCAGTTCTACTACTGCTCTGGTATGCTACTGCGCAGGGTCAAACATGTGTGGATGTGGACAATCTCTGCTCATATGTCTAGGTTCTCCACAATTGTAACAAACTTAATAACTTAACCAAGTAAGTATTGTTGCTACTGTAGTCGTCATATCATGACCTTCTTTGATATACACTCAATCTAGGAAATCGTAGTAGAGATTCTAATGTCAATTATTGCAACATAATTTCATCATTTACTAAGCAACCCATACATATTATGACAACAATACTAAATACATTTTCCAAAGTACTGTTGCTCATTATCTATTCGTCCCATACAAAATTTCTTGAATGTTGTCACCTTGGCAAAGTCTTCTGACTTCACCCCCCTTCCACCTCCGTCACAAAATCAACCACTTCCTAAAACTTTTTACTAAAGTAGCCACCTATAAGCTTGAATCTGCAAATCTGATCTTAATCACTTTACAAAGCGACAAATTTTCTCTTTTAAACTAAAGAAAAGTGGAGTACCATATTTGATAAAACATAAAATTTGGCCTTATAGGATGCAACTAATATATTATGTTGCTCTATATTCAGGAACTCATGTCTCCTCCTATCCCTCAAAGTTCTGGGTATATACTACTCCATAAAGAAAGGTATAAAATGTTTCACAAAGTCATGAGTAGTGCATCTACTATTCGGCACTCAACATGAGACAACCACCACATTTTTGTATCTCTCTTAAATTGGTATATCATAAAGCAAACACCAAATTGCTCTACCATATCCATCTTATGAAACAAATCATGACAATCAACAAGGTACATAAGCATCTTCACATTCAGTACCCACAAATAATGGGGATTTCAACTTTGAGAACTTAATAAAAAGATCATGTTTGTCACTAGTCTTTACATGCCCACATTCAATCGGGGAAACATGCTCATTTGGAAGGACGCATCCTCTCTTGCTAGTGTTGATGTTACCACTTCTGTTGCTCTAGTTCTGACCATAGAGTGAAGGAGGAAAGATACCAATTTGTATTACCTAAATACCAATCGTATTCAAGTAATAACATGAAAGAAACAAAGAAAGAGATGATTTTCCTAAAGTCCTGTAGCCTCTCAAAAAAAAGTACAGATGTCTCCATACCATTCTACAAGATTCTTTTTGGTACAATTAGATCAACGAACCATGGGCTTTGATACCAACTTTGTCACGACCCAGACCACCATGATTGGCTCCCACACTACCCTCCGGTAAGAGAACCACCACAACAGCTCGACAAAGAAATTTTAAGAACTAAATCATTTAAAGATACGAAAGTAGGTTTAAATGATGAATTACTATAGAGTTCCCATAAAATCCAAAGTTTAAATAAACAACCAAACTTAAATATTGCGGAAATTCAACCCCTAAAATGTGGAAGTCATTGTACCAAAACTCTACTAATCAGCAAGTCTAAGAACGAGGGGGTACCACCCCAAAACTAAACATACGAATAAGTCCAACTATGTAGCTTATGTCCGAAAAAAATGGACTACACAAATAGACGAATCATGGTATCCTCAAAGAATTGGCTCACCCTCAAATTCGGTCTCGGTTAATGATCCCTTAGTTTAGGTCTATCACTAGTCTCCTGAAGACCCCCTCTACTCAATAAAGAACGAGCAAGTGTAGTATAAGTACACAAACAACATTGTACTGGTAGGATCACGCGACTACTCTAGTAAGCGGAACATAAGCAAGTAATTACAACACAGTCAACACAGATATACATAATGCATAATTCAGTTATCATTTATGAGTGACATATGATTTCCCAATATCAATGGCAGATATATATGAACGTAATAATAAAAAGTGGTCCTCTCATGAAACCCACACCCAAACTGTTAGTGTGTCGGAACATAGCACCCGGCCAACAAGTAAGTGATGAAACCTGACACTCGGTCCAATATATGTGTCAAATTTTGACACTCCATCCAATATATAATATCTCACTAATTGAAAGAACTTGAAAGATCTAGATTTAGGAAGAGTAATTTTGGAAAGAATAAAAAATCTGGAAAATTGGTTAAGTTATGTGAAGTTTGAGTTTTAGGTCAACTTCAAACGTCCATAACTTATAGCTCAGAATTAGTTATGTGTGCTACATGATACCATATGATATATCTTTGAATTATCTTTCCAACGCTTCCAAGTTTTCTCAATTTTGAGTTCGTATGAGTGAGATATGTTCATTTGAAGTTTGGTTGTCTAGTTAAGGAAAGTCTAATCCAGATTTTGGAAGGGTAGTTTGGTCTTTTCCTTACCCAATTAAATAATTTCGTTTTTGGTAATTACTTAGGGTGTAAACTGAAGTTGGTCAGGTTACGCTTGTGAAATTTCAGTTAGGGTTTTTAGAGAAGAGAAAATAAGAGGAGAAAGGAGGAGAAGAAGCAAGAATCATCAAATTCTTGAAGCTAAGATCGTGGGTTTCATCAAAGGGTGATCCCTACGAGTTATGTGAGATCGTATAGCATTGGGTTAGTTCACTCACGCACCAATCATGATTCAATTCAACATAATTGTGTCCCTTTGAAAGATAAGATTTGATTCATGAAATTAGGTATTATTTTGAGTAGGATCTTACATATATTGAGGATATAGTTGATTCTAAGTGTTTGGGGTAAGAAACAAGTGAAATTAGGGGGTTTAGAGTTGAAAAATGAGCAACAAATGTCGGAGTTCACTTGGGCAGGGGCCTACGGCATCGCCCAAGCCTGAGCACCCCAATAGGGGCTCTGATGATTGGTCTCTGTAGCGCCGCACCATCTAGAGTGACCCAACCCAGTCTCTGAATTTTTGCCTTTGGCTCCCCGCGCCTCTTAGAGTGTCAGGGACACCAGTTCTTCCACCTTTTCCCACTTCTTTCCGTACTAATTTCCTAGCAACGTGCCTATGTTTTCTAGTCGATTTCTACACTCTAAGGTACGTCTAAACATCATGAAACCATCCATAAACATGAGATCATCATCCTTGAATCCATAATCCAATTCAAAGAATGTTAAGAGTTAAGTGAAGAAAAGTTCAGAGAGTTTTCCAAAAGTCTTTTACAAACGTTATAACTTTGTTCTAATGCTTGAGTTTTGAGTTGAGTAAGAGTAAAGTTAATTCCATGAAAAGATTATATGGGAACTAAGTATTCCCAAGAGTTAAAATGTTTTCACATTTGAACAAGAGAGGAAACACCGAATTCCAAGAGAGATTTTAATCTAGTTTTTGAGTAATTGTCTCAAATCACTGAAAGAGTTTTATTTTTAAAAACATATGAGCTGAGTATGTTTTGGCAGCAGTATGAAGCACCGATATAGGGACGAGTTCATAATAACTCAAGTCTCCAGAAACCATATAGCCATCATGGGTAGAAAAGAGCATACTTTTTAGATGATTCCTTAGTGCTTTTAAGCATAGACTAGTGGATCTGCTTAGTTGAGGCGTTCTATATCATGGCAAGGTATATCACCGTTCTGGCAGCGTGAGCGAGATGCTCTATCATCACTTTAGCTCATAGAGGTGGTTGTCGGTTAGAGAAACTTGCACAGTATTATAATACCTTATATGTAACTGAGTTGCTATTGTATTTCTTTAATACTTTTAGTTATCACCTACTGTTTTAAATGCTTTGAATAAAATTCACTTTTATTGTTGTTTTTATTTCGCATTTGAGTTCAGTATTCTTGAGTTGAGTAAAGCTAAGATAAGTGTTCTCTTCAGATTCCTTTCAAGCTTATGTCATGTTTTGTTTTCCCCTCGCATGCTCATACATTCAATAAACTGATGCCTTTTGGACTGCATCATTTTATGATGCAGACACTGGTAACTAGGATCAACATCGAATGCCTCGTTCATCCAGTTAAACACTCAGAGTCAGTTAGTGAGCCTCTTTGCTTTTCGAAGGATCCCTTATTATTTTTTTTAGCATTCCAGTTGTTAGGATGATCGAGGAGTTTTGTCCCGACATTCCTCATAGTTTTAGAGGCTTCATAGGAAAGTAGTTCTAGTTCTTAAGTCTTTCCATTTTCAGTTGTATACGTAAAGACTTGAGTTTCCATTTTGGCTGGTTTAATATTTCCTTAAGATATTGCATGAGTTGTCCTTTGAGACTATTTCCTGTTATTTATGTCTTCCACTATAAGTTAAGCCAGGCAAAGAGTTCGCTTAGGGTCAACAATTGCTCTCGAGTGCCAGTTCCGCCCAGGGTGTAGGCTCGGGGTGTGACAAACTTGGTATCAGAGAACAAAGTTCAAGAGTCCTAGGGAGTCTATGAAGCCATGTATGTAGATTTTTAGTTATCGAAGTGAAGTGCACCACATCTATAATTAGGATGCTCCAACATTTAGGAAATTCTTTCACTTCTTTCACATTCATTTTGTGTGATAGAGTTAATCGCTACGAAGTTTGTTTCTAACTCGTGCTTGTGCGTGTGTTTCAGTAATCATGCCTCCACAAAGAAATGTGAGAGGTCGTCCTACTAGTCATAACATTGAGGAGCAAGGGGTACCAAATGCACCTGAAGTGCAACCTCAAGGAAAGGTCACAAATTTTAAATTTTGGGATGCAATCCAAATGTTTAGTCAGGCTGTGACCAACCAAGTTGGGCAACAAAGACGGGCTCGATAGGAAGAGGATGATACTTCGAGGATTGGTGAGTTCTTGAGGATGAATCCTCCAAGTTTCACTGGTTCAAGCACTACTAATGATTCGAAAAACTTTATTGAGGAACTGTAAAAGGTATTTGAGGTCATGTACGTTGCCGATACTGAGTGAGTGGAACAAGCTGCATATCAACTTAAGAATTTTGCTAGGACTTGGTTTGACTAATTGAAGAAAGGTAGAGGTGAGGGTGCTCTAATTTTTACTTGGGCTATGTTTGAGGAAGCTTTCTTTCCCCGAGAATTGAGTGAGGCTAAGGTACGAGAGTTTCTTACCTTTAAATAGGAGTCACTAAGTGTTCATGAGTACAACTTGAAGTTCACCCAACTTTCCTGATATGCATCGGAAATGGTTACGGTTATGAGAAGTAGGATGCGTGTACATGTTGCTGGGTTATCCCGTCTATCAAGCAAAGACGACAAGGCAGCTATGCTAATAGAGAACATGGATATAACAAGATTGATGGTTTATGTGAAGCAGGTTGAGGAAGAGAAGTTGAGGGATAGAGAGAAGTTTAGGAACAAGAAGGCTAAGATAGGGAGTGAGTCTGGGCAACAAAGAAATAATATGAACCGTTCATCCTTTCAGCAAAGGCAAAAGGGGACTGCTACATCATCTTCTAGTGCAGTTGCACCTAGGAACAAATGTGAGTATAATGGTCAGAATTCACAGCACTTCAGAGCTAGACCTGCGTAATCCAAGGGTAGTGTGGAACAAGGAGGTTACTAGGCTTCTGCATGTGCTAAGTGTGGTAAGAACCACCAAGGTAGGTGTCACGATGGCTCCACAGGTTGTTTCAAGTCTGGACAAGAGGGTCACTATTAGAAAGAGTGCCCTAAGAACCGAAAAGGTAATGGGAATTAGGGCAATAGAGCCCAATCTTGATCAGTTGCTTCACCAGACAGGGCTACACCTAGAGGAGCTACTTCTGATACTGGCAGAGGAGCAAACCACCTTTATGCAATCACTAGTTTTCAAGAGTAAGAAAATTCTCCAAATGCCGTCACTGGTTTGATCAAAGTCTTTATTCTTGATATTTATGATTTGCTAGACCCAAGAGAAAGTTTATCTTTTGTGACACTTTATGTTGCAATGAATTTTGAGGTTCAACCTAAGAAACTTTGTGAACACTATTGTGTTTCTACACTTGTTCGGGAGTCTATTCTAGTTGAGCGAGTATATCGTGATTGTGTCGTTTCCATCAATCACAAGGACATCATGGCTGATTTTAGTTGTGTTAGAGATGGTAGATTTTGATGTCATTCTAGGTATGGACTAGCTTAATGCCAGTTATGCCTCTATTGATTGTAGAACACGAGTTGTTAGGTTCTAAATTCCTAATGAGCCAGTTATATAGTGGAGTAGTAGTTTAGCTGTGCCTAAGGGTCATTTCATCTCATACCTTAAGGAGAGAAAGTTTCCAAGGGGTGTGTCTATCACTTAGTCTAGTTAATGTCCCTAGTGATAAGACACCTCATATTAAGTCAGTTCCAGTTGAGAGTGAGTTTTGAGAAGTCTTTCCAGATGATCTACCCGGAGTCACTCCTGAGAAAGAGATAGACTTTGGTATTGATATTCTTCCAGATACTCGTCCTCTATCTATTCTGCCATTTAGAATAGATCTAACAGAGTTGAAAGAGCTTAAAGAACAGTTGAAAAATCTCCTTGATAGGGGTTTTATTCGACCAAGTGTCTCACCTTGGGGCACTCCGGTCTTATTTGTGAAGAAGAAAGATGGCTCTCTTAGGATGTGTATATATTACCGTCAGTTGAACAAGGTTATCATTAAGAATAAGCATCCTCTTTTGAGAATTGATGATCTTTTCGATCAGCTTCAGGGTACTACTTGTTTCTCTAAGATAGACCTCAGATCAGGCTATCATCACCTGAAAGTAAGGGAATGTGATATTCCAAAGAAAACAGTCAGGACCCGTTATGGTCATTATGAGTTCCTAGTTATGTCCTTCGGTTTGACCAATGCGCCTGCAACATTCATGGACATTATGAATAGAGTATTCAAACATTATTTAAATATTTTTGTTATCGTATTCATTGATGACTTACTAATCGATTCGAGGAATGAAAAAGATCGTGCTAGTCATGTTAGAGTAGTTTTCCCGACATTAAAGGATAGAGAGTTATATGCCAAGTTCTGTAAGTGTGAGTTAACGCTTGAGTTTGTAGCATTCTTAGGCCACATTATTTTCGGAGAGGGAATTAAAGTTGATATCCTAAAAATAGAGGCAGTGCAGAATTGGCCTAGACCCATATCTCCAACTAATATTAGGAGTTTCTTGGGTTTGGGTGGATATTATAGAATGTTCGTAGAGGGGTTCTCATCAACTTCATCCCCTTTGACCAAGTTAACTTAGAAAACAGTGAAGTTTCAATATTCTGAAGCTTGTGAGAAAAGCTTTTAGTAAATGAAAAAGAGGATGACCAAGTCTTTGTAATCTATCCACTGTTGCAAGTCTTTTCCAAGCTGCTAACCATAGGAAGAATTTGTGTCTTGGATAAATAGTTGGGATCATCACAATATTCTTCCAATGGACTTTTTGAAAGTGTGGTGTCAAGAAATGATACATTTTCTTTATGGAGAACTTTCCATTTGATACCATCAAGTTTAATCTTGTTTTCAACTCTCCCTAAAGTAGCTGCTTTTCCATAACATACTGTCTAGCAAACAAAATCTTTCTTATGACCCATAATATAGACTTGGGAATAGGGCAAACTTCAACATTAACACCCTTCATATATTAAATATGCACCCATTTTATCCGAAGACATTATTTTTCTTCTGTTATGGCCCATAATTGCTGCAAAATAGTATCATTGTTCCACATTGTCATGTCAATTATATTCTGCCCACCTGCTGATTTAAGGAGGGGTATTTTGGTCTTTTCCTTACCCTACTAGCCTAGCACGCTTCTTTCACTTTTTAGGGTCTAAAGAAGAATGTTCAAGATTCCTGCAATCATTAAGGATTTTCGCCAAGAACTTAGTTCTTTCGAGGTATGTAAGTTTTCATACTGATGGGTTTGTTCACCCTCACACCAATGTTAAGTTTCCTTTATGAATTCATCCATTAGATTGAGTATATTGAGATTATTGTGGAGTTCTTGACGTTTTTGTGCTTCATTCTTTAAAAAGGGAGTTTTGGTGAGTTCTTGAGGTGAGGGTCTCACGAATAAGTGTTGTCCTGAGGGATTTTGAGTAGATTTTTGATTAATTGTGTTGGGTTTATGAATCTAAGGGAGTTTGGAATAAATTAATCGATTCTAGGTGAATTATGACCAAAATTAAGAAGAACAATTCGTCAAAATGTTTTGGGATTAGGCTGGGGCAGCGCGCACCTATAGTACCAGCATAGAGGGCACCCTACGCTTGCAGCACACCTCAAACCATCCCCAGTAAATGAAAGGCTGGCACGGGGAGCCACTGTCACGCCAGGGGCATCAAGCCCCTTTCGCCTCTATTCTTCATCTCGTATGCGTTTCTTTGATTCATCTGTTTGCTCTCATCTTATTACAACCTATCTAAGTCTTCATAAATTATTAAGAGATCCTATATATCCTAATCATAACTTTTGAATTTAAATTTCAAATTCAAGGTAGAGTTAATAGCAAAGTTTGAGGGAGTCCTTTTGAGAAGTCTTCTACAATTATTTAAAACTAGTTTTAAGACTTGTGTAAATGAGTATGAGAAGGAGGAGAGTTGAGTTCATATTTCAAATGTAGTATAAGGGGATTAAGTATTACCAAGTATGTAATACTTTTAACTTTAAAACGAGAGGAAACCTTGATATCTAAATGAGTTGATGAGGAGTTTTGAGCATTATCTCTCTTAAGAGAACCTTTTGAGCAATTATCTCAAATTGAGAAGGAGTTATGTGTTTAAACATATAAGCATGAGTTATATGTATTATTATAAGTAGTATTGATTACCGATATGGGGATGAGTTCATACAACTCAAAATCCTCATAAACCATGTATGCCAACAAAGGTAAAGGATTATACATTCTAGATGATTCCTTATTGTTTTTAAGCATAGCTTAGTGGATCCACTTAGTTGAGGATGTCCAATACTCTGACAAGGTATAGGAAAATTTTGGCAGCGTGGGCGAGATGTTATATCATCACGTAGCTTATAGTGATGGTTGTTTGTTAAAGAATCTCCCAAATAAGAGTAAAAATTGTATTATTGTATTTTTATATACATTTAAGTTATTATTTACCGTTTTAAAAGCTTTGTATATATTGCATCTTTTATCATTGCTTTCATTTTCAGTTGAGTTGAGTATTATTGAGTTGAATTGAGAATTATTGATTTGAGTTGATTATTCTTGAGTTGAGTTGAGTTTAGATGAGGTGAGTATGTCTTCCTTTCTATATGTTCAAGCTTATATGTTATGTTCCGGTGTTTCTCTTACATGCTCATACATTCAGTGTACCGACGTCATTTAGCCTGCATCGTTTCATGATGCAAATATAGGTATTCAAGGTCATCAATGGGCACTTCGTTGATACCACTTGCCGCCTTAGTTTGCTTCGGTGAGCCTCCTTGCTTCCGGAGGGTTCCACATTTACTTTCCAGCTTGTTAGGATGTCGTGGATCCTGTCCTGACTTCCATCATCGTATTTTAGATGCTTCTTAGGCACGAGTAGTTGACGCGTCTTTTTCCATCTTCTTTGTGATGTTTTAAGTAGTTGAGTTGAACAATTATACTATTAAGTATTTAAGAATAATTTAAGTTAAACTATTTGCATTAATGATATCTTTAGGAGTTGAGTTTTCATTTGAGGTTCCTATTTCACTCAAGTAAGTCTTTTACTGAGTAATGAGCTAGGCCAATGGTTCTCTTGGGGACCGCAAATGGTTCTCGAGTGCCGATCACTTCCAGGGTGCGAACTCGGGGTGTGACATTGGCAAGACATGCCTAACTCATATTCTTCAAGCCCAAGGTCCTATAAATTACTCGGACCAAAATACACTTAAACCCTAGGTCACACCTATATAAAGGGGTCTTCATAAAACCAGAAGAACACACAGAAATACATAAAGAATCCTTGTTCTTCAGTGGTGATTTGCAAGTGTTTCGCATACAGAGAAGTCTTCACTAAATGTTGAGCCGCAAGTATTTCATCAAGTCAAGAACAATTGTGAAACGAAGAACCAGGGGATTACATATCTTTTCTTAATGATTTCATAAAGATTGTAGCCTTCGCAGAAATTCAAATTCAAATAATATTATTTGCTTGCTATTTTTCTTCCTTGTTTGCTGTATTTTGGGAACAAAACTTTAGATGCATACACGAAGCACGAACCGTAGATGGCCCCGTTCAATGTTTTTGTCATTTTTTTAAGATGGGTATAATGCAGTCTTTTCCCACCCTTCTTAAGCCTAAACCCCAACATTTTTTCATCTAAATAAAGTTCTAAATAATATTAATCGACCCTATTACTCTCATTAACACTTCCAAGTCTTAGAGCAAAGATCCAAGAGGAGAAAACTAGGGTTTCAAGCTTCTTCCAAATTTTTCAAGAATTTTTTTTCTTCAAGCTATGTAAGGTTACTCATAGAGATGGACTAAGTTCATCCTCACGGCCTATATCTATATTCATTCATTTAAAGTTTATGTTCAGAGATTCATCCATAGTCTCTTGAAATAAAAATTAGTTGTGTTTCTTATTCTGAATTCCAATTCCTTTCGTTGAGATTTAGATTTCTATTATGCATATTGAACTCTAAATTATTTCTCATGTTTCATAGCACATGAACCCTATTTGTTCATAAAAGACATGTTTATAGATTATTATATGAGATTTCTAATTCATCGATTTTATATTTGATAGATAACTCCATAAGTATACATTTAAATGCATGTTGTGAAAGGAGTTTCTAAAGAAAGAATCAAATGATTTCATATGTAATATTTGACAGCTTAGAAAGATAAAGAGTAAAATAAATTTTCTTCCAAAATGTACTCCAATAAAGAAAAGTAAAATAAAGTAAAGAAATAGTCCCTTCCTCTGTAAAGGTGATTGAGCATAATTGATATGGTTTTGTCACGACCTAGACCTCCACGATTGGCACCCACACTAACCCTCCGGTGGGAGAACCACTACTATAAACCAACTAATCAACTTAAAGAAACTAAACCATTTAATGATACAGAAACAAGTTTAAATAACGAATTAAATATAGAGTTACCATCAACTCTGAAGGTTTAACAAAACAACTAACCATGACCCTCGCAAAAATTCAACCCCTAAGCCTGAAAGTCATCGTACCAAAACTCTACTAATCAACAAGTATAAGAAAAAGGGGGTGCAACCCCAAAAACTAAACATAAGTAAAATGTATGTACATCTAGTTGGAGTCCAAAAACAATGGACTAAAACTAATGATAGATCCATGGAAGCCTGAAAAAACTGGCTCACCCTAAAATCCAATATCGGTAAATGATCTCCTGGATAAGGTCTGTCAGTAGTCGCCTAAAGATGCCGTGTACTCAACAAGGAAAGAGCAAGTGCAATATCAGTACACAAAACAATGTTGTACTGGTAGGATCACGCGGCTACTCCAGTCAGCCAAATAAAAGAAAGTAATTACAACTCAGTAAACACCCATATACAAGAGGCATAATTGAATTATCATTTTAGGAGAAATATGCAATTCCACAGTATCAATAACAAGTAGATACGACAGTTACAATGGTTCTCTCATGGAACCCACACCCAAACTGTTAGTGTCTTAGAACTTGACACCCGATCCAATATATATATGTGGGAACGTGACACCAAGTCCAATATATATGTCAAAATGTGAAACCCGGTCCAATAAATGTGTCGGAGCTTGACACACGTTCCAATCAATACAATCACAGTCACAATCACACCCTCAAATGAATAGTGTACATAGTAACATAGTCAAGCAACAGTTTCATGGCATGTAATTGTTCATACATATTTATTTCATTAGATTTGGTTCATATTTCCCTATTCACATACATGTGAGCATACAATGGAGTAATTAACAAGCATATATAGCATAATGGGAAGTCAAACCATCAGCAACCTCGAAACCAAGCCTGAATACTTCTAAGACACTTGAGTCTTCCCTTTCTAAAGTCTTTCAGCTTGTTCTTGGTCTAAAACATGTAATTAATAGTATGATCAATAAACAAGGCCTAATTTACCCAGATTGTAACCAAATATTTACCCAAGGCCAAACCCCTAATCCTAATGCCCAATTAGGGCTTTTCCCACTATTAAATTCAGGCCAAAACCCTCCCCCAATGAAGATTAACGAGGATTATAAGTTCTAAGAATCGAAATACCGAATAGGGGAGTAATTAACGTACCTTTAGCACAAGAATTCATGGGAATACGATAAGAAACACCCCTAGGTTGTCCCTTAGCTCTTAAGAACAAAGCTTGCAGAAAATAACATTTTTGGGGTTTTTCTCCATTTTAAGTCGCTACTGTCCCGCCATAGAGACCCTGCCTTGGTGGAATTTACCCCACTCTAGCGGCTTGCACGGAGATAGAAACTCTAAATTTGGGTTCCAAGCTCCTATTTCACAACACCGCTTCAAACCTTGACATTCTCAAACAACCTGTTTGTGCCAAGATTTAGTTTTGGGAGTTTTACTCGCCTAAATTTGATTCCGTAAAGCCGTATAGGATCCTTAACATCTTGGCTATCCACTCACGTGATCAAACTCATAATTAAATCCCCCATACATTACTAGATTTCCCTAGACCTCACCTGACTCAAATTCGTCCAAGTTTGGCCTAGGCTAAAAATTTACAAGTTATTACTCAGAAGTTTTCTGGCCCAAATTCCTTCCCCATTGGCATTTCCATTACAATGGGAATATGTCGTTAAAATAGATACCAATTTACCCATCAATTGTCCCGAGTGATAAACTAGAAGAATTTGCTAAGGCAAGAGTAGAGTAGTACCTGAATCTTTGAATAACTGCGGATATTTGTCTCGCATATCCTTCTCAATTTCCAAAGTAGCTGATATACCATGAGTTTATAGTATTTTTAATACATTTCACTTAAGATTTGTGTCTCTATAGGGCCATTTTGTATTAGAATTAATGTTTATTGTGTTATATTTGTAGGAAATAGGCTTGGACGAGTTCAAGAGAGATGATAGCTAGATTTTTGCAGAAGGAGCAACCCACAGAGGTGACCCGATGGACCATAGGTATAATCACGGTCTGTCGTGGGTAGGCGTGGAATGATCATCAGGGAAGTCTGACCAATGTGGAACCATAGAGGCCATTGACGAAGCATAGGTCGACCCGCGGGCCGTCCTGCACATCCGTCGTTTGTATCACAGATTTGGAGTTCCAGTACCTGATGAAAAGTTCTAAGTGTGGAGCCACAAAAGAGGACCCAACCTATGGTCCGTACTGCAAACCCGTCGTTTGTATCAGAAAGTTGAAAGTTCCAACCTTTGTGGAAAATTTCTAAGACTTGGGCTACGGAAGAGACCTACGGACCGTAGGTCTAACCACGGTCTGTAGGTCAGCCTTATCAATCGAAGCTGTGTGCAGCAGTTTTATTTCCTTATTTCATTTCATTTTTGCTTAGGACACATTTTTCTATAAATAGGGTATGTAAACCTCATTTTTGGGGGTTAGAAACCACAGTATAATTTTTGTGATTGGTATTTTCTTAGGAATTAATTTGCAAACTTTGGCAATTTTGATTTCCTAATTTTGGTATATAAAATTTTTTCTTTGAATTTCAATTGGAGATTACTAGTGTCTTCTACTCAATACTTAAGTTCATGAATTCTTCTTCTACAATTATAACTTGTGCTCTTTCAAGCATGAGTAACTAAATCCACAACTAGGGTTGTGGGAACCATGAATTATTAACAATGTATGGATAACAACTAAGTACTTCTTGACGAGTGTTGATGCATGTATTGGTTACTCTTTCGTTTAGAAGTCTTTTTAACAAGTGCACACATTAGAACTCGCTTTGTTGCTACTTGCCGGACCAAGGAGGTAGTTAATAAGAAAAGAATTATCAATAGAGATTTAGTCTGATACTATCTAATAGTCTAATGTCATTGGTGTGAGGGTGAAAACTAAGTCATACATTGATGTGATGTCTAATATGAGGTAAAGGTAAGGGTTAGTAAATTATACACAGGTAGCCGGACCAAAGTGCTGGGTGAAATTTCCTATTTGGTGGACCAAGAATTTAGGGATACTTAACTTACCACTTTGCATATGATACACTAGGAAAGGATTACTATTATTAGGATTACTGTGTTAAGAGCTTATGGGGAACACATATACCCTAGTTTCTCTCTCTCATTGATAACAACAAAGTTTGAATCTTGTTCACTTGTTTCTTAACAACAATTCGTTATTTCTTTCACAAACCCCCTCCCTTACTTACTTGTCTCGAAAATAAGCTGACTAAACATATATAACATTGGGCTAAGTTTAAGTCTAAACCATATTTCTCGTGGGATCGACCCCAACCTACAAATTGGGTTATTTACTTGATAACTATCGCTTATACTTCTTTAGGGAAGTGTAATTTAAACGTACCAAATTTTGGCGCCGCTGCCGGGGAATTTCGCTTTTAGATTAAGTTTAACTACATTATTCAACTTTAGTCACTTGTTTCCTAATTTTACGTTTTCTTTTATTTTTGTTTTCTTCAGGGTTTTTTTCTAATATATTCCATGTATACGAAGTCAAGGCGAACCACTGACCCCATACGATCCAGAGTTGAGCAAAACATTAAGAAAAATGAATAATCAAGGCCGTGATAACCCAATTAGAGAGGAGCCTTAGGACCAAGTAAATAATGAGAATGCTCAGGTTCAGGGTGATAATCTACTTGGAGATACATTGAGGGTTCACGCTCCACCTGAACCAAGACTGTGTGATAATTACAGGGTCAAATTCAACACTGTCGAATATGAAGGACCCATTGTTCTTTCTCATCTACCTCCAGGGCCTACATTTGTGATGACTTGCAATTTAATGTGAATGCTTACAATGAGGGGTTTATTCTCTAATATGGCTTCGGAAGATCTGCATAGGCACATGGCCAAGTTGAGGAATGTTTTTAAGAGGTGTGTGGGTAGACCAGAGTTAGATATGAACGTCATAGGGTTGAGAGTCTTCCCTCTATCATTGACCGTTGATGCTGCTCTATGGTTTTCTGAACTTTCGTACAACTCGATTCATACATGGGACCAACTGCACAACGTGTTCATGGCCAAGTACTTCCCGTTGTCAAAGAAGCTAAACCACAAAGATAAACTTAACAACTTCGTGGCATAACCTGCAGAGTCTGTGAGTAATTCGTAGGACAGGTTCACTGCATTCATAAGAAGTGTTTTAAACCACCATATTGATGATGAGTCACTGAAAGAGTATTTCTACAGAGGTCAAGATGACAATGGTAAGGCCTTGCTTGATACTATCGCTGGAGGATTATATGGTGAATGTAATTTTGAGGAGATTGTGGAGAAACTGGAAAAGATTTCTTAAAACAATAAAGCATGGAGCACTGGGAAGTTAGATATTGGAAGAAGCACTTCTATAGTTTAAGCTACACCTAGTCAATCTACCAATGACATTCGTGAGGAGATGGCTCATATAATGATAGAACTTGGATTGGTATTGAAGCATGTAAGCGGAGCTCCAGAAAAGGTAAATGTTGTAAATTACATGACTAGGATTCCACCACCACTGGTAGAGGAATGCTATTATGAGAAGGATGCGTGCTTAGTGAATGATCAGACGGGGGGCTTTTGAGCCAACGCACAAGGTTCCAACTTGGATAATTGGCACAAAGGGCAAGGAAACCAAGGTCGGAACTGTGGAAACTACAAGTGAAAGGGTCAAAATGTTTGGGATGGGAACTACAATCATGACAATAGCTACAACCGGAACAACTATGGCAACAAAACTGAGAGGGTTGGGCCTTATGTTCCACTTGCAAATCAAGAATGTGGTAATAGGAAAGCTGGAGATAGTATGTCACGGACTGAGGATATGATGCAAAAGATGATGCAGGGGTTTTATTCGACTTATGAGAATGTGAAGGAGATGCGGGATGACTTGTCTGGTATTGGTAAAAAAGTTGACGCCTATGTAGTGTTGATCAAGCAACTTGAGAGCAGATGAATCAGTTGTCAACTACAGTAAACCCACGTCATCCTGGCACACATCCTAGCAACACCATCCAAAATTCAAAGAATGATGGGCATTGTGAAGCAGTCACTACTCGACGGGGTAAACATACCATTGATCTACCTATGCCGTCTGAGGTTGAAAAAGATGATGATAAGATTGAAGTTACTGGAGAGTCCAAGAATGCTATAGAGAAGGAAGCGGAGATAACCCAAAAAGTTGTCCCCATGACTAGACCTCCACCTCCATTCCCACAGAGGTTGGTAAATAAAAATGAAGAAGGGAAATATCGCATGTTTATTACTATGTTGAAACAACTTTCCATCAATGTTCCATTGATATAAGCTTTGGAGAAAATGCTTGGGTATGCAAAATTCATGAAATAATTGGTGAGTTTTGAAGAGGATGATAGGTTGTAGCATAGTAGTGATATTGCTATGAGGTCGCTTGTGCAGAAAAAGGAGGATCCTTGTGCCTTCACTATTCCATGTACCATCGGGTTGTTGCATTTTGCTAAGGCATTGTGTGATTTGGGTGCTAGCATTAATATGATGCCATTGTCTATATACAACAAGTTGGGTTTAGGGGCTCCAAAACCGATTGTGATGCGATTGCTCATGGCTGATAGAACTGTGAAGAGGCCCATTGTTAAGCTCTAAGATGTACTTGTCAAATTGGAGTCTTTTATCTTTCCTACGGGTTTTGTAATACTTGATTGTGAGGTTCCCATCATCCTTGGGAGACCATTACTTGCTACCAAGCACGCCTTGGTCGATATAGAGAAAGGGCAGATGAAGTTTCGATTGAATAGTGAAGAGTTAACTTTTAATATCTGTAGGTCCATGAAGCAGGAAAGCGATCTCAAATTAGTGTCAGTGGTAACTCATATTGTAGACGAGGTTCTAATATGTCTATTGAAGAAAGGTTGGGTGTTGATGCACTTGCAACGGTAATGATTAATTTTAAGGGTGATGGTATTGAAGACTATGATGAATTGGTCGCCACATTTGATAAGTTCGAATTCCATTCCAAATCGAAGAAATTGGAGTTAGATATGAAGAATCGCGACTCTCCACTCGTGAAACAGTCTATTGAAGAGGCCCCAAAATTGGAGCTTAAGGCTCTACCATCACATTTGAGGTATGTATTGTTGGGGAGAGATGGTACTTTACCGATCATCATTGCTGCCGATTTGAATGCGGAACAAATTAAGGCTTTGGCTTTTTTGTTGAAGAGGTTTAAGCGCGTTATTGGGTGGACTATTTCAGACATTATTGGGATTCCTCCAAGCATTTATTCTCATAAAACACAACTTATGCCAGATCATAAGCCTAGTATTGAGTACCAAAGGAGATTAAATCCACCTATGCAAGAGGTAGTGAAAAAGGAAATCATCAAGTGGTTGGATGCCGGAGTCAGTTATCCCAGTGCAGATAGTAGTTGGGTTTTTCCTGTTTAGTGTTTGCCCAAGAAAGGTGGGATTACTATGGTACCTAATGTGAATAATGAGCTTGTTCTAAAGCGGCTAGTTACTGGATGGAGAGTATGCATGGACTACCAGAAATTAAATGCTTGGACAGAAAATGACCACTTCCCTATGTCGTTCATGGATCAAATGTTGGACCGCCTTGCTGGTAAGGGTTCTTATTATTTTCTTGATGGTTATTCGGGCTATGATAAAGTTCAAATATACTTCTTGAAAAAAAATATAAACGATCGTATGCAATATATTTACCCAACTATGAGTCGGGGTCGATCCCACAGAAAATATGGAAGAATATTGTCAATAGCAAATATTTAACTCAATTGTCGTTATATAAAAATGGGGGGATTTAAATTCAAATAGAATAAAAATAATAAAATGATAGCTTTGAACTAAGTATTTATTTATAATCAGATTATTAAAAACAACTAGGAATGTGTTCCCCATAAGCTCATACCACAGTAATCCTAATAATAGTAATCCTTTTCTAGTGTATTACATGCAAAGTGATACGTTAGGTATCTCCAAATCCTTGGTCCGGCATCTAGAGAATTTTACCCCGCACCTTGGTCGGGCTACGTATGTATAATTTATTAACCCTTACCTTTACATCATATTAGAAATTATAATCGATGTTTGGCTTAGTTATTATTTCGCACCAATCGACACTAGACTATTAGATAGTATCACACTAAATCTATGTTGATAATTCTTTTCTTGTTGATTACCTCCTTGGTCCGGCAAGTAGCAACAAGGCAAGTTCTAACGTTGGCCACCGTTAAAAAGACTTCTAGATGAAAAATTATCAATGCATGCTTCAACACTATTCACAAATTACTTAGTTATTATTCATACTTTGTTAATCGCTTATGGTTCTCACAACCCTAGTTATGAAAGTTAGGTAATCATTATCTCAAAAACACAATCAAAATTTATTAAAATAAATATGCTTGTGTTAATCATAAAAAGTTAAGAACAACAACTAGACTATCTTTTATTAATCACGAATACAAATAAATAATAAAGGAGAAGAAAGAATAAACCACCATTATCCTGCCTCCACGGTGGCTCTTCCAAAGTTCCTAAGCTAAAAGAAAATTTATAGTGTCTTGTATCTTGGTTCTTGGCCTCCCTAGCTTCCTAATAATTATTTCTATGCACTATTTATAGATGTAGGAAACCCTAAATTAAATAATTAGTCCCTATTAATATAGGAATTCAAAACCAAAAGAAATTGGATTCCTTTTTATTTTCAGCGTGAACTGTAACCTCCACAGTTGGTTGTTGCATTCACTTGTTGCCATGCGTACAGTAGAGGCAACTTGAAAATTTTTAATTGCAGCTGCCTTTTCCTTATATATATAAATATATTATTTTATTAAATTTAATCCATTAAGCTGTCTGCTTGATTTCTTTCTTCAACCTTCTATCTTTAATTCGTTTTAGCTCCAAATTTCTTTATTTTACCACCAATTTAATCTTACAAATAAAATACACAATTTAGCACAATTCATAAGATTTATGCTCAAAAAGGACAAATATAAATAATAAATGTGAGGAAACAATGATTAAAAATATATATTTTTAGCTTCACATCAATAACCCCACACTTAAACTTTTGTTCGTCCTCGAGCAAACATTAAAACTCATCCGAAGAAAAAATATCATACTAGCAATGTCATCACTTTGGTTAATACAAACAATTAGGCCATATACCAATTTCAAAATATAAAGTAGACTTCTCAATCATTATGCAAGACATCCAAATAAATAACAAACCTCTAACCTCCTAGCCTCAAAGGACTTTGAACTCATCAAATTTAAGTTTGCTCACCTACTCTCATCAAAGAAAGTTAATAAAATCACCTATCCATCATGAAACAAGTGCCCTCACAAGAAGAAATAGTTCACACACTCAAATCAAAAGATTGAATATAAATTAAGGACTTAACATCAAAGAACACTCTCACACTCACAAAGAAAATTCACATGTATGCACAAAGAACCATATGCTTTCCTATTATGTACATCTCTACTAAATAAGCATGCTTGAATAGAGTCAAATAAGACTTTAACGGGTTGTAATGTAGGCTAGGGGACGGGTAGGAAAACTATATAATAGTGACTTACACTTCCTTAAGCACTTTGCAATTTTAAACTTCATCACCCATTATTTTCTTCTCTTTATTTGCAGCCCTCTCTTCAACAATTATTTCACAAGTAATTCTCATCCACTCAAGAATGTTTCAATCATTTCTTTTTTTTGTTTTCCTTCATAATAGCCACCCTCAACTTACCTATTTTACATGCGTTAAGGTGCACGATGTCCTTGGAAGGATCAGGGCAATCATCAAGGTAACTCTTTTTTTTCATGTCACATTCTTTGTTGTTTTTTTTTGTTCATATAGCATTGTTTCAAAGAGGGATTTTAAGCACTTTGTAGTTATCATTGATTACTCAACCATCCCTTTTTCTCATAATTGATAATTAGAATAAGTCTATGCTATAATGCTCAAGAAAGCAAGGTCCAAAAACTAGGGACTCAACAAAATAGTTAAGGGAAAAATATGGCTACCAATAAAAGGCTACAGGCGCTATAGGCTCAAAAGGGCTAACTAGTGATAAAATATTTGAAAAGGCAAAAATTTACCAGACAAATCAAAGATAGCCTATTATCATCTCCTAAACAAAGCAACACTTCTTATTTCGCTTCAATAACATGCAGGGCAAGTTCTAGACTAAGATGCAAAACATGGAATAAACAAAATCTCACCACACATGGCACGAGTATCAATCAAGATGGATCAGTTCCACTTCTAAGAGAGACAGGATCATAACAAACTACAAAATAAAATAAGCTATATACAAAGTCGCAAGCATAAACCTAGATGTCAAAAAGTTTGCAATTTCACTAGCAATCAAGCATTCACAAGAAAGTACTACTCAAATTTAGGCCCAAATAGTAAGTATTACATAACTCAAAAGGGTCTTTTCTTTTCTCTAAAAATAAAATAAAAATAAAAATAAAATTTATTCCTAAAAAAAATAAAAAACACTCGATTCAAAGGAACTATCCTTTGAAAAAAACCGAAAACAAAAGTCAAGGAACCCATCCTAAAAAAAAACTCAATAAAACGGTAAAAACTAAGAATTCATTCCTCCACCACACACTTAAAAATATGCTATGTCCCCAAAGCATTAAATAAAATTTAAAACAACGGTTAGGAAAACTCCATGAGGCCTTTAGGCCTAGCTAGTATCATGTTCTCTTAATTTTCATCAAGGGTCGTCACCCCACACTTAAGCTCAAACATGCTCCTTTTTTTTTGGGTACTCAGACTTCCCCTAATTTGCAAAACACAAGAAAAAAAAGTGATACTAATAAAATAAAAATAAAATAAAATAAGAAGTTACACTACAAATTGGGTTGCCTCCCAATAAGTGCTTAATTTAACGTCGAGGCACAACACCATCAATTTTACTAATTTTCCTTCCACTTTGAAGATATGAATTGCACCCCTAATTTTACATCAATTTTTCTATTACGCTCAAGGGGTAGGGGTACAAAAATAATGGTCTCAAGCAATAGATATCGTATTATGCACTTCTTGGATCCTAAGTGAGGAATGTAATTCTCTGATGTTGGAACAATAAATTCAAGAATATAGACACATTGTTCCTCCTCCATACACGCTTCTATAGGCTCAGATGGCTCGATTAATTTCTCATCATCTAAACATAATGTGGAAAAATGATTGGAATGAGGTCCAATGCACCCTAACTTATGAATTGTATTATTTTTTTCACACTCATGTTTTACACATACTAGAGTTTTTTAAAATAATATTGTCTAATTCATTACATAACTCTAGTGCACTCTTCTCAACAGTGACAACATCAATAACAATATGATCAAGCAATTGGCCCTCAACTTTTAGCTCTTCAAGTTGACTTTTAAGTTTTTTTTCTTCCTCACACATATTATTATTAAATTGTTGGGTGTCATATGATTTAATTGTTGCAGTCAACTCACAATCAAAATAATAGAGATCAAATTCAAATTTATATTCACCACTGCACTTACATATTGATTTATAGCAAAGTATTAACAAATCTTCCATGTCCCCATATAACTTATCTTGTTGAGAAAAAATTAACCTATAAGAATCTATAATATCAAAAGTGCAAGAATTGCAAGCACACTTATCACTACATACTTTTTCAGATGACATCTCAAGAAGAGTAAAAAAAATATGATAATAAAAAAAATAATTAAAACTAATCCTAAGAAACAAAAAAGGGCTACAAGTCAAAATATATACTAAAGACAATTTCTAAGTCATATCCCCCAGCAACAGCGACATTCTTGATAACGTTCAAATATACTTCTTGAAAAGAAATATAAACGATCGTATGCAATATATTTACCCAACTATGAGTCGGGGTCGATCACACAAAGAATATAGAAGAATATTGTCAATAGCAAATATTTAACTCAATAGTCGTTATATAAAAATGGGGGAATTTAAATTGAAATAAAATAAAAACAATAAAATGATAGCTTTGAACTAAGTATTTATATATATTCAAATTATTAAAAGTAACTAGGAATGTGTTCCCCATAAGCTCAAACCGCAGTAATCCTAATAATAGTAATCCTTTTCTAGTGTATTACATGCAAAGTGATAAGTTAGGTATCTCTAAATCTTTGGTCTGGTGTCTAGAGAATTTCACCCCGCACCGTGGTCCGGTTACGTGTGTATAATTTACTAACCTCTACCTTTACCTCATATTAGACATCATAATCGATGTTTGGCTTAGTTATTACTTTGCACCAATTGACACTAGACTATTAGATAGTATCACACTAAATTTATGTTGATAATTGTTTTCTTGTTGATTACCTCCTTGGTCCGGCAAGTAGCAACAAGGCGAGTTCTAACGTTGGCCACCGTTAAAAAAATGTCTAGACGAAAAAATTATCAATGCATGCTTCATTACTATTCACAAATTACTTAGTTATTATTCATACTTTGTTAATCGCTTATGGTTCTCACAACCCTAGTTATGAAAGTTAGGTAATCATTATCTCAAAAACACAATCAAAATTTATTAAAATAAATATGCTTATGTTAATCATAAAAAGTTAAGAACAATAGCTAGACTATCTTTTATTAATCATGAATACAAATAAATAATAAAGGAGAAGAAACAATAAATCACAATTCTCCGGCCTCCACGGCGGCTCTTCCAAAGTTCCTAAGCTAGAAGAAAATTTATAGTGTGTCTTGTATCTTGGTTCTTGGCATCCCTACCTTCCTAATAATTATTTCTATGCACTATTTATAAATGTAGGAAACCCTAAATTAAATAATTAGTCCCTATTAAAATAGGAATTCAAAACCAAAAGAAATTGGATTCCTTTTTATTTTCAGCGTGAACAGTAACCGACCGCCTCCACAATTGATTGTTGCATTCACTTGTTGCCACGTGTACAGTAGAGGCAACTTGAAAATTTTCAATTGCAGCTGCCTTTTCCTTATATATATAAATATATTATTTTATTAAATTTAATCCATTAAGCTGTCTGCTTGATTTTCTTTTTCAACCTTCAATCATTAATTCGTTTTAGCTCCAAGCTTCTTTATTTTTTCCACAAATTTAATCCTACAAATAAAATACACAATTTAGCACAATTCATAAAATTTATGCTCAAAAAGGAAAAATATAAATAATAAATGTGAGGAAATAATGATTAAAAATATGTACTTTTAGCCTCACATCAGGCTACAATTAGATTTCCATAGCTCTGGAAGACCAAAACAAGACCACCTTCACTTGCCCTTATGATACTTTCGTCTTCAAATTGATGCAATTTGAGTTGTGTAATGTAACACCTCATTTTTTTAACGTATAGAAGGCTTACGAATCTAAATTTGAGAGTTTTATTGTCGTACCGCACTTGACTTGATAACATTGTATTTTAATCAAAGTTCGAAAATATTATTGTTTTCCTAATATATCTTTAATTACATATGGAAAATCCTTAGCTACGATGTATTAGTATTTATATTTATTTATAAGAGTTCTATAAATTTAGTAGTATTTTAATGGAGATAATAAGTCTTGTTATGTCAAGAAATTATATTATTATTATTATTAATAGATTTTGTTCAAAATAATTTTTGCAACGACAAAGGAACTTATGGGTGAGGCATTTTCGGGGGCTACCCTCTTCCCATTACTCAAAAGGGCAATTTCTTGCAAATAATTAAGGAAGCCAATGAAAGGTGACTGAATAATACTATAATTTTAAAATTATATATATTATCACGAACTTGTGCAATACGCAAATATATGTGTATCATGGACTCTACTCAAAATTTGATAGATAAGGTAGAATGTGGTGATGACACCACTTACTTTACGTGGGGGCAAAGGAAATTTTTAACAATGAATTATTACACTTATATATTTAAGGAATAATGGTTGTATACATAGGTATGGACAATTTTTAATGAACCTTGAAAGCAACCTTTCAACTATATGCATATATAGCGAGAAGAAATTACTACTATGGGTTGCACAAATCTGCATAATACTTGGTTAAGAGGATTTTTGATGAACAACTATTTTGGATGCTATGCTGGATCACCTACATGAAAAATTGAATATCTAAAATACATTATTCGAGCTTGATTTAAGGTAAGTCAAGGTAAAATTCTCTTTTTCATATCACACGAAATCTTAAAATTTATAGATCATCGAATGAACTGTTTTTACTATTCTATTCCTAGAAAGACCCTCTGTGAAGGGCATTGGGAAGTCAACTGATGTTATGCTTTGATTCTATCGTATTGTTCTTATACTTGTATCATTGTTAAGTGTGTTGCTGGTAAAGTTATCCTCCGTCAAGTTTTTTATTTCTTATGTCTATTCGCGAGCTATTGTCTTAAGACTAAAGTTGAAATATTGGAGAATTATCATGTTATACCCACGGGAGTTGTTAAGTCATTTATTCTTGTCAAAACCTTTTACAAAAATGTTATTTGAAAATGATACTAATATTAAATCTTGTACTATATTTTTTTTGTTAATTATATGCTTGTCAAGAAACATATTTTGTAAAATGGACCATACTATTATCAATTTGGAGTCATTCATATAAATCAAGTTACGCATGTTAGTCTCCTTTTAAGTTGTAGATGACTGATTATTTTAAATTGAAGTCGAGTCAAGAGCTTTGAATCCATTACGACTCTTTAGACCTAAATGATTGTACAAAAGTTAAATGAGTTCATAAAAAGATTCTTCCAGAACCTTAAGTTCCTTTTGTATATCCTCAGGTTTAAGTTACCTCTCTGAAATTGATTTAGGCACTTAGGTATGTTCTAAAAGTATATGAGGTTCTATGAGGTGTTTACATAGTATATGAAAGTGAATACGGGATTATGAGAACATTAGTTCCAACAGGCCAAGATTGGCAACATGAATATGGTAACATATATGCATTACAAAATCCATGACATGACAAGCTATGCATTCTAATTCCAAGATATAATTGGAAGGTATGGGGCCTATCACCTACATTTATATCTATGAGACACAGATGGCCACAAGTTAGCGAATATGATGCCGGTTCGCTACTGGAAGGCACCACCATTGCTAGCATTTGGTTGGGTATGTCATGCATTTGCATCTATTTATATATGTACTCACAACATATGATTAAATGAGCATATCATGCATATTTAATTACTAGGAGATCAGATGTCAGCCAGGGAGGCTACTAGAGTTCCAGTTTCAGGTGGTATGTCTATTACCCTTTTTATCACAGCTATTTATGACATCATTTTCCGCCTTACATACCAGTACATTTTCATTCGTACTGACGTCCCATTGCATGTTGATGCTGCATGTCGTGCTGTAGGTTTGAGTACATATCTTGATCGGCCTTTGCCATAGGGGTGTCATCTCAGCTGAGGATTGATAAGCTCCATTCTTCCTGGAGCTGCTGGTTGTTTATAGAATTTACATATTTGAGTTTTGTACATAGTTATTGGCATCGTTGGGGACTTACCCCAACCAGTTGAGTTGTAGTATTCGTAGAGACTTGTGGACATTTTTGGTTGGCTCTTCTCAGCTTTCCTTTATAGCCTTATCGATTTATTGTATTCATAGCCTCAGATGATGCCTCGTCGGCATGCTAGTTCATTATCAGTAAGTTGGCCTTTCCGGCCTACTTTTTGCCTTTCATATTATTGTGACCTTGTCGATATAGTTATTTTGTTTCAACAAGTTATTGTGGCGGCCTTGTCGTCCCTCACTGTTTCATTTCCTTTATGTGTTAGTTGATTCTCTCGTCAAGTGAGGCACTGGGTCTCTGTTGCGCCTCTGCTAGATAAGGGCGTGACATGTAATGCTCCAGCGCCTTTCAGCGTTGCATGATGTCGATATTTTCTGAAATGATGGAGGACACTATTGAGATATTTATGGATGATTTCTCTGTGTTAGGTGACTCATTTGATGGTTGTTTGGATCATTTGGCCGAGTTACTTAAACGGTGTGAAGAGTGCAATCTTGTGCTCAATTGGGAAAAGTGGCACTTCATGGTGAAAGAAAGGACCGTTTTGGGTCATCGGATTTCTAAGAAGGGTATTAAGGCCGATAGAGCAAAAGTCGAGGTAATAGAAAAGCTTCCACCACCTATCTTTGTTAAAGGTGTTAGACGTTTTCTTGGGCATGCATGCTTCTATAGGAGGTTTATCAAGGATTTCTCCAAAATTGCACACCCATTGTGCAAATTGCTTGAAAAGGAGTGTAAGTTTGATTTTGATGATGCTTATCAGAGATCATTTGGAGAGTTGAAAGAAAAGCTAATTTCCGCACTTATCATTATTTCACTCGATTGAGGGCAACTGCTTAAAGTAATGTGTGATGCGAATGGAGTGGCGCTTGTTGTGGTATTGGGACAGAGGCAAGAAAAGATTCTTCATCCTATTAACTATGTCAACAAATCTCTAAATGTGGCTCAAAATAACTATACAGTGACTGAACAAGAATTCCTTCCTGTGGTTTTCACATTCGAGAAATTTTGATCCTACATTCTTGGTACTAAGGTCATACTGACCATTCTGCATTGAGGTATTTGATGGCTAAGAAGGATGAAAAACCGAGGTTGATTAGTTGGGTGTTGTTGCTACAAGAGTTTGATTTTGAGGTGAAAGATAGAAAGGGGAAAAAAATCAAGTTGCCGATTATTTGTCCAAGTTAGAGGAAGAAGTGATTCTCAAGCTAGGAGATGGGACTAAAATTGATGATGCTTTTTCAGATGAACAGGTGTTGGCTTCTCATGATTTGATTCCTTGGTTCGCAGACTTTGCTAACTACTTGGCAAGTGATCTTGTGCCATCGGATTTGTCTTTTTACCAAAGGAAAAAGTTATGCATGATGTGAAGAAGTTATTTTGGGATGAGCCTTATTTGTTCTGTATTTGTGCTGATGGGATTATTCGTCGCAGTGTGCCCGAGGTTGAGATGATAAGTATACTAGAGACGTGTCACTCTTTGCCTACTGGTCGGCATCATAGTGGTATTCGGACTGCGCATAAAATTTTACTGTCTAGGTATTAATGGCCTACCATTCACCAAGATGCTCATGATTTCGCCAAGTCTTGTGAGCGGTGCTAAAGAGAAGGTGGAATTTCAAAGAGGCAAGAGCTTCCTATGAATCCGATATTGGTGATTGAGTTGTTTGATGTATGGTGCATTGATTTTATGGGTCCGTTTGTGAGTTCACATGGGATGACGTATATTCTTGTTGCAGTTGATTATGTGTCAAAATGGGTGGAAGCAATTGCGCTTTCAAACAATGAATATAAAAGTGTCACTGCATTCCTAAAAAAAAATATCTTCTCCAGGTTTGGTACACCTAGGGTGTTTATCAACGATGGAGGTTCTCACTTCTATAATAAGTTAATAAAAGCATTGTTGGAGAAATATGGAATCCGTCACAATGTAGCCACTCCTTACCATCCACAGTCTAGTGGGCAAGTTGAAGTGTCCAACAGAGAGACAAAGCAAATCCTTGCAAAGATTGTGAATGCAAATAGAACGGATTGGTCAAAGAGGGTTGATGATGCTCTATGGGCCTATCGCACCGTATTTAAGACTCTAATAGTTATGTCCCTCTACCAACTTGTATAGGGGAAGTCTTGCCATTTGTCAGTAGAGTTAGAGTATAAGGCTATGTGGGCGCTAAAGAAATTGAATTTGTATTGGAGCGCCACATTAAGTCAAAGAGTCAATGACATGAATGAGCTTGATGATTTTCACCTAAGATCTTATGAAAGTTCAGCCTTGTACAAGGAGAAGATGAAGAAGTGTCATGATCAAAATATTAAAAAGCGTGAATTTGTTGTGGGTGATCTGGTGCTTCTATTCAACTCAAGGTTGCACTTATTTCTGGGAAAGCTCAAGTCCAAGTGGATAGGGCCATTAATAGTCACTCAAGTGTTCCCACATGGAGCGGTTAAGCTCGAGAACATGGTTTAAGATGAACGGGAAAAGGATCAAGGTCTACATAGGAAAAGAAGAGAGCGTGCAAGAAGTTGTTGAGGCCTACTACCTTGATGAAGTATGAGTAATCAAGGGGCCTACGTCGTGCCGCGACGTTAAATCAAGCACTGCTTGAGACGCAACCCAAGATGTACAATCTAGCCAACATAGGTTTTTCTTTTCGATTTAGGATATTTTCTTCTTTTATTTTAATTGTTGTGATTCTTTAGATAGGTGTTTTAGTTTTGTATTAGTGTTGACTAGATATAAAAGAGGGTTCATGTCTAAAAAGTGTCTAGAAAATGTAAAAAAAAAGATCTCATGGTTGCTACGTGTGCAGGGACGAACAACTGAATCTCCAGAAAATAGGTTGTGCAGAGGTCTAAGGACCCCATCGACGCCTCTCATTTCAAATACACCCCCTATTACCCAAATTCCCTCCTAACTGTTTCTAACCCTTCCAAATCCCAAAACTCCCTCATTAATCCCCAAAATCAATCTACTCTCCCATACATATCATCTCCTCTTCTATAATTTTCCTCGCATCTCTCAACACCACCCACTCACCCTTCATAAAAGAATTATCGATCCGGATTCGGTGTAAAAAGGCTTGCAAAAAGTCTAAAGAGTTCATTGCGATCACACACTCACCCATTTTACTTACTTGTAAGGTAATACTACCTCACTCTACCTCTGAATTTCGTTGTTCATTGTTAAAAATATGAAGTCATGAAATGGATCTTGACCTTGGGTTGTTTTGATAAGAAATAACATGATAAATTGTTTTTAGAAACACCTTTGGGACGATGGAATGTGAGTGTGTTGATCATTTTAACAAAAATGTCACAAGTAATAGGTCTATATGGAAGTTTCTACTTAGGTTTCCTGGTTTCGTATGCTAAAATGGTTAAATTATGAGTAATTGGAACCCTATGGATGACAAACTATCATAAATTGTGTTGAAATGCATGGTTAGACTTAGGTTGATTGTGTGAATTATTGAAATATGGAATACAAATAGAGGCATGTATGAAACCTGGCACAATCCTGACCCATGGGACCCCATCCACGGAATGTAGGTCAATCTACAAATCGTAGGTCGCATCCGTTGGTCTATTGCACATGAAAATTCACCAAGTGTCGAACCACGAAGGGGGACTACGGTCCATCGTTCCATCGAGGGACCGTTCTGCACATCTGTGGTTCATATAACAGACCCAACTTTTGGGTCCTCTGACCTTCGGACCGTGGGTCCAACCACGGACCGTTGGTACTCACTGTGGGTCGGCAGTTCAGCTACTACCCAAAAAAAATTTAGATTTCATATTGTTTTGCTCCTTGTTCTAAAAAATTTTTTGAGTGTGTTATTAGTTTGTTTTGGTACTAACTAAACCTCCACAGGTACCATGGCTCCAAAGAAAGCTCCAACTTACTCCGCAAAGGATAAGTCGAAATCAGTGGCACCAACTTTTTGACTGATTGATGAAGATATTGATATGGAGACTGACCCCACATATGTCCCACCTACTACTACGACATCTTCCATGGCACCTCGCATTACAAGGAATCTAACCCGGCAAGTGATTTCTAATGTGGTCACTGCCCCCAGTCTGATGAGTGGATTACACCGATTGGTTCACCGGCTGGTTCTGAGTCTACTTCTACTTCCGGTTCCAGATCCGCATCTGGCTCCAGTTTTTATAGCGCCAACACCTCATCCTCCTAGGCTACTAGTGCGGGGGACATTCCAGTGCCACCTTACCCTTCCCATACCTCATTTTCTAGTTGTGGAGGGATGCTGTGGGGTACCAGTTTGGCACTGTGACAAGATGATGCAGGAGAACAAGACTCTGGATATCGGCCTGATTCGGGATGAGGCCAATGTAGCGGCACCGTGCAGAGAGCCACAGGTTGAGGTGCCACCATTTAGAGTGGACTTGGTAGATGATATAGAGCAAATGCAGGGTGAGGATCCTTCCCCTCCATCCGCTATTGAGGATGCTCTGGCTTCCCATTCTCCAGCCGCTAGTCAGGCCCCTAGCTAATCCTGAACCAACCCCCTTCTCAGGGTTCATTACCATGCCCTTAGCTTGTGTCCAGAACTTAGAGGGTTAGATGTGTACCCTACTTAAGCATGTGAGGTCGTGGATGCAGTGAACCATGACAGAGTCCAAGTCTAGGATGGAGCAGCAGATGGAGCACATGATGGATCAGAAAGTCTAGTCCATTCATTAGATCTTGGATGATTTTGAGTTGAGAATCCTAGAGCGACCAGCCCCCACCTCTAATAGTTTTGCATGTCAGATAGAGTTAGCCAGTTTCTGGGCTAATCTTAACACCCTTCTATCTCCACCAAAGACTGAACCTGAATCAGCCCCCACAACACCGATTGATAATACGGTGTTGGATGCTCTATTCGGAGATGAAATGCCTCTGCCTACTTCTTCTTGGCATTCTGGGAAGCGCCCCCTCTCCAGTCGGGCTTTTGAGGATACTGAGGCTGGGAGAGTTAGCAAGAGGGAGCACCAAGAGACTGAGACGGCTCGTTGGGCATCCATCATTAATGAGGAGTTGCGGCAGTAGAGGATTAGGGAGATTGGTGTTGTTGCCTTTAGCAGTGTGAGCACTACTGATGGTGCGGCGAAGGTTGATGTTAGCACTACTGATGGTGCTGAGACAGTTGATGCGGGCACTACTGAGGGTGACCCAATTGTTGATCCAGCGGGCTCCGGGAAATCGGACCCACCCGCTTGTTGAGAGGTATTCGGTGCTATGCGCCATAGATTTGATTCACCCAATCCTTTATTCATTACTTTTTGTGCATTAGGGACAATTGCACTCTATTTTGTTGGGGGTGGGGTAAATGGATTGTTAGTGATAGGGTGAAGTCTGAGTAACCCAACTCGTAATCCTCTCTTGGCAGTTTCTTGCCTGTGTTCTTTTCTCCCAAGAGATTATTTTAATTTCTATTGGACCGACATGTTAAGGAATGTATGTGTAGGAGTAAGTAGAAAAATCAAAGCATGATGGCATGAAAACCAAAAAAAAATAAAAAATAATCACTGTCAATTTTTACTTAATTATGCTAGATCTATAGTCTTGATGTGTTGAATGTGTTGGATCTCAATGTAACATGATAGGAACTGATTTGAACTCATGACTTAAGCTAGAACTTGAACTGGGTAATCTAATAATCTGATAATGAAATAATGTGCCAAGAGTGTGTGAGAAAAGTTGAATGATCAGATAGTTGTACCAATCTAGAAGTTGCTCCATTGGTCCTGTTAAGATGATCTAAGCTAGAAGTTGGGAAGTGATCATAGGCCCTTGTTCATATTAGTCCACTTAATCCTAAAAGGATCCAACCAAATAAAATCAATGTTCGCTTCGATCCAAATATTTGAGCCTTAAATAGACCATTTCTTTTGATTCACCTAACTCACCTTCGCTTAAAATGTTGTCTTGGTCTCGGTCCCTCCTTGGACATGTGCACCTCGACTTAAGTCAAAAGCCTAAGTTGAGGGTGACTAAGCCAAAAACATACCTTGATCATGGCCCTGGTCCGACATCGGACATTGTGCACCTTAACTAATGCAAAATCCATAAGTTGAGGGTGGTTATGAAAGAGAAAACCAAAATAAAAGGGTATGAAAAGAGTTGTGTGTTGACAAGAGAAAAAGAAAGAAAGATGATGTGACTTTGTGCTAAAGAAGCAAAAAGATGATGAATAAAAGTGTTTAAAGAAAGAAAGAAAAATAAAGTGAAAGAAAAAGAAGAAAGTGAAAAACAAGAGTAAAAAATAAGTCAAAAGTGACACCCATGTTGAAAAGAGTTAAGGGAAACAAAGTAAAATGAAAGGATGCCAAAAATAGGTCAAGGAAGAGGTTAAAAGCCAATGTAATGTCAAGGAGTGTAGAAAGTCACTAAAAAGTACCCAAATGTACCACACCTGACCCTGAGCCTACGTTACAAGCTAAGAAAGTCCTATAGTGATCCTACCAACTAGTTTGGAGAGTCTAAGCAGTGAAAATAAGGGAAAGCCTATGGTATTGAGCACTAACTATACTTGAATTCACTTTTGAGTGTGAGTGTTGAATGAATCTTAAAAATCTGAAATTCATATCTTCTGTGTGAAAAGGATTTCGTTTGAAGTAAGGGCACTAGTTACATTGTCGGAAAGTTGGTACCTTGGTGATTGTTAAAAGTGTATGTTGTGGTGTCTGTTGGTCTATTTGTGTCATATCTTGATCCGCATGAGTTAGCTTGTTGAGTCTAAGAGAAAATATTTGCACTAGAAAAGGGAGGCGGGATAGAAAGCCATGTGATTGCTTGAGTTTGAATGTATGCTTCTATATAAGTGTCGTTTAGAGTTTTAGTGTGTCGCTTGAGGACAAACAATTAATTTTAGTTGAGAGTGTTGATATACCATGAGTTTACGGTATTTTTAATACATTTCAGTTAAGTGTTGTGTGTGTCTAGGTTCATTTTGTATTAGAATTAATGTTTATTGTGTTATATTTGCACGAAATAGGCTTGGACGAGGTCGAGAGAGATAACAGCTGAATTTTTGCAGAAGGAGCCACCCACGAAGGTGACCTACGGACCGTAGGTCCAATCACGGTCCATCATGGGTAGGTTTGGAATGATCATCAGGGAAGTTTGACCAAGAGTGGAACCACGGAGGACATTTACGAAGTGTCGATCGCCCATGGGCCGTTTTGCACATCCATCGTTTGTATCAGAGATTTGGAGTTCCAGTACCTTATAAAAAATTCAAAGTGTGGAGCCACGAAAGGGGACCCATGGACCGTAGGTCATCCTGTGGTCCGTACTGCACACCCGTCATTTGCATCTGAAACTTGAAGCTTCCAACCTCTATGGAAAAGCTCTAAGTCTTGGGCTACGGAAGAGACCTATGGACCATAGGTCTAGCCACGGTCTATAGATCAGTCTCGTCAATCGAAGCCGTGTCCAGCAGTTTCATTTCCTTATTTCATTTCTTTTTTTAGGACAAGTTTTTCTATAAATAGGGTATGTAAACCTCATTTTTGGGGGTTAGACACCATAGTATAATTTTAATTCTTGGTATTTTCTTGGGAATTAACTTCAAAAAACATTGGCAATTTTGATTTCCTAGTTTCGATTTATAAGATTTTTGCTTTGAATTTCGATTGGAGATTACGGGTTTCTTCTACTCAATACGTAAGTTCATGAATTCTTCATCTATAATTATGAATCATGTTCTTTGTAGCACGAGTAACTAAATCCACAACTAGGGTTGTGGAAACCATGAGCAATTAATAACATATGAATAATAACTATGTAATTCTTGACTAGTGTTGATGCATGTATTGGTAATTCTTTCGTTTAGAAGTCTTTTTAATAAGTGCACGCTTTAGAACTCACCTTGTTGCTACTTGTCGGACCAAGGAGGTAGTTAATAAGAAAAAAATTATCAACAGAGATTTCGTGTGACACTATCCAATAGTTTAATGTAAATTGGTTCAAGGATTCGAGGGTGAAAACTAAGTCATACATTGATGTGATGTCTAATCTGAGGTAAAAGTAAGGGTTAGTAAATTATACACAGTTAGTCGGACCAAGGTACGGGGTGAAACATCCTATTTGGTGGACCAAGCTCCTAAGGATACATAACTTACCACTTTGCATGTGATACACTAGGAAAGTATTACTATCATAACGATTACCCGCATTAAGAGCTTGTGGGGAACACATATACCCTAGTTTCTCTCTCTCATTGATAACAACAAAGTTCGAATCTTGCTCACTTGGTACTTAACAACAATCAGTTATTTGTTTCACAACACCCCCGCCCCCTTTACTTACTTGTCTCGGAAATAACTGGACTAAACAGATATAATAGTAGGGTAAGTTTAAGTCTAAACCATATTCCTCGTGGGATCGACCTCAACCTACAAGTTAGGTTCTTTACTTGATAACGATCGCTTATACTTCTTTTGGGAAGTGTAATTTGAGCGTATCAGTAGGTTCCTCAATCGAAGGATGCTTCCATTGAACATTCATTGACATTATCTCCTTTGTCCTTAGCTTCCGGACATCGCGATCATGAATTGCAACCAGTTCCTCCTTATATAGAAAGTCTTTGTCTAACAAAACTTAGTCCCACTTTATGAGGTAATCTCCATCCCCATGGTACTTCATCAACATGGACACATGGAACACTTGAAGCACCCTAGAAAGGTTAGGTGGTAAAGCCAACCTATAAGCCACTGGCCCTACACAATCAACAATCTTAAATGTCCTGATGTAACGTGGACTAAGCTTGCCTTTCTTATCGAATCTCATCACCCCCTATATGGGTGACACTTTCAGAAGAACTTGCTCACTTGAAATGTCATGTCTCTTACTTTACGGTCTGTATACTTTTTCTATCGACTCTGGGTTACTAGAAGCTTAGTTTGGATGCTTCTCACCTTATCCTGAGCATCCTTCATCAAACAAACCCCTAAAGGTTTCACATCTCCACCCTTAAACCACCCTAAAGGTGATCTACACCCCCCCCCCCCCCCCCATAAAGTGCCTCGAATGGTGTCGTGTTAATGCTAGAGTTGTAACTGTTATTAAAGGATAACTCACACAAAGGTAGGAACTTATCCCAATGCCCTCAAAAGTCAATCACACAGGACCTCAACATGTCTCTTCTAACACTTGAATAGTTCTCTTTGACTGCTCGTCCATTTGTCGATGGAAGGTTGTGCTAAAAGTGAGTTGAGTGCCCAATTCCTCATGCAATTTTCCCAAAATTTGGATGTGAACTGTGTACCACGGTCCGAGATGATGGAAATGGGCACCCCATGAAGCCTCAATATCTCCTTCACATAAACCTTAGCTAACTGTTGAGCATTATAGTCTACTCAAACTGGAATTATGTGGGATGACTTAGTCAGTCTGTCAACCACCACCCAAATGGAATCAAACTTCCCCAAGGTCTTGAGAAAAGCAACTATGAAATCCATAGCTATCCTTTCCCACTTTCATTCTACAATTGACATTCACTAAAGTAAACCTGCAGGCCTTTGGTTCTTATACTTTACTTGCTGAAAGTTTTGGCACTTAGCCACAAACTCAGCTATGTCTTTCTTCAAAGCAGGCCACTAACAAAGTCGTTTCAAATATCGGTACATCTTGGTCATACCCGGATGAATGGAATACTGCAAACCATGGGATTCTTTCAACATCTTCTGAATCAAGTCATCCACTCGAGAAAACCAAATTCTTCCTTTAAAGCTAAGCACACCACCCGCATCTAGGGCCACGTCTTATGCCTTGCCCGACACTGTCTTCTTTCAGAGCCTATTCAAACTCTCATCCTCAAACTACTTGGCCTTGATCTCCTCAATGAATGTGGGTCTAACCTCAATGTTGGCCAACACCCCACCTTTCTTTGAGATGCCCAACTGCATGAACTTAGACTCTAAGGATTGAATCTCTTTAGCCAAAGGTCTCTTGGACACACCCAATTAAGCTAGACTACCCATACTCACCGTCTTCCGTCTTAATTCGTTTGCCACCACAATAGCCTTACCTAGATGTTATTGGATGGTAACATCATATTTATTCAATAACTCCATCCAACTCCACTGTCTCAGATTTAGGTCCTTCTGAGTGAATATATATTGTAGACTACGATGATCAGTAAACACCTCACACTTGACACCATAAAGGTAATGCCGCCAGATTTGAGAGCAAATACTAACGCTGCCAACTCCAAGTCATTGATGCTTATTGTGACCAATGAAACTAACCTGCGGTATAAGTGTCTACGATCGTCGATACTACAGTAACCCAACTAAAGGTTGGGGTCATGTCCCAATGGAGTGGTTTTGAGAATTAACAGAAAAATAAAATTAAGCTCTAACTAGTCGTAGCTAAAGATATAAATGAGTAAAATCATAGTAAATACAAGGGGGTGACACAAAAGTGTCTAATAACGATTTGGTGGTTTTGTCACAACTAGTAAAAATAGCAAAAATTAACAAGAAAATCAAGTATGGGGAAATGTTCTTGGGGTTTAACCGCAATACAAGTTTAGATAAGTAGTTGGGTACATGCTTTTGAAAGGAAATTTGTAAGATAATATTGACTAGGCTAAGATTTAAATTGAAATAAGTTCCCTCTCGGGCAACTTACCCCGTTTCAAATGCATTCCTCTCGGACACCCATTTGCCACATAAAGACCATCCTACGCCTTACCTCACTCACTCTCTCGAGCTAAGTGTTAGAATATGGGACTCGGGATCACCCTTCGGGATGAACCTCATGTCGACCCACTCCTTTGGCCATCAGTCTAGTGGTCTTGGTTTTGCGACCTCCCTCTCGGGCAATCCGAAAACACATGGGTGGCTTTGTATTTGCAACTATAAACCCTTTAGATTAAACCACAAACACTAGGTGAAATCACCATTAAACTACATCTAACCTATCAGCAAGCAAGACCCAATAATAATATCAACAAATATTTGCTAAATCACCCCAAAAATGGGGGGGTTTAGCCACACATCAAGAAATAACTAAATACACCTAAAATGATAGTAAAATAAAATGGGCCTAAGAAATTAAACCTTGATTTAAGTGAAGGAAGAAGAATGGAGAAGACCCACTACCAACTTGGGGAAGGTGAAATCATTCTTTCTTCAAGTCTTCCAAAAATCCTATCCAAACTTGAGAGAAAAATATCCAAAAAGTACTATTCTATTTTGGAAATTAAGAATAATGTTCGACTACCTTAAAATTAATATCAAGTTCAGTATTTATAGACTTTAGAAAATAGCGTTGGCGGATCTTTCGGCATAGTTAGTCGATATTGCCGAATGACTTCAGTGACTCTCCCTTCGTCTGTCTCATCGCCGTTTTGTGCTTTCCTTCAACATCTTTACGTTTTGGACCATTGGGCGGTATAGTACTGCTTCAAGGAACTATTCGGCAAAGCACCGACTGCTCCTTTCATTGCCATTTTGATCTTTCTCCTTCAGCGCTTCGCGTACTGGAACAAAAGCGGAGTAAATCCTTTTGGTGAATCACCAAGTGTACTTTCTTTCACTAAAACTGCAAATACCTGAAACTTAATAGTTTTCATCAGATATTTAGACAAAATAAGCATTCGATGACACTATTCTTATCAAACTAAAGCCCTAAATGAGTCCAATTTATGTACTCATCAGTCATGTGTTGGGTAGTTCCTCTCATGCACCTTAGGCTGTTGCGAGGCATAAGCTATGACATTTCTTTCCTGCATCGACAAAGCACCCAAGCTCGAATGTGAAGCATAACAATAAACAATGAAATCTTTACCTTCCACAAGCAATGTTAGAATATATGTTGTGGTCAGAAGAGTCTTGATCTTTTGGAAGGTCTCTTCACATTTTTCAGTCCACTCGAAAGGTACCTCCATTTGGGTCAGCCTTGTCAAATGCGTGGCGATAGAAGAAAAAAAAATTCACAAACCATCGATCATAGCAGGCGAGCCCCACGAAACACCTAACTTCAATCACAAAGCTAGGCCAGACCCAGTTCTTGACTGCTTCGATCTTTTAGGGATCTACCATTACCCATTTCTTTGAAACCAGATGCCCCAAAAAGGAAACTAAAGGCAACCAGAACTCACACTTGGAAAATTTTGCACACAACTTCTGTTTTCCAATGATACCTAAAACAGTGTGGAGATGGTCAGCATGTAATTCCTTACTCTTTGAATAAACCAAAATTTCGTCAATAATGACGATACCTAATAAATCCAGGAATGGTTTGAACACACCATTCATCAAACTCATAAAGGATGCAGACACATTGGTCAACCCAAACAACCATACTAAGAACTCATAGTTCCCATAGCGAGTCTTGAATGCCATTTTTGGTACATCCCGGGCCTAATCTTTAGTTGATGGTAACTAGAACTTCGGTCAATTTTAGAGAAAACTGATGCACCCTGCAATTGGTCAACTAGATCATCTATCTGAGGCAATGAATATTTATTCTTGATGGTGACCCTATTCAATTGTTGATAATCTATTCACATCCCCATACTACCATCTTTCTTCTTAGCAAACAAGATAGGATCACCCCACGGGGAAGCACTAAGACGGAGGAACCCTTTATCAAGAAGCTTCTGGATTTGAGCTTTAGTGTCTCTCAATTCTGTTAGAGCCATGCAAAAATAAAGGATGGATATGGGGTGAAAGACAGACTCTAAGTCAATGCATAAATCTATATTACTATACAGAGAGATACCAAGTAAATCTGTAGGAAACACTTCCTTAGATTCAGACACTACATGAATAGACTCAATAGAGGGAGATTCAGCATAAACATCCCGAATATGAGCCAAATATGCTAAACATCCTTGCCCCACCTGTTTCCTAGACCGAACAAAAGATATGACCATAGCTGACTTAGGCTTGTACACTACTTCCCACTCTAACTTTTCCCTACCCAGGATATCTAGAGTCATAGACTTAGTATTACAATTAAGAACAACATAATATGGGGTCAACCAAGTCATGCCTAAGATTATATCAAAGTCAGTCATATTTAGAATAACCAAATTAGCCCAAGTTTGAAAACCCATAAACAGGACAAAACAAGCATGATAGACATGGGTGACTATGACAGACTCTCCCACTGGGGTAGAAACATGGATGGGGGCATCAAGCATATCATAAAACTCATCAAATTAAAAAGGAAATTGAACTGACACATACGAATAAGTCGAACCTGGATCAAACAAAACACTAACCATCCAGTCACAAAAGACTAGTACATGTCATTAGTGCATCAGACGCCTCAACCTCAGCCTTGCCCGGAAAGGCATAAAATTCAGCCCTGTCATCTTGATGAGCAATGTCTTTGCCTAGCTACACTGCTCCTCTACCTGCATTACTATTTCCCCGACCTCCGCCGCCTCACTGATTCCCTCCTCACCCACCTTGTGGACGTCCTCTGCCATTGTTACCGGTGCCCACTGGTACCACTGTTCTGGTATACTGCTGCACTGGGTCAGGCATGCATGGATGGGGACAATATCTCCTCATATGTCCAAGTTATCCACAATCGCAAGAACTTAGGTCAAAAGATAGCCCGTTGCTAGACGCTGGTGCGACTCCCTAACTATCCTGAATGGGATTCTACCGTGGAGTTCCCCAGTAACCACCTGTAGAAGCGGGCAGGGTTGACTGAATTGGTCGGGCTGCAATCATCGGCCTACTTTAACCTCTGGAGTAGGAACCATGAAAGTTACATGTGTTCTTGGGCTTCTTAGCTAAAGCCTTGGCCTGCCCATCATGTTGAAATCCTTTCACTTTCTTCACAAAGTCTGTCACCTTAATAATACTTTCACCTGCAGAGGTCATGTGAATAAACAATACCTATAACATGGGGTTCAATCCCTTGACGAATAGACGAAAGCTCTCATCCTCTATAGTCACCAACTGTGTGGCATATCTTGACAAGGCATGGAATATTGCCTCAAAAGTAGCTACAGTCATATCACCCTGCACCAAGGCCACGAAATCATCCTTCTTCCAATCCCTCAAAGTCTGAGGCACATAATTCTCCAAAAAAAACATGGAACTGCGTCCAGGTGAGTAGAGGCAAGACAAACGATCTACATTCCACATAGGCCCTACACCACTGCTTAGCCTCACCCTGAAGCTGGAAGGTCACAAATTCTATTCCATGCAGGTGTACAATGCCTAACTTGTGAGTACTCTCATAGCAATCCAGAGTGAACTTATAGGCATCCTAACTCTCAGAACCATGGAACACAGGCAACTTTAGCTTCAGAAACTTCGTCAGCATCTCATACTGAGTAACAGTAATCACAAGACTCTATAAGGGACGGAAGGCATCAGTGCCTAATGCTCCATCCACCTTGGGAAAAGAAGCAGCAATGGATCGATTGACTGGAGGTTAAGGAGCTTTCACTCTGGGAAGAACTCCAGAGCGGACCAACCCCTTTAGAAAAGTCATGATCTGCTAAGCCATCACTGGGTCTAAGGGAGGAGATCGGTAGTCTCAACCTGTGCACCCTCTTCTGGTCCAACATTGTCCTCATCTTTGATCTTCACAATCTCTTCCACCTCTTCTTGGGGTGCTGAAGAGGCCTCTTCCCTGGGAGCATTCTCAACTTGGGCTCCACTCCTCATGGGTACTACCCTTCCTTGGCCTCTACCCCTTCCTTTTCCTCTACCCCTACCTCGACGGTGGCCTCTTACTGCGGACTCCTCTACTGTCTCATTGATGAGAGCTACGAGCCTGACGACATTGTATCGCGTGTTAACCATCTATGGACAAAAGAGTAAAAGAGATTAGATACCAATTTGGATCATCAGATACCAATTGTAATTAAATCATAGAATGAAATGAGAAGAATACAGAGAGATTTCCTAAAGACCTGTAGCCTCTCGTAGAAAAGTATAGTTGTCTCTATACCGTTCTGCAAGACTCTACTAGACTAGTTTTGGTACAATGATATCAATAAACCTAGGGCTTTGATACCAACTTTATCATGACCTTGACCGCCGTGACTAGCACCCACACTAACCCTCCAGTGGAACAACTACTACTATAACCCGACTGAGAAATTTAAATAAGCTAAACAATTTAAAGATATGGAAACAAGTTTAAATGAAAAATTAAATATGGATTTCCCATAAAATCCGAAGGTTTAACAAAAAAACTAAGCATGACCCTCAAAGAAATTCAATCCCTAGACCTGAAAGTCATTCTACAAAAAACTCTACTAATCAACAAGTGTAAGAAAAAGGGGGTGCAACCCCAAAAACTAAACATAAGTAAAATGTCTGAACATCTAGTGGGAGTTCGATAAGAATGGACTAAAACTAATGATGGATCCATGGCATCTTGAAAGAAATGGCTCACCCTCGAATCCAGTCTCGGTCAATGATCTCCTAGCTGAGGTTTGCCAATAGCAGCTTGAAGATGCCCTCTACTCAACAAGGATAGAGCTCACCCTCGAATCCAGTCTCGGTCAATGATCTCCTAGTTGAGGTTTGCCAGTAGCAGCTTGAAGATACCCTCTACTCAACAAGGATAGAGCAAGTGCAGTATCAGTACAAAAAATAGCAGTTTACTGGTAAGATCATGTGGCTACTCAAGTTTGCAAAACAAGTAAGTAATTACAACACAGTAAACACATAGATACATGATGCATAATTCAATTATAATTTTAGGAGCAATGTGCAATTCAATAGTATCATTAACGAGTACGACATTTACAATGGTCCACTGATGGAACACACACACAAACTGTTAGTGTGTCAGAACGTGACACCTAATCCAATATATACGTGTCAGAACATGACACCCGGTCCAATATACATGTTAAAATGTGACACCCGATCCTATATATGTGTTGGAACGTGACAATGTACCATCTCTCAATTTGAAAGAACCATAAAGAAGTTAGAATTGGAAAGAGTCATTTTAGGAAAGAATGAAAAAAATTTGGAAATTTCTTAAGTTAAGTTAAGTTTGAGTTTTGGTTAACTTCAAACAACAATAACTCCTAGCTCAAGATGATTTAGGTATTTTTCGAGCTACTATAGGTAATATATTTGAATTAGCTTACCAATGTTGCCGAGTTTGCGTGATTTCGAGTTCGTCTGAGTGAGATATACCATTGGAAGTTGGGTTGTTTGGATAAGGAAAGTCCAATTCGGATTTTGGAAGGACACTTTGAACTTTTCCTTAACCAATTATTTTATTTCGATTTTAGGAGTTTAATTGGGGTCAAATCAGAATTAAATCAATTTAGAAAATTGGAAATTCACGCTAGGGCTTGGAGAAAAAAAAAGAGGAGAAAGGAGAAGAAAAGTCAAGATTCGTCGATTTCTTAGAGAATTTCGTGTGGATTTTGCCAAGGGTTAATCCCTATGAGGTATGTGAGATAGCATAGCATTGGGTTATTTCACCCATGCACCAATCATGATTCAATTAAGCGAAGTTGTATTATTTTGAATGCAAATCTTATGAGTTCTTGATGATAATTCATTTGAAATCTTGTTGGTTCTTGTTGTTGAAGTTTCTTGAGATTGATTCATAAATTTAGGTGTGTTTTCGAGAAGAATCTTACGTATTTTGAACATATAGTCAATTCTAAGTGTTTGGGAAAAGAACAAAGTGAAATTAGAGGGTTAGACTTGAAAAATGAACAACGAATTTTGTCCAAAATCAAGAGAAGGGGCTGGCGCGCCGCGCCTCTCGGCGCCCCCTAAAATAGCACCTGAAGTATGAACTCTGGGGCATTGCGCAAGCCAGAGTTCCCCAAGTCATTCTCTGAAATTTTAGGGCTGGCACCCCGCGCCTCTCAGAGTGCCAAGGACGCTAGTTTTTCCACTTTTCCCCCCTTCTTTCCGTACTAGTTCCTTAGCACTGTACCTATATTTTCTAGTCGATTTCTACTCAAAGGTACGTCTAAAAATCATGAAATAATCATTAACATGAGATCATGAACCTTGAATCCATACTTCAATTCAAAGGAACTTTAGAGTTAAGTGAGGAGAAGTTCATAGACTGTTCCAAAAGTCTTTCACAAACATTTTAACTTTGTTTTAAGTCTTAATATTTGAGTTGAGTAAAGAGTAAGATTAAAGTTCTTTTTTCTTCAAAGATTATATGGGAATTAAGTATTCCTAAGAGTTAAATGTTTTCACATTCGAGCAAGAAAGGAAACATCGATTTACAAGAGAGCTTTTAAGCTAAGTTTTGAGTAATTATCTCAAACCAAAGAAAGAGTTTTGTTTTTAGAACATATGAGTTGAGTATATTTTGGGAGTAGTATTGAGCACCGATATGGGGACGCGAGTTCATAATAACTCAAGTCTCCATAATCCATGTAGCCATCATAGGAAGAAAATGATCATACTTTTTAGATGATTTCTTAGTTCTTTTTAGCATAAACTAGTGGATCCACTTAGTTAAGGCATTTTATATGACAACAAAATATAGGACAGTTCTTGCGGCATGGGTAAGACGTTGTATCATCACTTAGGCTCATAGTGGTGGTTGTCGATTAGAGAAACTCTCACATTATTATATTACTTTACATGTAAACTGAGTTATTATTGCATTTCATTAACAAGTTGAGTCGCTACTACTGTTTTAAATGCTCTGTATAACTGCACCATTATTGTTGTTTCACTTTGCATTTGAATTGAGTTATTCATGAGTTGAGTAAAGCCAAGGGAACTATTGTTTTCTGATTCTTTTCAAGGTTATGTCTTGTTTAGTATTACCCTCGCATACTCGTATATTAATGAACTGATGCCATTTGGCCTGCATTATTCCATCTAGCTCCTCGTTGATCCAGATGAGCACTCAGAGTCAGTTGGTGAACCTCCTTGCTTTGTGAAGGGCTCCTTTTAATTGCTTTAGTACTTTAGTTGTTAGTATGATTATGGGTCTTGTCCCAACATGCCTTTTTGGTTTAGAGGCTTCATAGACAGTTAGTAGTTCCATTGTCTTTACATTGTTATTTCTTATGTTAAGACTTGAGTTGCCATCTATGGCTAGTTGAATATTTTGTCCTTATATGTTCTCAGTTTAATTTGAGACAGTTGTTTTATAAGTGCATTTGATCATTATAATAATGGTTAGAGTCTTTCGCTGAGAGTCTAGCCAGGCCAAGGGTTGGCTTGGGGTTAGAAAAGGTTCATGAGTGCCTGTCCCATCCAGGGTGTAGGCTCAAGGCTGGATAAACTTGGTATCAAAACGTAGAGTTCAAGAGTCCTAGGGAGTATATGAAGTTGTGTCTATAGAGTCCTAGTTATTGGTGTGAAGCGTGCCACATCAATAATTAGAAGGCTGCAACATTTAGGAATTTCTTTCACTTCTTTCATATTCACTTCATGTGATAAAGTTAATCTCTATAAAACTCTCTTTCTAATTCGTGCTTGCGTGTGTCTTTCAGTTGATCATGCCTTCACGAAGAAATGTCAGAGGTCGTCCTGCTAGGCATAATATTAAAGAGCAAAACGTACCTAATGCCCCAGAAGTGCAACCCCAGGAAGAGGTCACCAATGCTGAATTTTGGGAAGCAATTTGAATGTTAAGTCAAGTTGTGACCAACTAGGTTGGGCAACAAAGAGGGGCTTAACAGGAAGAGGCTAATACTTCGAGCATCTGTGAGTTCTTGACGATGAATCCTCCAAGCTTCACTGGTTCAAGCATTCTTGAGGATCTGAAAATTTTTGTTGAGGAACTGAAAAAAGTGTTTGAGGTTATGAACGTTGTTGGTGTTGAATAGGTGGAACTATCTGCATATCAACTGAAGAGTGTTTTGAGGACTTGGTTTGACCAGTGGAAAAAAAGTAGGGCTAAGGATGCATCGGTTTTGAGTTGGGCTATGTTCGAGAGCGCTTTTTGTGGCACTTCTTCCTCCGAGAACTGAGAGACACCAAGGTACGAGAGTTTCTCGCCCTTAAGCAGGATTCACTAAGTGTTCATGAGTACACCTTGAAGTTCACCCAACTTTCCAGATGTGCTCATGAGACAGTTAGGGATATGAGAAGTAGGATGAGTCTTTTTGTTGTTGGGTTGTTGATATACCGTGAGTTTAGGTATTTTTAATACATTTTACTTAAGAGTTGTGTGTGTCTAGGGCCATTTTGTATTGGTTTTTTAAGTATTTTTATTATGTTTGCATGAAATATATTCAGACACGAAAGCTGAGAGACACAGCTGAAGAATGTACAGAAAAGCCCATCTACGGATGTGATTAATGGATCGTAGGTCCATTCACGTTCCGTAGATGATGATCGTAGATGGACTACCAAGGCATGTACGAAGATCAGGGAATTCTTGACCAAGTGTGGAAGCACCGTTGCAAATGTCGGATCGTAGATTGATTTACAGACCGTACTTATAATTTGTCAAATGCGACTGAGAGGGGTTCTAATACCTGATTTTAGAAGATTCTAAGTATGGAGCTATGGAGGATAATCTACGAATCGTATACTAATCTATAGACCATATTGTGGATCCATCGATTGAGGCTGGGATGTGTTAATTGTTGAAGTTGAAAAATGGCTAAGTCTTGAGTCATAGAAGAGACCTACAGACCGTTATTCAATCCACGGTTCATAGTTCAGTGTCGTAGATCAAAGACACGTGTTGGAATATTATTTCCTTGTTTTGTTTCCTTTTTATTTAGGATTTCTATTTCCATAAATAGAGAATGTAAACCTCATTTTTGGGGGTTAGACTTTATTATTTTAGTTCTAGTTTTTGGCTTTGGAGATTAACTTGCAACTCTAGCAATTCTTAATTTCTTAAGTTTGTTTTGAAGATTTCGGTTTGAAAATTCAAGCTGAAATTCTGGGTTTATCATTCTCATTACGTAAGTTCATTATTTCTTCTTCTAAAAATATGAATTGTTTTCTTACTAATATGGGTTACAAAATCCACAACTAGGGTTGTGGGAACCATGAGTGATTAAGAAAGTATGAATAGTAACTAAGCAATTCTTGAATAGTGTTGTTGCATTCATTGATAATTCTTTCGTTTACAAGTCTTTTTAACGAGTGCACGTGTTAGAACTCGCCTTATTGCTACTTGCCGGACCAAGGAGGTAGTTAATAAGGAAAGAATTATCAACATATAGTTAGTTTGATACTATCTAATAGTCTAATGTCGATTGGTGCTAGGTTGAAAACTAAGCCATACATCGATGTGATATCTAATATAAGGTAAAGCTAAGGGTTAGTAAATTATACACATAGCCGAACCATATGGAATGAAATTCTCTTGATACCGGACCAAGGATCTAAAGATACCTAACTTATCACTTTGCATGTAATACACTAGAAAAGGAATTCTATTACTAGGATTACCGCGTTATGAGCTTATGGGGAACACGTAAACCCTAGTTACTTTCTTATCTTGATAACAACTAAAGTTTGAATCTTGCTCATTGATTACTTACATAATTTCCTGAATTTGTTTCACAAATCCCCTCCCCTCCTTAATTACTTGCTTTTGGAAATACATTGACTAAATGAATATAATCATTGGTTAAAGTTAAGTCTAAACTATATTCCTCATGGGATCGACTTCAACTTACGAGTTTGGTTCTTTACTTGATAACGATCGCTTATATTTTTCTTTTTGTTCTTGTCTCTCTCAGGTTCCTAATCTAGTGTATGCCAAGTACACGGAGTTAAGGAGAACCACTTACTCCTTACGATCCAGAACTGAACTGAACTTTGCGGAGAACGAATAATTAAAGAGTGCCAGCTAATCTTATCTAAGGAGAAGTAAGTGATGGTGTTGGGTTGCAACCTCCGAGGGTTGGTGATGAGAATAATCAAATTCAAGTTGGGATCTGTTGAGAGATACAGTAAGGGTACAAAATCAGCCAGGGCCAAGATTGCATGATAATTATAGGGTCAACTTTAATGCTGTTGAATCTGACAGACCTCTTGTTCTACATCCTCTACCTCTGAGGCATACATTTGTGGTGACTAGCAGTTTGATACAAATGCTCACAGTGAGAGGGTTGTTTGCTGGTTTGGTCACGGAGGATCCACATCCGCATGTAACCAAGCTAAGGAGTGTTTGCAAAAGTTATGTGGGTCGACCGGACTTGGACATGGATATCATTCGATTGAGAGTATTCCCTCTATCATTGACCGGTGATGTGCTATGCGGTTTAATGAGCTTCATTATAACTTAATCTATATATGGGAACAATTTACTGATGTATTCCTAGCAAGATTCTTTCCAGAGTCCAGGAAGCGGAACAACAAAGATAAACTCAAAAATTTTGTAGGACTACCTTGACAGTCCGTGAGTAGTTCTTGGGACATATTCATTGCTTTCATACGAGGTGTTCTGAATCACTATATTGATGATGAGTCGCTGAAGGAATATTTATACTGAGGTCAGGATGACAATAGTAAGGCAGTGCTTAATACTATTGTTTGAGGTTTATATGGTGAGTGTACTTTTGAACAGATTGCGGAGAAACTAAAGAAGATCTCTCGAAACAACAAAGCTTGGAGCACTAGAAAGTCGCATACTGGGAGGAAAACATTTGTAGTTCAAGCTACAAACAACCAATCTGCATATGAGATTCGTGAGGAGATGGCTCAAATGAGGACTGAACTAGGGTTGGGCTTGAAGAATGTGAGTGTAGGTGCAGAAAAGGTAAATGCTGTGAATTATTTGACTAGGAATCCACCACTGGTTGATGAGTGTTACTATGAAAAGGTGTCTTATGCGATGAATGATCAGACAAGGGGTTTCCAACCAAACTCCCAAGGTTCCAATATGGATAATTGGCATCAAGGTCAAGGAAACCAAGGTCGGAACTATGGAAACTACAATCGAGAGGGTCAATATGTCCGGGATGGGAACTTAAATCACGACAACAACTACAACCAGAATAACTATGGCAACATAAATGATCGGGTTGGACCTTATGTTCCCCTTCAAAATCGAGAATCGGTTCCTAGGGAAGCTGGAAGTAACATGTCACGTATTGAGGATATGATGCAAAAGATGATGAGGAAGTTTGACACTACTGATCAGAATGTGAAAGACATGCACATTGAGTTATTTGGATTGGCCAGAAAGTTGATGCCCATACAGTATCAATAAAGCAACTTGAGCAGCAGTTTAGTCAGTTGTCTGCTACTGTGAATACACACTAATTGGGTACGCTTCCCAACAACACCATCTATAAACTGAAAAATGATGGGCATTGTGTGGCAATCACGACTCACGTAGAAAAGCAGACTATTGACCCCCTATGCCATCCGATGTAGAAAAAGTGGAAGAAAAAATGGTGATGAGTTTGAGGTTATCGAAGAGACTAAAAATGCCACAGAGAAGGAAGCAGAGTTAGTCCAAAAGGTTGTTCTCATGCCTAGACTTCCACCTCATTTCCCACAGAGGTTAGTGCAGAAGGCTAAAGAAGGAAAGTATCGTAGGTTCATAACTATGTTGAAACAACTTGACATCAATGTCCCTTTGATAGAAGCTTTGGAGCAAATGTTTGGGTATGCAAAGTTCATGAAGGACTTTATGACCAAAAAGAGGGCTGTCAGTTTTGAGAATGATGAGAAGTTGCAGAAGTGTAGTGCCATTTCTACGAGATCACTGGTACAAAAGAAAGAGGATCCTAGAGCTTTCACTATTCCATGCACCATCGGTAAAATGCACTTTGCGAAAGCTTTGTGTAATTTGGTGCCAGCATTAACGTGATGCCATTGTCGATTTATAAGAAGTTGGGTTCAGGAGCTCCAAAACCAACTATGATGCATTTACTTATGGCTGATAAAACTATGAAAAAGCCCATTGAAGTGCTTCAAGATGTCCTTGTGAAAGTGGGACCGTTCATTTTTCTGGAAGACTTTGTTATACATGATTGCGAGGTTGACTTTGAGGTCCCCATCATCTTAGAGAGACCATTCCTTGCTACTGGGAGAGCCTTAGTCGATATAGAGAGAGGGCAGATAAAGTTCCGACTGAATAAGGAAGAGGTTACCTTTAACGTCTGTAAGTCTATGAAGCAGGAAAGTGATCTTAAATCGGTATTGGTGGTGAGTCACACTTTCAAAAAAGGTGTTAAAGTGTTTAGTAAGGAGGATTTAGGTGCAGCCTTGTACACGGAGAAGAAGGGCCATGCTCAAAAGACAGAAAAACGCAAACTAGCTCCTAGTGCTCTGGTATTGTTTTATAAATCAAGATTGTGCTATTTTCTAGGCAGATCTAAGTCCCAGTGGACTGGACCATTCAGAGTGACTCAAGTGTCCCCACATAGAGCGGTTGAGCTCAAGAAAAGGAGTGGGACAAGGTTCAAAGACGACCAACGGAGGATAAAAAGCTACATGGGAAATTTTGAGAGTGTAAATGCAGTGATAAAGGCATGGCATCTTGATGAAGTCTGAGTAATCAAGGGGGCTGTGTCATGCTGCGACGTTAAAGCAAGCGCTTCTTGGCAGGCAACCCAAGATGTAAAATCTAGCCAACTATAGGTTTTTCTTTCCGATTTAGGAGTTTTCTTCGTTTATTTGAATTTTTGTAATAATTTAGATTGGTGTGTTATTTTCTGTATTAGTGTTAGGTAGATATAGCATAGGCTCCGTGTCTAAAAAGTGTCCAGAAATTGTAAAAAGAAAGGCCTAACGGTTGCTACATGTGCAGGGATGAAAAGCCAAATCTTCAAAAAGAAAGACTGTGAAGAGGTCTATGGACACCATCGAGGGTCTGTGGGTCAATCCACAGAGTGTGAATGGTATCCGTAGATCCCAAGTATGTATCCTAAATTTGTCCAAGTGTGGGTTCCTCTAGCAGTGTGAGCACTACTGATGGTGCAGCAAGAGTTGATGTTAGCACTACTGATGGTAATGAGATGAGAGATACGGGTACTATTGAGGGTGACCCAAGTGTTGCTATAGTGGGCTTCGGGAAACCGAACCCATCCGCTTGTTAATGGTTCGTCGGTGCTATGCGCCATAGGTTTGCTTCACCCAAATCCATTACTTTTTACTGCTTTTTGTGGGCATTGGGGACAATTGCACCTATTTTTTTGTTGAGGGTGGGGTAAATGGATTGTGAGTGATAGGATGAACTCTAAATAACCCAAATCATAATCCTTTCTTAGGGTTTTCTTACATTTGTTCTTTTCCCCCAAGAGACTGCTTACTTTCTATTGAATCGGCATGTGTTAGGATTGTATGTGTACAAGCATAAGAAAGAATAAAGCATGATGGTAAAAGCTTTTTTAAAAAAAAAGATACTCGTCCAAAAATTTTGTGCTATGTGCTAACATTTGTAGGCTAGAATGAGTTGAATATGTTGGCTCTAAGTATGACATGATAATGAACCAACTTGATGGCATGCCTCAAGCAAAAACTTGAACTGGGTAATTGATAATCTGATAATGAAACTATGTGCCAAGAGTGTGTGACAATAGTTGATTGTTCAAACAGTTTTTGTGCCAATCTTGAACTTGCCGGTTAGTCCTGCTAAGACAATCTACTCTAGAGGCTAGGAAGTAATCATAGGCCCTTGTTCTGATAAGTCCACAAATTGCCTAAAAGAAGAATCCAACCAAATGAAATAAAATGCTCCCTTTGATCCAAATGCTTTGAGCCTAAATTAGACCATATCTTTCTAAACCCCTAACTCACCTTCCCATAATCTACTATGTTGGCCCCGGTCCCTCCTTGGACATGTGCACCTCGACTTAGGCCAAAAGCCTAAGTTGAGGGTGGCTAATGTAAAAAGTAACATCAATCTTGGCCCTGATCCGACATCGGGTATTGCGCACCTCAACCAATGGAAAATCCATAATTTGAGGGTGGCAATGAAAGAGGAAACCGAAAGAAAAATGGGTATGAAAAGAGTTTGATGTTGAAAAAGATAAAAATAAAAGAGAGGAAAGGATGTGACTTGTTGAAAGCTAAAAAAAAGTAATAAAATGCAAGAAAAAGATGTACGTGAAAAATAAAGAGCTAAAAAGTCTAAAGTCATATCCATGGTTGAAGAGAATCAAGGGAAAGAAAGTAAAACAGTAGGATGTCAAAAATAGGTAGAAAGCCTAATGTAATGTCAAAGAGGGAAGAAAGTCACTAAAACGTACCCAAATGTACCACACCTGACCCTGAGTCTACGTTACAAGCCAAGAAAGTCCTACAGTGATCCTAGAACCTAGTTTGGAGAGTCTAAGCAATGAAAATAAGAGCAAGCCTATGGTATTGAGCACTAACTGTACTTGAAGTTACATCTGAGTGTGAGTGTTGAATAAACCTTTGTACTCAAAATTTATATTGTGTGAAAAAGGGATTTCGGTTGAAGTAAGGGAACTAATTACATTGTCCAAAAGTTGGTACCTTGGTGATAGTAAAACAGTGTATGTTGTGTGTTGGTTGGTCGGTCTTTATCATGTTTGGATCCACACAAGTTAGCTTGTTGAGTCTGAGAAAAAGGATTTGCACTCGAGAAGAGAGTCGGGGTAGAGAGTCATGTAATTGCTTGTGCTTGAAATGCTTGCTTTTATACAAAGTGTCGTTTAGAGTCTTAATACGTCGCTTGAGGATAAACAACGAATTTAAGTTGAGGGTGTTGATATACTGTGATTTTACGGTATTTTTAATACATTTCACTTAAGAGTTGTGTGTGTCTAGGGCCATTTTGTATTGGTTTTTTATGTATGTTTATTATGTTTGCAGGAAATATGTTCAAACGCGAAAACTGAGAGATACAGCTGAAGAATGTACAGAAAAGCCCATCTACGGATGTGATTGACAGACCGTAGGTCCATTCACGTTCTGTAGATGATAATCATAGATGGACTAGCAAGGCATGGAAGAAGATCAGGGAATTCTTGACCAAGGGTGGAACCACGGTTGCAAACGACGAACCATATATTAATCTACGGACGGTACTGTTGATCCGTCAAATGCGATTGAGAGGGATTCCAGTACATGATTTTGGAAGATTCTAAGTATGGAGCTACGGAGGATGATCTACGAACCGTAGACTGATCTACCGATCGTACTGTGAATCCGTTGATTGAAGTTGGGAGGTGTCAATTGTTGAAATTGAAAAAATGGCTAAGTCCTGAGTCACAGAAGGGATCTACGGACCGTAGATCAATCCACGGTCCGTAGGTCAGTATCGTAGATCGAGGACGCGTGCTCGAACATTATTTCCTTATTTTGTTTCTCTTTTTTAAACCTCATTTTTGGGGGGTTAGACTTTATTATTTTAGTTCTAGTTTTTGGCTTTGGAGATTAAATTGCAACTTTAGCAATTCTTAATTTTTTAAGTTTGTTTTGAAGATTTTGGTTTGGAAATTCAAGTTGAAATTCTGGGTTTATCATTCTCATTACGTAAGTTCATGATTTCTTCTTCTAAAAATATGAATTGTGTTCTTACAAATGTGGTAACTAAATCCACAACTAGGGTTGTGGGAACCATTAGTGATTAACAAAATATGAATAGTAACTAAGCAATTCTTGAATAGTGTTGTTGCATGCACTGATAATTCTTTCATTTTGAAGTCTTTTTAACTAGTGAACGCGTTAGAACTCACCTTGTTGCTACTTGTCGGACCAAGGAGGTATTTAATAAGAAAGCAATTATCAACATAGATTTAGTGTGATACTATCTAATAGTCTAATGTCGATTGGTACGAGGGTGAAAACTAATCCATACATTGATGTGATGTCTAATATGAGATAAAGATAAGGGTTAGTATATTATAGACACGTAACCGAACCAAGGTGCGAGGTAAAATTCTCTAGATGCCGGAACAAGGATCTAGAGATATCTAACTTATCACTTTGCATGCAATACACTAGGAAAGGATTGTTATTACTAGGATTATCGTGTTATGAGCTTATGGGGAACACGTACACTCTAGTTACTTTCTCATTTTGATAACAACTAAATTTTCTATCTTGCTCATTGATTACTTACATAATTTCCTGAATTTGTTTCCCAAAACCCTCCTCCCTTCCCTTAATTACTTGTTTTCGGAAATACATTGAGTAAACAAATATAATCATTGGTTAAAGTTAATTCTAAACCATATTCTTCGTAGGATCGACCCCAAACTACAAGTTGGATTCTTTACTTGATAACGATCGCTTATGCTTCTTTAGGGAGGTGTAATTTGAGCATATCAGTTGTCCTGTCTGTCAAGTAAAGATGGAAAGGCAGCCATGCTAATTGGGGACATGGATATAGCAAGGTTGATGGTCTATGTGCAGCAGGTTGAGAGATAGGTTGGAGTTTAGAAACAAGAAAGCGAAGACACGGAATGAGCCTGGGTAGCAGAGGAATAATGTGAACTGGTCTTCTTTCCAACAAAAGCAAAAAAGACCTGCTCCATCATCTGCTATTGCACCTGCATCTAGAAACCAAGGTGAGTACAATGGTCAGAATTCACATAACTTCAGAGCTAGACCTTCATAGTCTCAGGGTAGTGTGGCATAACGAGGTAAATGGGCTCGTGCATGTGCTAAGTGTGGAAGGATTCACCCATGAAAGTATCGCGATGGCTCCACAAGTTGTTTCAAGTGTGGACAAGAGGGTCACTTCATGAAAGAGTGCCCTAAGAACTGGCAAGGTAATGGAAATCAGGGCAAATCTTCATCAGTTGCTCCACCAGACATGGCTGCATCTAGAGGAGCTACTTCTGGTACTGGCAGAAGATCAAACAACCTTTATGCGATCACTAGTCGTCAAGAGCAAGAGAATTCTCTAGATGTTGTCACTGGTATAATCAAAGTCTTTACTCTTGATGTTTATGCTTTGCTAGACAAAGGAGCAAGTTTATATTTTGTGACTCCTTATGTTGCAAATAATATTGATGTTCTTCATGAGAAACTTTGTGAACCCTTTTGTGTTTCTTCTCTTCTTGCGCTTGTATTCATTCTTTCTCGTTCTGTAGTTATATGTTCCATATCTGGTACCAATCTGTCTCCATTTGGATATGGATTTGAAATTGGATTTGTAATTACATGTTTATCCTGTCCCTGCGGTTGAAAAAACTTTTCTAATGTCTTTTTTATTATTCTTTCTATTTTGTCATTCTTTTTCTTTTTATGAAGCATAGTTTTCTTTGTAGTTGTCTCTGTCTGAGTAAATGATCTGGGTAACCTTCGTCTTGATGAAGAACAACCTTCATGTTCATTTTTTGGCAAAATGACAGCCACAAACGAATTTGATGTGTCTTTACCGGCTACCGTTTGAACCGGACTAGCTGTATCTTTATTATCCGTTACAGTGGATCTTTTTACATTCGTTGGGGAATGCACACCCTGCTCATCCATTTTATCGTGAGACGGACAACTAGGTTCTGAAGTCTGAGTACTGGTGTGAATCTGTTGAATGGTTCCTTTGCCTTTCAGTGATTGTACCTGCTCCATTAGTTTAGCATTTTCTTGGAGTAAAGTTTCTACCTTTGCATTTAGTCTCTTAAAGGCTTCGGTCATTAAAGAACAGTGGTCGCAGAAAATTATTTTATTTGTGTCTTTTTGGATATTGTATTGTGGGGTTTTTTGTGGATTTTGTCTGAGGGCTGGAGAGATGTAGTAATTTGGACCAAGTATCCCTCTTGCATAATCTAGTGCTTCATTAAAATCATTGAAACCTTTAAAAAGAGGAGTTTTAACTCCATTTATAGAGTCTACTACTTCTATCCAAGTTTGAAAAATACCTTTAGTTTTACCATGTATTACTACATAATATTTAAACTTGTTCTCCCTACTTTTGTCAGTGAAATATTGACATAATGCATTTAAAGAGGCTATAAAATATTTATTATCTTTTTTGTTATATGCCATCTATAAATTGTCTGCTAAACATTTTTGCGGTTTGTCTAATACACATTCTGGTAGTTCTTTAAAAGACAAGTTTGAATTTGGGTAACATATTAAATTATGCTTACCGAAGTACATACGATCCATTGTGTCTATTGCTGTTGTCTAAGGTCGAAACTTCATATTACTTGATAAAGTCTGGGCGTATGTGTCTAAAGCTGAGGCTACTCCTTTGCCTTTGTCTGTAGAACCGGTCGGTCTCATGCTGAAAACAAATGTATGCTTATATTATTTACATTATTTTTATATTTAGCCTACTTAACTGATCTGCTAAACTATTATCTTTTCCTTTTATATATTCAAAAATAACATTTGGATATATAGATATAGTATCCATAAAATTTAGCCATCGTCTCTTGCTGCTAACTTTTTGATTTATCTTTTGATGGAATTTGACTATGGCTTCGCAGTCAGTCCTTACTAATATTTCATTTTTATTTAAGACGTATAGCTTGAAACTGTTGAGGCCATATATTATTGCTAAAATTTCTGCATCTATACTACTCATGTTTCCTTTTTCTTTATATTTCCCACTCTGATATGCACAAATTTTTTCTTCTGTCTTGTCACTGTATTTATTTGGTCTAGCTTTTAACACGGCTCCCCATCCTTGGAAACTGTCATCTGTTTCGATTATTAAATAATCTGTTTCTAGAGGTATACTTAATTCTGGAATATTTTGTACTCTTTCTTTGATTAGTTTTACTAACTTTATATCTTCTGTGTTAAAATGTTTTTATCCTTTGCTACCTGTTTTTGAGTATAATGGTCCTGCTAATTTTCCTAAGTCTTTAATAAAGTTTCTAGCATAATTTACCAATCCTAGAAATTTTTGTAAATCTTTCGTATTGTCTAATTTATCAGGCATATCTAATACTTTTGTTGCTATATGTGGTTGTAATTTAATTTTTCCATCGCCTAATGTTACTCCTAAAAAGTTTATATCGCTCTTACATAATTCCATTTTCTTTTTACTTACTATTATTCCATTTTTGACAAATAATCTAAACACTGTCTGTAAATGTCCTAGATGTTCTTTAATGTCTTTACTAAATACTAAGATGTCGTCTACATATACTAAGACGAATCTTTTATAGTCTCCAAATATACTATCCATTTTTCTTTGAAATATTGGCGGGGCGGTTTTTAATCCAAATGGCATAGTTAACCATTCAAAATGTCCTTCAGGGCAAGTGAATGTTGTCCATTCTATGCTTTCATCATGCATTTTTACCTGCCAATATCCTGATTTACAATCGAATTTACTAAATATTCTTTTTCCTTGAATTTTATTGATTAATTCATTCTTATCTGGTAATTTATATGCATCCGTTCTAGTGTTATCATTAAGTCTTTTATAATTTATTACCATTCTTGCTTTACCTCGCACTATCTCACTATGATTTCTTACCATGAATGCTGCTGACCTGTGCTTAGAAGTAGATCTTCTTATTACTCCTAAGTTTAGTAATTCTTTTATTTGTATACCAAAGTCTTCTAAGTCTTGATTAGTTGCTTCAATAGCAGCTGTTTTTATTATGTATTCAGGGTTTATGATATCTAGCTTATATACTATTTTATTATTTTCCCAATATTTTAAAGGTTTTTCTCCTATTATTTCCATCTCGTCTAAGATTTTAACTATATTATCCAAGTCTCTATGACTTCTTATTGTTCCTATCTTATCGATTCCTGTTTGGAAATTATAGAATTCATTTTCTACTTCTATTAAAGTATAATCTTTTTCCCTTATATATTCGTCTTCTTCATATTGTTCTTTATTATCTATATCATATTCGTCTTCTTCTTCATATTGCTCTTTATTATCTCTACAACATTGATCTTTATTTTTGCAATCTTTACAACATGTTTTTAAGCTGTCTTTTTTGGAAGTGTGTGGAGATATCTCCGCTTGTCTTCCTTGCGTTTCAAATTTCATAGTTTGTACTGGTGTATATGTCAGATGTTTGAAGAATATTACCCCATCTCTTGTAATTAATGTTCCGCCATTATTTTGTATCATAAATTTTAATCCTAATACGAAATCTACATTTATGTTAAGATCTCTTACCCATATCTTATCAATTGTATACATTGGTTTATAAAATTCATTACATGTATTGACAAAGCTTACCTGTGTTTTTCCTATATAATGTTGGTATGTATTATACGTTCCATCCATTTGCATTGCAGCAATTGGCTTGTCTAAGGTTTTAATTATTTATTATACTGCCTGCACATCCTGTGTCTAATAATGCTAACGTTTCTAACTCAATATCTTGTATTTTGAGTCTGGCCAGTACTTTAATGGTAATAAATTTTTGTCTTCATTACATATTAGATTCTCATAATGATTTACATACCAACATTATATATATATATATATATATATATATATATAGGGTTTTGGTGTGGGGGTGGGGGGACACTTCAAAAGGGAATTTGCTGACTAGAAAAGTGATGAAATTTAGTGTGATTGTCATAATTCGAAGATTTTCTAAATACCATGATATAACGGTCACTTAACTATTGATAATTATTTCATTAACTCATGTTTTTTTCTTTGTTTTTTAATAAGAATGTCACTCAACTTTATTTATACCTATTTAAAAGTCGCCATATTAAATATTTGAACGAGCAAATTTACAACCATTTTTTTTTCAATCCATACTACAATAATCAATTACTCGACCTAATCCTAACTCATAATTTAAATTAAACTTATTTGCTCAAAATAATCACATTGAAAATTGTAATTTTTGCTCTTGTCAAATGTTATGGCATACTTATATATTTTAATGTAAGTATCAATGTAAATATTTGCTCTAAATATTTAAATATTGGATAAATCTTAGCACGTGTATCACTTTTTAATTACTCATCTCTTTTTTGCAACGTAGAATGCGAATTTCATATAACATGGTACATTTCATTAATCTTTTTAATGGATGAATTTATGTGAATTAATATTTTCTCTTTTTAATATGAGATTTAATTTATTTTTATTCATAAAAATAAACACTACTCTTATAAAATTTACAAGTTATTGTAAGTTTTTATTTATTTGGGTTATGTCTAGGGTTGAATCAGATCATAGTTTATTGATTCATGGATTCAAAAAGAAAGAAAGTTCATGAAAACTAAGATATAATGAGATGCCATATTTTGTTGATAAAATATTAATAGAGTGACTTTTGAAGATATATAAACAAACGTGGGTGACCTTTTAAATTTGCTACAAGAAAAACATGACATTGTTTGTTAATTATCAATAGTGAGTGCCTTTTTGAGTTCTTGTCTCTTGAATCCCCCCTGCCCCTCTCCTCCACACACAGAGTATACATGTTTTGACATAAATTAACAAAAATGATAAGAACACCTCCTTAAATAGAATATAAAAAAGATAACAAGATGATATATCTTAAGGTGGGAAAAGCTCAGAAATAGTAATCTTCGATAAATTTTCTTTATATGTTTCCTAGTAACACTATCATTTTTACATTGATATAATTACCCTCAAAAGGCTGATTGAGTATTTTCATATTTTGATTTTATTTCCACAAACATATACATACATACATGCGCGCGCGCACACATATATATATATATATAGATATATAATAAATTTATCCCCGCTTTGCGCGGTCAAAATGATTTCATTGAATTTATGACATGAACCTTTTAAAATATTTGATCATTAAATAAAAATAGAAAAAGACTAAATTTAGTAAAGAAATAAATATTAATAATCTAAACGTAACTTGTAACAATTATTAATATTCTAAAACATAGAAAATGAAGTAATAAATACTTGAAAGTTGTAGTAATCAACACAAATAAATAACTTATAAACTAATATAATATTGAGATTAACAATATAATTTGCACATTTACAAGCATGACATACAGAGTATACGCAAGTCTTACCCCTATCTTGGGAGATAGAGAGGATATTTCCGATGGACACTGGGCTCAAGTTAAAAACAAAAACAACAATAGTAAAATACAGAGAACAAACATGTAAATGCATACCTTGCTCACAAGGTGACCACCAAAGTCCCCCTTCACAATGTTGTCTTTTGTCTCTGAATTGTTCCAACAACTTTCAAGTTGATATAGAAAGCACGGAAGGAATTAGTGTGCATCTTCTTATTGGCTCCCATCGAAGTAAGACGAAAAATATGATATTTTCATAAAGTTAAGGATCACAAAGAAATATAAGGTACACAGTTAATGCAAAGGTACAAAGTAAAATTTGACGAATAAATTCTAAAAAAAAGTAGCATTCATTTTACAATTATCCTCAATGAATTTTTCTACTTTAAAAACGATCATATTAGGAAAATTATTTATTGTGTACTTTATTGATAAGAATGTTATTTCAACCCTTGTTGTAAAATTAAACTAAACTACAAAAATAAATAAATAAATGACTAGGGCATAGGTTCACGTGAACCAACTCGTGTCCAAGTGAGTGTATCTGTAACATGCGGGATATCTCTCATGTTAAATCATAAACAAGATATGATAAAGCATACCTCTCAAGTGCTAACAATTTTATTTGGCAAGACATAATCAAAGGCACAAGACATAGAAATGTCAGCTAGATGTTGAATCATGAAAACTACACAGAGTCCTTCCATGTGAGCTGCAACAAGAAATGACATTAGCTAAGGTATAAAATCCATTAAAAATGGATGAAAATAAAGGGAAATTCTAAGTTGATACTTACTATCACATGGCAATACATGATCGATTGATGCAAGTAGTTGAAGCAACACTACGGTGTGCATGAAAGATTGCAGAACTACATTCAAAAAACATGTGTTGCCTAAGTTATACATGCCAACTCCCTAAAACAGATAATTACATAAACACAAGAAACAACAAGAGTTAATAGAATACACACAAGTAACGCCTTCATTTACCTTAAAAGATAAATTATTTAATAACGAAATGTAACATTCTAAATCATAGTAGAAAAATGAGCTTTGTCATATGTATGGCATCTCAGTACAACAACAATAACAACAACAATCTCAGTATATGTAATGATTCGGTCGGTGATTTTTAGAAAGTTTTATGAATTTACTATTTTACCCCTCCCGATCACGACCCTGAGTCTTTTATTATTTAAGTTTTGAAAATTCCAAAACTTTGAGTAGAATGTTGTTAACTTGGGTGAGTTTCTGGTTTTTTAAAGGCTAAGTTGCTGATGTAACACCTCGAATATTGGAACTTGGAAGGGAAAAGGTAAAAGCTTCATTTGAGTACATGTGCATGTGTAGGGAAGGTTGTACTGTAATATAGGGTTTCACAGGCCATACAACCAACCGTGGAGAAAATTAAAAATAAAGATTTTTTTATGAAGGATTTCACAGGCCATGAATAGGTCCACGACCCATCACTTAACCACTGAAACTTAACCCAAAACTCAATAAGGTTCATAGACACTTGGACGGTCCGTGAAGCTTTGTACTGATAGTGATGTCGTCCATGAAAGGAACCCATCTACTTTTAAATTTTCATTCAACTTTAAAAAAACATGTATATCGGCACATAATGAATTTTGTAATCCATGACCGATCAAATTAAAGGTCTTTGAGTCTTCTTTCCAGTGCCAGCAAGTTTGCCTTATTTCGAGTTTGGAGTAATAATTTATGTCTAGTTTTAGTGAAGCCCTATGAGAAAGTAAAAGTTTTACGGACGGCTATACGGCCACTTAAATTTTTCAAAGACCATGGTGCCTTAAACGGTCCGTGAAACCTCCCTTTTAAGACACATCAAATGTTTTTTAAGCTAGGGTAATTTTGGTATTTCCATTTCCATTTCGTACTTAAACTACATCGTTTTAACGCCTATTCTAAGCCTAAACCACTATGACGATCCAAGTCTACATCCTGGATATGGCCGACAGTCAAGAACCATTGATGATCCCCAAGCAAACTCTCATCCTGGATGACTACAAGCGGAAGACTAACTCGAGCATACATAAGCTCAAAACTAAATTAAATATCATTAACATCAAATACTCAACTTTAACAAGTTTGATCAATCATCAAAAGATATACTCAGAGTTTATAAAACAACTCAAAAGAAAGAAATTATAGATAAATACTCAACTTTGTCTATCTATGAAACATCTACTATTACAAAAGGATATCGGGACAAGACCCACTCAAAACTACTAACTATAAGGTAAAGCTGAATCCTCTGGAATATGAGAAGGCTCACCAAAGTTGACTGGATTATCACGTGACCTCAACAAAATGCATGTTGATGATCTTGAATATATATATCTACATCATGAAACAATGCAGGACAAATGGCGTTAGTACATGGAATGTACGAGCCTGTAAGGGGAAACTTTACAACATAAGTATAAGCTCGAACTAATAAGAGGGAAGAGATATATACATTGTCTCAACTCCAAATGACTAAAGAATACTAAACTCAACTCAAGGATACCCAACTCAACTCAAGGATACTTAACTCAACTTAGGATACTCAACATACTCAACTCAAAATGAAAGCAACAATAAAAGAAGCTATATATATGAAACTTTTAGAACAGTAGATAATAACTCAAATGTAAACAAAAATACAATAATAACTCATTACTCTTATTTGGGAGATTTTCTAATCGACAATGATCACTATAAGCAACGTGATGATACAGCGTCTTGCCACGCTTCCTAAACTGTCCTATACCTTGCCAGAGTATAGGACATCCTCAACTAAGTGAATTCACTTACCTATGCTAAAATACAATAAGGAATCATCTAAAAATTATGACCATTTACTTATGTTAGCATACATTATTTATGGGGGCTATGAGTTGTCTGAACTCTCCCCATATCGGTACTCAATACTGCTACCAATATTATATACTCATGCTCATATGTTTAAAAAAACATAACTCTTCCTCAAGTTTGAGATAATTGCTCAAACTACCCTTTTAAAATAGGTAACTACTCTTCAAATAACGTTTGAACTCATAACTCATTTAGAAATCTCAGTTTTTCTTTTATCAATGTGATTATTTATACTTCTGGGAATACATAGTCCCCTTATACTCTTACTCAACTCAGACTTGAAAACTCTTTCTCAAAAATATTTCAAAATCAGATTATAATATGATCATTGTTGACTCGAAAAGTCATACTACATAAACATTGATGGTAAATCTAGATACCATACTGCTCAAACATTGATTGCATACTCGATTGTCATACTAATCATGTTTTAGAAAACTCTTTTCTCAAAACTCATCTTTACTTTTCTCAAAACTCAGTTTAAGAACTCAATTGTTGGCTTTATCAAGCTTCTCAAAATTTATAACTAAATTCATAGTGTTCATGTTGAATTATGGACATGAAAGACTCAACTCGGGGATCTTGATAACAATAGGAAACTCAGTACTCAGAACTCAAGACTCAAGAACTCAAGAACTCAAAACTCATAACTCAATGATATTACTCCTCTCAAAGATACTCAATTTAAGGAGTTCATACGGAATTATGGGCATGAACGACTCGACTCAAAGATCTCAATAATAATATAGACTCATGAATACACTTTTCTCATTCTCATACTCATTTACTCAAATCTTGGAACAAACTATAAATAATTGTAGAAGACTTCTCGAAAAGACTCAAAGGGACTTTCTCAAACTTTACTCTTAACTCAGACTTTAATTTTAATTATGAATTCAAGGATCATGATTATGATATATACGATTTCTCAATGATTAGATATACTTTGGATAGTTAAAATCAGGAAGAAAGCAAAGATACATTTTAAAAGAACTCAGATGGGACGAACGACGAAAGAAAAATGGGTGTAGGCGACCCTGGTGCATTCCTAGCCCAAGGAACCATCCCTAAACTTCATAGCACCATTTCTGGTGCACTGCAGGCGTGCTGCACCATCCCTTCTGGCGCATCTATAGCGCATCACGCCACCCCTCCCCCAGAATATTTTGACGAATTTTTCTTCTCGATTTTTTGTCCTAATTCACTTAGAATAAACTGATTTCTTTCAAACTTCCTTAGATTCGTAAACCCAACATAAGTAAACAAATTTCTACTCAAATTTCCTTAAGAACAACCCTCTAACTTGAAACCCACACCTCAAGAACTCATCAAACTCCATTAATAAAGAATGAAGAATAAAATTTCAAGAAACTCATCAACAAATTAATACACAAAATCTCATGGACGAAATCAACAAGGAAACTCATCATTGTCATGAGAGCGAACTAATCCATCACTATGAAAGCTTACATACCTCGAAAGAACTACTTTCTTGGTGATTTTCCTGAAATCTTGATGAACTTCTTGAAACATTCTCTTTTCTCCTCTTGAACATTGCCTTAGTTTCTTCAACACTTTAGAATTTAGTGAAGACTGATTTTAATCAACTTTGACCCCTAAAAGATTAACAAAAATGAGCTAGTCTGGTGGGGTAAGGAAAGGACCAAAATACCCCTCATTTTTTTGGATGTACTTCCTTAACAGGGCAGGTTGTACTCAAACATGGAAATCTCTTGAATACAAACTCAAAATTTAGCAAACTCAGTGGCGTTGTAAAGAGGATTCAAAGACCTTCGATTTGATAAGTTATGGTCCACCTAACTCTTTATGCGCTGAAAGTTATAGTCATTTGAGTTGACCAAAGAATAATCTGATAGAGAAATTCAATTGGAAGGAAATTTCAAACTCAACTCATGCTATGGAGTTTTAGCGACCTTAGCATCAAAAAAAAAAAATTATGACTCAAAAAAAAACTTATTCACCATAAAGAATGACTTGAATCTCAACTTACAAATTTTAGGGATGTTACAATATCTCCCCCTTGGGATCATTCGTCCTGGAATAGGGGGTGGACTGAGAATGGAAAGGCGGTTACTCTTACTATAATCAAGCCTAACTCAACATCACCAATTACTTAACATAAGGTTATTATTCTGATCCAAATCACAAGATTTAGGTTCTATACCTCTGTAGAAAATCTCATCCTAAGAACACTACTCCTTACCACTACATTTATCTAACCTTGAGCTCATATCACGAAACACCTAATGTATCACGCATTGTCCACATGATAAAAACACCACATACAAGCTTAGAACCTTAACTACTCCATGGACTCCAACTAACAACTCCTTATTAGAATTCCTCATTCTCTCATCCCTTCTACCAACAAAACTTTCAGGCATTATTACCAAAAATCTGACTTACTACTCATCGTAAAACCTTATCTCCTTTTCCTCCACACTTATCACCATAGATGGAATAAACACACCAGCACCACCACAATAATAAAGTAGAAATCCTTTACTCTATCATCACACCACTACTATCAACAACCCCATTCTCAAAAATAAAAGGGCAACTAAAGAAGCTTTAGGACGAGATCATAAGCACGATTCATTCAAGATATCTTATATAAGAATATGTGTGGAATAACATTATGATGCTAACCATTGAGAGTAAATCTTAAATTTGTGAGACTGAACATACTAGGAGACATGAATGCTTATATGAATAGGTTCATATAATGAGGTTGATATTCATAACTTTATGGATTAAGCTTGAGATTACCTGGCTAAATTCTTTGCCCCTCAGTTTGGAAACTCAACATAGATGTGAATCTCTCTGAAGTGAATGAGCATAGGTCATAGACACAAATTTGATATAATAAGTATCATCATGATGTTGTAATGACTGAACTCCAAGGAATACGCTAGAGTATGAATGGATTGATGTACCTCTTAAACTCTTTGTGAAGACATCACTATCTCATTCTTAACACTTTACTTGATTTCTCATCTTATCATCTCCCCCCCTAGGTCTGAAGTTGACACTTGAAGGCTATGGATCTATTCCATCATATCTAAACCAGTCTTCATTCCCTTTACTCTAATACTTAGGAAACTGTTTTCTCATGGCTACTGAACTCTACATAAGCAAGTACTAAGACTCTTTCAAAAATCTCCTTCGAAGATACTTTTCTTAACCTCTTGTCAATGGCTTACAAGGTTCCTCTACCTATCTCTTAGGGTAAAATTGAATGCATACATCAGCCTATTCCACATTAATAGCTCAATTATACTATCTAGGCACACATGAAAAATCATTAACTTAATTAGAACCTCATCTGATTATGTACCATCTTGGTACACCTCTTAATGCTCTTGTTACTCTTGTGACTTAGCCACACTTCACTGCCTTTATCTAAAAGTTAGGATCTCTCACCGGTACTATTCATATTCATTGCAACTAAAATCTCAATTCCTCACCTACTCTATGCCAAGTCTACCAGATCAGATCTCGAGACTAACATCATCACTATCATATTGCCATTTTTTTTTATCACAACGCTCATCTTAAATTCAAGCTTAATTTTTATTACTAATCCCAAATATCAATATGATTGCTCGCTTACTATACTAACTTATAACTACTAGATATAAATTAAGAAACACTCGCTCACTCAAACCTCATGGTAAGTAATCAATCTTTATCTCCAAGTCTTCATACTTACAAATCACCATCACATTGACTTCACCACTTAAATACTATTTACTCACTTGTTATACATCATTTCCTAATTAGTTCTACAACCCTTTGAACATTATGGTCTCTCCCTTAAAATCATAAGCTTGGCTTAGGCCTATAACCTCATGAATAAAAATTTGGTCTTCTATTCAACACCTACACTTGGTCGTTACTAACAAAATGACACTTCATCATAAACTCATTTCTAGTTAAACCATACTCTAACTCATTCTAACTTGCAACTCTTACTCTACCTCGTATCATGAAATCTTCACAACTCATCATTTCTTAGTCTACTCATAAGGGAAAAATCCTCATTAGTATCTTACTAGGTGCATGACTATAATAATATCGCTTTCCTCATCACTATTTCCCTTTCTTAGAAACCTTAATCTCTGCATACCTTCCTCTAATTTTGGGCACTTTCACTACTACTACTCATAATCTCGTAACTCATACTAAATTTGTGGGTGAAAAATACTACCCAAGCTCAAAAACACACTTACTCATAAGGATCTCAGCTGAAACAAGATTTAGAGAAGACAGTACAATTCGCTTTTAGCTCAAATACATGATTCACATGAACATGAGTGCATTCTTTAGAAACTTAACACTTAACTCACTCATAGGCTTCTTTCAACCCCCTTTGTAGTCTCATGTATTCCTCAAGACTTTTGTTGAGAGCAAGTCATCGAAAAAAAAACTGAATCTACTTTTCAACCACCTCTAGCATGAGGGGTAGTCGAATGAATCTGAGAAACGCACGAGTTGGAACAAGATCCTTACGACATAGTTGTATTGCACGATTTAGTGTATGAAAGAAGACAAACTTTTCTTAAATGTTTGCATTCCCTCATTTATAGAAGTAGGGCACTCACAACCATAAATAAGATCCTACAGACACGACTTCATAGACACCTAGGACACTGGAATTATTTGCTCTGATACCAAGTTTTTCATAACCTAAACATGGATAGCACTCGAAAACTATTGGTGGTCCCCAAGTGAACCCTCATCCTGGCTTAATACAAGCGGAAGACTAATACGCTCAAATTACACCTCTGTTACAGAAGCATAAGTGATCGTTAACAAATAAAGAACCCAACTTGTAGGTTGGGGTCGATCCCACGAGGAATATGATTTAGACTTAAACTTAACTCACAATTATCTCTTTTTAGTTAAACTATTTCCGAGAAAAGTAAACAGGCGGGTTTCTATAATTGAAGTAACAGATTGTTGATTTGAATCAATAAGTAAGAAATAGGCAAGATTAATGGTTTGAGAAATCAATATAAGATGGAAACTAGGGTATATGTGTTCCCCACGAGCTCTTAACGCAGTAATCCTAATAATAATAATCCTATCCTAGTGTTTGACATGCAAGGTTGGTAAATTAGGTATCCCTAAGTTATTGGTCCTCCAAGTAGGGAATTTTACCGTGCAACAGTGTCTGTCTACGGGTGTATGCTTTACTAACCCTTACCTTTACCCTATATTAGTCATCATATCAATTTAGTTTAGTTTTCACCCTCACTTTAATTGAAATCAGACTATTAAAAAGCATCCACTAAATCTCTATTGGTTAATCCTTTTCTCATTCATTACCTCCTTGGTCCAACAAGTAGGAATGAGGAAAGTTTAACGTTTACAACTGTTACAAAGACTTCTAAACGAAAGGATTAACAATACATACATAAACACTATTCAAGAATTAGTTATTATTAATACATTGTTAATTGCTTATGGTTCCCACAACCCTAGTTGTGGATTTAGCTACTCATGCTTGATAGTTCATAATTCATAATTAGGTTGAAAGAATCCATTAACTTACCATTAGAATAGATGAAAACCCAAATCTTGAATTGAAATTCAAAGTGCTCTTGTATAAATCAACTTCCAGAAATAAATTGCTCAAAGGTTTCAAAATAATTACAAAAGACCAAAAACTAAAACCTTACAATAATGTCTAACTCCCAAAAATGGAAATTACAACAAATATTAATAGAAAATAAATCCCAAATTAAGTAAGAAACAAAATAAGGAAATAACTTCTCAGACGCGGTTTCGATCAATACTTCAACCTACGGACCGTGGGTCAACCTACGGTCCGTAGTCACTCTCCATAGATCAACACTTGGGCAATATTTTTTGGACTTCAGACAACGGTTGGACCTACGATCTGTGGACTGGACTACGGTCCGTCACTTGCCTCCGTGGTTCAAGTATTGGAACTTCAATTCTCTCATCACCAATGACAGATGTGCAGGACGGCCCGTGGGTCGACCTACGGTCCATCGATTCTTTTGTGGTTCCACACATGATCATAGTTCCTTGAACATTCATCTACTCTTGCCCACCTATGGTCCGTCGATTGGACTACGGTTCGTCATGTCACTCCTTAGTTTGAGTCCTGAAACTTATCTTTCTGACCAGGACCTACGACTACCCATCTATGGCCGTCAATAGACCTATGGTCCGTGGGTGGCTCCGTCAGTGGCTACTTATGCACTTTTCAGCTCATATCTCTCTCAACTGCTTCCGAACCAATTTCCTGCAAAGATTACATCAAAACCATCAATCCTAGTAACAAAATTGCCGAAGACTCACACAAACTAAGTGAAATGCATCAATAGTACCATAAATTCATTTTACATCAACACCCTCAATTTAAACTTGTTATTTGTCCTCAAGCGACACACTAACACTCTAAACAACACTTATGTAGATACAAACTCAAGCAATCATATGGATATCTAAATCAATTCCATCACTTAGTGCAAATCTTTTCATTTATATTGACTAATCTAACACATATGGATCAACACATGACATAGACAGACCAATAGACATCACCACATACACTTTCAACAATCGCCAAGGTACCAACTTTTAAACATTGTAACTAGTGCCCTCATTTCAAAGAAATCCTTTTTCACATAATAAGTATAATTTTAAGTTGAAGGATTCATTAAAAACTCATACTCAGAAGTGAATTCAAATACAGTTAGTGCTCAATACCATATGCTTGCCCTTATTTTCACTACACAAACTCTTTAGACTAATCACTAGGATCACTATAGGACATTCTTAGCTTGTAACGTAGGCTCAAGGTCAAGTAGGGTACATTTGGATACTTTTAATGGCTTTTTTGCCTTCATTGACATTACATTGGCTTTTTACCTATTTTCTCAACCAGTTCTTGATACTTTTTTATTTTCTACTCTTTTCCTTCACTTTCTTCAGCACATATGTGACTTTGACTTTATCGCTCTCATTTTTTCACTTTTTCTTTTTCTTTCTTTGTTTTTTTTTCAACAATCTTTATCATTCTTCTTTTTGTTCCTTTAAACTTCAGTCACATCTTTTTCAAAAAATATTTCTTTCTTCCGCACATAACTCTTTTCATACCCTTTTCTTTCGGTTTCCTTTACTAAGTTATGTTATAGTATGCTTATGATATGCCAGATATAGGGTTAGCTTGGGGTCACTCGTGATCCTAGGTCCCCTGTTATGTTAAGGGGGTAGCCTTATGGCGTGACAAACTAACATGATATCAGAGCATTAGGTTTAAGGCTCCTAGGATGTCTAAAGTCGCACTAAGTAAAGTCTTTTTCATGGGTGTGAAGTGCATGACATCTATCAGAGGGAGGCTGCGAAGTGTGTTAAGAAAAACTTCACTTTCTTTGCTACTCTTATCGTGCGTGAGGTATGATCCAATTTGTATATTCAAATCCTACGTTATGCATTTCAATCATGCCTCCTCGTAGAGCTTACACACAGAATGCTAATGCACGTAACGCTAATGCACTTCCTTCAATCCAGGACCATGAGGTTTTGAATACAGAATGTTGGAATGCGATCTAGCTCTTGGCTCAGAGTGTAGCCAACAAGAACAATCAGCAGTCCCTAGTTCCTACTAACACAAATGGTGGATCAGTGGCAGCTAGGGTTCGAGATTTTGTTCGGATGAATTCGCCTGAGTTTCTAGGGTCGCAGATTGGTGGGGACCCACAGAACTTGATTGATGAGGTTAAGAAAATCTTTTGAGTGATGCAAGTGACTGGTAGTGATAAGGTGGAGTTAGCATCCTACCAATTTAAAGATATGGCTCACTTCATGGAAAGAAAACAGGAGTGCGAATGCAATTTATGTGACTTGGGAGTGTTTTGCTGGAGCTTTTCTAGACAGGTTCTTCCCAGGAGGGTTGAGGGAGGCTAAAGCTTAGGAGTTTATGAATTTGAGACAAGGTACAATATGAGTCCAAGAATACAGACTTAAGTTAACCCAGCTCTCAAGGTATGCTCCATACATGGTTGTTGATCCAAGGGCATTGATGAGTAAGTTTCTGTTTGGGGTATCTGACTTGGTGAAGACAGAGTGCAGGAATGCTATACAGTTAGAGGATATGAATGTCTCTAAGCTTATGACTCATGCTCAGCGGGTTGAGGGAGATAAGCTTAGGGAAATGGCTAAGGACAACCAGAAGGCTAGAAAAGTCAACTATGAGTACTCTTAGGAGAAATTAAGTGGTGGAAATCGCTCACAATTTCAGCAGAGGTCTACATCCCCAGCACCTTCATCAGCTAGTGCTCCATGTAACACCTTGTATTCTAGACAGACCAGAAATGCAAATTTCAGAAGTTTTAGGTACCACCAACGGTCCCACCTATAGACCGTAGGGTGACCCACGGATCGTAGGTAGGGTTCGTGGATGGCCACGTGCAGCTCTTTCCCAAAATCCAGAGGGAATTCATCTAAGGGTCGAGCCACGCCAGGATCGACGGACCGTAGGTGGGACCACGATCCGTGGTCCAGGACATGGTTCAGACCCCCAGATTCCACCTCTCTGAAGCCAAACGATGCCCTACCAGGATGAATCATTAGTTAGTCCGCGGTCCATGGGTTAGGGGCCGTTGGCGGCTTCGACAGCTTTTAGGTCAGGGTCATTTGGTCTTTTCCTTATGCGTTGGACATCTAAACTACGTCGTTTAACCCCTAAACTACGTCATTTTAGTTAGTTTTATGCTAGTAACTTAATTAGAACTTACACTAGTCAACTCATTCTCCAAAATATTCATCAAGTTGAACAAGAAAAGGTAGATAGAGTCGACTAACCCTCTCCAAGAAAGCAGCAAGGTTTCCTCCAGTACCAGTCCCAAAATCAAATGATTTCTCTGTGAAATTCGTCACCATGTATGTGGGATTACACTAGTGGGTTCCGTTCACTTATTAGGTCTATTGAATTCAGTTAGATTCTTGATTCTCTATATCATGTTTTGACCTAGGGTTTCTAAAACTTCATATTTATGTTGTGATTCAGTTGTTAGACTAATCCAAATCAGATTATCATGTTTTCATGGAATTGTTGCTTAGTTCTTGCATGAAACTAAGAACTTTAGTTGTGTAGATTTGGTTAGTTCATGAATTGCACTTGCTAGGTCAGTTTATTCAATTATACATGCTCTAGTTAATAATGTTTAATTATCAGTTCATTAATGTTGCATTTTCAGTTAGCATGTCAGTATTTTGAGCTATTCAGTATTTACAAAAATTCAATTATAAGGTGTTACTTACATAATTAGTTAGGAATAGACTTAATACAGAGTGGACTAAGGGTCAGTCACTCTCATAGTCCCAAAACTACGTGCCCCTATAGGATAAGTCTCCTCTGAGGGCAACATATTTAGTGGTCACGCCAATCATGACTTTATACCCATGACAAGGTATATTGGGTCCTCTAGATGGGTCGATACATCAAACTCCACGGATAGCTCTTGTGGTTTTATGTCAATTAATAGTATCTCCCACAGTCAAGTTCTAGTTCATTGACCATGTTATCAGTTTTAGTTCAATATTTAGTCTCAGCATGTCATGTACTTGGTCATTGCTTTTAGTTAGCTCAGTATTTAGTATATTTCAGTATTTACATCATGTTCAGATTATATCATTTCTCTTATTGCTTTGTTCAGTTATGTCTATATTGTACAGCTTTATCCTATCTTGCATGCTCAATACCTTTCAATTACTAACGCATACTTTGCACTACATCTTTTTGTGATGTAGGTTTAGGTCCTCATCATTCAGATCACGCATAGATCGATTTTTGATATCCAGTTTAGTAGTATCAGTGGTGAGTCCAAATTCTTCGAGCACTATAGACATGGTCCTTTTTACATTTAGTCTTTCAGTTTCAGTTTTGCTAGAGTTAGCTGGGGGCATGTCCCAACATCTCTAGTAAGTTAAAGGATTTTATTTTAGACATAGTTAGATTCAGTCTTAGTTTGATTTGATCTTTTAGTTGTTATTAAACTAAGTTTTATTTATATTCATATTTAGAATGTGTATTCCCCATCATTTTCCTTTATGTTATGCTTTAAGCTTCCGCACAGTATTTCTCTTTTTCAGTAAGTCTTTCACTTTCTTGCTATTCTTATCGTGCATGGGTATGATCTTCTTTCCAATCCATGGTTATGTGTTTTCAGATCATGCATCCTTGTAGAGATTACGCGTGGACTTCTAATTTATGCAACACTGTTGTAGTTCCTCCAGTAAAAATCATAAAGTTTCAAATGCAAAGTTTTGGAATGCTATTCAACTTTTGGCCCAGAGTGTAGCTAACCAGAACAATCAATAGGTTCTAGTTCCTGTAAATGCTAGTGGTGGAACCGTGGCAGCTAGGGTCCGTGTTTTTGTTAGGATGAATCCACTAGAGTTTTTAGGGTTGCAGGTTGGTGAAGACCGTCGAAACTTCATTGATGAGGTTAAGAAATATTTGGAGTGATGCAAGTGACTGGAAATAATAGGGTAGAGTTGGAGTCCTACCCGCTTAAGGATATGGCTCACATTTGGCTCACTAAATGGAAAGAAAACAGGGGTAAGAATGCAACTCATGTGACTTGGTAACGTTTAACCAGAGCTTTTCTGGATAGGTTCTTTCCAAGAGAGTTGAGAGAGGCAAAAACTCAAGAATTCATGAATTTGAGGCAAGTTGCTATGTCGGTCCAAGAGGATGGACTCAAGTTCACCCAGCTCTCAAGGTATGCACCGCATATGGTTACCGATCCCAGGGAACAGATGAGTAAGTTTCTATTTGGGGTATCTGACTTGGTGAGAACAGAGTGCAGAAATACTATGTTGCTTAAAGATATGAACATCTCTAGGCTCATTACTAATGCTCAGCAGGTTGAGGGAACAAGCTTAGGGAACAGGCTAAGGATAACAAAAAGTCTAGGATAAGCAACTATGAGTACTCTCAGCAGAAATCGGGTTGTGAAAATCACTCATAGTTTTAGCAAAAATCTTCAGCTCTAGAACCTTCATCGGCTAGTGCTCCATCCCCCAGGTTTCGACAGGATCAGAAAGGTAGGGCATCAGGCTCTAAGTCTCAAGGGAGTGTTTCCATTACTAGGACCTACCCAACTTGTCCAAAGTGTGGTAAAAATTATCTACGCAAGTGTTTTGAAATAAAATATTGATGTTTTAAGTGTGGTCACACTGGTCACAGGTTGAGAGATTGACCTTCTTCTAAATAGGGTCAAGGAGGTAACGCTAGTAGGGCTCAGTCTACAACTTCAGCAGCACCAGCAGATCGCCCGACTCAGTAAGGTACTCCATCTTGTACAGGTGGCGATCAACGCCAGAATAGGTTATATGCTCTCCAGGCTCGCTAGGATCAGGAATATTCTCATGATGTGGTTACTGGTACGCTGCGAGTCTTTCATTTAGATGTTTATGCTTTGTTAGATCCAGAGGCTACTCTTTCCTTTATAACTCCTTATATAGCATTAAACTTCGGTGGCAGTGCAGAAACTCTTTCAGAACCCTTTTCAGTCTCTACTCCAGTTGGTGACCCAGTTATAGCTACACGAGAATACAAAAACTTCCCTGTCATAGTCTCTCAGAAAGTCCCCTCATTAGATCTTGTAAAGTTAGAAATGTTAGACTTTGATATCAATCTAGGCATGGATTGGTTACATTCTTGTTATGCCTCAGTCGATTGTAGAACTAGGATCGTTCATTTTCAGTTTCCAAGAAAACCAGTCCTAGAGTGAAAGGGTAGTAGCTCAGTGCCTATGGGTCGATTCATTTCCTACCTTAAGGCCAGAAAGATGATCTCTAAAGGGTATCTCTATCATCTAGTTCAAGTTAAGGATTCAAGTTCTAAAACCCCAAATCTTGAGTCAGTTCCTGTATTTAATGAGTTCCAAGAAGTGTTTCCAGAAAATCTTCCTAGAGTTCTTTCTGAAAGGGAAATCGACTTCGGAATTGATCTTCTTCCAGATACCCAACCTATTTTTATTCTTCCTTACATAATGGCTTTAGCTGAGCTTAAGGAATTGAAGGAGCAGTTGAAAGACCTTCTAGATAAGGGCTTTATCAGACCTAGTATTTCCCCATGGGGTGCCCTGATTTTGTTCGGGAAGAAGAAAGGTGGGTCTCTCAGGATGTGCATTAATTATCGGTAGTTGAACAAAGTCACAATCAAGAATAAGTACCCTATCCCCAGGATTAATGACTTGTTCGATTAACTTCAGGGTGCTAGCCATTTTTCGAAGATAGACCTCAAATCTGGTTATCATCAGCTTAGAGTCAGAGATAGTGACATTCTAAAAACTACCTTCAAAACTTGATATGGTCATTATAAATTTGTAGTTATTTCATTTGACTAACCAATGCTCAGTAGCTTTCATGGATTTCATGAATAGGGTGTTCAAGCAATAACCGGATTTGTTCATTATCGTCTTTATTGATAATATCCTTATTTACTCTAGAAATGAGGAAGAGCATATGACTCATTTGAGGGTTGTCCTAGAAACTCTCAAAAAGCGCCAATTCTTCGCAATGTTTAGAAAATATGAGTTTTAGTTACAATCAGTTGCTTTCCTTGGTCATATAGTATCTAGGGAACGGGTCCAAGTGGATTCTCAACAAATAGAGGCAGTGAAACAATGACCCAGGCCTACCTCTCCTATCAATATCAGAAGTTTCTTGGGTTTGGGGGGTTATTACAGAAGGTTCGTGGAAAGATTTTCATCAATAGCTTCTCCAATGACTAAGTTAACTTAGAAAAAGGTGAAGTTTTAGTGGTTAGATGATTGTGAGAATGGATTCTCAGAAGTGAAAACTAGGTTTATTATTGCAACTTTTTGACTCTACCAGAGGTTTCAGACGATTATGTAATCTATTGTGATGTATCCACAGTCGGCCTAGGTTGTGTGTTGATGCAGCGAGGTAAGGTTATAGCATATGTTACTATACAACTTAAGGTGCATGAGAAGAACTATCCGACTCATGACATCGAGCCTGCAATCACAGTATTTTCCCTTAAGATCTAGAGGCATTACTTGTATGGTGTTCACGTATATGTGTTCACATACCATAAGAGCCTGCCGTATGTGTTCACCCAGAAAGAGTTGAATCTTTGCCAGAGGAGATAGCTTGAGTTCCTCAAGGACTATGATATGAATGTGCTTTACCATCCTGGTATGGCCAATGTAGTAGCAGACACTCTTACAAAACTATTTATGGGTAGTGTAGCACATTTTGAGAAAGAAAGGAAAGAACTAGCGAGAGATGTTCACCGGCTTGCTCGTTTAGGAGTTCACCTTATGAGCATATAAGATGGTGGTGTGATAGTTCAAATGGGTTAGAATCTTCATTGGTAGCAGAGGTTAAGAAAAAAATGACAGTGACCCCATATTACTTCAACTGAAGGGTGTAGTTCATCAGTAGAGAGTTGAGATTTTCTCCCAAGGGGGAAATGGTGTGCTTTGCTATCAGGGGCGTTTATGTGTTCCTAAGGTGGGTGATTTGAGACAACAAATCCTTACAGAAGCCCGTAACTCTAGATATTCTATTCATGCAGGCACCACTAAGATGTACTGTGATCTGCGGGAAGTCTTTTGGTGGAATGGCATGAAAAGGGATATAGCAGATTTTGTGGATAAATGTCCTAATTGTAAGCAGGTGAAGGCAGAACATCAGAAACTATGAGGTATGACTCAAGAGTTCAACATTCCTACATGGAAGTGGGAAGTGATAAACATGGAATTCATTACAGGTTTACCTTGTACTCGCAGACATCATGACTCCATTTGGGTGATAGTTGACAGAGCTACTAAGTCTGCTCACTTTTTGGCTATGAAGACTACAGAATCTGTGGAGGACTACGCCAAGCTTTACATTAATGAGATAGTCAGGTTGCATGGGGTTCTTTGTCTATTATCTCAGATAGAGGTCCTCAGTTTACCTCTTATTTCTAGAAGTCATTTTAGAAAGGTCTTGGTATACAAGTTAACCTTAGCACAACATTTCATCCACAAACGGAAGTTCAGGCAGAGCGTACCATTCAGACCTTAGAGGACATGTTGAGAGCTTGCGTAATTGACTTCAAGGGTAGTTGGGATTATCACTTTCCTCTTATAGAGTTCGCCTATAATAATAACTATCATTCTAGTATTCAAATGGCCCCTTATGAGGCATTGTATGGGCGTAGATATACATCTCCAATTGGTTGGTTTGAAGTAGGTAAAGCAGCCTTCATAGGACCAGAATCGGTTCATGATTCTATGGAAAGAGTTCAGCTCATCAGAGATAGACTTAAGAAAGCCTAGACTCACTAGAAATCCTATGCAGATGTAAGGAGAAGGCACTTAGAGTTCCAAATTAATGATTGGGTTTTCCTAAAAGTGTCACCTATGAAAGGGGTGATGAGATTTGGCAAGAATGGGAAGCTCCGTCCTAAATATGTAAGCTCTTACAAGATCTTGAAAAGATTGGTAAAGTGTCTTATGAGTTAGAGTTGCCAGCAGAACTAGCAGTAGTGCATCCAGTCTTTCACGTTTCTTTGTTACAAAAGTGTGTGGGTGATCTAGCATCTATAGTACCAGTGGAAAGTGAGGCTGTGGAGGATAGTCTCACTTATGAGGATGTGCCAATTGAAATTCTTGATCGTTGGGTTTGAAGGTTGAAAAACAAATAAGTCACTTCAGTGAAGGTATTGTGGAGGAGTCAGTCCAGAGATGGAGCTACTTGGGAAACAAAAGCAGCCATGAAGGCCAAGTATCGTCACCTTTTTCCTTCTGATTCCATTCCAACTTGAGGTAATAGTTCTTCATAAGTATTTTAGTTACTCCTGCGTAAATTCAGTCTTAGCTTTTTATTCCTTCAGTTAGTCTTGCATTTTCAGCGTATTTGCATGTTACTGGAACTTAGTTGAGTCAAATTTAAGTTTACAGTACTTAATGGTAAGGTTTACAGCTCTTTCCCTCCATATTTAACTAGTTTAGTCTTCATTCGAGGATGACTGTTCCCAATGGGGAGATATTGTAACACCCCGTATTCTAGACAGACTAGAAATGCAGATTTCAGAAGTTGCAAGTACCACCAACGGTGCCACCTACAGACCATAGGTGGGTCCATGGATGGCCACCTGCAGCTCCCTCCCAAAATCTAGAAGAAATTCATGTAAGGGTCGACCCACACTAGGACGATGGACTGTAGGTGGGACCACGGTCCTTGGTCCAAGCTGTGGTTCAGAACCCCCAGATTCCACCTCTATTAAGCCAAACAACGCCCTGCCAGGACGGACCGTTGGCCAGTCCACGATCCGTCGGTGGCTTTGACAACTTTTAAGTCAGGGTCGTTTGGCTTTTTCCCTCTGCGTTGGACATCTAAAATACATCATTTAACCCCTAAACTACGTCATTTTAGTCAATTTTAGCCTAGTAACTTAATTAGAACTTACCCTAGTCAACTCATTCTCCAAAAAATTCATCAAGTTGAACGAGAAGAGGGAGAAAGAGTCGACCAACCCTCTCCAACAACTCAGCAAGGTTTCCTCCAGTTCCAGTCCCGAAATCCAAAGATTTCTCCGTGAAATTCATCACCATGTATGTGAGATTTTACTAGTGGGTTCCTTTTACCTATTAGGTCCCGAGAATTCTGTCAAATTCTTGAGTCTCTATATCATATTTAGACCTAGGGTTTCTAGAACTTCAAATTTATGATGTGATTCAGCTGTTAGACTAATCCAAATCATATTATCATATTTTCGTTGAATTATTGCTTAGTTCTTACATGAAACTTAGAACCCTAGGTGTGCAGATTCGTTTAGTTCATGAATTACACTTGTTAGGTCAGTTTATTCAGTTATACATGCTCCAGTAAAGAATGTTTCATTATCACTTCATTAATGTTGCATTTTCAGTTAACATGTCAACATTTTGAGCTATTCAGTATTAACAGAAATTTAGTTATAAGGTGTTACTTACATAATCAGTTGGGAGTAGGCTTAATTTCGAGTGGAGTAAGGGTCAGTCACCCTCAGAGTCCCAGAACTATGTGCCCCCGTAGGATAAGTCCCCTCTGTGGGCAACATATTTAGTGATCACGCCAATCATGCCTTTATACCCTTGGTAAGGTATATTGGGTCCTCTTGATGGGGTGATATATCGGACTCCACTGATAGGTCTCGTGGTTTTATGTCAGTTAATAATAGCTCCCACGGTCAGATTTTTGTGCATTGACCAGGTTATGAGATTTAGCTTAGTATTCAGTCTCAGCATGTCATGTACTTGGTAATTGCATTCAGTTAGCTCAGTATTCAGTATATTTCAGTATTTACATCATGTTCAGATTATATCACTTCTGTTATTGCTTTGTACAGTTATGTATATATTGTTTAGCTTTATCCTATCCTGCATGTTTAGTACCTTTCAAGTACTGACGCATACTATGTGCTACATCTTCTCATGATGTAGATTCAGGTCCTCAACATTCAGATCACGCATAGATCGGTTCCCGATCTCAAGTTCAATAGTATCAGTGGTGAGTCTTCATTCTTTGAGGACTATAGACTTGTTCCTTTTGACATTCAATCTTTCAATTTCAATTTTGCTAGAGTTAGTTGGGGGAATGTCCCATCATCTCTAGTTAGTTATAGGCTTTTGTTCAGACATAGTTATATTCAGTCTTAGTTTGAGTTTGATCTTTCAGTTGTCATTAAACTCAGTTTTATTTATATTCAGATTTATAATGGGTATTCCCCATCATTTTCTTTTATGTTATGTTTTAAGCTTCCGCACAATAATTCTCCTTTTCAGTAAATATTTAAGTATGCTTATGATATGCCAGCAGGGTTAGCTTGGGGTCGCTCATGATCCTAAGTCCCATTTTTACGTCGAAGGGGTATCCTCAGGCTGTGACACTCCATCTCCCAGGTTTCGTCAGGATCAGAAAGGTAGGGCATTAGGCTCTAAGTCTTAAGGGAGCACTTCAGGGAACACCTACCCAACATGTTCAAAGTGTGGTAAGAACCATCTGGGTGAGTGTCTTGTATGCAGGGAAGGATGCTTTTGGTGTGGTCAATCTGGCCATTGGTTGAAGGATTGTCCTTCTGCCAGGCAGGGGCAAGGAGGTAACAAAAATAGGGCTTAGTCTATAGCTCCAGCAGCACCAGTAGGTCACCCAACTTAATAGGGTGCTTTTTCTGGTATAGGTGGTGGTCAGGGCAAGAATAAATTGTATGTTCTCCAAGCTCGCCAGGACCAGGAAGATTCTCCTGATGTGGTCACTGGTACGTTACGAGTCTTTCATTTAGATGTTTATGCATTGTTAGATCCAGTGGCTACTTTTTCCTTTGTAACCCCCTATATAGCAGTAAACTTTGGTGTCAGTTCAAAAACTCTTTCTGAACCCTTCCCAGTCTCTACTCCAATTGGTAACCCAGTTATAACTACACAGGTATACAAAAATTACCCTGTCACAGTCTCTCGAAAAGTCACTTTAGCAGATCTTGTAGAGTTAGAAATGGTAGATTTTGATATCAATCTAGGCATGAATTGGTTACATTCCTGTTATGCCTCAGTCGACTGTAGAACTAGGATCGTTCGATTTCTGTTTCCAAACGAGACAATCTTAGAATTGAAGGGTAGTAGCTCAGCGCCTATATGTCGATTTATCTCTTACCTTGAGGCCAGAAAGATGATCTCTAAAGGGTATATCTATTATCTTGTTTGGGTTAAGGATTTAAACTTCGAAACCCCAACTCTTGAGTAAGTCCAGTAGTAAAGGAGTTTCCCAAAGTCTTTCCAGAAGATCTTCCCAGAGTTCCTCCCGAAAGGGAAATTTACTTTGGAATAGATCTCCTTCGAGATACCCAACGTATTTCAATTCCTCCTTACAGAATGACTCTAGCTGAGCTTAAGGAATTGAAGGAATAGTTGAAAGACCTTCTAGATAAGGGCTTCATCAGACCTATTATCTCTTCATGGGGTGCTCCAGTGTTGTTCGTGAAAAAGAAAGATGGTTTCCTCATAATGTGCATTGATTATCGACAGTTGAACAAAGTCACAATCAAGATTTACCTTTGCTCAATGTATAAAAACATTACTTTTTCTCTAGTTTGAGATAATTGCTCAACTATCCTCTTAAAAGAGGCATATGAATTAACTCGGAGCTCATTAGTTGTTTAGAAATCAAAGTTTTTCTTTTCTCGCTATAAAAATGATAAATTTGTGAGTCAACAATTCCCTTAAACTTTACTCAAAATGCCTCTTTAAACTTTCCTCAAAATTGCTTTTTCCTTATGAGAAAATCAATTTAAGATAATTATTTGGTTAAAAAGATTCTCATCAATAAATCAGTGAATACTTCAAATAAAAGGGTTCATCCTGAAAAATAGGCATGAATAATCAACTCAAGAATCTCAATACATAATATATAGCAACTAGAAAATTAGGAATAACAACTCAAAATTCAACAACGAACTCATCTCAAGAATTATCAAAACTAAAGATGTAACCTTAGATTATTCTTTACTGATAAAAAGTAGATGTAGGGCATGAGGACGAACTATGTCCATCACTATGATAGCCTTACATACTTGGGAAGAACAAAGTTCTTAGCAATATCAATGGAATTCGAACAACGATAGCGAACCCTAAATTTTCTCCTCTTGGGTCCTTGCTCTAAGTCTTTGAAGTGTAAAAGAACGTAAAATAATGTTTTAACACTGTTTAGACCTTAATTAGGTGAAAAATTCATGGATTAGGCTTAAAAAGAGAGGGAAAAGACTAAAGTACACTTCTTAAAAAGCTGTCAAAAATAGTCCATGGGACCACGCGTCGTGGTTTAACCCACGGACCCTAGATCCTATCCGTGGATTCTATATTGAGTTTTTGAGGCTCAAACGTCCATTTATGGGTCAAAACAATGGCCAGTAGGTCAATCTATGGACTGTCGATTGGGTCCATAGGATTTAAGTCCAAAAAGTTGATGCCCAATACTCTAACAATGGCCTAACAGGACGGGTCGTCATTCAAACCACGGCTCGTCGATTGGAGTTGTCACTCACAGATTTAGAAACTCTGGTTTGACAGTCTGGTAAAATGGTTATAACTTTTTACGCCGACCATGAAATAAGGAAAACTTGGTGGTATTGGAAAGAGGATTCAAAGACTTTTATTTGGTAGGTCATAGGGCCACCTAGTTCATTATGATCTGATAGATATAATTGTTTGAAGTTGACCTAAGTAGAATCTTATGTCGAAACTTAATAAAAAATGAAGGTTTCAACTCAACTTTGTGCTAGGGGGTTCTTATGACCTTAAATCATATCCAAATCCATTCGAACACCAAAGAAATGATAGTTACACATATGAGAAACTTAAGGCTTACCCAATCCAGTAACACCTTAGAGTCTAGTAATCTAAGCATAGGGTAAAGTGTCAAGTCATGCATCAAAGATTTGAGCGTGGGCACCCTTCACAAGGACCCATATGGGCCGTGAAGGGCACAACGAGTTGTGATATGGCTCGTGGTGTCTCACATGAGCTAGCCAATGGGTTTTCACCTCCCACAACCACCATAACGTCTCATGGTGGGGGACTAAGGGTCGTGGTAATGAACGTGAAGGGTTAGGCAATGATCTAGTTAAGACTGCCTCCTCCCATGAGCCATTTCACAGCTCATAAAGTCTTTGACGACTCATGGAAGTGGGTGTGTGGGAATATGGGTTTAAGTGTGGTAAGCCAAGACACTGGTCAAGGACCATGGCTGGCACCATGGCTCGTGAGAGCCACCACGGCTTGTTGAGCTTGGCGTGAAGAGGGTTAGTCGACTGTAAGTTTAGGGGCTTTTGGGTCATTTCCGGTTTTCTTTAAATTAATACTATGTCATTTTACCAAAGCCTAGGACCCCTATATAAATGATTTTAACCCCAAAACTCACCCTTTCAAGTCATTCTTCCAAATTTTACAAAAGAAGTTGAGTCATTCTCTCCCAAGGATATTTCTCTCTCTAGAGGCTTGAAGAAGATTATTCAAGCTAGGAATCAAAATTAAGCCTTCATTCTTCAATTGCTTTGGGATTTGATAGCAAGGTATGATAGTTTTCATCCATGGAGTTCCCAAATTCTTCTATTTTCAAAGTTAGAAATCCCCAATTAAGTTATGGTTTTCTTCAATTGTCATGTGTTCTCTTGATTATTGATTTAAATGATTTAATTATGATCTCTTATGCATGAATTGAGCAAATAGCATGATTTTATGATGATTTCCCATGAACCCATGAAACCCCCATGTTTTCCAAATTATGATGATATGACGTGGTTCTTTGCTTATGAAAGTGGATTTTTATGAAATAAAGCATGAAGTGATAGAATCACATGAATTTATGATGAAATCCATATGTAATCCTTGTTTTCTAGATGTGGTGATTGAAAGTGAATTTTGAACCTTGAAAAGTGAATTATGAGATTATGCATGTTCTTATGAAATATATGTAAATGTTTTAAGGATGCTTTGAGAGTAAAGTATCAATGATGATGTTGTGGTTGTGTAGTTGAAACGATTTTCTCATAAACACATGAAAGTATGATTATGAAAGGTTTTCTCACATAATTAGATTGTAAGGTTGAAAAGTCCTTTTACCTAATTGAATCAAAGATAAAGAGCTATCCTAATGAAACCTAGCTTGGATTGGATACTTAGTTTTTACCCTTCCATAGATGACTTATGATGTAGATTGGATTGGCAAGATGATGTGCCCTTCCATGGATAATGAGAACAAGTAAGAAATGACTATTCCATGGGACTTATACTTAGCATAGAGAGTATATTGAGATTGAAGCTCTCCCGTTAGTAGAGGTCGGGTTTCTAGAAGCAATCTCCTTATCCCTTACCTATGTGCCCCCATAGGATGATTGTCTAGATAGACATTAGCTATTGGATCCACTTAAGCTAGAAGGTAATTGTACTTACCTTGGCAAGTAGGACAACTCTTTTATGTGTGGGAGACACCGAGGGATCTTGTTATAGCTAACATGGTATCTATGTCGGTTAAGGCTACTTCCCACATTAATAATGAACTAAGGTTACTTCAAAAAGTATCTTGTATGTATTCAAAGGTTTTGAAGATGTTAGCTTGCATTAACCATGTTTTATGCTTATGTTTTCTAACCTTCTTAAGTCATGTTTTAGTTTGGTCAATTACATGTCATGAAATGTCCTATTTTAGCATGATTTAAATGTTTTATGCATGGCTATCATACTTGGTACATTGTTTTGTACTAACACATACTTTTGCCTACATTTTCCCAAATGTAGGGTCTTATATTCAGGGTTCTCAATTTTGTGGCTAGAGGTTGATTTGGTTGATTCCCGAGCTTTGTGAGTCCTCATGCTTCAAGGATGGATTGTCATTGTTCTTAGTTTCCTTCTTATTTTTAGTTTTGAAAATGATGTATGGGCTAGGCCCAATTTCACTCTATTGTTGTAGATGGCTATTGAGATAAGTGTTTTAGACTTCCACTTTCATTTATAAAATGCTTGGACTTGAAATATTATTTTACCTCTCTTGTTATATTTCTTATGTTATGAATGCTAAGTGGCTTGTATAGGGTCTCTCGGGGTCCTATACGACATGGTACATCTAGGGTGTACCCCTGGGTCGTGACAAACTTGGCATTAGGGCACAAGGTTTAGAATTTTTTCTATATATAAAAGGAGAAGAAAAAATAGCACGTGTCAACACTACAAATTTTCAAAATTTTAAATATCTATCTATATATAAAAGGAGAAGAAAAAATGACACATGTCAACACCACAAATTTTCAGAATTTTAAATAATTAATAATCAATAATTAAATAAATAAATATAGACACATGTCAATAATTAGAATTTGAATGACACGTGTCTACACCACAAATTTTTAAAATTTAACTAATTTTAAATAATCAATAATTAAATAAATAAATATAGACATGTGTCAATAACTACAATTAGACACATTTATTAGACCCAATTAACTCTACGGTAGTTGCACAAAATTTTAAATAAAGAATAATAAGTTATTATTCAATAATGTTAATTACTCAATAATTAATTAAATATATAGAGACATGTCAATACTTATATTTAGACCCATTTAACTCTACGATAACTATATATAATTTTAAATAATCAATAATAAATATATTTTCTATTTATCTATATTATATATATAAGGAGAAGAAAAAATGACACATGTCATTACCACAATTTTTTAGAATTTTAAATTTTAAATCATTTTAAATAATCAATAATAAATAATTATTTAAATAATTACAATTGGATAGATTCTACGGTAGTTACACAACAATGTAACTAAACAAAAAAAATATAAATAATTAATTACAAATTGATAGATTCTACGGTAGTTACACAATATATTTTAAATAAACAAAAATAGATTATTATTTTACTATGACATCTTCTATCTATAATTACATAATTTTAATTACAAAAGCTTAAATTTTAAATGAATATATACAAAAATATTCTCCTGTAACATCATATGTTATAAACCATTTAATCAAGAGAGATTATGAGTATCGCCTGTAACATCATATATTATAAATTCTACGGTAGTTACACAACATTATAAATAAATAAAAACAAATTATTATTTACCTATTACATCATATATCTAATGAGTATTGCCTGTAACATCATATATTATAAATTCTAAGGTAGCTACACGACACTGTAAATAAACAAAAACAAATTATTATTTAACTATTACATCATCTATCTACAAATACATTATTTTAATTACAAAAGCATAAATTTTAAATTAATATATACAAAAAAAAATCGCCTGTAACATCATATGTTATAAACCATTTAATAAATATAGATGATGAGTATAGCATGTAACATCATATGTTATAAACCATTTATTCAAGATAGATGATAAGTATACATAATACGTAAGAAGTCTTAATATATCATTATTTTGTATTTAAAATTTATACCAAACAATAAATATATTTTTACAGATAAATACAAGCAGCTTTATAACTTCTCAATAACCATCCAATAAACAAGGAAACTTTAACTACAATTATTCATTGCATCTTGAAATTCCCGTACTATATAGACATCTTTCAAAAATAACTTTACATACCTTTACAATGTTCGGCGATTGTTCGGAGATATTCAATAATATACATGGCTTTGCAATTTCACACAATCTCAGAAATTACATCCAAATCAATGCACTGAAACTTGAAAGTTCGTGTTATTCGATTGTGGATAGTTCCTCACAAATTTAAACCAGAAATACCTTACACTTTGGAGATGATTTTACAGGACGAAAAGGTACTACTCATACAAATAGTTTTTATATACTCTATATAAATTATCATAAAATAATATTTTGTTTTATTTCAGGGCGATCATATTCATGCATCACTTGAAAGTCTGTAATTAAGCATTTCACAGAAATTCTATATGAACTTGGTATTTTTCGGATGAATTACTTTGTGGTTGTCTCAAACATCATGAAATTTAAGACAACAACACACAAACACAAGCTTAACTTCACTTTGACTACAAATATTAAGGAAATTCAAGATCATTCATTTCACATGGATATATTCAATATCCGCACCTTTGACCAATTGGCAATTTATCACAATGTTGATGAGACGGAGCTTTTGGGTAATAATGATATGTTATTCCATTCATTAGCTTTTAAATTTACAAAATTACTAATGTATCTTCTTTGCAGATGTTGTTGGACATATTTCATATCAACCAATTCAACAAATACAGCAAGGAGATAACAATAGTTATTTCATCAATATTGGTCTAGAAGATGATAAGTAATTATTTTAAATTCAGTTTATTATTATATATATTCATTTATCATTTATATATTAAAATGTAATTAAATTTCATTAATACAATAAAAATAGACTGTCAACAACATTATGGGGTGAACTTGCAGATCAAATACAACCACGTTTCACGGAATCTGCAGATGAACCTTTGATTGTGGTTTGTCAATTAATGAAGGCTCACAAATTTAGAGGTTTAAACATTGTAATTTCAGTAATACAATTTTAAAATACAAATTTATTTTGTATAAATATTTTGACATTGTATAATATCAACCATCAGAAAACTACTCAGTACTTGGTGTTGGTACAAAACCAAAATCTGGATTAATCCTAATCTACATCAGCCTAATGAATTCAAAGACAGGTTAGAAAATTATGTGTTTTTGCTTAGGCATGTGTCTTCAACATTTGCAAGGTAGTTAATTCTTCTTTTCTTTAATAATAATTCTAAATAATATCAAAACTATATGTTATGAATATTTTTGCAGATTGATTTCATCATGTGATTATAAATATGAGAGGCTCTCCCAGACAAGTTCTAAAAACATCATTCTATTACTGATGAGTTGTCTAAAGGAGTTGTATCTTTTACATATCTTGTAACTATCATCTATCTTTTATAAATATATATATATATATATATATATATATATATATATATATATATATATATTTATTTATTTATTTATTTTTTTCTATGAAGCGACTTATATTTTTAAATTCATTAGTAACAGTAGGATCATTAAATTTAACTTTACTTCGTACAAAATGTAAACAACACACTATTAGCCGATTTGTTCAAATACGTGAGTGCAATTTAAGAGATATACATTATTCCCTTGTGTTAAAAAATATGCCACACTTTGGCGGACAATATGCTGGATCCATCACAATTTCTGAGCTGATATATTCAGAATAGAAATCAGATATGTTAAAGCTCAAATTTGACAAAAAAAAAACACATATAAGTATCCACACTTATAGTAAGTTTCAGCAATATAAACTGCACCATTATGGCGTTCAATAAATAAAACCATGTTTTTTAAACTCACCAAACAACAAGCAATTCATCTTCGTTCTTCGAATATATATGTTTAACAACCATTGAGTTCTGCTTCACAAACTTGATGTGCAACAACAAATCCTCCAGAGCCACCACTTATCACATAAAGATCCATATCTACCCCTTTGAAGGGTCATACATGATGTTCAATATAAAGATTTTTATTTTTGATCTCATGGACAAGCTCTAAAAGAGCAATACTACTTGCCTTAACACATACAATTCTACTCATAGTTTCACAAAACCTGCTAAAACCAAATTTCTTAGGCTTCAGAAACTTTAACAGAAAAATTATGAAGTTGCTGAAGAAATTAAATGTTCAATGGGTTTTCAAAATAGTATGCAACTTTTTTCAAAAGGGTCATGAATTATCTCAACATATTTCAAAAGCTTATTTTTAAACTATGTGATATGTGGAGTAAAGCACCTCATAAACAACCTCGTGCTGAATTTCATTTATCTGGTAGATAAAGTATGATCAAAATAGCAAATTTCCCAATCCGCTATCCCCGTTATCCCAAAAGGTACCTGACAAGATATTGTTAATGTAACTGTAACTTCATCATATTTATGGCCACAGTGTCAACTATTGACTAACAAAGAATATGAGGTTGCAAAGCAATGCGAACGATACACATTTGGAAGAATTGAGAGATTTTTCTAATTGGATCTTGAAAGTTAGGGATGGTAGCATTGGAAGTTCAATTGATGGAATAGACAAAGTTTTAATACCAAATGATCTTCTAATAAATGAGTATACTGATCCAATAGCAACTATTGTTGAAAGTACCTATCCGGATTTCATCACTAATTGCAATGATATCGAGTACCTTCAACAAAGAGCCATTCTTGCTCCAACTCTTGATATGGTTGAATCAAATCAGTATATGATCACCCTTAATCATAATCCTGAGAAATCATATTTAAGATCTGATAAAATTTGCCGATCTGATCATACTTATTCAACTTTAGAACATGTACACACTCCTGAATTTTTTAACAATATTAAATGTTCTGGCGTTCCAAATCATTCAATCACTTTAAAGGTTGGGGTTCCAGTGATGTTTCTAAGAAATATTGATCAGTCAGCAGGATTATGTAATGGAACTAGATTGATTGTTACTAAACTTGGAAATCAAGTAATTGAAGCAAAGGTTTTATTTGGACAGATGGTTGGCCAGAAGGTGTTTATTGCAAAATGACTTTAACACCTTCAGATTCTAGAATTCCTTTTAAGTTCAAAGAAGACAGTTTCCTATAACTGTATCATTTGCTATGACAATCAATAAGAGTCAAGAACAGTCTTTATCTCATGTGGGCTTATTTCTGAATAAGCCATTGTTTACGCATGAACAATTTTATGTTGCTCTTTCCAGAATGACAAATAGAAAGGGATTACAAATACTTACTTACGATGAAGATGGGCAAATAAGTAATGAAGCCACAAATGTAGTATATAAAGAAGTATTCCAAAATCAAATTTGACATACATTGTATTTTTTAATTCTATAGATATACTAGATTTTCTGTTGTGTTTGTTACAATAACTGTTATATCTGTTTCAGATTTCAATACTTATGTATTTTAACTTATTAAGTTAACATTAAGCAGGTACACATTAATAAAAAAACAAAGAAAGTCCAAATTACTTTGAAATATGCAATAGTAGATATGTAATAACCTTAAGTAGCTCACTATAATCACTGATATTTGCCATCAATACACTAGCAGATAAAATTTCTTCCCATAATCAACTTCTCTGTCATCTTCAAAACACTTATTACAAAGCATATATGAAAATATAGTAGGAAAGTTTATTCAATTGGAATGCATTAAGAATGAAATTGTATTAGAACATTGTTCAAATTAGTTGTATATATCTAAATTATCATAAACTACACAAATCTATATATTAATACTACTATTAAACATTAATAATAAATAAAACTTCTTAGTTATCAGATAGTTTTATCCATATTTAAAGTACAAATAAATTATAAGACTTCACATATTTTCAATCTTTACTAATTTTTAACTTTACTCATTCTCAAAATAATAAAAGTGACAAGTTTCTATATTATAAAGGTAATTTTTTCTAATTATGATTTGGAGAACAAGAAAATGATAACTTTTTATGATAATATATACAAAAAAACTATGTCGATAGCTTTTAATAACCTGTAACAATGTGCAATATTGTGGATACATTACCAATTCTAAATCAACATATCCCTTAAACTCACAATTTAATAAATATTTAATTTCAATTACAATCAAATGCCTTCTTATAATAACTACCTTATATAATTATAAATAAAGCAATTTTTAACATGAAATGAACTCTCAATTTTTTACTTACATAGCTAATCTAATTGCTTCAAAGTTCAAACAAACAATTCACATTAAAAATTGTCAAGTACAAGTTACTCCGGTTAGCTAAGAAAACTAAAACTGAGATTATCATATACGAAATCTCTGAATCTCCAAATAAAATAGAAAAATTTGTATCAACATAAGCTTATTATAGCTTTGAAATAACATGCATTTACTTCTTTATAATTTAAATTAAATTTAAACTATTAACCCATATCTTACCATCCCAAATAGATCTGAAGGAGGCATAACCTAATAAATCTCATAAAAATAAATCCAAAACAAGAACTACTTCATGCTAATATATTCTTCGATGGAAGTTCTCATTAAGAAGGATCAATATAAAAAATGTCAAACATTTAACTCACCATTTCACAGAACATTGGATTTTTGACAGAATGATGCTAGATCTGAAAACAACTCCGATCAATTCTTTTATGCCATATCTATTAATCTTGACCTGCTTGAAGAAAGTTAATTTTATGATATGTTATCATTTGCATGTTCAAATGTTGAAATTGTAAAATAAACTTTACCATAATTTTGCAGAAGAGATTCATAGTAGAAAGGACAATCGAAGATTTACTAAAGAGATGAAAGAAAGAGCACTCACAGCGTTGACAAATCACACAGAAACTTAGCGAAGATCGACACTAAAAGCTTATAGAATCCCTATATTATCTTTGTCCATCCACACTCGGAAGAGGGACCTCACCTTCCAAATCTGGAAAATTGTGTTCATATTTTGATCTCCTTCCAAAGAGATCCATTTGTTTGTTTTTTTCATTTTTTCCTTTCTTTCTTTCCAATTAGAAATATATATTACTTTTTGCACATACACTTTTGGACTTTGGTGGGTTGTCCAAAAGTAGATTTTATTTTAGTTTTTTCAAATTCACTAATATTGGCCAGATTTTAATAAAACAAACAAATACATATATATACAATTACACACATAAATGACTTGCAATAAATAAAAATACTGAAGGCACGCGCATCAATATTCCTAAAAAGTTGTTTCTTTGTCACATCTTACAGTCAAAGTTTCATATATTGTTCATATATTTCAAAAAATATATATTTCTTTATATTTTTTTAAAATAATACATGTTCCTCATCTCACATATTTAATTACTATTTAATTAATAAATTAAAAAAATAAATTTTAATTTTAACTTTAACATTTTATAATATCCGTGCAACGCGTGAGTACGTATACTAGTATTTTTTAAGAACTGAATATTATTCTTTTGTCAATTTTGAGTAAAATTTAAATTTTAACAACTGGGTAAAAATTCAGTCACTATAAGTATACTTATAACGACAAAATTTATGTCCCTTCGTTAAGCAATAGTCGTTAAAAGTCTAATTTGTTGTATGATAATTTTAATCCACGGAGTTCCCAAATTATCCTATTTTCAAAGTTAGAAATCCCCAATTAAATTAGGGTTTCTTCAATTGCCATGGGTTCTCTTGATTATTGATTTAAATGATTAAATTATGATCTCTTATGCATGAATTGATGAAATACCATGATTTTATGATGATTTCTCCATGAACCCATGAAACCTCATGTTTTCCAAATTATGTTGATATGATGTGGGTCTTTGCTCATGAAAGAGGAGTTTGATGAAATAAAGCATGAAGTGATAGAATCACGTAAATTATGATGAAATCCATATCTAATCCTTGTTTTCTAGATGTGGTGATTGAAAGTGAGTTTTGAACCTTGAAAGGTGAATTATGAGATTATGCATGTTCTTATGAAATCTGTGTAAATGTTTTATGGATGCTTTGAAAGTAAAGTATCAATGATGATGTTGTGGTTGTGTAGTTGAAAGGATTTTCTCATAAACACATGAAAGTATGATTGTTAAAGGTTTTCTCACATAATAAGGATTGTAAGGTTGTGAGGTCTTCTTACCTAATTGAATCAAAGATAAAGAGCTATCCTAATGAAACCTAGCTACTTAATTGTACCCTTCCATGGATGACTTATGACTTAGTTTGGAATTGCAAGATGACGTGACCTTCCATGGTAATGAGAACAAGTAAGAAATGACTATTCCGTGAGATTTATGCTTAGCACCGAAAGGATATTGAGATGGAAGCTCTCCCTCTCCCATTAGTGCAGGTCGGGTTTCTAGAAACAATCTCCTTATCCCTTACCTCTGTTCGCCCATAGGATGATTGTCTAGATAGACATTGGCTAGTGGAACAACTTAAGCTAGAAGTTCATGGTCCTTACTTTGGCAAGTAGTACAACCCTTTTTGGTGTGGGAGACACTGAGGGATCATGTTATAGCTCGCATGGTATTTATGTCGGCTAAGGTTACTTCCCACATTAATAATTAACTAATGTTACTTCAAGAAGTATCTCATATGTGTTCAAAGGTTTTGAAGATGTTAGCTTGCACTGACCATGTTTTATGATTTATGTTTTCTAACCTTCTCATATCATGTTTTAGCTTGGTTAATCGCATGTCATGAAATGTCCCATTTTAGCATGATTTAAATGTTTTATGCATGGTTATCATATTTGGTACATTGTTTTGTTCAAACGCATACTCTTGCCTATATTTCCCCAAATGTAGGGTCCGATATTCAGGGTTTAGTTTCATGGCTAGAGGTTGATTTTGTTGATTCCCGAGCTTGATGAGTCCTCATGCTTTGAGGACAGATTTTCATTGTTCTTAGTTTCTTTCTTATTTTCAGTTTTGAACATGATGTTTGAGCTAGGTCCAATTTTATTCTATTGTAGTAGATGGCTATTGAGACAAGTGTTTTAGACTTCCGCTTTATTTTATAAAATGCTTGGACTTGAAATATTGTTTTACCGCTCTTGTTCTATTTCTTATGTTATGTATGCTAAGTGGCTTGTATGGGGTCTCTCGAGGTTTCATACGGTAATGTTACATCTAGGGTGTACCCCTGGGTCATAACAAATTCAATTTTACAGTTAATTAAAGAGTGGTTCGGGCCTTAGCTTCGAAATTTTTGGGGTGTTACACACTTGGCTTTCATTCTTCCTTCCTTTCCACCCCAAACTTAGGCTTTTGGCCTAAGTTGGCTATCCAAACATAACATTCTTCGAAAGGGATATTTGGTGAGAAGGGAGGGAAAATTTGGTTCAACGGGCTTTCTTTTGGTCTTTGCCAACAAATCGGTTAAGCTCAAATGGTGCCAAAACAGATACACACCCTCACAAGGTAGTCACAAAGGAGTATGGACATTTGGGTTCCCTCTTTGAATTGTTTCCCAAGATCATGTCTCGCATACACCAAAATTTAAACAATTGGACTAACAAGGCAAATTCTAGGACTCCACATACATGCTTTCAAGTAAGACCACACCACACATGGCACTTCAAACTGAACTCATTTATCATATCTCGAAAAAGATCAAAAGTGTACCTATGATATTCATTGCAAGGCTCACATCAAAATGCAGCTAGTCAATTAAAGATTCAAAGAGATCGCTCAAAAGTGCAACCACATCGATTTCATTCTCCCAACACCAACATTATATAACATGCTCATCATGAGTACTATTCAATACATCAATATTAAATACAATCGATTCTCAAATTTTTATCAATGAAACCTCTAAGCATTTCACTATTTTAAACTCATGGGAGTTGCAAACTCAAGAGAGAATGAAATAAAAACAAGAGATACACTTTTACCGAAAGAGCAATATAACAAAAATAAAAGTAAAGTACTACAATTATTCAAAACTCAAAATAACAAAATATAATCAAAAAGGGGACTTTTGGCTCAAAGTCCCTCTCCCCACCAAAATAATATAGTAGTGTCCTTAATGCCATGTAACAAAATTACGAGAAGGATGAGATCAAAAGGTCCCTGACATGATATGCATGTGGAGCACTCTCACCTAGAGTCTCAGGATGGGAAGCCTCAATAGGGGAATTAGTACCCGGCAATAGGATCACTGGAGGCGGCAGGGAAGGCTCAACTGGGCATCAATGCCCATCTTAGCAGTCGAAGAGATGGGGAAATTTGAAGTGATTGCACTAGAACCAACCGCTGAAGTCTCCAAAAGGGATAGCTCCAGGGTCGTCTAAAGAATGATCTCCTCGGTCTCCTGCATCTCAGTCAATGTCTGAGTAATCCCATGCTCCTCGTTCCTCAATTCCTCCTCGTATGTCTCCTCGAACAACTCATCCTTGGCCCTCCATCCTATAAGTACTCTGCCTCAACCATCGAATATCACTGGAGGAGGCCGATGTGATCCTCACATCTGTCTTCCCCCGAAAGGAAACTCCCGCTCTCTCATATAAATGCATAATACGCACTAGGAAAGGGAGAGATTTCTGCTCTTTCCTGGCCCATAGCAACATATCTTCCACAAAGATAGCACCTACATTGATTTTTTCCTTCTTAACTATTGTGCCCATTAGCACTGCCTTTGGATGTTGGAGTATTGATTTGTTTTGGGATGGCATGATATTGTTGCCTAATGAAACTGAACCAATACCATACCACAATGTGCATGTCCTTCTTCTCTATCTTCTCCCCTTCATCCATCAAAAAGGGATAAGACTCATCGGATATTAAAGGGGCCAACAACCCTTTAATGCATCAATATTTTTATGCATCCAGGTCATGTATTCATCAGTTTGGCTGGATAGGGTGCATAGTACTATGTTAATGCGCAAATTTTATATGTGTTTAACTAATCATGACTCCTTGATGATATAATGGAAATTATGTTTAAATTTTTTATTTCATCGAATTTAGAGTAAATTAATATAATATCTGATTGTTATTTAAATAAAAAATAATTATATGCCAATGTTGTTTTTATTTAATAGTTTCATTTCTTTTTGTTAGTTGAAATACTAATTAGGATCTAAGTTTTCCAACATAAAGTAACTATATTAGTTAGTGTACAATAATATTTAATCTTGATTAGTAAAAATAATATTCTGTACAGATTTATTTGTCTTGGGTTTGATTCAAATATTTTGTTTTGACAGGTTCACACTTTCTATTTCTTAGAGGATTTACTAAATATTCTCATTTCTTTGTTAGATTTATGTGTGAAGTTTTGTCTACTTATTTGTTTTGATGGTTGAAAAGCATGAGTGATGCAATTTTTATAATTAAATCTGTTATAAAATAGAAAAGAAAAACATTTTACTCCATAAGAATAGTCTTGGATTTTAATTCAAAAAAATCATTAAGACTTTTTTATATGATGATAAATAATTTGTGGCAAGGTTGGAAAGTGCTGCTACCAATACACCACACACTAATAAAATGATACACCTTTAAACAGTTCAAAATAAATCAAAGAAGGTGGATAATAAGTTTTTCTTAAGGCCATACACATAAGATATTCAAAATTCAAACCAAATATAAGTCAATAAAGTGATTGTGCTAGACCCACGGGATTGACACCTTCTCCTCGGTCAATAAAATTCCTTATCTAGATTTCTAGTTCGCAGACTAATTTAAAATAAAGTTATTTCCTTTTGATGAAGCATCTAAATTAAGGTGACTTGGAACACCAAAACTCTATTTCAAGTGACGACTCTAAAAATAAATAATCTCTTTTCTAAATGTCACTTTAATTGGAAAAACTCTTTTTCCAAAACATCAATTGAAAAAATAGGGGTGTGACAATAAACATCTTAATCATAAAACATGCATAAACTTTCATAACTCATATTCATGAAATCATAAGCTTTCTTCTTAAATTCATAGTCAAAATAATGAATAATGCATGGGCGCACATGAACTCAATTGAAGTAATATGCAATTGAATCTAAGCATGCATTAGAAGATTGAAACTGAATAATTAATTCAAAATAAAATAAGACCCATGGAGATTGCATGAATCCTAATCAAAATTAAGTGAAATTGAATTGGTACTTGGAGATCTTTTGGGACCCAATGGATGAATGGAATCCATTCATGAATCCTCACACACCTTGATAAACAAAGCCCTAGAGCAATGGAGAAAAAAGAGACTTGGAGCTTGGAACCCTAACTTTCTTCTTTGGGCTTGAGAGACAATTGGAGAGGATAAACTTGGATGAGAGTTGGGGATTTGAGAGAATGAGAGGGTTTGGGTAGAATTAGGAGTTGAAAGGTAGTCATAGGTCTTAAAATTAGGGTCAAAATGACATAGTATAGGTATTAAATGCATAGTAAAAGACTCAAATACCCTTAAGAATTAACTATTGGAAATGACATACGGTTGGGACCTGTAGTCCGTAGATCTTTCTACGGTCCATACTAGTTAACCGTAGAACAACTTCAGAAACCCAAACTTTATTTTACTTCCCACAAAACTATCTTACGATCCTTAGTTTCTTGTACGGTCTGTAGACCACTTACATAGAACCCAAAATCATGTCCAAAAATTCCATCAAGTCTAGATTCCTTTTATAGGTTCTTTCTACGACCTGTGAAACCACATACGACCAATCAAATCCTTCCATATGCTGGGGTCTTAAATCAAACTCTCAATCAACTATACGGGTCATTTATACGACCCATTAAACATCCAATGACTTGTCTTTTCAAGTCATAGGTCAAACTTCAAAAACATGAATTTTCCCAAAACTCATCTCAACATCTATGACTCACTTTCTACGGTCCGTAAGCCCTTCTATAGTTCGTAGATGAGATTCATCGATCAAAGTACCAGTGCCAAAAACTGAACTTCCCCTTTTAAATCCAACTTCCCAATTTCTGAGGTGTTACAATATCTCCCCCTTAGGAACATTCGCCCTAGAATGAGACTTAAGCTAGAATGAATAGAGTATGAGAGAAACAAACATCCCAACATGAATGCAATTCTCATCATAATGCACATAAACATAGAGAATCACCCAAGCTAAATCATAACATCAAAAATCAAGTTTTTCATGAACATTCATGCATATGGAAACATGAGAATGACTAAAATGCATGAATTCGAAAGACTGAACCATGAGAAACTAATACCTCAAGCTAGAATAGGAGCGCAGGGAAAGAGTTGAGGTTACCGAGACACCATATCAGCTTCGGCCTCCCAAGTCCAACCCTCAACTAATTAATTCCTCTAAAGAAGTTTCACAGAAGCAACTTCTTTATTTCTCAACTCCTTGACGGTCTAAAAATCAACCGTAACCTCTTTATAAGAAATATTTTCTTTAACTCTCAAATTTCTAAAGGCACTAAGGATGCCATATCTCCAACATACTATCTCAACAAAGAGATATAGAATACCATATGTACTAATGCTAAGTCACTAGGTAACTCCAACTCATAACCAACCTTGCCAATAAGCCTCAAAATCTAATATGGGCCCACATATCGGGGACTACACTTACCTTTCTTTCCAAACATCATCACATCCTTCATATGTAAGATTTTTAAATCATCCCAATCATCAACTTTAAATTCAAGCTCGCTTTTTCTAACATCAGTATAAAACTTCTGTCGACTTTAGCCATTTTCAACCTTTCCCTAATAAGTCGAACCTTTCTATAGCCTTATGCACCAACTCGGGCCCTATCAAAGTGACCTCACTAACCTCAAACCAAACAATAGAAGAACTACACTCCTACTGTAAAGAGCCTCAAACTAGAACATCCCAATACTAGAATAATAGTTATTATTATAAACAAACTCGATTAAAGGAAAATGGTCATCCCAATCACCGTTGAAATCAATTAAGCAAGCTCTTAACATACCTTTTATGGTCTAGATAGTACTCTAGACTTGTCCATCAATTTGAGGGTGGAAAGTCATGTTAAGTTTCACTTGAGTACTAAGACCTTTTTGTAATGACTTCCAAAATTGAGATGTAAAATGAGTACCATGATAGAAGATAATAGATAAGGATACTCCATGTAACCTTACCATTTCTTGAATATAAAGCTTGACATACTCCTTGGCTGAAAATGAAGTCTTTAGGGGTAGAAAGTGAGCTAATTTCGTCATTCGGTCCAACACTACCAAAATCAAGTCAAACTAATGATGAGTACGAGGTAAGCCTGTAATCAAGTACGTATTCAAATATTCCATTTTCCAGTAGGAATGCTAATATTTTCCGTCAAACCACCTGGTTTGTGATGCTCAACTTTCACTTGTTAATTTGGACATAAAGCCACAAATTCTTCAATATCCTTCTTCATCCCATTCCACCAAAAGACCTCCCACAAGTTGCGGTACATCTTGGTTGATCCCGGGTGAATAGAATATCGAGAACTGTGAGCTTATGTCAAAATATGATTTCTCAACTCATCAACATTCAAAATGCATAACCGACCTTGATATCAAACGACATCATCTCCCCTTTAGGAGAAAGCCCAATTGCTTTTTAAGAAACAAACTTCTTCAAATCCTCCGTATCTTGATTAAGATCTTGCTTAGCTTTCACATTCGATACAAATGATGATTCCAAACATTTTGAACAATGGCTCCACCTTCATTGGAATCAACCAAACGAACACCCAATCGGCTCAATCTATAAACATCACGAGCCAACTCCTTCTTATAGTCCTCAACATGAGCAACATGGCCTATCCATAGCCAATTAAGAGCATCCACCACCACATTCGTTTTACCTGGATAATAGAGACCACTCATGTCGTAATCCTTAAATAACTCAAGCCATCTCCTTCGGTGAAGATTCAATTCCTTTTGAGTGAACACATATTTCAAGAGTTTGTGGTCGGTAAACACATCTACATGAACACCATATAGGTAATGTCTCCAAATCTTTAGAGCAAACACTAACACCACTAACTCTAAATCATGAGTCAGATAATTGTTGTCTTGCATCTTCAATTTCCTTGAAGCCTAAGCTACTTCCCAATATTGCATCAAAACACAATCAAGACCAATCTGTGAAGCATCACAATACATTACAAAACCATTTGATCCTTCTAGTAACGTCAAAATAGAGGTTGAAGTGAGTCTATATTTTAAGTATTGGAAACTCTTCTCACAAGCTTCCAACCATAAGAATTTTACATTATTATGAGTCAATGTCATCAAAAGCAAAGCAATAGAGGAAAATCCATCCACAAACCTTGTATAGTAACCAACCAACCCAAAGAAACTCCATATATTTTAAGCGTACAAAGGTCGTGGCCAAATCTTAACAACCTCAATTTTTTAGGATCAACTTGAATACCTTCATATTAGAGAATGGCCAAGGAAAGAAACATACCTCGACCAAAACTCAAATTTGCTAAACTTAGCATACAATTCCCAATCTTTGAGAATCTGTAACACAATCCATAAATTCTTGACATGTTCATCCTCACTCTAAGAGTAAATCAAAATATCATCAATAAATACAATTACAAACATGTAAAGATATTTCTTGAAGACCATATTCACAGAATCCATAAATTTCGTCGGGGCATTATTCAACCCCAAAGACATCACCAAAAACTCATAATGGTCATACTAGGTTCAAACAACAATCCTCAAAATGTCATTTTTCCTTCAACCTCAATTGGTGATAACCTGACTGAAGGTTAACCTTTGAAAAGTAACTCACTCCTTGGAGTTGATCAAACAAATCATCAATCCTTGGAATATGATACTTATTCATAACGGTAACCTTATTCAGTTTCTGATAGCCAATGCACATTCAGAGAGAACCATCCTTCTTTCAAACAAATAATACCGAAGTACCATATGGTGAGATACTTGATCTAATAAATACTTTATTCAATAAGACTTTTAATTGATCCTTTAACTTTTTAAGTTCTGGCAAGGCCATTCAGTAAGGAGCAATATAGATAGGTTGCATATCTAAGATAAGGTCAATACCAAAGTCTATTTCCCTTTAGGGAGGAATATGTCACGACCCAAAGTATACCCTGGGTGTAACATGGCATATAGGATCCCGAGAGGCCCTACACAAGCCACTTAGCATACATCATACAAGATAATAATATTTTACTTAATTCAAGAGACAGTCTTATATCATAAAGAGTTTGACAAAAGCGGAAGTCTAACATAAGTCTCAAAGACATCTAATACATCATAAGGAATGTGATTGGGACGTAACACACACATCACATACAAAGTCAGAAGACTGAAATCCAGAAAACAATAACATAGTCTTGGTCCTCAGACGTTGATGACTCACCAATCTTCACAATTCCAAAGGGATCAACTAGCCACGAGTAAGGGAGGTAGGAAGGTTGGACCCTACATCACTGAAAAAATGTAGGCACAAGCATGCATTAGTGCATGTAATGTACTAAGTATGATATCAATGCATAAGAGTTATGAAATTATCCTAAAAAGGACTTTACATCACATGCAATCACCAAGTTAAATCATAAGATAACATGTTAGAAAACATAAATCATAGTCATGGTCAATGCAAGCTAAAAATCTTTAACATACTTGCGAGATACTTTAGAAAGTAACATCAATTTATTATTGTAGGAAGTTTTCCATTAACCGACATAGACCATGTGAGCTATAACATGGAATTTAGTGGCTATCCCACAGCTAAAAGAGATGTCCTTACTTGCCAAGGTAAGAACCATAAACTTGAGCTAAAATTGATCTACTAGCTAATGTCTATCTAAGACAACCTATAGTAGCACATAGTTATGGAATAGGGAGATTTCTACTAGAAACTTGTCCTCTACTAACGAGAGAGTTCCCATCTCAATATCTTTTTGATGCTAAGAATAAATCCCACGGAATAGTCATTAATCATACCCATCTTATTATCAATGGAAATGCACAATTAAGTAGCCAATCCAAGCTAGAGTTCATTTAGAATAGCTCATAAATCTTGATTCAACTTAGGTGAGAAACCCTTTCAAACTTATGAATCCTTTATGTGAGGATAACCTTTCACAACAATAACAACATCGATGCTTTACTTTCAAAGCAACCTTAATCATTTACATCAATTCCATAAAACGAGCATGCATATCTTCATAAATTCATCTTCCATAGTTCATAAGCTTAATTATGTTTTCATAGTCTAAAATTAATGGGTCATGCATGAGTTCATATGATTTCAACTTAAAAACAAACAATTACTTCAATTCATGCACAAATCAATAGAAAACAATCAATATGATCAAAATTGAAAAGAACCCATGAAGATTGAATAAAGCCCTAACTTGAATTGAGAATATATCTTTACAAAATTAGAGATTTTAAGAACCATATGGAAGAAAGGACTCCATACGTTAATACTAAAATTTCTTGGTGTTAAAAGCCCAAAACGAATGGAGGATTGGAGACTTGAAATTGAATCCTAGCTTCTTCTACTTCTTCCTTAGGTTGAGAGGAATTTAAGCAATGAATTTGGTTAGGTTTAGGGAAATTAGGAGAATGGGGTTAAAGTGGGTAGTTTTAGGATCAAAAATATTTATATAGGGCTTAGGGTAGGAGGCAAAACAACATAGTTTTGATTTAAAACGATTAGGGAAAATACTTAAAATCCCCGTAAAATAACTGTTGAACTATCTATGTGTCAGACCTATAGACCGTATAACTTTCTACGGTCCGTATTGGTCAATTATAGACCAAGTAAAGTAATAGGACCTTAAAATTTACCCAATCTTGATGGAACCCTTCTACGGTCCATATGACTTCCTATGTTCTGTAAACCCTATCCAGAGAACTCAACTTGGACTTCAAAATTTAACTAAGTGCGAATTGTTTATACGGACCCTATCTATGACTCGTAGATTGATTGACAAACCATCCTGGTGAACCATAGAAAAGGTATTGGGATTTGATTTTGGAAATTTTAGTTTTCCCTTACTACAGTTGCAATCTATGGCACTAGAAGCTTTTAGGATCCGTAGATGGGAACCATAGTCACAACTTGCAACCTAAAAAAAATTGTTTCATTCTTTTCCAAATCTGAGGTGTTATAATATCTCCCCCTCAGGAACATTCATCCTTAAATTGAACTGAAGAGAACGCAAGGAGGGGTAGGGTAGGATATCTAACAGCCCAAGAAGATTACAACTTCATAAACAACATATAACCAAGGAGGATTATCAACTCCCAGCTAAAACATGTTCAAAACATCATTTCATAAGGCATACATACAACTCATACTCTAATTCACATAAACATGGAGAAATCAATAAAGTTAACTCATTTTCTCAAAACTCAAGTTTTTATGAGTATGCATGAATGAGGTAACATGAGAACAATTAAGACACATGAAACCAAAAAGGATGAACCATGAGGAGCTAAATACCTCAAGCTAGAGTAGGATAGGAGGGAAAGAGATGGGGATAATGGGACATCATATTGGTCTCGATCACCCTAGTAGCACTCCCAACCCTTTGATTCCTCCACAACACTTTTACGGATGCAACTTCCTTATGTCTCAACTTTTTAACTTGTCGGCCCAAAATCTACCCCGGAACTTCTTCATAAGAAATACTTTCATTTATACAAAGACTCTCCAATTGTATAATCAATGTCGGATCACCAACATATTTCTTCAACAAGGAGACATGGAAAACTGGATGCACCGATGCTAAGTCATTAGGCAAATCAAGTTCATAAGCAACTTTACCAATCTCATCACACCCTTCATGGTTGAAATTTTCAAGTAGACCCAATCATTTATAGAAAATTCAAGATCTCTCCTTCTAACATAGGCATAAGACTTTTGTCGACTTTGAGCCATTTTCAACCTTTTTCTAATAAGTTAAACTTTCTCCAATGCCTCATGTATAGTTAGGGACCTACCAAAGTAATCTCACCAACCTCAAACCAACCAATAGGATATCTACACCTCCTACCATAAAGAACTTCAAATGGAGTCATACCAATGCTTGAATGATAGCTATTATTATAAGCAAAATCAATCCGAGGCAAATGATCATCCCAGTTACCCTTGAAGTCAATCACACAAGCTCTCAACATATCTTCCAAATTTTGAATAGTATGCTCTACTTGCCCATTAGTTTGAGGATGAAAGGTCATACAAAGCTTAATACAAGTACCAAGACCCTTTTGGAAAGACTTTAAAAATTGAGATGTGAATTGGGTACCACGATCGGAGATAATGGATAGGAACACTCCATACAACCTAACTATTTCCATGAAATACAACTTACCATAGTCCTCTGGTGAATAAGAAACCTTGACGGGAATGAAATGAGACGACTTCTTCATATGATCTACAATAACCTAAATTAAGTCATGTTGTCGTCGGGTCCCGCAATAAAGTCCATATTCAAATATTCGCACCTCAAGTAGGAATACTATATGTTGGGATGAACCTCCCCGCTTTTGATGCTTGACTTTCACTTGTTGACAATTAGAACACTTGGGAAAAAACTCCACAATATCCTTCTTCATCCCATTCTACCAATAGACCTCTCGCAAGTCACGGTACATCTTGGTGGCTCCCGGGTGAATGGAATATCAAGAAATATAGGCTTCTCATAAGATCTTCTCTCTCAAATTATCAAAATTGGGAACAAACAACCGACCTTGATATCAAAGCACACAATCTCCCCCTTAGCAGAAATCCTCAACAGACTTTTTATGTATTGCTTCCTTCAATTCAACCAAAATTGGATCAATACCTTGCTTGGCTTTGAAACCATTATGAACACTAGCAATGCCTTCATTAGAATCAATCAATCGAACACCCAATCGGGCAGATCCATGACTATCACAAACAAACTCCTTTTTATCTTCCTCAACTTGAGCAACACTACCCATTGATAATCGACTAAGAGCATCCGCCACCATATTCGTCTTACCGGGATGATAGAGAACACTCATGTTGTAATCCTTTAGCAACTTAACACACCTCCTTTGGTGAGGATTTAGATCATTTTGCTTGAACACATATTGCAAACTCATGTGGTCAGTAAAGACATCAACATTAACATCGTATAAGTAATGCCTCCAAATCTTAAAGGAAAACACAACCGTCGCTAGCTACAAATCATGGGTAGGATAGTTCTTTTCATGAACTTTGAGTTGCCTTGAAGCATAAGCAATAACCTTCCCAATTTTCATAAGAACACACCCTAGGACTATCCTTGAGGCATCACAATAAACAACAAACCCAACTGATCCCTCCGATAAAGTCAACACCAGAGCGGAGGTAAGTCTATCTTTAAACTCTTGGAAAATCTTCTCACACGCTTCCGACCATAAGAGCTTAACTTTATTTTGGTTTAGTGTTAATGGTAGGCAATCGAAGAAAACCCTTCAACAAATCTTCTATAATAACTAGCAAAACCCAAAAAAAATTGAATATCAGAAGGGGATAGAGGACTAGGCCAACTCTTAACCGCGTTCATCTTCTTAGGATTAATGGTAGGCAATCGAAGAAAACCCTTCAACAAATCTTCTATAATAACTAGCAAAACCCAAAAAAAATTGAATATCAGAAGGGGATAGAGGACTAGGCCAACTCTTAACTGCGTTCATCTTCTTAGGATCTACCTCAAAACCCTTACCAGAAATAATGTGACCAAGAAAATCCATGGATCTCAACTAAAATTCGCATTTACTAAACTTTGCACAGAGTTGTTGGCCCTTGAGAACTTGCAACACAATCCTCAAATGATAGGTGCGCTTATTCTCATTCCTTGAATAAATCAAAATGTCATCGATAAACACAATCACAAACATGTCAATATATTGTCTAAATACTTTATTCATCGAGTTCATAAATTCAGCCAGAGCGTTAGTCAAACCAAACGAAATTTCCAAAAATTCGTAATCACCATACCGAGTTCAAAAAGTCATCTTTGGAATGTCATCTTGTTTCACCCTCAATTAGTTATAACCAAACCAAAAGTCGATCTAAGAGAAGTAACTCGCTCTTTCTAGTTGGTCAAACAAATCACCTATCCTTGGAAGAGGAAACTTATTCTTAATGGTAACCTTGTTCAATTTTTGATAGTCAATAAACATACGATGTGAACCATCTTTACTGGAGCAGCCCATGGAGAGATACTCGGTTGGATGAAAGCCTTATCCAAAAAGTCCTTCAATTTCTCTTTCAATTCCATACGTTCTGCTAGAGTCATACAATAAGGAGCAATAGAGATAGGTTGCATATATGGGAGAAGGTCAATACCAAAGTTTATTTTCCTTTTCAGAGGAACACCAGGTTTATCATCAGGAAACACTTCCAGAAACTCATTAACAACGGGGACCGACTCATGACTAGGGATTTCAAAATCTGTATCCCTAATTCAAACTAGATAATATATGCAACCCTTAGAGATAATTATTCTAGCTTTAAGAAAAGAAACAAATTGACCCTAAGGCATAGAATTTTCCTATTTCCAATCTAGGACGGGCTCATTTAGAAATTGAAAGTTGATCACTCGGGTTCTACAATCAATGGAAGCATAACATGAATGCAACCAATCCATACCAAGAATAATATCAAACTCTAGCATATCAAGCTCTACAAGATCAACATGAGTGACTCTAAGGGATAAGGAGACATGACAGTTTCTATAGACTCTCTTAGCCAGAATAGATTCACCAATATGAGTAGAGATGAAAAAAGGATCTAACAACATATTCGGAGAAATATTAAACCTCATTGCCACATATGGCGTCACAAAAGACAAGGTAGCACCAGGATCAAGCAAAGCATAAACATCAAGATGAATGACTTTCAACATATCGGTAACTACATTGGGAGAACCCTCTTGCTCACGATGAGTTTGAAGAGAAACCAAAGAAATTATTCGTACTCACCAAACATCTTCTCGAATGACTCTTGCCACACTTTTGGCATGTAGGAACTGATGATCCATTTTCTCCTTGAGACTTAGGTTAGACATCATGTCTTTGTTGAACTTAGGAGTTGAAGCAGTAGAGGAACCTTGACTCGAAAAACCTTTGTTGGAATATAGAACAACCATATGCATCAGACCTCGAATGTGAAGACCATCACCGGTCTTTACCCTCTTTGTCTCCCTAGATCTTTTCTTGAGATTCTTCTATTCAATTTGTTAGGCATGTGTCATTAAACTATAAATACATTTACTTAATGAGAATGGTGGTAAGGCATTCCTTAACCACCATTTCGGACACAACCGAAACAAATTTACTCATTCTTGCCCTAGAGTTGGCAACCATAGTTGGAGAATACCTAGCCAATTAAATGAACATTAAAGCATACTGAATTCAAGTACTTTTACCTCCCTCATCTCAAGGGGAAAGAACCTATCAAGAAAAGCAAACTCGAACTTCTCCCAATCAAGAGAACCCACACCAACCACCCTTTTTTCCTACCATTGTTCAAATCAAACTTGAGCAACACCCTTAAGTTGATAATCGGCCAACTCTGCCTTCCCAACAATATACTTATATTTCTCCGTGGCACTAATTAGAATCATTTCCATAACTTGTTGGTCGAGATTGTATCACCATGATTTCTAATTTCATTAACAATATTCATAACTCTTGTGCAATATTCATCTATTTTTTCAGATTCTATCATCTTCAAATTTTGAAACTCTCTTCTAAGAGTTTGAATATTTATAGTGCGTACCTTTTCGTCACCATACACCTCAGTTTCCAGAGACTCCTAAGCTTGCTTTGCAGTCCCACTTAGCAATTTTTGCAAAATATGTTTTTGAGACTCCCATTTGAATTTTGCTCAAGGCTTTTGCATCTTGACAATACTTAGCCTCAAGAGTTTTCATCTCTCCTGCTATAAGTTCACCATCATTTTCTAGCTCTTCAAAGCCATTTGCAACAATAGTCCACAAACCTTCAACTTATTTCCATCAAAAAATGGAGTAAGAACAACTGAAGAATCAACACCTTCATTTGTTTTGGATGCCCTATTTTTTTCTTCACCTAACCCCAGATTAAGAACGAAAATCTGCTCTTGATACCAATTTGTAGGTAATACAGAAGGATAATACTTTATTTAGAGAATGCTCAAGTTTTATATAGGGTACTTAACACCACTTGAGATAATTACAATTATCAATTACATCTCTATTTATACTACTAAAAATATAAAACCAAAAGTCTTGCACAAATTACTAGGTACATGTAGCACAATTTACTAGATATATGTATTACAAATTTAAAAGACTTCTCGAAAAACTAAGAGATGGTATTGAAAAACTAAACATCAAGGTGTGAATGCATTAATTCCAACACATTTGAAAACAATAACTTGTAGATCACACCTAAAATTACTAGATGTTGAAGGGGCCAAAGACATATGAGGGAGAATATTTGTTGGCAAACAGGAAAGCATGGGAATTGTTCATAATGTTACTTGTCAAAAGCACATCTCTTTTTTTCTGTGGATGACAATGGAAAAGTAAATAGATTGTCCCACACAGAACAAATAAACCTCAGATATTATGAGACATAAGGTTCAAGGGGTAGTTAGGGACACATTAGTGTGGAGTGTTGAAACAAACAGGATATGATGTGATCATGGAAATGGCTCAGAGCTAGTCAAGCTAACAATGAATATTTGAGAACATGGTTTTCTGGTTTCTTTTAGCATTTCATAATTAGTGTGGAGTGTGGACCTATATTGCTCGAACGCATTCACACAGTTGTATTTTGGTATGATTGAGTCGAAATACCTAGTATAGGTAGGTCGCCTTTTTAAGAAAATTCACATGTATGTCAAGACAAATGGAGAATCCACACAATATTAGGATGGACCATCTGATCAGATGGATTAATAGATAAGAAACTGGTATACCATGTTCATCCATAAATATCTCACATGAAAAAGATCTATGCTTGCTACATATATTTCAACACAGTCCACATGACACAATAGGACTCAATGATAGAAAAATTCATTTCATATCCAATATAATGGTCATTTAACCAGAAGAAAAGTCTCAAGTTCGAATCCACAACAAAACTTAAGTGACACATGACACAATTCTTCTCATCTGTCTTAAACTTGGTGGACCAAGTTACTTGGTAGTTGTTGTCGGTTATTTAAGTCATATCCTGAACTCAAAGTCCCCACCATTCATTGAAACAATACTATCTTAACATGGTGTTGTACACCCTGACTTGTATTTTTATATCCTCATGCAAGTACAAACTGACTTTTATATTCTATCCTCATTCTAAACAAAAATTACACAGCTTAAAACTTGGCTATTGTTAGAAATCCAGTATGTTCATTTTGAATAAGGGTTGTTTGGTATAGTGAAAACATTTTCCATAAAAAGTTTTATAGTTCTCAATGTTTTGTTGGTCAAAATCTCTTTAAAATATTTTCTCTACGAAAACAAATACCTTCAAAATTTAAAAAAAAAAATGATTTCCCCAAGTAGGGGAACCAAGTTCCATGGTGGCATTCCACATTAATTGTTTCCTCCCCACCCTTCACACATCCCACTCCCGCCCAATAGCCCTCATCTACACCACCCCCTACACCACAGCTAAACACTTTCTAACTTATTTGAAGTTATTTTTGACTTATTTTAAGTTATTTTTTATATTTGTTAAACACTTCCAGAAGTAAAAAACTGACTTAAAAGTAGGTTTGACTAACTTTTAGGTCAATCCAAACACCCTATAAATTGAATGTTATCTCATGCTCATGCAAATAACTCAGTACAAAGGATGAACACTGAGTTGTAAAGTACACACTTTTTCTGCTAAGCCAAAGGCAGATAATAAGCCTTGGCCTGGATACAGCTACACTGTATTTCTTGAAGCTACGACATGAAGGGAAAATACTTCAACAAATTGGGATGGGATGGGATTGGATGGGTCAAAAGTATTTTATGTAAGAATTTTACAAATTTTTTCTAGCTCTGGCAAAGTGTAGAGTTCCAAACATCTGTATTCACACTTCTATTAGTTTTTTTTGTTTGGTTTCCCACCCGGTGTCCGGAGCCCACATTGAAGCTCCGACTAAATCTGGATCACGCTCTGCAGGGCCCATTCAGGAGTGGCGCTCCCAATAGGATTTTCTCCATACCCAGGGCTCGAACCCGAGACCTCTGATTAAGGGTGAAGCACTCCCACTACTGCACACACTTCTATTAGTTGGAGGACATAAATTTAATAGTTTCAGCAATGTACGACAACTCCAACTTTGATTATAAAATAGACCTAAATCTTAATCTTTAACGACACAAAACAATGATAATGTTTCCAGCTTATCAGTACATAAAGGTTCCAAGAACCATTTTGGTGTGGGTAGAAGGCAAAGCAATAAACATATCACCTTAACTAGGACTCGCAAGTTCCAAATACTAAAATCTCTAGCAAAATCAGACAATAAAAATGGATCAGAAGTTGAGTCCTAAATTATGACATAAGCAACCGAACATAATGGCATGATTATCACAAGATTTCTACCACTTGATCACTGGCAAAGCTGTTCAACTGCAGTAACAATCTGGGGAGGTTGGACAACAGTCCAGTTTTCTAACGTCCCAGCATATGGGGTTGGCACATCCTGTGATGACAGACATACAATTGGGGCATCTAGATAGTCGTGAAAGTTCTCAGTAATAGCGGCTGTCAAGCTGGCACCAATACCTCCTGTGCGCATACATTCCTCGACAATGAGCACACGATGAGTCTTTTTCACTGACTTCCCGATGGTGTAAAGGTCAAACGGTTTCAGAGACCTAATATCAATGACCTCAGGATCATAACCCTTGTTCACAAGTGTTTTTGCAGCCTGCATTACATGATACCTCATCCTGGAATAAGTTAGAATGGTTACATGCTCCCCAGGTCGTACCATCTCTGCTTCTTCAAGATTCAGCACATACTCTTCATCTGGAATTCTCTCCTTGAGGTTGTAGAGCAAAACATGCTCAAACAGAATCACAGGGTTATCACTTCTGATAGCTGCCTTCATCAAGCCCTTGGCATTGTAAGGGGTTGAACAGGAAACCATCTGGATTCCAGGAATTGACTGGAAGTATGACTCAAGGCGTTGAGAGTGCTCTGCTCCAAGCTGTCGACCAACTCCACCAGGACCTCGGATGACAACTGGTATCTTAAACTGGCCACCAGATGTGTAGTGGAGCATACCGCAGTTGTTAGATATCTGGTTGAAGGCTAGAAGAAGAAATCCCATGTTCATTCCCTCAATAACTGGACGCAAGCCAGTCATTGCAGCTCCAATGCCCATACCAGTGAAAGAGTTCTCAGCAATAGGAGTGTCAAGAACCCTGAGATCACCATATTTTGGGGCAAGGCCTTTAGTCACCTTGTATGAACCTCCATAATGACCGACATCTTCACCCATTACGCAAACAGTGGGATCTCTGTCCATCTCTTCTTCAAGACCTTCGCGGAGGGCCTCAAAGAGCAACAGTTCATGCCTAAAGATGTACATTCAATCAAACAAGTGGTGAGATCAAGTAAAAAGAAAGCTGGAAAAAGAACATTCAGTAAGCAAGCAGTTGGGCAGTAATTAATATAGTTCACACCATGATCAATGATAAAAAAAAATATATGTGAAAAAAGGTGCATATCCAACCAGCCAACAAAGATCTATTCAATGATAAAAGTATAATGATTTCTTTTTCATGAAGCAAGTAAGATTCATTTAAAGGCATCAACAAGATGCTAGTGTTACAAGGATAGATCAGTTAAAGTCACATAAAAGGATTTGTAGCCTCTTTCTAAACTATAGAGCTAACAAAATCTAAGAAGAGGTCTACATTATTTACATGGGTCAATTTGGACAGCTAAAAAGGCTAACTAGACATCTGCCTCGCAAAAGATTTCTAGAAGTTAAAATTCCATCAAATCATCTTTTGTTCCTCTCTGTCCACAAACACCAAAAGAGAGCAGATCATCATCGACATACACTTGATGGCTTTGTCAACTTACCGTGAACTCCAACTTTCAAGAGCATCCCTAACAGAGAAAGGAATGACCCAGGATAGACCAAAAAAACAACAAAACATATTCCAGAGGTCTGAGGCAACTGGGCATGCAGTAGCAAGTGGTTGACGTTAAAGTTTAATGATTAAGCAAGCACAATCACTGAAAAATCTTTTGAACATGGACATAATCATCCCCATTAATTAAGAAGACACCATCAAGGAAGCAAAGGTAACTCATATATATCCAAAAACAATGTTTGTTATGACTGCCATCAGAACTAAACGAGCTCTTCAGGCCTTAAACAAGGAGATAAGTAACAGAAATTCCTGGAATCCCACACCAGGAATCTTATGCATTAGGAAGAGAGAATGAAAAAGGGATCTCTTTACTAGCTTCTGGTGGCCCAAATAATTAATGTAATTAGAACCTCAAAATCCGACAAAGCAGAAAGAAAAAATCAAAGTCCCAAAGGGTTTAAAGTAGGAAAGGGGGCCAAATTTCCTGTAAAAGATTTAAGCCTTCCTTTTGAACAACTCCACTCGACAAGAATAAAGACATCAATGACAATCTTCAGAGGGATCTCTGATGTTAAAATTTAAGATTGCTTAACCAGTTATTGTAGGAACATAGATCACGGCAGTCACAGGGTAACATCTCCTCTGTCATACACTCATGGAATTTGAACTTCAGTTAATAGACAAACAAACACAAACCTTTGGTTCAGCCCATTGGTTTCCAAAAAATGAATTTTAGTTCTCCACAACTATCACATAATTGTGTTTCTACACTAACTGCCATGATTCAAAGGTAAAGTTCTGATTCCTATGCTTCTTTTGTTCCACCTAGCAGCATACTTGTTCTAGTGTGTTTCCAAGACCCATTCGGACATTTCTATTTTTCCACTTAGTACATTCTCCCATACATATACAAAGGGAACATTCTACTCTCGGAAGTACCAAAGCAGCACCCATGCCCCAGGCCCATTAGTTACTGCTCTAGTTCCCATCTCAGAGAGCACTCTGCATCTCATACACATACAGTGGCACCAAACTTTTCAAGGCTAGCAAACAACTTGCAGCACTAACCCTAAACATTTGTAGCAGTTTCCAGAACTGCTTGGTCCCCCCTTTCAGGTCAAATAATTGGTAAACACTTCTTCACAGAACTGCAAAAAGCATTTGATTTCAGCTCAGTATCATTGATAAAAGAAACAGAGGCCTCCATCATATCATAAATCTCTATTCTACATTACACCAAGAAAGCAAACCTCAAAGCACCTTTTTTGATGATACTTCTAAGTACATCTTCCATATGGATGATCAACTCTCCATTTTGCTTTATGTTGTTATAATTCCTAAATGTCTTTGACCCAAATTGAGCTGATATGGTGTTGACATGTAAATCAGGTAGTTCACATACATGACAAGTCCAAACTCCATCGACCAACAATGTTGAATCATCATATTTGAAATGGAATAGATGAGTTCCTTTCTTAGAGGTATGACACAAAAAAAAAAAGATACAACTAATGGCAATTTTTGCAGGTTTTTGTTTTCTATTTTGTGTTAACTTTAGGAGTACAAAACCTCAATTGCCATTTCTACAAGAATTACTAAATATTAGAAAGAGCTTGCATAAAAATGAAGTCTCATCAAGACAAAAAATACTTGGGCACAATTTTATTGCAAGTACACATAACAATCACTACACATATGATATGTGTACAAGTACAATAATACATATTGTCTTATAGTTCATGTATGTATGTGCATTTTGTACATACTGTAAAAATCTCGAACAAATAAAACAAGTAGGCAATAACTTGGCCTTTAAGTAAAGATCTAAAATAAAGTAAGGTTGACAAACACTAACAAAGAGTTCTTGACCTACATCCCAATACGTAAAAGTAGATTTGTGTTGGAGTTATAGGTCGGTAACTTGGTTATAGGTCAGTAAGAAGTTACAAATACAACAAAAAGGCAATAACTTGGCCTTTAAGTAAGGATCTAAAATAAACAAGGGTTGACAAACACTATTAGCAAGGGCCTCTATGAATCCATATAAAGTTGAAGAAAAACTATCATTAAGAATAGGAGATGATGAGATCCCAAAAGAGAGACATATGCCCCCAAGGCTTAGCTCGAGTGGAAAAAGGTGGAGGATTTGTGGCTTAGTTCACAAGTTCAAGCCCTACACAATGCAAAGCGAAGCCCGGTATTTAAGTGGAGAAGGGTAGAGGGGCGGGCCCATTATCCACCAAGTTTAGAAGGCTATGATTGGTCCAAAGGGGGGGTCATAGATGGATTTCTCGGTTATCAAAAAAAAAAAAAAAAAAAGAGTGACATTTCATGTTGGTCTCAGGTGTTTCTTAGAGATCCTATAGTGATATTCTTTCTCTTCTTTTTGTTAGCCAGTCACATGATAAGTTCCAAGCAGCAAGCAGTAAAATGGAGTGCAAAGTAGAATGCATTCTAAGAATTCAATACAGTTGTGCCCTTATGGTAGCTGTCTGGTGTATATGAAATTAAATAAATGGTAAGGACACAAACTAAAACCTCATCAGATCCTTACAAGCTAGAAATACAAATTAATCTTCATAAAATAGTTGTATAGTTGCAAGCTCGCAGCAACATCTAAGGTTTATTTTTTTCTTTTTGGATAGTCAATCTCTTAGAGTTGGATAGTCAAATCAGTCTATAAACACTATCCGATTTCTCTCCTTCCAAAGAACTCACACTAGGGCTAAAGGTGCACCATGCCTACGTCTTCCCATCCTTCTTCTGAAAGTCCAGTTGCACAACAAATTCTTTGATGTGCCCAACGTTGTCCGTGGCATTTTGGACCAGTTCAGCACCATTCACTACAACTAGTAGCAGCACGACACTGCAATAGGTGATGGTCCACATCTTCTGGACAAGACCAATTGACAGCAGTGTTTTAAAAGGCCAGGGCGTGAGGCGAGACGTTTAATGTAGTACGGGGCGAGACGCAAGTCCCGAGACACAGAGCGTAAGTCTTATGGATATACGGGGCGTAGACTCATGTATATTCAATTTTATAATTTTATTACTAAAAAAAAGGTAAAAGTAAAACTTTCAATTATTTTACAAATAAATTTTATTAAATAACCTACAATATATATATATATAAAAATATATATTATGATTTTTATTTGAGAAAGGTATTAATCACCAATAATGAAGAAAAAAAGTATTACAATTACTATTTGAGACATATTATTACACCAATATTAAAAATATGATTTAAAGCAAAAAGGTTCAAAAAAACAAAAAAAAAATGCCCTGAGCATACGTTTTTACGCCCAGGGCTTACATTTTTACGCTAGGAGCATACGGCCCAAATTCTAGGACTTACACCCTATGGATCTACGCCTTACATTTGCGCCCTAGTGCGTTTTTGGTGCGCCCCACCCCAAGACTCGCGTGGGACTTGCCTCAAAAAACGTTTTTGAAAACACTGATTGACAGAGAAAAGTCTTTTCTGCCTTTTCTTCAGATGCCAATATTACCTCTCTTGTTGCTAGGCAAGAAGAGAAACATGTCTTCCCTTTCTAGGATTCCAGGTTGTTAAGTGTGGAAAGTCAGACTCCTCCCTCAAAAATATCTTGTTAGTGTATGACTTAACACAGAAAACTCCATCTATCACACCCTCTACCTCTGAAATGTCCAGGCTAGCATGTGGTGTACATTATTCTGTTGGGCACTTCAATCATACATCACAATTCTTTTAGTCGTAGTGATGGACGAAGTGACGTGGCATATTTAAGGGGTGGCATCTTGATGTATGTTATTCACAAATGACATAGTATTGATCTGTATTGATATCTATGAGACACGTGGTGGAGTTTACGATAGACTGAAAGTTTGGTGACAGATCCTAGATTCTAAAGGTTTCAGGTTAAGCAAACGTAGGACTAAAATAGAGTACCAGGAGTGCAAGTTCAATGACGCAATGCCTATAGTGGAGGAGGGGATGGAAGTGAAGACCGATACACAAGTCATACCCAAGAGAGAGTTTAAAGTATATTGGGTCTATAATCCAAGGAAATGGGAAGATTAACGATGAAATGGGCGCTCGCATCTAGAGTATTGTGTGATAAAATGTGTCACCAAGACTTGAAAGGTAAGTTCTACCGAGTGTTGGTTAGACCTAGACTGTTGTATGAGGTAGAGGGTTGGCCAGTCAAGAATGCACACATTCAAAAGATGAAGGTAGCATAGATGAGGATGCCCAAATGGATATGCGGGCTTACTAGGAGAGATGAGATTAGGAATGAAGTTACACAGGACAAGGAAAGAGTGGCCTCCGTGGAGGATAAGATGAGGGAAGCGAGAGACTGAGGTGGTTCAGACATGTGAAGAGGAAATGTGAGAGTTTGGTTAGACGGCTAATCTCCTCATCTCATCTTCTCCTTAATTAGTAATCTAATCTAGTATTCGCATAGTTCTTATTCTCCATTTTCTTACTACTACATACTACTTCATATGCTTTATTTATCTTGCTATTTTGCAATCGTTATTTTCTTTTCTATCATGCTTTGATTACACTAATTTTGAGCCGAGAATCTATTGAAAATAAACTCTTTACTCCACAAAGATAGAGATAAGGTCTGCGTACATTTGCCCCTCCCCAGACCCACTTGTGGAACTACACTGGGCATGTTGTCATTGTAATCTCTTAGGGGCCACTTGGTATGAGGGATAAATGATAATAATCCTAGGATAAACTGCAGAGTTATTTTATCATGCATTTTGTTAGGGATATTAATTAGTCTTGGAATTATTTATCCCACCATTGATACAACAACGATGGGACAAATTTCCTATTTATATATGATGAAATAACTTTGTCTACTCCATCCCCAATACCAAACAATATAACTAGAAATCACTTTAATTGAATACTTATCAAAAATAGTGTTATTGGAATGGCAATGGAAACCATTTCTTTCGACCATTAACATAGAAAAAAAATTACGGCAAATAAGAGCCTTCATAATTTTTGAGCAAATAATAAATGAAAAATTGGAAGTACCAAAAGAAGAAAAGCGAGAAAAGTGTAACTCTTTTTCTGAAGTCCGCGGGAGACCTTTGTGGCTTAAAGATAAGATTTACTAAAAATGAATTTCTCTATGTACGCCTACTTTTGGTTGGAAACAAAGGTTGAACTTTTGTTCACCATGTAGCCCATCCTTTCTTTCTTTTCCTTTTTTTTTATTTATATCCCCAGTACTAATCCAAACAAAAAAAACATATCACTCCCACCATCACTCTTTCTTTTGTTTCTGCTATCACAATTCAGAACAAGGAGCAGAATTAGACACGTTTATCACAGGATGAATTAGCATCATCTGAAGCAAAACAGCAACTTCTATTGACTTTTCTATTTCCTTTGACAACACCATCGAGATTAGCAGCTGAACTTAATAATACAATTAAAAAAAATCATAATCCTACCAGCCAACCTCCTTTACAAGGCAAGAATGTAACCTTGCCCAACTTAATCAAGATTTTTAAAAAAAAAAAAACTAATCTCATCTGCTGACAAGCCACCACGCGGGTTTAAAGTGTCATAAAAAAAGTGATGATTAGAGCCCTAGAAGACAAACATTAGGAGAGACAAATGAAGTGGCAACCAGAAGGAAGCAATATAAACTATAAAGATATGCAAGTACAACTCAGAGAAGAAGTAAATATACCCTGGCTTGGATGAAGTAGAAGCTGCAGCAGCATCTTCTTTTGCCTGTAAAAGAATTACATGCAATACTACTTCATAAAAAAAAAGAATTACATGCAACACCAAATCTCAAAGTCTAAAAGAAAATAAAATTTACCAATTTAAGCACATTTCTGCTGGTAAATAATCAATCATATGCGTCACAATTATAATGAGAGAGTAGAGAATACTAACAGCAACAGCATTAGTAATTAATTGTTCAGCTCTTCCTCCACGTCCATTCAAACCACAGCTCAAACGCCCATCAGATCTAACTACAAATAACCTTCCTTTCCTCTCTGCAAACCAACCATAAATTTCACAAAAATGGAAGATAATTGATTGAAATTTGGAGAGTAAACAAGCACTAACTTGAAAATAAAACATTCTTTTAGGGGACCAATTAATATTCAGATCAAAAACCAAAAGACACAAAGATTACATAAACCCAGAATCAGAAAACAGAACCAAACAAACACAATCAACAAAAAAAAGAACATAAATTTAAGCAATGCTAACAAAACCCAATTTCGAATACTAGCTAAAAGACTAATAAATTGCAACAAACCTGACAAAGATCTGCGAGAATTAGCGAAAAGTGACTTCTTGGTATCCAAAGAATTGGCTGGTGTTAGTGCAGTAACAGCACCAATTCCTTGTATAATAGCAGCCATCTAGAAAACCCCACAAAGAAAATTGGCTTCTTGATTTAAACGAAGAGAAAATGCGGATCAGAATGAGGATTCAAATGTCCCTTACAACTATATATATATTCTCAGTGTGTATACAGAAAAAATGAATTGGGGCGAAGAAAACAAAGTGCACAAGGGGGTTGGGGCGATTTAATCTAAGGGAGATCAGAAAAGAGCAAGACAGGGAAGAAAGTACGAAGTGAGAAGCTTTGAGCCACATGTTGTATTGACTGATTCTCTACTTGCTCACTCATTGTAATATCATGCTTATCTCTAATGAGAAGCTGGCACGTGTGATACTAAGGGTGAAAGTGTCATTTTCTTTGGCTTAATTAAAAAATTCACTTGTCCTCGATTTTCATTTTGGTACTTTACCTCAATTTTATTTCATTTAATTCTCTATTCTCATTTTCTATGTATCATTTAAATACAAAATACTATGTTTTATGATTATTTTTTTAAATTTATACTCTTCTACTGAAGTTTTACATTTTAAAAATTGACGTCTGTTTACAACAAATTTCTGCAAACGCTAAAAATTAACTACAAGCAAAAATAAATAAAAGAAAAATGTGATTTTTATTGATAAATTGCGTGAGCACAATTCTGTTGTTCTCTTGATTTTTCTCTCCTAAATTTCTCTAAAATTCAAGGGTCTTCAAATCGTTGGATGATGTAGACCTCCTTGAGATGTGGTTGATCTCTAGGAACGTCGGTAAGCGCTTCGCCGTTTCAAGTCAATCTCCGGGAGGAACTCTATTGACCGCTCATTCGAAGAGTTATGTAGTTGGTGTTGTAACTTTCTCAAATCCTTGCAGAATGTTTGTTGAAGAGTTTTCAGAATGTCCCTTAGAATGTCATGTCTATCCCTTATTTATAGTTGTAGGGGTGGACAAGATTGCTTATGATTGGTCAAAGGATGTCATTTTGACACTTGGAGGACTATGATTGGTTTTTAAATTTGACTGGGACTACCACCTCATTTAATTTGGACATGTGGCCCCATCTTATTGGTCTTGGATGCCTTGTCACTGTGACACATGGCATGAATTTGGGCTTCAAGGTAGAATGGACCTTGGACTTGAACTCAATAGAGTGGACTTAATCATTTGTGAAGTCCAAATTATTCATTTAACTCAAATGCACATGAATTTAATTAAAATTTCGTATGAATTTTAATCCAATAAAATTTAAGTGTCTATAAATGCCCGTTACTTCGAGACTTATCGACGTATAGGCTCGCCGAAACTTGACGATAAGATTTGAAGTATTCATAAATGAGTTTTCATTTAGACTTGTCGACGTGTAGGCTTGCCGAATTTGACGACAAGAGCTGAAGTCTTTATGAATGTGTTTTCATTTTTGAGACTTCTCGACGTGTAGCCTTGTCAAAACTTAACGCCGAGACTTGAAGTTTTCATGAATGTGTTTTCATTTTTACATTGGCTTGTTGACGTGTAGGCTTGCCAAATTTGACAACGAGAGTTGAAGTCTTCATGAATGTATTTTCATTTTTAAGTCTTCTGGACGTGTAGGCTTTTCTAAACTTGATGACGAAAGTTGAAATCTCAGTATTTTTCTTAGACTTCAAAAATATTTGTTTCTTGTCGTCACATTCTAACCAGGCTACTATAAATCATTTGTGTAGTCGTCCCAATTATTTTTAAAAAAATACTCTTGCTCGACAACAATGTGACCCCTCTATAATTATTTGAAATAGATGGGTCTAGTGAGCAATTACATCTTTTTCATGTGATCTTTGTCGCAAGGAATGAGAAACAAGAAAATTTATTATACTTTTCAACCAAATAAAAAGAAAATTAACTTTCCTTCGGTATCCAAGTATATTAATGAATCTAAATTAAGGTATTCTTCTTTCCTTCACTTTTTGATTCATCCTTTCCATATTTGTGCAGTTTCAAAAATGGGTGATGAATCAATCAACCCAATCAAATTTTCTTCTTCCAAATTCACCTTAACATTCCCTGTGGAAGGATTAGAAATCTCTCACAAGAATCTCTATATAATCCTCTCTAATGCACAAAGAATTTGTATATCACACCAAATTTTGGACGCTGCAAAGACAAGTCGTTTGAGTGTGCTTAACTATTCAAATGTGACACCGCTTGATTTTATCAAATCAAGAGGCGTAGCCTCCATTATATATCAAAAACTTTGAGCAAAAGTACTCTTTGCACTTTCTCAAGTAACTTTAAAAATATTGTTTAGCTGTAACCCTTTTGTATGGTTCAACTTTACGCATCTGTAGTATAAAATTCATATCTCATTGAAGAAAAACTGAAATCGCAAGTCGTTTGATTTTTTAAAATTAGAAACATGGAACTACAACATAGAAAAGATCTACAACCAAATTCCTCTTCCATTGCTATAGTTTTGATTTTCAATATAGAGTCTTTTTCTGATGGTCAAATTTACGCGTTTGTAGTGTAAAATTCATATCTCATTATGTAAAATTAAAATTGCAAGACATTTGATTTTTTCCGAAACTAGGAACATGGAAATAAAACATAGAAAAGATTTGCGGCCAAATTCATCTTCCATTGCTATAGTTTTGATTTTTAATATACAACCCATTCCTGACAGTCAGATTTGCGCGTTTGTAGTGTAAAATTCATATCTCATTGTAAAAAAAATCAAAATCTTGATCTGTTTGAATTTTTTAGAACTAGAAATACTAAACTAAATATAACAACGATTTGAAGACAAATTTCTCTTCCATTGCTATAGTTTTGAATTTTTTTAATGTTGAACTCAACTTTTGATTTTTTTGTCTTTTAATTTCTCCAATTGTGTTTTCACCAAACTAACACCTCCCTTTTTTTCAGAGCCGCGTTTTGTAATCTTAATTTCAAGCAGTGATGATTGATTTTAGTGATCGATAGGTGTCATATTCTTTCCTTGAGATTGCGGAGAATAAGCAACATTCATGTGCCAAAGTTCTCACCTTGAAAGTTCATCTTCCGGTGATTGGAACCTTTCCACTTGTTAGAAAGATGCTAAACACTTCTCATCATCTCCAGTGTGGTCTTCAACAGAAACGAAGGACATCATGGACAACTTCTCTGGCAAAGTCACAAGTGAAAAAGTTCTCCTCTTGAAGTCTTCCACTCATCAAAATGTTGTTGTTTCCATCCCTTCTCGACGTGATGAGAATCTTAGCAGTTGGTGTGTTCTTCCTTTCAGGTTTGATGAGGTTCGCTATATGTTTGGTTATTGGGAGTGGGTAGAAGATGTGCTTGCCCGTTGCAAGGAGACTTTGGACAATATCAAGACTTATGATGTTATCATTGCTTCAATGTTCATGTATGATCATAACGAAAAATGTTTTCCACGCCTTTTGCGAGAATTATCATCCATCCACTAATACGATCTCTACCTTTGTCGGAGAGTTATCTATATCTTAATGGGATTATAGAATCATTGGAGGTCTTCAAATTCATGATTCCTTTTATGACAAATTTATACCCTCGGCTAAGGAGTTTGACACATGAAGATGATCAAGGAAGTCTTTTCTCCCAAAAAGTTGCTCCTACTTATTTTTGGCATTCTACCGACTTACCAAAGGTGTCATCGACGAAGTCTCCTTTCCAGAATGGACAAAGTTCAGATTTAGAGGAACAAGAAAATATGTTGAGCCTTCAACAAGGACGTTTAAGAATCGTACGAAGATAGGGATGAATCATGATGTTTCTAGAAATATTGACATGAGTTTTTTACCACGAACCGAAGAGGAAAATACTCTTTTCGTCTAGCTAGGCATAGAAAAATCACTCTGAGATGAGACTTATCTGGCAGCTTTTCTTGCATGTTGTCTTTGCAAGTTTGTGCTTCCTAACAAAAAAATTGATTATCTTCCTGCTAGTGTCTTCAAAGTTGCAAGCTTGATGGCTCATGGAGAAAAATTTCTTTGACGGTTTCGATCCTTACAAGCATCTATCACGGCCTCAGGGATATATTTGGTTCTTCAAACTTGGGTGCTTTCGAGTTGCAACATACTACTTCCCATTCAATATCACTACTAAAAACTACCAAACAATGATTGTCAAAAGCGATGGATTACATCGCTTTTTTGGTCAAATTCAACGGAAAAGTGATGCAGTCATGTTTGCCGTTTTTGGGTCGATGTTTTTCAAAAAGCGACGGACAATGTCGCTATAAAGTGACGAATTGTGTCGCTTTCTGATTTTTTTTATATTTTCATTTTAATTTCTAGAAAGCGACGCAGTCCGTCACTTTTCTGGAAATTTTAATCTTGAAAATCCCAGAAAAACGATGGACAAAAGGACCCTATTCGTCGATTTTCTGTACATTAATTTTTGAAAAACCCAGAAAAGTGATGGACTAAAGGACCTTGTCCATAGCTTTTTTGGGTTTATTTGAAAAAAATTATGCAAAAAAGCGACGGACAAAACCACCTTGTCTGCCACTTTTTTCTTCATTTTTTCACAGCAGAAACTGCTAGTTTCTATTGTCCACTTGCAAATATAAATTAATTTAATTCAAATTTAACCACCCCAATCAAATAAAATAAAATCTAAACATCCCACACAAAGATATAAAACAACAAAATTAAATCAATCTTCAAAAATATCTAAATCACAGTACAAAAACTTATAAAGTCATTTAAAATTTGTTTCAAAATTAAAAAAGAGTTCATAAACTAAAACAATAGAAGATAATCAAGGGGTGCAATCTATATAATCATCATCATCCTCACGGTCATCGTCAGTGCCCTCGGTAGGGGACGATGTAGATGTAGGTCGGGGAGCGAGGTTCAACACTTGTTCCTTGATTTGCTAAACTGTCATACTCATACTTTCTTGTTCAGCAACTCTTTTTCGCTCAGACTCTTGCAGTGCTGCTGTTAGTTTTTCTATCTGTGTAGACATAGCAGTGATTAGAACACCGTTAATTGCCTCGACTTGACGTGACAATCCAATACCTTCTAAGCTTGACAAGAGTCATCGTACATCATTTCGAGAGCCTCGACCATAGAATCTACCCTTGTGTCCCCCCTACCACTTTTTCTGTCTAAATTTGACTGGACAATTCAGGTGTCATTTGGGCCGAACTATCTAGATTCTCATTCACGTACTGGTGATACATACCCTGGATAATAAAAATTAAAATTATATATATATATATATATATATATATATATATATATATATATTCACTCACTATTGATTTTCATTATTCATATTAATTAAATAACTTACAAAAGTGTGTTCGGCCCTTTCCTTCACCCACACATCTAGATCTGACTCATTTTCTTTCCTGTTCACATGAGTCTTCTTGAAAACCTCTGGTACAAGGGGAGTGAGCCCCATTTCTTTTTCCTATAATTAAAAATGAAATTTATATTATAACGATATTAATCAATTAACTATTTATTTAAAAGTTTGAATTAGAACTCACCATCTCTCTTGTAATTATTCCAAAGCTCTTTGCACCTCCAGTGTGCAATGAGTCACCCTTAAGACTGCATCTCGCCTTTTTGGATTGTTCGGACATCGCCTTGAACTTATATGTGTTCCAATATTGGCGCAATTCATCAAACACATGAGGCAACATCCAACTCAGACACTGATCAGTATCTCAGGCTTTCATTAGCCAGCTAGACAGTCTCGCGGATGCCCTCTTCTCAAATGTGGTCAATAACCATATTAAACCTCGGTTCTCAAGTACACATAGTTTGAAAAAATGAATAGCGTTAGATAATTAAAAAAAAGTAAAGGATACTAAAATTAATAAACTTAACCAAAAAATTATTTACCTTAAATTCATTAAACATCGCCTGACGTATATTGTTTGGGATCTCACTCCTGGAGTGATAAGCCTGTGTAAAAAACCTTCTCAGAGAGTTTTTTAAAGCCCGGGCAGCATCCTTTGAAGGATACCACCTGCAAAACACATAATAAACATATTAATTCATGAATAATATATTAAAGATGCTCAAATAAGTAAAATAAAGTAACAAATCGATAACAAAACAAACTTACGATGACTCATTCGGCTCAATCATGACTCTACCAATTATGTCCCTCTGTCCCGCTGCTAGAGCAAATGTCTCATCTGGTGTAGGTGTAGATAAAGGTGTAGGTGTAGGTGATACACCAGGATGCACATAATGCTGAGTCAATAGAGGTGTACCGGCCACAACATCTAAATGCACACTACTAGAATCTCTAATCCTCATGGTAGATTGCTGAGGAGATGTACATGTGGGAGATGGAGTACGGCCAGCCGACAACCTACTTGTCGATAAGGGTCATGCTCAACGAATAACATGTAAAGGTAGGTCCTTGTAGCGTCGTGGAGGGAGTGATTGTGAAGTAGAGGAAGCACTGACTGGTCGACGGTAAATAGGATAATATGGTTGAAGATCCGCCGTACTAAATGGAATAACCAATAAATGAGTATCACGAGTAATGCGCTCTGGCGCAGAAGAAAGAAATCCTGGAATATCCTCAGAATCTATGGGTCTCCTAGACTTCTTCTTTTTAGTCTTATTAGGTTGGCTAACTCCAAGATGCTCGCGGGATATATCACCCTCACCCCCAAATGACATCTATATGCAAATTTACATGGATAATATATAAAAATCATAAATTAAATAAAATTAGTATTATCAAAATGAATAACTTACATACTAGCTAAATAGTCTACCATTCTACTTTTATTCCTCCTCGCTTGTTTCATTTCCAGCACTCTCCCATTTTACCTCCTCAGCTGTTTCATTTTCATTGTCATATTCTTCATCATCAAATGAATCATTCCCTATCCTCATTAATTTATTCCTCAACATTTATCATTATCTCATCATTAGATACTTTTCCTAATATGTGTTGAGGATGTTCTAGTGTGGTTTCCAATTCAACATCAACTTGTTGCTGAACAATTGCAACCTCATTTTGGTACGCCACATCTAAGACATTGTCAATTTCAATTCTTCTCACAAGTTTAGTCTTTATAACAACCCACCAATCAGCTTTGTCTCTACACAATGGATATGGAGCATAATACACTTGTTTAGTATTATGTGCAATGATGAAAGGATCATAACTTCTGTATTTTCTGGTGTGCTTAACTTCAATTATATTATATTGTTGGTCCACTTTTGTGCCTCTATGTGATGGGTCAAACCACCTACACCGAAAAAATACAACTTTCTTTTTTGGCCAACCAGAATATCGTACTTCAATAATCTCATGAATGACACCATAACATTTAATAGTTTGGCCAGTACCATCAACATCACCTTGTATGCAGACACCGCTATTATTTGTTTTCTTATTCCTACAAACTTCTTTAGTCTGAAACTAAAAACCATTGACACAATACTTATTCATTGTCTGAATTTGAGATTCAGGTCCAAGTACAACTTCTCTCACTAATTGTAGATGTTTGACATTTAAGCATTCATCATAAATCTATATATTGTTATTTAAAATTATATAATTTAGTATATCATGAATACATTATTAAATACTTATTGATTCAATGTAAACTTGCAGAATTACATATTCTGTTAGCAATTTGGAAAATTTCATATAAATGGCTTCATTACCCCATGTGTTTACGAATAAGCTGATCATTGTACATTCAACTATTTTGTTAGTTAATGAACACGTATTAGTATGCATGTAATTTGATAACATATTTTTAATATTTACTTCAGATATTGTTAAATCTTTGGACAATTAAGCAAAATATGTGTCATAGCTAATTGCATTTCCATACTAGTGAAACTTCGCTTTCCAAGCTTTTTAGATCCTCGACCATTTTGATTAAAAATGATATGGTGGAAATAAAGGATAAATATCACCTTCATCATTGTGATTGGGCCTGTTTCTCCTATATGACACATCATTCCCAAAGCAATAAGAATAAAAATCACCAGTTTCTCTACCAATATGACCTTGAATAATTGATCTTTTGATCTTTCCCCTTTGCTTAATTGTTTGCTTGGAACTACCAATTTTTCTGCATGTATATATCTATATATGTTAAAAAACGAAAAAAAACACGGTGATTATATATAACTTAGTGAATATTTCAATGTTACCTCTCAAATGGATACATCCATTTTGTTTGAACTAGACCTCCGAAGCGGGCATCTTGTACAAGGTGAATTGGAAGATGCTCCATCACATCAAAGAAACCACATGGAAAGATTTTCTCCAACTTAGTAGTAATAACATGAATATTTTCTTCCATCCTGTCTAAACTACTCTTCAACAAGTTTCCAGAACACAAATCTTTAAAGAAAAGACTTATCTATGTGATTGGTTTCCATATTCTTTCGGGGTAGATGGCTAAAAGTGATAGGAATTAAAGTTTCTATGAATACATGACAATCATGACTTTTCATACTTATCTATTTTCCTTCATTCATATCTGTCAACTTTCCTAAATTTGAAGCATAGCCCTCCGGCATCCTCAAATTCTTAACCCACTCACAAATTTCATGTTTCTCATCCAATGTGAATGAAAAACTAGCTTTAGGCTTAACTATTTTACCATTTTGTAATTTCTGCAGCCATTACTCTCTTCTCTTACAATATTCCTCTATGTCCATTCTAGCTTTTGGATTGTCTTTTGTCTTTCCCTTAACATCCATCACTGTATTAAACAAATTGTCAAAATAATTTTTTTCAATGTGCATCACATCAAGATTATGTCGTAGCAGATTGTCCTTCCAAAATGGCAACTCCCAAAATATGTTTTGTTTGGTCCAATTATGTTCAACACCATATACAGGAAGTCTAGAAGGTGAAGTTTCTGTAACTTTAGGTAATTGCGACACTTAGCCACAAAGTCTGCGATGTCTCTCTTCATTGTGTTCCACCAAAAAACTTCATGTAGATCATGATACATCTTAGTGGCACCTGGATGAATGGAATACCTAGAGTTATGAGTTTCTATAAGGATCTTCTTCCTTAACTCACCCTCATTAGAAACATATAAGTGACCCTGGTAACGAAGCACACCATCTCCCCCTTAGGAGAAAACCTCAACTTTCTGTTGATGAACTTCAACCTTCAACTGAAGAAATATAGGATCACTATCCTGTTTTTCCTTAACCTCCACAACCAATGATGATTCTGACCCATTCTAAACTATCACACCACTATCTGATGTGTCCGTAAAGCAAACTCCTAAGCGAGCAAGCCTATGAACATCTTTGGCTAACTATTTCTTTTCTTCCTCAACATGTGCTACACTACCCATAGACAGTCTGCTGAGAACATTAGCCACTACATTGGCCTTACCAGGATGGTAAAGCACATTCATGTTATAGTCCTTAAGGAATTCAAGCCATCTCCTCTAATGAAGATTCAACTCTTTATGGGTGAACACATACTGGAGGCTCTTATGATCTGTGAACACATCAACATGAACACCATACATGTAATGTCTCCAAATCTTTAGGCCAAATACTACAGCTGCAAGCTCGAGGTCATAAGTCAGGTAGTTCTTCTCATAGACCTTAAGTTATTTATAAGCATAAGCTATGAACTTACCTCGTTGCATCAACACACAACCTAGGCAGACCCTGGAAGCATCACAATAAATCCCATAGTTGTCTGAAGCATCTGGTAGAGTCAAGACAGGAGCTGTCATGAACATTGTCTTTAGTTCTAAGATACTTTTCTCACACTCATCTGACCACTGAAATTTGACCTTCTTCTGAGTCAACTTGGTCAATAAGGAAGTTATGGATGAAAATCCTTCAACAAATTTCCTGTAATAACCAGCCAAACCCAAGAAATTTCTAATATCTGTTGGAGAGATGGGTCTGGGCTAGTGTTTCACTGCCTCAATTTTCTGAGAATCCGCTTGGATCCCTTCTCTAGATACCACATGACCAAAGAACGCGACCGACTGTAACAAGAATTCACATTTGTTGAACTTAGAGAATAACTGGTGATCTTTGAGAGTTTGCAGAACAACTCTCAGATGAGTCGCATTCTCCTCCTCACTCTGAGAATAAATGAGGATATCATCGATAAAGATGATGACAAACAAATCCAAATACTATTTGAACACCATGTTCAATAAGTCCATGAAAGTTGCAGGAGCATTTGTCAGTCCAAAAGACATAACTACAAATTCATAGTGACCATACCAAGTCCTAAAAGTTGTCTTCGAAATGTCACTATCTCTGACTCTAAGCTGATGATAGCTGGATCTGAGGTCTATCTTAGAAAAGCAACCAGCACCCTAAAATTGATCGAACAAGTCATCAATCCTGGGGATGGGATACTTATTCTTGATGGTGAGTTTGTTAAACTGACGATAGTCAATGCATATTCTGAGAGAACCATCTTTCTTTTTCACGAACAACACTAGAGCACCACTATGGAGAGATACTAGGTCTAATCAAGCCCTTATTTAGAAGGTCTTGCAACTGCTCTTTCAAATCCTTTAGCTCGGGTGGAGCCATTATGTAAGGAGAAATCAAAATTGGCTGGGTATTTGGAAGGAGATCTATTGTGAAGTTGATTTCCCTTTTGGGAGGAACTCTGGGAAGATCTTCTCAAAACACTTCTGGAAACTCATTTACTATTAGGACTGACTCAAAAGTTGGGGTTTTAGAGTTTGAATCCTTAACTCGAACAAGATGATAAGTATACCCTTTGGAAATCATTTTTCTGGCCTTAAGGTAAGAGATAAATCGACCCATAGGCACCTACTACCCTTCTATTCTAAGACTAGATCATTTGGAAATTTAAATCAGACGATTCTAGTTTTACAATTGACTGAGGAATAGCAAGAATGTAACCAATCCATGCCTAGAATAATATAAAAATATACCATTTCTAACTCTACAAAATCTGCTGAGGTGACTTTCTAAAAGACTGTAACAGGGCAATTTATGTATACCCGTCTATCTATAACTGGGTCACCAATTGGAGTAAATACTGAGAAGGGTTCTAAGAGAGTTTCTGGACTGACACCGAAGTTTACTACTATATAAGGAATTACAAAAGACAGTGTATCCCTTGTATCTAACAATGCATAAACATCTAAATGAAAGACTCATAACGTACCAGTGACCATAACATGAGAATCTTCCTGGTCCTGCGGGAGCTTGGAGAGCATACAATGTGTTCTGGCGCTAGCCGCCACCTATACTAAACGAAGCACCTTACTGAGTTGGGTGACCTACTGGTGCTGCGGGAGCTATAGAATGAGCCCTATTGTTGTTAACTCATTGCCCCTATCTGGTAGAAGGGCAATCCTTCAACCTATGGCCAGACTAACCACACCCAAAGCACCATTCCTTGCCTGCAAGACACTTGCTTGGATGGTTCTTACCACACTTTGGACAAGTTGGGAAGGTCATGTTACTTGAAGCACTCCCCTGAAACATAAAGCCTGGTGCCCTACCTTTCTGATCCTGTCGAAACCTGGAGGATGGAGAACTAGCTAATGAAGGTACTAGGGTTGTAGACCTCTGCTAAAACTATGAGCGATTCCCACCACTCGACTTCTGCTGAGAGTATTCATAATTCCTTGTTCTAGACTTCTTGTTGTCCTTAGCCATTCCCTAAGGTTATATCCCTCAACCTACTAAGCATGAGTCATGAGTTTGGAGATATCCATATCCCCTAACAACAAAACATTCCTACACTCGGTCTTCACCAAATCAGATACCCCAAATAGAACTTACTTATTTGTGCCCATGAATAGTCAACCATCTGTGGAGCATTCCTGGAGAGCATGGTAATCTTCAGCCCATACTCTTTGACTGACATTGAACCCTGCTTCAAGTTCATAAACTCTTGTGCCTTAGCTTCTTCAACTCCCTTGGGAAGAACCTGTCCAGAAAAGCTCTAGTGAAATGATTCGAAGTCACAGGTGTTGCATCTGCACCCCTGTTGTCTTTCCACTGAGTGAACCAGATATGAGCCACATCCTCAAGTTGATAGGATGCTAACTCAACACTCTCAGTACCAGTCACTTGCATTACTCCAAGAATCTTCTCAACCTCATCAATAAAGTTTTGTGGGTCCTCACCAACCTTTGACCCTAGAAATTCTGGCGGATTCATTCGAACAAAGTTTCAAATCCTAGCTGTAGTTGATCCACCATTAGTGTTTACAGGAACTGTGGCTTGCTGATTATTTTGATTGGCAACACTCATGGTTCGAGACTGGAGAAACTGCGTAAGCATTGCGTGCATTAGCATTTCGTGTGTTAGCTCTATGAGGAGGCATGATCTGACACGCATAATAACGGGTTAGAAAGGATAAGTTAGATCATACCCCCGCATGATAATAATAATAACAAAGAAAGTGAAGTTTTTTTAAAACACTCTGTAACCTCCCTCTCATAAATGCGGTGCACTTCACACCCATAAAAGAGACTCTACTAAGTGAGGCTTTCAGACATCCTAGAACTCTTGAACCTAATGCTCAGAAACCAAGTTTGTCACGCCCCAAGATTATCCCCTTAATGTAACACGGTACCTATGATGACGAGTGACCCCAAGCTAACCCCATGTCTGGCATATATCAAGTATTCTAAGAATAACTGAATAAGACATGAACTATGCGGAAGCTAAAGCAATGGATAACTAAAAGTGGGGAAAAACCCAACTAGTCTGAATATATAAAACATACTAAGAGTTTAGTCATAACTGGAACAATCGCTTAACAGATCAAGTTGAATCTACTACTATGTCTGAAAAGCCTCACACTGAGTTTAGTTGCTGGGAACATGCCCCCAGCTAACTCTAACAAAACTTAAAATTGAATAAAAGACTAAAATGAAAATAATGTCTATTGTCCTCGAAGTACAAGGACTCACTATTGAAGCTGCTGAAGTCGGACCAAGAATCAATCTAAGCGTGATTCGGATGTTGAGTACCTGCACCTACATCAGAAAGGATGTAGCGCAGAGTATGCATCAGTAGTTAGAATGTACTGAGCATGCAGGATATAGATATTAAGCTGAATATATATATATATATATATATATATATATATATATATATATATATATATATGAGATGCAATGACCAAGTACTAATCATGAAAATAACATGTTGAATTTAATGCCGAAGTATATACTGAAAATCTGGCAAACACACTGAGAGTCTGACTATGGGAGCTACTATTAACCACATAAAACCACATGAGTGAAACATGGAATCTGATTTATACGCCCCACCGAGAGGACCCAATAAACCTTGTTTGGGGTATAAAGGCATGACTGGCATGATCACTAAATCTGATGCCCAACAGAGAGGACTTATACTCCTACGGGGGCATGTAGTTCTAAGACTATGAGGGTACACTGAACCTTAGTCCAACTTGGTGCTAAGTCTACTTTCAACTGAATATGTATATGACACAAACATAACTAAAATGGTGAATTACTGAATAGCTCAAAATACTTACATGCAATCTGAGAATGCAACATTTATATACTAATAATATAACAATTGAAATCTGGAGAATGATTATCTATTTAACTGACCTAGCAAGTGTATTTCATGAACTAGAGAATCTACACAGCTAGGGTTCTAAGTTTCATACAAGGAACTAAACAAACTGTCCAAGAAACGTGTTATTTCGATTTAGGATACTACAATAGCTAAATATAGTAAATATCCAAGGTTTTAGAAACTCTAGGTCTAGACAAGATATGGAGAATCAAAGAACTAACTACTTTCTAGAGACCTAGTAGATGAAAGGAACTCACTAGTAAAATCCCACATACCTAGTGACCAAATCTACGGAGAAATCCTTCGATTTTGGGGCTAACACTTGAAGCAAACCTTCTGGTTGTTCTTGGGGAAGTGGTGTCTCATTCTTCTCCTTTTTGCTCTAAGTTTGGATGGTTTTTTGGTGAATAAAGGTTCTGGTATGTCTTACTAAGTTATTAGGCCTAAACTGAGTAAAACAACATAATTTAGGCATTAAACGATGTAGTTTAGGTGCCTAACGCAATGGGGAAAGGACCAAAATGACTCTGCATTAAATTTGACGAGTGCCACCTACTACAGGACTGATGGAACGTCGTTTGACCTACCAAAAATCACTAAAACGAGCATAACATTTTACTCTGAGATGGAATTTTAGAAAACTCGGTGACGTTGCAAAGAGGATTCAATTATCTTTCATTTAATAGGTCAAGGACCACCTAGTTTATTTTGTGCTAAAAGATATGAGCATTTGAAGTTGACCCAACTGCCATTTCCCTCCAATTGGCTGCTGACCCTCACTTACGGTCCGTAGGTCCAACAAAGGACCTTTCTGGTCGACTGTGGGTGGGGTCATAGGCCATAAACATTTGGTGCCCAATGACGGACCCCACCTACGGATCGTGTGTCAGACCACAAATCGTTTGTGGCTTCCGTGGTTCTTGCACCAGGTCCTGGAAAGCTGCATTTTTTTTATTTTCTCAAATCTAAGGTGTTACAACCTCGGTATTTGAAAGAGCTAAATTTAGAAAGAACTAATTTGGAAAGAGCCAAATCTGAAATTTTACAAGTTATGCTTAAGTTGTGAATTTTGGGTCAATTTCAAACGACCATAACTTTCAATACATGATGAGTTAGGTGGCCCATAAGACATCAAATGAAAGGTCTTGGAATCCTTTTTCCAACGCCACCAAATTTGATAAATTTCAAACTCGAATGAGGGAGATATGCCTGTTTGAAGTTAGCCTATCCAATTAAGGAAAGTTATCCGAATTAATGAGGGGTAGTTTTGTCTTATCCTTATCCCATCAACTTAAATCGAATTATGGTAATATTTTAGGGTCAAATCTGATTTGGGTCAGTTTTCATCATCCCAAATACGCTTAGGGTATTGAGAGGAGCTCAATAAGAGGAGAAAAGGAGAAAAGTTCAAGGCGTTCGTCAAGATTCGGGATATTTTTAAGGGGATTTCACCAAATCGAGTTATGTAAGTTTTAATAGTGTTGAATTCATTCACCCACACGCCAATCGTGATTTACATATTTGAATACATCCTTAAAGGTTGATAAATTTGAGTTTTTGATGAGTTTCTTGAAGTTTGTGTTCTATTCTTTAAGTATGAGGTTTCATTGGGTTCTTGCGATGAGGATATTGTGTTTGGGTGTTGTTATTGAGTAATTTAGAGTGGATTTCATTGTAATTAGGTTGGGTCTAAGAATTCATAAGAGTTTGAGGGGAATCGTTCGATTCTAGAGGAGTTAGACATGAAATTGAAGTGAGAAAATTCATGAAAATTTCTGGGAAAAGGGGTGGGGAACCACGCCACTCAGTGTGCCCTAACCCACCCGTTGTAGTTTAGGAGCTAGCACCCCATGCCACTCAGTGTGCCAGGGTTTCCAAGTCCCCTACCATTCCACCCTTCTTTTCGTGTACGTTCCCTCGAATCGTACCTATGTTTTCTACTTGATATCCACACTCAAAATCTTCGTTAAACATCAAGGAACCACTCATAACATGAATCACAAACCTTGAATACATAATTCAAATTCAAGGTAGAGTTAAGAGTAAAGTCTTGAAAGTTCTTTAGAGTCTTTTTGAGAAGTCTTTTATCTTTAAACTTGTTTTAAGACTTGAGTGCTTGAGTTTGAGGAAGAGTAGAGTTGAGTTTCATTTTTTTAAAATAAATATATGGGAACTAAGTATTCCCAAGAGTAAATGTTTTTACATTTAACAAGAGATAAAAAACACCAATTTCCAAAAGAATTCACGAGGAGTTTTGAGTACTTTCTCTTTTAAGAGAAACTTTTTGAGTAATAATCTCAAAGTTAAGGATGAGGAAATATTTATTTTTAAATATGAGCTAAGTTATATTTTGGGAGTAAAATTGAGCACCGATACGAGGGAGAGTTCAAACAACTCACAGCCCCTATAAACCATATAGCCAATGTGGGTAGAAAAGGTCATACTTTTTAGATGATTCCTTATTGATTTTTAAGCATAGCTTATTGGATCCACTTAGTTGAGGAAGTCTATACCCCAGCAATATATAGGATAGTTCTGGCAACGTGGGCGAGATGGCGTACCATCATATATCTAATAGTGATGATTGTCGGCTAGAGAATCTCCCAAACACAGTTTATTTTGTATTTTTACATACAAACTGAGTTGTATTGTATTTTTCAATACATTGAGTTTTTATCTACTGTTTTAAAGCTTTTCTTTATATCGCATTTATGTTGAGTTGAGATGTGGTATGTCTTTTCTTCAGTTCCATTTCAAGCTTATGTCATGTTTTAGATTTCCCCTCATATGCTCCTACATTCAATGTGCTGACATCATTTTCCTGCATCATTTCATGATGAAGATACAGGTAACCAGGATCATCAACCAGCACTTCGTTGATTCATTTAACTTCCAAATTTGTTTGGTAATCATCCTTCTTTCGAAGGATCCCTCATTTATGTTTTATCATTTCAGCTTTGTTATCAGGATAATGTAGGTCTTGTCCCAATGTCCATCTCAGTAAGTAGAGGCTTCATAGATAGATAGAGAGTAGTTCATGAGTCTTTTCATTTTCAGATGTTAATGGTCTAGACTTGAGTTGCCTCTTTGGCTAGTGAATGTTTTACTTCTAAAATATTATGAGTTTACTTTTGAGAAAGTTGAGTAAAGTTTATCTTTTGAGTTTACTCTATGTTGAGTAAGTCTTTCGCTAAGTATTGAGCCAGGCCAAGGGTTCGCTTGGGGTGAGTGATTAATGTTTCATTCATACCTCATCCAATTCTAGGTGTTGATGTGGTCGTTAAGCAGTATAAAACCCAACAACTAAGTTGGGGTTGAATCCCACAGGGAGTGGTACGTGTTCAAATTCAATTAGGATGTACGAATGTGATCTAACTAGCTATATGAATATATATTATCGAAAAAAGATATATCAAGTCAAAAAAAAGTGACACGAATGTCAAATAGGGGTTTTGGTTTGTAATTATCAACTACAACACAATCAAACGATAATGAAATAACAATGGGGAAAAGGATTCTCAGGATGTGATCGATTATAAGCAAATATAGGCATATGGGTAATTGCAACTACTAGTAAATAGCCAAATATAAGTGAGTAGGCTAGACTATAAGGGAGATAGTTTTCTCTCGAACAACTACCCAGAATCAGGTGATTTCTTTCGAATATTAACAAGCATGACAATGAAGAACATCCCATACCTTAATTCATCCACTCTTTCGAGCTAGATAGGTGGGATTGGGTTTAGGATTCACTCTCTCGAGCTTAATCTAGATCAACCGAATACCCACAAATCATTAATCAATAATCTTAGTTCTAAAACCTCTATCTCGAGCAAGCCAAAAACACAAATATACAACTGCATTTGCAACTACAACTCATAAATTAACCCATAATTAATTATTAAACTTACTTCAAAATAGCATTTAAACTAGTAATTAGCAATACCCATAAATTAATCCATCCCATAATCACATTATCACACCCTAATAATTGGGGTTTTAGCTAAACATCATAAAAAGGTAAAAACCATTATCGAATCGATTATCCATCAACTGGATAAGAGTGATTTATTCTTTACAATACGTCAATTTATCGAATCTTCGAAACCCACTTCCAAATTCTCCAAATTGAACTTCTCAAATTCTTCAAAACTATGAAAAACTGTAGGGAAGAAAGTTCTAAGCAAGAATTATCTTTTCCAAAATGTATCAAGATACTAAACTAAATGTTCAAAATCTAATTTATAGTCACCAAAAATAAGCTACCAATGGCTATTTGGCGAAGTAAGTCGGGCTCGCTGAACCACTTGGCGAGCCACCCTTTGACCTCTTCCATCGCCTTGGCATTCAGCATCCTCAAGGTCTGTAACTTTGGGCGATCTATCTTGACATCACAAAACTCCTCGACGATGCGTCGATTGCTCCTTTTTGTCACCGACTTGGTTTCTTCCCTCAGGGTTGGCACATTGTAACTTTAGGCAGTAGAACTAGCCATTCGGCGATTCGCCAAATGCTCTTGGCGATCACCGGGCTTGCCTTTCTTTAATTCTTTAGTTTGTTTTATTCCTTTTTGCTTGTTAGTGTCCTTGCTTCATTCCTTAATCCATATATCTGAAAATCAAGGATTTAACATCACTTTATGACACAAATTAAGCATTTAAGGACACTAAATCTATATAAACAAAGCCTTAAATGAGTTCAACTCTCAGACTCATCAGTGAACAATGGTTCTCTAGTGCCAGCCATGCCCAGGTGTAGGATAGGGGCATGACAACCAGGACAGGTCGTGAAATACTCTACGAGTCATAAGTGAGGCTCATTGATGGAGTTCCATACATGGTGAAAATTGGATGTCTGGGATCCATGAGTGGATGTACGGGTCATACAAAGTAGTATGGTTCATATTCCCTAGTTCGTGGCTTATAATCAAGAAGTTGAATTTTTAGTAAGATGGTACATGACTAACTAGTATGATCTGTAAAAGGAATTACGATCCGTACTTTGGCTTTCTTGGTTTGATTTCTGGACTTTGGGATGTATGAAAGGGTTTATGGCCTATGGAAGGAATAACAGGTCGTAGATGGGTGTTCGTAGTTGGAGTTCAGAGAAGTTGGTTTCCATTACTTGGTCTACACATCACTAGTACAGTATGTAAAAGCATGTACAGATCGTACATGGTGTTATAGAGCCATTTCGAGAGTTTTTATTCAAGATTATTTGGATCTTTTCCTACCCTTTTAATACCTAAACTACGTTGTTTCTAGACTATTCCTATGCCCTATAACTTATTTTATGCTTCAAATCCTTCCCATTCTCTCCCAAACCTCTAAGCTCTCAAGTCTTCTTTCCCAAGAATTCTCCCAAAGTGATTTCTAAGATTCTTCACATTCAAGTCTCCTCTTTCAAGTTCAAGGCTAAGGTTCATCAAAGTATTTGGGAAGTTTAGCAATGGATTCCTTTTTCATCCATTGAGTCCCAAAGAAACCTAAAATTCTCTTTATGAATTCTCACCCAAATTCTAAGGTTTCATGATTTATGTATGAATTCAATCGTAATTGAATTTATTCTTCATAATTGATCTTATTATGCATGATTTGATCATAATTACATATTTTCAATGATTCTTACATGAACCTATTTTATATGAATATTTTATGATTATGAACTAAGCTTTGAAGATATGCATGCATTATGAATTGAAGAATTTATGAATCTAGGATGCTTTTAGATAAAGTTTCAAAACATAATTTGGTATTGTGCCCACTTTCAAAACCTACTTTAGCCAATACCCACTTAATTTATTTTTTATTTATATTCTAGGGCTAGGTTAAGAAAAAGTGAAAAAGTGGGGTTGGGTTGTGGGGCCATGGGTGTCTTTGGCATTTTTAAAACTTAAGGATAAAATATAAGTTTATAAAAATACAACAAAGTCCCTTTTTATACTTATTAAATATTTCACTGTTTTTTTAATTTATTTAATAGTTGATCAATTTTTTTCTTTCTCCTCAACCACTCTTCTTCCTTATTTTCTTGAATTCTCAAGGAGTAGAAACATTTTTCTTCTCCAATCTTCTTCCCCATGGCATAATCTTCATCATCTTATGCTCAGGTAAGTTTATTCTTGTTTTCTAAACAGTTTTAGCTCCATTTTACTATATTCTATTGTTGCATCTTAGTGTAGTGAATTTTAGATTATTTAAAAAATACATTGTTCTTGATTAAATTGGTCAAGATTTGATGTCTTTAGTTCAAGTTCTTGATTTCACATCTTTAATTGCATTTTACTTAGGATAATGGCTAGAATTTTATTTTATTTTGAGTTTTTATGTTTACATTATCTGTTGATTTTGATTATTTTATTTTTTTTGTATTTTGATAGATTTTAATGATGTTTTTGTTTCTATCTTTTGTATTCTCCCTTTCTAAAAGTAATGTTGTTTGTTTTGCATATTTAATTAAAAACTTCTCTATTTCTGTTAATAGACTAGTGGTTGATAAATTAACCACTACAAATTATTATTTTTTATTGATTGTAAAGTATGGCAAAAGGTACAAAAATCATTAAAGGATCTTCTTCTATTGCTTATAGCAATAGGAAACGCAAAGCTGAAAAAAATTATCGAGTCGGAGTCGAAAATGAAAAGCATGATCGAGATTGAAAGATATGAGGACAATAGTTCCTAGAAGAGTAAGAATGTTGAATCTAGCGAAAGGAAGAATTAAGGAAAAAGTTACGATGGTGGTGAAGATGAGAACATAAGAGATAGTGGAGATGGAGTTGATGATCCTCTATCCTTTCCAATTTGTGCAAGAGATATCTCTGTTGAGTTGTATGACCTATTTACGTGTATGAATGATTTAGGTTATTTTCCAACAAACATTTATGTAAAAGCAAGGATAACAATTTTATCGGGACTTTAGAAAAACTCTAATTGAGCAAAAGTCTGTTGAGTTTAGACTCTTACCTATTTATGCAGTAAGACATTCTTTTATAATTGCTCGTTTGGATATATGAGGTTTTTCCTCATCTTGGAAAACATGTTGGAAAGTCAATGGATTTTTTTTATCCATTTCTTATTTATTAAGATGGCATACGTTGACGAGCGACAATATAAGAGAAAAGGCAACTCATTTAAGTATATAAGGAACAATACAAAGATAAAACTCTATTTGTTGTTATATAATAATATTTTTAAATTAGTGAATATCATGTAATTTCTACATCTATTTTTGTAGATTGTGCACCTACACCTTTCCCCTATTGTTCATGAGATGAAGCAGACCTACATGAAAACATTTAAGTCATATATGAATGAAGTTAATAACATGTTCATTAATACTTTGAAAGTGGAGTTGAAAGGTGTGGTTGTCCTCACTTCATTAATAGAGGTCGCGGACGACGACAAAGATTTGAATGGTCACAATAATATTACATGTACAAAACATGCTTATGATCATGTTAGTTTTACTACACAGAAAATCGTATTTGACACTTCTAATGATAGAGATTTGTGTGAGCCTGTTTATTTGAACAAGAAATGAAATTAAAATAATGAGGGAGTTAAAACAAGAATTACCTTTCTTTTTGTATTAAAAAAAATCAGATGTTACCATTGGATATGATTTTACTTATACTTTATTATCATTTTAAAAAGTGAATATTTAAATTGTGTTAGTTTTGTACACTATTCTTATATCATAAATATAGCTAATTATTTCTTGTGTAGTTTATAGATGATGAATCGTATAGATCGACACTCTTTTTTTTGTAAGGTTTATGCGGGTTGGTGTAATGGTCAAAAAAATATTAGTTTATAGGAAAAACATAAATAATTAAATAAACTATCTTATATTGAGGATCATCAACTGAATCCATTGTAAATTCTAGACTACATGCTTTGCAATTAATATATTGTATGAGTTTATAGCTCTTACTAGCATATTATCAAAAAAATTATTAATAAGAAAATAAATTATTGAAATTTACACAATTAAATAAGCTTAAACAAGTCATATGTTTATATAAGAGTCTACGAAAATTGGGGACGGTGATTAGATTAGAGATGTGCGAGGGTGAGTAGTGATTATACAATCAACATCTTCAAAGTAATGTTTATCAAAGTACAAGTATGTTTTATGAGGATTTCATTTGTTCAACCATAACTCATCTTCATACATCTTTCTTTATTGTCCCTAATTTATGTGCACTCTTATATGATCATATATATGACTTGTTTAAACTCACTTAATTGTGTAAATGTTAATAATTATTTATTGTTATTAATTAATTGTTCTTTCTTTAAAATCCGACTAGTTATGGTCTATACATATGTATCCTAATCTAGTAAGTTTATTATGGATGAAGGTCTTAGAATAGCCTAGAATTTAACAAGACGAGGACCAAACTAAGTATAGTCTAGCCAATATTAAGACATTCATCCATAAAAGCTTACTAGATTATGATACATATTTATAGACAGTAGTAGAATGTTAAAAATAGAATAATTAATTAATAAAAAATAAATTATTGATATCAATATTATTAAATAAGTTTAAACAAGTAATATGATCATATAAGAACCGCACAAATTGGGTATAGTAATCAAAGATGTACGAGGATGAATTGTGGTTGAACAATGAAATCCTCAAGTCACCCCCCAAGCCTTCACCCTTGGCACGATCGGACACTCGAGAACCATTGTTGGCCCCAAGTGAATCCTTGGCCTAGCTCAACTCTTAGAGGAAGACTTACTTATAATTAAGATGAACTCAAAAGCACACTTTACTCAATGTCTCAAAGAAATACTAAGAATATTTTAGAAATAAAACATTCAACTAGCTCAAAAGGCAACTCAAGTCTCAACATAACCAACTGAAAATGAAAAGACTCATGAACTACTGTATATCTATCTATGAAGCCTCTAATACTATGAGGGATGTTGGGACAAGACCCCCGATCATCCTAACAATTGAAATAACTAAAAATAAAGAAGGTATCCTCCGAAAGCAAGGAGGCTCACCAAACAACTCTGGAACTTAACTAGATCAACGAAGTAATGGTTGATGATCCTGGTTACCTGTATCTGCATCATAAAATGATGTAGGCCAAATGGTGTCAGTAAATTGAATGTGAGACCATGTGAAGGGAAATCTAAAACATCACATAAGCTTGAACTAGATTTGAAGAAAACAACTTACCTCGTCTCAACTCAACTCAACCTCAACCCAATTCAATATAAATCAATAACAATAATGCAATATAAAGAAAAAAATTTAGAACAGTGAATAACAACTCAATGTATTGGGAAATATAATATAACTCAGTTTGTATGCAAAAATACAAAATAAACTTTGTTTGGGGGATTCTCTAACCGACAACCATCACTATGAGTTATGTGATGATACAACGTCTCACCCACACTGCCAGATCTGTCCTATACCTTGCCGGGGTATAGAACACCTCAACTAAGTGGATCTACTAGTTTATGCTAAAAAGCAATAAAGAATCATCTAAAAAGTATGACCCTTTCTACCCACGTTTGCTACATGGTTTCTGGGGGCTATGAGTTGTTAGAACTCTCCCCCATATCGATGCTCAATACTACTCCCAAAATATAACTTAGCTCATATGTTTTAAAGAAAACATTTCCTCATCCTCAACTTTGAGATTATTACTCAAAAGGTTTCTCTAAAAACCGATAGTACTCAAAATTGCTCATGAACTCCTTTGGAAATCAATGTTTCCGCTCATCTTAACTGTAAAAACATTTACTTTCGAGAATCCTTAGTTCACATATATCATTTTAAAGAAAATGAATTCTACTCTACTCTTCCTCAACTCAAATGCTCAAGTCCTAAAATAAGTTTTTAAAATGTTTGTATAAGACTTCTCAAAAAACTCGAAAGAACTCTCAAGATATGGCTTTTAACTCTACCTTGAATTTGAATTATGAATTCAAGGTTATGATTCATGTTATGAATGATTTCTATATTTTTAGAAGTAGTTTAGATTAGTTAGAATCGAAGGGGAGTAAAGGTACCTTTTGAAAGAACTCAGGCGGAGAAAAGGACTGAGAATAGGTCGGGGCAGGCAACCCTGGCGCACTGAGTGGCGCAAGGCGCCAGCCCTTGAACTACAGAGAAAAGTTTTTGGCGCACTGATAGGGAGAGGTGCCAGCCCCCACCCCAGGAAACCTTGACGAATTTTCTTTCTCATTTTCTGATCCTAATTCTCCTAGAATCGAATGGTTTCTTCCCCATTCACTTAGATTTGAATACCCAACATAAGTACACGATAATATACTCAAAACAACCCTAAAATCAATAACTTACATCTCAAGAACTCATCAAAACCTTGACAATTAAGATTACAAATGGAATTTTGTGAAAACTCATCAAGAACTCAAATCCTTCAACTTTGAGAACGCAATTGCATTTAAAATAGCATGATTGGCATGTGGGTGAATGAACCCAACACTATGAGAATTCACATACCTCTTAGGGATCAAAACCTTGGCGAAACAACCTTCGATCCACAAGAAATTTTGATGAACGCCTTGAATCTTCCTACCTTTCTCCTATTGTCTCTTCTTGAACTCTGTTATAAAAGCCTAAGCATGAATTAGAATTGTAAAAACTGAAACAAATCAGTTTAGACCCCTAAATATTATCATAATTCCTTTTAAGTTGATGGGGTAAGGAAAAGACCAAAATACCCCTCATATTTTTGGGTAACTTTCTTTAACTGGATAGCTTGACTTCAAACGGGCATATCTCCCTTATACAAGTTCAAAATTTAGTAAACTAGGTGGTGTTGGAAAGATGATTCCAAGACCTTTCATTTGATATATTATGGGCCACCTAACTCATCCTATACAGAAAGTTATGACCGTTTGAAGTTGATCCGAAACTCATAAGTTATGCATAACTTGCAAATTTTCAGATTTGGCTAGTTCCAATTTAGCTCTTTCTAAGTTTAGCTCTTTTGAATACCGAGGTGTTACACGTTACAACATACTTGTGTTTGGTCAACATTACTCTTAGGATGTTGATTGTATAACTACTACTCATCCTCACACATCTCTGATCGTCGTCCCAAATCTACATGGACTCTTCCATGATCTCATGCCTTGTTTAAGCTCATTTAATTGTGTAAATTTTAATAATCTATTGTTTAGTTAATTAATTATTTCCCTTTTTCACACTATGATAGTAAACAATAAAAATTCATTCGATTTACTATTGACAATGTGTGTATTCTAGAATTTAGAGTGCACCCGATCGATGGTTGTCAATAATATAATATAATATATTTAGTTATTTACATTTTTTATTATATACTCATATTTTTTTATAATTGCATTAATCCATACACTGAAATTCATTAATAATATAGATTATCTAGTATGGATAATGATCTCAGTCAAGCTTAGACTATGTAGATCATTTAATTTGTTTAGTATAAATTAATCTAATCGATGTTTGACCAAATTCATTTTATATGACAATTTATGTATTGCTAAAAGAATTGCAAAATTCAAAAATAATAAAATGACAACAATATGTAGGAAACTTAAATTGGTTTTATTCATTTATATGTAGCTACATATTTAACATAATATTGATACCAACTTGGGCAAAAAAGAGCAAAAGAAAGAAGCTTTCAATACATTGTATAGTGAGTAGTACATAAATTGAACGATCCACACTCTCATTGCTTTTCTTGAAACATTCAGGCTCTTCCGATTCCATTAGGATGAACATTCATATTCATTGAATGATCACCGAAACTTTCATCTTCAACTAAATCGTTGTCATCGACTGTAGGGTGTGGTGACGGAGGTACTAGAGACCTCGCGACGATATTCAACATGTATAGGAACACTTGTCTGTCATTTTTTATGAATGTGAGATGTATTTTTATTTCCATTTATCAGATAGCTAATCACAAGAGCTATTAACAACGACATTCAACATGTATAAGAACACTTGTCTGTCATTTTTTTATGAATGTGAGATGTATTTTTATTTCCATTTATCAGATAGCTAATCACAACATCGCTTGGCTCGCAAGCCAATTGTCCGCTCTCAATTACGCTTTGAACCATGTTGTGCATGAATCATTGAGATGAAAGGGAATGACCACTATCACCTTACTAGATGATTTTCGATTCCAACATTTGGCAATCTCCTTTCACACACTCATAGAATCACCACCAACAATAAGTACTTCACCTACTGTCATTACAGACCAAATTGATCGATCCTAGATTATGATGTCGGTCTATATCAAATCGATGACTGACTAATGACTCGTATGAAAGTCTGCAAACAAAATGTCAATAAATTAAATTGGGTGTAACCAGTGCTCTTCTAGCACTGGAATGAAGAAATGTATTTGTAGGACCTCTAAACTACGACTATCTATCTACTAATGAGGTATTGAGTGGGAATTTGAAAGATTTTCAAGCTAGTAAAACTAGTGGAATTTTTTTTTACAAAAAAAATAAAAATATATGAAATAAAAATGGAGGCAATGAGCAAAAATAGAGATTTCCAGTTGTGAGGAGGAAGATTTCGCCAAAAACGGTCTCAAAATCGGAAAAAGTAGGTAAAAACGGGACCTTTTTTGAGCGGATTCTTGAACAATATTTTTTTATAAAATGAAAGCAATGAGTAGTATGATGAAGATTTTACCTGTGAAATGGATAATATGGCCGAAAAAATCGCCGAAATTGGCAAAATCAACACAAAAACGAGCCTCTTTTGATTTCTTGTTGGAGAGTTTTTCTTTTTCAAATATAATTATAATAAATGAAAATACACATTTTATTCCGTGTTTGTTGGAAAAGAAGGAAGGACCAAAGTGAATATATTAAAACATAGATGTTACTTTTGTATGTTGCAAATAGGTCACATGGGTGATGTCATAAATAGTGGGTATACCATAAATTTTTTCAAGACTCGTGACTTAATGTCCAATTAAGTCTTGAAAGTGGCTATTTTTCCAACTCTCCCAAGTATCAAGCATGTTTTATGAAATTGAATGCTTCCCATTGAAGTAATTCTTATTATGAAAAGATGATCATATTTTAGATGTTTTAGATAAGTGTCTCTTATGAGTATGATATGAAATCATGGTTTTAAGGAGCTATTCTTATGATATGAAAGTTTATGATTGATTTGGTATTATTAGACTCTTAACATTTCAAGAAGTATGAATATGATATGATTATGCATGTTTTCGTTGTAAGTTTACTTCGCACCGAGTGGATTACGGGATGGAGGTACATCCATTAGTAAAGGCAGAGTTCTTTAGTAGCAATCCCTTTGTTCCATAACTATATGCTCCCGTAGGACATAATCTTAATTGTCACTAGCTAGTGGATACACCTAAGCTTAAGAACATGGTTCTTACCTTGACAAGTTAAACACTCTCTTTTCGATATGGGAGCAGTACATGGAACTCCATGTCATAGCTTACATGGTTTATGCTGGTTAATGGTATCTCCCACAACAGTTTATGATTTCTTCAATATATTTTGAATTAATCTTTATGGTTTAAACCAAGAGTAAACTATAAATCACTACTTGATGATTGGGTGGGTGAAACGGGCAATAGGGTTTGGTTTAGGTGTGGTTTTCTGGTCATTTTGGTCGCTGGTGTCACGACCCAAAAATGGACGTGATAGCACTCATCTTATCCCACCAAGACAAGTCAGCCTAAAACTCAGTCATTACGATAAAAGGTGGATATTTATAATCAACTTAAAAATACCCCAAAACCTAGTTGTCACGTGCACAAGCCTTTAATGTGTTATAACAAAATTGAAAGAAAATACAAGTCTCAAATGATATTGTTGATAGAATAGAACAAGATCAAAATTAAGGAGAAAGAAAGTTCGCTGAAATGACAAGCAACTACCTCACAAACCTCCACAAGAAGCCACGAACAAGGAGAAGAGAAAATATCACAAAGGTCCGGGCTAGTAACCCACAAAAATGTAAAAGCAAGGGGTGAGTACCAAACCACACGGTACTCAACAAGTAAACTCCTAAACACAAGCTAAGGGAATAGAATACGGGTACTCCTTACCACCCCAACCGAACCTCCACAACTACAACCTGCATAAAATTAGCCAATCTAACAGTTCACAGTTTACAAGGCACCACCCAGCTCAACAACAACACTCTAACAATTACATATCCTCAACAACAAACTTAATATTCATCAATCACAAGTTCCACAATAAGGAACTCATAATATCAGCAACACACAAGATCAAGTTCATCAATGATAAAGATGTGCAATGTAATAAAATGCAATGTCAAGTATAATGATACATGTCTGACCTAATGATACACACCCGATGTCTCACAGTCCGGGACCCATGGGAAACATAGTTATTCATGCATCCATCGTGGCGTGCGATACGTCCCTCAATATATAATATCTATCGCGGTGCACGATATGTCCCTCGATATATAGTATGTGTCGCGGAGCGGGACACGTCCCTCGAAATGGTACATCCTCTTATCACATAACACTTACCACAACCATGTCTCAGAACCAACGCAAATGACATGTTCATACAAATAATGATGAGATGACCATTTTCATAACAATGCACAATTCACAGCAACACAATCGTGATACAACATCATCAATGAATTAATAAGCCTTTCTAAACCATTCTCAACACGCCACACATCAATAATTAATCACACTGCCTTTTATTACCCATTTTCATCATTAGAATTATTCAATATGGACAAGTCAACTCATCACCAATTCCCATTACTCCCCAGCACATACCACAAGGATATATATGATTCTATGCACTTAACAATAATTTAGAAATCCACCTGCCTCAAATAATCGAACAATCACTCCGGGACTTGAATCTTTCCTTTTTGCTGGACTTCCATTCAATAAAATCTATTCAAATAAATGACCACAATAAGATTTCAAGACTAACAACACCCACATTACTATGTCTAATCTAGACTCAAGAACCCACTCAAGTTCCTAATTTTGAGGTCAATTAATATGTCAACTCTCATATTCTTCAAATATCAAGTCTAGGGTTTAGTCTCAATATCTCAAAATAACATAAATTTAATTATCTTCATATACTACAATACACCCACTACTTAGTTACATATCTCGATATATCAAAACTTGAATCATAATACGATAATTATAAGAAGTTTAAAAATGACAATAATAATAAATAGAAACCCACATTTCAAGTTAGTATATCTGTAAAACTATGAGAAAACAAAATTAACAAATGTCAAACCTAATTCAAATTACATCATATGATCCTAATCACTGTCCAATGATTATCCACAATCATTGTCCAGTGATTCCCATAATAGCCATAAATATTTCTTTCCCCAAGTTAAAAAAAAAAAAAACGATATCACATTATATAAGTCCCCTTCTTATTTTACAATTCAATTTCTCTTCTTTCTGGTTCATCAATCACCATCAATATTGTAATTATAATAATATGAATAACAAATAACTAAATTATAGCCTCTATGCAGATTCACAATTGCATAAATTAAAGCATTGTTACCTGGACGTGAAGTGTTCCCACGCCGGCAGCCGCTTTGCGCTGGTAAGGTTCCACGACCCTTTTCTTTTTCTTTTTCTCAATAAGGTGCTAACTCACATTATTTTATTTTTCACACATGGCCAAGTAATATAGGGTCTTAAATAATATGTACTTAGCCCATTAGACAACAACAACAACAACAACATACCCAGTGAAATCCCACTAGGTGGGGTCTGGGGAGGGTATAGTGTACGCAGACCTTACCACTACCTCGTGGAGGTAGAGAGGCTGTTTCCGAGAGACCCCCAGCCCGAGTACAATCACAGCCAAGTAGAAGGAGAGGGGAACAGTGTATAAAACATAACATCCAATATGAAAGCTAGTGAAAAATCAACCAAGGAGATAATAACATCAATGGAATAATGTGGGAAGCTCAGTAAACAACATAAGGCTATAGGTATCACAGACAAGAACAACACGCGCAAGACCAGGACTACTACACATATATGTGATCACATATAGGACTACTACTACCTATATGGATCGTTCAAAATAAAGTTAGAAATTGTTTCACTTCCCATGCCATAGAAGGAAAAATATCTAGAATTCCTCAGCTATGTACTTCCAGCTATTTTGATTTTAAGCCTTTAGATGTACTGCTTCACTCAATCCAAATAGTTTTCACTAACTTATCACTATGCTGCTGGGCAGTAAGTTAAGAGAAGGATGAGAGGGTGGCTGTTTTAAATTCACAACCTCGAAAAGTTTTTGCATGTTCAAAACAAACTGTCCATTTACAAAATTAGGAAAGAACCGTAACAGAGAGAGAGAGAGAGGAGCAACAGAAACTGTGAACTGCCATAAAAGAAATTAACTACAATCAGCACATGTAGGAGAATTGGAAGAAAATCTTGTACACAGAGGCTTATATGTACTTGAATCAATAAATTTTCCACGAGAAATGTTCTACCATACACTAACTAAAATTAATTATTTAAAATGACCGTCAACTAAATAATCGTAATGAACAAATAGCTCAAAAAATTCCAAAAATGATTTTCCGGGTCATTACATTATCCACCACTAAAAACCATGTTCATCCTCGAACATAAGGAAGAACAAGGAAGAATAACCGGCGTTACCAAAAGTCTAAGTTATGAACTACCAGTCGGTGTTCATCTCTCTATGTGAGCTCCTCTTTAAAACCTTTTCGTCAAGAACAACTACTAAGAACTAAACTTTTGAATCAAAATTTGATATATCTATAAATCAGGGGTGATTATCAAGTCACAGACTAACCCATGAACCCAATCTAAACAGAAACCCATTGGACCATAACACAACCATCATGATGAATGTTTTCTCACATAACAAGGATAACATTCTGAATTGATACCGGCTACAACCAGAAGTGAACTTTAACCAACCACCATACACTCATAATACACAAACCATCACCAATCTCATCAAGATTCCTTCTCACAACACAATCATTCCACGAACTTAAGTTATAAAAATATGATATTTAGACATCGGAAACTCATCAAGGGAGACTCAAACTTATCTAACCCAAAGAAGGAAATGATTAAGTAAACACTCAACAAGCAGTACACTCTAGGATGCAGAACCTTTAACAACACTGTCAGATAACTGTAACTATTCACGGAAGCTCTTCTATAAGTTCTCATAAGCAAGGTCGTGCATGTAGAACCAGTGGTATACTTTAACTATCACAAACAACACCAAATCTATCATAACTGAAATGACCAAGTTTTCCCAAGGATCCTACCCTATTAACAGGACATAAGAGGATCGGTACATCCGATCCACCACTATGGATTCACCCATAGATGTAGAAACACATGTGGACATACGCAATGAATCATACTCCAAATCATGTCTGAAATGAAGTAGGTGGTCAACATAAGAATATACGGAATCACAGTTGAATAACACTAGATATTTCTTCCATAGTGCCCATATCACATATTTCCATTCTTCTTAGTACATCCCTAAAGTTTTTGCCACTCAAAATCAACCAGTCTGATCCCCATTACAATCGTACACATACTCGATTTATCAAACCCCACATACTCTTACAGTATTGTAATAATGCCACCATACTTAATACTAACAAACATCCTAACCACACCAGCCACTTACCTTACTCTCAAACCGTCATTAGTATCAAGGTCTTCTTATCAAATACATGTTCAAACTATGACTACCTCTCTTTCTATTTTAGAATTACATGACAAGTACGAGTCTCACACAAGATTGATAGCACTAATTTCAAATATGATAGTACCTTTCCATCGAGATAAAACTATTAAATCACACTCGAAGTCAACTCCACACAACTTCCACATACCATGATTTAACTATCACTCCAAACCATAACATACCTCATGCCAACACTTAGAGAAATCTTTGGTCACCCCAATTATTCTATATACTTTGAGCACATAATCTTTATTTACCATCACCTATCTATGTAATGCATCACAACAATCTGTGTAGTTCCATTTAAAAGAGTAGTTTCAATTCCCTAAAAATCCCCAATAACCATGTATAATTGTAGGTCCATACTGTTGCGCATCTATAAGTCACATACCATAATTTGAACAATCTAGCTAGCCATAACCATGTAGAATCTTTCACACATCATTGTTTGTCACCCAAATCAAAACTCAATCTTCATTAAAGTCATTGATAAACCCCTAGACAGTTTGTACCGAATCAGTCCACCTTGCATAATCAATTCTAAACTCAAAGGCAAAAATCCCTACAACTTTTCAACTTCGACCCAAAAATCTATACGAGATGACTTATTCCTTCAGCTTTCTTAAATTCTTTCGATGACGCAAATTTCAAATACCCTGAACCCTTCAATACACCAAAATTTTGTTCTTTTTGCTAACTCACTTACCAATCTTATTGTTTGGCCAACAACCCATGACATTTTACATCACACTCTAATTCAAAACTTTGTGGAAAACCCTTCCTCAAATCCTTTAACAATCAAAAGTAACAAATTTTATGATCCAAATCATGCATAAGTCCTTTCAAATGCTCAATACCGATGCAATCAATCATTTCTTATCTTACAAATTAATACCCTGACAAAACATACTACCACAAACGTAGATTCGCAACGAAAAAATTGAATTCTGATTTCAACTATGTAGTCCAATTCCATTATCTATCAACATTAGCTCATACATTGAAGATTTTTATAAATTCTTGTATCTTAACTTTTCATTAACACCTCTCCATCGACCTTATCATATCCTCCGCTACAAATCCAATCATACTCATTATCAAACTCAAAACCACAAAAGAACTTATCATCACAACTCACGTTGAACGCATGTAGGCTTATTTGTCAAATCTTATCAAGCAACTTTTAACTGATATGAACTACATGTAACACTATCACCATAACCATAGCAAAATAGATAGAACCACGTGTCTTTGGATCCAATTCTCAAACCTTTAAATACATATATTTAGCCCTTGCAATCAGAGTAAATAATATTTGCTCGCACCTCCATCCGAAGGCTACACTACATCCCACTAAAAAAAAATTAATTATGACTCTAGCTCTTTTCAATTTTATTTGCGCGGTGTCCCAGCATCTCCTAAAACTTTTCATACAACCATGCTACTCACCAAATAGTAGAAAACCACAACATTAGATACTCGCAAGTCATCATTACCATACAAAATCCATTTAACCAAAAATCTTTATCATATAGTTGCATTCTAATCACAATCCATCACGAACTCTTATTATTACCATTATGCTCAGTCAGCCTTTGACATCACCACGAATTCAACCTTATCATCGACATGACACCTCAAACCCAGTTATACCAATTAAATCCAAAGGACTAACTCAATTTTATACACGCTTTCTTACTAAAATTATCAATTACCTTCACACAAGTATACTCGTTGGGACTTCCTTCACCCATAAGCTTGTCATCCTAATAACAATCCACTTTCATGGAGCCTACAATAAAATCACCACTCATTTAAAGTCTCTGGGATACACTTCACAACCTAAATGCATTAATTTTGTACCCAAAGATCCACCACTAAAAGCTTTCTTATAAATAATGCTTAACCCATTCGTTCGTAGTACCAAACTAGTTGGTTTCTCAAATATAAATGCAACATCAAATCTTAGTATATGAGCATGTGATACAATTGATAACTCCTTAAGTAGCTAGTATTCACACTTGACAATTGACGTGTCCATTTTCATATACCACTAGTACCGCACTGTGAAAGTCCGTTAGATCTACCACTAGAACACAACATACCTATCGAAAAGATTGTACCCGAATATCTCGCATATTTCTACCCGTTAAATAGCTGCAACACGTTACCAAATTTGTTTCGTCTTTAACCCCAAAGATATGCATTCTTTTGTAGATTAGATCAATAGCATAAGTAACATACTCCATAAATCTAACCAAGTAAGCATCGGTACTGTTATAGTAGTCGTAGCATGGCCCTCTTTGGTATACACTCAATATATAAAATCGTAGTAGAGAATCTGACCTCAATTGGTGCAACATCATTCTCATCATCCGCTAAGCACCCATACGTGTTATTACAACTTTACTAATTGTATTATCCAATGTTCATTATCTAGTCATCCCTTTAATTATTCCACTTCTAATTGTCGAACCACTCTATATTGCCTATACCACAAAAGTACTATTCCCGCTAATGGAGTAACTAACCTAAAAAAGATAACACGCTCATGAGGTCCCTCAAACCATTGTTCAAATTCATCATTCAAATATCCTCAAAATGCATCGTCAAGTCATCACCTTACTCAACCCTTTCGAATATGATCACACATCCTTTTCATAAGTCTATCACTTCCACCTTAATACAGAATCTAACATCCACCTAATACACGACACACCAACTACTCACATGAGAAACTACGCACGAGTCATCACATAAATGAGAGTGAATGTAATAAAGAAATAAGAACCATAATGACAAAGAATGCACGATAGAGATTCAAGAAGTAAATTTTTTTCTTAAAAGTCACTATAGCCTCTCGAAGATAAGTACAGACGTCTCCGTATCGATCCTCGAGACTCTACTTAGACTCGGTTTGTATACACGTGATACCTACGAACCCAGGGTTGTGATACCATTTTGTCACGATCCAAAAATGGACGTGATGTCACTCGTCTAATCCCACCAACAGAAGTCAGCCTAAAACTCATTCATTACGATAAAATATGGAAATTTATAATCAACTTAAAAATACCCCAAAACCTAGTTGTCATGTACACAAGCCTCTAATGTGTTATAACAAAATTGAAAGAAAATACAAGTCACAAATAACATTGTTGCTAGAATAGAATAAGATCATAATTAAGGAGAGAATCGTATCAGAGCTATGGATGTCGAGAAATATAAGAAGAATCGTATTAGTAGAAAGTTAAGAAAAATAAAAAGAAAATTAAACAAAATATATCCGGAATATAAACAACTTAATATCACAAAAACTGATAATGAAAAATTAAATCACTTAATAGATAATATATCTAAAGTAGAATATAAATATATTCAATATTTAAAATTACAATGAATAACGAGAATAACGAATATAGACAAAAACTTAATAAAATAGTTATAGCAAAAAGACAAGAATTAGCACATAGAAAAAATAGACTTAACAGTAACATATTTGGAGGAACTTGTCACAAATCTATAATAGCACAAAGAAAAACTATTTTCTATCTAGAAATACAAATAAATAACTTAGAATATAAATTTCAACACGATCTATAAATGAATAAGGAAGAATACGCAATAGATGAAAAAACATATGAAAATTATGACGGATTAAAAATAAAAATAATATTTTCTAATCTAGGAAGAAGATATAAGAAAATAGGCGACAATATAAGTTTAATGTTAGAAAAAGAAACGGTAAAACTAGAAGATAATTTAACTGCTATGGTAAGAATAACAAAAGAAAATGAAGAAATAGATAGAAAAACGGAAATTGAAAAAATAAAATAACAAGCAAAAAAGGAAGTACAACAATTAGAAGAAATAAAAAATACCAAAATAATAGAGCTAGAAAAAGAGCTAGCAATATTAAAAGAAATGTATGAAATAAAACAAAAAGAAAAAGAACAAAAAATGAAATTAACAAATGAGATAATTAAATTTAAAGAAAAATTGCAACTAGAAGATGAATTAGAAGAAAATAACCAAGATAATCTCTACCCGAAATAAGAGTTGATGAAATAAATGATGATGATCTAGAACAACATTCGGAAACAAGCGAAACATATACGGAACTTTTAGCAAACATAAATAATACAAAGAATTTAGAAGTAAATACAGGTGACATACATATGGATGAAAAACCTAGCACATCAGGAGTAAAAAACCCAAAAAAATTTAATCCAAAATATTATAATGAAAACTATGAACAATATGATAGAGAAAAACTATATGGGATAAAAGATTAAATAAAAAATGGACACCTAAACCAATAACTGAACGACATGATTTTTTAGATTTAGACTGTGTAGCAGATATAAACAAAACAATCCAATTATGGATAGGATATATATCAAAACAATTAATAGATAACAAAATAGCAATAGCAGAGACACCAGGATATATAGAAAGAATGCTTATAGAAACAGTAAAATTATGACTACAAAATTTATGAGACGAAAGTTTAAAAACTTTAAGAAGTAATAAAAAATCTAATGGCGAATTAGCTACTACAACTATGGAAATATTATATAAATATGAAGTAGCTATAAGAAATGAATTTAGTAGTATGACAACAGAAGTAGAAGAACAAAATAAAGAAAAAATCATAAATCGGAATCTAATGACAAAACTAGCAATATGTAATATGTGTTACATAGATGAATATACATGTGCATTTAGAGAATACTATTATAAAGGAACATATAACACAGAAGAAAGTAAAGAAATAAGAAAATTATATTTTACAAAATTACCAGAACCTTTTAGTTCGAAAATAATAAAAAGTTGGAATGAAGCAGAATTAACATATACCTTAGGAGCTAGAATAAAATTCTTGCAACGATGGTTTATAGAACTATGTGAAAAACATAAAGAAGAAATAAAAATGGAAAAAATATTAGTAAAAAACTTGGCATGTTGCAAAAATAAAACAGCACCTCAATTTGACTGTACGGATAGGTATTATAAAAATAGAAAGAAATATAATAAAAAATACACATCAAAATATAAATATAAAAATCGAGAAGAAGATACTATGTAAAAAACTACAAAACCAAAAGACCATATAGACCAAAAAGAAAACTAACGGAATGTACTTGTTATAATTGTGGAAAATTAGGACATATAGCTAGAGATTGTAAATTACCTAACAATCCAAAGAAAAAACAAATATCAGAAATAATAATAGACAATGAAAAATATACGCAAATAGAATACGTAGATTATGAATTAGAAAGTGAAGATAGCATATATGAATTATCAGAAAATGAAATAGACAAAATGGAAAATAATTCATTAACAGAATCAGATAGTGAACACTATATAAATGACTGAAGCAGATATACAAACAATAACTAAAGAAAAATATCAAGATGAAGAATCGGCAGAACAAAAAATAATATTTGATAATAATATATTTGAACAAATAAAAGGAAAAGAATTAGATCTAAGTGTAGCAAAAATATTCGAAATACCAACAATAAGAAACTGGTTTAAATGACAAAAAGAAAAATATTATGTAGTAAGTCAACACATCATAGATTGCAAATACACCAAAGGAAAGGCTAAAATACCAATAATAAACAAGCGAATAATAAATAAAGAAATACAAGATATTAAGGCTAAAAATCCAATTAAATATGTACATTTAGGAGGAATGGAAATATTAATAAAAGCATGTTTTAGAGAAGGAATAGATACACCCATAGAAATATACTTAGCAGATGATAGGATCATACAACTTATAGAAAAAAGTATAATAAGCGCAGTAAAAGGTAACCTCATATACCAAAAATTTTAATTTATAATAAGTGTTAACTACTCAATAGCAGTAAGTGACAGAAATATAGATAAATCATTAGTATTATATTGGAAAATGTCAGGAATAGAACTAGCCCCGGGAAGTAAAATATTTACAGCTAGATGTAAAAACCTATATGTTCTAACAACAAAACATAAAATAACAGCAAAAAATAAAATAGATAAAATAAAAATAGAAGATCCCTTTGAAAGAATAGTTACAGTCATAGATAATAATGATTATAGTTATAATGAAATTGATATAGAAGAAGATTTAGAAATAGTAAAAGAAAGACTAAGTACATCAAAAAAAATAAACAATGAGATACCCCAAATATCATTAAAAATGAGTACCTCAAAAAGAATAGATAAAATCCCACAAAAATCAATAGAAGAAGAAATAAAACCACATCATTACTACATAACAGGAATAATGGAACAACGAAAATATTTAATATTAATAAATACAGGATTAGAAGAAAATTATATTACAAGAGAATTAGTAACGGAAGATGAAATAATAACTACTGAACAATCATGCCCCGAACTACCAAAAGTATTAACATATACCGCAGAAACTACGGAAAAGGAAATAATTATTGGAGGAATACCAATAATAATAAAGTTTAAAATATATCAAGGAGATGAAAACATCACTTTAGGAATAAAATGGCTAGAACAAGTAAAACCATATAATCTAGAAGACAAATAGTTAATAATAAATTATGAAAATAAGAGAGTAATAATAAAAAGGACTTTAGTATGATAAAAATATGAAAATATATATACTTGCAAAGATAATAATAGAAGGATATTATAACAGATATTATACACCGATGATAGATACAGGAGCAGAAGCTAATATATGTAAATACAATTGCTTACCAGAAGATAAGTGGGAAAAATTAAAAATACTGATAGTAGTAACAGGATTTAATAATGAAGGAGACATGATCACATATAACGCAAAAAATATAAAAATACAAATATGGATAAAATATTAACTATAGAGGAAATATATAACTTTGAATTGACTACAAAAGATATGTTACTAGGAATGCCATTTTTAGAAAAATTATACTCACACATAATAACAAAAACACACTGGTGGTTCACAACACCGTGTAAACAAAAAATAGGAACAAAAAGAGTAAATAATAAAAAACGAAAAACAACAGAATGGATAAAAGGAAGAAAAAAATTACACAAAAATTAGAAAATATAAAAGAAGAAGACCCTAAAATAGAATTAATAATATTTTCTATAGATAAAGTAAAAATAATCCAAGATAAGTTAGAATTATTATATAGTGAAGATCCTTTACAAGGATGGGAGAAACATAAAACAAAAGTAAAAATTGAACTAATTGATAATAATAGTATAATAACACAAAAACCATTAAAATATAATTTTAATGATTTAACCGAATTTAAGATACATATAAATGAATTACTAGAAAAAGGGTATATACAAGAAAGTAATAGTAAGCACACAAGCCCGGCATTTATCGTAAATAAACATAGTGAACAAAAAAGAGGAAAAAGTAGAATGGTTATTGATTATAGAAATTTAAATGCAAAAACTAAGACATATAATTATCCGATACCAAATAAAATACTAAAGATAAGACAAATACAAGGATATAATTATTTTAGCAAATTTGATTGTAAATCAGGATTTTATCACTTAAAACTAGAAGAGGAATCTAAAAAACTAACAACATTCACTGTACCACAAGGATTTTACGAATGGAATGTATTACCGTTTGGATATAAAAATGCACCAGGTAGATACCAACACTTTATGGATAACTATTTTAAACAATTAGAAAATTGTGTAATATATATTGATGATATATTGCTATATTCTAAAACCCAAGATGATCACATAAGATTATTAGAAAAATTCATATATATTATAGAATATTCAGGCATAAGCCTAAGTAAAAAGAAAGTTGACATAATGAAAAATCAAATAGAATTCTTAGAAATACAAATTGATAGAAACGGAATAAAAATGCAAACACATATAGTACAAAAAATAATTAACTCAAATGAACAACTAGACACAAAAAAGAAATTACAATCATTCTTAGGACTAGTAAATCAAGTAAGAGAATACATACCAAAATTAGCAGAGAATTTAAAACCATTACAACAAAAATTAAAGAAAGATATAGAATATCAGTTTGATAAAAAAGATCAAATACAAATACAAAAGGTAAAATTATTATGTAAAAACTTACCTAAACTATACTTTCCAGATGAAAACAAAAAATTTACTTATATAATAGAATCAGATGCGAGTGAAAAAAGTTATGGAGGAATATTAAAATACAGATATGATGACACTACGATAGAACATCATTGCAGGTATTATTCAGGAACATTTAATAATACGGAAATAAATAGAAAAGAATTATATTCAGTATATAAGTGTTTATTATCATTTGAACCATATATTGTATATAACAAATTTATTATAAGAACAGATAATGCACAAGTAAAATGGTGGCTAACAAGAAAAATACAAGATTCGGTAACAACAAAAGAAATAAGGAGATTGGTATTAAATATATTAAATTTCACATTTACAATTGAAGTAATAAAAACTGATAAGAATGTTATTGCAGATTACTTATCAAGACAAAGCTACTCAAACTGAGACTAAGGAAGAAGATACAATTGAAAAGATACTCAAAGCCATTACTACACTTTTGTACAAAAGTGGATAGTATGGACAACGAGATACAAAAGCCAAAGACTAATGAAGATAATCTGAAGTCTAAAGCTAGTCAGCAGCATGACTATAAAAATGCAGAGCTACGTCAATCGGAAGACGGAAAAAATCCAGAGCTAAAAGGAGACGATGGGAAACTCCTTAAAACTCATAATGTTTGTTTAAATACAGCTGCAGGTACAAGCCAATGAGTTAGTGAAAAACATAAGAACTCAAACTTAAATCAGTTATTCGAAAAACCATTTACCCCAAGGCTAACACCAAAAAGTATATTGACTATAGAACCACAAACTTCTACGTTTGCGGATAGCATACACCATGACAAAGGAACATATAACCATATTACGCGAACCTACATAGAAAATATATACAAAATCCAAACATTTTTAAATCTTAACCCCAGATCTACTACAACCCAAGAACCTAACCAGGATTATTTAACCCAAAAATTACAAGGTTATAATAAACTAATCGTACAACCAAAAACTAACACCAACTTAGTAAGGACATGTTATAGCTATGAACTATTAAATACAGTATATACATATGACGGAGAGGAACTAAGTGGAATACCAGAACTACATAAAGCATTTATTACTTATAAGAGAGTTACTAAGGGAAATCTATTCTATGTAAAATTTTATACGGCAACAGCAGAGATATTATACGAGAAAATAAAACCTCCGATACAAGTTGTAAAGATAGGTTTGACAAAAGATATGATAATACCAGAAGATATCGGACAGCAGTCAGAGATACAAAAAATTGAGATACCAGTTTTTATGCTAATAAGAGAATAATCGGTATATCAACTATCATCCAGGAGTTAGCTAACAATTATTTAAACGGAAACGCTATATGGAGCTACTATGCAAGAGACCAGCTAATGATTTATTCCAATTCAAGGGAGCTAAGGAAATCAGATATGGATGAAGTCTAAAGATGGATTTTATCACTACTTAAGCCAGAAGAACGACCTACGACACGAGCACTAAAAGAAGGATTTATTTCGGCAGAATTATTAACGAGATATTGCAAGCTAATTGGTCACAAATACCCTGACCATATATGTTCAAAATGTAACGGAGAAGATAATATAATCCCAGACGTCCAGCTGGAATAAAGAGATAAAGACGGAAGCAGATGATAAGAAGATAAAGATGAAGATGAGATGCGGACAAAATAAAAAGATGAGATAAGAGTAAAATTATTTGTCTTGTAAAATAGTCAATAAAGTATGGTGTGAATAGTAGTGTGTCATAATGTGTGTCATAATAAGGATGGGCATGTGTAAGATGGTAGGGGGTGCAATTTATTAAGTGGACAAGTGTATAGTGTGTCATAAGTAGTAGGTATGTATCATACTATTATATTGTTGACTATTATATTGTAAGTAGAGTAGTAAGGAAGAATTCTCCTCTATATAAGGGAGGATATATGTAAATGAAAGGCAGGCAATGCCTAACGTAATAAAAACTTTCTTGAAAACACTCTCTCTACTAAGATATAAAAATATTTAAAAGATAATGGACAAATCTGAAATCCAATCAGATATTTCAGATAGCATGGCTAAGCAAGAGGCAAAGGTATATTGTTCAATAAATATGCAAAACTAATTTCATATATTCCTGAATATCATATATATGATTGAATAAATTTATGTTAGTTATTATGTATTAGAATTATTTGAATCATGATTTCTAGTTTATTAGCACACTGGAAACAGGGAGAAAACTTCTATACTATGTCATCCTAATGTTGAAACCGATAGGCGAGGAAAGCCGTTTATGGGAGTAAACAAAGTTGAGACGCTGATAAGGAGGAAGTATCCGCTAAAGTACGATGCTAGTAGTGACAGGAAAACATGATAAAGATAATCTAGTTCATAATGATCTAATATGAATTTAATCAATTATGAATATGATAGGAAGGCATAATTTGAAATAAAAACCCTGCATGATAAAGAACATGACTACATACTTGCATGATAAAATGATAAAAAACTATGAAACCTTAATCTTATATATACTTAAAAATATAAAAATAATTGAATTAAGAAGAATTATATGGGAAAAAAATATTTAATAACAACGAATCAGAAGATATATTAGACCAACAATGGTATGAGATAGACTTACATAATTTAGACTACGAAAAAATAGAATGGTACGATTTAGAAATAAATTCAGATTAAAATGAACTACGAATATTTACAATATTGGATAGAATCTATGGAAGATATAAAACTATTAGAACAATTAATGGAAATTTTTTTATATATGTACCAAGAAACACAAGATATGTTATATCTAGAATATATCATAAATAATATTAAAGAAATATTCAGATTAAAACAACTATCGGAAGAATATTACAATAAATATTATTACATTTAACCATGAATTCAACACCAAAAAATTATAATAAAATCTTTAAAATAAATTACTCACCTACCACACTACCACCTAACACTACCACTTCCACAAATTCACTAACTACCAGTTCCGCTACGAAAAATGGTATCAGAGTTCCACAAGAAGCCTCGGACAAGGAGAAGAGAAAATATCACAAAGGTCCGAGCTAGTAACCTACAAAAATGTAGAAGCAAGGGGTGAGTATCAAACCACAAGGTACTCAGCAAGTAAACTCTTAAACACAAGCTAAGGGAATAGAATACGGGTACTTCTTACCACCCCAACCGAACCTCCACAACTACAACCTGCATAAAACCAACCCAACCTAACAGTTCACGGTTTACAAAGCACCCAGCTCAACAACACTCTAACAATTACATATCCTCAACAACAAACTCAATATTCATCAATCACAAGTTCCACAGTAAGGCACTCACAATATCAGCAACACACAAGATCAAGTTCACCAATGATAAAGATGTGCAATGCATTGAAATGCAATGTCAAGTATAATGATGCATATCTGACCTAAGGATACACAACCGTTGTCTTACAGTTCGGGACCCATAGGGAACATGTTTGTTCATGCATCCATTGCGGCGCGCGATACGTCCCTCGATATATAGTATCCATCACGATACACGATACGTCCCTCGATATATAATATCCATCGCGGTGTGTGACACGTCCCTCAAAATGGTACATCCTCTTATCACATAACGCATATCACAACAATGTCTCAGAGCCAATGCAAATGACATGTTCACACAAATAATGAGGAGATGACCATTTTCACAACAATACACAATTCACAATAACAGAATCGTAATACAACATCAACAATGAATTAATAATCCTTTCAAACCATTCACAACATGTCACAAACCAATAATTAATCACATTGCCTTTTATTACCTCTTTTTCATCATTAGAATTATTCGTTATGGACAAGTCAACCAGTCACCAATTCCCATTACTCTCCAGCACATTCCACAAGGAAATACACGATTCTATGCACTTAACAAGAATTTAGAAATCGACATGCCTCAAATAATCGAACAATCACTCCGAGACTTTAATCTTTCCTTTTTGCTGGACTTCCAAATCAATACAATCTATTCAAATAAATGACCACAATAAGATTTCAAGACTAACAACACCCACATTACTATGTCTAGTCTAGACTCAAAAACTCACTCAAATAAATAATCAAGTTTCTAATTTTGAGATCAATTAATATGTCAACTCTCATATTTTCCAAATTTCAAGCCTAGGGTTTAGTCTCAATATCTCCAAATAACATAAATTTAATGATCTTCATATACTACAATACACCCGCTACTTAATTACATATCTCGATATATCAAAACTTGAATCATAATATGATAATTATAAGAAGTTTAAAATTGACAATAATAATAAATAGAAACTCACGTTCAAGTTAGTATATCTGTAAAACTATGAGAAAACAAAATTAACAAATGTCAAACCTAATTCAAAATTACATCATACGATCCTAATCACTGTCCAATGATTATCCACAATCATTGTCCAGTGATACCCATAATAGACATAAATATTTCTTTCCCCAAGTTAAAAAAAATGTTATCACATTATACAAGTCCCCTTCTCATTTTACAATTCAATTTCTCTTCTTTCTGGTTCACCAATCACCATCAATATTGTAACTATAATAATATGAATAATAAATAAGTAAATTATAGCCTCTATGCATATTCACAAATGCATTAATTAAAGCATTGTTACCTGGACGTGAAGTGTTCCCACGCCGGCAGCCGCTTTGCGCAGGTAAGTTTCCACGACCTGAAAGATATTATTCATTGCGAAAAAATCTGAAAATTTTATCCCCCAAAATCTAAAAAAATTATCCACCATCCTCTTTCTTTGGGACCAAGTAAAGGCTTATATAGGCAATTTAAAATCATTTTTTCTACAAAATCGTTAGTTATCAAATTCATGTGCCCAAAATCATATGCAAATTAAATATCTGCGTATTCAATTATTTATTTGTATTTCAATCTATTTCTTGAACAAATGTAACAAATATAAAAAAATTAATTGATAAAAATCCTAATCTTTTAAAAATAAGGTCAATTATCGATCATTCAAATTAAATTTGCATAACATGTAATTTTGAACTATTTAACAAATAAAATACTTAAAAATGTTAACTTTGAAAATATCAGACCAAAAGTGAATATTAACAATGGTCTTCCCCACAAATTGAATAGGAACGTCAAGGACAAGAAGCAATTGATCACAGCAAGTGATCACAACTATCCATAGTTGTCATTCCAATGCTTTTCTTTTTCTTTTTTTTATTGAGTTCGACAGAGTTCATTTCCAAACAGAGTTATTTCATACCTAATTTCTAAAAATAAACGTAGATATTTTTGGGTTGTAAAAGGTATATTTTGACTTTTTTTTTTAAAACAATGATGGATCAATTTATGTAGACCACTTACAAGTTACACCTTTAATTTATCCACTAAACTAACATTTAACTGAAAAGCACTTCCGAACTTCAGCAAATTAATTCGCAATCAGTAATAAAAATCTGTAACTCAAATTATATAGGTTATAATTAACCTTTTTCGATTTATTCATTCAGTTCTAAACATATTAAGTATTTGTAATTACACACTATTTCATTAAAAGTTATAATCATATATGAAATTTAAACAGAAATTTATTTTTAAAAGTTATAATCTAAACTCAGTAAAAAACATTTGGTACTTACACACTATTTCATTAATATTAAAGTATGAACATTAAAGTTAATCTCTTTATAATAGTTTTTTTTTAAATAAAAAAAGTGACATTCTTTGATATTAATTGCTTTAAATGGTAGGGAGTAAGGACACACAGAATAATTTTAATTATGATATGATTTTCATCATATCTTTCCGTTCTTCTTTTCTAATTATTTCAAACCAACTACCTCAAACGGATATATAATTATTAAGGCTTGACGAAATGCAAAGATATAATTATTAATTTGATTCTTTTTTCCACGTTTTCGTGTTCTCTATAGTTTGGAAAAAATCTGCCGATTTAATATCCTTTTATAGTGTTAAATTAGAATGTGGTGCAATGGAGGAAGTTATTTTTTCCTGAATTGTAGGATTTTGTTATAAGCTTTGAGTATGGAAAAATTCTATTAGCGCTTTCGTCGAATGAAGCCCTACGTAGTACGAATTCAAATTAATCAAACTTCAATATAGATATCGTACCTCGAATATGAATTAAAATAGCTTTAAGGCTTCCTTGGGAAGTACGTATAATGATTGTTAATGAATTTTATATACCTAAATAATTTCTATTAGCTAATAATTTCCAATAAAGTATAAAAGTGGTTGTGTCCATTCTAAAGAACTTTAAAAAGATGAACGATTTTTCAAATATCGAAATTAGGTGGGTTGGTTACGTGCCAACCTTGTCCTTCCTATAAAGAACTTTAACAAATATAAATAAGTACTCTCATAGGCCAATTTAACATCAAACTTTTCATTTTACTTTTTTTAAAAATAATTTATGGTCACGAAAGTTTCTACAACTTATTTTAGATCATAATTATTTTTTTAAAATAGTCATAATAGTTTGCATCATATAAATTAAAATGAAAGAAGTACTAACCAACAAACTAAAAAATAAAAAGTAAGAAAATCTAGTAATCCTGCAACAAAAGGGACATCAGTGGCAGTAAATTTTTCTTTTAACGGTAATTGAGTTAATTAATATTATTCCATCTAGAGTCACTAAAGTGTTTTAGTAATATTTATATAAAGTGTTGATTATGAATATTTATATTTATTATTATCATTAAATATAATATAGTAGAAATCATTTATTTGTTGTAGCGTAAGCCGACTCAAACACATGAATGATGGAACGCTATAACAAATTTGCAAAAATTAGCCAGAATAAAGGTGGCAGTGTACAAATCACGGTCATGGGAAATAAAATAGGATAAAACCTCATTTATCACATGTAATTAGTAGTGGTTTGAATATTTAGGTAGGCCATATTTTCTCTACAAGTTGTTTAACATCTTTTTAATTCCATTTTAAAATTAAAGTGTGAGAGTCGTGTTTAAAATGTCTAGTTTAATAAACTTCATACTATATTAAACTCCACAATTATCATTCAAATGATACAACGAATTACTAATATATATCTAAAGTCCATTTTCTTCTTAATCCAAAGTTCAGTACAGATTAATTCTTAGCTTAATTTACTTTGTACATTAGTTTGAAGAATTATTAAGATGAGAAGAAAGTGTAATTTGGAGCTCAGACTTGTTCCTCCTGCCCCATACTTCGACTCCATGTAAGTACTCATTTTTTTGAAGATATACAAGCCAAATATATTTATTATATAGTGTAGATTAAGTACGATTCAATAAAATTAATGGTCTAAATTCAATTTTTAATATAGGCTTTAAAATGACAATCTCAAATTGATAGATCAGTCGATAAATATTGTTTCTCCTTTAATTTTTATTCTAGGGGAAATAAAGAAAGCATAGATGAAGAGAAGGAACAACAGCAGCTAACAATATTCTATGATGGAAAAGTTGTGGTTTCTGATGCTACTGAGGTTCAGGTATACATATTTTGCACCTTTAATTTCCTCACTCTATTATTAATTTGAATGTGTGGTTTTATTCGGTAGAAATCATAGTATCGTTTTGCTCTGTTTTAATTTTTTTGGGTTGATTTAGAGTACGAGTATGAAATCAACTACTGTTTAGTATGAATTCGGACATATAATTTTTAATTTGAAGTAAATTTTACATATTTAGAAACTAGTAAATCATAATAATAACAATTTAAAATACTAAAAAAAATCATAAAATGAATTTTTGGTGTAGTTATAGTTGAAGTTTTACTTGAACTTCCCTCATATATATGGTCTAGTTAGTTGAACTTACTTGAATTTTCCGCATATCGTCTAGTTATATTAAGATTGCACAAAATATATTAAAATATATTAAGATCATACAAAATAAGGGCATATTAAATAGTATTTATTAGTTGATATTCATATTTTAAGGTAAAAGGAGGGAAAATTTGAACTATTTCTAGTAGATTAAGGGCATTTTTTATCCAATAGGTGGAAGAAGGATATTTTTGAACCATTTCTATACGTTAAGGGCATTTTTGAGCCAATAAATGAAATGAGGACATTTCTGAACCATTTTTAATACGTTAAGAGCATTTTTGAACTTTTTCCATATTTTTAACTCAAATATGTCTTTTTCATTATACTTTAAACCAAATATATTCTTTATCGGCTAATATCTGAGTCCCAGTCTTAGAATAAACACACGAAAGGTTAGAATTAATTTTAAAATCCCAAATCATTTTCATCCTGTCAACACCCAAAATAACCCAGTAAAATAATTTCTTGCCCAAATCTATTTATAAGTCAACAAAAGTAAATGAATTGTTTGTAAAAAAAAATGCCAACTTATTAGCTGCACGCAGTAAATGAAAACTCGTTTTTATAATTATTGTTCTCATTTTTTTCGCCAATCGAAAATTCAAAACATCAAAAAGAAAAAATTGCAAAATTTTAAAAAATAGTTAACTTTGTATGTTTGATTCTGAAATTTTTTGAAAGCTGAATTTATGTGGTGCCTGAAATTCTATTGGTTTGAGGATATAAAATTTTGACATTACTTAATTGCTGTTATTTGAATTTCATTTAGAGCATTGTTGTTGGTTAAGTTCCGTTCAAGAATTTTATTTTTATTTTTTCTTTTTAAATAATAAACTTTTTATTTTGTTTTATGTTTATATATTATTATCTATACATTATATTTTATATATTATCTTACGTTTTATTTTACAGAATTAGAAAATAAAGGTAACAACAATACTTCTGTAGGATTAAAAATATGAAGGACTTTAGTTATTTTTGTGGTGAATTTTTCGTATATGGTTGTTTAATTGTGGAATGATTTTAAATTTATTTTTCTTGATATTTTTAATTATATTTAAATCATCATGTTAATATTATATTAATATTTAATTAATTAATTTATTTATTTATGTAAAATATTGATTGAAAATTTAAATATGTACATTTTAATTTAATTAAAATAAAATTTGAATTATTTTTTTTGTAATAGATATTTACAATAGTCTCTCTCTATAAAATAATCTTAATATTAAAAACACAATGATACTTACCCCTTTTCTTTATTTGACTCTCAAAATCATTTTTTTTAAAAGATTAGTCAAACACAATTTGCTTATCAAAAGCACTTTTCAAATGAATTATTCAAACACAAGTTTATTTATTTTTAAAATAAAAAAAAATGCTTCTAAAAATAAACAATCTTTAGCAATAATGCCAAACAGACTCTTAGATCGAATTATGAATTATTTTGGGTGTTGGCTGGGATAAAAATGATTTGGATCCTTCGAATTAATTCTAACCCTCCATGTATCTATCTTAAGAATGGGACCTAGATACTAATGTATAAGAGACATATTTAGCCCAAAGTATTGTAATTCCTCTATTGAAGTTAGTAAACAAGAAAAAAAAAAAAAAAAGGTGAAAAGAAAAACATGAACAATCCGAGTCCACAGAAATCACTGTGTATCCTTAAGGAATTTAATCCCCTCAATGTACCCGAGGTTATGGATTACTTCCTCCCAAGATAAAACGGATTAACCTATTACAGAAATAGTGGTACCTCAAATTTCTGCAACTTCAGCGAACTCAATATGCAGCAACGAATCACACAAAGACTCAACTTTGTTTATAAGAAAATATGAATGCAGAGGGAGAGAAAATCAGTGGTTAAAACTGAGAGGAAGTCTCTCTATTTATAGCCTTTAAAACTGGGTTCAACAGGTGCAAAAAATGCCTGTTCGTAAAATGGTGTCTTTTAGAGAAGAAGACTGTTCGCGTTTTTGAATTTAAATTATTTCTGTTTGAAATAATTCCGTGAATTTTAATTAATTTGTTAATTCCGTTAAACCAACTAATTAATTCTGCCAATTAATTAATATATATAATTAAATAATTTGGCGAATTAATATCAAGAAAAAGGAAATTAATTAATGAAATTGATAAATAAATTTTGTCTAAAAAATTATCAATCAATCACATCATTTGCCAAAGCCGAAGCCGTAGCCGAGCCGAGCCGAGCCGAGTGAGCGACGACGACGACGGCGCGAGGGGGTCCCTTCTACTTAACCCTTTAAGAGTTAAATGAAGTGTTTCCTAATATAAGGACAACACTTTTCCTCTATTCTACCTATGTGGGACAAATGACTCTTCATTTTCCCTGTACTTGGTATTCCCCCACATTTCCCAATTCTCATTTCCCAATTCACATTCTTCTCAAACCCAACAATCCCCCACATGAATGGGGAATGGCTATTGTTTAAAACATATGCATTAAAAAACGGTGTGATCCGTAAGTAAGAGTTAATTGCATCTGGATAAATAGGTTTCCCTTTGAACTTTCCATAGTGAACATATATCGGATATACTCAGTCAATCGGTAGATTTGATATCTTTGAACCGTCGAGCTTTGGTGTATACCTAGACAACATAAGTCACACAATCAACCCTTTAACTGTTTTTGGTTCTCATTGTTTTGTTCGTTTCAGCCATGAACACTTCTTGGTTTATAAGTGCGTAGAGCACCCGACCTTACCGGATTCTCCTTGAAGCGGCTTACACTTCACACTTACATAGGTGATTTCTAAATATGTTATCTCGTAGATACACCATTTGATATACCCTGTATCAAACTTAGAAATCATTAAAAAGACTTAATATCTTTATCCTTGTTACTGAACATTGTCCCGTCATGAGAATGAACTTTTAAAGTTTATTTTGACAATGTTGAACTGTCATCAATGACTTTGTTTGATCTCCTTGAACCTAGATCTTGGGATCTCCAGTCTTCTAGGTAGAGTTACCGCCACGATGACTTGTCCTCGGCTATAGTCCCATTCATGTTGATGATCTCTCAACTCCCTCTCTAGTTCGGCCTTTTGTAAGTGAATCCGACACATTATCCTTTGACTTTACATAGTCAATTGTGATAATTCCACTAGAGAGTAGTTGTCTAACGGTGTTATGTCTTCGTCATATGTGACGAGACTTACCGTTGTACATAACGCTTCCAACTCTTCCTATTGCAGCTTGACTATCACAATGTATGCATATAGGAGCCATTGGTTTGGGCCAAAATGGAATATCTTCCAAGAAATTCCGAAGCCATTCAGCTTCTTCACCGGCTTTATCTAAGGCTATGAACTTAGATTCCATTGTAGAGCGAGCTATACATGTTTGTTTGGATGATTTCCAAGATATTGCTCCTCCACCGATAGTGAAAACATATCCACTTGTGGACTTAGTTTCATTTGACCCAGTAATCCAATTTGCATCACTATATCCTTCAACAACTGTTGGATACTTATTGTAATGCAAAGCAAAGTTTTGTGTGTATTCTAGATACCCCAAAACTCGTTTCATTGCCATCCAATGATTTTGGTTAGGATTACTTGTGTATCGACTCAATTTACTTATAGCACAAGCTATGTCTGGTCTTGTACAATTCATGATGTACATTAGACTTCTCAACACTCTGGCATAATTCAATTGAGACTGACTTTCACCTTTATTTTTAGCAAGATCAAGGTTCACATCAATTGGTGTTTTTACACTTTTGAAGTTTAAGTGCTTGTATACTTCAAGTACCTTTTGGATATAATGAGATTGAGACAATGCTAGACCTTGAGGAGTTTTGTGAATCTTAATTCCCAATATCAAATCGGCAACTCCTAGATCTTTCATATCGAACTTACTAGCAAGCATGCGTTTAGTAGCATTTATGTTAGCAATGTCATTACTCATTATTAGCATATCATCCACATATAAACATACAATGACAACTTTGTTTGGAGTGTCTTTAATGTAAACACATTTATCACACTCGTTAATTTTAAATCTATTTAACAACATGGTTTGGTCAAACTTTGCATGCCATTGTTTAGGTGCTTGTTTTAGTCCATAAAGTGACTTAATAAGTCTGCACACCTTCTTCTCTTTACCAGGAACCACGAAACCCTCGGGTTGTTCCATGTAAATTTCTTCCTCCAAATCTCCATTTAAGAAGGCTGTTTTTACATCCATTTGATGAATTTCAAGGCCATATACCGCAGCTAGTGCAATTAACATCCGAATGGATGTAATCCTAGTTACTAGCGAATATGTATCAAAGTAGTCAAGACCTTTTTTCTGTCTAAAGCCTTTGATTACAAGCCTTGCCTTGTATTTGTCAATAGATCCATCAGCTTTCATTTTTCTTTTGAAGATCCATTTTGAACCCAAAGGTTTGTTTCCTAGAGGAAGGTCAACCAATTCCCAAGTATGGTTATTCAAGATTGAATAAATCTCACTATTGACAGCCTCTTTCCAATAGGTTGATTCCGTAGAAGATATAGCTTCTTTAAATGTTTGCGGTTCATTTTCAATAAGAAATGTTACAAAATCAGATCCAAAGGAAGTAGACGTCCTTTGACGTTTACTACGCCTTAGTATATCTTCATTAGGTACATTCTCCTTTGGTTCTTCTCGAGGTCGTTTAGACCCTTCACTAGACAACTCACGTCTAGTTTTATACGGATAGATATTTTCAAAGAATTCAACATTATCTTATTCAATTACCGTATTATCATGTATATTCGGATGTTCGGATTTATGAACCAAAAATCGACATGCTTTACTATTTGTAGCATATCCAATGAAAACACAATCCACAGTCTTAGGTCCTATTTTGACCCTCTTAGGTATAGGAACTTGAACTTTGGCTAAACACCCCCACACTTTGAAGTATTTCAAACTGATTTTCAACTTCAGTTTTGTATTGTCTAAATGCATCTATTGCTTCATCCTTACTATTCAACAAATAGATATAGCAATATCTAATGCAATCGTCAATAAAAGTTATAAAATACTTTTTCCCACCACGAGTTGGTGTTGACTTCATATCACAAATGTCAATGTGAATTAATTCTAAGGGACTGGAATTCCTTTCAATAGATTTATAAGAATGCTTAGCATACTTAGATTCAACACAAACTTGACATTTAGATTTATTGCACTCAAAGTTAGGCAATACGTTTAAGTTGATCAATTTACACAAAGTTTTATAATTGACATGTCCTAAACGTTCATGCCATAAACAATTTGACTAAACCAAATAAGAAGAAGCTTGAACTTTATTATTATCAACAACAATTACATTCAAGTTGAAAAGACCCTCATCGAGGTAGCCTTTTCCTAAAAACACTTCATTCTTACTAATTACAACTTTGTCGAAACAAGAACACACTTAAATCCATTCTTGATCATAAGGCTAGCGTAAAACCAAGTTCTTCCTCATTTCTGGAACATGACAAACGTTGTTCAGAGTCACCACCTTGCCAGAGGTCATCTTTAGAAATACCTTGCCATGGCCTTCAACCTTTGATGTTGCCGAATTTCCCATGTATACGATTTCATCCGGTGCAGCAGGGACATATGTTGCAAAGGCTTCTCGAACAACACAAATAAGTACAGTGGCTCCCGAATCAATCCACCATTGCTTGGGATTTCCAACAAAATTGCATTCAGTCAACATAGCACATAGGTTGTCAATACCCCCATTTGTGTCGACCATATTGGCTTGATCTTTCTTGTTTTCCTTCTTGGGAGCACGGCATTCTGTAGCCCTGTGACCAACTTTCCCACAGTTGAAGCAATTTCCTTTGAATTTCTTCTTAGGAGGATTGCTTTTTGGGCCAGATGTTTTCTTTCTTTTCTTTGACTTTGTGGGATCTTCTTCAACAAGATTTGCTCCTAATATTGTTCAATTTCCACGTGATTTCTTTTCAGCAGCCTTGTTGTCTTCTTCGATCCTCAAACGAACAATCAAGTCTTCGAGAGTCATCTCCTTTCGCTTATGTTTCAAATAATTTTTGAAGTTTTTCCACAAAGGAGGCAGTTTCTCGATTATTGCTGCTACTTGAAATGTCTCGTTTATGACCATACCTTCAATGGACAATTTAAAGTCAATAACCCATTCAATAATTTTATCAATAAAACTATTGAATTTGATCATACCTTCTGCCAGGAGATCATGCATAATGACTTGTAATTCTTGAACTTGAGAGATGACAGTCTTGCTGTCAACCATTTTAAAATCCAAAAATTTTGCAGCAACAAACTTTTTTGGGCCTGCATCTTCAGTTTTGTATTTTTTTTTTCAAGAGCATACCAAAGTTCTTTAGAGGTTTTACAAACACTGAATACATTATATAAGACATCTTCCAATCCATTAAGTATGTAATTCTTGCAGAGGAAATCAGAATGTTTCCATGCCTCAGTCACAACAAATATTTAATTGTCAGGAGTCCCTTCTTTTAACACAGGAACATCTTCATTAATAAAACATTGTAGACTGAGAGTAGTCAGATAGAAGAACATCTTCTCGCCGCCAACGTTTGAAGTCTATACCGGTGAACTTGCCCGGTTTCTCTCGAATTAGCCATTTTTGTTGCAACCGGTGTTCGACTTGACGAAGCACCATTGTTAACGAAACATTTTGTTGTTCTCGTATCGGTTGTCATTTTTTCTGTCACAAATAGACAGATAATTCAGTATTTAAAATACTAACAAATAAAGACAAAATCTTTATACAATTTGTTTCTAGTTTAACGATGAAGTTTTTATATTCTTCTAATCGTTAACCGAATGAACCTTATATATTGATGAAGTTTTTATATTCTTCAAATCAGTACAAGGTTCAAACAGAGTAGAAAACCAAAAAGGTTTTAATCTCCAGAAACCTCAAATACAGAAAAATATATTAAATTTCTTAAGTTTGTAATTCCTGTATTGAAGTTAGTAAACCAGAAACAAAAAAAAAAAAATGAAAAGAAAAACATGAACAATCCGAGTCTACAGAAACCACTGTGTATCCTTAAGGAATTTAATCCCCTCAATGTACCCGAGGTTATGGATTACTTCCTCCCAAGATAAAACGGATTAACCTATTACAGAAATAGTGGTACCTCAAATTTCTGCAACTTCAACGAACTCAATATGCAGCAACGAATCACACAAAGACTCAACTTTGTTTATAAGAAAATATGAATGCAGAGGGAGAGAAAATCAGTGGTTAAAACTGAGAGAAAGTCTCTCTATTTATAGCCTTTAAAACTGGGTTCAACAGGTGCGAAAAATGCCTGTTCAGAAATGGTGTCTTTTAGAGAAGAAGATTGTTCGCGTTTTTGAATTTAAATTATTTCTGTTTGAAATAATTCCGCGAATTTTAATTAATTTGTTAATTCCGTTAAACCAACTAATTAATTCAAATTAATTTTGCCAATTAATTAATATATATAATTAAATAATTTGGCGAATTAATATCAAGAAAAAGGAAATTAATTAATGAAATTGATAAATAAATTTTGTCTAAAAAATTATCAATCAAATCATTTGCCAAAGCCAAAGCCGAAGCCGTGCCGTGCCGAGCGAGCGACGACGACGACGGCGCGAGGGGGTCCCTTCTACTTAACCCTTTAAGAGTTAAAGGAAGTGTTTCCTAATATAAGGACAACACTTTTCCTCTATTCTACCTATGTCGGACAAATGACTCTTCATTTTCCCTGCACTTGGTATTCCCCCACATTTCCCAATTCACATTCTTCTCAAACCCAACAAGTATTACATGAGGAATATATTTGGACCAAAATGTACAACCAAGATATATGAAGTTTTTTCTGATAGCAGATAGGTAAATACGGCTCCTCCAATTTTTTTCTATGCAACTAATGAGTAGTTTTGTTATATTTCTAAATTTATTTATTTTTGTTTTTCGATAATACAGGCTAAAGCAATAATATATCTTGCAAGTAGGGAAATGAAGGAGAACACAAAAACACTATCGTCACTTTCAGAGCCACCATCACCATTATTACAATCTCAAACTGAGGTTTCAATGAAAAAATCTCTACAAAGATTTTTGCAGAGGAGAAAAAGTAGAACTCAAGCAATTTCTCCATATCATCAACAACAATAATAACATATTCAGTGAAATCTCACATGTAGGATTTGAGGAGAATACAATGTAGGCAAACTTTATCACTACTTCATGGAAATAGAGAAGCAATTTTCAGGATTCTTATCCATATCATCACTAGCTACTAAATAGACTATTTTGGTTATCTTTTATTTATTTATTTTAACTTTTCTCCCCGGCCTTCTTCAAGTTTGTGTTGTACTACCTCCGTCCACTTTTAATTGTCATATTGCACTTTTTGAAAGTCTTGATTAATTTTTAAAGTTAAATTAAATTATATTAATTCGATATTTTAAACAAAAAAAGTTAGATATTCAAAAACTATACGAAAAACACTATAAATTGCAATTTTTTGCATATCAATATGATAAAAAAAATACATTATAAAATGTTAGTCAAAGTTCTTATAGTTTGACTCTTAAAAAAAAGGAAATCATGACAATTAAAAGTGAACGGAAGTAGTAAAGAAAAAGAATCTTTTTTCGTGTCATTACCGATGACATGGTTAGAGATGTAAATTTGTATTTTTTGTAGAATTTTTTGTGGTTTAATTATGTGATACATTTCATTCGTTGAGGATTAAGTTGACTTATTATGAAAGTTAAATTAGAATAGATCAGCTCAATTATTTAAAATTTAGAAAATTATGCTAAAAAATTATGCAAAAATTAAAGTATTGTAAGTTATGGTACTTCTCATGTTAATGTGGTCTTAAAGATACAATCACAACCTTATTTTGTCTTAGATTTGCCCAGCCATTGTTATGTCTTAGTCACACTTTGTCTTGCATGCCTTAGTCACGTCTTACCTTGCATGCCTTATCACACCAATGTCAAGGTTTTCCTCACTTGAACTTAATCTTGACCGAAGTCATTGGGCCTTGGCTAGGTTCATCATGTAAATCCTTAGCCAAGTTGTGACACCCAACTTAAGATTAGAACTCCTACATCGGCAAAACACATGAGAGATGTTGGGATTATAAGTAAGCAGACTTTATTAACTAGTGATGTTTTTTAAGCCATGCGGGCCGAGGCCCAAAGCGGAAAATATCACTAGCAGATTGAGTTGTTACAAATGGTATAAGAGTCACTCTTATGTCAACCTTGTCGATGTGGACCATACTTCAACTGAGTTTAGGCAAATCTCGGTAAGGTGGGGCAAACCTCAGTACTGAGTATAGGCAAATTCAATACAGTGGGGCAAACCTCGGTGAAAATGTTGAGTCCTCAGAAGGGGTATATGTGACGCCCTAACTTAAGATTAGAAGTCTGAAATCGGCAAAACACAGAAGAGATGTTGAGTATATAAGCTAAGTAAGCATGTCTTACCAACTAGTGTCGCATTTTAAAGTCGTGCAGTCCTAAGCCCAAAGTGAACAATATCACTAGCTAGTTGAGTCGTTACACAAGCCCGAACCACTTAAACCATCTAGCTGAAAGTCTAACAGAGGGTATACATATAAGTTTTCATAGATAATTAAGATCGTTTGGAGTAATAATACACTACTAAAAAAATAGTGAATACCGACCTACAAATATCGACCTTCGGAGGTCGGTATTTCCTGAAATACCGACCTAAAACCGACATCCCAACTTAGGTTGGAAAAATCTTGGTCGCTATTCAATACCGACCTCTGGAGCTCGGTATTTACTGACCTCTCGAGGTCAATTTTTATTTTATGTCGGAATATTCATTTTTTAAAATTCTGACCTCTGGAGGTTGGTATTTTTATTTTTGCATTTTGAGATTCTGACCTCCAGAGGTCGGTATTTTCATTTTTGTAATGTTGAAATTCTGACCTCCGGAGGTTGGTATTTTTATTTTTGTAATGTTGAAATTTTGACCTCCGGAGGTCGGTATTTTTATTTTTGTAATGTTAAAATTTCGACCTCCAGAGGTCGGTATTTTTATTTTTGTATTTTTGAAATTCTGACCTCCGGAGGTCGGCATTTTTATTTTTGTAATGTTGAAATTCTAACCTCCGGAGGTAGGTATTTTTATTTTTGTATTTTTAAAATTCTGACCTCCTGAGGTCGGTATTTTTATTTTTGTATTTTTAAAATTCTGACCTCCGGAGGTTGGTATTTTTATTTTTTAGTTTTGGAATTCTGACCTCCGGAGGTCGGTATTTTTATTTTTTATTTTTGAAATTCCGACCTCTGGAGGTCGATTTTCTGCTACAAAACAAGTAGCAAATTGCTGCAATTTTTAGTTGTCCACCTGCATATTTATACCAAAACAACCCAAAGCCAAATAAACTTTATCCAACCAAAACAACCCAAAGCCAAATAAAATTAATCCAACCAAAACAACGCAAAGCCAAATAAACTTCATCCAACCAAAACAGCCCAAAGCCAAATAAACTTCATCCAATCAAAACAACACAATATTTTCAACATATACATTAAACTATTTCAAAATAAACTTCATCCAACTTCAAAATAAACTAAAATACGATCAAATTAAACAATTCCAAAAACATAGAAGTCTAAAATGTCAAATAGATACAACTACTCCTCATCACCCTCACTCTCCTTATCAGACTTACCATTCTCATCACCCTCACTTTCCTTATCAGACTTATCATTCTCATCACCCTCCTGATCATATCCATCACTACTGGCCGGACATGGAGGAAGAATATTTCCTGATTCAAAAAGAAAAGTTAGTTGGGCCTGAAGCGCTGCATACCTCTTGTTCTCTACCTCCTTTGCTGCCGCAATTTCCTCCTCTCTCTTCTTCTCTCTTGAAGTTAAAACATCATCAAGTGTCTTTGCATGATTTATAAATCTAGTGACACCTTCTGTGAATTTTGGAACCATACCCGCTAGACCAGGATTGCTTCTATTATACATCCAACTACGATCAGGATCCATCTACACAAACAATAATGATAATTTTAATTAACTTTAACTACATTAGTTTTGACTTAATTCCAACAACTAAATTCACTAACTAACCCACATTATTTATTTTAACTTATTTAAACAACTTAACAATTTTTTAACTTTAACTCGATTGTAATCTCTTATTTGTATCATAGAAAAAAATATGATTGTCGTGCAATGTTGTTGGAAACAGTGGCAGGTGTACCTTGATTGGTGGGAGATATGTTGTTCATGTTCTAAAAGAATGGTCTGACAGTAGTTCTTGATTTTTTTTTTTGTAGGTAGTAGTTGTTCTGTTTGAAGTATGCCTAAAAAATAATGATGTACCTTTCTATGGAACAATATAAAGGAGTAACACTTGCTGAGGGGCTGAGAGGTTGTTACTTGCATTCAAGGTGGAATTTATTTAGACAAGGAACATTTTTTTTTTTTATGTTTAATGTGCTTTTCATGTGTATGCACAATTACTCTATGCTATGAGTTATGAAAGTTTCCAGTATCATTGTTTGGGAAATATCTCTAGTTGTCACTTTTATTTTCAATAGGTTGTTGACTTGTGTAATACAATTGTGCAAGTATAATTAAAAATAATATGGCTGCATATTTTTTTTTCAAAACAAAAAGGATATTTGTGGCGACTAAGGTCGTCACTAATATTCAGTTATTGTGGCAAAGTTATTTGCCACTAAAACTATAATAGTTATAGTGGCGGAAACAAGTCGCCTCTAATATTCAGTTATTGTGGCGAAGTTACTTGCTACTAAAACTATAATAGTTATAGTGGCGAAAACAAGTCGCCTTTAAATGTCATCCTCCTACGGATATTTGCTTACCTTTAGAGGCGATTATGTCGCCACTATATATGCACTTTTTGTGGCGACATCAATTGTCGTAACTAATAACTTTTAGTTATGAAAGTACTTGCCACAGCCATGAGGTCGCCACTATATGTGTTTAGCAGCGACATTTTGGCCTTTTGTAGCGATTTTGGGCGCCACAATATGTCAGATTTCTTGTAGTGGGACATGTTGGACAAAGTTAATTCAAAAATCACTGGACAAATATTCAAATGCACAGAAGGGCACAAAAAAATCATGAGATTACTAGATAAGCTTGACGTTATTCAATTAGAAATTACAATTCAAGATGAATTAGAAGAGATTGAAGCCCAACAAGGAGAAAGTTATCGAGAAACAAAGATAGTGAGCCAATACTGGATACAAGGACAAACTCAACTTCTAAAGTTTCAAGAGTCTATCCGTGATGGTCTAACACACATGACAACCCAACTAATTGAAGAAAGAGTTGAGCTCACACAAGAAATATATCAATTTGGCTCAGATATTCATGACTTGGAGACTCACTTGAACAAAAAGATTGAAGCATCTGATGCCCAATTACCAATTGTCGTGGATAATGACCAATTAGTTGAGCAAAAAGAGGAATTCCAACCATTCAACTACACCTTATTCTTTAATATCGATGTTGAGAAAGAGTACAAAAGTGAGAATGTTGTAAAAAATGTTGCTTTGGAGTTGAGGCAACTTGAATTTCAGTCAAAACACTTTTCTGTAAAATCTGAACTAATGGATAAGTGTATAGATGAGGAACAAGACTCCTACATCTTAAAGTTTTTTAGTCCACGTAAACAAAATGACATTCCTCACCTAAGGGCCAAGAAGTGCAAGTTGCGACATATATTACTTGGTTCTTTTATCTTTATACCACCACCCCTTGAGAGGAGCAGAAAAATAGATGTAAAGTTAGGGTACAATTCATAAGTTCAAAGTAGAAAGAAAAGTGGTGAACTTACTTGTGTCGTGCCGCGACGTTAAATTAGGCACTTATTGGGAGGCAACCCAATTTATAGTGTAACTTTTTTATTTATTTTTTTATTTTTAGTGTTATTTTTTTTGTGTTGTTGTTACAGGTTTTGGAGAAGCTTGAGTATTCGAAATTTGGAGCTAAGGAGCATGTTTGAGCTTAAGAATGGGGTGACGACCCTTGATGAAAATTAAGAGAACATGCTACTAGTTAGGCCTAAAGGCCTCATAGAGTTTTTCTAACCCTTGTTTTAAATTTTATTTGATGCTTTGGGGACATAACATTCTCTTATGTGTGGGTGAAAGAATAAATTTCTAATTTTTATTGTTTTATTGAGTCTTTTTTTTTTTTAGGATGGGTTCTTTGGCTCTTTTGTTTTTGGTTCTTTTCCTGAGGATAGTCTCTTTGAACCGAGTGTCTTTTATTTTCTGAAGAATAAATTTTCTTTTAATTATTTTTTTTGAGAGAAAAGAAAAGACCCTTTTGAGTGGTATGATACTTGCTATTTAGGTCTAATTTTTGAATAGTACTTTCTTGTAAATGCTTGATTGATAAAAAAAAATGCTGACTTTTTGACACCTAAGCTCATGATTGTGACTTTGTATATAGCTTATTTTATTTTGTAGTTTGTTATGATAATGTCTCTCTTAGAAGTGGAATTGATCCATCTTGATTGATACTTGTGCCATGTGTGGTGAGAATTTATTTATTTCATGTTTTGCATCCTAGTCTAGAACTTGCCCGACATGTAATTGAAGTGAAATAAAAAAGTGTTGTTTTGTTTAGGAGATGATAATAGTCTTTCTTTGATTTGTCTAGTAAATTTTAGCCTTTTCAGATATTTTATCACTAGTTAGCCCTTTTGAGCCTGTAGCCTTTTGTTGATAGCCATATTCTGCCCTAACTTATTTTGTTGAATCCCTAGTTTTTGCACCTTGCTTCCTTGAGCATTATAGCATAGACTTATTCTAATTATTAATTCTGAGAAAAAGGAATGGTTGAGTGAAAAGATAATCAATGATAGCTACAGAGTGCTTAAAAAGCCCTGTTTGAAAGAATTCGACATAAAAGAAAAGTTACCTTGATGATGGCCCTAGTCCTTCCTAGGACATTGTGCACCTTAACGCATGCAAAATACGTAATTTGAGGGTGGCTATTATGAAGGAATTTTTTTTAAAAAAATGATTGAAGCATTCTTGAGATGATGAGAATTACTTGTGAAATAATTGTTGAAGAGAGGGTTGAAAATAAAGAGAAGAAAATAATGGGTGATGAAGTCTTAAAGTGCAAAGTGCTTAAGGAAGTGTAAGTCACTATTATATAGTTTTTCTACCTGTCCCCTAGCCTACATTACAACCCGTTAAAGTCCTATTTGATGCTATTCAAGCATGCTTAATTAGTGGAGATGTACATAATGGGCCAACCTATGGTTCTTTGTGCATACATGTGAATTTTATTTGTGAGTATGAGAGTTGTTCTTGATATGAAGTCATATTCAATCTTTTGAATTGAGTGTGTGGACTATTTCTTCTTGTGAGGATACTTGTTTCATGATAGATAGGTGATTTTGTTAGCTTTCTTTGATGATAGTAGGTGAGCAAACTTAAATTTGATGAGTTCAAAGTCCTTCCTTGAGGTTAGAGGTGTGTTGTTTATTTGAATGTCTTGCAGAAGGATGTTGAATTGTACTTGATGTTTTGAAATTGGTATATGGCCTAATTGTTTGTATTAACCAAAGTGATGACATTTTTATTTTGATTTATTTGAAATGAGCTTTAATGTTTGCTCAAGGATGAGCAAAAGTTTAAGTATGCGGTGTTGATGTGAGGCCAAAAATATATTTTCTTATCATTATTTGCCTCACATTTATTATTTATATTTGTCCTTTTTGAGCATTAATTTTATGAATTGTGCTTAATAGTGTATTTTATTTGTAGGAGTAAATTGGGGTAAAATTAAAGAATCTTGAAGCTAAAACAAATTAAATATGAAAGGTTGAAGAAGGAAATCAATCAGACGGTTTAATGGATTAAATTGAATATTATATTAATATTTATATATATTGAAAAGATCGGCAGAATTTAAATTAAATTGCAAGCCTGCTGCCACGTGGCAGATTCTGAAGGGAGCAAAGAGTTTGAGGCGGCGAACCACTGTTCCGAAGTTGAATTTCGTTTGGTTTCGAATTCCTAATTTGTTTGGACTCAATTATTTTATTTAGGGTTTTTTATATCTATAAATAGTTCATAGAAATAATTATTGGAGGACATTAGGAGATCAATTAGGAGGTACTTTGCAAGAAAAAGTTGTCAATACTTTTTAGGATTTTTTTTTCTAGAGATTTGTGGCTAAATGACTATTCTCTATGTTTATTTGACTGATTAATTAAACTAAGAACTTGTTCTAGGGTTGTAGCTATGAATCGAATGTTGAATATTTAAGGTTTATGAATTAATTCTTGGTTTTCATTATAAGTTACTTCTATATTCTTGTTTTAGTATTTTATGCTTGTGCACCATAAGATAAATCTATTGTTTAATCCTAAAATCGAGAGAGGAGGGGTTAGATAGACCAGAGAATACAGAGAGCTCGATCGACCTAGCTATTTGATTGAGGAGATTAGTGTTCAGGAGTGACGCTCGAACGAAAAACTTGCTTGGTTACGAAATAGGATGAAATATAAATGCTCGCCAGTTAGTCTACTTATCCCCGCTCACGATGTAGTTAGATAACTAACTGGAGTAGGCGATGAGAGGTGTGTAGCCCGACTCATACAAATAACTTTACAAATCAGTAACTTGACTACTAAAATTAGTTCTAAGTCAAGAAAATGATACATGAGATTCATTGCATGTGCAGCCCTGGAATTTTTCCAATCACTGTAAGTAATTTTATTATTAATTCATGCATTCTTTTCTTTGTAAATAAAAAAATAAAACTCTTTTAGCACTCTTAAATAAATAACTAAACTAGTATAATTTAGTAAATAGTTAATTGATAAGTCCTTTAGGTTCGATAATCTGATTCTTTTAAGAGCCACTATATTACTTGCGCGACCACATACACTTGCGTGTGCAATTAGGAGCAACACTTGACATAGGTCAAAGTTGGACTCACAACTCATTATGAAACGCTTCTTTAAGTGAGGGAGTAAGCAGACTTGAATTATAAACTGTAGGCATGGCATCTACCCTCTACAATCTGTATTTATGGCCAGAGAACTCACATCATTTTGTTATTAAAATACCATTGGGCATTCTGTTTTTTCTTGGTTAAATTTGTTTTTTTCGGTGAAAGAGGTGGTTTGGGGATTCAATTAGAATGTTTGCAATAGAATTTTGTATCTACGATTAACATGCAATCATATAATTTAACAATAAACTACTCCAAAGAAAGCAGTAATTAGACTCTTCATCACATCAACTTCTCAAAAAATTACGATATTTATAAGTAAGAATGTATATACTACTTTAAGGGGACGACACAATTTTATTTAGATACTATACTATAGAAAAAATCACCACTACAAAGAACTAAAAAGCTAATAAATTTGAGATTTAAAAAAAACAAAATCATAGAAGTGAAAGCAGAACAAGTTAAAAGAACAGCCAAAGCCAAACGAAATTATAGAATAATTATATGTATAGATTTGATACCTTATGTGAGAGTAGGTAGTGAAATTGCAAACATTGATTCTCTTAGCTTGTGATTTTACTAACAAACTGATCAATCATACTGAAAAAGAAACCCTATGAAACTGTGAAAAATCAAGATTGGGTTTCAGAAGAGACAACAACAGAGAAGAAAAAAAGTAGAAGAGAATAAAACTAGAAAATATTACACAAATTTATCCTGTTTGTCCCAAATTCACCGTACAATATGTGTTACTTTAGGTAAAACCTTTTGTTGTTGTGTTCATATAATTCTTGTTTACTTAAGAGGTCGTTTGTCTAACACCCCAGAGAATTTTTTGAACTAAGACTCGAGCCATCCTTCATGTGGAGTGAGATTTTACCGAGGAATAAAAATTTCTTGAGTGTTAAGTTAAGGTCCCTAGAAGTGATGAGTTGTGAAGATTACATCATAAGAGGAAGAGTGTGTTGTAGCTAGAAAGGAGTTAGTGATGAAGTGTTATTGTGTAGAAAATGACCAAGTGCGAGTGTTGAAAAAGAAAGCAGAGTATTCATGAGGTGTTAGATCTAAGCTAGGCTTATGATTTTGAGGGAGGTCCCATAACATTCAAAGTGGTATAGAATTATTGGGCATTGATGTATAGTGAATGAGTGAATAGTACTCAAGTTGTGAAGGGAAATGTGATAGTAAATTGTGAGTATGAATACTAAGAGGTGAGGTTTGACTATTGGTCATAAGGTCCTAGTGGACGAGAGTTTCTGAATTTGTACCTAGTATTTGTAAGTTAGTATAGTAAGCGAGCAATCATATTAATATTCGGGTTTAGTCATAAACCTTAAGCTTGAATTTGAGATGAGTGTCATGACCAAAGAAATGGCAACATGAGAGTAATGATGCTAGTCTTGATATTTGATCTAGTAGACTTGACATAGAGTAGGTGAGGAATGAAGTGTGATTAAGTCACCAGAGTAACAAGAGCGTTAAGAGGTATACCGAGAGGGTATGTAACCACAAGAAGTTAAAGGAAACACCTTTGAAAGAGGTCTTAGCACCGCTTATAGAGAGTTTGGTAGGCATGAGATAAATTTCTCCCAAGTGTTAGATTAAAAGAAGAGGTAAACAAGTTAAAGATGTGGAATAGGTCCATAGCTTTCAAATGTTAGCTTTAGACCTAAGGGGGAGATGTCAAGATGGGAAATGGAGTCAAGTGTTTTAGATTAAGATGGTAATGAATTCAAAGAGTTTGCGAGATATCTTTTCAGAGGTCATTTTAGAAATGGAGTGGTGTTAAAAAGAGGAGGTTGATGTTCTTATCGTGTTGTGATGATGGGATAGTTCCATTTAAGGTTATTAACAATGAGGAAGAAAAGGATGAGGTTTTACTATGAGAAATATTCAAATGAGAGCCCTTAGTTGGATCTAAAGGAGTGGTTAGTAAGAGTCCATGGAGTTGTTAGAATACTAAGCTTTAATGTGGTGTTAAAGAGTCATAGTCTTGGGATAAGATTCCCTATAGAGAGGTATAGAATCTGAACCTAAGGATTTGGGTTAAGCTCGAATATGGTAAGAGCAGACCGTTAGACGCAGACCTTAGTAAGAGTAAACCCTTCCATACCAAGACTAGCCGTCATTCGAGGATGAATGATTCCAAGGGGGAGATATTGTAACACCCTAGAAAATTTTTCGAACTAAGACTCGAGCCGTCCTTCATGTGGAGTGAGATTTTACCGAGGAATAAAAATTTCTTGAGTGTTAAGTTAAGGTCCCTAGATGTAGCACATTGAGTTCCAAGAATAGTAGAATTGGAAATAGTCATTTTTTGGAAAAAATTTAAAATCTGAAAATTTGGCCAAGTGTGGAAATCAGTGAGTTTTTGGCCAACTTTGAGCAGTCATCACTCCTGGATAAGGAGAAGTTAGGAGTAGTTCCAGTTATGTTTATGAAGCTTGTGGAATGATCTTTTCAACGCCACTGATTTTACTCAATTTCGAGTTCGTATGAGCGAGTTATGCCCTTTGAAAGTTGGGCAATTGGCAGGGGATCCGTCCGGAAATTTTAAGGGTATTTTGGTCTTTTCCCTAATCATTTCTTTGGGTTATATTGAGGTGTTAGACTGATGTTTGGATCATTTTTGTCCCATTTTAAAGAGTGAGAGTAAGAGTGAGAGTTAGGGCTTGGGAGATAGGAGAGAAAGAAATGGAGAAGAAGAGGAGAAAGGGAAGATCAAGCAAGGAGATCATCGTGGATTTTGTCGGGGGTGATCCCTATCAGGTATGTGAGTTCTTAGTGATGGGTTGATCCTTTCCCCCACACACCAAACTCGTTTTATTTTTGAGAAAAGATTGGTCATGTTGTTGAAGTTGTTGGGTTGTGTTGTTGGTTGGTGTTGTTGGTTGTGTTGTTGGTTGGTGTTGTTGGAAGTTCTTGTTGGTTTAGTACATGATTTGATTGTGATTTTAGTTGAATCTCTAGTTTGTTGAGAGATTTTATGATCCTTAGTATTGGAGTTGAAACCCTTGAAGTTAGGGTGGTTTAGAGATGGAGAAACAAGAGAGGAAAGTCGAATTTCGGGGAAAAAGGGGCTGGGGCTGGGGCGTCGCGCCAGCCAGCGCACCCCAACAGGGGCTCTAAAGTTTCCCCTATGGGGCGACGCACCTAGCAGTATGCCCCAGCAGATCCTCTGAGCTCCAAGGGCTGGCGCCCCGCGCCTTGCAAAGCTCCTAGGACGCCAAAGCCAAGTTCCCTCATTCCTTCCCCACTTTCTCATGCATGTTCCTAGGTATTGTACCTATATTTCCTAGTTATTTCCACCACTCCAAAGTACGTCTAAACGTCAAGAACTCACTCATAACATGTGATCAAACACCTTGAATTCATAATTCCAATTCAAGGAGAGTTAGTTTCCAAGTCAAGTGAAGTTAGATTCCAAGTCAAGTGAAGTTAGTTCTCAAGTCAAGTGAAGTTAGATTCCAAGTCAAGTGAAGTTAGTTTCCAAGTCAAGTGAAGTTATATTTCAATTCAAGGAATGTTAGTTTCCAAGTCAAGTGAAGTTAGAAGTTAAGCTTAGAAGTTAAGTAAGTCAAAGCAAGTCTTTAAGGTTCTCCAAGAGTCTTCATTGAACGTTTTAACTTCATTTCAAGACTCAAGTTTCAAGTCAAGAAAAAGGGTATAGAGCTTCAAGTCAAGTAAAGAGTCTCAAGTTTCAAGTTAAGTTAAGAGTTTAAAGTTGAGTTCATTTTCAAAAAAAAAAAGGCTATTAGGGAACTAAGTATTCCCAAAGGAGTTTTAAATGTTTTTACATTTGAGTAAGAGGGGAACCATGTTTTCCAAAAGAGCCTTTGGGCTAAGTTTTGAGTAATTATCTCAACTAAAGAAAGATGTGTTTAAAGACACTTATGAGCCAAAGTATTTTTGGGAGTAATATTGAGCACCGAATTGGAGACGCGAGTTCATATTAACTCAACTCTCCATAAAAACCATGCGCCAACATGGGATTTCTCGGGTCATACTTTTTAGATGATCACGAAAGTTAAGCTAGTGGATCCACTTAGTAAAGTTAGCTTCCTATATCACGGCAAGGTATAGGATGGTCCTTGGGCAACGTGTGGTAAAACATTGTATCATCACTAGGGCTCATAGTGGTGGTTGTCGGTTAAAGAACCTCTCACAAAAGTTATATTACTTTTATTTAAGCAAAGTTGAGTTGTTATTATTTTTTCATTTACAAGCTAAGTTGTTTATACTTTTTTACAAGCCTTATATATTGCATGTGTTTTATTGCTTTATATATTGAGTTCAGTTATTCATGAGTCGAACAGAGCCAAGGTAAGAGTTCTTTTCTACTCCTTTCAAGCTTAAGTTGTGGTTTAGTTTTCCCGCTCGCATACTCGTACATTCCATGTACTGATGCCAGTTGGCCTGCATCTTATTATGATGCAGACGCAGATACCTAGGATCAGCATCCAGCACGCCGTTGATCCAATTGAGCACTCCAGAGTCAGTGGTGAGCCTCCTTGCCTTTCGGAGGACTCGGATATTTTGTTCCCTTAGTTTTGTTTTGTTAGGATGTTGCGGGGTCTGTCCCAACATCCATCTCAGTGTTATAGAGGCTTCGTAGACAATCAGTCAGTTAGTTTTGAATCTCTCTTCTGTGTATATATATATAATATTCTATTTTGAGACTTGAGTTGCCTTTTTGGCTAGATTTTTATCAGTTGGTTATTTTATAACCTTTCATTGCTTTGAGTTAAGCTGTTGAGTTAAGTTTTCGCTGAATTAAGAAAGTCAGACCAAGGGTTCGCTTGGGGCCAGCAATGGTCTCCGAGTGCTTGTCCTGCCCAGGGTGTAGGCTCGGGGCGTGACAGTTTGGTAAAGTGTATCAGGAAAAATAATGCATTCATTACCCTTGTGTATTACTAGTATCTTATTTGTTACTCTTTTCAAACTTATGTATACACTCTATTGTATATTAAGGTGTGTATTACTAATACCATAAATTTTTAGGTATTAACTATGCAATGGTTTTAATGCATGCACTAGCATGATTAAAGATTCAATTGTCCCTCAAAACTTGTTTTACGTCTTTTCCACCATAATAGTGGAGGGTATCTTTGTAAATAAGTTTTTTAATCAATGCATGTTATTTTTAATACATCAAATCAAACAATGCATTAAATTAATATACGTATAATTAATGCAAGCATAACTAATACATGAATTCCTAATGCAAGTATTACTAATACACTCTATTTAACATTCTTCTTATACACTCTATCAAACGATATATACGGTAATATCATACTCCCTTTGTTTAAAAAAGAATGACTTAGTTTCATTTTTAGTCTGTTTAAAAAAGAATGACCTAGTTTCCTTTTTGTCTAAAAGTATGACCCCTTTCCTTTTTTGGTAATACTTTAACATCAACTTTCCACGTGACATGTTTAAAGCCATAAGATTAAAGGGAATTTTGATATATTTGACATAACTTTAATTTAGAATCACAAAATTAAAAAGTCTTATTTCTTTTATTAAACTCCGTTCCAAGTCAAACTAGGTCATTTTTTTAAACTGAGCGAGTATTATTTTTCATATCCCCAATATATAAACTGAAATTATAACTTGAAGCATCATATTTAGAAATGTATTTATTGCATGAGTTTGCCACCAATTAATAATTCGAAAAATTTTTAGTTGACCTACTTACGCTAGTTTGGATCAGGGTCGGACGCATTACATTTTATTAATTAATATAATAAAAAATATTTAGTTGAATTGTGATTTGGTTGTGAAATAAGATATATTTGAAAGTCAAGAGGAGGTGAATTAAAATTTCCTTCAGTCAACTTCCTATAATGGTCAGTCGACTTGCCTGCACGTTAGTAAAACAAATATATAGAAATAGTAAATGTAGTAAGTAAATAACACAGAGAGTTTTTATATTGGTTCGGAACACCGATGTGGTGCCTACGACCATTCACCTTGGGTTCCAAGGGTTTCCTTAAGAGCTTATTGAGAATTTGGGTATTACAGAATGTTACAGTTGAGAGCCATGTCTGATATGCAAATCAGATCTTCTTCTTTGACACAACCTCTACTTGTATAACCTACACTCAGATATTTATTTCTCTTTTCTTTTCAATTATTCACTCGAGTGTGTACAAAATTTTATGAAAGATAAAAGAAGATTACAATATAAGTTCAAGTGAAGTGTGTGCTTCACAACTATGGCTAAGAAAGGTTTATATAGCTTTGGAGGACTTTGCTCTTTTATGAAAACCTAAGGGAGTTTGAATCAAGGATCCTTGATTGAGTCCTTGATTTTATTCTGATTGATTTGCTGAGTCAAGTCTATATTAGATATGTGCATAAGCAAATCGATTTCTTCCTCTGTATGATGATCTTCTTGTGGTTTTGAATCTTGGTTGATCTTGTTATCTTGTATGCATTCCTTGATTTCAATTTCTTCCTTTGTAGTCTTGGATGTTGGCTAGTCTTTGCTATCTTGATTGTATCCTTTGATTGATAAAGTTTCGTATCTTCTATTGATTTGCTTCATCCTAGGCAGATGCTAGAATTAATGCTTGGTCTTGGATAGTTCTAGATTGATATGTTCCTTGAATGCTGGAATCTTGATTTATTTGTTTTCCTTTTGTGTTCGTAGAGCACATGACTTTCCCTCTTGATGTAGTGTGTTTGACTTCTTTCCTTTTTGATTTCTTTGCCTTGATTGATGATTTTGGCTATCTTGAATATATTCTACATCCCTTGATTGATGAACATATTTTCTCCTTCTTTAGGTGTTATATGCTTGGCTCATCTTTTTCCTTCTTTGCCTGCAACAAGTCATAAGTCGGTTAAGTGTTTCACTATTAAAAATCTCATTCTATGAGGTTTACAATCTCCCTCTTTTTGATAATGACAACTAATTCACAATTTGCATAGACTTAAAGAGATAGTGAAACTTCCCTGATATATTTTGTAGCTCCCCCTATCTTTAAGCTATGTAGCTCCCCTTAACTTGATTGCTTCCTGTTAAGGAGACTTTCTCCCCCTTTGGCATAATAAAAAAGAAAGAGCAAGAGAGCACATAACAAAATCAACAACTTCAAAAAAACATTTTCAACAAGATCTCGAATAAAATGATGCTTAATATCAATATGCTTAGCCCTAGAAAGATGCACAATATATTTAGATAAGCACTAGTATTATCGCAAAAAGTAGGAACAAATTCATAAGAAAGATCATAATCAAGCAATTGATGCATCATCCATAATAATTGGGTACAACAACTTCCAACAGCTAGATACTCGGACTCTGTAGTAGATAATGCAACCGAAGTTTACTTCTTACTGTGCTAGGAGAACAAGGATTGTTCTAAAATTTGGCACGTTCCATTGGTACTTTTTTGGTCATTTTTATCACCTGCAAGTCAGCATCTGAATATCTAACTAAATCAAAATGAGATGAGTGAGGGTACCATAATTCCAGTTGTGTATTTCTGATAAGATGACAAATGTTCAGTTTGCTGACTGTCTTACTACTAGAACAAAAGTTTCATCGTAATCAATACCTTCCTGTTGGGAGTATCCTTGAACAACCAATCTTGCTTTGTTACGAATGACTTTTCCATCTTAATTCAGCTTATTTCAAAAGATCCACTTGGTTCTAATTACAGAACAATTTTTTGGTCTTTCAGTGAGAGTCCATACGCGGTTTCTTTCAAACTAATAAAGTTCTTCTTTCATTGCTTGTTTCCAAGATTCATCTTCCATCGCCTTATTTATACGTTTAGGTTCAATTTGAGAGACGAGTGTTACAAATGCTTGTTTTCTCAATGAAGCTCTAGTCTGTATTGAGTCGGCTGGCTTGCCCATGATGAAGTCATTTGGATAATTAGCGGCGTGTCTCCATTCTCTGAGAATACCTGTCTTTCCAGCCGAACTAGTCAACTCTAGTTCTGGAGTAGTCGACTGCTTTATTATAATATGATCAGAAGTATTTGAGAGGTTCTCGGTGTTCATTGTAGGAGTAGTTTCATCATCACTTTGGACAACTTGTTCTTTTCAACTTAATCTTTGATTGGAAATTGAGAGAGGTAGATTTGGAGTCCTATAGCTCCATATTTCAGCTCGTGAACAATAGTTGTGTTTGGTGATTTTACTCCTTTTCTCTAGTTTTTTGGTATTATCTTGTAGTTGTGTTGTTCCTTGTTTGGCACTTTGTTGGTGGCTATTTTATAGAGCACATTTGTAACTCTTGTCGAATATATTAGAGTTTTGTCCTTGTTGGTTTACTCTTCACCCCGAAGAGGTTTTCCACGCTAAACTTGGTGTCTCATATATTGATTTTGTTTTGCCTTGCTATATTTCTTTTGGTTTATTTGTTTGCCGCCCCAAACAGAGTTTGTGCTTGATTTCATTTGTCCTCTCTTGGTTCAAGTATAAGAAAATCTTAGATTGGGTTTTCTTCTACTATTGCTCTGTCATGCACATTTGTTTTTGCTTGTCTTTCTCAACAAAGTAATATAAGAGCATTAGGTTGTTATTGATTATCTATTCAAATAATGGATTCAAATATGAGCAAGATGGTTAGCTTGAATGGTAGCCATTATAATATTTGAAAAGGCAAGATGAAATATCTTGTATTTTTAAGAAAATGCATTTGCATGTATATGCTTCCAATAAACTCGATTCTATGAATAATAAGGATTGGGAATTTGAGAACCTACAGGTTTGTGGCTATATCATACATTGAATTGAACATAATGCTAAGAATCACATTATGAATGAGACACATGCCAAAGTTTGTGGGATAAGCTTGTCACACTTTATGCTTTGAAGACTAGCAATAACAAGTTGTTTCTTCTTAAATAATTGATGAATATTAGATATAGAGAGGTCAACCCTATTTAGATCTATAGATGATTTTCAGGGTGTCTTTGACCAGCTGTCTGGAATGGGTTTAAAGTTTGATGAAGAAATACAGGGACTTTGGCTTATTATTAATACTGTGTCTGACTCTTTTATAACTCTTCGAGCTTCTTGACTAATTTTACTTCAAATGGTCTTGTAACTACGTAATATGCTAAGAGTAGTATCTTGAATGAAGAGATGAGAAAATATCTCAAGGTTCATCTTCTTTAGTTTTACACTCTAATATTTTGGTTACTAAAGACAAGGGGAGAAGCAATTTCGGAGGTTAGAATGACAGAGAAAAAAGTAGAGGCAAGTCAAAGTCTAAATACAAGAATGTTACATGTGACTATTTCTATAAGAATGGACATATAAGGAAATATCACTACAAGTACTAGAGAGATATGAGATAACAAAAGAAAGATGACGATAATGAAAATTGTGTTGTTATTGTTGTTAAAAATGATCTTCTTATTGCTTTTGGTGAAAATGTCATTAATATTATTTGTGATGAGTCTAGCTGGTTTGTGGATTCTTATTCTACTTCACATCACCAAAGAAGTAATTATTTTCTTCTTACACTCCAGGTAATTTTGGAAAGTTGAAGATTGATAATGAAGTTGAGGTACTTGGCATTGGCACAATTTGTTGGAAAGTAACAATGGATTGAGACTAGTTCTCAACAATGTCAAGCATGCTCTAGATGTTCGCTTGAATCTAATTTATGTGGGAAACCTTGATAATGAGGATTATGTTAACACCCTTGATGCTGGCCAGTGGAAGCATACTAAAGGTTCAATGATTGTGGTTTGTGGTAACAAGTTATCTAACTTGTATGTATTCCAGGGCTTCATTTCTAGAGGCTCACTAAATTTAGTGGAGAATTATACTTCATAAAAGTTATGACATAGAAGGCTGAGTCATATGAGAGAGATGGGGACTGATAATTTGGCTAAGAAGAATTTGCTTTCTAGATTGAAACAAGTAAAGTTGAAGAAATGTGTCCATTGCTTAACTGTTAAACAAAAAAGAGTTTCTTTTCACAGTCATCCACCTTTAAGAAAGTTTGATTTGCTGGAGTTGGTACATTATGAATTATGTGGTCATTTTAAGATAACGTCTCATGGTGGTGCACTTTACTTTGTGACCTTTATTGATGATCATTCTCGCAAATTTTGGTTTTTTATTGGAAGTCCAAGGATCAAATACTTGATGTGTTCAAGAATTTTCAGGCTTTAGTTGAGAGACGAACAAGGAAGAAATTAGAATATATCTATTATGATAATGGTGATGAATATATTGGTCCTTTAGATAAATATTGTAGAGACTAGGGCATTCGGCAGAAGAAAACTCCTCCAAAGTTTCCTCGACTAAATGGTTTAGTAGAGAGGATGAACAGAACTCTAGTTGAGAGGGTTAAATATATGCGTTCAGATGCTATGCTGCTAGATTCCTTTTTGGTAGAAGCATTTAATATTTTTGCTTATGTTATCAATTTATCTTCTACTGTTGCTTTGAATGGTGATGTCCCTGACAGAGTTTGGTCTGATAAGAATGTCTCTAATGATCATCTTAATGTTTTTGGATGTAAAGCCTTTATGTATGTCTCTAAGGATGAGAGGTCAAAGTTGGATGTTAAAACTAGGTAATGTATCTTTATTGGTTACGGTAAAGATTAATTTGGCTATCGTTTCTTTGATTTAGTTGAAAAGAAACTTGTTAGACGTCATAATGTTGTGTTCTTTTAAGACCAAACAATTGAAGATCTTGATAAAGCTAAGACATTTGATTCTCAGATTAGTGAGAGCCTAGTTGATGTTGATCCAGTTTTTGACTATTGCACTTGAAGAGAATCTTCAAAATGATAAAAATCAAGTTGATATTGAATAAGGTGATCATGATGACTAGTATGATGTTAATGCTCCCGTTCAAGATGATATAGTTGGTCATCAACCAACTACAATTGATACTCCAGAGAGTTCTCTCGAATGATCTACTACAGAGAAAATACATACATCTCGTTAATCTCCCAATGAGTATGCACTCTTAATTGATAGATGATAACCTGATAGTCTTGACGAGGCAATGTAGAGTGAAGAAAAAGAAAGTTGATTTGATGCTATGTAGGATGAAATGAAGGCTTAACATAATAATCATAACTTTGATTTGATTAAGCTACCTAAAGACAAAAAAGCTTTGAAAAACAGGTGGATTTTCAGGGTGAATTATGAAAATGGTAATCCAATTCCATGGTACAAGGTTAGATTAGTTGTGAAGGGATTCAACTAGAAAAAAGAATTGATTTTTATTAGATATTTTTCTCCGGTTGTGATGATGTTAGCCATTCGTATGGTTCTAGACGTGGTTGCAAGTCTGGACTCAAAGGTTGAGCAAATGAATGTTAAAATTGTTTTTCTCCATGGTGACTTAGATGAAGAAATTTATATGGAGCAACCGGAAGTCTTTGAAGTCAAGAGAAAAGAGAATTATGTTTTCAAATTGAAGAAGAGTTTGTATGGTCTAAAACAAGCTCCCTGACAATGGTACATGAAGTTTTTTTCTTTCATGAGTTAGCAGGACTTCAAGAAGACTTCTTTAGACCATTGTATTTTTGTGCCAAAATTCTCTGAGAGTGACTTTATTATCGTTTTTTCATTATGTTGATGACATGTTTGTTGTTGATCATAATGCTTGCAGGATTAAAAGGTTGAAGCAAGAATTGAATAAGTCTTTTACTATGAAAGGCTTCGGACCAGTAAGATAGATTGTTGGCATGCAGATTGTCCGTGACAAAAAGAGGCCAAAAAGTTATTGTTATCACAAAAGAAGTAAAGTCAGAAAGTACTTTGTAGATTCATCACGTACAAAGCTAAGGTTGTTCGTACACCTTTCGCTATGCACTTCAAATTGAGCACGAACCATTATCCTTCCGGTGATGGTGAGAAGAAAAATATGAAGAAAATTCCTTATGCTTCAACCGTTGGTTGTTGGATGTACGCAATGATGTGTACAAGATTAGATATTGCTCATTTTGTTGGTATTGTTAGCCATTTTCTTTCTAATCCAGGAACAGAGCAATTGAATGATGTAAAGTGGATTGATTATGAGATATCTTTGCCGCACCTCTAGTCTGAATTTGTGTTTTGGGACAGGAAAGCCTATTCTTTTTTGTTACACTGACTCAGATATGTTAGTTATGTTAGTGAGGTTGATACTCGTAAGTCTACTTTAGGCTACTTGATTACTTTTGCAAGGGGGAGTTGTGTCTTGGCAATTTAGGTTGCAAGAATGTGTTGCTCTATCTACTATAGAAGTTGAGCTTATTGTAGTTGTTGAAGCTTGTAAAGAGTTGCTTTGGATGAAGAAATTCTTAAGGGAACTTGGTTGTGCTCAAGAGATGTATGTGCTTTATTGCGATAGTCAAAGTGCTATCATCTTGGCAAGAATTATACATTTTATGGTCAATCTAAGTACATTGATGTGAGGTATCATTGAATTCGAGATGTGTTGGATTCTAAGTTGCTTGAACTTGAGAAGATCCATACCAATTATAATGGTTCCGGCATGATGAGTAAAGCTTTGTCAAGAGGGAAGTTTGAAGAATGTTGCATGATCGCTGGGATGGCGGTCTTCTCTACAAAGTCGGGAGGGGGAGAATGTGGGGATTTGGGTCTTTTTCTCTTCCTATGTGGATAAATAAAAGCCAAATTTAAACTAGCTCACTTTTGCACATAAGCCCAATATTATGGTGCATATGTAAGACTTCTTTTAGGTCTTATTTTCAGAAGATTCACAAGGGAGATCAACAGTCATATAGAGAGAAAGTGAGAGAGTGCACATTTTCGCACAAGCTCTAGTAGCCAATTTAAAATGGTGATTTCTGCTTCGTTTGTTGTCTGATTGAGCTGATTTTTGGATAACTTGTTCCTTTCAACTTAAAATTTGATTGGGAACTGAGAGGTGGATTTTCAGTTCTGTAGCTCCAGATTTTAGTACATGAAAAGTAGCTATGTTTGGTGATTTTACTCCATTTATTTCTCTACCTTTTTTGTGATATCTTGTAGTTGTGTTGCTTATTGTTTGGCACTTTGTTGGTGGCCATTTTGGAAAACACATTTATAACTCTTTTGATTATAGTGAAGATTTGACCTTGTGATTTTTACTCTTCACCCCGAAGAGGTTTTCCACGTTAATCTTGGTGTCTCGTGTATTGGTTTTATTTTGCCTTGCTATATTTCTTTTGGTTGATATGTTTGCTGCCCCAAACTGAGTTTGCGCTTGATTTTGTTTGTCTTCGAAGAAAAAGTTTAGATTGAGTTTTCTTTCGCTATTTTCCTATCGTGCACATTTATTTGTTCTTGCGTTTCCCAACAGAATCCTAAGGTCGTTTGGTTGGGAACATGTTATCCCAAGATTAATTATCCTGGAATAAGTTATCCCACCATGTATATGAGATAACTTATCCCATAACTATGATATAAATGGTGGGATGAGTTATCCCAAACATGACAATCAAACAAGAAACCAAAATATTATCCAAGACTATTTTTTTATCCCATGACTATTTGTTTTTATCTCTCACACCAAACGACCCCTTAGAGATGAACTTTGTTATGGCCCTTGCTTTTCGTACCCATTGTAAAAGCAATGTTTATGTAGAGGTTCATGCAACTTTTTGTGGAACCACAAGATCTTCACTTTGAAACTGGATTCTATCCATCACTTAGATGTTCACCAAAGAAAAGGCTAACAACTGTAACTTGAACTTGATGCATTGTTAATGTAATTCTAATTCGGTGCCAAAAGCACTAGAATAGACAATATTTACTAGTTCATAAGCCTATTATACTTGTATACCATCACGGATAAATATCAGAATAAGTGATATTTACTGGGCCAAGAACACTCTTGGACAAATATGTGCATCTAAAAGATTTTTCATGTTTTCCAATATAATCTGGAAATTAGTTCTATGTATATGATCAATAATTAAATAATCAAATTCAATAGCTATATAGTGATCGAAAGTGATTTGGGCGTCATGTGGAAGCTTACAATTGCAAATCATATGCCGATAAATTAGATGACAAATAAAACTATACTAAAGACATGATATTATTATATAATAGGACCAATTGGCCTACGTAATTAAAAACTAACTAAAAGAATAAAAGTTATAGAGAGAAAAATCTCCTCATAAACAAAACTCTCTAAACGATTACATTGTGGATTCTATTTTGTTTTTTGTTATGAGAATAAGATCTTCAATTTATAGGATTCCAAATTTTCCCTCTAAGGAAAGAATAAACCAAATATGGAAGAAAAATATATTTTCCTTTCATGAAAAATAAAAACATTTATGGTAATATTTTGTCTTTTCTTATAGGAAAAAATAAAACTTCAAATAAGGTAAAATAATGCAGGGATTAGTAATGCATGGATTAATAATACATGGATTAGTAATGCATCTTAAAATGATTAAAAAGTTGAAGGATTTTTTTTTTGTCGTTAAATAGATTAATCGTATGGTATTACTAATACCACCAAAAGAGAGATATTAGTAATACATCTTATAATACCATGTAGGGTGTAAAACTAATCCATTAATTAGTTATACATAGGCCCAAATTTTTACCCAACATAGTTCTAAATAGTAACATCATAATACATGGATTATTTCTTCTAATACATCCTGCCAAACGGTCTTTTAGTTTCCATTTAAATAATAGTTATAATCAACATGCTATTGAGGATATGAAAAAAAAAATAACAAAAGAGTTCCAATATTCATTAGTGTGTAAACTGTTACATACTACTACCACTTATAAACATGGATATATCTAGTCTACTAATGCAGGGAAACGGGAAACACTTAGTTTTCATTCAAATAGTAGGTATAACCAACATGTTATTAAGGATATCAAAAATGTCCTTATTGTCATTACTTTGGTTCAAAAATATCCTTAAATTGTGCGAAAGGAACAAAAATGTCCTGCATTTGTAGTTTGGTCCAAAAATGTCCTTGCTGTCAATACTTTGATCCAAAAATATTCTTATTGTTATTTAATGGGTCAAAAATGCTCATTTTCCAAATAAATATATTATTTATTTTCTTTTTAACACATTTTTTAAAGTTAGAAAATGTTTATCTTCAATTCAAAAAAAAATTAAAAATGAAAATATTTCTTATTTTATTGTCATTATGTTTTATCGTTATATAAATATAAATTAATGATGAATATATTATGATCTTCTATAATGACATATATTATACGTCGAAAGGGTACATAAAGTTATTCTATTTTAATTGATAAAATGAGATTAAGAAGAAAAAAAAAATTTCCTATATTTTTATTTGTTAAAATGATTTTAGATGAAAGAAAACAAGAATAGTGTTCTTTAATACTCCCTTTGTCCCTAATTACTTGTCTACTTTTGAATTGACACACCTATTAAGAAACAATGATTGACATAGTGAGTTTACCATATTACCCCTATTAATTATGAAGTGAATGAATTAAAAACTTAAAATCTTCAAGAAGTTCTACCTTTTTCAAAGTAATAAATTGAGGGTATAATAGGTAAAAAAAAGTTGTTCTTTCTTGATTTGTCAAAATGGACGAGTAATTAGGGACAACTAAAATAAAAGCAGACAAGTAATTAGGGACAGAGGGAGAAATATTTTAATTAATAAGAAGACGTGTTTAAAAAGAGAAAATATATATATTTATTCGGAAAAAGGTTTTTTTGACCCATTTTATAATTATAGGGGTATTTCTAGACCAAAATATTGACTGCAAGGACATTTTTTAACCAAAGTATTGACGGTAAGGGCATTTTTGAGTCAAACTATAAACGGAGAGCATTTTAATTCCTTTCACATAGTTTAAGAACATTTTTTACCCTTTTCCCTAAATAAAATTATAAAATTTATTTATTTTTATACCATATAATTATGTTATTTCTCAATAATCAGTAGCGTTTTTCTGGACCATTACCGACGACAATAGTTTAGCAAATATAATCTTTTTAGAGTCATTCTTTATCCAATTGGGTTAGTATTAATCTTGTTAAAGAAAGGTTCTTTACATGAATTCCTACTCTCCATAAAATGGGAATTGAGCTTGTTGTCGTCTCTAATAGTCCAGAAAAAAAAAGCTGTTGATTATTTTGCAAAAAGACAATCATGCCAATTAGAAGGAGAAAAAAATAACTACATGGCAAAGAATTAAATAGATTTTATTATTTTATTTATTTATGGGGTTTATCTTTACATGACATTAAATAATTTATTTATGGGGTTCATGATTATTGGCATAACAAAATAATTTAATTTGACATGTTAAATTTATTTTTAACAAATGAGATAATTAAATTTAAAGAAAAATTGCAACTAGAAGATGAATTAGAAGAAAAAAACGAAAATAACCAAGATAATCTACCCGAAATAAGAGTTGATGAAATAAACGACGATGATCTAGAACAACATTCAGAAACAAGCGAAACATATACGGAACTTTTAGCAAACATATATAATACGAAGAGTTTAAAAGTAAATACAGGAGACATAGAGATGGGAGAAACATAAAACAAAAGTAAAAATTGAGCTAATTAATAACAATAGTATAATAACCCAAAAACCATTAAAGTATAACTTTAATGATTTAACAGAATTTAAGATACATATAAATGAATTACTAGAAAAAGGGTATATACAAGAAAGCAATAGTAAGCACACAAGCCCGGCATTTATCGTAAATAAACATAGTGAATAAAAAAGAGGAAAAAGTAGAATGGTTATTGATTATATAAATTTTAAAATGGAATAAATATTAGTAAAAAACTTGGCATGTTACAAAAATAAAACATCTCAATTGATTGTACAGATAGGTATTATAAAAATAGAAAGAAATATAATAAAAAATACAGATCAAAATATAAATAAAATTCACTGACTTTATTAGATCATTTTTCATAGTTCAATTACCTTTTAAGATATGAGGTTCTTGGTATTAGATAGTGTCGTCTCGTTGCATTTAGGCACATAGAGCAAGTGTGATTCGTACCATGAAATAAAAACATGAAATTTTAATTTTGTAATTAATTTCCAAATCTTAAAATAATTGATGCACAAGTGTTGTGTTTGATTACTATATAATTCACCTATTCGAAAATTTTCTTTATTTTCTAGCTCTCATATTAAAAAATATATATATTTGTTACACCAAAATACAAAACATATATAAATATAAAACTAAATGGAGCCAAATTCCATCAATAGCATCTAATGATGATATGGCGAAGTTGTTTGAATTCTATTTTTTCTCTTTTGTAGAAATCTCTGTAAAGAGCTCTTCATGAATAGACCAGTTTGAGGTTGTAATGATGGTGATGAGGGCTCAGACATCTTATTTGTTTTCTCCTCCATTCCTCTACTTGCAAGATATATTATAACTTTAGCCTGCATTTAAAAAAAATAGGATTATTAAAACTTATACTCAAAAACAACTCATTAAAGATAAAAGAGGAATTTTAAAGTTAACTTTTGATTCTTTTATAAACGGATTAAAAAACGAAAAGTGAATACTAGCCATTCACTTCATATCCACACAAACAATTAATTAAAGAGAAAAGAACTGGAAACTAAATACACATACCTGAAGCTGAGTAACATCAGAATCCACAAATTTTCCATTGTAAAATATTGTTAGCTGTTGTGATTTCTTATTCTCGAATTCTTGATCCTCCCTAATAGGAGAAAAGGATGAAAGCGAAAGAGTGAGTTCCAAATTGCAATTTCTTCTCATTTTCTTCAATTAACTTCACTTACACAAACAAAATCTGGGATTGAACTAAGATTTTTATACGTCGAGTCGATATCTATGTGTATATTTTGTGTAACTGATAATCAAGATTTACTAGGAAGGTTTTTGGATGAAGTTATGATAATTGATATTTATTGGAGAAGAAAGGGGACTTTGAATGAATAAATACAAAATGATTTTCTTGAAAAAGTAAAAGCCACGTTTTTAAAAAATTAATTGATAAAATAGAACACGAAACGAACAATTTTGACAAGGACATGTACATTGTACACACTCCACACACACATAGACAACTAATACAAACACCAATTTTTTGTCGGCCTATGGATCATGCACACAACTGTATAAGTCGGCGTTATTATTTTATATATAATTTGGCTTATGACGTAGCTAGCCTTTTCAATTTATTTGAATATTCTATTTAAATATTCAAATTAAGTTATTATATTCTAATTGAACACCACATGAACTTCTAACAAAATATTTCAAATTAAATACACACTTTTAGTTTCAATTTTGAAATATTTTTTCGTGTGTGTTCTCATTTGTCTAGCTATAAGGTATTTAAATTAAAAACATAAAGTATGTTATCTCTTTTGAATATATATATGTTTTCTTTGTATGTCAAATATTTTAAAATGCTGGAAAATAAATTACAATTATAAATAAAATATGAAGGAACATAATTTTTTTTGATAAATAATGATGATACAATTATGTTTGTTCCATTGATTCTTCTCTCTTGTTTATCATTTATCTATGTGATTCGAGAGTTGAAGCAGCGTGTTTCTCGAGTAGGATAATGCGAATCTCCTTGGATTTATTTGATCTCCAAGAAAGAAGGATTTTGTGGATCTTCTTAAAATATTTGATTGTCAAGAAGAGTTTTAATACATCTTGATCTCTTTATAAATATCTCAAAAATTTATTGGATATTTAATATTTCTCTTCAAGAGAATACATTACCATCTATATAGGCATGATCTAGAGTTTAGGATAGAGTATCTTCCATGAACCCTAACTGAAAATTGGGCTTGTCTTGTGGAGTCCCACAAAATTTTGATGCCTACTGCCTTAATAAGTTATAAAGTCCCATGTATTTTCTACTTCAGGTTAATGTGTATAATTAAACGAGATGACATATTTATATGATTTACTTAACTACCTCATAGACGAACAAACATACAAGAAAAGATTTTTCAAAATTTGAATCGAAATTATCTAATTGAAACATTTTACTAGGAATTAGTGTGTTCAATTGGAATAAAATTTAGTACGAGTGTCTAAATATTAAGACTAGTTTAAAGGGCTGACTATGTATTTAATCAACCTTTATACTCCGTAGGGAATTGGGCCAGTCGTATATGATTATATGTAATCAGTTTATATGTTTCCAAAGATAATGGTGGCTTTAACGGGCCACTAAGCATTACTTAACTATAGTCTATAGATATCATGGTGTCTCGATGGTCCATAGAGAATGCATTTTCTATTCTACATGAATTGATGATATTAGCCGAGTTTATTCCAAGTGTGGTTGATAAACCTCGCTAGTTGACGACTTATTTTTAAGAAAAAATAAACTTACCTTTTTTCTTGATTTTATGGTTGGTGTTACACTAGCATCACAGTTGTCCAACAAAGATTGACTCAGGGTCAAGTGCGGTACCAAGAGCTAGTAACATCCCTAAGATAGGGTGTGACAACAGTCACCCCAAACCCTAATGTGAATGTGAAAATCACATGACTTTGACTGTTGACACTCAATTTTAATCCTATCTAATTCGAGTTAATTATCGAGCTTCTTCAATTTCAGAAAATTTGAAATAATAATCGTCTTTGAAAAATCCTAAAAGTATTTTAAAATCTTTTCTCTAATTACTTCTATTAGTTTTTCAGAAATAATTATATAATACATAATAATTTTATGTATTGATTTAAATATATTTTTCATCTTTTACATAAATATTTAATAAACAGCCTAAAAACAGTGTTTCGTATAAATACATATTTATTTCCTTTAAATTAGAGAATTTTATAATAGCGTATGATTAGTTCTCTGCCTTAAATAATTAACTCATGACTTGATGATTAATTTGTCTTGTTTAAATTAAGAAACTCAAATAATTAATCGATAATCATCCATCTCTTTTTAGTTTTGGCCAGATTTAGTTGTTTGACTCAATTTGGTTATACCTAAATCTAATTCGGTTAGAATATCAACTCAAGTGATCAAATTTTAAATAAAAAGGTCATCGTCTTAATTCTTACACACTTGTACACATATACATATATTTACGTCTCTCGCGCTCTCACACTCTCCTCTCTCTTTCTCCTTTTCCAGCCCTCACGCGCGCTCCTCTCCCCTTTCTTCTTCCAAAACACAAAAGTTAAAACCAAGTGTCACGCCCCTTTTTTCGCACGTGGCGGAAGACGGAAGGATTTTTCCAATTTAAGTGACGGTATTGATTAGGGATTATTTTTATTTTTTCAGAGTCGCCACTTGGAATTGAGTTATGGTGTTCCAAGTCACCTTTTGTTTTTAATCCCTAATCAAACAGAAATGACTCTTTATTATGGTCTGCATACTAGAAATTCGAGTAAGGAATTCTGTTGACCGAGGGGAAGGTATTAGGCATCCCTCGAGTCCCGTGGTTCAAGCACGGTCGCTTTTATTGACTTATACTTATTTTAACTATCTTTTGGATATATTATTTTTAGGCCGTGACTTGTTCACATTTTTATTGTTGAACTTTTATTTGGTCTCAACCTAGATGCATAACCGCATTCTTGGTCTTGACATTTAGAGAATAATTGTCTTCTTCACATTCACACCTAAAATTTTTATCTATGAGTCTTATTTTAAATTAATGAAAGTTAAACTATATTATTGGACAAGGTGCGTCATCGCATCCTTGAGTTTCTTTTAATGTGTTTCAAAAAAAGATGTGTAACCACATTCTTAATTGAAACAAATATTTCTAACGTGCCTAAAGTTCATCTAGTATTAAAGATGCTTACTCTTATTTTTGTGAATTCTAGACAACTAATCTTTTATTTCATTATTATATTAATTGATGATATTTTTAATTAAATTAGTCCTCATAACAAAGAGTTAAACTAATCAAAAATAGAGTAAATTCAAGTTTAACAACATAACACATTTATTTGTTTATTGGGTAATGACTCATTTATTTCAAAAATACGTAAATTAAAATAGGCAATTGACATCAACATTAAGCTATGACAATGCTATAAAAGCAACGGCCTAGGAACGACAAAATTAAACAACAACAAAAAATTCTACCATAACAATAAGATTTTATTAATTTTTTAGGTATTTGCACCAAAAAAATAACATAAATATAACTCAAGATGTCAAATATTCATTTCAGTCAAATTATAAATGTAACAAGATATAAGAAAACTTATCATAAAGTTATATCAAATTCCATAAATAAAGTAAAGAGATAAGGTAATGTTTAACCTTAAATAGAGAAAATAGATACCGTGAAATCTTGACCGAAGCTCGATTAAAACACCCACAAATCTAGTGGTTTATGTGTTGTATTTGTGTATTTGTGTGTGTTGGTAAGTGTCGGTATTGTGTTGTTGTATTTTTTGCTGCGTGTGTCTTGTTATTTTTTTTTATCTTGGTTGCTGATTCTCTTTTGTGTTGTTTTTTTTCTGTCTTTCTCGTGTGAGTCTGTAGAGTATATAGGAGTAAGGGAGGGATTGTGCATGTGTGTATTGATTTTTGTTTTGTATTGTAGTGGTGGTGTGTGTGTGCATGTTGTTTAGGGGAAATAGGGAGAAGTGGGGTGTGCAGGTGGGTAGTGGGTGTGGGGAGTTGAGAGTTAAGTTTATTTTTATATTTTTTTTATAAATTAAATATATATAAAAATTATAATAATGCTAATGCTAATAATAATGATAATAACAAATAAAAAAATTAACTAATTATTTTGAACTTATAAAATACAAAAAAAGTCAAATAGCTAGTCTAAAAATATAATTAAGAAACACTAGCTGGTTTATTAAAATTTAAATTAACAGAAACCATATATTTTTTGTAGTTTTCAAGTCTTTTAAAATAAACTTACTAAAATACGATGAGAAATAAAATATTTAATATAGACCTAGAAAAAATATTTAAGGAATAAAAATGGTGTAAAACCTTATGTTTGGTCAAAAATTACGTGTCTACAGTTTGCCTTTTGACTGGAAACACGAAGAGTTTTTAGACAAAGAAGTAGACAATGCGACAAGTTTTGACCGGACTCTTATTTGAAAGACAAAATTTGTGCGATCGAGTCTTGATTTTGGACATCCTACATATCCCCAGTTATAAGGGAATCAAGTCACGTGTAGCTCAAGGAGATGAGGTGATGAGTTGGAAGTTAAGTGAGGTTCCATCGAGGCTCCAAGTCGCGACTCTTTTCTTTACATAAAAAAAGGCAAGCTAATAGTCAAAAGAAAAATAAAAGTACAAGCTCCTATCCATACAGCTTCTCTTGAGTCTTCACTTGAGTCTTGAATTTGAGATATCACCTTGATTTTGGTGAGTATCTTGATCTTGAATGGATTTGATGCTTAACTTGCCACTTAGAGTGAGTTTTTAGACTCTTCAAAATGACAATTTGAAAATGCTTCTGAATGACTGCATGTTTTCTTGATCAGAAACTGAATAGAAGTATGTGCCATGAGGTCAGGCTGATATATGCATTAAAGAAGTTGATTCTGGCTATCATGGGATTGATCATTCTGAAAAGAGTTGAAACTTTGTTCCTGAATTTCAAATCCATGTTTCGCTTGAAGAAACCTGAAAACCATCACAAACAAAAAAATTAAACAAAATTTTTGCCCAGTTTTCAGTGGAAATTTTTTGTGAGTTATTAGCAAATGTAAATTAAAAAAATAGATTCAGACTAGGAAGTGCTTATCCTAGGAGAAAAAAATGGTCTCAGACTAGGAAGTGTTTATCCTAGGAGAAAGTAACCAAATCCCATTATGTAGGAGGGTCCTGCTAATCCCTTTGTCTAGGAGGGTTTTGCTAATCTAATTCTCATTGTTCAAGAGGGTCCTGCTACACTAATTCTCATTGTTTAGGAGGTCCTGCTAAACTAATCTCATTGTTTATGAGGGTCCTGCTACGCTAATTCCCATTGTTTAGGAGGGTCTTGCTATGCTAATTCCATTGTTTAGGAGGATCCTACTATGCTAATTCCCATTGTCTAGGAGAGACCTGCTACTCTAATTCCCATTGTTTAGGAGGGTCCTGTTACTCTAATTCTCATTGTTTAGGAAGGTCCTGCTACTCTAATTCCCATTGTTTAGGAGGGTCCTGCTACACTAATTCCCATTGTTTAGGAGGGTTCTGCTACTCTAATTCCCATTATGTAGGAAGGTCCTGCTATGCTAATTCGCATTGTTTAGGAGGGTCCTGCTACTCTAATTACCATTGTTCAGGAGGGTCCTCTTACTCTAATTCTCATTTTTTAGGAGGGTCCTGCTAATCTAAATCCCATTATGTAGGAGGGTCCTGCTAATCCCATTATGTAGGAGAGTCCTGCTAATCCCATTATGTAGGAGGGTCCTGCTAATCCCATTATGTAGGAGGGTCCTGCTAAATTAAATCTCATTATGTAGGAGGGTCCTGCTAATCCCATTATGTAGGAGGGTCCTGCTAAATTAAATCTCATTATGTAGGAGGGTCCTGCTAATCTAAATTCCATTATGTAGGAGGTCCTGCTAAACTAAATCCCATTATGTATGAGGGTCCTACTAATCTAAATCCCATTATGTAGGAGGGTCCTGCTAATCTAAATCTCATTATGTAGGAGAGTCCTACTAATCCCACTATGTAGGAGGGTCCTGCTAATCTAAAGCCCATTATTTAGGAGAGTCCTACTAATCCCATTATGTAGGAGGGTCCTGCTAATCCCACTATGAAGGAGGGTCCTGCTAATCTAAATTCCATTATGTAGGAGGGTCCTACTAATCTCATTGTCCAGGAGGGTCCTGCTAATCTAAATCCCATTATGTAGGAGGGTCCTGCTAATCTAAATCTCGTTATGTAGGAGGGCCCTACTAATCTATAGCCTATTATTCATGAGGGTCCTGCTAATCTAAATCCCATTATGTAGGAGGGTCCTGCTAATCTAAATCCCATTATGTAGGACGGCCCTACTAATCTAAAGCCCATTATTCAGGAGGGTCCTACTAATCCCATTATGTAGGAGGGTCTTGCTAATCTAAATCTCATTATGTAGGAGGGTCCTACTAATCCCATTATGTAGGAGGGTCCTGCTAATCTAAATCTCATTATGTAGGAGGATCCTACTAATCCCATTATGTAAAAGGGTCTTGCTAATCTAAATCTCATTATGTAGAAGGGTCCTGCTAATCTAAATCTCATTATGAGGAGGGTCCTGCTAATCTAAATCCCATTGTCCAGGAGGGTCCTGCTAGTTTAACTTCATTAATTAAGAATCTCTTACTAAACGGAATTATCATTTGAAATCACCACAACATTTTTTTATTTTTTAGCTAGGTTGCACCAGAAAATATATTTTATGTGTTATTAGCATGAATGAGAAATATCTGTACGTGCAAGATAATATGCAATTAGAGAGATTGTTCCCTAGAAATTTTAAATTAATAATAATAATAACAAAATAAAAATATATATGCTCCGATTTTTAAATTGAGGAACTTTGAAACTCTTTTTAATTTATCATTTTTCGATTTTAAAAAATGATAATGATCCAATTTGGATCTTTCAAGGATATAATTTTTTTTGTGAGACTGAGTCCTATTGTAGGACTGCCTACGTATCTTGTATAGCAAGAATTAGGTCAAACATAGTTCATATAAATCAGCAATTATTTTTCTTTTTCTTGAGTTTTTTTTTTTGGGGAAAAGGAATTGGTTCATGTTTGACAATGTCTTGACTTTAGTTGGTACCAACAATTAGTATGATGTATATGAATCACTTTCAACTACTTTTAGACAAATTTGAGATCAACTTTGAGTAATCCCTATAGTTTCAAATGGTATCTCAGACATACTTATGTATTTACAAAATTAGTTCATGTTGCATAAATTAAGGGATAAAATTATTCATATCCTCACGTTTCAAATGCCCTCGCAACAAATGAAAGTCCCACTTCACACAATAGAATAATTTAGATCGTAGGACATTTTTGAAAGTCACTCGCACTCAGAAAGATGTTCAATGCATGAGATTGAGATACCATATGTGTGGCCCTCATGTAAGTATCCACTAATGTGAGAACATAAAAAATGAGATCAAATAGGACTTGTCATTGGCTTGTAATGTAGGCTTACAGAAATGTAGGATATTCATTTGAGATAAAGTGACTATTTCGTCCTTAAAATTTGCACAATGCTCTCAATATTTTTTCATTTTCGCATTTGACCTTTTTTTCTTAAAAGTTTCTCCTCGTTTTTTTTCCTCATTTTCTAGATTTTTTCATTTTTCGTTCTAGCTTTTCTTTGTCATTTTTTTTTACCATTACATATTTGACCTTTTCACTTTGTTACCCAACTTAGATCATTGGCACTGTGTATATAATTGATAGTGCGCTCAACAAAGTGAGACCAAGGAATAGTGCATTTATGCACTCGAAAGGATATATGTTAAGATGTAGGTATTTAAATAAAAATGTTTCAGGCTCAAAATGGGAGTTCTATGGATAACATGTCATTTGGTAGGCTTCAAAGGCACAATCGTATCAAAGAAAGCCTATAATCCTTTCCCAATTTAAATGCTGCTCAAAATTTCGCCTCAACCAACATTCGCGCCAAGTTCTAGATCAATAAATTCATGTCTTTGAATTTTATATCTAAAGCTCACCACACAATACACATGAAACAATGAGGTCGAGTTGTTTTATGTTTTAACTTTAAGCAAAATAATTTCTTAAGTAATACATATATGTATCAAGAGGTACCAAAAGAAGTCTATAGGTCATAATAAAGTTGGTCTGCCTTGCCAGATAGTTTAACACTTTATTATTTTTTCTTGTGCACACTCCTAACTATGTTGGTACCAACCAAGTCAATTTTTTTTTCTATATTAAAAAAAAAATCCATTTTTTTTGCCCCAGGTTTGTAACGAGGACTTTTTACATTTTTTCTTAATTGAACCTCACCTCAACATAAGGCTGCCTACGTATCTAGTCAAAGTAAGAATCAGGTCAAACGTAATTCAGAAAGATTATAAGCACAATAATATTTTCAATAAGAAATACTGTTATTTTTTTAATTTTTAATAAGGATCACTGAACCCGAGGAGGGTTGCCTACGTATCTCATCGAGTTGAGAATCAGGTGTGCATAGTTTGTTCAGATTGGACAGTTGATTTATTTTTTGAAAAGTTTGAAATTTGTTGAAACATGCAATAATATTTTTTGTTTAAAAATGGTATAAAAAACTTTTGAAATGAATTTTATTCTATTTTATTTTTCTTGTGATTTTGTTTAGAAATGATTGTTTTTTTTTTGTTTTTAAGAAATTAAGAACTTCTAAAACAATTTTTTTTATGTGTTTTCTCTCTAGTTCTAAGTAAAAATCAAATGTCAATCGTTTCCATTTCACTGATCACTATAAAAGTGTAGAGACTTTTTAAATAATATTTTAAATAGCACATAAAATGCATATGTTGGTAAAAATAAAAGACTGCTATCTTAGACAGACGTAACCACTGTGTCGAGTCCCACTAAGTCAACTGCAAATATTGTAAATAAACTAAACCTACTAGGGATAAGCATGGCTATGTTTCAATTTTACTAGGTTCGAACCTGAAGTAGATAGGTATCTAGACTGGCTTACCCGAGTGGACAACTCGAGCAAGGGAGGGGCAACTTATTGGTAGCAGCGCTATTCCGACTTCATTGATGGTCCAACTCTGCTTAACATGTGTGACTAAAATCCTTCGCTAGGTGTCAAGACACTCCAACTTTATCACAAAAGAAAGTAGGATGCCTAACTGCATTCTCTGCTACCCTATTTTTAGAGATTCAAATGGTTGCGCCAGTAAAGACAATTATAATTCAAAAATGTAAAATCGATAAAAGAGCAACAAGTAGCATATTAGGCAATCACACACACAATATATCCAAAAAATAAATAATAAAATAAAATAAAAGTCAATATAACAAAACTTGAATTCTGTTTATCCCCAGCAAAGTTGCCAGAGACGTCACACCCCTTTTTTTGCACGCGGCGAAAGACGAAATGATTTTTCCAATTTAAGTGACAGTATTGATTAGGGATTATTTTTATTTTTTCAGAGTCACCACTTGGAATTGAGTTATAGTGTTCCAAGTCAGCTTTTATTTTTAATCCCTAATCAAATAGAAATGACTCTTTATTGTGGTCTGCATAATAGAAATTCGAGTAAGGAATTTTGTTGATCGAGAGGAATGTATTAGGCATCCCTCGAGTCCCGTGGTTCTAGCACAGTCGCTTTTATTGACTTATACTTATTTTAACTATTCTTTGAATATACTATTTTCAAGCCGTGACTTGTTCGCATTCTTATTGTTGAACTTTTATTTGGTCTCAACCTAGATGCATAACCGCATTCTTAGTCTTGACATTTAGAGAATAATTGTCTTCTTCAAATTCACACCTAATAATTTTATCTATGAGTCTTATTTTAAATTAATGAAAGTTAAACTATATTATTGGACAAGGTGCATCATCGCATCCTTGAGTTTCTTTTAATGTGTTTCAAAAAAAGATGTGTAACCACATTCTTAATTGAAACAAATATATCTAACGTGCCTAAAGTTCATCTAGTATTAAAGATGCTTACTCTTATTTTTGTGAATTCTAGACAACTAATCTTTTATTTCATTATTATATTAATTGATGATATTTTTAATTAAATTAGTCCTCATAACAAAGAATTCAACTAATCAAAAATAGAGTAAATTTATGTTTAACAACATAACACATTTGTTTGTTTATTGGGTAATGATTGATTTATCTCAAAAATATGTAAATTAAAATAGGCAATTGACATCAACATTAAGCTACGACAATGCTATAAAAATAATTGCCTAGGAACGACAAAATTAAACAACAACAAATTTGTTTACCATAATAATAAGATTTTATTCATTTTTTAGGTATTTGCACCAAAAAGTAACATAAATATAACTCAAGATGTCAAATATTCATTTCAGTCAAATTATAAATGTAACAAGATATAAGAAAACTTATCATAAAGTTATATCAAATTCCATAAATAAAGTAAAGAGATAAGGTAATATTTAACCTTAAATAGAGAGAATAAATATTGTAAAATTTTGACCAAAACTCGATTAAACCACCCACAAATCTAGTGGTATATGTGTTGTATTTGTGTGTGTTGGTAAGTGTCGGTATTGTGTTGTTGTATTTTTTGATGCGTGTGTCTTGTTTTTTTTTTTGTTATCTTGGTTGCTGATTCTCTTTTGTGTTGCTGTGTTGTGTGTGTTGTTTTTTTTCTGTCTTTCTCGTGTGAGTCTGTAGAGTATATAGGAGTAAGGGAGGGGTTGTGTGTGTGGATTGTTTCTGTTTTGTATTGTAGTGGTGGTGTGTGTGTGCATGTTGTTTAGGGGAAATAGGGAGAAGTGGGGTGTGCAGGTGGGTAGTGGGTGTGGGCAGTTGAGAGTTAAGTTTATTTTTTTTATTTTTTTTTATAAATTAAATATATATAAAAATTATAATAATGCTAATAATAATAATAATAATAATAATAATAATAATAACTAATTATTTTGAACTTATAAAATATAAGAAAAGTCAAATAGCTGGTCTAAAAATATAATTAAGAAATACTAGCTGGTTTATTAAAATTTAAATTAACAGAAACCATATATTTTTTGTAGTTTTCAAATCTTTTAAAATAAACTTACTAAAATACGATGAGAAATAAAATATTTAATATAGACCTAGAAAAAATATTTAAGGAATAAAAATGATGTAAAACCTTATGTTCGGTCAAAAATTATGTATCTATACCACGAACCCTTATTTCTTCACCCAAATGACACTGCTCCTATCACCTCAGTCAGTCTCTCTGTATATTTGAAAGATAATAGACCTCGGGCTCAGATTGTTAACTTCAGTTTAGATAAAAATCTCACCCAAACCTGTGAATGTAGTCATTACGCTTGATATAGCCAAAACTTATGACAAAGTTTCTTGGCATTTCTTAATAAAATTTCTGGAGAAGGTCTGTTTCAATAATTATTCTGTCGATAAGATTTGGAGGTTGATAGCCCACAATTGGTATTCAGTTTTGATAAATAGTCAAACTATATGCTTTTTCATTCCACCAGAGGAGTGAAACAAGAGGATCATTTATCTCCAGCTTTGTTCATTCTTACTGAGTTACTGTTGAAGTACTTTTTAGAGCTTTAAATGTTTTATTCATTACTGAAAGCTTCAGGAGTTATGATATGCCTAAATGGAGCTCATATATATCTCAATCACCTAGCCTATGCTAATGTTACTATCATTTTATCTTCTGCTGATAAGAGTTCTTTGCAAATGATTATGAATACTTTGGGGAAATATGAAAGACAATCTGGCTAGAAATTCAAAAAAAGAAAAAAGCTTTTTTTATGTTTTTAATAAAACTGCTAGGCAAGTCAATTAACAGGTTAAGGAGGTCACGAGTTTTAATAAAGGAAAAAATTTCTTTTATTTATTTGAGGTGTCCAATTGGTCATGCTAGGAAAAGAAGTCACACTTTACAGAGCTCATAAAAAAGTGAAGAATAAGTTGCAAGCCTGAAAAGGCAAGATTCTATCTTATTGGGGTAAGGTTGTTCTGATTAATAAAGTGTTGCAAAGTCTTCCTATTTACCTTTTTATCTTCTATTACTCCTCCCAAATGTGTTTATATGAACTACACAAATTGTTTGCTAGATTTTTCTGGACTAACAACGAGGGAGAAAGGCATAAGCACTGGGTCTCTTGGACCAACATGTGCTTTCTTAAGGAAGAAAGTGGTCTTGGTTTTAAATCACTATTTGATGTTTCTAAAGCTCTGTTTGTAAAACTTTGGTGGACTTTCAGAATAAAAATATTCATGTGGAATAAATATTGCAAAAGGCTTAGACCTTAGTAATTGAATAGAAAGAGGGCTCACAGTTGTGGAAATACATGTTGGAAGCTAGAGAAAGTTTTAATCAGTTGATTTGTTGGGAACCTAAATGTGGGAATTCAAACATTTGGTATGATAATTAGACTAAATTAGCCATCTATTAATCTAGACCTTTCTGTGGAAGAGATAAATGAACTAATGGAGGAAAATGCTTTGAAGGATGAGAAACTTCATCAATTATTTCCTCTATTTATCAGATTCATAGTGAAGTTTCTTACTTAGAACCTACCAAGGAATGGGATGAGCCTTTCTGAACGCTTACCAGCTCTAGGAAGTTTATAGTTAGTAGTGCATGGGAAGAGGTGAGACAAAAGGAAGACAATAATGCTAAATTTGCAAACTTCTTGATTAAAGGTGTACTTTTAAGGTCTCTTTCTTTTTGTGAAGATTAATGGAAAAAAATACTTCCTTTAGGGGAAGTGTTGATCAAAATAAAGGTGGAAGAGGAGGCTCTTTGTTATTGTTGTACTAGACCACAAATAGAAACTATTGATTATGTTTTTCTGACTTCTTCTTTTGCTAAAAGGACTTAGAAGAACTTTATTACTCCAGTTGGGGTACAAATTCTAGGTTTTTAGTTGAAGGTATTTCTCCACAACTGGTGGAAACTAGATGCACCTCCTAAACTTAAGTCAATCTTGATGGCACTGCCTCCTTTCATTATTTGGCAATTTTGGAAAAGAAGGAATGCTCTTAAGCATGAGGAGAAGATATCTTTTTATAAGATTGTGGAAGAAATTAATAGGCAGATTTGGTTCTTGAAAAGGTGTAGGCATACCAACTTGAAGTCTAATTTGAAAATCTCTCTACCTGATTGCTTTATATTCCTTATCACTAGCCCATGCTTGTTAAATTTATGAAAGAATTTACACGTTCTATTGTTACAAAAGTAGTTATCTGGAGGAAACCTAAGGTAGGAAGTTACAAATGGAGTTTCTAAAGGCAATCCTAGACCTAGCTCAAGTGGCTTTTGTGTAAGAGATTCTTCTGGTAATTATATATACATAGAGTCATCTAGACTGTTGGATGGTAATAATCTTATAGTTGAAGTTAAGGTACTAGTAGCAGGGCTAGAATTTTGCATTCTAGCACATTATACTCAAGTAGAGATGGAGATTGATTCATTAACCATGAAAAATGTGCTTAAAGGTATTTGGGAGGTCCCTTGGGAAATAAGTTTGGAAGTGAAGAAATCCAAGGAACTTAGGAAGAGTGGTGTAATAAGGGTGGAACATGTATTCAGAGAAGGAAATCAGATGGTTGATTACTTTGTTAACATGGGTGCTCATTTTTGCAAGTACTAAAAAATATAACAATATCCAGGAAGTTCCCTCACAAGGTAAAAAAATCATCAACATGGAAAAGACGAAGTTCCAAGTCTCAAGATTAAGAAATATCAAAATAAAGGATATCGAGGCACACAATCACACACACAGTCAGATAGCACGAATAATACAACAGTTACACCAAAAGTTACAAACAACCAAAGCAGCTACTTTACCAACATTCTAGTTCGATATCATGGTATTGTTCTTAATGCATTTAAAGCACATAGTATTTTAAAATAAACTTTCATTATTCTTACCAGTTGATGATTAACATTAATCATTGATATTTGAGAATCAATTAGATCATCTTTGTCAAAACTTATGTAAAATGGATTACATCAAGTCAATCCATTCATGAACTCCAATGCTTTGATGGAGTGTTCACAAAGATGGAGGTTGTTTGGCATGTATGGATGCCAAGGAGGGAGTTCTATTCCTTGCATGGGAACATATGCACCTTGAAGGAGCTCCCAGTTGGCCAACACTATGCTTAGATGAAAGCTTGGAGCGTGGGAGGCCTAACGAAACGAGGAGGAGCAAGTGAAGAATGTGCTCTATTCGGCGAGTTGAAGGACACTTCGGCGACTCGCCAAAAGCCTTTGGCGAGGGTTCCAAGATCACCAACTGGTCCAAGGAGCTACGAAGGGAAAATATGCTTATTAGGCGAGCTAAAGACCATTGGCGAATCGCCAAGTGGATTAGGCGATGGTCCCCGGACCGCCCAAAGTTCCAGTAATTCCCCAGCGAAGGCAAGTAACAGGATTCCTCGCCGAGTACATTGGGCGCATTGTTGAGCCATTAGGCTCGCCCAACTAGGCTCGCCCATTGGCCCATTTGGGGTCACTTTTGGGCCCATCTATGTAATAATGTCTAATACTATAAATAGGTGTCTTAGGGTTCATTTTAGGTTAGACTATTTTGAATATTGATGAATGATAAATTTAACTCCTTGTGTGAGTGTTGAAAGTTTGGTAAACTTTTGTTGAATATTGTTTAGAAACGAGGGTTGCTTGGGATATCTATTCCCTTGAGGTCTTCGTAAGAGGTAGGTGCTATTGTAGGATTAACGGATCAAGGTCATTGGGTTTAATATACCCTTTGATTGCTTTTTGTTTCCTCTTTGTGTATCTATCTATTTATCTTGATTAGGTGCTTGTTTAGGGATTGTAATTGGAGGTTTTAGGATTTAATACATCCTTTAGTTGCCAATTGTTCCTCTTCTTGTATCTCTTCTTCTATCTTTCTTTTGTTTCCGCTGTTGTTTGTGATTCTTCTTGTGAGAATTACATCATTTGGTTTCAAAGCTGAGTCTAGATTCGTTCCTATGATTCTAGTCTTGGGGTTTGTTACGAAAAAAAAGGTGTTCAACTCCTTTTTGAAGAAATTTTGAAATAGGTCTTGTTGATTTGAGTCTTCTTTGGAGTTTCCAAGGTTATATTAGTGTTCCCTAACCTATTTCATTTCTTGGGCTGAGATTTGAAAGGGTTTGGTTCACTATTAAAGTTTCCACCATTATTGGTTGAAGAAGCTTTGAAGAAGATGAAGTGGGTTTTGAGATCTGGATGATTTGGCAAGGATTTGAGTGCAAAAAAGTATTGGGATTTGTTCCCTATATCTAAAAGAGCTTGACTCTCAAATTTCATGAAATTTCGAGCTAAAAATCTTTGGGGTTTTATTTTGGGTGTTCATCTTGTTCTTGAAGAACATTCATATCTTCAAGAAAGGGGATATTTGAAAAGCAAGTGTTCGATTAAAAAAGGGAAGAAAGAGAAAGAATAAAAGTGTTTGTAAAAAGGGAATTTACCTAAAAGGGTAAAGCCTAAGGGACAAAGGAAGGTGGGGGACCACAACAGGTCAATTTTCAAAATTGTGCAAGTGCAGCTTGAGAAATTTGGGCGAATCTCGACTTGGATCGCCTATTCCACTCGGTACCTCGCCTTTTGGGCAGCTAGGTCACCAAGTTGGACCTCATTTTGGTGAAGACACTGGAAATTTCGGTGAGCTAAACCCTGGTCGCCGAATCCATTCAGCATCGCCGAACGTCCACCTAGATCGCCGAGTTGCCTTGTCGGATTGGCGAGTTTGGCGAGTCAATCTTCAAGTTGGCGAGCTGAACTTCATGTTTGGCGAATAAAACAGGCCATTTGGCGATGTGAAACTCGTCTTATAACCCTTTTCATCTCAGGTTCTAATTTCTTAGTTTCCTTTTCTTTTGATTCTAGTTCGTAATCAAGAATCCTAAACTAATTTTCAACTTGTAATTACCTACTTGTTGACTATTTAGTTTTTGAATTCACTTCTTTGTAGTGCTTTTCATTTCATGTTTTTTCGTTTTACTTTGTAATTATTTCTTGACTCAAGTTCATTTGCTTTTATTGAGTCATCCATTCTTCTTGAAATAAAGATCTATTTTGACCAAGAGTAGAAATCGAGACCTTGTGATCAACTGAGTATAAGCAATCTTCAACATTAGTCGGGCCAATTTAAGAGGCAATCAAAGGTGTGTAAGCACGACCAATTGTGAGTTCATTTTACTAACGCTAACGTTGTTTGTTGTTTTTGTGAGTTGTCATTTTATAGGTACAAAGGAGTTATAAGGCAGTATGTCCTCAATTGCCTCAGACCCATGTGACTACGATATGGGATGTGTCAAAGGTCTTGGTACCAAAAGGATTGATTTCTCTTTCTTTGAAGGAAGACGTGATCCAGAAACATATCTTGATTGGGAGTGGCAATGTGAGAAGAATTTCCAACGCCATGATTTTAGAGGTCTAGAGCGACCCTTGTATTCCCTCTCTCATTTGAAGGGTCTTGCATTAGGTTAGTGGACTCAGGAGGAAAGGATCTGCGCACTTCAAGAAAATACCCACCCATTGACATAGGAAGAATTGAAAAGGCTGATGAAGTTCAAGCATGTGCCAAAAGGGTACATCAAGCTTTTCAATGTCGATCCAATAAGACCAATTCTTGGGACAAAAGTTGGCATTCGTTGGGATTTGGACTTGACCTTGTCCTTGATGATGGGTACAATCTAAACTACATCACTCCAGAGGTGGTATCCTATTTGGGGCTTCCTCGACTACACAAGACTTATCCATACACCATGGAGGGATGTAAGGTTACCAAAGGGATAAAAGTCTCTTTCACACATGGCAAATACCATGATGAGGTTTGGTGTGATATAATGCCCATGGCTTCTTGTCACTTAAGTTTGGGAGCCAATTGGTTTATTGAACATAGGGTCCCAAACAAGCAGAACGGGTACAAGTGTGTTGTGGATCATTGGGGAACACATCTATTTCCTTCTCCTAAGGTGAAAAGTGAGAGACAAAAGATTGATAGGAGTAAGGGAAAGCAAGGTGGCAACCTTAGAGTGGATAATCTTAACACTTTTACCATTACAAATGAACAAAGTATGAATGTTACCTTGTCTTTATGTGAGCCTATTGATTTTTTACCATGTGTTGATAATGTGTTTGTAGAGAATGTGGATACACTAGTTGATCTTATTGATGACCGAATTGATTCTTCTAGTAAGATCGATTTGTGTCCACCTAGTGTTGACACCTATGCTTTGAATGCTAGCTCATTATTTTGTATTGATTGTGTTTATCAACCAATTTGTAACTGTAGTTCACTGGTTGAGGGTCCTTGTAATGTGATTAAGGAACCTCAAGTTGGTGTTACTAATGAGAATGTTGATCATCTGATTAGGAGTGACTCTTTGAGCATATCTATTGTGGAAGATCCAATTTCTTGCTTTGCTCATAGAGATCATGTGCTTGAAAATGCTTCGAAAATTGATATGTGTCTTTTTAAGGGTGAACTTGCATGTGATAGTTATACTTCTGATAGTAACCCACTATGGTGTGAGGCTTTCCCTTTCAAAGATGGAAATATCTTCTTGGAAGATGAGAGTACTCTTGTGGGGAAGAAATGTGATAAGGAGGAAGGTGGTATGTGTTTTTTCATTACTTCTTCTTCTTGGTGTGTTTCACTCTTTGATAGTATGACCAATGCTTTTGAGCCTATTGGTAGTCATACACATGAAAACACCCTAGAGGGGGTTGATTTGTGAGACACTTTTCTCTATTACTTGTTTACATCTGATGAAGCTCATGTTGTTGAGTGGAGTATAGTATTTGAAGGAAAGAGTACCAACCTGGTAAATGGATGTGCACTTGATCCTAGTACATGGCTTGCCTTTCCATTTGATCCCAGTAGTGAGCTGAATTGTAGCCTTTGTGTGGGAATGTTTGGTCAAAATGGCAAACATATGGGGGTTGACATTGTTCATTCCTTTCCCTATGCAGTAAAGCCCTTCTTGAGGTTTTACCATCCACTTGAAGAGCCTACATTGTGTGTGTGGAAGGATAGCTTCCTAGACCATTTTTCTATTTCTTACCCTGAGCTTGATCTTGTTGAATGTGCATCTCATGGGGGTAGGAGATATTTTCCAAGAGAAGGTAAAGTTTGTACCTTCCTTTACCATCTTTTTGCATTTGATGAGATCCCTAGTTGGATTAGAAGTGCATTGCATATGGATCAGGTTACCCTGTTCTGTGGACTTTCTATCCTTTTGATCCCGGTGAATACATGAAGGTATTTCAATGGGTGGAAGTAGCATCTTTTAGGTGGTATTACCATGTTGTTGAGAAGAATAATCATTGTCCTTGTTCTCCATCTGTGGGCTTGATAGCCATGACAATAAAGGATGTTTGGTTGTTTCTTGAGTTTAAGTCTCCTCGGTTAAATGTTTTAAGTGCTAACCTTTGTACTATCCATCATACTAAGAGGATAAGCTTCTTTCTTGTGATATATGTGATTTTACAAGGTTTGGATTAGAGACATCAATTTTACCTACTTGACATAAGGGAGGCCTTGTGCTTTGATGGGATGTGAAACCAATGAGGGCTTACATATGAATTTGTTTAAGTGTATTGGTTCCTCAGCTCTACCCCTTTGTCAATGTTTCTTACTTAGCCAAGTATCTATTGCTTTGATAAGTTACAAACCCTTGGTTAATATTTGTGATGCTTGGTTATATGTTAAGTTTGTGCATCATTGGCATAATGATGAAATTATTATTGCTAACGCTAACCCTCATGCCATGAGGATCTTGTTCTTGTTTGCTCCCCCTAGGGTTTTGCAAGGTATGGATTCGAGGACAAATCCTTTTCAAGAAGGGGAGAATGATGTAAAATGGATTACATCAAGCCTATCCATTCACGAACTTCAATGCTTTGATAGAGTGTTCACAAGGATGGAGGTTGTTTGGCATGTATGGATTCCAAAGAGGGAGTTCTATGCCTTGCATGGGAATATATGCACCTTGAAGGAGCTCCCAGTTGGGCAACACTATGCTTAGATGATATCTTGGAGAGTGGGAGGCCTAACGAAGCGAGGAGGAGCAAGTGGAGAATGTGCTCCATTCGGCGAGCTGAAAAACACTTTGGCGACTCGCCAAAAGCCTTTGGCGAGGGTTCCAAGATCACCAACTGGCCCAAGGAGCTACGAAGGGAAAATATGCTCATTAGGTGACCTGAAGACCATTGGCGAATCGCCAAGTGGATTGGGCGATGGTCCCCAGACCACCCAAAGTTCCAGTAATTCCCCAGCGAAGGGAAGGAACATGATTCCTTGCCAAGTACATTGGGCGTATTGCCGAGCCATTAGGCGAGCCTGACTAGGCTCGCCCATTGGCCCATTTGGGGTCACTTTTGGGCCCATCTATGTAATAATGTCTAATACTATAAATAGGTGTCTTAGGGTTCATTTTAGGTTAGACTATTTTGAATATTGATGAATGATAAATTTAACTCCTTGTGTGAGTGTTGAAAGCTTGGCAAGATTTTATTGAATATTGTTTAGAAACGAGGGTTTCTTAGGATATCTATTCCCTTGAGGTCTTCGTAAGAAGTAGGTGCTATTGTAGGATTAGCGGATCGAGGTCATTGGGTTTAATATACCCTTTGATTTCTTTTTGTTTCCTCTTTGTGTGTGTCTATCTATTTATCTTGATTAGGTGCTTGTTTAGCGATTGTAATTGGAGGTTTTAGGATTTAATACATCCTTTAGTTGCCAATTGTTCCTCTTCTTGTATCTCTTCTTGTATCTTTCTTTTGTTTCCACTGTTGTTTGTGATTCTCCTTGTGAGAATTACATCAAAACAATGGTACTAGCTTCTCTTGAAGCTCATTCAATATATAAAGTGAATTGATTGATAAATCAAAATTCAACGAGGTGACAAATCAAGTGGCTTAGTTGTGATCTGGTTACCTTGCGTAGATTCGTGTGGAAATTTAACAAAGAGCTGAAGAAGTCTTTTTTGGATATGATTTCATGGCATCTGTAAGAATTGCAAATGTCTTGAGTGAAATTACTCTAAGCTCTTTGAGTTATTTCCATGGCAGATCTGGGTTAAGGTTGGCGATGATCATAACATCATCACTAGAATGTGACATTCTTGAACCTGGCTCAATGTTTGACCTCAACGCTTGATGATTTCAGGCAATGGGCACCTGAGCTCGTTTAAGCTTTCCTTTTTTAGGGATTTGGGGTTTTTCCCAATTTGTCTTGTCTATTTGTTTTATTTCCTTTTCCTTTTAATTTTGTTTTGGGCTTGTTTTGAGCCTTTGGCTAGTAGAAACTTTTGGTCTACCATCTCACAATGTAGAACTCTCTTGTTTTATATATTTGATGGTTTTGCCATCTTTTTAAAAAAATATTAATAATAATACAAAGGTTCAAGTTAAGTGATTTTTCTGATACAAAAGTCTAAGTTGAGTAATTTTATTGATACAAAACAAAGTTTAATGTCTTTGCTAGATAATTTTTAAAGTTGAGTAACCTTTTAAGATATTAACTATTTATATTCATTACCGAAATAAGAATATAACCAGAACTGGGAGGAATATGTTTTGTGTCCCCCCCCCCCCTCGAGAACGATGTGTCTTTCTTAACCTTTGAATTTTTATAATGATTAGGAGTTTAATTGTGTCCTTGTCATCGTCCAGAACTTGACTAGATTCAAGATCATCCTCCCTCTATTTCAGTTTTCTCTTTATTCCTTTTTCTGCTTATCAAGTTGTGGGAATCTAGTAACTCGTCCTACCTTGTTTGTTGCTTTGTTGTCAACATGAGTGATTTAAATTAACTGTGCTATTATCAAAGTCTCACTGTGATAAGTTTCTCTTTCCTTGTAATAAGCATACATCATATCGGCTTTCGTTTCCCAAGTAACACCTCAACTAATTGATTCCGCTAAAGAACCTTCACAAATACAATTTCTTTGTTTCTCAACTTTCGAATTTATCTATCTAAAATCTCAACCGAAATTTTTTCATAGGAAAGATTCTCCTTAACTTCTAAACCTTCTAAGAGCACAATGAAAGTCAAATCTTCAACACACTTTTTCAATAACGAGATATGAAATACTAGATGTACCGATGCTGCATCATTCGGCAATTCAAGCTCATAAGCAACCTTGCCAATAAGCCTCAAAATCTGATATGAGACCACATAATGGGGACCAAACTTTCCTTTCTTTCCAAATCTCATAGCACCCTTCATGGGTGAAATTTTCAAGTAGACTCAATCATCAACATTAAACTCAAGTTCTCCTCTTCTAACATCGACATAGGACTTTTGTTGACTTTGAGCCATTGATACGCTCAAATTACACTTCCTTACAGAAGTATAAGCGATCGTTATCAAGTAAAGAACCCAACTTGTAGGTTGGGGTCGATCCCACAAGGAAAAATGGTTTACACTTTACTTTAACCGACAATTATATTCAATTAGTCAAAGAGCTTCCAGAAACAGATAATTAAAAGGGGGGGTTTGTGTGTATGAAACAAATAATAAGAATTTAGTAAAGGAATCAGTAATCAGACAAAAATCAATTTTTGGTTGTTATCGAGATGAGAGAAATAACTAGGGCCTACGTGTTCCCCATAAGCTCATAACGCAATAATCCTAGTAACAGCAATCCCTTTCTAGTGTATTACATGCAAAGTGATAAGTTAGGTATCTCTAAATCCTTGATCCGGCATCTAGAGAATTTCACCCCGCACCTTGATCCGGCTACGTGTGTATACTTTACTAACCCTTACCTTTACCTCAAATTAGACATCATAATTGATGTTTGGCTTAGTTATTACTTCGCACCAATCGACACTAGTCTATTAGATAGTATCACACTAAATCTATGTTGATAATTCTTTTCTTGTTGATTACCTCCTTGATCCGGCAAGTAGCAACAAGGCGAGTTCTAACGTTGGCCACCGTTAAAAAGATTTTTAAACGAAAGAATTATCAATACATGCAAAACACTATTCACGAATTGCTTATTTACTATTCATATTTTGTTAATCGCTCATGGTTCCCACAACCCTAGTTGTGGATTTAGTTACTCATATTAGCAAGAACACAATTCATAATTTTAGATAAAGAAATCATGAACTTACGTAAAGAGAATAATAAATCCAGAAATTCAACTTGAGTTGCGAAGCCAAAAATCTTCAAAACGAACTTGTAAAACTAATAATTGCAAAAAAATGTAATTCAATCTCCAAAGTCAAAAGTAAAACTAGAATAATAATGTCTAACCCCCAAAAACGAGGTTTACATGCCTTATTTATAGAAAAACAACTCCTAATTTAAAAAGGAAACAATTTAAGGAAAGTCTGTTCAGGTACGCGTCTTCAATCCACGAGACTGACTTACGGACCGTCAATGAATCTACGGTCCGTAAGTCCCTTCCGTAAGCCAGGACTTGGAAAAATATTTTAGCTCCCAAAAATTAGCCTCTCTGAAGCAAACGACGGACTGACAGTACGGTCTGTAGATTGATCTACGGTTCGTCAATCCCCTCCGTAGCTCCACACTTAGAATCTTCAAAAATCAGGTACTGGAACCCTCGCAGTCTCTTTCTACGGTTTGATAGTACGGTCCGTAGACCCATCTACAGACCGTCAAATGGTACCGTGGTTCCACACTTGGTCAGATTTCCCTGATTTGATATCCGTCCCTTGGCTGCTGATCTACGGTCATCATCTACGGACCGTCAATGGACCTACGGTCCGTAGATAGGCTCCGTGAAGGCTCTTTTTCTGCACTTTACTCAGTTGTCTCCATACTTCTACGCCTGAACATCTTTCCTGCAAAAACATAATAAAATACATAAAAACCAATACGATAAAGCCCTAGACACACACAACTTGTAAGTTAAATGTATTAGAAATACCGTAAACTCACGGTATATCAGCCATTTTCAACCTTTTGCAAATAAGTCAAACTTTTTACATAGCCTCATGCACCAACTCAAACCCTATCAAAGTGACCTAACCAACTTCAAACTAGCCAATAGGAGACCTACACTTCCTACCATAAAGAGCCTCAAACGGTACCATCCCAATTCAAGAATGATAACTATTATTATAAGCAAATTCAATTAACGGCAAATAGTCAGCCCAATTACCCTTGAAATCAATCTCACAAGTTGTCAACATATCCTTAAAAGTATGAATGGTACCTTCGGCTTGTTCATTGGTCTAAGGATAAAAAGTCGTGCTAAGTTTCACTTGAGTACAAATACCTTTCTGAAACGAACTTCCAAAATTGAGATGTAAATTGAGTACATCAATCGGAGATAATGAGAACGACAATCTATGTAACCTTACCATTTCCTAAATATAAATCTTGGTGTACTCCACCGAAAATGAAGTCTTAACAAGAAGAATGTGAGTCTATTTCATCATTTTGTTCACAAAAACTCAAATTGAATCAAACTATCGACGAGTACGGGATAAGCCCGTAATGAAGTCCATATTCAAATTTTCACACTTCCACATAGAAATACTAGTGTTTTGAGCCAAGCCACGCAGTTTATGATGCTCAACTTTCACTTGTTGATAATTTGGACACTTAGCCACAAATTCCATAATATCCTTCTTCATCCCATTCCACCAATAAACTTTTCATAAATCACAATACATTTTGGTGGCTCCTGGGTGAATAGAATACCAAGAACTGTGAGCTTCTGTAAGAATTTGATTTTTCAGCTCATTGACATTTGAAACACATAACCAACCTTGATATCGAAGGACAACATCTCCCCCCTTAGGAGAAAGCCTCAATGGACTTCTTCAACTTAACTAATATTAGATCAAGATCTTGCTTAGCCTTCACATCCGATACAAAAGATGATTACAAACCATTATGATACAACTACTCACCTTCAATAGAATCAACCAAATGAATGCCTAATTGGGCAAACCTATGAACATTACAGACTAACTCTTTCTTGTCATCCTCCACATGAGCAACACTTCACATTGATAGTCGATTAAGAGCATCCGCCACCACATTCGCCTTTTCGAGTTGATATATATAGAACACTCATGTCATAGTCCTTCAACAACTCAAGCCACCCCCTTTGGCGAAGATTCAAATCCTTTTGAGTGAATACATATTTCAAACTTTTGTGGTCGGTAAAAACATCCACATGAACACCATACAAGTACTGTCTCCAAATCGTTAAAGAAAATACTACCGCCGCTAACTCCAAGTCGTGAGTCGGATAATTCTTTTCATGCACCTTCAATTTTCTTGAAGCATAAGTGATAACTTTCCCAAGTTGCATCAAAGCTTTTTAGTTTTTCCCAAAGTTTGACTTCGGTCAACTGTTTTGGTAACACATGCTTGGAATGGGATTCTGTTAGCATGGTTAACTCTGAAATATTGAGTGTGGTCTAGAACAACCTTTGGTTTGATTCTCAAGGGTATTCAGATGAGTTTTTGGCTTTTCGTGTTTTATTGGTGTTTCTTTATAAAGTGTTGAGTTTGGTCATTAATTTTATGAGATGACCTTTGTTGGTTTTTCATGATTGTATTGAGTCTAAAATGTCTTTTCGAAGTGGTTTGCACTTTTATTTTACGTTGTTTGGATCCCAAATGAATTTTGAGGGCCCGTTTCAAGTTTGGAACAGTTAAGTGAAGGGGCACCAGTGGGCGGGGTCGCTTAAGTACTTGGCCAACCGCTTTAAAAGAGGTCGATTTTGCGACCATAGGGAGACTTGAGAGAAAGGCTCTTCTTAGGCGGGGTTCGCATTTTTTGACCCTTTGACGGCTTAAGCGATGATCACTTAAGCGACCAAATGGCCTTTTTTATGAAAATCGTTGGGGATTAAAATCCCTTTTCTTCTTCATTTCTTCAAGGAAGAAACCCTGATTGAGTGGACCTCATCCAAGGGCGATTTTACTCATTTCTTGATCAAATTCAGTGATTCAAATGTAAATTTCTTCCCTCCCTCTTCCTAAACTTGATTTTAGCTTCGTTTTTGCAATTTATTTCCAATATTTGCCTCTTACTCCTTGATTTCTATATCTTTAAAATAAGGTAATTAGACCATTTGTGGTCCGATTTGGACTCCATTTTTACCCATCTTTTGGGCATGTGATCCTCACTCCGAGGAGGACGTAATGATGATTTTTAGTTTCCTAATTCTATAACATCATTTGAGGGTCAATTTTGATACAATTTTCAGTACATTTTTTGTATTATTGATATGTGTATCGTTAGTCCCGTATTGATTTGCTTGTTTTGTTCTTGATAGCTTGACATCATTTGAAGGCTCTTCGAAAGGGAAATACGCCTGAGTAGACGTTGTTCTTGTGTGATTTTTGGCCTTGAGGTAAGTTACGACTTCCTTTTCTTAGACTTGGCTTAATTAGATTAATTGTATTTTGAGTAGTAATGTATGATTAGGTTGGATTTTGGGATTACTTAGGCTTATTTGATCCTTAGTCAATTATAGCCATCTATTGGGTTGTTTAGTGTAGTTTAACCGAAAAACCTTAGCTTAGGTTGATCCTTGTGTTTTGTATCGAATAGTATCCTTAGAAATGACTTAAGATGTCATGAAACTTAGGTTACCGTGTGTTTGCTTGGATTGAATTATTGGTTGGTTATGGTGCTTTTGGGCTTTTATACTCGTTATATTGATTGTTGGGCCCGAGGCTGTTAGCTGAAATCAAGGTTAGTACGTTTGGATTGTGACGAAAATTACCTGATCGAGTATGTGCTTGGTGTGTTGTGATTTGGTGTAAGCTTTGGAATTTTTGATGGCTTTGAATGTGGTTATTGCGCTTGAGTACTCATTGTTCAAAAAGACTTTTTTGATATGTTTAAGATATCATTTTGGGTGGCCCGTCGACATATATCCAAGTTATTGGTACTTTACTGTTAAGTCGGTGCCACTCATTTCTTTTATTCAGTCTCTATTTCCGCTTGTTCTTATGTCTATTTAAACTGTTATCTTCCACATCTCATGTTTGGATTTAGGCTTGAGGCGACAAGCATGCATCATCATTATTCGATTTTGGATTTTGATAAATAGTCAAAAAAGAAAAGTACTTGTTGTTCATGCTTCCTAGAGGATGAAAAAAATAAGCTAGCAAGTCTTTACAATTTTGGCAGTCTTTATGGCTGCATTTTCTTTTTCTACGACAATAAAAAAGTTTAATCAACTTTTTATTTGCTTCTGATTTGACTGTCGCGCGCGCTAGTTTTTTTTTCCAGCTTCTAGTGAATAAATTCAACGTATAGACTCAAACCACAGTAGTGGATATATACAAAACATATGTACAAATAATGGAAGCTAATATCATCAGTAGGAGCAACTAGTGATGGTATGGCGAAGTTGTTTGAATTCTATTTTTCTCTTTTGTAGAAATCTTTGTAGTGATTTATTCATGAAACGACCAGTTTGAGTTTTTAATAATGGTGATGAAGGCTCGGACATCTTATTTGTTTTCTCCTCCATTTCTCTACTTGCACGATATATTACAGCTTTAGCCTGGATTTAGAAATCAATTATATATTAACAAAACAAGTCATTTATTAATTGTTATCAGAAAATAAAAACTGGAAATACATATACCTGAAGCTGAGTAACATGAGAAACAACAAATTGTCCATTGTAAAATATTGTTAGCTGTTGTGATTGCTCATTCTCTAATTGTTGATCCTCCCTAATAGTAAATAGTAACTAAAACACAATATATAATCAATACCTTATTATTAGAAGGACTAATCACTAATCAATACAGATTAATTGTGAGAGTAATTAAACATGAGAGAGACTTACATTAAGAAGTTGCTAGGAGAAAGAGTGAGTTCCAAATTACACTTTCTTCAATTAAAAAATCTGGGATTGAAATTGAATGGAGTTTTTTTCAATATATCTTTTGTATATAAGAACAATATAAGAGAATTAATGAAAGATGAAAGGGGAGTTTGTTTTGAATGAATATATATAACATTGCTTTCTTGGGAATTGGGCCTGGCCTGCAGGTTGAAAGTAAAAGCCACGTTTTTATATTATATTTATTGAGTATATTAGTTGATAAAATAGAACATGAAACGCACACATGTAAACATGACAAAAATCGACAAACGCCAACTTTCTCCGGCCTTTTTTTTTTTTTGTAAAAAAAAAACAGTGATGCATGGACCATGCACCCACGTGTTTCAGTCGGCCTTATTATTAGAGCCATGAAAATGGGCTCCCATGGGTCCAACTCTACTCGTTATTGGGTAGGGTTGGGATAAGATTTTTCAAACCCAATTAAAATTAGGGCTTATAGGCCCAGCCCATATAAGTCATTGACCCTTGAGGCTTGATCAGGGCTGGGCTGAGGTCGGCCTATGGGCCAAAACTTTTTATTTAAGAGTAATTTACAATAGTCTCTCTAGTATATAATCTAATTATTTGAATACACGCTATGTTATAATATTATGAATCTTCGTACCTAGGTACCTAGATACATGTATCTCGAAATAGATAGACTCAAAATTAGGTTAATTTGTTCTAGATACACTTTATCCAAGTAGATTCGCATGTATCTAAGATACATATACAAATCTCACACCCTTGCCTCCATCCCATCTTGCTTGTCACTCTCTTATCTCACTCGTGTATTTGGTATGCGAAATACATGCAAATTACACTAGATTTTTGCTAGTGTTATTCAAACAACACCATTATTTACCATATTTAATTTAAAAATCTTCTCATTTTCTTGATGTTATAGAATTATAAGTTTGGAAACAAAATAAAAAGAAGGGCTAAGTGATGCAACATGCAAGATTTAATAAAATTTAAGAATTCACATTACTATTTATTTCATTTTGGGTTGATTTAAGAAAGAAATTATTTTTAAAAAAAATTAAGATTGAAAATAAATTATTAAAAATTGTAGCTAAACATTATTTTATCAAACATAAAATGAGAAATTGTAGATTTTACTCTAGTAAAACCTATTTGGTATATAGAAATGATCATATCCATGCTATTAGCATAAGATGGACAAGTCCTTATCTTATCAAGAAGGAATCTTCAATTAGTGAAGGACCTAAGAAGAAAATATGTAGAAATTTAGGGAAGTCCCTAAAAACATATATTTTGTAATAAGTCCCTCTTTCCATCTATAAAAGGAGAGGAACTTCATACTTGAGAGGCAAACTACATTTCCTCAGAGAAAAACCCTTAAAGAAAAATGTTAGGTACCTTCGAGAGTATGACTATTGAGTAGTAACTTCTCCCGTCAAGGAAAAGTATTTCTTATTATGTCGTGAATATTTTTGTAATATAGTATAGTTTATCTGTAAAATAGTTAGGGTTTAGGGTTTAGGGTTTAGGGTCACATCTTGTTGGCCATCAACAAAAGAGTCTTGTGGCTTACTTCCTTATTGTTCCTCCTTAATGCAGAAGATATGAATTCATCCACAGTTTCCATTTTTTCATATATCATGTTTACCAACCTTCTTGTAATGACTTTTTAGTCCTTCTAATATAGCATTTTTTATTATTTTTTTTGAATCTTCTGTTAATCCAGAGAACCAGTCATTTACCTTTCCTAAGAAAGTATTTATCATGACGATGTATTTTTCTTCATTAGTATAATTTCCTTTTCCTAACAGAAAATATAAAAGCATATTTTGGGACCATAAATCTAGACTTGATTCTGGATCTCTTTTACAATCTAAATCTAGAAATTGAGTTCCAATATCTCCTGTTGGAAGTCTATACTTTTCCCTGACGGGAGAAGTTACTACTCACTAGTCATACTCTCGAAGGTACCTAACATTTTTCTTTAAGGTTTTTCTCTCAGAAAATGTAGTCTGCCTCTCAAGTATGAAGTTGTTTGAGAAGAGAGATATAGAAACCAAACTTTATTTTGTATGACTATTTTACAGATAAATAGATGACATGAATACCTCTGATTATTACTTTTTAGAATAAATAAATATGAGCTTAAAAGAAGTCTCAGAATTATTAAAAGACCTCATAGAAGGTCAAAAATAATTAACTTTAAGGTTAAAAATGATAGAAATAGAGATTACCTGATGGAATATCAATATACGAAGGTAAGCAATTGTTCTCTGTTATCTAGATGACTTCCTTGTCCAATTGTTCTTACTTGTTCTCTGTTATCTAGATGACTTCCTTATCCACCAAGGAATTCATTAGCAATATATTGCTTTAGGTTCATAATACCTTCTTGTAATGACTTTTTTAGTCCTTCTAATGTATCATTTTTTTTATTTTTTCTGAATCTTCTGTTAATCCAGAGAACCAGTCATTTACCTTTCCTATGAAAGTATTAATGATGATGATGTATTTTTCTTCATTAGTATAATTTCCTTTTCGTAACAGGAAATATAAAAGCAGAAAACATGAGGGAATTTTTACTGTTATGTGAACACTTGGATACATATCCAAAACAGAAAACTCAGTCTTAACAACTGAAAAAATTATCTCTGGGAAACCAAAAAGCAACACTAACAAAGTTCCGCTAGGAACAATGAAATACATTATAATTTTACTGAAGAAATTATAGATGACATGAAATATATATATATATATATATATATATATATATATTTGATATTGATAAACTTTTGTTGATCAATAAAATTAAATTTATATAATTAGGAGTTATATAATTTAGATTTATAAAATTAACTTGACCGATAAATTAAATTTATTAAATTAAACTTCTATTGATGTGTAGTAAAATTTTATATATATATATATATATATATATATATATATATATATATACTCCTCGAGTAGTTTAACAAATCAAGTCTTATATACTAGTGGTTTAGATATGAAATACATTATCAATTAAAGAAATACCAATGATCAATTCAAGGAGATTTATATATTAAATTTGATATTGATAAACTTTTGTTGATCAATAAAATTAAATTTATATAATTAGGAGTTATATAATTTAAATTTATAAAATTAACTTTATCGATAAATTAAATTTATTAAATTAAACTTCTGTTGATGTGTAGTTAAATTATATATATATATATATATATATATATATATATATATTATCATTCATTTTTTAAGAGAATTGTTTAATCTACCGACCACGGGATGCTGGTATTTTTAAAAATAATTATCTATATTTAAAAATATTTAATAAATACCGATATCGTGAAGTCGATATTATTTAAATAAAATAATAATTTAAATATACCGACCTCTTTAGGTCGATATTTATTAATTTATTTTAATATAAACTCAGCTCTTGAGGTTGATTTATTAATTAAATATACATACATACACACATACATATATATATATATATATATATATATGAATGTTTAATATAATGTTTATATTACTATAATGTTTAAATTACTCTTAGTAAATGGTTAGTTCCTTATCTTCTTAGTAACTCCAATGGATTAACCTGTAAAGACCTAGGGAAGTTGAAAGTCCGCCATGGTTAGGGAACCGAAAGGACTGTGTATCCCAGAGTATGGTTAAAGAAGTAGATGCTAAGAACATGAGTTAAGGAAAAGAGATGAACAAAGTAAAAAAAAAAAGTAATTTTGGGAGAAATTACATAGATTTAGGGCTTAATCACTACTAAACAAGATAACGGACCAGGAAGAGGGAGTACTGAGTAGGATTTTACAACATATTTTTACAAACGCGGCCTATTATATTCAAACGTAATTTTAACTGGTATCAGAGAGAGAAGGTTTTGGGTACACATAATGTAAGAATATAAATTAGTCTCAGTTAATAGATATAATATTTTATAATATATGAAAAAACACCCTTTTGCCAACCAATTAAGGTTAAATTATTGGTACTTATATAGAGAATTACAGACTAAATCTGAGGTGCTAAAAATAAAAGAGGCTTTAAACCTATATCTAGAAGTATTAGAAACAAGCGACTTAATAGACAGACTTTGTAATCACGGGAGTCTATATTCAACAAATTGACCAACCTTAGTCAACCCAGAGCTATTAAGTGCTTTAAAGTGGGAACTACATATCATAGAGAGTAATATCCAACACACAAATAGACGCATACGAGTCCAAAGGAACTATATTAGTAAATTAATATTACCCTTAGGATAAACAACTTAGCACTCACCCTAAATACAAGTAATAATATATATGTCATCTAGAATATATAAGAAAAGATTTAGGTCATACGAAAAACAGATTATAGTTAACCAGGAATTTCATTGGTATCTATTGAGAATAAGACAAAACTATATAGATATATACGATTTTTTGATAGAACAAAGACAGATATACTTAGAACAATTAAGGTTATTTTCAGATTTATTGACATCTTCACAAATATTGTATATACACCAAGAAAATAAAACAACTTTGTTTAAATGTAAAGGTTGTAAATTAGGAAAAATAGATATCTCTACAGTAGAAAAACACTTTAAATAATGCAACTTTAGAATAGATAATTATGGGTATAGACAAAAAGAAGACACCCAAGAAGCAAGTGATGACGAGACAACACAGAGTCTAAAGGAATTCATGGAAATCGCGTCTTCTAGTTCAAGTCCCTTCCAAAAGACAACCCCCATAACACCAATAGAATTAACTATAGGTAATTTACCACGTCACAGGGTATATAGGCAAGACCCGGCAACAAAACCAGAAATGGTTAAACCAATAGGAATAAGAATGCCAATAGAAGCCCCTATCAAGCTTCAAGACACAGGAGATAGAGGAAAAATATTAAATATAGCAGCGCATGACCCTCAATTATGGAACTCAATAATAGACGTATGGAAAGGAATAGTGGTTGTAGATTACATACATCATTATAGTGAAACAGATGCAAAAACTATGTATAGATACATGGAAACCTTTTTAGGAGAATCGATCAAAGGAGTGTGGGAAGCGTACAAAGTAGCTTACCCTCAAGAATTCCAAGAACTAGTAAATATGGGACCAAACTCGTATAGTTTCACTAGTAAAATACACAGCCTAATAATAGGAGAAGACCCAAATAACGGTTTAGTAGTTTTACAAAAGAATGCATTAATAAAACTAGAACAACTTAGTATTACAAATTAGAGCCATATAAAGAATTTTTTAAAAGACTATTTTTTCTATTGCACTATAAGCGGCAATGCGTTTGACCAAAGCTTGGGAAAAAAACTTTTTAACAAACTCCCTGGAGCCTTAGGAAGAGAAATAGAAGAAAGATGGAGCAAAAGAGAAGGAGTTATGCAAAATCCAAATGCTAATTGGTCTATTGGACATAGAATACAGCATGTTCTGGAAATATTACAAGAAAAATGTACGAATATACAAATACAAAGACAATTAAAACAAAATGAGACAGGGTTTTGTAAAAATATATATACAACGCAAAGCTATGATCAAGGTACACCAAAACGAAAATACAAAAAGACATATCAAAATAACCAAGACTACAAACCAAGGAAAAAATATTATCTAAGGAAATCTACGGCAAGAAAGCCTTATCTAAATAAAGATAGACAAGTGAGAAAGCATAATAATAATAGAATCTATAAAAATAGACTATTTTGTTTTACATGCGGAAGTGAAGAACATCTAGCTAATACTTGTCCAGGTAGAAATAATAGTAGAACAAGAAATGCCCAACTTATAGAAGATTTCCAAGAAACCCTGATAAATGTAGATGAATATATGTCAAATAATGAAAGTATATATTCAGTAATAAGTATAGATGCTTTAGAAGGAAGACAACAAGATTCGACTGATTCAGAAGAAGAAACTTTAATAAACGAAATAGGATTAGAAAAATTAGACTTAAATATCAAGAATTGTACATTTGACAATATACAATGCGATCACCAATTTTTCAAAGGAAAAGGTTTAGATAGTAAAAAATGCTTTAATTGTACAAGATACCCCAGTAAAGACAGAAGAGCTAAATGTATAAATTGCTATATAGAAGGATGCTTTATGTGCATCAATAAGATATTTACATCAAAGTTATAGATCAGACAATAAGTGCAAAAGAAAAAACATTAATATCTTTAGAAAAAATGATTGATAGTTTAGAAGATAGAATAAGTAAATTAGAAAAAGGAAAAGAAAAAGTAGAAGGAACGAATCAAAATGCAACATTAGAAGAAGATTTCGAACTCTTAAATGAAAAAGAGGACTACAAATCGTTTGAAGGATTAATTTGTAATGAGGATAAGAAAATCAATACTATCAAAATATTAACAAGACTAAGAATTCAAAACTATGAAATAGAAACTTTAGCTCTAGTAGACTCTGGATGTACAAAAAGTATAATAAATAGAAGTATCCTGCTTTCAGATATAATAAAAGAATTTCCTGAGCCACAAAGCGCCATGCAAATGGGTGGATCTTCAAATATATATAAACATTATGTTAGTAATGCTCAAATAAGTTTTTTGAATACATGTGCAGACTTCTATAAACCCACTTATAAATTAGAAAAAAATATGGGTTAGAGATTTAAATAGTAGGATAGACTTTGTTTTAGGCTTAGACTTCTTATTACATAACAACGGAAGTTGTCTCCTTACTAGAGACGAAATAATATTTTCTAAAAATATGACTCATACCTCCATAACAACAGAACCAGTTCAAACAAAATCAAGGTATCTTAAAAATATTGATAAATCTAATACAAATACATTAAAATGTAATAAAGGGGAAGAATGCAATTGTACTAAAATACATGTTATCAAGGAAGAGGAAGAAATTAAAGAAATTGAATTATTAGAACTAAATTTATCTGATATACAAATAGAAAAAAGTTATAATCTAATAGAAATAAATGCAGAACTTTATAAATTCAGAAAATGATTACAACATATAGGAGTCATAAAAAACCAGAAAGACCTAGAGGGAGTAATTTTCATCTTCAATAATTAGAAATAATTGGAGAAAGACTCCTGAAGCACTGGGAAGGCAATCATATAACTTGCAGGCTTGATATTATTAACCCAGAGTATACGGTTAAACTGCTTCAATAAAATCCACAAACGAAGACCTGAGAGAATTTGAAGATCAAATAAAAGAATTATTAAATTTAGAGGTAATAAGAAGGTTGACTTCAAAACATAGGTCAGCCGCATTTATGGTAAGAAATCATAATGAAATACTAAGAGGAAAAACTAGAATGGTGATAAACTACAAAAGACTTAATGACAATACTAGAATGGATGGATATAAATTGCCAGACAAATCAGAATTAATAAATCGAATACAAAGAAGAATTTTTTTTAGTAAGTTTGATTGTAAATTTGGATATTGGCAAGTCAAAATGCATGAAAATAGCATAGAATGGATAGCTTTTACTTGCCCAGAAGGACATTTCGAATGGTTGGTAATGCCCTTCGGTTTAAAAACAGCCCCTCCAATTTTTCAAAGAAAGATGGATAATATATTTAAAGACTATAAAAACTTTATTTTAGTTTATGTAGACGATATCTTAGTATTTAGTAATAATATTATGAACATCTAGGACATTTACAAACGGTGTTTAAACTATTCGTAGACAATGGAATTATAATTAGCAAAAAGAAAATGGAATTATGTAAGACTCTTATAAAATTCTTAGGGGTAGAAATTGGAAATGGAAAGATAAAATTACAACCCCATATAGCAAAAAAGGTCCTCGACATGTCTGATAAATTAGACAACACTAAAGACTTACAAAAATTTCTAGGAATACTAAATTATGCGCGAAGTTTCATCAAAGATCTAGGGAAAGTAGCAGAACCTCTATACTCTAAAATAGGGATTCATGGGCAAAAAATATTTAATATAAAAGACATAAAACCAGTACAAAAACTCAAACAAATGGTTAAAAATATACTAGATTTGGCCCTCCCACTAGAAACCGACTACCCAATAGTCGAAACAGATGGAAGTCTAGAAAGATGGGAAGCAATATTAAAAACAAAAACAATAAATATGGAGACAAAAAAGATGAAAAGATTTGCGCTTATCACAGTGAAAAATACAAAGAAAAAGGAAATATTAGTAGCATAGATGCAGAAATTTTAGCAGTTATATATGGATTAAATAGTTTTAAATTATACATTATTAATAAACAAGAAATTTTGGTAAGAACTGACTGCGAGGCTATTGTGAAATTCCACCAAAAAATAGTAGTAAAAGAAGATGGTTAAATTTCTTAGACGCTATGTCAATATACAATATATCTTTAGAACATATAAAAGGAAAAGATAATTCCTTAGCAGATCAACTAAGCAGACTTATGAAAACTAATTGTTTGTTTTCAGAATGAGTACAGGCAAAGATAAAGACAAAGCATCCAGTTCAAGTTCAAATGGACAGAAAGACAAAGACTTGTATCTGTAGACTCTATTAGAAAATACTTTATTTCAGCCACAGACGAGACTAAATACGACAAGCATGGAAAGAATATATTTTGGGAAATAAAATCTAAATTTCTATCCTCCATCTAATCTAAGTTTCAGGGTAAAACCAGAAACGAAAATAGATAGACCTCAAAGATGCCTAATAGACAACCTATGGATAGCATAGAACAAGATTCCTAAAGACAACAGTTACTTCATTTCAGTAGTAAATTCATTAAGCCATTATTTTATAGACAAAAAATTCAGATTTTATGTAGTAGTCCAAGGAAGATTGCAAGGAGTATTCCAGACATGGATAGAAGTAATAGACTCAATCAAGGACTTTCCTACCCGCTTTTTAAAGGATTCAACGATTTGAATGAAGTACTAGACTATGCTAGAGGAACTCTTGGGCCTAATTACTTTATAAGCCCAACTTTGAGACAAATTTCAAGACCATCTTTGCAATACAACATTCAAAAAGATACAGACAAAATAATTTTTTGCGATCATTGTTCTTCAATGACGGAAGGATTCAAAAGACTAAATCAGATGATCAAGAGACTAAAAACTGAAAAAGGAAAAATGACACAACATATCCACTCATTACAGGAGAGGATAAGGTTTTTACTTGGAAATACCGATCAAACCATACCATTAAAGAGTTCTCCATCTTATTACAAAATAGATAAGACGAGTGTACATTCCCCAACGAATGTAGAAAGAGCTATTGTACCAGCTAAAGGTACAGCTAGTCCCGTTCAAACGGTAGCGGGTAAAGACTCATCAAATCCGTTGATGGTTGACACTTTACCAAAAAGTGTAAGAATTCTGCCAGCAAGTTTCGATACAATAGCAGAGACAAGCAAAAAGACAAAGGGATTCCTCCAAAAAAGAAAATAAAATAAAAGGACAGAAAAAATAATAAAAAGTTCCTTTTACAAGTTACTCACAAAAAAGACTAAGGAGGTGATACAAGAAAAAATTATACGAGAAAATCCAGAGCCAGATCCAGCAGATTCTGACCATGAAGACATAGAAAGTAGAAGTGATGAAAATGATCTATCGATAGACCAATTTAATCAGCACTACGACTCAAATGAAGACAATGATTCAGGAATGAGTTTTGATTCCATAGCGCTACACAACCTGGATACCTAGAGAAATACGTAAGCAATAATGTCACTACTAGAAATCAAACAAATATGTAAGCAATGATATCACAAGCCATTATGATAAAGAAGAATCCACTACATGCCCATTACTAATAAAGACGACTCCACTATCACAAGAAGACAAAGAAGGACCATTCAATTTTGAAAAAAGTTTCACAAAACCATGTGACGATGGGGCCCAAAGAGCACCTGACAGGTGAAAAAAGTATTTTCAGAGTTTGAAATTCGAACTTCAAATCCGAATCTATTCCTATAAATAAAACCATTTGCAATAAGAGAAATAGAGTGAAGAGTAAGTAGAGCATTGAGCAAAGAGGAAAGACTAATTTAGTTCTTGTAAGATTGTAAGAGTTGTAGTTTACATATTCCCCTTTCCCTTTCAAAAAAAAAAAGTGTGAGTAAGTGTTTATATATGTATATATATATATATATGTATATGTATATATATATATATATATATGTATATGTATATTTAATTAATGAATCAACCTCAAGAGCTGGGTTTATATTAAACTAAATTAATAAATACCGACCTAAAGAGGTCGTTATATTTAAATTATTATTTTATTTAAATAATATCAACTTCACGATGTCGGTATTTATTAAATATTTTTAAATATATATAATTATTTTTAAAAATACCAGCATCCCGTGGTCGATAAATTAAACAATTCTCTTAAAAAATGAATGATAATATCAAGTCTCACTCCTAAGTGAAGTCTCAAAACCTAGGTTAAGTCTCACTCCCCACCCCTAACCCACCCTCATCGGCGCCCATCCCCGACCAGCGCCACCATCGCAGTAGCAGAGGAGGTTGCGCAACTGCAGAGGAAGGTCACGTAGCTACAGAGGACGGTCGGGCAGCTGCAAAGGAAGGTCGCGCAGCTGCAGAGGACGATTGCGTAGCTACAGAGGAAGTTCGCGCCGCCTCCATCCCGATCGGCACCGCCTCTATCCCGATTGGCACCGCCTCTATCCCGATCGGCGCCGCCTCCATTCATGTTGCATTTTCTCTGGCGGACCCCCCCGGTCCATCGTACTGGAGCGATTCGAGTTTGTGCCACCATCCCCGAACTTCTTACTTAAGGTGAATTTTTAGAACCTCCATAAAAGATTACTTTTGTTTCTATTTAGTTGAACTATCTCAAAATTAGAGTGTCACGACCCGAGCCTACACCCTAAACGGGACCGGCACTCGAAGACCATTGTTGGTCCCCAAGCGAACCCTCATCCTGGCTGACTACAAGCAGAAAACTGATTCAAGCATACAAAGCTTAAAAATTGAAATAAAAGTTCATAAAACTTAAATAGAAAGCTTTAACTCAAAATAAAACTCTGAATAAAATAAATTATTCAACTCGCCATAAAATAGGCAACTTAAGTCTTTAAAACATTTAATAAAATAAATGAATAATACAGACTTCTCAACTATACTGACTATCTATGAAGCCTCTAACTGATAAAGATGGAAGTCGAGACAAGACCCGCGACATCCTGAATAAAATGAAAAGTAAATGAAATCCTCCGGAAACAAGGAGGCTCACCATAGCTAACTCGAACTCTTGGATGTATCAACGAAGCTCCTGTTGATGATCCTGAATACCTGTGTCTGCATCATGAGAAGATGCAGGCCAAATGGCTCAGTACGTGGAATGTACGAGCATGTAAGAGGAATTCTATAGCATAAACATAAGCTTGAAACTTGATAAAAGAAAACATACTTACCTCTTCTCAAACTTACTGAACTGAAGGAATACTCAAGGATACTTAAAACTACTCAACTCAGAAGTACTCAAGAATAACATACTCAACTTAGAGATAAGATACTTAACTCAAAGATATGATATTTGATTCTAGGTAGTCAACTCAATATGACTGAACTCATTTCAATATAAAGCAATTTAAAACAAGTGCAATATAAAGAAACAAACTGTTTAAAAACATGCTGTCAACTCAGTGTGTATGCAAGGATATAATAGAACTCTGAAATGTATGTAAAAATACATATAACTGTGTATATAAGAATACAATAACTTATGTGAGAGTTTCTCTAACCGACAACCATCACATAAGAGCTATAGTGATGATACAGCGATCTACCTCACGGTGCCAGCGCATCCTATACCCGGCCAAAGGTATAGGACCTGAACTGCCTAATGGATCCACTAGTCTATGTGAAAAGGGTTCATCTAAAAAGTATGATGATTTGAGATAACTGCTCAAAAACATAGCCCAAAGGCTATCTTGGAAATCTCAGTTTCCTCTCTTGCTTCATTTAGAAAGTGATTACTCTTTTTTGAAAACTTGCCCGAAAGCTCTTTGGAAATTCTTTCCCACCGATTTCAGAGCGCTGTTTTCAACCCCATGAGGAGTCAGTCAATGCACGATGAGGAAATCTCAGTTTTCGTTCTTATTTAAATGTGAAAACATTTATAAACTCTTTGGGAATACTTAGTCCCCATATACTTTTGAAGAAAAGGACTTCAAACTTTACTCTTTACTCTTTACTGAACTCAAAGCTTTAAGTCTTAAAACAAAGTTAAAACGTTTGTAAAAGACTTCTTAAAATATGGTTCATACCGAATTATGGACATGAACTACTCAATCCAAGGTTTTCAATAACCATAGATAGAACTTAAATACTTGGAACTCAAGAACTTCAATGATACTACTCATTTAAAGAATGTTCAACTCAGAGGGTTCATGCGAAATTTATGAGCATGAACTACTCAACTCAAGGACTCAAAGATACTTCTCGTCTCAAGATTGCTCGACTTATAGGGTTCATGCGAAATTATGGACATGAATAACCCAACTCAAGGACTTCATGGGTAACATGTAATAGTCCCATGATAAGGAATGTAATCTCAAATGGGTTAGAAACTCAATACTTAAGACTTAGGACATGGAGATATTACTCCTCTCATAGATACTCAACTTACGGAGTTCTTGCGGAATTTATGGGCATGAACGACTTGACTCGTACGTCTACATAACATTATGGAACTCATGTATACTACTCTTCTTGTTCTCTGACTTACTTCCTCAAAACTTAGTTCAAAGCAGTAGTTGATCTCAAATAATTTACAATTGAACTCAAAGACTTTCTTGAACTATACTCTTAACTCTTTCTTGAATTTGAATTATGAATTCAAGAGTTATGATTCATGATATGAAGGATCTCAATAACAATATGGCTATTCAATAATTAGGAATACAACTTTTAAAAGAAACGTGAATTCAAGAACTCAAAATCAACTTATCTCAAGAATACTCAAATATAGGGAAAGTATTAACCTAGATTACTCTCGTTTTCTGATCTGAAAGTAGATGTAGGGCGTGAGGACGAACTAGTCCAACACTATGATAGCCTTTCATACCTAGAAGAACAAGGTTCTTGAAGAATCTTGAATTATCTTGGAGAAGAACTTGATTAGAAGCCTTGAAACCCTAGCTTGAAGGTAAACAATCAAGAAAACCTTAATTTCTTGAGATTCTTGAGTTAGTTTCTTAAAATCTCTATAGGCAAAAATTATGATTTTCATGAGTGAAGATGAAAATCTGATTTGTTTTGAGCTTTTTATTAGTCAAGAAATTCGTTGATGGTTTTCTTGGAGGTAAAAAGACAAAAACGATTATTTTCAATATTTTCCCGTCAGCTAATTCGTAACAGCACTGTATAGGTTACTAAAATAGTCATAACTTTTTACTCAGCTATTGGATTGACGTGAAATTGGTAGGGTTGGAAAGTAGATTCAATTAACTTTAATTGGATAGGTTATGGCTCACGTAAATCTTAATATTATAAGAGATATGGTCGTTTAAAGTCGACCTAAGCAGAATCTTACTTCAAAACTTAATGAAACTTCAAGAACACTTATCAAGAACTCATCAAGAACTTAGATCCATAAATTTCAAGAACGAAATTACGCTGAATAAATCATGATTGGCGTGTGGGTGAAAGAACCCAACACTATGGAAGCTTACATACCTCTAAGGGCTTAATCCCATGGAGACAATCTGCAACAACTCTCAAGAATCTCGACGAACACTTCGATCCTTTCTCTTTTCTCCTCTTTTCTCTTCTTCTTTTCTCTTCTTGAACTCTCAACTAAAACCCTAGGCTAATTTTATGATTATAAAACTGAACTAATAGGATTAGACCCTTAAAATATTACTAAAAATGAATTAAATCTGATTGGGTAAGGAAAAGACCAAAATACCCCTCTCTATTTTCGGCTAACCTTCCTTAACTGGTCAGCCTATCTTCAAAAGGTCATATCTCACTCATCCGACCTCGAAACTTAGCAAACTCAGTGGCGTTGGAAAGATAATTCAAAGATCTTCACTACGGTATCTGGTAGCATACCTAACTCATCCTGAGCTAGGATTTATGGTCGTTTGAAGTCGACCCAAAACTCATACTTAAGCATAACTTGCAAAATTTCAGATTTTGCTATTTCCAATTTAATTCTTTTTCGAACTCAAGGTGCTACATCTAGTGACCTTAACACTTAAGAAATTTTAATTTCTTGGGAAAATCTCACTCACTGCGATGAACGGTTCGAGTCTTAGTTCGAAAAAAAATTCTGGGGTGTTACATAGAGTACTAATATACTTAGTTTGATTGATTGTTAGTTAGTAAGTGAATGATTTAGGGTTTTTGATTGTTAGTTTGAATTAGAGATTATTTGATTGTTAGTGTGTTTGTTGATTGTAAATTGAAAATTTTAATGTCAAGGTTAGTTTGAATTAGGGTATCTTAGGATTTGTTTGAAATTCGGTTTTTCTTGAGTTTATTAGTTTGATTTTGGAATTGGAAGATTAGATTGAATTAGGGTATTTAAGGAGTTGTTTGAATTTGGGTATTATTTGAGTTAGTTTGAATTATTATTGAGATTTTAGGACTAATAGTTTGAATTTGGGATTAGGAATAGCTAGCTAATTTTAATTTAGGATTTTAGCACTAGTTAGATTTTGGGATTTTAGGGCTAGTTTGAATTTGTGATTTTAAGACTAGTTTGAATTTTGAATTTAGGACTAGTTTGAATTATTATTGAGATTTTAGGACTACTAATAGTTTGAATTTAGGATTTTAGCACTATAGTTTGATTTTTGAATTCTAGGAGTACTTTCAATTTGTGATTTTAAGGCTAGTTTGAATTTGAAATTTAGGACTAATAGTTTGAATTATATTTGATATTTTAGGACTAATTAATAGTTTGAAGTTGGGACACTAGCTAGCTAGTTTGAATTTAGAATTTTAGGGATTTGAATTACAACTTAATTAGAACTTATAATTAATTATAACTTGAATTTACTATAAATTGAATTTAATTAGAAATATAAACTTGAAATTAGAACTTGAACTTGGAACTAATTAGCTTGAATATATAACTAATTAAGTTTAGAAATTAGATATGAACTTGAATTGAAACTTGAACTTATTAAAACTTGAATATATATATATAACTAATATTCTTGGATATGAAGTTTATATTTAACTAATTTAAGAACTTTTCGTGCTAGGCAACTGAGGAAGCTCAACATGTAAAAAAGTTGATACAAGACTATATTGCTTCTTTCATCAAAGTTGGAGATAAGGTTGGTGCTTCTAAATTTCTTAAGTTCAAGTACAATTGTTTTGAATAATGTGTTTGTATCCATCTAGTATTAATACTTAGCTTTAATTTTGTGATAATATTTTTGTGTCCATCAAGTGTTTGTTAAGCATAAGTACCAACACTAGTTGATCCTATTGATGACAAAATTGATTTTTTTGCAAGATCGATTTGTGTCCATCTAGTGTTGACACTTAGCTTCAAATTTAGAAATAATATATTTATTGAGCATAAGTACCAACACTAGTTGATCCTATTGATGACATAATTGATTTTCTTGCAAGATCGATTTGTGTCCATCTAGTGTTGATATTAAACTTTAATTTAGGAATAATGTATTTGTTAAGCATAAGTACCAACACTAGTTGATCCTATTGAAGACAAAATTGATTTTTTTGCAAGATCGATTTGTGTCCATCTAGTGTTGACACTTAGCTTTAAATTTAGAAATAATATATTTGTTGAGCATAAGTACCAACACTAGTTGATCCTATTGATGACAAAATTGATTTTCTTGCAAGATCAATTTGTGTCCATCTAGTGTTGATATTAAGCTTTAATTTAGGAATAATGCGTTTGTTAAGCATAAGTACCAACATTAGTTGATCCTATTGATGACAAATTTGATTTTTTTGCAAGATCGATTTGTCTCCATCTAGTGTTGACACTTAGCTTTAAATTTAAAAATAATATAATGTCGTTTAGGTAGTGGATTTAGTTGTTGGAATTAAGTCAAAACTAAACTAGTTTAGAAATAATATAATGTCGTTTACGTAGTGGATTTAGTTGTTGGAATTAAGTCAAAACTAAACTAGTTTAGAAATAATATAATGTCGTTTAGGTAGTGGATTTAGTTATTGGAATTAAGTCAAAACTAAACTAGTTAACGTTAAAAAGTTGTTAAGTTGTTAAAATAAGTTAAAATAAATAATGTGGGTTAGTTAGTGAATTTAGTTGTTGGAATTAAGTCAAAACTAAACTAGTTGACGTTAAAAAACTGTTAAGTTGTAAATAAGTTAAAATAAATAATGTCGTTTAGTTAGTGAATTTAGTTGTTGGAATTAAGTCAAAACTAATGTAGTTAAAGTTAAAAAGTTGTTAAGTTGTTTAAATAAGTTAAAATAAATAATGTGGATTAGTTAGTGAATTTAGTTGTTGGAATTAAGTCAAAACTAATGTAGTTAAAGTTAAAAAGTTGTTAAGATGTTTAAATTAGTTAAAATAAATAATGTCGTTTAGTTAGTGGATTTAGTTGTAGGAATTAAGTCAAAACTATTGTAGTTAAAGTTAAAACGTTGTTAAATTGTTTAAATAAGTTAAAATAAATAAAGTCGTTAGTTAGTGAATTTAGGTTTTGGAATTAAGTCAAAACTAATGTAGTTAAAGTTACAAAGTTGTTAAGTTATTTAAATAAGTTAAAATAAATAATGTCGTTTAATTAGTGAATTTAGTTGTTGGAATTAAGTCAAAACTAATGCAGTTAACGTTAAAAAGTTGTTAAGTTGTTTAAATAAGTTAAAATAAATAATGTGGGTTAGTTGGAATTAAGTCAAAACCTTCTTTGATATATTTGTTCGACATTGTGACATTATTTTGTACTACTTTGTTTTAATCTTTATATTTAATTGATATAGATGGTATATAAACACAAGGGTAAATGAAAAAAATCCGCTAATCCAAAAAAGAAATTTAAGGCCAATGCTATGAGAAGGCCCACTTGGGTCTTGATATGTGATGAGCCCTCTCGAGTTAATATTTCAAAAAGAGCCTCAGTTTCAACTACTCACTCGACACACCAGTCACATAATGCCTCTACTCATGTGGCTCCACAGTCTGGTTGTACTATATCTACACCCACTGTGGTACCTAGTTCGGGTTACCAAACATTGCAGGGCTATTCACATATTGGTCGTGGGTCTAACATACCATCAGCTAGTGCTAGTCAGTGCAATAGTTTGAATACTAGTAGTGGAACAATTGGACTTTCCAATCTTCATCTTGAATCCAATGGCTTAGAGCCTAATACTCCCACCACCCAGCACTCAGATGCACATGGTCCTCAGCTAGGCGATAGAGACAATTTTCGGAGACTCGTCATCGAGCCATTAGGATACAAGTATGATTTAATTATGTTTCATCTTTCATTTATCCATTTATATTTTAATTGATTGATTATTTTTAGTTTACTCTACTTCATCAATGAACTCGTATTTCAGCTTACATCCGGATATGGGTATGTCAAAGATTATTTTAAAGTGCATCGGAACTCATTATAATGGTATGTATCCGAATTGGAGTTCGATTCCACTTAACACCCAAGGGCAGATGTTCAATGAATTTAAGGTAAGAATATATATAAATTAAATTCACATCATATACATTTAAATTCTCTAGTCATTTGAACAATAACTATTTAGTGATTTTTATTATAGAAATATTATGTATGGGCTCCCGAACACGAGGATGACGTTCAAGTGAACTTCAAGCTTAAAGCTTCAAAGTTACTTTCTAGCACATTTTGTGACTGTCGAAGAGAAAACAAAATTCCTAAGTTTATGTTACCGGATCAATGGGCTCTGTTATTGAAACATTGGAGTACTAATGAAAAATTTAAAAAGAGGAGTGAGATTGGGAAGATGGCTCGCGCATCAAAAAATGGAGGCTCTTTACACACTGGTGGAGCTATTAGCCAGGTTACTAGGAAGGAAAGAATGGTATACTTTCTTAATTTAGTAAAATAATCTTTTTCTTTATATATGATAAGTACTTTTTGGAGATTAATGAGATCAAATTCTATATATGTTATTTGTAGGAAAAAGAGTTGGGTAGGCCGGTAGCTGTACCAGAGATGTTCAAGCTTACTCACGTCAAGAAGAGTACGAACCCCATAAAAGAAGAAAGATGGATTGAGCCATGTGCTCAAGAGACATATGTAAGAACTCCATTCAAACTAACCTTTTTTTCTTTTCCTTGTATATATTACATTCTTATTCGTAGAGTTTTTTGTTTAAATTACAGGATAGGTATATACGAATATCTCAGGAATATCGTAGTACTCTACATCTTGAGAGTTAGGACAGACCATTTACCCAAGAAGAAAACAAGAATCTTTGGAAACAGAGTGCTGGTGAATCGATTAGAGGTTCAGTCTACGGCTATCCAGAAAAGGCGTATCAGAAGAAGAAGTCTTGGTATTGTGGTTCATCATCCTCAAGCTTTGATAGCGGGGATAGAGAGACAATATCTGCAATGGAGAGTAAGATATCTTATCTCAATGCCGAGCTTACAATTGTAGCCGAAAGAGAGAAGAAGAGAGAAGAAAAAGAGAAGAAAAGAGAGGAGGAGATTGCGATAGCAAAGGAGGTAGAGAACAAGAGGTATGCAGCGCTTCATGCCCAACTAACTTTTTTTTTTGAATCAGGAAATATTCTTCCTCCATGTCTGGCCAGTAGTGATGGATCTGATCAGGAGGGTGATGAGAATGATAAGTCTGATAAGGAAAGTGAGGATGATGAGAATGGTAAGTCTGATAAGGAGAGTGAGGGTGATGAGGAGTAGTTGTATCTATTTGACATTTTAGACTTCTATATTTTTGGAATTGTTTAATTTGATCGTATTTTAGTTTATTTTAAAGTTGGATGAAGTTTATTTTGAAATAGTTTAATGTATGTGTTGAAAATATTGTGTTGTTTTGGTTGGATGAAGTTTATTTAACTTTGGGTTATTTTGGTTGGATGAAGTTTATTTGGCTTTGGGTTGTTTTGGTTGGATGAATTTTATTTGGCTTTGGGTTGTTTTGGTTGGATGAAGTTTATTTGGCTTTGGGTTATTTTGGTATAAATATGTAGGTGAGCAACTAAAAATTGCAGCAATTTGTTGCCTGTTTTGTAGCAGAAAATCGACCTCCGGAGGTCGAAATTTCAAAAATAAAAAATAAAAATACCGACCTCCGGAGGTCAGAATTTCAACATTACAAAAATAAAAATACCAACCTCCAGAGGTAAAAATTTCAAAAATACAAAAATAAAAATACCGACCTACGGAGGTCAGAATTTCAACATTACAAAACTAAAAATACCGACCTTTGGAGGTCAGAATTTCAAAAATACAAAAATAAAAATATCGACCTCGGAGGTCAGAATTTCAACATTACAAAGAATAAAAATACCGACCTCCGGAGGTCAGAATTTCAACATTACAAAAATAAAAATACGGACCTCCGAAGGTCCGAATTTCAACATTACAAAAATAAAAATACCGACCTCCGGGGGTCAGAATTTCAAAAATACAAAAATAAAAATACCGACCTCCAGAGGTCAGAATTTCAACATTATAAAAATAAAAATACCAATCTCCAGAGGTCAGAATTTCAACATTACTAAAATAAAAATACCGACCTCCGGAGGTCAGAATTTTAACATTACAAAAATAAAAATTTTGACCTCCAGAGGTCAGAATTTCAACATTACAAAAATAAAAATACCGACCTCCGAAAGTCAGAATCTCAAAATGCAAAAATAAAAAATATCGACCTCTAGAGGTCGAAATTTAAAAAAATGAATATTTCGACATAAAATAAAAACCGACCTCCAGAGGTCGGTATTGAATAGCGACCAAGCTTTTTCTGATCTAAGCTAAGATGTCGGTTTTAGGTCGATATTTCAGGGAATATCGACCTCTGGAGGTCAGTATTTGTAGGTCGGTATTTACTATTTTTTTAGTAGTGTCATAATCAAGCAATTGATGCATCATCCATAATAATTGGGTACCACAACTTCCAACAACTAGATACTCGGACTCTGTAGTAGATAATGCAACCGAAGTTTGCTTCTTACTGTGCCAGGATTACAAGGATTGTTCTAAAATTTGGCACGTTCAACTGGTACTTTTTCAGTCATTTTTATCACCTGCAAAGTCAGCTTCTGAATATCCAACTAAATCAAAATGAGATGAGTGAGGGTACCATAATTACAGTTATGCATTTCTGATAAAATGATAAATGTTCAGTTTATTGACTGTCTTGCTACCAAAACAAAAGTTTCATCGTAACCAATACCTTCCTGTTGGGAGTATCCCTGGACAACCAATCTTGCTTTGTTACGAATGACTTTTCCATCTTAATTTAGCTTATTTTGAAAGATCCACTTGGTTCCAATTACGGAACAATTTTTCAATTTTCAGTGAGAGTCCATACTCAATTTCTTTCAAACTAATAAAGTTCTTCTTTCATTGCTTGTTTCCAAGATTCGTCTTCCATCGCCTCATTTATACGTTTAGGTTCAATTTGAGAGACGAGTGTTACAAATACTTGTTTTCTCAACAAAGCTTTAGTCTGTATTGAGTCGGTTGGCTTGCCTATGATGAAGTCATTTGGATAATTAGCGGTGTGTCTCCATTCTTTGGGAATACCTGTTTTTCCAGCTAAACTAGTCAACTCTAGTTCTGGAGTAGTCGACTGCTCTATTATAATATGATCAGAAGTATTTGAGAGGTTCTCAGTGTTCATTGTACGAGTAGTTTCATCATCTATAGACTCTACTTCCTCTATCCTTGGGTTAGTATCATAAAAAACAACAAGAACAGATTCTTCAACACTTAAGTTCTTTTATTAAAAACTCGAAATGCACGACTGACGGGTGCATAATCTAATAATATACCTTCATTACTTCTTGGAAAAACTTACCTAGATTTGTCTTAACACTGTTGTGAATGAGACATTTACATCTGAAAGGGTGAAAATAGCTTATATGGCTTCTTACCACTCCATAGCTTATATGGAGTTAAAATAGGTCTGATGAGGCATCTGTTCAAAATATGGCAAACAATACTTACTGCTTCAACCCAGAAATGATTAGGGAGATTTCAATCAAGAAACATGGTTCTGGAGTTGTCTTATAACAAATGATTTTTCCATTCTACCACACCATTTTGCTGAGGTGATCTAGGAGATGAGAAAATTTGGGCGGATCCATTTTTATCACAAAATTCCTCAAATGCTTTATTCTCAAAATCTCCTCCATGATTGCTATGAACTGTGGAAATAAAATATCTTTCTTCTCTTTGGACTTTTCTACAAAACACTTCAAAGTTAGAGAAAGATTCATTTTTATGAGTAGGAAAATTACCCAAGTGAATCTTGAGAAGTCATCAACGATAACGAAGACATATTTCTTACCACCAATGTTAGCGGTCCGAGTGGGACAAAAAAGATCCATATGTAGAACTTGTAAAGGTTTAGTGGTACTTACAATATCCTTGACCTTAAAGGCAGAACGAGTTTGCTTACCAAGCGTCACATATTGGTCCTTTTCGAATTTTAACTTTGGAAGCCCAATGACTAGTTCAAGTCTGGACAATTTTTCCAAGGCATGCATGCTGGCGTGACCAAGTTTTCTATGCCATAGCCAAGATTCATTTGATACTACAGTTAGACATGTAAGTGTTGGCAAGTCAACGTTGTTTAGAACATAGATATTATGAATACGATCTCCAACGATTGTGATATCCTTAGTCATATGTCTAATAGTGCAATGTCATGACTCGATTTCTCAAGTCACGATGGTACCTCCAGTGGCCAGCATTCATATCAAGCTTGGAGCAGTTTGATCCGGAGACGGGGGTGAGCACACAACATTTTGTACTACTTCAATCTCCATTTGTATATATATAGACTTGTCTTTTGCCTTTCGAGACAATCTAGTTTCTGTGGTCCACTTTTGGGACATGTATTCGTTTTGTTAATAGCTCTGTACTAGTGACTTCTAGGTTCTGGGATGGATTTTTATTTATTAATATATGTTTTGGTTTGCTTCCGTCTGTTTATATTGTTATCTTAAATTTTGCCTACTCTTGTTTAGTTTTTGCCCTCAGACTTATTACTTATTGTTCCAGGTTACGGGTTGGCTTACCTACTGGTGGATTATAGTAGGTGCCATCATGATTCGAGAAATCGAGTCGTGACATGCAAGTTGTAGCATTGAATGAGACTTTGAATCCAACATGACATAGTTGACTGATGTTAAACAGGTTGTCTTTAAGTCCCTCCACCAGGTATACTTCTGATAGATCACATGATGAGCTAAGAGTAATTGATCCAAATCCTACTACTTCTTCTTTTGCATTGTCTCTGAACCATACATACCCTCTATTGTTTTTGTTAAGAGTTTTGAAATTTTCTTTCTTTCTGCACATATGTCTGGAGCATCCACTATCTATTACCCACATTCTTTTTTTGTAGGTTCTTTTGGTCTGTTCTTGCAAAACAAGTAGATTAATTTCTTTTTGGTACCCAAGTATTTTTGGGTCCTTGAGGGTTAGGATTAACAACTTTTGGTCTCCAAATCCATTTTCCAGAAGAAAATTTCCCGCAGTTAAAAGATTTGTGACCAATGTCACCATAAGTATAACAAGAGAAACTAACAGAAATTTCAGTAGAAAGATAAGGAGAATTAGATATAGATCCGTAGGATCTGTTGGAACTATGATTGTGAGATCTTCTCCTGTTATTGAGAGTTGATCTTTGGGATCTGACAGAGCTATGACTAGGAGATTTTCTGATATAGTTCAACTGCATTTTTACTTCCTTCATTTTTTCTTCTAGTAAGTAGACTTCAATCTGTCTTGCTTCGAGAAGAATTTGCCAATCTTTCTTTTCTTGAGCAATCTTATTGTATTCATCAATGACTTTCCACAGTTCGTCAGTAACCATATCCAAAGATTCTTGTAAGTCATTACAGTTTGGGCAATTAAAAGGTCTTACCTCACCTATTTCACATAGTGCCGTGAAGCATATGTTGGCGGTTTCATCATGATCATCTTCGGATGTTTCTCCTTAACTCCAGGTTTCGAGATTTTTTGGATCTTTATTTCTTCGATTATTTCTCCTTTTTCGTTCTGGGCAGTTTTGTTTGACATGTCCTGGTTTTCCACAATAATAGTAGCGATCATCATCTCTTTTGAATTCATTGTTCTTGAATTCCTGTTGAGCTCTTTGTCTTCCTTGTCTAACCATTTGTCTGACTCCTCTATTTATGAGAGCCATCCTTCGCTTTGATATTCATCGACTTCTTCCTCGACCTGGGATGTTTCGGTTGTAAAATCAATAGTTTTCTCTTTATCATATTTGTTGTACCTGTTAATATGATTTTGTTCATAGGTCATTAAGTTTCCACGAAGTTCATCATAGGTCATTTGATGCAGATCTCCATCTTCAAGAATAGCAACTTTAGTTTCCCAAGCCTTGGGAAGACTTCTAAGTTTCCTAACTTGTAGTCCATTTGAGTACACCATTCCAAACGATTTGAGTTTGCAGACAATTTTACCAAATCTCGAGAACATGTCTTCTACGTTTTCAATTCTGCCATTTTGAAAAATTCATATTCATTGACTAGTGAACTGATTTGAGCTTCCTTTACCTTGGTGGTTCCTTCATAGGTCACTTCTAGTTTTTCCCACATTTCTTTCGCAGTTTAACATATTGATATCTTGTCATGTTCAGCTCCACTAACTTCATACTATAACAAACTTATAGCTTTAGCATTAGTTTGAATTACCTCTTGTTGCTCTTTTGTGATATCGAAGGATTCAGGATCATATGGCTTCTCAGTGCCATCTTTTTCGGTCAATCCAAAAATAGGCTTTGGACCTGAAACGACCCCAAAAATGCCCGAAAATATGCTTCAGAAACACCTATAATTATAATTTCCATATATCTCAAAATTTGTGCATGATTTCGGAAATTCGACTTCATATTCTTATTCATGGGGTCAGATTGAGTGGGAAATGGGTCTAACCCGAATTTTAGAGCAATCGTATCAAAATTCGAAAATCGCAAAAGATGCGATTTTGAGGGTCAACTTTAAAGGGGCATATCTGTTAGCACACAAGGAACTGGAAGGACCTCAAGCTACCAAAATTAAAGCTCTTCGAGTTAGCTTTCCAACGCACTTGGTTTCATCTCATTCTGAGTTAGGATGAAGGAGTTATGACCATTTTCGTAAAACCTGTCTCTGTAGATTTGCAATTTCCAGTGAGCTATTTTAAGGCTAAGTGTTAGGGACGTTTTTTTTATAAAAAAGGGATATGTCCCATACTTAGTCATTTTTTTTACTTCAAAACACTCTATAAGCTCTCTCCAAAATTCCACCAAGATCCTCAACCAAATTCAAAGATCTCAAGCTCTAATTTCGAATTCAAGACTCAATCTCAAGCTTCAATTCTCCATTCCAATCTTCATCAAGAATTCTCCAAAGTTGAGGTATGTGGGTTTGATTGTGGAAACCTTCCTTTCCACAAGTCCAACCATTTATCCTCTATTACTACTTCAAGTTTATGGGTCCTTATAGTTATTTATGAATTCTTGAAGTATGAAATTACTACTACACACCCTATTATGGTCTATTTTGCATATTATCAAGAAATGGAATTATTATGTGATGTTTATGGTTTTCATGCTTCCATGATCAAATTATGAAGGTGGATATATATATATATATATATATATATATATATATATATGTATGTATGTTGTTGGTGGGCTGATTTATATGGATTTTGAAATTGGTTGGACTTAGTACTCTTGAAATACATGATTTTATTTACATGAATACTAGCCCACCATGTGTTTGATAAAATATCATTTATAGAATTCTTAGGAAATGGAAGGTCAAATGTACGTCCTATGAGTCGGATGGTTATATAATTATTGAAATGATGATGAAATGGATACATGTATATGATTTTCTCTATATAGTGTTGTGAGTCGACCAAGCCTAACTCGGAGGGTTGTAGGCCCGAGTAACCGTATCGAGGGGTTGGTACCTTGGTTGCCTAGTACGGGGGGTAGTAGGCCCATATAATCATATCGAGGGGTTTGTACCTTGGTCCCTAGCTCGGGGCGTGGTAGGCCCGGGTAACCACATTGAGGGGTTGGTACCTCTTTCGCCTCTCCAAGGGGGTGGTAGGCCTTGAAATACTATATTGATAGTCACTCGCTACACATATACTACGCCCTACTAAATATGATTTTTATGTAAGCATCATTATACATATCATCTCATTAATATGCTATCTATCGGGTATGATTATGCATTTTGTCTATGATGTTCATCTATTGTTGCATTGCATTGCATCCCATATACTTAGTACATTCAAATGTACTAATGCATACTCTATGCCTACATGATGTCACCATGTAGGGACCGGAGCACCGCTTGACCATCCTCCTCCGCGTGGCTAATACGATTTTCTATCGAGCTTATTGGTGAGTCCTCCATTCTGGGGACGTTGCTTATGATATCTTGCTATGTATAAGACTTTTTCTTTTTGATTATGTATTGACTATGAGGGTGAGCCCGATAGTTTGTCTTGGACCCCGCTAAGTATCCATATTTAGAGGTGGTGGTGGACAAGTTGTGTATTATGTTTGAGCTTGACTCATCTATGGTATTTATGTATTATTCTCTCTTTTTCTCTTGCTCCCTTAGTCCCGATTTCCCCTTGATTATGCTTATCGCTTATGGTCATTTTAATTGCTTCCGCGACCAAGGTTGTGTAATGATATGCTATGAGGCTTGTTTGGGGTTCCTTCGGGTTCCCCATTCGCTGGTCACGTCAAGGCCCTAGGGTTGGGTCGTGTCAAACTTGGTATCAAAGCACTAGGTTGATAGATTCTCGGAGTCCAACACACCGCGTTGATTAGAGTCTGATTCATGGTTGTGTTCTGCACCACAACTATGTGTAGGAGGCTATGAGACGTTTTAGGAAATGTTTCCCTTCTTCATGTTCTAGGTCATGCTGTAGAGTTGAATTAAGTTTTTCCCTAACGGTTGTTCTTTGCTATGCTAGATCATGCCTAATACAAGAGGAAGACGAGCCCGCGCACCCGAGGAACAACTGACCAATGGGGATCTTCGGGATGCCCTTACTTTATTTGCACAAGTTATGGCTAATCAAGCCAACCACGGGGCCCAAGCCCCTCAGGCTCCTACCCCGGCATGTCGGGTGAGAGACTTCGTGCGGATGAATCTCCCGAAATTCTATGGGTCTAAGTTAGATGAAGACCCTCAAGAGTTCATTGATGAAGTCTACAAGATATTAGTTATCATGGGGGTGAGGTCAGAAGATAAGGCAGAGTTGGTGGCTTACCAACTAAAAGGGGTGGCCCAAATATGGTACAACCAATGGAAGGAAGAGAAGGGGGCAAACTATGTGGTACGTTGGAAAGAGTTCAAAACGGCTTTCCTTAATCGATTCTTTCCTCTTGAGCTTAGGGAAGCCAAATTGGTGGAGTTCATGAATTTAAAACAAGGGTCTATGAGCGTGAGGGAGTATGCCCTCAAGTTTAACCAACTTTCAAGATATGATCCACACTTGGTTGCCGACTCACGGTCTAGAATGAACAAATTCGTGATGGGTGTGTCCGACCTAGTGAGTGAAGAATGCCGGTCTGCAATGTTGATTAGTGACATGGACTTGTCCCGCTTGATGGTCTATGCCGAGCAAATGGAGAAGGAGAAGTTGAGGAAGATGAGGGATCATGAGGTCAAGAGGGCCCGTTTTGAGGGCAAGTTCCAAAGTCGAAGGGGAGGCCGATTTCATCAAGGCCAAGGGTCTTCTCATGCGCCCCATAGGGGGTTTTCCAATGACGTTCCAAGGGCCCAAGGTGTTGGTGGTATGGGTCTTAATGATATAAGTCCGAAGTGTGGAAAGGGCCATGGTGGCCCGTGCTTGAGAAATACCGGTGCTTACTACAGTTGTCGGAAAATGGGGCACAAGGTAATAGATTGTCCTCGGAATCGCAATAAGGGTAAGAAGGTCCGTCCACAAGGTGCCAGTGTGGTTCCTTTGGAGAGAGAGGGCCGACAAGATGGTGCCCCAAGGTACAATCGATTTTATGCTTTGCATGGGAGGCAAGGGGTCGATGAAGTCCCCGACGTCATTACCGGTATGTTGAAAATCTTTGACTTTGATGTATATGCATTAATTGATCCGGGTGCCTTTCTTTCTTTTGTCACCCCCTTTGTTGTCAAAAAGTTTCATGTTGAGCCCGACTTGTTGCATGAGTCATATAAGGTATCTGCTCCTACTGGTGCATATATTATTGCTAGGAAGGTCTATAGAAATTGTCTTATTTGCATCTTGCATAAAATATTGTCTTGTGATCTTGTTGAGTTGAACATGGTCGATTTTGATGTTGTTCTTGGGATGGATTGGTTGCTTGCATACTATGCTTCCATTGATTGTAGAACCCGTAGGGTCAAGTTCCAATTCCCAAGTGAACTCATTCTTGAGTGGGAGAGCCAAAATGTGGTAGTCAAAGGTAGGTTCATCTCTTGCATTAAAGCCCGTAAGTTGATCTCTAAGGGGTGTCTCTATCACCTTGTGAGGGTTAGGGATGTGGAGTCCAAAACCCTTCTTATAGAGTCAGTTCCGGTCGTAAATGAATTTCTTGATGTCTTTCCTAATGACCTTCCCGGTGTTCCTCTCGAAAGAGAAATAGATTTTAGCATAGACCTCCTCCCCGATACTCAACCCATTTCTATTCCCCTTTACCGTATGGCCCCGACGGAGTTAAAGGAGTTGAAGGAACAATTGAGGGACTTGTTGGAGAAGGGTTTTATTAGGCCTAGCCAATCACCATGGGGTGCACCGGTGTTGTTTGTGAAGAAGAAAGATGGGTCCCTTAGGATGTGTATTGATTACCGGCAACTCAATAAGGTCACCGTCAAGAATAAATATCCTCTTCCTAGGATTGATGACTTGTTCGACCAATTGCAAGGGGCTAGCCACTTCTCTAATATTGATCTTCGGTCCGGGTATCATCAAGTGAAGGTGAGGGAGTGTGACATTCCCAAGACAGCCTTCCGGACTAGATATGGGCATTATGAATTTATGGTCATGTCCTTTGGGTTGACCAATGCACCGGCTATCTTCATGGACCTAATGAATAGGGTCTTTAAACCCTACCTTGATTCCTTTGTTGTGGTCTTCATTGATGATATTTTAATCTATTTGCATAGCGCGGAAGAACATATGGGTCAGTTGAGGGTTATGTTGCAAAGATTGAGAGAGGAGAAGTTGTATGCCAAGTATGAAAAGTGTGAATTTTGGTTGAGGGAGGTTGTCTTCCTAGGTCATGTGGTGTCGAGGGGTGGTATTAAGGTGGACCCTAAGAAGACTGATGTGATTAGAAATTGACCTAGGCCATTGACCCCGTCGGATATTAGGAGCTTCTTGGGCTTAGCGGGTTACTACCGGAGATTTGTGAATGGATTTTCTTCTATTGCTTCTCCCATGACTAAGTTGACACAAAAGAAGGCTAAGTTTGAGTGGACCGACGAGTGCGAAAGGAGTTTTCAAACCTTGAAAGATAAACTTGTGTCCGCTCCTATATTGTCACTACCGAATGGGCTTGAGGGATTTGTTGTGTATTGTGATGCTTCTAGAGTTGGTTTGGGTTGTGTTCTAATGCAAAATGGGAAGGTGATAGCCTATGCTTCTAGACAATTCAAAGTACATGAAAAGAACTTTCCTACGCATGATCTTGAATTAGCCGCGGTGGTGTTTGCTTTAAAGATTTTGCGTCATTACTTGTATGGGGTACATGTTGATGTGTTCACCGATCATAAGAGCCTCCAATATGTCTTCACCCAAAAAGATCTCAACTTGAGACAAAGAAGGTGGCTGGAATTTCTTAAAGATTATGATATGAGTGTGCATTATCATCCCGGTAAAGCTAATGTGGTGGTGGATGCTTTGAGTAGGGTGTCTATGGGTAGCCTAGCTCATGTTGATATTGGTGATAGGGAAATAGCTAGGGATGTGCATCGGTTGGCTAGGTTGGGGGTTAGGTTGGAAGTGGTTGGTAATGGTGGTGTGGTCGTTGTTGATGGTGCTAGGTCTTCCTTGGTTGATGAAGTGATAGCAAAACAAGATCTTGACTCTTCCTTGTTAGAATTGAAGGCATTCGTGAAAGAGGGCAAGGTGGAAGTTTTCTCCCAAGGGGGAAATGGTGCCCTTAGGTACTAAGGTAGGTTGTGTATGCCTTGTGTTGATGGTTTGAGGGAGAAAATTCTTGAGGAGGCTCATAATTCTTCCTACTCCATCCACCCCGGTTCCACCAAAATGTATAGAGATTTGAGGGATGTGTATTGGTGGGGAGGCATGAAGAAGGACATTGTCAAATTCGTCTTCGGTTGTCATAGTTGTCAACAAGTCAAGGCCGAACATCAAAGGCCGGGTGGCCTAACCCAAGACATAGAGATTCCTACTTGGAAGTGGGAAGAAATTAATATGGATTTTGTAGTTAGTTTACCCAAGACTAGAAAAGGTTTTGATTCTATTTGGGTGGTGGTTGATAGGATGACGAAATTGGCTCATTTTCTACCGGTAAAGGCAACATATGGGGCGGAAGATTATGCAAGGTTATAGTTTCATGACTTGGTAAGGTTGCATGGGATTCCTCTATCCATCATATCGGATCATGGTACTCAATTTATTTCACACTTTTTGGAAGTCCTTTCAAAGGGGTCTAGGTACGAGAGTTAAGCTTACTACGGCCTTTCACCCGCAAACGGATGGACAAGCCGAAAGGACTATCCAAACACTTGAGGATATGCTTAGGGCTTGTGTATTGGAGCTTAAGGGTAGTTGGGATGATCATCTTCCATTGATTGAGTTTGCCTATAACAATAGCTATCATTCTAGCATCGGTATGGCTCCTTTTGAGGCTCTCTATGAGAGGCGTTGTAGATCACCGGTTTGGTGGTTTGAGGTTGGTGAGGTGGCCTTGTTAGGACCAGATCTAGTTATGGAGGCTCTTGAGAAGGTTAGGATGATTAGAGAAAGGTTGAAGATGGCCCAAAGTCGCCAAAAGTCCTATGTCGATGTGAGAAGAAAGGCTCTTGAACTCCGAGTTGGTAATTGGGTCTATTTGAAAGTGTCACCCATGAAGGGTGTGGTTCGTTTTGGTAAGAAGGGCAAGTTGAGCCCAAGATACGTGGGTCCTTATAAGGTGATGAGGAGAATTGGCAAGGTAGCTTATGAGTTGGAATTGCCTAGCGAAATGGATTTGGTTCATCCGGTATTTCATATGTCAATGTTGATGAAGTGTGTGGGTGATCCGAATGCCATTGTGCCACTTGATGTTGTGGGTGTTGTTGAAGATAATTTGACCTATAAAGAGGTTTCGGTCCAGATTGAAGATAGACAAGTGAATAGGTTGAGAAACAAAGATGTGGCTTCCGTTAAAGTCCTTTGGAGAAATCAACAAGTTGAAAGTGCTACTTGGGAGGCCAAAGCAGGCATGCAAAGGCGATATCCTTATCTTTTCCACTCCACTCAAGCCTAAGGTATTGATCTAAGCCCTTTATAAAATCGCAGGTCTTAAGTTCAGCCCCCATGTCATTGCATACATTCATGTTTAAGTTGACAAGTTCATTCTAGTTTTACAACTATGTTGAGGTTTTTGAAATGAGGTGTAAGTGCATTGTTGCATCCTTATGTGGGCTTAAATTGCCATGTTTGTGTCTCTCATGTACATTTCTTTGACATTCGGGGACAAATGTTCCCAAGGGGAAGATATTGAAACGACCCTAAAAATGCCCGAAAATATGCTTCGAAAACACCTATAATGGTAATTCCATATATCTCAAAATATGTGCATGATTTCAGAAATTCAACTTTATATTCTTATTCATGGGGTCAAATTGAGTGGAAAGTGGGTCTAACCCGAATTTTAGAGCAACCGTATAAAAATTCAAAAATCGCAAAAAATGTGATTTTGAGGGTCAACTTTAAAGGGGCATATTTGTTAGCACACAAGGAACTGGAAGGACCTCAAACTATCAAAATTAAAGCTCTTCGAGTTAGCTTTCCAACGCACTTGGTTTCACCTCATTCTGAGTTATGATGAAGGAGTTATGACCATTTTCGTAAAACTTATCTGTGCAGATTTGCAATTTCCAGTGAGCTATTTTGAGGCTAAGTGTTGGGGACGTTTTTTTATAAAAAGGGGATATGCCCCATACTTAGTCATTTTTTTTACTTCAAAACACTCAAAAACACCCTCTAAGCCCTCTCCAAAATTCCACCAAGATCCTCAACCAAATTCAAAGATCTCAAGCTCTAATTTCGGATTCAAGACTCAATCTCAAACTTCAATTCTCCATTCCAATCTTCATCAAGAATTCTCCAAAGTTGAGGTATGTGGGTTTGATTGTGGAAACCTTCCTTTCCACAAGTCGAACCATTTATCCTCTATTACTACTTCAAGTTTATGGGTCCTCATGGTTATTTATGAACTCTTGAAGTATGGAATTACTACTACACACCCTATTATGATCTATTTTGCATATTATCATGAAATGGAATTATTATGTGATGTTTATGGTTTTCATGCTTCCATGATCAAATTATGAAGGTGGATATATATATATATATATATATATATATATGTAGGTTGTTGGTCGGCTGATTTATATGGATTTTGGAATTGGTTGGACTTAGTACTCTTGAAATACATGATTTTATTTACATGAATACTAGCCCATCATGTGTTTGATAAAATGTCATTTATAAAATTCTTAGGAAATGGAAGGTCCAATATACGTCCTATGAGTCGGATGGTTATATAATTATTGAAATGATGATGAAATGGATACATGTATATGATTTTCTCTATATAGTGTTGTGAGTCGACCAAGACTAACTCGGAGGGTTGTAGGCCCGGGTAATCGTATCGAGGGGTTGGTACCTTGGTTGCCTAGTACGGAGGATAGTAAGCCCGTATAACCATATCGAGGGGTTTGTACCTTGGTCCCTAACTCATGGGGTGGTAGGCCCGGGTAACCACATTGAGGGATTTGTACCTCTTTCGCCTCTCCAAGGGGGTGGTAGGCCTTGAAATACTATATTGATGGTCAATCGCTACACATGTACTACGCCCTACTAAATATGATTTTTATGTAAGCATCATTATACATATCATCTCATTAATATGCTATCTATCGGGTATGATTATGCATTTTGTCTATGATGTTCATCTATTGTTGCATTGCATTGCATCCCATATACTTAGTACATTCAAATGTACTATTGCATACTCTATGCCTACATGATGTCACCATGTAGGGACCGGAGCACCGCTTGACCATCCTCCTCCGCGTGGCTAATACAATTTTCTATCGAGCTTATTAGTGAGTCCTCCATTCTGGGGACGTTGCTTATGATCTCTTGCTATGTATAAGACTTTTTCTTTTTGATTATGTATTGACTATGAGGGTGAGCCCGGTAGTTTGTCTTGGCCCCCGCTAAGTATCCATGTTTAGAGGTGGTGCTGGACAAGTTGTGTATTATGTTTGAGCTTGACTCAGCTATGGTATTTATGTATTATTCTCTTTTTTTCTCTTGCTCCCTTAGTCCTGATTTCCCCTTGATTATACTTATCCCTTATGTCCATTTTAATTACTTCCGCGACCAAGGTTGTGTAATGATATGCTATGAGGCTTGTTTGGGGTTTCTTCAGGTTCCCCATTCGCCGGTCACGTCTAGGCCCTAGGCTTGGGTCGTGACAAGACCCTTCTTGATCACAATCCATGCTTGATCGAAATCATGAGCATCTTGGTGGATGGTAGGCCAGTAATACCCAGACTGTAAAATATTATGCGCAGTCTGAATACCACTATGCTGCCCACCAACAGGCGAAGAATTACACACCTCTAGTATGGTCATCATCTCAACCTCGGGCACACAACGAAGAATAATCCCATCAGCACAAATAAGGATCATCCCAAAAGAACTTCTTCACATCATGCATAAACTTTTCTCTTTGGTGAAAAGACAAATTTGATGGAACCAGATCACTTGCCAAGTAGTTAGCAAAGTCTACAAACCAAGGAATCAGATCATGAGAAGCTGCCAATACTTGTTCATCTGGAAAAGCATCATTAATTTCAGCCCCATCTCCTAGCTTAAGCATAGCTTCTTCCTCTAATCTGGACAAGTGATCGGCAACTTGATTTTCGGTTCCCTTTCTGTCTTCACCTCAAAGTCAAACTCTTGCAGCAACAACACCCATCTAATCAACCTCGGTTTTGCATCCTTCTTAGCCATTAAATACCTCAATGCAGAATGGTCAGTATGCTCTATGACCTTAGTACCAAGTAAGTAGGATCGAAATTTCTCGAATGCGAAAACACCACAAGTATTTCATGTTCCGTCACTATAGAGTTATTTTGAGCCACATTTAGAGCTTTGCTGGAATAGTAAATAGGATGAAGAATCTTCTCTCGCCTTTGTCCAATACTACACCAAGTGCTACTCCACTCACATCACACATCACTTCAAATGGTTTCCCCCAATCCGATGAAATAATGATTGGTGCGGAAACTAGTTTTTCCTTTAACTCTCCAAATGCTCTTAGAAAATCATCATCAAAATAAATTTACACTCCTTTTCGAGCAATTTGCACAATGGATGTGCAATTTTGGAGAAATCATTGATATACCTCCTATAAAAGCATGCATGCCCAAGAAAACTTCTATCACCTTAAACAGAGATAAGTGGTGGAAGCTTTTCTATTACCTCTACTTTCGCTCTATAAACCTCGATACCCTTCTCAGAAAATCGATGGCCCAGCACGATCCCCCTTTTCACCATGAAGTGGCACTTTTCCCAATTGAGAACAAGATTGCACTCTTCACACCGTTTAAGCACCTCGGCCAAATGATCCAAACAACCATCAAATGAGTCACCTACCACAGAGAAATCATCCATAAATACCTCAATAGTGTCCTCCACCATATCAGAAAATATAGACATCATGCAACGCTGGAAGGTCGCTGGAGTATTACACAACCCAAATGGCATCTGTTTGAAGGCGAAAGTCCTATAAGGGCAAGTGAAGATGGTCTTCTCTTGGTCTTCTGGAGCTATGGAGATCTGATCGTAGCCCGAATAACCATCAAGAAAGCAATACCAACCCTTACCAGCAAGGCGGTCCAACATCTGATCCATGAACGACATAGGGAAGTGGTCTTTTTCTGTCCAAGCATTTAATTTCCAATTGTCCATGCATACTTTCCATCCAGTAAATGGCCGCATCAGAACAAGCTTGTTTTTCGCATTAGGTACCACATTAATCCTACCTTTCTTGGGCATACACTAAACATGACACACCTAACTACTATCTGCAATGGGATAAATGACTCCAGCATCCAACCACTTGATGATTTCTTTTTTCACTACCTCTTGCATAGGCGGATTTAGTCTTCTTTGGTGATCGATACTAGGCTTGTGATCCGGCATGAGTTGGATTTTATGAGAACAAATGCTAAGATGAATCCTAATAATGTCCGCAATAGTCCACTCAATTGCCCTCTTAAACCTTTTCAACACAGAAACTAATGCCTCAACTTGCACCTCACTCAAATCTGCCGTAATGATGACCGGTAAAGTACCATCTCTCCCAAGAATACATACCTCAAATGTGATGGTAGAGCCTTAAGCTCCAATCTCGGAGGCTCTTCGAAAGATGGTTTTGCGGGTGGATAGTTGCGATTCTTCATATCTAGCTCCAATTTTGTTGGCTTGGAATGGAATTTGAACCTATCAAGTGCGGTGACCAATTCATCATAGTCTTCAATACCATCACCCTTAAAATTTATCATTACCACTGCCAGTGCATCAACACCCAACCTCTCTTCAATAAACACATCAAAACCTCGCTCCACAATATGATTCACCATACACACTGATTTGAGATAGCTTTCCTACTTCATGGACCTACACATATTAAAAGTTACCTCTTCACTGTTTAATTAGAACTTCATCTGCTCCTTCTCCATATCGACCAAGGCGTGCCCAGTAGCAAGGAATGGTCTCCCTAAGATGACGGGGACATCAAAATCAACCTCACAATCTAGAATCACAAAATCCGTCGAAAAAATAAATGACTCCACTTTCACAAGTACATCTTAGAGAACACCTATGGGCCTCTTCACAGTTCTATCGGCCATGAGTATATGCATCGCAGTCAGTTTTGGATCCCCTAAACCTAACTTCTTGTAAATAGACAATGTCAGCAGATTAATACTAGCACCCAAATCACACAATACATTAGCAAAACGCAACAACCCGATGGTACATGGACTAGTGAAGGCACCAGGATCCTCCTTCTTCTGCACAAGTGACCTCGTAGCAATAGCACTACAATGTTGCAATCTATCATCATCTTCAAAGCTCACGACCCTCTTCTTCATCACCAAATCTTTCATAAATTTTGCATAAACCTGCAATATTTCCCTTCTTCATTCTTCTTTACCAACCTTTATGGGAATGGAGGTGGAGGTCTAGGCATGGGGACAAATTTTTGGGTTATCTCTGCTTCTTTCTCTGTAGCATTCTTGGACTCTCTAGTAACCTCAATCTCATTATCATCTTTCTCAACTGCAATTTCAACCTCAGACGGCATAAGTGGATCAGTGGTCTGCTTACCCCCTCAAGTAGTGACTGCCATACAATGCCCACCATTCTTCGAATTCTGGATGGTGTTGCTAGGAAGTGTGCTAGGCTGACATGGGTTGACTGTAGTGGACAACTGATTCATCTGCTGCTCAAGTTACTTGATCGACACTACATGGGCATCAACTTTTTGACCGATTCCAAACAAGTTGTTTCGCATCTCCTTCATATTCTCATCAGTGCAGTCAAACCTCGTCATCATCTTCTGCATCATATCCTCAATCTATGATATACTACCCCCAGCTTCCCTATTGTCAGATTCCCAATTTTGTGGAGGAACATAAGGCCTAACTTTATTGTTTCTATTACCATAGTTGTTCCGATTGTAGTTATTGTCACAATTGTAGTTCCCATCCCGGACATATTGACTCTCTCGATTGTAGTTGCCATAGTTTTGACCTTGGTTTCCTTTCCCTTGGTGTCAATTATTCGAGTTGGAACCTTGGGCGTTGGCTTGGAAATACTCCGTCTGATCATTCACCAAGTAAGCATCCTCCTCTTAGTAACATTCCTATTTCGGTGGTGGTGGAGTCCTCATCAAGTAATTCACCGCATTTACCTTTTCTAGACCTGCGCTTACATGCTTCAATACCAACCTAAGTTCTGTCCTTATCTGTGCCATCTCCTTACAAATGTCATCGACAGATTGCCTAGGTGTAGCTTGAATTGCAAATGTGCTCATTCCCATGTCAGACTTTCGACGGCTCCATGCTTTATTGTTTCGGGAAATCTTCTCCAGCTTCTCAGCAATCTTCTCAAAAGTGCACTCACCATATGATCCTCCAACGACATTATCAAGCACTAAAGCACTGCCTTACCATTGTCATCTTGACCTCTGTAGAAATACTCCTTTAACAACTCATCATCAATGCGGTGGTTCGAAACACTTCTAATGAATACAGTGAACCTGTCCCACGAACTAGTCATAGACTCTCTAGGTAGTGACACAAAGTTGTTGAGCTTATCTTTGTGGTTCAATTTCTTTGACAATGGAAAGTACTTGGCCATGAACACCTTGTGCAATTAATCCTATATATGAATAAAGTTGTACGGAAGCTCAGAAAACCATACAGTAGCATCACCGATCAATGATAGAGGGAAGACTCTTAACCCTATGGTGTTCATATCCAACTCCGGTTTCCCCACACAACTCTTACAAACACTCCTCAACTTGGCCATGTGCCCATGCAGATCTTTCGAAGCCATACCAGAAAACAAACCCCTCATTGTAAGCATCTGCATCAAACTACTAGTCACCACGAATGTATGCCCCAGAGGTAGTGGAGGGAGAATAATGGGTCCTTAAGATTCAACAGTATTAAACTCGACCCTGTAGTTATCTTGAAGCCTTGGTTCTGGCAAATTTTGCACTCTTAATGCATCTCCAAGTAAGTTTTCGCCATGAACCTGCACATTCTCCTTAACAACCCCAGGAGGCTGCAACTAAACTCCATCACCTAGATTCCCACCGATTGGATTGACTTGGACCCCTTGATTATTCATCCTTCTCAAAGTTTTGTTCTACTCTGGATAGTATGGGGTCAATGGTTCGCCTTGACTCCGTGTACTTGGCATACACTGGAGTAGAAACCTGTAAAAAACAAAAAACAAAAATAAAAGTAAAATTAGGAAATAATTGACTAAAGTTCAATAATGTAGTTAAACTTAATCTAAAAGCCAAAATTTGATACGCTTAAATTATACCTCCCTAAAGAAGTATAAGCGATCGTTATCAAGTAAAGAACCCAACTTGTAGGTTGGGGTCGATTCCACGAGGAACATGGCTTAGACTTAACTTTAACTTACGAATATATTCATTTAGTCAACGTATTTTCGAGACAAGTAAGTAAAGGGGCAGGGGGGGTTGCGAAACAAATAACTGATTGATTGTTAAGTAACAAGTGAACAAGATTCGAACTTTTGTTGTTATCAATGAGAGAGAGAAACTAAGGTATATGTGTTCCCCATAAGCTATTAACTCGGTAATCCTAATAATAGTAATCCCTTCCTAGTGTATCACATGCAAAGTGGTAAGTTATGTATCCTTAAGTGCTTGGTCCGCCAAATAGGGAATTTCACCCCGTACCTTGGTCCGGCTACGTGTGTATAATTTACTAACCTTACCTTTACCTCGGATTAGACATCACATCAATGTATGGCTTAGTTTTCACCCTCGCTCCAACTGACATTAGACTATTAGATAGTATCACACTAAATCTCCATTGATAATTCTTTTCTTATTAACTACCTCCTTGGTCCGGCAAGTAGCAACAAGGCGAGTTCTAACGCGTGCACTCATTAAAAAGATTTTTAAGCCAAAGAATTACCAATACATGCATCAACACTAGTCAAGAATTACTTAGTTATTATTTATACGTTGTTAATTGCTCATGGTTCCCACAACCCTAGTTGTGGATTTAGCTACTCATGCTTGAAAGAACACAATTCATATTTGTAGAAGAAGAATTCATGAACTTACGTATTGAGTAGAAGAAACCCGTAATCACCAATTGAAATTTAAAGCAAGAATATTGATAAACTGAAATTAGGATATCAAATTGCTAAAGTTTGCATGTTAATTCCCAAGAAAATACCAATAACTAAAATTATACTATGGTGTCTAACCCCCAAAACAAGGTTTACATGCCCTATTTATAGAAAAACATGTCCTAAACAAAAAAGAAATGAAATAAGGAAATAAACTTTTCTGGATGCGACTTCAATCGATGATACTGACCTATGGACCGTGGACTGACCTACGGTCCGTAGGTCCCTTCCGTGGCTCAAGACTTAGACAATTTCTCAGAGGTTTTGGAACCTTCAAATCCTAGTTGCAATCGATGGACGTGCAGTACGGACCGTGGGTCGATCCACGATCTGAGGGTCCTCTTCCATGGCTCCACACTTAGAACTTTTCATCATGTACTGGAACTTCAACTCTCAGTGATCATTGACAGACGTGTAGGACGACCTGTGGGTCAACCTACGGTCCATCACTCGCATCCTTAGTTCCACACTTGGTCAAACTTTCCTACCCACTAATGGACCGCGACTGGACCTACAGTCCGTAGGTCACTTTCGTGGGTGGCAACTTCTGCAAAATTTCAGCTATATTTCTCCCAACCTCATCCAAGCCTATTTCCTACAATTTTAGCACAATAAACATTAGTTCTAATACAAAATGGCCCTAGACACACACAACTTTAAGTTAAATATATTAAAAATACCGTAAACTCACCATATATCAAAGATGCCATGGTTTATTTTAAGAATTGTTCTATTAGATCTAAATATATATAGCAGCGGTTATAACCGTTGCAACAGATAATATATTGCCATAGTTGAATAAGTGTTGCCAAATAAGTGTTGCAGTAGGTCAAATTTCTAGTAGTGACAACACATTACAAATATGGCCTTAAAGTTTTCACTAAAATGTTATATTTCCTCCAACATTTTTAACTCTCCCTCCCATTTTATTAAGCAAAAAAACATATTTCATAAAACATTAAAATTTACTTTTCCCCCAAATCAAAACTGAAGAACACGCTGAAAATAGAGCTGAAGAGCTTTTCTCTCAGTTAAATTTTCTCGTTGAATCACTGAAGAACACGCTGAATCACTGGAGGTTTATCAGGTAATTCATAAAACATTAAGACTTTCTTTTCCCCCAAATCAGAAAAACTTTCCGTCAATTTGAAGAACACGATTTCCATCAAACATTCTCACAGATTTCACGATTTCTTGTTGAAGAGCTTAAGGTTACACCTCACAGATGAACACGCCTCACTAAAATGCTTCATTTTAGAAGATGGTGTCTTAAAGCTTCATCACATTGAAAGTATTTTGTTGGAATAGGGTTTATCAGGTAAGAAATTGTATCTTTGAAAGTCTAAATTTTAGCTTTAGGGTTTTGATATTCTTGTGTCTACAGATACAATTTTTGTTGATTTTTGGGAGTCTAGCTCGTAGTTGTATTACCCACATACGTTTTGATATTCGCCTGGACAGTTCTGAATGAGGCATGCCTTACTCAGAATAATATGATGATAAGGAAAATTCAGCTATCCATTAGATGTAATATGTGTAAAAATAAAAGCTGAAAATTCTGTCCATCATTTTCTACATTGTGAAGTTGCCTTTGATTTTTGGAGCATGTTTATGTGCATTTCTGGCCTCAAATGGGTCACTCCTAAATCAGTAAGGAAAGCATGGTTGATAAATCCATCAAGAATATTTGGAAAATAATACTTGTTTGCATTTTTTTGGTGCATATGGTTGAAAGAAATATGAGGTGTTTTGATGGGGTTTCAACTCCCGTAGATTCTTTAAAGGCCAAATGTATTGCTAGTTTATTAATCACTAACACCATGTATCATCATCAATATTCAATATTTCTCTAAGTAAAATAGCAACTACAAGTGTTATTTTATTCCTATAACCATAGTTTTTCCATTTTGGAACTTTCTCCTGTTTTATTTGAATTCAGTTGATGTCATCCAGACAACTGAATTCTAACATTTGTCAATAATAAAAAAGGGTAAGTCATAGTGAGTTGAGTTTCTAGCTCAAATTATGTACCAGGGTTGTAGTAAAAAAGAATGTCCATGTCCTTTCTAGACCTCTTTTGATATATGTATTTCAGTATGTGTTCATTTTAATCACTGTAGCATTTTTACAAGTAACTTATGTGTAGATATCTTATCTTTTATTATGAGTTACTACTTAAATTTGGTTTGCTGGATGTTCCACTACTTTCCGGTTTCAGTGTTTGAATTGTTTCTTTTAGATATTATGCAGAAAGGTTCTAATTTTATACATACACACACACACACACACACACACACACACACACATATATATATATATATATTCCACATAGCCATAATTATTTGGGTGCATTGCCTGATCTAATATATTTTATTGCCTTGGTGCACCAGAGAATTGATGAAGTGTAAGGTAATGACATTTAATTCCATATTAAGACATGCAATAAATGTCCTCTTTTGTTGTAGGGTTAGCTGCATGGTAGCTGTTAATGGCATTGGTGCTTCAGCTATCATTTTCTTGGGTTACCCATTAAAGGTTATCTATTATCCTGATAATAATCCTGCCCTTCTTACCCATATGTATTACAGCTCTATTTCTTTTTGCTCAGTTTTGATGCATGTAAAATGTATACCTTTATTTTATTTACTTCTTAATTTTTCTTTTTCCCCCAAAGCTGGATGACTTAATGATGATTGATTTGGAAGTTTATGTCTAATCTTTTTAAAGCTTAGGCGAGATTCTACCTCCAACATTTATTTTGTTGACGTTCATACGATGGTGCCTTTTAGAAGACTACGTCCAAATAATTCGTGTAACCAGAGCCGGTGGAAAGATGATGCTTCTAACATACTGAAAATCTTATCCCACCATAAATTCATGGATTTTTGTATGTTTCCCATGCTGTATTGAATTTTTACTCTTAGCTTACAACCAAAAGGTTTTTTAAAGCTTATAAAAACTTGCCTCTCTTTTTTTCACAAGCTAGTAAGCTGGATTTAAGTCTAGTTTTTTTTTTTTTTTTGCATCCTCACAGGGATGACAGTTGGACACCAGTTGGTTTGTGTTGTAAACACCAACTCAAATATCTTTTTCCCTTCTAGTTTTTGAAAGTTGGATTGTTATGCCCTCTATTTGAAACTAAGGAGCTGCTCTACAATTTTTCATTAAACTCTTTTCATAAGTCAAAAATTCCATTACTATTTAGAATTTGGAGAAAAATAATGGTCACCTTTTAATAAATCTAAATTTATTATAAGAAGAAAACTTCTTAATTTCCTCGTTGCTAATTTATCTAGTTTTAGCACTTGAAATTATTTTTTAATCTTTCTTGATATCTATTGCGATATAACGTTTTTGAGTATTTGCATATATTTTTTGGTCGTTGGAGGCTACAAATTGCTTTGAGAATGTACTTTACATCGCTGCAACTCATATTTGCACAATTGGTTGCACTCAAGAATCTATTTACATTTGATGTTTATATACATGTTCCTTGCATGATGTGCTAAATTCAGTCTTATTCCAAAATCAAGTGCTTTGTTTCTGTCCATCTTGAGTGGTCTAAATTGATTATTAAGATTAGAATGCTCGTCACATAAACTAAGTGCAGGTACACTTGAACAACTAAAACAACAACCAAGGCAATAACATTAGTTTTTGAGTTTGATGTTCATGATCAATTGATCATGTTGTTCATTACTTAGTTGGTTGTAAAGGTGGATCTGTTTAGGCATGTACGTATATACTGCAGTAAAATATTACCGTCATGATAGTTGTTTTTACCATTTTAGTAGTTTATCTATTACTGAATATATACAGTCATTTTTTAAAAAATCTCTTTTATAAGTCTAGTCGCAAATCTTTCAGGGTGCAAATGGTGCAACACGAGATGAGTTATTGTTACAAATTGATGTACCTGCTATGTTCATGCACGTAAAAGCACTTTGTGGTAGATGGATCCGTATCACATGGACATAAAGGTCCATCTTATGGAGGCTTATTTGTTAGACGGACATTATTTTTTATTAATACGTACTAGAATGGACACACATTAGCTAAATTTGAATTGCTTATAGATGGGCTATATGCATACTTGTATCTATGGGGCTGAGATATACATTTGAATCGACATATATGCATACATAAATACATTTCATTATGATTTGTTTTGACTATTTTTGTGCACTCATTGCTAATTTGCTAGGTCTAACTAACTTTATTATATTATTCACAGCTCAATCAGTCGTGTTTTCTCAGCCATTAATATAATATCATAAATTATGTGGCTTGGGAGTTGGGAGGTGGTGATGGTGCCAAGGGTAAACTTAAATTCATGCTCAAGATTTTGGATAAATGTTATGGCGTATTTTCATGTAGGGCAGCAAAGATGGGCTTTGTCTACTCAAAAAGCTGGAAGCTGTAAGAAAGAAAATGAAGTGTGTTAATGAATTATATGTGATAGACGGTGGTGATCACTCCTTCAAAATGTGCAAAAAGCACTTGCAGTTGATTGAGTCCACCCAAGAGGAAGCTGAAAAGCTTGTTGTTCATGCTATTGCAACTTTTGTTTCTAATCATGTGAAAGAGGGTGGAAGTACTTAATGGTAAGAAACGGGTGATAGTTTAAAATATTTTGTCCAGTTTGCGCAAAGATGGTTCGTGAATGCTTCCTTGAAGTATACAGGTTTTAGATCTGTTCCCTTTCACAGTTTGTGGATGTCCAGGTTTTAGATCAATTTTGTGAAATACTCCCTCTGTTTCAATTTGTTTGATTATTTTCCTCTTTTTTCATGCTTTCTTTGGTGTGACTGCTATCCTGGTTTACAGGATCCCTATTTGGATTTTTCTCCTCCTCCCCCGATTCTTTGGCCTGAAATGGACTTGGAATTGGCATTGATGTACTGATACATTCCTATGTGAGATTATGACTCTATTTTGCGAGAATTAGGTGTGTCATCTTCCCTTTTTTCCACATTGAGATTGTTGTGAGGCGTTCTGCCAGGTGAGGGGAAGAATCCCCAATGTCTTAGCTTTGAGGAGTCTTGATTTTGGTGTTTAGTTTGTGTTATGTTCTTTTTCATATGGTGTGTAAATATTTATTTGTAAGAGCTGCTGCAATCTGCTATAATCAGTGCTGCCTGAACTCAACAAATCTGCAGTCTGCAATCTGCTATAATACAGTGCTGCCAGAACTCAACAAATCCATTTTGTGCATTATGTAATTAAATGGTTTAGGTTACTCATGGAATGATACATTGCAAGAGCAGAAAGCCTCTTTAAATCCTTAAACATATTATTTTTATCTACTTTTGACAAGCTTACATTTTGACTATCATAAGAATATTGATAAAGTCCTCACTCTTATTTATCTTGTACTTTTGCTTATTGGTGACTGCTTCTAAGTCAGATTCTCCCAGAACACTTTATATTGTACTTGATGCATTCATCTGATTGGCTGTGTATCGTATGAGACCTTGCTATACTGGGGTTCAAGAAAGTTTATTGAACATTTGCAGGTTGTAGAATTCATGTTCTTCCTATGTGCTAATCTCATTGATATCATTGTGACTAAGTTTGTCATGTTCCATTCTAATGGAAATGGTCTATATTTGATTAATCGAACTTCTAATTACTCCTCATTTGTTATCTAATTGTGGTATATGAGTGTTATTTTTGCTAAGATCATAATCTTGCTCAACTTATCTTTGTCAATGAAACTGAAGTTTCATTATGTTACCTCCTTTGAGTTGCTATGTTTCATCCTTTGAGTTGATGTGAAGTGTTCTGCCAGGTGAGGGGAAGAATCCCTAATGTCTGAGCTTTGAGGAGTCTTGATTTTGGTGCTTAGTTTGTGTAAATATTTATTTGTAAGAGCTGATGCAATCTGCTATATATAGTGCTGCCTGAACTCAACAAATCTTCAATCTGCAACTGCTGCAATCGATTTTATACAGTGCCCAACAGAACTTCTTGCCTCCAATCTGCAATCTTGCCCAAATCTGCAATCTGCAATCTGCTGCACTCCAACAGAACTTCTTGCCTCTTCTATAAATGCTGCAATCTGATATGTTGTACATGGTTTGTTTTGATTTTTAATTTCATTTTAAATGTGTAGGGAAATGGAGGTGATCAAATTTGAAGGGTCGCCACAAGTCAATTTGATCTCATTGAAGTTGATGATGAAGAATTTTTGAACTATTGTAAAAGTTTGAATACATTATATTTGATTTTGTGAAATATATTCATTGCTAGAATATATTGAACTATTGTAAAAGTACTTTTTGAACTATTGTGTACACATATTTAGAATATTGCTTTATAAGTATGTGTATGTACAGAAGACATACTATCTTTTAGAGTTTATTGCAAATTTATATATTTGAATTACTTATTAGCTAATTTAATGCTTGAGATTATTTATTGCAAAATAATATTGGTGTTTTTTAATTAGAAATTGTGGCATATAAATATTTTATAGCCAAAATAATATTATCACACTTAAAAGTGTAGCCATAGTACTGTAAATTGTGGTATGCACATGGGAAAGGACTACACTTCAAAGTGTTGTCATACATTAGATAGAAAAGGCCACACTTTAAAATCGTGGACAATAAGGAAGCAAAGTCAACGCTTGAAAGTTGAAAGTGTAGTTCTATGAGATAGAAATGTTGTTATATGAGGTACTACAAAATGTGGCCTTTTTGCCTTTTAGGCTACACTTTTAAGCATAGCTGATAAGACAATACTTGAAAAGTGTCGCCTAAACTCTAAGGTTATGCTTCTTTCAGTCACCCCTGAAAAAGTGTGGCTTAAAGTCCAAAAGTGTGACCTTATATCAAAGGCCACACTTTTCTAAGGTGATTGTAGACATAAAATATTGTAATGTCTTATTTTACTTTAATTTTATTAAAAAAAATTAATTTTGCAAACTCTCTTAACTTATTGTTTTAATTTATTTTTTTTGTCACGTTCGACCCTTTGATTCTTTTGCAAAAAGCAACTGTTACAAAATATATTAAAAAATTTAAAATAGTGAGAACAAATACTCTTAATTAATAAGTCGACTAAAGACAAGTGTTTTGCGTGTATGGTCCATACAGATGATAATGAAAGAAAAACTAATGGACGAAAATATAGCCGAAATCGCTGAAGAAAACTAAGGATGTACTCCCTCCGTTTATTTTTACGTGTCAACTATTTTAAAAATATATTTTTATTTTTAATATATTAATTTTTAATTTTTCATATCTTTAGCATTTATTACTTATTTTATAAAAAAAATTCAAGATCTAAAATTAAATGTCAATATTATTATGTGTAAAATACTAATTGAATCATTGTATTTTAAGGTACATATAATTTAAAGTGGCGAGTAAATATAGACATAGGAAAATTAGTTATCGATAAAAATGTTTATGATTTAGAAAAAAATTGATCGGAATAAAAATATAAAACCAAACCAATTAAATAAATCTATTTTTATTTGATTTGGTATGATTTTATATTTAAAAAAATCAATAATATTTCGTTTGATTTTGATTTTGTTTAAAAAAAACAGAAGAAATAATCGAATCAAATTGGAAATTTATAAACAATTTTTTTAAATAATTAAGGTATGATAATACTTCTTTTATTTGTGTAGCAATATTGATAGCTTATGCTTTATCCAGAAATTTATGTTATTTTATACATTGAATTAAAAAAAACTATAAGGAGAAAGTTAAACATAATTGAAATTTTGATATAAAATTTATAAGATTCAAAATGACACGATGGCAATTTTTTTTTTGTTTCGAATAGATTGTTATAATTTTTGAATGAATCATTTTTTTTTATTTTTATGTAAACCAAATCGAATTGAAACAAATAACAACCAAATTAATAAATAAATATTATATTTAATTTGAATAGTTTAAAATCTAATTAAATTAATAATCCATCCAAATCGAACCGTAAACATTCTTAAAGTCAAATTAGTCTCATTTATCACGTGGTAACACGTAGTTATTTGTTTGTGGGGACGCCATCTTCTTTTTGTACATTCTCCTTTTTCAAGTGTGCGTTTCGTGTTCAAAGCTCAACTAATTAAAAACGTGGCTTTGTAATACCCAAAAAAATCATCTTGTATATATTCATTCAAACTCTCCTATCTTCTTTCATTAATTCTCTCTTATATATCTCAACTAAGTCTGGCAACAGAACCGGAAGGTGCCGGTGCTGGTTCCGGTTCCGGTCCGTCCCGGTCCGTTACCGATTTCGTCTCGGTTCCGGCATGTACCGGTTTGATCCGGATTGTAGCGGGTCCAGGAGGGGTAACGGGACGGAAATCGAGATTTACCAGTTAGTCCCAGTTCCGGTCCGATTAGTCTTTTTTTTTTATTATTAATTATAAATTTATAGCCGTTGGGCAACGGGTTTTGGGCCCCACCAACGGCTCTTTCACCCCCATAACTCCCCTTTACACCTCCCTACCCCCCCAAACTTTTTTTAATACCCCAACCTTCTAAAAACTACATTTTCATCCTTTTTTTAAACTATAAATACCCCCAATCTTTCATTCTTTTCACTCACAAAACTATTATATTCTACTCTCTCTACTCTCTAATTCTATATTAGTCTCTAATCTCTTATTCTTGTTAAAATTACAAATTTGGTCTTTGGAAATTGGAGCTTCAAAATTCAACTTTCAATTTTCGGCTTCCGATCATACACATCTACTTTTTTAAGTAGACGTTTGGTACATTCGTTCCAACTCACTTTTCATTTAGTTATTTATTTGTTTGCATTTAATTATTTATTTTGTGAGTAATTAGTCTCTAGTCTCTACTTATTTAGTTATTTATTTGTTTAAAACATTGCATTACATTTTCGTATTATATATATTTTACTCACTTTTTATATTTGAATATGGATTTCGGAAAAAACATTATTGAAAAGGGTAAAACAACCATAGTTAATTCGTTCACCAATTTATCTACCTCAAAATCCAAGAAAAATAAAAAAAAATCGGTAGTACTTCTAAATCTAAAACTAAAAAAATTTCTCAATTAAAAATAAATACGGATGATTATACGCATGTTGATGATACTGTTTTTAATATTGATAGTAATAGTGGATTAGATACTTATCATGAACATTTACAAAGAAGGTTTGGTAATTTTGATGAGGAATTACCTGAAGATGATGAACATGATGATGTTAATGATTATATTGATAGTTTTGATAATAATGTTGATGAATATGATGATGATGAAACTCAGCCAGTCACGGCTACTCCCACTCCCAATCTCTCTTCCCCTCCCGCTCCCTTTCATTGTCCTGCTCCCGTCCCCCCATGCATCCTAGGACTAAGGTAGAACGTGCTAAAAAATCAGTTGTGTAGTAATTTATGAATCAGAATGAAGATAAAACACAAGTTATTTGTAATAAATGTAAACATAGAATGAATCATAAAACTGTAGGAAAATAGGGTGGGACGGGACATTTGAGTAATAATTTAATGTCATGTTGTAAAAATGAATTTTTGCATGCTAAAGTTGTAGCCGAAGCTAAAAGGAATGGTACCATCATTCCTGAAAATGTAGGAGTAGAGGGCTCTAATATGGTCCAAACACAATTAAATCCTTCTAATGTTTCTGGCTCTAGTATACAACAATCATATAGTAGAGAAAAAGATCTCGAAGAATTAGCTAAAATGATTGTTGTTATGGGTTTGCTATTTAGTTTTGCTAAAAATCCCGATTTTATTCATTATATTCAAATTGTGTATAATCCACATTTTAAAGGTTTTACTAGAAATACAATTAAAAAGGCAATATTTGATTATCAAGCTCAACATTTTTAATATCTTCGTTGTTTATTTTATTATAATAATTGTAAAATAGCTATTACTTCTGATATGGGGCATAGTGTAAATGGTAATGATTATTTCACTATTACTGCACATTGGATTGATGAAAATTAGACTTTGCAAAAAAGAATTTTAGGTTATAAATGTTGTGAAATGCATAAAATCGATAGTTATATAGCTCAAACAATTATAGATGATTTACAAAACTATGGAATTTGTGATAAAATAAGTAGTGTCACCTTAAATAATGCTTCTAATAATAGAACTGATGTTGAAATACAAAAATCGTCTCTTTGCCCTATTTATGTTGATGGCTTTCATATTAGGTGTGTTGCACACATATATAATTTGATTGTTAGAGATGGTATAACAATGTATAATGATAGTTGCATAAAAGTTGAAACTGCATGTCATTTTATTTTTAAATGTCAAGTTAAGTCTAGACGCAGAGATTTTGAAAATCGTTGTCGCGAATTTAATCTTCCACCTAGAAAAATTCCAAAATCAGTGTGTACTAGATGAAATTCTTTATATGAAATGCTTGTAGTCGCTTATGAATATAGGAAACCTTTACAAATGGTTTGGAATGCTCATAATTCAAATATGACATATAGACTTGATGATAATGATTGGAATGACATAAAAGAACTTATAGAATTCTTAAAAGTTTTTTATTTAACTACAAAAAAAATATCTACACTTTATTATCCAACTATTTGCTCTGTTTTACCTAATATTTGTGTTATTTCTAGTAAATTTTATAAATTCAAAAATAAACCAAGATTTGAAAAATCTGTTAAGAAAATGATTGAAAAATTTTAAAAATATTTTATTCCTACTCCTCAAATTTATTTAACCGCTTGTTTGTTAAACCTACATTACAAAGATGAAGGTGCATCACGAATTGTTGATCAAATATATTTTAATTTGGGTATTGATAGTGAAGATGATGAAACACCTAGTTGTCAAGATGTTAAAGATAGTATAAAAATTGAAGCTAGAAAATTGTATGACTTGTATAATTCTAATATAATGAATGTAGTACGTAATGAAGAGCCTCAAAATTCTAGGAGTAGATATAATAATGAAGATGATATTGATGATATGATAGATTCTTATATTGAACTTTCTCATAATGATAGAAATGATTTTGATGCATATATTAATCAAAATACAGAACCTACTACTATTGATCTTCTAGAATGGTGGAGCAATCGCGGCCAGGGATTTCCAAAACTTCAACCGATTGCTCGAGATGTGTTAGCTATTCAAGCATCTTCAGTAGCTTCGGAAGGCGCTTTTAGTGCAGCAAGATTTCAAATTGGAGAACATAGATATTCATTAGCAGTAGATAGCTTGGAGATATCGGTACTACTTAGAGATTGGATTAATGGCGAGAGAAGGAGTTATGGTCATCCACCTTTACCGACCAAATTTGAAAATGACGTTGATGAAATAATGCAAGATTTTAGTGACGACGGCATTGATGTAATGGAGGAACTAGCTAATCAACCAATTCCAGAGCATGTTACTAGAGAAATGTTAAATGATTTAAAAAAAGGTTTCCTTGGTAGCATGAATTATTAAATTTAAATGTCTATTAGTATGAGTATAATAATTCGAGATCTAATTCAAACAGAACCCTTCCTAGAAGGTGGCTGTGTATATTAGATTTTTTAATACTGTACTAATATTTTGTAATTCAACTTGTACTATTTAATTAATATTAATAAAAGTATAGGTTATTCACCTTAATTTTATTTTTTTAATTGTCTTGACTCTTGAATTAAAATTTTCAAACTTTTAAAGTGTGAAATTTAAACTTTTATAGTTTTAAAGTTTGAATTTAAATTTTCAAACTTTTAAAGGGTAAAATTTAAACTTTTATAGTTTTAAAGTTTGAAATTTGAATTTAAATTTTCAAACTTTTAAAGGGTGAAATTTATAGTTTTATAGTTTTAAAGTTTGAATTTAAATTTTCAAACTTTTAAAGGATGAAATTTAAACTTTTATAGTTTTAATTAGTTTGAAATTTGAATTTAATTTTTCAAACTTTTAAAGGGTGAAATTTAAATTTTTATAGTTTTAAAGTTTGAATTTAAATTTTCAAACTTTTAAAGGGTGAAATTTAAACTTTTATAGTTTGAATTTAAATTTCAAACTTTTTAAGTGTGAAATTTAAACTTTTATAGTTTTAAAGTTTGAGTTTTATTATTTAAATTTTCAAACTTTTAAAGTGTGAAATTTAAACAATCTTTCAAAATTTAAAAGTATAAATTTTTAACTTTAAAATTATAAAAGTTTTAATATTATTTGATTAATGTTCTTAATTTTTTAATTTTAATAAAAAAATTTTTTTTAAATTATATCCGTTGGGACCCGGTTTCCGGTCAGGTCCGTCCCGGTTCCGGCCCGTGGTCACCGGTTCCATTCCGGTTCCGGTCCGTCCCAGACCAGTCGTCCCGATTCCTGTTCCGTTGCCAACCATAATCTTAACTGAATAAATAAATCTTCCATTATCACTAAAAAACAACAAGTTGTTTGTTGATTATTCTTTTCTCCCAATCAATTGAAGAAAATGAGAAGAAATTGTAATTTGGAGCTCACTCTTATGCCTCCTTCTATTTTGGATAATTTTTCTTCTAAGAATTGTACAATGTAAGTCATTCTCCCTCTTTTATACTTCTAGTAATAAGTAATGTTTATAAGGTATTTGATTATATGTTTTTATTTACTATTAGGGAGGATCAACAATTGGAGAATAAGCAATCACAACAGCTAACTATATTTTACAATGGAAAATTTGTGGTTTCCGATGCTACTGAGCTTCAGGCACATAAGATAGTGAACCAATTAAGCTTTTAAGATTCTTATCAAGTATATGAATTTAGTTTAAAAGATGCATTTTTTATTGATTATAATAATTAATTAAATGAGTTATTTTGTTATGCAGGCTAAAGCTATAATATATCTTGCAAGTAGAGGAATGAAGGAGAAAACAAACAAGATGTCTGAGCCATCATCACCATTATTACAACTTCAAACTGGTTTATTCATGAAGCGATCTCTACAAGGATTTCTACAGAAACGAAAAAATAGAGTTCAAGCAACTTCGCCATATCACCACTAGCTGCGACTGATGAACTTCGTATTAGTTTTAGTTCCATTTGTTCATACATTTTTATTTTTGGTGTTACTAATATGATAGATTTTTCCTATAAGTGAATTTAGCAAGTGTATCACTTATTTTACTGATTTGTCAATACAAAAAATTCTCAATTTCTCTCATTAGCTTCATGTGTGGTGATCAGAACTTGGTTTTTCCTCTCTCCGAACACATATGCACTTTGGCAAAAATGAAAATGAAGGAAGGATTGAGATGATGAAATTAAGTTTCCTTATATATAAGATATTGTTCGTAAAGATCTTTTCAATAAAGACATCTTATACTCTTTTCATTTTATGTGAGTTAGTTTGACTCGGCACAAAATTTAAAAAAGAAATGAAGACTTTTAAAACTTATGGTCCAAAATAAATGATAGAAATTTGTGTGACTGCAAATTATTTCATTAAGGATAAAATAGACATTTTATAGTTAAATTGTTACTTAATATAGAAATATATCATTCTTTTGAGACTGATTAAAAAGAAAAGTAAGTCACATAGATTAGGACAGAGGGAGTATTGCATTAAGGTACATCCTATGGGCAAAATTAGGGTCTCTGCAAACTTTGATCCAAACTAGGAAAAAGTATGAGCCAAACATGATACGAAATATATATTCAGAATAAAAGAGTAGTTTTTGACGGAATAACAAGACATGATTTGGTGCTATTACCAATAATTGTTCAGATCGAAGTTAATAGTCTATTAGGATTCAAGTGAATGATTTCTTCAACAATCAAATTGGAATAGAGAGAAACTCCACAACATGATTACCAATTGGGTTTTCCAACACATTATCACTACTCACTAGTGTGAAGATAGGAGCATATATATCTAATAAGAACTTTGTGATTGACCACCATATTAAGCTTTGATGATGTTTGCGATCATATCTTATTGTTGTTGAATCGTTAGATCGTAGCCAGTGAAGTAGATTGCTTTGTGCATTTAAGATTCTAATTTGGTGGGAGATTCAATATCAACTTTTTTTTTTTTGTAGTGTTAGGTTGTGACTTAACTCTCTAGGGCAATAGAGATCTAATCTGTTCATTATAAGTTGGGTGATTTGAAAATATTTACCTTCAATAGATTTCTTTAATTGCCTCAATGGTTTGCTTCTTCATAGAAAGTTGTTTGTGGACATTGATTACATCAGTCATCATGGCGTTGACCTTTGTTGAGGTAAATGAATCTGTCGAATCTTCTAAATTCTCATAATTAAAGTCAGCGTGAGAGACTCCATCTAATGGAAAGAAATGGATTTTGCCCCTAGAAGTTGTAGTTGTAGTATGCGATTTCTCTTTCTCCGCCATCTTCAAAGAGATGAAGAACTTTGATTTATTCATATCGTTAACCTTGATATTTGCCTTGCATGAAGTATTGTTGATTTTTTCACAGTTGTTGAATTCGTAGTTCATCGATATGCAGGAAGAATAGAAGAAAAGCGAAACTGGTCCCACCGTACATCTCAAATTTGTTCGTAACAAATTTTGGTAGAGCTGAAAATTAATTGCAATCAAAATAAATAAAAGAAAAAGTAATTTTATTCATGAATCTTTGTGCATACAATTCTGTTGTTCTCTTAATTCTTCTCTCCTTATATTATCCGTGATTCGAGGGCTAACAATAGTGTATTTCTCGAATGTAGAATGATGTAGAACTCCTTGAGATGTGTTTGATATCTGGAAACGTCGGGAAGCACTTCGTCGTTTCAAATAGATCTCCGGGAAGAACTCTTTGACCACTCCTTCGAAGAACTATATAGTCGATGTTGTAGCTTTCGCGAATGCTTGCAAAATATCCTCAGAACATCATGTAACCCTTCTATTTATAGTTGTAAGAGAGAGGCAGTCCAAATGTGGATAAACTCTTTTGTCTTCTTTTGATTGGTTCATGTAAGACATCAAACTTATAACAAACAATATAAGGTTGATTTTTGATTGGTTATTGAACTTCGACTAGGATTGCCACATTATTTGAACACGTGACATCCTCTTGTTAGTTTTGAGCTTGAATGCATGCCAAGTCATCTTGACACGTAGCATGAGCTTGGGCCTCAAGATGAAATGAACCTTAGACTTGAAATTAATAAAACAAACTTATTCATTTGTGAAGCCCAAAGTAAGAATTCAACCCAAATAAATATGGATATAATCCAAATTTTGTGTGATTTGAATCTAACAAAATTTATGTGTCTACAATAACATATAAAAATACCGAAGTACATAGTTACATAAGTAGCACATATATTATTATAATACTAACAAGTATGCAACCTAGTATTAGATAATGATATACTCCCTCTGTCCCATTTTATATGTAACATTTTTACTTTGCACTTGCATTAATAAATGATGTAACTTTACCCTTCTATTCTTTTTTTTTTTTGGAACTCAAGTTTTCAATCAATGAATATGAATTAATTTATTTTGATTAATTAATTTAACCAATGAACATGAATCATTTACTTAGCTTTTCTAAGTTGGTCAAATGTATATTTTCAAGGCTAATAACTCACAAGGGTAAAAAAGGAACAACATGATAATTTATGCATTGATTTTATGAAATGACAAGTATTATGGACCAACTATTTATAAAAAAACATAACATATAAAATGGGACGGAGGAAGTAATAGATTTAAAAATAGAATACTAAAATTACCAAATCGAAATTTCAAATACCCATATGACGACCCCATATTGCAAAAAGCGGCAGATTTGTGAAAGTATACTTATGGATTTCTCGTCATTTCAGATCCACCAAAAAACATTAAAAGCCTAAAGAACAGTCTAATAAAGCACACTTATAATTTAAAAAAATATCTTCAAAGCATAAAGTGTCATGTTGACAAAACCCTATGCTTATTCTCATTTCTTAAATAGTAAATATAATAAAGTAATAACAACAACGTGAAGCAAATGGCGGATGTGCTCATCAGAAGACAAAAAATCACATGTACAAATTAAAAAATAATTTTGCAAATTTTCTTTTGTCACATTCCAGCCTATAATTATTGCTAAAAGCAAGTGTAACAAAATATAAATAAGTCTAAGTTAGTGAGAATTAATAGTGAGAACAAATACTCCAAAATAATAAGCCGACTGATACACGTGCATTGCGTGTATGGTCCTTTTTTTTGGTAGAAAAAGGAAGTAATATAGTATAGTATATATTAATATGCATCATTACAGGTTAGTGGCAGCATGCTGCTATTGTTACTCCTACTAGCAGGGGCGGATCCATGAAGAGATGTAGGGGTGCCACGCCATTTCCGAACTTTGACGGAAACTCTCTCTCTCTATATATATATATATAATATTTATATAAATATAAAACGTGCCACCCAGAGAACAAAACTGGTTTGTGGTGCCATGGTAGGAGGGCAACTTTAGAAGGCTGATGTTGCGGGTTCAAATTCCATTTATACCTATTTTTTTTAGAAATTTGTTGCAGAGGTTTTTTAAGAAAAAAAAAAAGGCTCCAAGCACGTTTTTTAAAGAAAAATAACTGGCACAAATTTTATAAATTTTTTTTATAATTGTTATTGACTTAAATTAAATTAATTACATTATTACTCCTTTGACTTTTCTATTATTTGATTAAATACTCAATAAAAGTGTAATATCTTATTATTTATATTTTATTGATTGATTTACGATATACATCGAAAAGCAGAATAATTTAATCAAATATAAAATTAATTTAATCAATAAGTCTATTTGGCACCCATGGACTCTAAATCCTGAATCCGCCATTGCCTACTAGGGAAGGGGGTGGTACTACATAGTAAGTGCTATAATAATCCGTTCTGATATGTGGCTTTTTAAGCCTTACAAAAAGAATTTCAGCCGTGTCTGCATCCAACTTCTTCTTGACACACAAAGGAGGAACTGCCCATAACACAAAAGAGTTAGCCTTCGTTAACTTAGCCCCTTCTCTTGCCAAGCAACCTGCCACCTAATGTTGTTCTCTAAAGTTGTGATGTACTGGGGGGTTCCCCAGTTGCCAGAGTATCTCCCTGCAATCATACAACAAAGTAGAGTAAGATGGATGATCATTGAGTAACATTTGAATGATGTCTGTGCAATCTATGCTTATCTCAATTGGAGTAAGGTTATGTTGCACGGCTATTGTTAAGCCTTTATGGAAAGTGTAGAGTTCGGATGTTATGTTCGAGGCTATATAAGTGTTACCCATAAATCCCAGGACCTAGTTGCCATGTCTGTCCCGTATAACTCCCCCTATCCCATTTCCCCCTGTTTCTCGGAGGATGATCCATCCGTATTTAGTTGGATTAGTAACTTTGATGGTCACTCAACTATCAAATCTTTTTACTGAAAGTCACTCAACTTTCATTTTCAACTCAAAAGTCACTCAACTATGACTTTTTTGCATAGAAAGTCACTCAGCCTATTTAATTATTGTTTTCACAAAAAATTAGTGACATGAAATTTTTATCTTTAACCAAAATTTTAAGAACCAAATACATATCTATTTTAACCATTTAATGACCCGCCCCATTTAACCCGACCTGCAAAAAATATGATATTAAACTTTTTATTTTACCATTAGTTCCCCCAAATCATTCTCTCTTATCTCCTTTCTCCTAACCATTCTTCTTCTTTTTGTAACTTCTCAATTACAATATCTCTATTAAGTAGGAATTTATAATGGATTCCTCATTTCCTTTTATCTAGATTTGGAATTATCTTCCATTATAGTCTCCCAACTTCAAAAACAATAAAAAAAAATACAACAATCTTGGGTTATATGTATTCATTTTCTTCATAATATATTCCTAACTTTCTTTATTTTGAAGTTATGTGTTGTGAGGTGCATTTTAATTCTCAAAAGATCACACCAAAACTCTCATTCAACTATATCATAATAACTTGACAAAAGGCCTATCCATCTCTAAGTATTTAACTTTCTCCTGTTCACTGGACTACTATGCGATGAATTCGACCGCGACTCAACTCCTGAGCCATCAGTTCTGTAACTTAAACATGTTGCATCTAACACACCAATTGGACTCTGAGGAACAGATGGGATTGAAGAAGCAATTGGAACTTTAACAAAGTCACTTGCTAAACACAATTCTTGAATCAATTCAATGCACTTCATAACTTTATCCTTTTGTACATGCTGAACTAGAGCATATAGTGCTTTCTCACTGTCTACTATCTCAATAACCCAAGAGACTATAATGGAAGATAATTCTAAATCTAGATAAAAGGAAAGGATGAATCCATTATAAATTCCTACTTAATAGAGATATTGAAATTGAGAAATTAAAAAAAGAAGAAGAATACTTAGGAGAAAAAAGGAGACAAGAGAGAATGATTTGGGGAACTAAAGGTAAAATAAAAGGTTCAATATCATATTTTTAGCAGGTCGGGTTAAATGGGGCGGGTCATTAAATGGTTTAAATGGATATGTATTTGGTTTTTAAAATTTTGGTTAAAAATAAAAATTTCATGTCAACAAATTTTAGTGGAAAAATAAATTAAATAGTCTGAGTGACTTTCTAAGCAAATAAATCATAGTTGAGTGACTTTTGAGTTGAAAATGAAAGTTGACTGACTTTCTGTGAAAATAGTTGATAGTTGAGTGACCATCAAAATTATTTACTCATATTTAGTTTATAACCAATTGTAGGGGGCCTCCACTTCACGAATATTAATTTTGGTTTAGTTCTGTCCCTCTTTGAGTTTGTAAGGGATAGGAATTCTACAGCGTGAAAGTATGTTGATTGCAGATTAATCCTCTTCTTTGTGTTGTTATGGTGGTTGTCATTTCTTGTTAACCAAATGCTCCATAAGTAAAAGGGAAAAGCCTCTTCCCATTTCATGCTTTTTATTTTTGGATTCATAGTGTATATAAGTTTTGACTAGTGTGCTTCTTTTTGGTTGTTTATTATGTTATTAATGTTGGTAATTCCCAGTTCTTCCCAGAACTTAAGAGCTACTGGGCATTCCAGAAAAATATGTTGTATTGTCTCTGGTTTGCTACATATATGGCACAACTTACTAATGTCTATTCATAGGGCATTAAGGTAGGAGCATGTTGGTAGTCTGTCGTGTTGACATAACCAGAGGAAGTGTTTGATTTTATTTGGGCATTAAAGCTTCCATATCCATTTGAAGTCGTAATCATTGTTACGATGGTTATTATTATTATTTTTAAGGTGGTGGTAAACTGAGATCGTTGTTAGAATCCCTTTTGGGCTATAACTCCATGTCGCTCTGTCCTGTGCGATGGATGAAGAGGTTAGATAGGTACGTTTGATGAGATTCCTAATTCCTACTGGGAGAATAAAGGAAATGTAGCTATAGTTCCATTCTCGTGAGTTCGTTAGGATGTCACTAACTTTCATGTTTTCATCCTCGCTTGTTAGGGGGTGAGAGATTTGTTCTCGCATTGTTTGGTTGTTCGATGACCATCTATCATACCATGCTAATATTTTGGAGCCATTTCCTATTGACCATTTGAGGCCTTCTTTGCAAATGTTCCATCCTATTATTAGGTTCTTCCACAATTTTCCATGGGAACTTTTTGATTGTGATAGTGCATATATTTTACTTTCATCAGTATATTTATTTATTAGTACAGAAGCCCATAGGGAGGTAGGATTGGTAAAAGCCCTCCAAGCTAATTTAGTTAGCAAAGCTTTGTTCTTACGTTCTGATTATTGAATTCCTAGTCCACCGTTATTTTTCCCTTTCGTTAATGTATCCCATTTTATTAGGTGTAACTTCTGTTTTGCGCTAGTGGTGCCCCTTATGAAGTTCCTTTGGATTTGGTCTATTTTTTAGTAATTTCCTTTGGAAGGTGTATATATTGCATAATATGTGTGGGTATGTTATTTAGACATGCTTTAGCGAGAGTAGCTCTACCTGCGATGTTTAAGAATTTCATTTTCGAGCCTGCTAACTTTTGCTACATATTGTCTAGGATAAATTGGTAGTCGTTTCCTGATGGTTTTTTTTATTAAAAATAGGGAATCCTAGATATTTTCCAAAAGACGCCCCATATTTAATGTTCATAGTCCTAGCTATTAGGTTCCTAATATATTTGCTGCAATTTCTTGAGCAGACTAGTTTTGATTTATTATGGTTAATTTTATGACCCAATTCAGAGCAAAAAACTTCTAGGACTTGTTTGATTATGTTGCAATTCCTATCATCAGCTCTACCCATTAGGATGAGGTCGTCAGCGAAGAATAGATGAGATAGATATGGCCCTTTTCTAGTAATATTTATGGGTGTCCAATTTTTTGTGCCACTTCACTTTCTATTCTTTGCGACAACATTTCCATGCATACTATGAAGATATATGGTGATATTGGGTCTCCTTGTTTTATGCCTCGAAGAAATCTGTTCGTTTACCATTAACTAGAATGGCTATACTACTCGTGGTGATACATGACATAATTAGATTGATAAAGTTGTGTGGGAACCCAAAGTAGATAAGCGTGTTTCATATAAAGGACCACTAGATCCTATCGAAAGCATTTCCAGGTCGATTTTTAGCATCATGTTACCCTTTTTCCCCTTCATTTTTTTGGAAGTGAGAGATAGTTTCCTGCACTATTATTGCATTGTCCGTGGCTTGCCTGTTTTTTTGGAAGCTCGCTTGGCATGGACCTATCAATTTATTCATAATAGGTTTTAGCCTGTTAGAAATAATTTTAGTGATTATTTTATAATTTATGTCACACAGTCTTATAGGTTATAAATCTCGGAGATTGTTGGCCCCTTTCTTTTTTGGTACAAGGCAAACATGAGTTCTACTGATTTCCATAGGTATTCGTTCATTCTTAAAGGCGTTAACACATAGTGCTACGACTGATTCCCCTACTATGCTCCAATAATTTTGATAGAAATAGGGGTGGAGTACATCCGGATCCGGAGCTTTATAGGTTGAAATGAGTTTACTGCTTGGAGTATCTCTTTTTCAGAAAGGACACTACCTATGTCTTGTAGGTCGGAGCTGCTATGGAGTCTTTTGGGGCTCTCATTGCCTAAGGTTGAGAGGTTTTGGGTTGTGCAGAATAAGTTGGTAAAGTAAGCAATAGTGATGTTTTCGATGCCCTCTTGTTCGTATACTCCTACAGATGATAGTGAAAAAAAACTGGTGGACAAAAAAAGAGCAAAAATTGTCGAATTTTAATATATCAAAGAATAAAATGAAAAAAATCATGTTTTTTCATCGAAGTCAATTATTATTTTCTAAATCATTTTCATCATCTAAAACTAAATGTCAGTGTTATTTTGGTAAAATACTATTACGAATTATTGTATTGTAAGGAACGTGTAAAATTTAAAGTGGACGAGTAAAACAATTATATGAGCAAGTTTTGAATAAAAACTGATAATATTTGATTTTATTCAGAAAAATAAAAAAGATACTTTTTTTTATAGTTAAATAGTTAATATAGTAATTTTTTAAGCGAAAAATACAGTAGTCATTAAAAGAGTAATTAATTCAAACTTATGGAACATGTATAGTTAGAGGAGTGATGGAAATAAAAGTAAAGTAAAAAACGTCTCATTTATCACGTGGTTTAGTTAGGTGTTAGTGGGGATGCCATCTTTTAGTACATTGTTGATTTGTCGTTTACACCTCTTTTTGAAAGTTTACATTGTCGATTTCCCTTTTATCATCAACAACTAATTAAAAAACATGACAATATTCATAGAGTCCTAATTGTAACAAGTAATATTCATAATGTATGGATCATATATTTGTTTTTGTTAGAATGATTAACAAGTTGTATGGTTAATTAGTTAGCTACTAGGCTGAGTTTGTTAGAGATAGTGAGCTGTCATATAGTTAGTTACAAAAGAGTTAGTTAAGACTGCTGCCTATAAATTGAACATTATGTCTACATTCAATGTAACATATTAATTCATTCAATACATGCTTCCTTCTATTCTCTCAATTTCTCTCTGAAACGTTTCTGTAATTACTCTCCTTTCATGGAGTTTACATGGTATCAGAGCCACCGATCGTAGGGGTTTTCCTTGCTCTGTGAGGTGTTCAGATTCATCAGCTGCTAAAGGTGAATCGAAAGGATACATCTCCAATTCAAGGAAGTAGCAATGGCAGTAGATGGAGTTCCATTGGCAAACACTGGTAGTACTAGTAATGGCACTTCAAGCCATACTCTGTTTCCAGTGATTGATCACAATCATCCTCTGTTTCTTCAACATACTGAAACTCCAGGTAGTTCTCTCATCTCTCTACAATTGACTGGATCAAAGAATTATTCTCTATGGAGTCGGTCCTTTGGAATTGGCTTAGTAGGTCGTAGCAAACTAGGATTTGTTGATGGCAGATTTCCTAAGTCTATGTTTGAGCCTGTATTACATGATCAGTGTGAGAAATGTAATGTTGTAGTATTGAGTTGGATTATGAATGTTGTCTGATCTGGGCTTCTTAGCTCTGTTGTGTATGCTTCTGATACATGAAAGGTTTGGTTAGATCTAAGAGAAAGGTTTGATACAGTGAATGGTTCTAGAATTTTTCAACTGCGTAGAGAGATCCATACTCTAGTTCAAGGTACATTGTCTATTGCTGATTATCACTCATGACTAAGGGATCTCTGGGATGAATATGATGCTCTCATGCCTTGTCCCAGCTGTCCATGTCCTGAATCAAAGACATTTGGTGAGCATTGTGATTATCAGAGGTTGTTACAGTTTCTCATGGGGTTAAATGAGTCCTATTCTCCTCCTAGGAGTCAGATTCTCATGATGAGCCCTATTCCTACACTCAATAAAGCCTATGCCCTTCTAATTGATCAAGAGAGTAAAAGGAACTTGGTGAATTATGCCAGTTCAGGGGTAATAGAGGGCACTGCTATGTACTCTCGGAAAAATAGCACTTACACTACTAGTGCTAGTATATCAAAAGGACCTGATGCTTATGTTGGTCCCTCTTCCAGTAGTGGTTATAATGGAGGGAATACTACTGGCTCTGGAGGAGGAGGGGGATATAATGCTAACAACAATAGTACTTCTGGAGCTGGCTACAAGGCTAGGAAGAATTTTCTTGTATGTAAACACTGTGGGTGTAAATGCCACTCAAAGAACCAATGCTACAAAATTATTGGATATCCTGCTGATTTTCAGTCTAAGAGGAAGCCTATGTATGCTAATCAAGTTGACCTTGGGCAAGAGGTTAGAGATACTAATAATCAGAACACTGGAGGTACAACTACAGGTTCACATCCTAGAGCTTTCTTCACTTATGGATCAATACCATCAGATATTGCAACTGTTGTCCAAACCTGGTGGTGACAATGCAGTGGAACCTTCTGCTAATGTAGTCTCTGCAGCTGATACAGGTAGTTCTCTTAAAGCTCTCTCTTGTACTTATAAAGGTAGAACATGGATAATAGATACTAGAGCAACATATCATATTACATCCACCCTAGACAGCTTAGACAATGCTAAGGTATCTCTTGCTCATGCTGCAAATAAGGTTCATTTGTTCAATGGTAAAGTTGCAGTTGTGTCACATGTTGGAAAAACTTGTGTTCTTGACAACCAACTTATTTTTAATGTCCTATTCTTGCATGACTTCAACTTTAATCTATTGTTTATGTCAAAGATCACTAAAGAGTTGCAATGTATGGTTGGTTTCTTCCCTGACTTTTGTGTGTTTCAGGACCTTTACACTGGTCAGGTGAAGGGGATTGGTAAAAAAGAGCATGGACTCTATATCCAACATGAAGGACCAAATCAAGCTCCAAAACAGCTGGTCAATAAGAGTAGCAGTCATGTTCATTTTGTTGAGTCTACAATCAAGTCTTCTATTAGTTCTGTTAACTCAGTTACAAACTCTGAGTCTATAGATGTATGGCACAAAAGGTTAGGTCATGCTTCTGTTGATGTTATCAAGAAACATGATGCTATTAGTTCATTAAGAAGTAAGGATGATTTTCATTGCACTATATGCCCTCTAGCTAAACATACAAAGCTTCCCTTTACTCATAGTACTCATTTGTCCAAACATGTTTTTGAACTATTGCATTGTGATCTTTAGGGACCTTATAGAGTGCCCACTCATAATAAGAAAAGGTTCTTTATCACAATTGTGGATAATTATAGTAGGTATACATGGATTTTTTTATTACATCTAAAGTTGAAACTGTGGTTGTACTTAAACATTTTCTCAAGAATGTGCAGAATTTGTTTTCTACCAGTGTGAAACCTTTACAAACTAATAATGGTGGTGAGTTCGTTGACACTGAGGTACAATCTTTACTAAGCGATATGGGCATTACGCATTAGAGTTCATGTGTATATACCTCTCAGCAAAATGGTATTGCTGAGAGAAAACATAGAACTATTCTGAACATGCCCAGGCCTTAAGGTTTCAGGCTTCTATTTCTCTTAAATTTTGGGGTGAATGTGTGTCAACTGCCGTCTACATTCTGAACAAGCTTCCATCCAAAGTACTTGCTCACAAAACTCCATATGAAAAGTTATATTTGCATCCTCCTTCCTTGTCACACCTCAGAGTGTTTAGATGCTTGTGTTATGCTGCCAGTCACAAGATCATTGACAAATTTTCATCCAGGGTTGTTCCTGCAGTGTTTATGGGTTATTTGTCTACTCAAAAGGGCTATATTCTCTATGACATTCATGATCAGATCTTCTTTGTTAACAGACATGTGGTATTTCAGGAGCATATGTTCCCATTTGGAGACTTGCATGCCTCCTCTAATCCTATATTTCTTGTGGTTGAGCTCAGTTCTTCATGTCCTATCTCCCTCTCCAGCATCTGAGGTCCTTGTAAATGCTAGGTCTATCCCTGAATCTTCTGATACTACTGCCTTCTTTCCTACTGAATCCATGTCTTTCATTCCATCTCATGAAATTGTGCCAGTTAGAAGATCAACCAGGTCAAGCAGACCACCTCTTTGGTTGCAGGACTTTGTGACTCCACCTAAGAGTCATGCTTGTACATATCCTCTTACAAATCATGTTTCCTATTCTAGCTTGTCTTATAGGCAGCTTCTCCAGGTATATTCAGTTATATCTGAGCCAACCACATTTGAAGAAGCTGCTGCTAACCCTGCTTGGGTGAAGGCAATGGAATTGGAGATGGTTGCACTGCAGAGTAATAATACTTGGAGTACTGTGGACTTACCATCTGGAAAAAAACTTATTGGGTGTAAATGGGTTTACAAAATTAAATTCCTAGCTTCAGGTGAAGTTGAAAGACTCAAAGCCAGGCTTGTCGCTAAGGGTTTTAGTCAGAAGGAAGGCCTAGATTATGATGAGACCTTCAGTCCAGTTGCAAAAATGGTAACAGTTCGATCAGTAGTTGCTCTTACTGCATCTACAGGCTGGTACATCTACCAAATGGATGTACACCATGCCTTTCTCAATGGTGATTTGCAGGAGGAAGTGTATATGGAGATTCCTAGTGGGTTTGCTAGACATGGGGAGTGTCATAAGGTCTGCAAACTACATAAGTCATTGTGTGGTCTGGAACAGGCACCAAAACAATGGAATATTAAGCTAACTGAGGCCTTAGTGCAGATGGGATTCAGCCAAAGTCATTATGATTATTCTTTATTCACAAAACAGGTTAATAATGATATTGTAATTGTGTTAGTATATGTGGATAATCTATTAATTACTGGAAGTAATCACCAATAGTTGTGCAGTACTAGACAAGAGATTCAGAAAATGTTTAAAATGAAAGACTTAGGTGAGCTTAAGTTCTTTCTGAAAACTGAATTCTCAAGATCAAGTCAAGGTATACTTATGACACAAAGGAAATATGCACTAGAGTTGATGTTTGAATCAGGATTAGGGGGAGCCAAACCTGCCTGTACACCATTAAAGATGAATCAAAAGCTTACATCTATTCAGTATGATGAGCATATCAAGCATGCACAAGCTGAAAATGATACTCCTCTTAAAAATCCTACAAAGTACCAGAGACTAGTAGGCAGGTTACTATACCTTACTATGACTAGGCTGATCTTGCTTTTACTGCACAAGTACTGAGTGAATTTATGCGTTGCCCAAAACAGTCACATATGGAAGCAGCACTAAGGGTTGTGAGGTACATCAAAGAAGCTCCTGGTTTGGGACTGTTGATGCATGTAGAACAAACTACTCAACTCACTGCTTACTGTGACTCTGATTGGGGATCATGTTTGGAAACTAGGAAGTCAGTCACTGGTTATCTAGTAAAATTTGGAGGAGGATTAATCTCCTGGAAGTCTAAGAAACAAGAAATAGTGTCCAAAAGTTCAGCTGAAGCTGATTTCAGAAGCATGGCTGCATGTGCAGCTGAGGTAACTTGGTTGATAGGTCTGTACAAGAAACTAGGCATCAATGTGAATCTACCTGTGAATATGGTGTGTGACAGTAAGGCAACCATACAGATTGCTGCTAATCCTATCTTCCATGAAAGAACAAAACACATAGACATTGATTGTCATTTTGTGAGGGAAATAATTTGTCAAGGCATGTTGAAGCCTGAGCATATAAATACTAAACATCAGCTGGCTGATCTACTCACAAAGAGTCTGGGAAAGGCACAACATAATCAGTTGTTAAGTCAACTTGGAATGAAGAACATTTTTCAACCATAAGCTTGAGGAGGAGTGTTAGAATGATTAACAAGATGTATGGTTAATTAGTTAGCTACTAGGCTGAGTTTGTTGGAAATAGTGAGCTGTCATATAGTTAGTTACAAAAGAGTTAGTTAAGACTGCTGCCTATAAATAGAACATTATGTCTACATTCAATGTAACAGATTAATTCATTCAATACATGCTTCCTTCTATTCTCTCAATTTCTCTCTGAAACGTTTCTGTAATTACTTTCCTTTCATGGAGTTTATAGTTTTTTCTTTACTATTAGGGAGGATCAATGATTCGAGATTAAGCATAACAATATTTTACAATGGAAAAATTGTGGTTTTTGATGCCACTGTACTCAGTTTATTTTAGATAGTCAACTACTTAAGCTTTTATAAAATTCTCACAAAGTATATGAATTTAGTTTAAAAGATGCATGCCTTCTATTTTCTTATAATAATTAATTAAATGAGTTATTTTATTATTCAGGCTAAAGCTATAGTATACCTTGCAAGTAGAGTGGAGGAGAAAACAAACAAGATGTTTGAGCCCTCATCACCATTGTTACAACCTTAAACTGGTATATATATTTATGAAGCGATCTCTACAATGATTTCAACATAAACGAAAAAATAGAATTCAAGCAACTTCGCCATATAACCACTAGCTGCTATTGATGGACTTCGCTTAGTTTTAGTTTTATTTATTCATATATTTTTATTTTTGGTGTTACTAATATAATTATGTCTCTGGGAGCTAGAAAGTAATAGGTTTTTCCTTTAGGTGAATTTAGCTAGTACAACACTAGTGTATCACTTATTTTACTGATTTATCAGATACAAAATTTTCTCATTTTGTCTCTATTGACACATATGATTTCGAATCTAGTCGGGTATGACTAAGAGAGGACCTACTGAGTTTGGATAGTCCTATCACTGTTATACTATTTGAATCCTATTTGTATTATACTACTATAGTATTAGAGACATCCTATAGTGTATACACACATCCTTGTACATAAGTAAAGCGAGCAATATAATAATAATTGGGTTATATCTTCTGTGGTTATATGGTATTAGACGCCATGACGGGCACCAATTCCTCCATCACCTCCATTATTTCTTCACCCACGACCCTTATCCATGCTCACCACTTTATCTCCATTAAACTTACCTTGAAAAACTACCTTTTTTGGTGCATACAACTATTGCATTTCCTCTGTGGTCAAAATCTTCATGGTTACATTGACGGGTCTATTCTGTGCCCACCGTCAACAATCAGCAACACTGTTGGTGCTAAGCAAAACCCATATCACACACATTGGATACAACAAGATCAGTTGATCCGTAGTCGTCTTATATCATCCCTCTCCGAAGAAACGCTTCCAATAATCATTGGAATGAATACATCGGAGGAGGTCTGGGATCCACTTGCATCTACTCTATCTTCTCTATCTAATACACGAGTTCTCAATCTCCATATACAACCTTAAAACAAGATGATCTCTCTGTCACGCAATACTTACACAAGATGAAACTCATTTCGAATGAACTTTCTGCTGCTGGACAACCACTTATTTTTACAAACCTATATATATATATATATATATATATATCTTTAAAGGATTGTGATCAGAATTTAAAGACATTGTTACTACCTTATCAGTCGTTCCGGGCCAGTAACTTTCATAGAACTTCATAGTTTATTGCTAAATCACGAGTTCATTAATGACTCATCCTTCTCAGCCTTTTCTTTATCATCTTCTACCCTTTTGGAATCTATGAACCAACCAGCAGCCATATTAGCCATAAAGTACTCCAAATGACTGTAATGTCAACCCCAATTCCAATCGAGGTAGAGGTCGTTCATATTATGGCCGCGGTGGATGTGGAGGACGTTCATATCAATGAACTTTCTCCAATAACAATCAGCAATGGAACTCCTATAAATCCCATCCTAGATGTCAAATTTTCAATGGTGGCAATCATCTTTCCAACACTTTCTATCAACGCTAAAACAACTCATCATATCATACTGCATACCTAGCTCATCAATTTCCCCCACCCGCCAACATTCAATGGTTTCCATATGCCGGTGCTACCCATCACTGTTGAGATATATACTATTAATCATATATTTAGATGTAATATTTATTCTAAAATAATTATATATTCAGTTTAAATAGATCATATATTCGTTTATTGTGTTTGTTTACTTATATAGTAAATGGTTTAGTGTATAGAGTTTTAGCTTATATACAACGAATAAACCATCAATTCTTGTAAGTATAAATTTTTTGTTCACAATCTAAGATGGAAATTAGGCATCCTTTCGGTACGATTGTAGCACAAAATTATATATAATTTATCTTAATTATGACAACGGTATAGTTTCAAGTAGAGATAGTTATTTTAGACTGACTGACAAAAGCATATTCTCTAAACTATTAAATGTACTTATATTCTTAATTCTGATATAACTATTATGATATGTATATGTTGATTATCGTTTTGATTTTTCAAAAAGTGAGATTCTGAGATGGGTCAATATGTCTGGTAGATTGGATGATAATAATATATATTGGTGAAATAATAAGTTAGTGAAATCCATGTCTCAAAATATTGCCTTTTTGAGAAGTTTATAAGTTTTCATCGTGTCATATCTTGCAAGTGGATTTATGAATCAGATACATGAAATAAGTTAAGCAGTGCTCTAAAGGACACTCTGATATAATTTATTGGTTAGTATTTGTAATCTAAACATGAGAAATTACATAAGGGCCTATTTAGAAGGACACTTTGATAATTGGATTTGGTGTAATTGGTGTAATTACACTGTCTTGTCCTGTTTGGAAGAACATGTAATTACTTGGTCAACAATTAATTGATGTAATTGGCAAGGGGTAATTACACTCTACATCGTCACTAATATAATTTATTGGTTAGTATTTGTAATCTTAACATGAGAAATTACAAAAGGGCCTATTTAGAAGGACACTCTGATAATTGGATTTGGTGTAATTAGTGTAATTACACTGTCTTGTCCTGTTTGGAAGGACATGTAATTACTTGTTCAGCAGGTAATTGATGTAATTGGCAGGGGGTAATTACACTCTACAATTCACAGGCAGAGGCTGTGAACTGCTGGTAATTACATGGTGTAATTACCACCTGATTACTTTTAAATTTTTTTTTTATTTCTATTTTTATATTTTTTATTTAACTTTTTTTACTTCTATTATTTTAAGTTCTTTTTTTTAAAAATATTATTCTAAAAATTTGTAAAAGTTTATTTTTTATTTTTTATTATTATATTTCATTTTCTTCTTGTTCTCAACCTTACTTTACGTGATTCTATGTAATTTTCTCGTATTATCTATTTCTTTATGCCATGCTTATTTTCTCAAGAGCATAATTTTATTAGTAGTCTAATTTTAAATAAAAATAGAATTTATTGTTAAGTAAGGTTATAAACTTACGTTTTCTTCATTAAGAAGAAATAAAAATAAATCATATTTATTGCTATGTTGAAATTTGTTATAAGAGTATTATGTTAATTTTTTTGTTTTGAATTTATAACCTATGTTATATTTTTAGTTTCATTTGTTTTAGTAATATTGAATTTACATTGCACGTCATTTTTTAATTAGACTTGATAGATTATATTTTTGTCAAACATTTAATAATTTATGACATTTTATTTATCTATTATTCTTTTTATCAAACATGCATTTCACGATGTTCGTAGAAACTTCATACTTTTAGTTGTTACGATCAATTCAATTGAAATATAATAATTTGAAAAAATATAAATCAATTATTTTTTCATAATATTGGTTACAGAAAATATGTTATTAATTAATATATTTTCAAAAAAGAATATATCTTAAATATTTAATTTAATGTCATTTATAAAGTTTCTTATTTGTCTAGTATAAATTTTAAATAATTAATATTTATTTTTAAAATTTATTATAATTTTATGATTGCAATTGTGCATCCAAATAGAACATGTGTAATTACACTGTGGCATCCAAACAAGACATGTGTAATTACAGTGTAATTATACTGTGGCAACCAAACAAGTAAGTGTAATTACTATACAGTGCAATTACTAGGCTGGTAATTACTACCCTAGTAATTACATCAATTTCAATTACCAAGTGGCTTTCCAAACATACCCTAAGTGTTCAATGAGAAATTTTGAAATATAAATAGAGGAGTGTAATTATGAATTTCTAGTGGAATGATTTGTAGTTTATTATGGTAAAAATAATCTAAATTAATTATTTGAAATTATTTCTATAATAAGAAGCCTCAATAATTAATTTCCTAGTCCCTACAGTACCCATATTTAACTAGAACTCAGAATCCTATTTCTAAAGGAAAAATTGGAGACAAGCGTTAGTTTTCTTTTAAAAAGAAAACTAGCGTGTATTTTTCGGTTGAAGAAAAACGTGTCTTTTGGTTCTCCTTTTTGGACCTGGAAGAAATCTCTATAATTAGTGATTTTTTTTACCCTAAAAAGAGATAAGTTTTCTATACAATGCTTTCCCACCCAAGTATTGAGAGAGTTCAGATGTGAACTCGGGATCACTATAGAAGACCGCAAAGTTGTTGTCTATCTTGTCGATTCACTTGAAGGTCTATCCAACTTGTGGATTGCTTGAAGGTCTCCTCACGCTTCAAGAGATAATTCTTGAATTAAATTTCAACAAGTTTATGTATTCTAGCATGATTATGTGTTCTAGCATAAACATTATTGGTTATCTATTATTCATGTAAGCAGTATAATTATGGTATGCTTCCGCTGTGTATATAGTTTTCCAACAATTGGCATCAAAAGTGTTGCTTTCATCTAAATAGATAAACAAATAAAAAAAAATATTAATTTTGCTTTGCGTCGGACCATTACTGTGGTAGACTGCAAGTTACAAAGTGGGTTAACTTTTTATTTTTTATTTTTGATATGCTATATGCATTTTGCAGAAATTTTCCAATCTTGTCAATATTGTTCATGATTGTTAATTGATTAACGTTTCAACCACACCTCATCCGATTCTAGGTGCAAACGATCATTAAGTAGTATAAAACCCAACGAAGAGTTGAGGTCGAACCCACAGGGAGTGGTACGTGTTCAAATTCAGTTATGAAGTACAAATGTGGTCTAAATTGTTATAGGAATAGAAATTGTTGAAAAGAACAAATAAATAAGTCAAAAGGGGTGACAGCGAATGTCAGATGGGGGGGGGGGTTGGTTTGCAATTATCAGCTACAATGCAATCAACCAACAATGAAATAACAATATAGAGAGGAATTCTCGGGATATGATTAATTATAGGCAAATTTCGCTAATTGGTAATTGAATCTACTAATAAATAGCTAAATATCAGTGGGTAAGTTGGGCTATGATTGAAATAGCTTTCTCTAGAACAACTACTTCGATTTAAGTGATTTCTCTTGAACATCAACAAGCTCAACAAATAAGAACAACCCACACCTTTAATACACTTCTCTCTCGCAAGATGGGTAGGATTTGGTTTAGGATTCACTCTTTCGAGCCGAACCCATATCAACCCAATACCTACAAACCATTAATCAAAAGCTTTGGTTCAAAACCCCCCTTCTCAATCAAGTTAAGAACTCAAAGTTAGAACTGCATTTGCAACTATAATTCATAGATTAAAACACAACTAATGATTAAACCCACTTCAATATCGCATTTAAATTAGTAATAATCAATACCCATAACCTAATTCAACTCATAATCAAATAATCACAACCTAAGAATTGGGATTTTAGCTAAACATCATAAAAAGATAAAAACGATTACCAACTAAGTTATCCATCAGCTGGGTATTAGTCTCCAAACCTTTACCATGTTTTCCAAAGGTTAAATTCAAAAATCCACTTGCAAATCTTCAAGTTTGAGCCTCCAAAAAGCTTCAAAGTCTATAATGGAACTCTAAAACTCCTAATAAAACTTTACTCAATGATAGCTAGATCCTCAATTTACAGTTCAAAATTCAATTCATAGTTGCCAAAATTTGGCCAGAAAAGTCATTAGGCGAGGTAAGTTGGGATCGCTGAGTGGTTCGGCGATTCACCCTTTGCTTTCTTCCATCGCCATTTTGCATTGGTTCTTAGCATCCTCAAGTCCTGTAACTTTGGGCGATCTAATTTATCATCGTGGAACCGATCAGCGATTCGACGACTACCCATTTCAGTCACTGACTTGGTTTTTTCCCTCAAGGCTGGCACACTGGAACTTTAGCCGGTTTGAAGAGCCACTCGGCGACTCACCGAGTGGTCTTGGTGATCACCAGAATTGCTCTTCTCTATGTCTTCAGCTTGTTTTGTTCCTTTTTGCATGTTATTGTCTTTGTTTTTCTCCTAAGTCCACATACCTGAAAATCAAGGCTTTAACATCAGTTTATAGCATGAATTAGGCATTTGAGGACACTAAAACTATCAAAACAAAGCCCTACATGAGTCTAAATCTCGGATTCATCAACACCCCCAACTTAAACTTTTGCTTGTCCTCAAGTAAAACTCAAGATCAGCAGTTCAATAAGGATGTCGCAAATAGTGTTGCATAAGACTTAACATAAATGCACACAACAAGGTTCAAATTACTCATACAATGATCAATTGTGCACTCAAAGATTCAAATTGTGACTCACCATTATCAAAGATGCTCAAGTTCACAATACTTGCTTCAAATGCAAGTTCAAGCTCAACAAAGGTAATCAAATGCCCTCACAACAAAGATGATTCCATCTTCACACAAATTTCTCAACAATTTAAGTCCCGGAATCACATACAACTCTCTCACTCACAAAGATGAACACATGCATGAATTTACCCATAGGTTTGCCCTTATTTTCCAATCAACATTCGTTTTAGCTCACTCAAGATCATAAAGGTCTTTTCAAGGCTTGTAACGGGGTTGAGTTTAAAAGTATGGTCATTTAGGCTTAGTGGCTTCTACCTTTATGAAATATGGTCTGAACATTAATTTCCTCTTTTCTTTAACATTTCAAACATGCTCATAATCCACCCCATTATTCAACTTCATATGAACCGCCGGATACCCCATTTTTTTTGCAATTTTCACTACTTTATTTAATTCACAACTTTTTTGGTCTCTTTCTTTTCTTTCTTCTTTTTCATTCCCTTCTTTTTTTTCTTTTTTTTACATGGAGGGGTTTCATCTTTTTCAAAGCAATCACACAAAAGGGGCATTTCTCACAATTCTTGATTTTCTTTCTCTTGTCACCACACCCCCAACTTAGACTTTTGGCCTAAGTTGGTTATTCAAGAAAATCATATTTCATGAATGTTATGGGTGAATAGATAAAGAAAAGTCACAATTTCTCAAGTTTCTTCCAAGAAAAGGGGTAAGTCTCAAAAGGTGTCAAGAAAGGTTCACACATCTTTGGCCACAAAAGAGGTATATTGTTAAGTTGGTTCACTCTTCAAAATTCTTGCCTAGGATCATTTCAGGTACTTGCACCACTCAAACAATCGGACCAACGGAGAAAATTCTAGGTGTCATCACACACAATGTTCAAAGTAATCTCATCACATAAGGAATTGGTACCAATATTAAACAAGACTACACACTTTCTAGCTAGCGTGCAATGTTCATCATAAGAAACTCATTCGACAACCGGCTAGTCACAACGAGATGCTAAAAGTTCACATATTGCCTATGTAACTTCGTTTGCCTCATCGTAGCCGCACATTCATTTTATTCAATTAGGGGAACTATCCAAGTCATCGATATTGACCACAATCGACACTCAAATTTGCATAAGAACAGCCACAATCACAAACAAAAGAGGTGGCAAAAATATTTAAATTAGGTTCAAAACCATTTTTATTCAAAACAATGGGCCACAAGCTAAATCATCCATAACATAATTCATCAACCAAGATATATATATATATATCAATAAACCAAATAAGCCCAATATTCACAAAACAATCAAAAGAGGTAGGTATGGAAATACCTCACCCCACCCAACAAAAATAAGCAGTTCTCCTCAAATGCAACTAAAACAGAAACAAAGTGTAAAAAGATAACAAAGAGGGAGGGGAAAAATCATCCTGCCAGGCTAAGACTTAGGTGAAGTCTGCATCTCAGCCACTCCATTTGTCTGGCATCAGTGCCCGGGGTCACACTCTTAGGTTGGGCATCAGTTCCCGGTGTCTTATCAACCTTGGCTTCACTGGAGCCTGCCATGGACGTATCCCTCAAGGAGGCCTGTCTAGCTGTATCGAACATAGCACCTTCTAAATCGTCTAACTCCTCATTAAAAACCTCATCTCACACCTTAAGCTGCTCCTCATCTGTCTCGGCTTCGGACTCAGCAGTAGCAACATCATCCCTAGTATCATCTCCGATAGTAGCCGGTGGCACTTTAGCACAGGCTGGATGTGCTGGAACATTTACACTCGGGTCATTTGGGATCTCCACCATCCCAAATAGCGAAGTAAAGTCTGTGGACTTCAGATGGTCCACATCCTTCCTTAGCTCTGAAACATCAACTTTCAAAACCGTCACCGCATCAGTAGCGCCCTACCCTCTCTCACAAACCTTTACTATTGATGTGAGGGCATCAATAGATGCCTTGAGAGGTGTTAATGCAATAGTGATAACTCTGTCAATCATCCTGAGAACCTCGGCCTCTAGCCGAAAAGCGCGCACATTAGTAGAATGGGCTAGGTGCCCCATCTTGAGCAGCATGGATGGGGTGATCGGGGGCCTGGAGGCAGTAGTACCATCAGTAGATCTAGGGGATAGGGGAGCAGCAGAACGACCAGGGGTATCGGAAGGAGAGGATCAAAAAGTACCTGAAGTCCTAGTGGTCGGAGTAGGCATAATTGCCACTGCAGGTAGTGAATCAATATCAACCTCCGGGGATGTGTCCACCAGAGCTGCTTTCCTTCTGTGAGCCTCATCTGTCGTGTACTCAACCTCTATGTGCCAAATGTTGGTAGAAGAGGTGGGCGTGATCTCTACATCCCTATTCTCATCTCGAGGAATACCAGCCTGACGACATAATTCTATGATCAATACCGGGAATGGAAGGGACGTTTGGCGTTTCTTGGCCCTCATGGCCATCTACTGCTCGATGATCATCTCTAAATTTAGCCACTTACTGGCTATGATAGACCCAACGAAGGCTGCTTTTGGGAGACGGAGAATGGACTCATTTTGGTAAGGCATAATCTAGCTACTGATGAATCAAAACTAGTATATGGCAGCTACATTTAAGTCCTTCTCTATAGGCGCTCCGGCCTCAATCCACCTCGAGGTGGTGTCAGAAATAAAGTGGGCTAGCCAACTCTTCAGGTCATTAAGAGTCTTTGTAGTAATCATACTTTGGTACTTGTGTACGAAATTTGTAGCCCTCTAAAATACATCGTTGATATCATCGCTGCTGCATCTAACCTTCCTCCCCCGGACCATCACAAACTTCACTGGCCTGAAGGCACTAGCCTTCTTTTTCCCTTGAGGTACCAGATCACTGTAGGCTGAGTAGAATTCCCAGACCCAGGTGGGAATGTATGGGCCATGGGGCCTGGTGAAGACCTCAAATCTGTGGAACCTGAGGGTGTCACACACTTCTGGATGCCTGTCCATTACTCCGACTATGGACAATCTCTTCTCCTCCAAAATAGTCCTCAATCCATTGGCCTTTAACCAGTTGAGTAACCAGGGAGGACGACCCTATACTGGTGGTGTCGGAACCACCATCTATGTCGAAGGAGGCACTGAAGCTAAAGCTGGAGGGGTTAGCTTCAAAATCCTAGATGAATTATGACAAGCTTTGGAACGAAGCTCTACTTGTTGGGCCTGTAATAACTCATCGTCCTCAGGATTAGAGAATGAAGCCTTAGAATAGTAGGACAATCCCTTACTGCCAGAGTTGTACTTTGGTGTCTCGACCAAAGGTGCTTTTCCCTTTCCCTTGCCTTCCTTCGAAGGTGATTTCTTACTCTTAGCCTTGGAAAAGGTTGCTTCCTCATTGATGATAACTCCACGTGCCCACTTTTGGGGCGGCATGCCACTATCATTCAAATTTGTTCTAGACATTCCTACAAACCACACAGAAAAAATGTTAGAAAAAGTTCAAGAAAAATGCAGAAATTTAGTTGCTGAAAGACTCGTTGAACCGTTCGGCGAGCGAGATCGGGCTCGCTGAAAGGGTGCACATAATTTAAAAAAATTTAGGGCAGTTCGGTGATGTTCAGGGCCATTCGTTGAATCACCGACACCAATTGACGAATTAGAAGTAGCTCACAAAAAATTACCGTGTATTTTAGGGATTAGGGGCGCAGAAGGGCGATCTAGAAGACATTTCGGCGAGTCGCCGTGTGAACTCGGTGGGCTTAGGCATCTCACCTAAAGTTATAGAACAAACTCAACCAACTTTGGAAATTAAGGGTGATTTGAGGGGAACTTTAGCGAACCACTCGGCGAGCTCGACTTAGCTCGCTAAATGGCCCAACGTGCTAGTTTTCAACCCAATTTCTCAAAATCAAGCCCGCAGCCCACGTATTCAAAATCAAACACATACACCCTCAAATTAAGGTTAGGCCCATACTACCCATGCCCTCGGGGTACTCATACTTCCCCCGATTCGGCTAAAATTGGTCATTCGATGACTTTTGCCCTTAAGAATGACATCAAACACTCCATCATTGGGAAAATTATGTCATTTAGCATAATTTGGGGTTACTTAGACTACACTCCACTAGACCCAACACATTAACACCGCAACCCAATAATTTAGACTCGATTTTAAAAGCAAGAACATGGGAATCGATCAATTTAAGGCACTTAGGCACACATTTTAATTCATTATAGGCAATCCAACAATTAAACACGATTATAATAGTTACCCAACATAAAACAACAACAAATTTACCTATTGCACTTGATTTCAACCACAAAATTAAAGAACGGGGTTCAAAAAACCAACCTTTACGTCGAATTCAAGAGTTGTATAGCTAGGCGGCAAAGTTCCACAATTCTGAGCAACGATTTCACAAAATAAGGGGGCAAAAACAAGAAATTAAGCAAGATCTAAAGTTGGGTGAGAGGGTACGAGAGTTAAAAATGAGAGAAGATGAAGGATTTTGAAATTTTAAGCCGTTTGGCCTTTAAAACATTTCAATTCACGGCACCTTCGATGGAGTAAGTCGTGCTCGCTAAACCACTCGATAATGCACTGAGTGGTATTTTACCTCGCCGAGTTTTACAGGACTTCTACCAATTTAGGGGTTCAAACAATGGAGAAAGTCGGGCTCGCTGACCTATTCGGCGAGTCGCTAAGTGAATATGTGGCCTACCGAGTTTTATAGAGTTCCCTCTTCAAGCTTGGTGGTTCTAATGGAGGTCCAAGTCGGGGCTCACCGACTGGACTTTGGCTCATCAAACTACCCATTTTCCAACACTTTTCACTTTTAAACCTGCATAATCAACACCCGTTATTCAAAATAAAAAACTAAAGCATTAAAAACTTGGGTTGCCTCCCAAGAAGCACCTTAGATAACGTTGTGGGATGCCGAAAATACGAATTTAAGCTTCATTTTTGGGGTTTTCCAAGGTATCACTTGGTAGGCCCCCTTTTGGCCTTGGATTCAAATGAGAAGTAATTTGACCCATTTGGGTCTCCAACTGCTTGATTGACACGAAATGGGAGGTGGCTGTCTGATTAAGTGTAGAGATATCCTCATTCATCTCTTTCAATACTTTGTTCGATCCTTCAACTTTATTGACAATATGTGAGAGCATGTCTTCCATACGAACATTTTCAGACTCCTTGGACTTTTTATGCTCATGAGAGAGGACATACTTGTCCTTGCCACCCTCTCTTTCCTTCCAAGTGGTGGTACGATCACGCCATTCTCTGTCACAATCTCTCCATCCCTCATCTCTATTCCAACCCAAATTTTCACCTGGCCTTTGATAGTTTGAACGATAACCTCCAGCTTGATTAGCTAGGAAATTCACTTCCTCATTGAACAATGTTTCAAACTGAGCTTCTTTGGGGTTTGCTCCACCAATAACCATAGCATTAACACTCTTCATACAACTATCCATCACATTTTTTGCCAATAGATCCAGTTGGGTCATCATTTTGGCCATGTTTGGTCTCTCTCTTGATGCTTTTCGATCTGCTCTTTTGTCATTCTAAAAGTGAGAGGAGAGACTTGGTCTTCACCAGTGTACCATGCCCTATTGATCTTGGCCATGCCATCAAGGAGCTAAGATGCTACTTCATAGAGCTGTTGCATTATACCACCAAGAACAAGTTGATCAACAACTCTTTTGTTCACCGAATCAAGGCTCCTATTACTGTTGTAATATATGATTCGGCAGCCCGTGGGTTGGACATTGAAGTACCAACTTCTTAAACCCCAATCACGTCTCATGGATAGGTTCACCTTCCAAGCATTTGAAACCTTGGATACTATCCCTAAGGGTCATCATCTTTGACGGAGGAAAGAATCTCACATGAAATGTTGTAGTAAGCTCATCCCAAGAGATGATGGAGTCCCTTGGCAACTCAGTCAACCATTTACTAGCGTCACCCATTAAGGAGAATAGGAACAACCTAAGACGGACTAGCTCTTATGATACCTTCTTAAATGAGAACAGACCACAAACATCCACAAAGTTCCAAATATGCTCATATGGGTCTTCGTGAGCCAATCCTCCATATAATCCCTTCATTTGGAGGAGCTATAACATTGTGCTTGTAACATGGAAGATGATATTCCCTTCAATTAGAGGTAGACGTAATGCACCCATACCACCCAATAGAATTAGGTCATGTAACAACTTGTTCCTGTCGTTATAGAAATGTCAACAGGGGGAAATTTTGGGCCAGAAAACTTTTTTGTAGTATTTGGATTTTCCCAACCTAGTCCAAATTTGGACGAAATTGGAGTCTTGAAGGTGTAGGGAAATCTGGTAACAACCGGGTGAGTTAATTATGATTTTGATTATATAAGTAGTTAGATAACTTGTTAAAGAACCCGTACGACTTTACGGAATTGAATTCGAGCGAGTAGAACTCTCAAAATTGACCTTAGCATAAAGGGTATTTTCTGATCGTCATTGGTTAGAGGTGTGTTGTGAAATGGGGGTCTTTGAATTCTTTAAATAGCTCACTGGTTTCGTGCAAGCCACTTTTGCAGGATTGGTGTCACTCTGGCGGGGCCACTACAGTGGGGTGAGGGCCGCTATGGCGGGTTTGACGCGACTCAAAGTCATAAATAAATCCTTAAACGACCTTATTTGGCACTTTTTTGATTTTTAGAGCTAAGGAACGAACCCCAGGCGACTCCTACTCCTTTTTCACCATTCTTGAGGCTAAAGGTAAGCTTTTCACTCCCTGAATCCGTTCTTCAATTCGTAAAACGTAATAGAATGGGTAATTATTGATGGGGAAGGGTTTTGATCTAGATTCTATGGTGGAAACAACCCTATTTTGGATACTTGGGATCATGGGTTTGATCTAGGGTTCATAAAATTGTTAGTAATTCGGGTAATTAGTGATTGTTTATTGATTCCCATATTCTATTGATTGTTTGTAGACCAAGAACAAGAGGAACGAATTCGGAAAGGGATGGATCAAGTTTCTTAGGGTTTCAACCTTTTTCGAGGTAGGTGATGGTTGTGATTCTATGATTGTGTGATATATGTTTGTTCTTGCTTCATTATGATACATTTATGTATATGAATGTTGCATTATTGATCACACTTGTTGTAAATGAGATAGATGAATGATGGTTACCATGAAATCATGACTTAATTGTATGATCTTGAGGATATACTTGTGATTGTGATTGTGGTGTGTTGAATGGATCGGTTGCCACGTTTCAGCATAACTAACTTGGATCGGTTGCCACGTTCCGACATAATTATGGGATCGATTGTCACGTTCTGGCATAATTATTAGATCGGGTACCATGTTCCGGTATGCTAACTATTTGAGTTTGGGTTCTATGAGAGGACTAATGATTTGATATAATTGTGTATCTTGAGAAATGTGAAGTTGTTCGTAGTTAGTAAATATTGATAATATTGTATATGTTTGATATTTAAATGTGATTATATTGTTGTGATGACTTATGTATGTTGCACTTCGTGGGATAGCCGTATGATCCTACCAGTACACTGTGGTTATGTACTGATACTGCACTTGCTCTTATTTTTGTTGAGTACAGGGCATCTTCAAGCGGCTACTGACAGACCTCACTTAGAAGATCAGTGATCGTTCGAATTCAAGGGTGAGCCAATTCTTTTGGGCTGCCTTGGGTTCTCTTTCGTCTATGTCCACCATTTCTGGACTTAGACTATGTTCTAGTTAGTTCATTAGATTGGAGTTGAATCCCTTCTTGTTTAGACTTATTGAACTTTAGATGTTTTGGTACATTAACTTTCAGGTTCTAGGCATTACTTCCGCAATGTTAGTTTATTATTGTTAAACTTTTGTTAGAGTTTATGAGAACTCTATTTATTTCCTTAGTATTTAACTTGCTTCCATAACTTAAATGTCTTAGTTTTTGTTAGTTCTTGGTTTGGGTTGTAGTAGTGGTTCTCCCTCCAGAGAGTTAGTGTGGGTGCCAATCACGACGGTCGGGGTCGTGACAGGTCATTCACATTTGGGTCATTTACATCATTGAGGTTCCCAATATCGTCTTGGCGGCCCACTTGGCTACCAGGCGGCCCACTTGGCTACCATTACTCCCGTTTACGCTCATCTCTTCCTCTATTCAACTCAAGCAATGCAAAACAAAAATTAAAGTATGTCGATTCAACTACAACAAAAAATGATCACAATTCAACTTCAATAAAAGAATTTCAAACAACACTACTCCCCAATAGCGATGCCATTTTGATTAACGTTTCAAGCATACCTCATCCAATTTTAGGTGAAAACAATCATTAAGCAGTATAAAACACAATGAAGAGTTAGGGTCGAACCCACAAGGAGCGATACGTGTTCAGATTCAGTTATGAAGTGAAAAATGTGGTCTAAACAGTTATAGGATGAGAAATTGTCTAAAATAACAAATAAACAAGTCAAAGAGGGTGACAAAGAATGTCAGATGGAGGGTTTTGGTTTGAAATTATCAACTACAGTGCAATCAACCAATAATGAAATAACAATATAGAGAGGAACTCTCTAGATGTGATATTTCGCTAATTGGGTAATTGAATCTACTAATAAATAGTTAAATATCAGTGGGTAAGTGGGGCTATGATTGAAATAGCTTTCTCTCGAACAACTACTTCGATTCAAGTGATTTCTCTCGAACATCAACAAGCTTAACAAATAAGAAAACCCACAACTTTAATGCACCTTCTCTCTCGAGCAAGATTCACTCTTTCGAGTCAAACCCACATCAACCCAATACCTACAAACCATTAATCAAAACCTTTGGTTCAAAATCCCCTTTCTCAAGCAAGTTAAGAACTCAAAGTTAGAACTGCATTTGCAACTACAATTCATAGAAAAAACACAGCTAATGATTAAACCCACTTCAAAATAGCATTTAAATTAGTAATAATCAATACCCATAAGCTAATTCAACCCATAATCAAATAATCACACTCCAAGAACTGGGGTTTTAGCTAAAGATTATAAAAAGATAAAAACGATTACCAACTAAATTATCCATCAGCTAGGTAATAGAATCGATCGGCGATTCGTCGACTGCCCATTTCCATCGCCAACTTGGTTTCTTCCTTCAGGGCTGACACACTGGAACTTTAGGCGATCTGAAAAGACACTCGGCTGCTCACCGAGTGGTCTTGGCGATCACCCGAATTTCTCCTCTCCATGTCTTCATCTTGTTTTGTTCATTTTTGCTTGGTAGTGTCCTTGGTTTGCTCCTTAGTCCACATACCTTAAAATCAAGGCTTTAACATTAGTTTATAGCATAAATTAGGCATTTGAGGACATTAAAACTATCTAAACAAAGCCCTAAATGAGTCCTAATCTCAGACTCATCATTAATTTAATAAGAAAGTGATGTTGCATGTGTTGGCGGTGATAAGATTCTTGTAGGGTGCCATCACTTTTCATAGTAAAATTGTGAATTGTGTCTTTTTTTTAGCGTGATTAGTGCCTTAGATTTCAATAAAGTGAGGTCTGATTTGACACGTCCCGAACCTACACCCTGGACGTGGCCGACACTCGAGAATCATTTCTAGCCCCAAATGAACCCTTGGTCAGGCTCAACTATCCACGGAAGACTTACTCAACAACATATGAACTCAAAAGTAAACTTTACTCAACTGTCTCAAGAGATTGACTCAAAATATTTTAGAAATAAAACATTCACTGGCCAAAAGAGGCATTCAAGTCTAGACCATAACAACTGAAATGAACCAGACTCATGAACTATTACTGTCTATCTATCTATGAAACCTCTAATACTATGAGGGATGTCGGGATAAGACCCCCGATCATTATATCAAATTGAAATAGATGAAGATAAATAAGGGATCCTCCAAAAGCAAGGAGGCTCACTAAACAACTCTGGAACTCGACTAGATCAACGACGTACTGGTTGATAATCCTAGTTACTTGTATCTGCATCATGAATCGATGCAGGCCATATGGTGTCAGTACATGGAATATACAAGCATGTAAGGGAAATACTGAACATAACCTGCAAGTTTGAACCTGATAAAAAAGAAACATACTCACCTCGACTTTACTCAACTCATAGATACTCAACTCAATGCAATATAAAACAACGATAAAAGTACAGTTTATATAAAACAATTTAAACACTAGATAAAACTCAATGTATTTAAAAATAAAATAATAACTCAGTTTGTATATAAAGATACAAATAACTCTATTTGGAAGATTTTCTAATCAACAACCATCACTATGAGGTATGTGGTGATACAACATCTCACCCACGCTGCCAGAACTTTCCGATACCTTGTCGGGGTATAGACCTCTTCAATTAAGTGGATTCATTAAGCTATTCTTAAAAAGAAATATGGAATCATCTAAAAAATATAACCCTTTGTACCCACGTTGGCTACATGGTTTATGAGGACTTTGATTTATCTGAACTCGTCCCCATATTAGTGCTCAATACTAATCCCAAAATATAACTTACCTCATATGTTTAAAAAAGTTTCCTCATCCTCAACTTTGAGATTATTACTCAAAATATTTCTCTTAAAAGAAATAGTACTCCAAACTCCTCGTGAACTCCTTCGGAAATCGGTGTTTCCCCTCATTTTAAATGTAAAAACATTTACTATTGGGAATACTTAGTTCTCATAAATTCATTTTGAAAACTGAAACTCAACTCTCCTTATCCTCAAACTCAAGTACTCAAGTATTAAAACAAGTTTTAAAAAGATTGTAAAAGACTTCTCAAAATGACTCGAAAGAACTCCCAAGACTTTACTCTTAACTCTAACTTGAATTTGAATTATGAATTTAAGGGTTATGATTCATGTTGTGAATGATTTCTCGGTGTTAAGATGTAGTTTAGAGTAGTTAGAATCAATAGGGAGTAAAGGTACACTTTAAAAGGACTTAGACGGAGCAAACAATGGAAAAAAGGGTGGGGGCAGGCGACCCTGGCGCACTGCTTGCGCGGGGTGCTAGCCCCTAGACTTCAGAGGCTGGTTTCTGGCGCACTCTGGGGCTCGCCTCCCTAGCCTTTTCCCAAAACATTCTGACGAATTTTTCTTCTCGTTTTCTGACCCTAATTTATCTAGAATCGATTGTTTTCCTCAAATTTTCCTTAGATTCAATTACCCAATACTAGTACACGAGAATCTACTCAAAAACAACCCTCAAACTCATACTTTTATCTCAAGAGCTCATCAAACCCATCCTAATTCAAGAACGAAAGCAACACTTCAAGAACACTTATCAAGAATTCATCAAGAACTCAAATATACTTAATATTATGGATGAATTTCTAATATGTAGATCATGATTGACGTGTGGGTGAACGAACCCATCACCATGAAAGCTTACATACCTCGATTTGGCGAAACAATTCATTGATTCGTAAGAAATCTTGATGTTTCCTTTTTGTCCTATTTTTCTCTTCTTGAACTCCTCTCAAAACCCTAATCGTAATTTAGGATTGTAAAACTGACCAAAATCAGATTTGTCTCCAAAAATAATACTAAAAACGTTTTAAATTGATGGGGTAAGGAAAATACCAAAATACCCCTCACTAATTCGGGTAACTTTCTTTAACTGTACAGACTGACTTCAAATGCACATATCTCCATCGTACAAGCTCAAAACTTAGAAAACCCAATTGCGTTGAAAAGAGGATCCAAGACCTTTCATTTGATATCTTATGGGCCACTTAACTCATCATGTACGAAAAGTTATGATCGTTTGAAATTGACCCAAACTCACAACTCAAGCATAACTCGTAAAATTCTCAAATTGGCTCTTTCCAAATTAGTTCTTTTTATATTTAAGGCGGGATGTTACATGATTGATAAAAATCTATTATCAATAATTTAATATATTATTATATTAAAGGAAAAGGGTAAGAACTTGATGACCGTGTAAGGCTGGTTTCATTGTGGACCGTGTTTTTGGTTCCTAATTATCATTTCATGAAAGTTTTGGTTACACGTGCTTCCCATTCCATTGTCCGTATAACTCTTACAAATTAGTCCTTTGTTCTTTAAAATGTGTTTTCTTAGGATATAGTGGACATCATAAGGGTTGTTAATGCTTACATGTCCCCAGTGGGAGAATATATATATATCGACATGTGATTTTTGACAAATTAACATTTTCCCTTTGCTAGTCCATCTTCCACTCCGAATAGAGCACCGACCTCTGGCTCTACTGTTATGACATTTTTTACAGTCATTTCTCTTAGTACTTCTTCTTCTCAACCCACTGATGCTCATGCTAGTGATCGTTCCATAGTAGGTGTTGCTTCTCCAACTCCATAATTAATTTTGTCTAATCATTCATCACCAAGTCCATCATCAAATTCACTGGTGTGTCTTTCGGTCCTGTCTGATTTCTCTCCCTCTTTCGTTCCTCCTATATTAACCATATTATTAATCTTCCATCAACTATTGATAAACCCATAATTCTCCATACTTCTCAACCATGCTTTGATTGCTCAAACAACACCCTTTGTACCTCATTATATGGTAATCAAGCATAAGACTAAATCTCAAACTCCACAAGCTCATGTTGCCACAAAATACCCTTTACCTCCATCTACCTCGACACATAAACCTACATGTTTTACTCAAGCCAAAAAAGATTTGAAATGGAGAAAGACTATGCAAGAAGAGTACAATGCTCTCCTGCAAAATGGTGCTTGGTCCCTTGTCACGTCTTTTGCGGCCATAAATGTTGTGGGATGCAAATGAATTTTTAAGTTGAAACTAAATCATGATGGCTCCACTGAGTGGTACATGGCTTATTTAGTGGAAAATGGATTTTTTCAAGAAGCTGGAGTGAACCAGCATGAAATATTTAGTCTGTTAGTGAAACCTACAACTATCTGCTTGTATCTGTCTTTAGCTTTGTCAAAAGGATGGTCCCTGCGATAACTTGATGTCAAAAATGCATTTATGCATGGTCAACTTCATGAAGAGGTATACATGTCTCACCTATGGTCACGGGACTTCAGTTGGGAGTTCACCATTTTTTGATTCGTCATTGTATTGCAGCTTGTTAGGAGCTCTTCAATATATAACCATCACATATCTAGATGTTTCGTATATATTGTCAACAAATTATGTCAATTGATGCATAAACCTATGGAGTCTCATTTTCCTACCATGAAATGCTTGTTGTGCTATTTAAAGGCTACCAAAGACCTCGGTTTGCAGTTGCATACAACTAGCTCCTTACCGCTTCAGGTTTTCTCAGATGCAAACTAGGCTAATTGCCCGGATGATTGGCGATCTACCAATTGTTGTTATATTTTTCTTGGACCCAACTTAAGGTGTGTTTGGTATGAAGGAAAATGTTTTCTTGAAAACAAGTTGATTTTTTACTTATTTTCTCATGTTTGGTTGGTGAGTAGAAAAAAAAATTCAGAAAAGATTTTTAGTGTTTGATTTATGAATGAAAAATATTTTCGAAAAATATCTTTTATTTTTACTAGAGTAGAAAATATTTTTTAAAAATAAATTTAAATTTTTTTTGGGGGGGGGGGGGGGGGAGGGGGGCCGTTGGTAGGGGTGGAAAAATTGAAATTTTGAAGTTGAATTTTTTTTAAAAAAAAATACTTAAAATTTTTTGGGGGGATGGGGGCTAGTAGGCAGTGGGTGGGGGTGGGGGGATGGTGGGGGGGGTCGAGGGTTGGGGTGAAAAAATAAAATTTTAAAGTTGAAAATATTTTTCAAAAACAAACTTAAATTTTTTTTTGGGAGTGGGGGGATGCTGATAGGGGGTGGGTAGGGTGGGGGGATTGGTAGGGGTGAAAAAAATGAAATTTTGAAATTAAAAATGTTTTTGAAAAACAAACTTAAAATTAGTTTTTGGGGGTGGTGGGGAGGGGGGCTGGTAGGTGGGGGTCGAGGGTAGGAGTGAAAAATGAAATTTTGAATTTGAAAATATTTTTAAAAAACAAACATATTTTTTTTGGGGGGGGGGGGGGGGGGGGGGGGGCGGGTAGGGGGTGGGGGGGGGGGAGGTTGAGGGTAGGGGTGAAAAAATAAAATTTTGAAATTGAAAATATTTTTAAAAACAAACTTAAATTTTATTTTGGGGGGGGGGGGGGGGCAGGTAGGGGTGGGTGGGTGGGGGGGTCAAGGGTAGGGTGAAAAAATGAATTTTTGACGTTGAAAATATTTTTTAAAAGCAAACTTAAAATTTTTTTGGCGGGGGCGGGGCTGGTAGAGGTGGGGGGGGGGGGAGGGGGGGGTCGAGGGTAGGGTGAAAAAAATGAAATTTTGAACTTGAAAATATTTTTTTAAAAAGAAACTTAAATTATTTTTTTACAGTAGGGGTGGAGAGTAAGGGGACGGTGGGTTGGGGGGGTGGTCGAGTGTAGGGATGAAAAAATAAAATTTTGAAGTTGAAAATATTTTTTAAAAACAAACTCAATTTATTTATTTTTTTGGGGGGTGGGGGGTGGGGGTTGGCCGGGGAGGGAGGGTGGATGATCGAGGATCGGGATGAAAAAATAAAAAATTGAAGTTAGTAGATATTTTTTAAAAACAAACTTAAATTATTTTCTTTTTGAAAGGGGTTGGGGGCGATAGGGGGTTGATGGGGGAGCAGAGGGGGGAGCGAGGGTCGTGGGTGGGAGATAAAAAATTAAAAAATTAAAATTAGAAATATCTTTTAAAAACAATTTTAATATTTTTTTGGGAGGGGGTGGGGGTAGGGGTGAGGGTGGGGTAAAATAAACTAAAAAACAAGCTTTTAAATTATTATTTTTGGGGGGTGGTGGTTGGGGGACTGGTTTGAGTATAGGGATAAAATAAATTGATTTTTTCAATAAAAAAGTAATTGTAATTTGAAGTTGTAGGAGAGTTTTGGAAAATGTTTTCCTTAAGTTTTGAAGGAAAGTCATTTTTCTTAAATGTGAGGAAAATGAGTTGATTTGGAAAACATTTTCCAAAACATTTAACCCAAACAAATATGAGAAAATTGAAAAACATTTTTCGAAAAATGTTTTCCTTCATACCAAACACACCCTTAGTGTCGTGGAGCTCAAAAAAGCAACGAGTGGTTGCACGATCCAGCACCGAGGCTGAATATAGGGCCTTAGTTGCGGCTACTGCTAAAGTTACATGGATGCAACATCTTCTTAAAGAGTTTTGTGTCTCTCTTCATCAAGCTCCCACACTATGGTGTGATAATTTGTCTACTACATACCTCACTGTAAATCCTATTTTTCTTGCTCAGACCAAACATATTGAATTGAATTTTCATTTTGTTCGTGAGAGAGTAGCATCGAAAGACTTGGAAGTTTGCTACATCAATTCCTTAGATCAGTTAGCAGACATTTTCACCAAAAGCCTTCCTTCTCATAAGTTTCATGTCGTACGTTCCAAGCTTGCAGTTGTACAACCAATGTTGCGCTTGCGGTGGCATGTTAGGCCAACATAACAATATGTGGTTTCTATTAGAAGTCATGCTGAAAGTTTAATTCATCTCTTGGAGAGTTGCATTCAACTACATTTTTGTATAGCATTTCTATATATTGAAGAATAACACGTTTGTGAAATACAATCAAGTTTTATCATAATCATAAAATCTTTACATACCTATACTAAATGGGAAAAATATAAACAATCTTATTCGCGATATAACAAGACGTTTATGCCTGAGGACTATCAATAACCATTTTGTTAGAAATGCTTGTATTTTTAGGAAAACCATCAGATCATTTTAGAAAATATTGTTAGCCTCATAGAATCGGATAATTTTAATAATTAAACACTTAACCGACTTGTGACTTGTTGCAGGCAAAGAAGGAAAAAGATGAGTCAAGCATATAACACCTAAAGAAGGAGAAAATATGTTCATCAATCAAGGGATGCAGAATATATTCAAGATAGCTAAAATCATCAATCAAGGCAAAAAAATCAAAAAAGAAAGAAGTCAAAACACACCATATAAAGAGGGAAAGTCATGTGTTGTACGAGACACAAAAGGAAAACAAATAAATCAAGATTCTAGCATTTAAGGAACATATCAATCAAGAAATATCCAAGACCAAGCATTAATTCTTGCATCTGCCTAAGATGAAGCAAATCAACAGAAGATACGAAACTCCATTAATCAAGGGATACATTCAAGATAGCAAAGATTAGCCAACATCTAAGATACAAAGGAAGAAATCGAAATCAAGGGATGCATTCAAGATAACAAGATCAACCAAGATTCAAAACCACAAGAAGATCATCATACAAAGGAAGAAATTGATTTGCTTATGAACATATCTAATATGGACATGACTCAACAAATCAATCAGAATAAAATCAAGGACTCAATCAAAGATCTTGTGATCATTGCCAAAGAGAAGGAGGACTTTCAAAGAGGCAAGAACTACCCATGAATCGATTTTGGTGATTGAGTTGTTTGATGTATGGGGCATTGATTTTATGGGTCCAATTTTTTAGTACACATGAGATGAAGTATATTCTTAGGTGGAAGCAATTGTGTTTCCAAACAATGAAGATAAAAGTGTCACCGCATTCCTGGAAAAAAAATATCTTCTCCAAATTTGGTACACCTAGGGCGATTATCAACGATGGAGGTTCCCACTTCTGTAATAAGTTGTTCAAAGCGTTGCTTGAGAAATATGGAGTCCGCCACAATGTAGCCACTCCTTACCATCCACAGTCTAGTGGGCACGTTGAAGTGTCCAATAGAGAAATAAAGCAAATCCTTGCTAAGACTGTGAATGCAAATAGAACCGATTGGTCAAGGAGGCTTGATGATTCTCTATGGGCCTATCACACCGCATTCAAGACTCTCATAAGTGTGTCCCCCTACCAACTTGTATATGGGAAGTCTTGCCATTTGCCGGTAGAGCTAGAGCATAAGGTTATGTGGCGCTGAAGAAGTTGAATTTGGATTGAATAGCCGCATCAAGTCAAAGAGTGAATGACATGAATGAGCTTGATGAGTTTCGCCTAAAAGCTTATGAAATTTTAGCCTTGTACAAGGAAAAGATGAAAAAGTATCATGATCAAAAGATTGAAAAGCGTGAATTTGTTGTGGGTGATCTGGTGCTTCTATTCAATTCTAGGTTGCGCTAGTTTCCTGGCAAGCTCAAGTCCAAGTGGACCGGATCATTCATAGTCACTCAAGTGTTCCCACATAGAGCGATCGAGCTCGAGAACAAGGAGGGAACAAGGTTCAAGGTGAACGGGCAAAGGATCAAGGTCTACATGGGAAAGAAGAGAGTGTGCAAAAAGTGGTTGAGGCCTACTACCTTGATGAAGTTTGAGTAAACAAGGGGCCTCATCGTGCCACGACGTTAAATCAAGCACTGCTTGGGAGTCAACCCAAGATGTACAATCTAGCCAACTATAGGTTTTTCTTTTTGATTTAGGAGTTTTCTTTGTTTAATTGGTTTTTTGTATTTCATTAGATTGACATTTTATTTTTGTATTAGTGTTGGCTATATATAGCATAGGGTCCATGTCTAAAAAGTGTCCAGAAAATGTAAAAAGAATGTCCTAACATTTGCTACATGTGTAGGGATGAAAGCCAAATCTGCAGAAAATATTTGTTGCAGAGGTCTACAGACCCTATCGACGGTTCGTGGTTCCACCCACGGACCGTGAATGGCGTTCGTAGATCCTAGGTAAGTAGCCCATTTTTTTTCTAAGTGTTGAGGTACCTATGAACCTGAACCACGGTCCGTAAGTCGACCCACCGCCCGTAGACGGGGTTTTGTGGATCCAAAGTTAGGGTTTTGTCGACCCGACCCAGACCCCCTTTTAATAAAAAATCTTAAATTCAAACACCCCCCCCCCCCATTACCCAAACTCCCTCCTAACCATTTCTAACCCCTCCAAATCCTAAAACTCCCTCATAAATCCCCCAAATCACTCTCTTTTCCCATAATTATCTTCTCCTCTCCTATTATTCCATTCCTCTTTACCAAAATTCATCACATTTTCCCTTCACCAAAGAGTTCAAGGTCCGGGTTCGGTGTCAAAGGTTTGATAATGGTCTAAGGAGTATATTGCATCACACAATCACCCACTTCTAATACTTGTAAGGTAAACGACTTCACCTTAACTCTGAATTTTGGTATTCATTGTTCAATACATGAAGTCATGAAGTGGGTCTTGACCTTGGATAGTTTTTGTATGAAATTGCATGATAAACTATAGTTAGAAACACCTTTGGGATGATAGAATGTGATTGTGTTGTCGTTGTAATCAAATAACTCAAGGTAAATAGTCTAAATGGTAGTTTCGACTTAGGGTTCCTAGTTTTGTATTCTACCAAAGTTAAATAACGAGAAATCAGAACCCTAGGGATGACAAACTATAATAAATTGTGTTGAAATGCATGATTACACTTCGGTTGATTGTTTGAAATGTTGAAAAAATGGTCTAAAAATGAGGCATGTCAGATATATGGCACATATCTGACCCACGAGACCCCATCCATGGATTGTAGGTAAATCTATGGGCCGTGGGTCTGTTGCACATGAAAAATCCTCTAAGTGAGGAACCACAAAGGTGGACTACGGTTCGTAGGTCAACCTATGGACCGTTCTGCACATCCGTGGTTCCTATCAGAGACCTAACTTTGTTGGATCTCTGACCTACTGAGGGGAGCCACAGATCGTAGGTCAACCTACAAACCGTAGGTGGCCACTGATGCTACTATACATAATTTTTTAGTTTTTGTTTTTGTTCTAAAATCTTTTCGAGTGTGTCATTGGTTTATTTTGGTACTAAGTCTCCACAGGTACCATGGCTCCCAGGAAAGCTTCGGTCTTCGCCACAAGGGGCAAGTCCAAATCAGTGGCACCAATCCTTCAGCTACTTGATCAAGATACTAATGTGGAGACTGACCCCGTATATGTCCCACCCACTACTAGGATATCCCCTACTGCATCACGTACCACACAGAATCAAGCACGATAGGTGATTCCCGACATAGTCACTGCCTCCCAGTCTGATGAGAAGAATACATTGATCGGTTCACCGGTTGGTTCTGAGTACACCTCTGATTCCAACTATGGCTCCAACTCCGCATCCGGCTCCAGTTCTAATGGCGCCAATGCCTCATCCTCTGAGGCTCATAGTGCAGATAACATTCCAATGCCTCCGAGTACCAATCCTGCATGAGTTCCTGGGGAGCCCAATAGATGATGCGTGAGTGGCCAGTGGCAGATATACCGCGACTTCAAGATGCTGAATAAGAAAGATAAGATGGCTCGATTAGTTACCAAGGAGCGTTGGATGCTCACATGTAGCCTTCATACTATGCTTGACATCCAGTCTCTCTTCCAGCAGCACAGGTGTAAGTGGATGGCCCGTAGCCCAGGGTCCTTAAGTGAGGAAATCGTCAGGGAATTCTACGCTTCTTATAAATCCACTTTCTGAGGTTCCATTGAAAAATGGGAGAAGCCAGCCTCCCAGCCTCCTCTCACATTTACACTAGTGTGTGGGTTTGCTGTCGATATATCTGAGACCACCATTCGCAGATTCCTTTATGGTTCGGTCAACACTCTAGCGATCACACAGCCGATTTTGATTATCGCTGGGATATCATTAGGAGCGGGGCATTCCAGAGAAATGTAGAGCAGAGGGAGACTTTATTGTGCTGGTTGGCTCGTCACCTTGCTACAGACAAAAAGTGCGTCAAGTCGGTCAGCACACCAAGTGTAGGCCTCAGGAAGGCCACCTTGACTTTTATGGCCAAATTCTTCTGGCTATTGGTGTGAAAGAGGGTGTCTCCTACGTAGGCAGACAATGTTCTTACTTGGGACCGCACAGTCATGGTTGCAGTCTTAGTTGTAGGGTTTGAGATGGATTTTTCCCACATGATCTTTACGAAGATACACGAGAGGGACTTCAAGGCCACCACCACTTACCCTTTCCCATGCCTCATTTTTTAACTGTGCAGGGATGTTGGAGTGCCGATTTGGCATTGCAACAAGTTGATCCAGGCGACCAAGACCCTGAATATAGGCCTAATTCAAAATGAAATATGGCGGCACCATGCAGAGAGCCACAGGTTGAGGTGCCTCCATTGAGAGCAGACTTGGTAGCAGATGTGGAGCAGATACAAGGTCAGGAGCTTGCCCCTCCAGCCACTACTGAGGATGCCCCGACTTCCCATTCTCTAGCTGCCAGTCAGGCCCCTAGCTCCTCCAGAGCCACCCCCTCTTCGGGGTCTGTTGTCATGCCCTTAGCTTGAATCCAGAAATTGGAGGCTCAGATGGCTACCTTGCTTCAGCTTGTGAGGTCGTGGATGTAGCGTGCGATTGAGGAGTTCGCGACTAGGGTTGAGCAGCGGATTGAGCAGATGATGGACCAAAAGATTCAGGTCGTTCATCAGTGCCTTGATGCATTTGAGCTGCATATCTTAGAGCGACCAGCCCTCACCACAAATGTCTCTACTTTTCGGACGTTGTTAGCTAGTATCCGGGCTGATCTAGACACCCTTCTAGCTCCACCAGAGACTGAGCCTGAGTGAGCCCCCACGACACCGATTGATAATACGGTGTTCGATGCTCTATTCGAGGATGAGATATCGCCTCTTGCTGCCTCCCATCATGCTGGGAAGCGCCTCCGCTCTAGTCGGGTTTCTAACGATACAGAGGTTGGAAGAGTTAGCAAGAAGTAGCACCAAGAGACTGAGGCGGCTTGGAGGGCATCTATTATTGATGATGAGTTGTGGAAGCAGAGGGCTAGGGAGGTAGGTTTTGGTGCCTCTAGCCTCTTGAGCACTACTGATGGTGCAGTGAGAGTTGGCGTGAGCACTACTGATGGTGAGGCAAGAATTGATGCTAGCACTACTGATGGTGCTGAGATGGTAGATGTGGGCACTACTAATGGTGACCTAAATTTTGATCTAGTGGGCTCCGAGAAACCAAACCCACCCGCTTGTTGATAAGTCTTCGGCGCTATGCGCCACTGGTTTGCTTCACCTATTCCTCTATTCTTTACTTTTTGTGCATTGGGGACAATTCACTCTATTTTGTTGGGGGTGGGGTAAATGGATTGTGAGTGATAGGGTGAAGTCTGAGTAATCCAACTCATAATCCTCTCTTGGGGTTTTCTTGCTTGTGTTATTTTCCCCCAAGAGACTATTTTTAATTATTCTTGAACCGGCATGTGTTAGGGTTATATGTGTAGAAGCATGAGAAAGAATGAAGCATGATGGCATAATTAAGAGAGAAATATGATACCCGTCCAAAAGTTGTGATATGTGCTAAAATATGTAGGCTAGAATGAGTTAAATGTGTTGGCTCTGAGTATGACATGATAAGGAACCAATTTGATCTCATGACTTAAGCTAAAACTTGAACTGGGTAATCTGATAATCTGATAATGAAACAATGTGCCAAGAGTGTATGAGGAAAGTTAATTCTTTAGACAGTTTGTACCAATTTAGAACTTACCCCGTTGGTCCTGCTAAGATGATCTAGGCTAGAAGTTGGGAAGTGATCATAGGCCCTTGTTCAAATTAGTCCACATAAGCCTAAAAGAGTCTAACCAAATGAAATCAATGTTCCCTTTGATCCAAATAATTGAGCCTAAAATTGACTATTTCTTTTGATTCACCTAACTCACCTTCCCTAAAATAAGTGTTTTGGCCCTGATCCCTCCTTGGACACGTGCACCTTGACTCAAGCCAAAAGCCTAAGTTGAAGGTGGCTAATGCTAAAAGTGACCTCAATCTTAGCCTTGGTCCGACATCGGATATTGTGCACCTTACCTAATGAAAAATCCATAATTTGAGGGTGGCTATGAAAGGGGAAATCGAAAGAAAAATAGGTATGAAAAGAGTTTTGTGTTGAAAAGAGAAAAAGAGAAGATAAAAGAAGATGTGACTTTGTGCCAAAGAAGCAAAAAGATGATAAATAAAAGTGCTGAAAAATAAAGAAAAAAATAAAGTGAAAGAAAAAGAAGAAAGTGAAAAATAAGAGCTACAAAGTCAAAAGTCACATCCATGGTGAAAAGAGTCAAGGGAAAGAAGATAAAGAGGAAGGATGTCAAAAATAGGTCGAAAAGAGGTAAAAAGCCAATGTAATGTCAAGGATGGCAGAAAGTCGCTAAAAAGTACACAAATGTACCACACCTGACCTTGAGCATACGTTACAAGCTAAGAAAGTCCTATAGTGATCCTAGCAACTAGTTTGGAGAATCTAAGCAGTGAAAATAAGGGCAAGCCTATGACATTGAGCACTAACTGTACTTGAAGTTACTTCTGAGCGTGAGTGTTTAATGAATCCTTGTACTCAAAATCTTAATCATTGTGTGAAAAAGGGTTTTAGTTTGAAGTAAGGGCACTAGTTATATTGTCGGACAGGTGGCACCTTGGTAATAGTGAAAAAGTGTATGTTGTGTGTCTATTGGTCGATCTTTGCCATATCTTGATCCGCATGAGTTAGCTTGTTAAGTCTTAGAGAAAAGATTTGCACTCAAAAAGGGAGTTGGGATAGAAAGCCATGTGATTGATTATGTTTGAATGTCTGCTTCTATACAAGTGTCGTTTAGTGTCTTAGTGCGTTGCTTGAGGACAAACAACGAATTTAAGTTGAGGGTATTGATATACCGTGAGTTTACGGTATTTAATATATTTCACTTAAGAGTTGTGTGTGTCTAGGGCCATTTTGTATTAGAACTAATGTTTATTGTGCTAAAATTGCAGGAAATAGGCTTGGACAAGGTTGAGAGAGATACAACTGAAATTCTGCAGAAGTTGCCACCCACGGAAGTGACCTACAGACCATAGGTCCAGTCACGGTCCATCAGTGGGTAGGCATGGAGTTCTCATCTATAAAGTCTGACCAAGTGTGGAACTACGGAGGCGAGTGACGGATCATAGGTCGACCCACAAGCCGTCCTGCACGTCCATCAACAATCACTGAGAGTTGAAATTACAGTACATGATGAAATGTTCTAAGTGTGGAGCCACGAAAGAGGACTTACGGACCGTGGATCGACCCACGGTCCGTACTGCACGTCTGTCGATTGCAACTGGGAGTTGAAGGTTCCAAAACTTCTGAGAAATTGTCTAAGTCTTGAACCACGGAGGGACCTACGGACCGTAGGTCAGTCTATGGTCTGTAGGTCAGTATCGTCGATTGAAGCCACGTTCAGAAAAGTTTATTTTTTTATTTCATTTCCTTTTTGTTTATGACATGTTTTTATATAAATTAGTGCCTGTAAACCTCATTTTCGGGGGTTAGACACCATAGTATAATTTTAGTTCTTGGTATTTTCTTGGTAATTAACTTGCAAACTTTAGCAATTTGATTTCCTAATTTTGGTTTATCAAGATTCTTGCTTTGAATTTCAATTGAATATTACGGGTTTCTTCTACTCAATAGGTAAGTTCATGAATTCTTCCTCTACAAATATGAATTGTGTTCTTTCAAGCATGAGTAGCTTAGTCCACAACTACGGTTGTGGGAAACATAAGCAATTAACAATGTATGAATAATAACTAAGTAACTCTTGACTAGTGTTGATGCATGTATTGGTAATTCTTTCGCTTAGAAATCTTTTTAACTAGTGCACGCGTTAGAACTTGCCTTGTTGCTACTTGTCGGACCAAGGAGATACTTAATACGAAAAGAATTATCAACAGAGATTTAGTGTGATACTATCTAATAGTCTAATGTTAGTTTGTGCGAGGGAGAAAACTAAGTCATACATTGATGTGATGTCTAATCCAAGGTAAAGGTAAGGGTTAGTAAATTATACACACGAAGCCAAACCAAGGTGTGGGGTGAAATTCCCTATTTGGCGGACCAAGCACTTAGGGATACATAACTTACCACTTTGCATGTGATACACTAGGAAGGGATTACTATTATTAGGATTACCGAGTTAATAGCTTATAGGGAACACATACACCCTAGTTTCTCTCTCTCATTGATAACAATAAAAGTTTGAATCTTGCTCACTTGTTACTTAACAATCAATCTGTTATTTGTTTCACAACCTCCCCCCCCCCCCCCTTTACTTACTTGTCTCATAAATACATTGACTAAATGAATATAATCATAAGTTAAAGTTAAGTCTAAACCATATTCATCGTGGGATCAACCCCCAACCTACAAATTGGGTTATTTACTTGATAACGATTGCTTATACTTCTTTAGGGAGGTGTAATTTGAGCGTATCAATCTTCTGCACAACCTTCGCTACAGACTTTCTATTGCAACATACATGTTAACCGTAGCTATAAAATACTCTATGAAAACGATTTGTTTTAGTGAAAAATATACTTTTTGGCCCTCGCAAATTTTATGTCTCAAAAATTCATTTCCCTCACTAATTTAGTAGACCCACATTTTATTTTATTTTAGTGAAATAAGGTATCAAAATAACCAACAAAGGTTTAGCCCTAGAATTTCAAAACTCCGGTGACTACTTTTTCGACAGCGAACATGGATCTCCGGTGAAGAATTTTGTTTTCTTCTACCGCACTAGTCTTCCCACAGTAGTCTTCTTCTCCGGTGTGAAGTGTTCATCTATAGTGGTATTCTTCTCCAACAATAGTCTTCTTCCACATTAAAACTTCTGCATGTAAAGGTATACTAATTTTAAGGTGATTTCTAATTCCTCATTGTCTCTAATTTGTTATACATGTACTATTTTCAAAAATCAGAAACTCTATTTAAGGTCTTCTAGAAATCATAAAGTCGAACAATTGGGTTTGCTTGAAATCTATATTATTTGTTCTAGTTTAGGTCTGTGTGATAGCTATTTGTAGTTTAGAGTTTGTATCTCAAATTTGGTGATGATTTTAATGCTCAGAAAAAAATCATTGTGAAGCTGAGTTTCATTTTTATGAAACAAATTCTGATTTGTAGTTGATTTTCTCCCAATGTTTTTAGTATTTTGAGTTTCGTCTATCTATCGTGTCAAGTTAAATTTACTGTTGGTCGAAAGTTTGAAGTTATTGTTCTGAACTTTGATTTTTGTATCATTGTTGATTAAACACATGAATGTTGCCAAAGATGACTGCTATAGCTATTGTCATAGATGATATGTTAAGTTGAAAAAAACATTTTTTCAACTGATGTCAAATGTATGTAAAACAAATGGTGAAAACTCCATTTTATTGGATTCTGGATGTTGAAACATATTACTCAAGTTCTCTCTTTTACTTTTTTATAGTATCTGTGTGATGATTAAACTAGTATGTCTATTTATGTGTTCGAGAATTTTTCATGTTCCTAGCCAGCCTTCCATGTTTTGGCAAACGGCAATGTATGCATTTGTTTCTTCACATTATGGCCTTGTGATTACTATAAATCTATGGGAGATGAGAAAAACGTTTTCAACATCTATGTTCTTTAAGGGATAAAAATTTCACATTCCCTTTAAGAGTTAATACCATAAATAGTCTTGTTGCTTTATCAAATAACATTATTGCAGCAAGCCTACACAACAGTTTCAAGTTGAGCCTACAAACCAAAAAAATAATTAAAACATTTCAAATGAGAATTTTTTTAACTCTACATAAGCCTAAAATGCTTAAAAAATATATCTATAAAATCAGAAACTTACAACATAGATGTAGTTAGGCAATGCAACAAAAAATTGAGGTGTATACTCCAAAATCCATTCAAAATAATTGCTATAACAAAGAACGTTTCCTAGTTAAGAATATAAAAGCAACCTTGAGGCAGTATCCATTATGAAATTCCTCAACACTGTACGTTGTAGCTGCAAGATTCCACAAATTGGGTATAAAAATATGTATTGAATTGAAATAGAAATAACTTTTAAGATTGTATGTTGAAATACAACCTTAATATCATGAAAAATAATTTCCTCTAGTTACTCCTTTTCTCTCTTTTACTTCTTTATGTATCTGTGTAATGACTAAACTAGTATATAATTTCCTCTAGTATATACTTCTTTATGTTCCTAACCTTCAATGTGTTGTATATCATAACACCGTATTTAGCTGAAACTTTGCCTCTTAAATTGCCTCCTACTAATACGGTGATACTGTTGTTCACTTCCCTCGAATGACCTGCACTCCAATGACTTTGCCTTTCATGTTTCTTATTTATCAACTTATTTGCCTAATATCTGATGAACCTTTCATATTGTTCCTTTTATATGAGTTATTTTATCTTTAGACGTTATGTATTTGTATTCTCAAGTACATCTCATGATTGTATGATAGACAAACATAAGTTTCCGTTAGACCACAACTATAAAGATTAATATCTAAATTTAGACTTTCACATGTATTATTATATATTATCACCTGCTAATGATAGATTTCTTATTACAAGTCGAAGCACTGTAAGTTTTTCACTTAAACATAATACAAGTGAAAGCCTTTTGGTTTAAGTGATTTTAATATCTGGATTTAGATTTTTCACTTGTATTATTATCTAACCTCGAAGAAGATGTAATTTGTAAGATCTTGATATTATGTTTTAGTAAAGATGGATTCTTCCAGACTGTTTACGAACGAGCGGAGTTCTTACGACCGTGGTAGTTGCGAACCTCCTGGGTCTTGCTCTCTCGAGTTTTGAATAGTTATGAGTGAACAAGAGCATTCAATAAGAAATAGAAAAAAAAATAAGACATGATAAACCTGGATTGTTGTCATTCTTCGCAATAAAAAACGTCGATTATTGAAAACAAATGAAATAGTTCAAGTTATAAAGTCAAAGAAAGGGGATCTGCTAAAAATTAATAGCAGCCTGTAGCACCCCAATCTGAAGAATATGGAAAATTTACAGAGGAGCAGCCACTAGAGGAGCGACTTGTAGAGAATTAAGTGCTAATGAATTCTACCACTCTTCCAACAAATGAACAATCTGATGAGCAAGGTAACCCATAACTTAGAAACTTGTTGAATTCATCTATGACTTCTAATTTTTTGGTTAATTTTCTTATAGCTGAAGGTCTTTCTCAGATTTTATTTATGATCAAAAGATAATATGAGTTGAATTTTGAAACTAACAAAAGTAAGGTCTTCAGTTTGGTTTTGGCTTCATGTGATATTAACTTGTCAAACTCTTCCGTCTCCATTAAATATTGTCAAATTTTTCTCCAAGTAGATTAGAATTGTATCTGTGAACAATATTTTTCCTTGAACTGCATCCATCCATTGTTTCTTTAGTTACTAGATGACTATTATAGCATTCAACTTATCTTACGCTGGTATAGTAGTGTTCAAGTTTTAAGTTTTGGTATTAGAAAATATGAAGCACTGACCTCATCTAGTACATTATGTAGCACAGAAAATGTCTGAAACAAAAATTGAGAATAAAAAAAAGCTGATGAACCCACACCTTGCTGGCAAAAAAAGTTTTGCTTTAGTCTGTAATAAATTGGTGTGTTCTATTATTTGTTATTGAGTCTTAAGCTATTATTTATGTTATTTCTTATATTTATTTTATGTGACTAGGAAAAGGATAAGGAAATTGTATCATCTAAGGAGATCTTCGTGGTCACAAGGAGAAGGAAACTCGGGTGTTTGTACAAGGCTGCCCCGAATGAAAATACAACTAGTGAAATTGTACGAATGTCATCTATTTACAAGTTTTTCTTGAGATCAATTATTTGTTTTAATTTTTTTTAGTCAGTATTTGTTCTAAATTTTAGTTTACGTGCTATTGGATATGCATTGTTAGGCTGAAATGGAGTAAATTGAAAGACAAATGGGCGCAAATGGTGAGTCTGTTGATGCATTTTCAGCCTTCATGGGTTCTGAACATTTGGAACGTAACAATATGGAGTAGGGGTTATAAAGATTACTTTGAAAATAAAATCTGCTAACTGTGAACCAACTTTAAATGCCACAAAAGATGTAGTACGACAAATGCAAGAAAAGATGTAAAAAATGGAGAAACAAATTGATTAACAAAACAGAACTATGCGATTAGAAGTTATCGCATATGTAATTGTAAAACTTCAGCATGAATGATTAATTGATCCTAACATATTAGCAGCATTGTCCGTTCCTTCACAAAGAGAACCTACTTCCCCACAAGCGGCTGATCAAGGTTAGTGTCGCTAATTCTCTATTTTGACACTTTCTTATTTCTCTTATCTTTGTCTTTGCCTTCCTCTTATTTTTCTTCGTTCTGTCTCATTTTCCATTCTATTTCCTTTCTCTATTGCGATTCTATTTTCTTTCTGTTCATTTTTCTGTTGCGGCTTGTAGACTTGTTATAAATGTCACTTTGAGCTTTGTGCAACCTTGGCGATCTTGTTTTTAGCTAGTTTTTCTGATGGTGGCCTTGTTGGCCTTTTGGTTAGCTAGTATTTTCTAGGATCGGTCTCATTAGCTGTGAGTTATTTACCTGGTTAAAAGTTTTTCCCTTAACTGTCTCATCCTCCTACATATAGTTTTTCCATAGTTTTAATTTTATCTATTTATTTCCTTTAATGTCTAGTACTGGTATCATTGTATGATTTGTGATTCTTTTCCTTTAATGACTATTACTAATATCATTGTATGATTTGTGATGATATTACATTGCTACTTTTTATGAATTTAAAATCATATTGGTAAGAAATGAACAACAGATGCCCTATTTGTTCATTATCAGAGAATCTTTATTATTGATAATAGAAACAACAAAAATCTCCTCACTGCTCCAAATGCCAATAACCCACCTTATTGAATTGATTTAACTGATGGTTCTACTGTTAGATTCACCTATGGTCGAAATGTAGGAGACTTTTTATCCTAACTCTCTGCCTCATCAATTTTTTTTTTTGTTTTATGTCATTTGAAGCTTATTGAATTTATATGTCAATTATAGATAGCAAGTAGTAAAGTTTATGTATGACTGGCGTGGAACTACTAAGCTTGTATGAAAATTTTGCTAATTTATTTTGTATTTTCATTATAGGTGATGAAATCGAAGAAGAGGATGAAAGCTGTAACATCCGACAATTTAAAATGAATATGAAGAAGCTTGGAATTGGAAATAGTCATTTTTGGGAAGAATTTTAAAAATCTGGAAATTTTGGCCAAGTATGGGAAAACATGAGTTTTTGGCCAACTTTGAGCAGTCATAACTCCTAGCTCAGGATGAGTTAGGAGTAGTTCCAATTATGTTTACGAAGCTCGCGGAATGATCTTTCCAACGCCACCAATTTTACTCGATTTCAAGCTCGTATGAGTGAGTTATGCCCGTTGAAAGTTGGGCAGTTGGCAGGGAATTTGTCCAAAAATTTTAAGGGCATTTTGGTCTTTTCCCTAATAAATTCTTTTTGGTATATCGTTGTGTTATACTGATTTTAGATAATTTTTTGTCTCATTTTAAAGAGTAAGAGTTAGGGCTTAAGAGAGAAAGAAGAAGGAGAAGAGAAAGGGAAGATCAAGCAAGGAGATCGTTGTGATTTCGTCGGGGGTGATCCATATCAAGGTATGTGAGTCTTAGTGATGGGTTGATCCTTTCCCCCACACACCAACTTGTTTTAGTTTTGAGAAAAGATTGGTCTTGTTGTTGAAGTTGTTGGATTATGTTGTTGGTGTTGTTGATTGTGTTGTTGGAAGTTCTAGTTGATTTAGTACATAACTTGTTTGTGTTTTGGGCTGAAATCTATTGTATGTTGAGGGATTTATGAGTCTAAGAGTTATGACCATTTAAAGTTGATTCACCAGAAATTTTCAGTCAATTGGCAGTCGTTTCCCATCTATGGTCATGACCTACGGACCGTAGATCGGTTGACGGTCCATACTGGTCAACCGTCAATTGGGACAGAAGCTAGGCTTTTTGGGGCATCAATCTACGGACACGACCTACGGTCCGTAACCTGACCTGCGGACCGTAAGTCCCGACCGTGGGTCAACACTTAGCCAATTTTCTGACTGAGTTCTGGGGGAAAGTTTCTGTCATGTTAGCCAATTTTCTGACTGAGTTCTAGGGGAAAGTTTCTGTCATGAGCTACAGACCTATAGTACGGACCATAAGTCTATCTACTGTCCGTAGATGGGGTCCGTGAGTGCCACCTGTAATACCAGCCAAGTTCCCCCATTCTTTTCTCACTTTCTCATGCATGTTCCTAGATATTATACCTATGTTTCATAGTTGTTTCCGACACTCCAAAGTACGTCTAAGCATTCAAGAATCCCTCCTTAACATGAGATCAAACACTTGAATTCATAATTTCAATTCAAGGGAAGTTAGTTTCAAGTCAAGTAAAAGAGTATAGAGTTTCAAGTCGAGTTAAGTCAAGAGTTTCGAGTTAAGTTAAGAGTTTCAAGTTGAGTTCTTTTCAAAAAGGGCTATTAGGGAACTAAGTATTCTCAAAGGAGTTTATAAATGTTTTTACATTTGAGTAAGAGGGGAACCATGTTTTCCAAAAGAGCCTTTAGGCTAAGTTTTGAGTAATTATCTCAACTAAAGAAAGAAGTTTGTTTTTAAAACACTTATGAGCCAAAGTATTTTTGGGAGTAGTATTGAGCACCGAATTGGAGACACAAGTTCATATTAACTCAACTCTCCATAAGAACCATGCGCCAACATAGGATTTCTCGGGTCATACGTTTTAGATGATCACGAAAGTTAAGCTAGTGGATCCACTTAGTAAAGCTAGCTTCCTATATCACGGCAAGGTATAGGATGGTCCTTGGGCAACGCGAGGTAAAGCGTTGTATCATCACTAGGCTCATAGTGGTGGTTGTCGGTTAAAGAACCTCCCACATAAGTTATATTACTTTTATATAAGTAAAGTTGCATTGTTATTGTTTTATCATTAACGAGCTAAGTTGTTTATACTGTTTTACAAGCCTTGTATATTGCTTGTGTTTATTGCCTTATATATTGAGTTCAGTTATTCATGAGTTGAACAGAGCCAAGGTAAGAGTTCATTTCTACCCTTTTCAAGCTTAAGTTGTGGTTTAGCTTTCCAGCTCGCATGCTCGTACATTCAATGTACTGATGCCAGTTGACCTGCATCTTATTATGATGCAGACGCAGGTATCCAAGATGAGTATCTAGCACGCCGTTGATCCAGTTGAGCACTCCAGAGTCAGTGGTGAGCCTCCTTGCTTTCCGGAGGACTCAGATATTTTGCATTCGTATGTTTTGTTTTATTAGGATGTTGCGGGGCCTGTCCCAACATCCATCTCAGTATTTTAGAGGCTTCATAGACAGTCAGTCAGTTAGTTTTGAGCCTCTCTTCTGTATATATATACATAATATTCTATTTTGAGACTTGAGTTGCCTCTTTGGCCAGATTTTATTAGTTGGCTATCTTACAACCTTTCATTGTTATTGAGTTAAGTTTCTACTGAGTTAAGAAAGCCAGGCCAAGAGTTTGCTTGGGGCCAGCAATGGTCTCCGAGTGCCGGTCTCGCCCAGGGTGTAGGCTCGGGGCGTGACAAAAGCAGTACTGGGAACTTGACCAAGGTGTTGACTGGCTTGATGTTGATTAACTTTAATGTTCTACAAATCTTTTAGCTTTGAAGACCAAAAACTCATGTGTAATGTTTCAGTACACCCTTTTTGAATCGTGAAAACATTGTTCTATATTTTGTTGTTATCGATATTACCTAACCATGGATCTTGGATTGTAATTTTGGTATTGAATCGATTTGTGTATTTTATATTCTATATCCAATAGCTCTATAAATTATATGTGGCAGTAGACCAGTAGAATCTGTTGCAAAAAATAATAATAATTGTTGCAAAAGACTAATAATAACGATTGCAAAAGCCTAAACTGAATTGTTGCTATAGGCAAACAGTTGTTGCAAAAGCCTAATAATAACTATAGCAATAACAATGGAGTAAAAGTCATAGTAATTTAGAACTGTTGCATTACCATATAAAAACCGCTGCAACTGACAGAAATTGTTGTTGAATTGGAAAAAAACGTAGCTATAACACATATAACTGTCGCATAAAAGTTTATTGCCACGGTTCATAATCGTCTCAGTAGGACTTTAACCATTGGCAATAACACAAGGTAAAAACCGTTGTAATAGGGATATATAAACCCACGGTTATAAGAACTGTCGGAAATAACCATAGCAACAGTGCTATTGCTACGCGATCTGTTGTAGCGGCTGCCTAAACCATGGCAATAGAGCTATTGCGACAAAATAGAAGCCTAATGCAACGGTAAATGAATTGTCTCCATAGACCAAATTTCTAGTAGTGTGTTTTTACAATTATAAAAATAGGACACTTTAAAAGTACGGTATGTAAATAGTTGTTGCCAATTATATCATACTTTAACAATGCTTATAAAGTGTAGCTTATACCATTAAAGAGTACACTTTACAAATGTTGCCAATATTATCGAAGCTAAAAGTTAAAAACTTGGGCTACGCTTTAAAAGCGTCCCCAAAACTATTTTAGGAAACACTTTACAAGCGTTGTCTAGATTTAGTGTGGCCGTAGGCCTAAAATATTGTAGTGCAAGAAATATAAAACAAGAGGAATAATATGAGATAACTTTCTTTCTTTCAAGTGTTCACCAGATCTTCAAGTCTCTACAATATGAACCCTTATGCCTCTATTTATAGTGTAACATAGAGGCATACAACAGGTTAGTCATAAACAAGATATTAAGATGAATATCATGGAGGAGGTTATAGAAGTAAAAGGTTACAAGAATAATGGTTATAAAGTTGGAGGTTATGGTTATCTTCATAATGGGGGAAAGTAATGGAAATAGTGGGTGAGAGTTCCTTCTTGGTGTAGTGGACATCCACACTATAATATTTTACAACACTCCCCCTTGGATGTCCATAGATAATATGCTTCATTAAAACCTTACTAGGAAAAAACCCTGTGGGAAAAAATTCTAGTGAAAGAAAAAGAGTACACATATCTTTTAATACACTTTGAATGTTGCCTCGTTAAAAATTATACCAGAAAAACTCTATTGGGATAAAACCATGGTTAAGGAAAAGAGTACAACGTGTATTTTTCTCCCCCCGATAAAAACTTTACTTGATATCTCGGAGACGATGCATTCCAATCTTGTATCACAAATTCTCAAATATTGATGTTGGCAATCCTTAGTGAATAAGTTTACACGATTATCACTTTAATGGGTCTTTGAACATTTATTTCACCATTTTGTTGAAGATCATGTGTGAAAAAGACCTTTGGTGAAATATGCTTTGTCCGATCTCATTTGATTGTATCCTCCCTTCAATGAGCTATATATTATTTTTGTATATGGTGGTTGTAATATTCTTTTCAAAAGAAAATCATATATTTTCTGAATATGATAGATTATGATTCCAATCAAACACACTCCCGACATAATTCATAGATCAATATTATTTATGCATGATGTGAAGAAGTGGTTACTAATGTGATTCTTTGAATGCCCAGATATTTTTGTGTCTCCGTATGTAAATAAATAGTCCATTTGCGATCGAGTTTTATGCAGATCAAATAAATATTCAACATCTACATAATCAAATCATATCTGACTCGAGGATTGATCATTTCAATTTTATTGAAGCTCGTCTTTTCTTTTGAAAGAAAATCACACATCTTCTATGTGTTGAGTCACTTGCTTTGTTAGTTTCTTGTCATAACTTGAATGATAATATGACAATCTTTTCACATAACTTTCGTTATGTACATCAAATAATGTTCTAGCATTTGCATAACCAACAATCTATAAATGCACCAATTGCACTAATACATAACATTTTAAATTATTTTCATGAGATCAAAAAAATTCTTTCTTTGTGTTAAGTAGTCTCAAAACCATTGGGTACTCAATGGAATTGCTTTAAGACCTTTTAAATCCTTCAAGGATTTTCATATAACCTTAATCGTCTAGTTAGACATAATAATCATTCATTATACATATTCAAGTATTTCATCTATGGCCAGACTGAACAAGTCCCATCGCATCCACCACTAGAGAATATATCTCTATTTAATAGTGTCAGGATTTTTGCGAAAACCTTTTATGCCCCAAGGCACAAACCGCACTTTATATCTTACAGTTATACTTTCGCACGATGATTCATTTGTACCACAATGGCATTATATTTTGATCCATGAACTATAAGATCAAAACATCACTTTTTTAAGTGAAACAAAATATACTTGAATACTGGCAATCATTTATCTGTCCACACTATATGACAGATTCGAATTTAAGATCCTTGTAAGCATTTATAATATTGAGTACTACTTCATGTCAAAGATACTGTCGACGGTCATTTTGATATTGATTCCAATACGACATAACTTATCGAGATCTCTTCATTTTTCATCATTTTCAGGTGCATGAACCTTTGCCAAGGTTTTATGAAGTGTTATGTCATAGTGCTCTTTCAAAGCACTTACCTCATTATCATGACCATTTTGATAATTTGCTCCTCTCCTTCCTCAATGAGTTTTACGTTTGGAATCGATTGGTCTATCACGCTTCTGGCGCACCATAGACTTTGTCCTTCAATGACTATTTATTGAAGCATTTGCAGCTTAATTAAAATATTGGGTCAGCAAATACATCTGACAAATTATTTACAACATTTTGCAAATGAAGTATCTCTTGAACTTCAAGTTCACATTTTTTTAACGAGGATCTAGATAATTCACCCCACACATAATTTTCAGCTGCTAAACATATCTCCCCCTAATGTTAGAAAATCTAACATTTACCCCCAACCTCATTTGGGGATCCATCATTGTGTGTGGTGGAGCAATAAAATCATATATGCACACATCAAATTTTAGATGTAAATTATTTGGGTTCCTGACCCTAAACCAATTGTGATGGGAGAGCCTTGATGGCTTGATGCATACATGCTAAATAAACTCATCTCATACCAAATTTTATTTGAGAGATTTGTTCTGATAATCAATGGTCTAGCTATAATTGGTGGCAAACAATTTTTGCTAAATCAACCGGTATTATCAACATAATTTTATAGTTTGAAACTGTGCTCTTAATTTAACAATTTGAGCAAACAACCTTACAAAAACCAATTTCCAAGTTGATACAAATGCACATGTGACCATACCATAGATGCATCTATTAAATCATAATAGTAAGCGGTCCACATGGCAGGTGAACGGGCCTATATTCACCTTTTTATATATTCCAAATTATTTCAGGGGATACAATCCCAACCTTAGCTGGTACAACGATCATTTTATCATGAGAACAAGCAACACAAGAGAATTCTTGAAGAATCTTTTATTTCTTCAAACATATAGTCAGATGAATTCTCAATTTCTTTTGCATCACATTTGAATCGGAATGGCCAACCGATTATGCAAACTGATATTTATTCTAGTAAACTTCTAGTTTACTTCTGCATGTGATTCCATCAGCATGCCCATATTTGTATACAACAAACAACGGGAAAAATGGATAATTTTATACGTAAATATTTATAACCCACTTTGATTGTAGTAATTTGAAGATATTAAATCTTTCCATAATTTATAGTCTCAATATAATATTTTTTTCATTTCAATTCTTCCGAAACATAAAAAGTTTCTTTTGAGACTTACTATAACCCCAATATTATGAACAATTTCATTTCTCTGGATAGTAACAAATTAGCCCTTTCGGAACTCTCAATTAATTTTGTGTACTACCAAAAATTTCGCAACGTCATTCTTATGGTGACCATCTCCTTCGAGGAGAAAATTATTATTATTGTCATGGTTAAAATTATCACATGCAAGTCTTATTTCTTGACAATAAATGACAAATTTGTGTTGCCACACAACAATATTTATTTTGGTCATAGCCACAACCTTTATAGGAAATTATTTCTTTCTTTTGTCCTTCAATAGTTCGTAATTTAACATACCACAATATTTGTGTAGTACTTAAAGTATATGACTAAATGACCATTTATGTCAAAAAAATTCTTTTCAATCTCTTAAACCTCTCGTAGAGGTAAGATGTTACATTTATCCAACAATACATGAACATGTTCTTATCCATAAGAACAAGTCACCTTTTCTTTAAGAAATGGACCATAACCATTTGAACATGCTCCATAAGTTTTTGTCAGAAACTCATTGTCATGCTTTCACATTTATCAAATTTATGTGACTCACCTCAACATCACTTTAAGAGGTCAAATGTACTACCACTTTGTATTCCTTTATTTTGATGGAGGATTTACAAAACTTTTCAAATTGGATTGCACCAACAACAATGTGCTCAATAATCTTTCATATCATTTTGATGGCAAAAATTACCTTCACATTTTGAAGAACCATCTTGAGAACCCATAATGTTCTTCATTTTAATTACCACAATGATGACCATTAATATTTTACCACACTCATAGTGATACATTCAACCACTTGTCATTTTCAGACACATCATACCCTGCTACCACATTCACATAAGAGAATGGAGCAAATCAATTGACATATCATACCCTGCTACCACATTCACATAAGAGAATTGAGCAAATCAATTGGGCAAATTTCATGACTTTCAGTCAAAAGTATACAACTTTATGTTAGTCATCATCATATCATCATTATAGTGCATTAGGACTTAAACCCAATGTCTTACCCATATAAAGACGTTTTTGGTCATAAATCAATGAGACTTGAACCCTACTTCTTATCATCATAGTGCACCGAGACTTTAACTCGATGTCTTACCCACTTGGTGCAGTGAAACTTGAATTCACTGTCTTACCCTCAATCAATGTCTTAGTAAGCCAAATATAATAGGACTCACCATTAAGCCTTAAAAAAATATTGTCACTTTGTGATTAACATGCACAAATAATAAATATAGAACAAAAGAAACACAATAAAAATATTCTCAACAAAGTAAGTATTAATATCTTAAACTTGTCAAAACAGAGCGTTACATATATTATTATATTATATTATGATTGGTGCACAATAATTAAGCTAGTGAGTTACCGTTATAAATCAAAGAATTAATTGCACACTAAGAAAATAATAATTTCAATTACACTAAAATAAAAGTGCTCACTACCACCACCCCTTTTTCAATTTTCATGTAAACCAAAAATATTTCACACAGAAAACAAAATAAATTAAAAGCTTATGTAATAACCAAAACAGTGAGTATAATCATAAATAAAATATAAAATAAGTTTCACATACAAAGAAAATATATATAAAGTCACAGGTGAAAAAAAATGTGCAGTAACAATATTATTAATCATTCACCTTGTTCACAAGTAAAATATAAAATAGATTCCACTATAATTTACCTTGGTCCCGAGAGAAAAATTAACACAATTATTTTACCTTCTTTTATTTACTTTGCTTCAATCTTGCAATAGTAGAACATTCGTGTTGATAACGTGTTGTAAAACTAAAGTAAAATAAGACAAGAAATATAAAACAAGAGGAACAATATATGAGATAACTTTCTTTCTTTCAAGTGTTCACCAAATCTTCGAATCTCTACAATATGAACTCGTATGCCTCTATTTATAGTGTAACATAGAGGCATACAAAAGGTTAGTCATAAACATGACATTAACATGAATATAATGGAGGAGGTTATAGAAGTGAAATGTCACAAAAATACTGGTTATAAAGTTTGAGGTTATGGAGGTTATGGTTATCTTCATAATGGAGGAAAGTAATGGAAATAATGGGTAAGAGTAACTTCTTGGTGTAGTAGACATCCACACTATAATATTTTATAACATATTTAACTTTCATGCTGTGAGTTTTTTGTCCTTTTGAATGAGCAGATCATCCATCATTTGCTTCACGTTGTTATACATCTATCTATGTTTACCGACACATGCGTTTGCACGTTTATTTTATATTAATTAATTAGTACACTCACCTAATATGAAATTCATATTATTTAAATGTGTGCGTTTATTCTTTAAGTGTTAAATTTCTTTCACTTTAAAAATTAAAATTTTAATTAGTCGACATCATATACTTTCATTCAAATTCAAAAAATATATATTTAAAACTCTTCATAGTATACGTTTATAGAGTTTTTTTCTTATGTTGATTAAGATCCTTTATCGAAAAATTCTGAAAACATATATTATTATTAGGAAAAAGGGTCTGAAAAATACTTTTAACTTTGGCTGAAATTGTTGTTACCCTCCTGCACTATTTAGTAGTGTATTTTAAAGGTATATATGTGTCCACGTGGACACGTTACTATTTATAATTATGCAATTTTTATAATGTCCACATGGGCACATATATACCTTTAAAATACACTATTAAATAGTGCAGGGGTAAAAAGTCCTTTCCAAAGTTCAGTATTGTTACAACAATTTCGATCAAAGTTCGATATTGTTACAACAATTTCGATCAAAGTTCGAATATATTTCAAAAAATTTTCCCTTATTATTATTTTCACTTGGCTGCAGATTTCACTGAAAGGCTTACTACCTCGTGATATTATTTGATTTTATTGAAAATAATGTTTTTTTCTCATCACCTATTCCTTTTCATTAATTATCGATATATATCACAATTTGTTAATTTCGTCTCGAATCTAAATGATTTTTTTTTCTTAAAATATTTATAGTTAAAATATATTGAGGAATCAATTGACTCTGAAACATAAGGTAACAAGACTACAACCCCATGCCATTGTCTTAAAGGATCCCAAATAATCACCACCCTGCGAGAATAAGCTAACCCCAAAAATTCATCCTTAGTTCGAATTGCAGACTACAAGTCACCTGCATGAAGTTAGAATTACTATTAACCGTCGTTAATCATATGGTGAAAAAAATCATTTTCGAGCCTTATATCCATCGTCCATCACACTATGGGAGTTGGCTTGCCCAAAGTTACTACTTTAAATTTAAGGAAGAGGATCCTAAAGACAGAACTAGCGACTGAATTAAAGTCGATATAATATCTCAGATGATCACTCAACTATGAATAGTTTCTTAGAAAGTCACTCAATTATGCATAGTTTTCTTAAAAAGTCATTCATCTTTATTTTTAACTCAAAAGTCACTCAACTAAGGATTTTTCTCCTAGAAAGTCACTCAACTATTGATATTTCACCTAGAAAGTCAATCAATCAATTCAAATGATTTTTTAATTAAATTTTACTGAACTAATTTTTTTTATTTTTAGCTAAATTTTAAGAAATAAAAAGGTACAAATTATTTCATAAAAACTATTAAATGTATATTGGTAAAAGATAACAAAATATCGGATAAATCCATTATGGGTCATACTGGTAGATCTAATTTATCCTATTTGATTTCTTAAAATAGAAACTCAATATTAGAGTCGTCAATATGGGCTAGGCCCGTTGGGTCGGCCTGGCCTAATTTGTAGTTTGATAGGGTTGGACTACGATTTTTGGAGCCCATTTAATAAAAGGGCTATTTAGCCCGGCCTGAATAAGTCTGCCGATTTGTGAAAATTGATAAATATGGATAGAGCCGGCCCGTGGGCCAAATAAAAATTAATTAAAAATAAAAATAAAATAGAGTATTAAAAATAACAAGAGTCTAAACTCGAAATCTGTTTAAAGTTTGAAATATTACAATTTAAATACAAATTATGTTCATAATTTATGTACTACATAAAATAAAAATTTCCAAAAATTTCTAGGGAATCACTACATAAGCCGTAGCCTATGTAATATTGTCATACATTTTGTGTTTTATTATGATTGGAAAACAATTAGGTTAAATATTTCTATTTAGCTATTTATGTTTTTACTTGAAATCAAACTAATAAATATTATAAAGATAATTTTATTTGTGGATTTGATCAACAAGTAGTAATGGTAACACCATGTAATATTGTCTTGTCGATACTTATGATAATATTTAAAATTATTATTTAATTTAAAAAATTATAAAAAATATTTTTTTTTAAAAAGAGGGGTGACCCGAAAAAGCCCGTAGCCCACATACTTGTGGGTTGGGCCACCATTTTCTGGCCCACCCCAAAAAAGAGCTAGACCGGCCTGGCCCGTAAAATTTCAAAGCATGTATAAGTTGGTCCGAATAGGGTAGGCCAGCCCATATTGACAACTCTACTCAATATGACAATATATATCGTCTAAATACATATTTCATTTATCTTGTTGATTTTTAGTCGTCCCTTTCTCCATTTTATTGCTGCTTGTACTAAAAGAAAGAATTATTTTGGAATCATCTTAAGAGCAGATATTGCTCGTTTGAAGAGATCATGACTAAATAAAAAGTATATATTAATGGGTACCGTTTTATTTAAATAACTTTTTATAAATAATGAGCACCTTTTTATTTTAATAAATTTTAATAACTAATGGGTATCTTTTCATTTTTTAAGAATTTATTTTTAAATAAGTTTTTTATTTAAATAATTTTAATCTATAAAAATATTTAAATTGAGTGAGTGACTTTCTAGGTAAAATATCAATAGTTCAGTGACTTCCTAAGAAAACTATCATTAGTTGAGTGACTTTTGAGTTGTAAAATAAAGTAGAGTGATTTTCGAAGAAAATTATGTATAGTTGTGTAACTTTCTAGGAGAACTATGCATAGTTGAGTGATCATCTGAGATATTATCTTAATTAAAGTCGTAACAAGGCTTGAAAGTGGGAAAAGGAAGAAGAGAAATGAGTTAGCTTAGGAGTTAGAAGGTCAAAAACATACAACAATACCTTTAACTTGCATTAACATTTTATTCAGACATTTATAACATAAAACATAATTAATATTTTACTCCTTATATAGACAAAATGAATTATATAAATTAAAATTTAAAAAATCATTATCTTCAGCATATAGAGTTAAATTAAAAAAAAGAGGTCGATGAAGAAAAAAATGAACTTGTAAAGTAGATGAAGGGAAATATGGGGTTGAAGAGAAGATAAGAGAATATATAGGGAAAAAAATTGTTAACATAAAAATATTGAATATTAATATTAAAAAGAATTTCTCACATACTTTAAAAGGCAAATAACTTTATTTATCTGTTTAGTTAATATTTTATGTTTAAATAATATATTAAAAATAAAGTTGGAGAATTAAAATAAAATAAGATTAAGTTAGAGTGCCAAAATAGAAAAAACATGAGGAAAAAAAAATGAGAAAGAAAAATAGAGAGAAGGGGAGACAAGATATTTACAAAGATGAGATAGTCACATGTGAGAGAGAAAGGGAATAGAATATTTTTTTTTGAATCAATAAATATTTTATCTAATTTTTCTTTTAAATTCACTTTGAGAATTATAGTGACAGCTAGGGTTGTTCATGGTTATAGTTAAAAAAAACAAATTTAATCGCAATTTGAATTAAATCGATTAAAAAAATCGATATTTGATTTGGTTTGATTTTAAATTTTGAAAATCGATACTATTTGATTTGGTTTTGATTTTACTAAAAAACAACTGTAAAATTAACCAAGCCCAACATATAAATTAGATATATAAATTTTATAATATATTATTCATAAATAAAATATAAATATTTTGTTAAATTTAATCAACTTAAGTCTTTAACTTTACCATTTTCTCAAGCCAATACTTAATTTTTAGCTCAACTATTATAATCCTAATTAAGTTCAAATCTATCAAAATTCATTACTTTACATGTAGAAATATATACTCAAAACAAAGCATAAACAATTTCTTTTGTTAATCAATTACATTTAAAATACATTTCAATCAAAATAGATTAGTCAAAATTTCAACTTCTAAATATTTAGTTTATGTTATGAAATGAAGACAAAATACTAAAATTGTATGAAGAGAGCAAAGTAAAACAAAAAGTAGAAATAAGAGTAGTAACTATTTTTTGGTGTGTCTTTTCATAATCATTTCAATGCCCTTTTATAGGCAATATGACTTGGAGTAGTCATATTGCTATAGTAGCAAGGTGATGTTACCACATAACATCCACACATACATATTGCTATAGTAGCAAGGTGATGTTACCACATGACATCCACAAATAAATATTGCTATAGTAGCAAGGTGCTGTTATCACTTGGCATTCACAAATAAATTATTTATAACACTCCCCCTTGGATGTCCGTGTAAGCGCACAAATTTAGTAAAAATTTAAGTATACATAGTCGTTCATAATTCTTTCTTTGGATGTTCATGTCTTGATTTGTAATCTGCCTCGTTAAAACCTTACTAGCTAGAAAAAAAACCAATGGGAAAAATTCTAGTGAAGGAAAAAGAGTACACATATCGTGTAAGTTGTAATACGCATTGATAGCTGCCTCATTAAAAATCTTACCAGGAAAATTCAGTGGGACAAAACCTCGGCTAAGGGAAAAAGAGTGTAGCACATATTATACTCCCCCTGATTAAACATCACTTAACAACTCGAAGATGATGCATTTTAATCTTATATCTTGACTTCTCAAATGTTGAAGTTGAAAATGTCTTGCTGAATACGAAGTGTTAAACATTGGCTACATCCTTGTTTTGAAGATCATGATAAGAAGAACTTTGATGAGATATAGTTTGTTCAGTCTTCTTTGATGTGTCCTCCTCTTTGTTGAGCTAGACATGCATCAATGTCTTCATATAATGTTGTTGGAATATCTCTTTTCAAAGAAATGTCGCATATTTTCTGGATATGTTTACTGATCTCAACCAAATATATTTTTGACAATAACTCAATCGTGATCTTACTGGTGTAGACAAATTGCTAGTTTAATTTGTTAGCAGCAACAATCGAGCACTGACAAACACTTTCAACAAAATTGACCGTCTTGTGAAATGATTTGATATGATAGTATTTTCAAATGAAAATAGATAACTTTCTTGAGATCAAACTTCATAATTCCCTGCAATTTCATGATTAATAAATCTTGACACAATTTATCAGAATAAATAACTTATATCGATATTTGATTCACTTTAATATCTCCATTGATAAGAGTGATATTATATTTAGCATGCATACAATTATTTACCATGAATAATAATAGCAGGATACATAAATGCGCCAATTGCACTATGACATGGTATTTTCTAATCATTTTAATGAGATCCAAATTGATCTTTTATGTTATGCGATCTTACGACCATTGGGGTACTATTCAATGGAATAGATTTATAACCTTTTAAATCCTTCAAGAATTTTCATATAATATTTACTGTCTAGCTAGACATGATAATCATTCATCATGGGTATTCAAGTTTTTCATGTATTGTCAGACTAAAAGAAACCTCATTGCATCCACCTTGGGAGTATATATCTCCATACAATAATGTCAAGACTTTTGCGAAAAATCTTTATTTTTCAATGCACAACCCATACTTTGTATTTTACGATTTTTTTTATCGCACAATAATTTATTTGTACCCCACTGACATTATAACTTGGTATATGGACAAAATAAGTCCAAAACATCATTTTTCCAAGTGAATAGAAAAATACTTGAATTGTATTTTCTTTGGTCAATCATTTTTCTAACAACTCTCGACAGATTTAACATCAAGATCTTCATCACCATTTATAATTTTGAGCGCTACATTATATTCAAGATATCGTTGATGATTATGTGATATCGATTCAAATATGACATAACTTATCAATCTCACTTTATTTTTCATCATTTCAGGGTACCTGAACCTTTGCCAATGTTTTTATAAAGTGTTATGCCATAGTGCTCTTTCTAAAGCACTTGCCTCATTATTATGACCATCTTGATCATTTGCTCCTTTATCTTTTGAATCGATTAATTTATCACGCTTCAGGCGTGCCATAAATTATGTCCTTCAAGGACTTTTCACTGGAGCATTTATAACTAGATTATAACATAGGGTTAGCGAATGCGTCTGGCAATTGACTTAAATTATTTCTTCAATGAGGATCATGATAATTCATTATGTATAACTTATTTTCCATTTGTTTATCTCCCCCTAATGTTAAAGAATCTAACATTCACCCAATATTATTTGGGGACTCATCTTTGTGCATTGCGTAATGGTGGAGCAATAAAATAATATGCCACACATTTAAATTTTTAGATGAGAATTATTTAGTTCCTGACCCTGAATCAATTGTGATTGGGGAATCTTGTTGGCTTGATACGTACAAGTGTTGCTACACCTTAAATAACACATCTCATACCAAATTTCTTTTGGGAGTTTTGTTCTAATAACCAATGATTTAGCTATAATTGGAGTCATATAATTTCTGCTTAAACCACTTGGATATATACCAACATTATCAATATAATTTTATAAGTTGAAATGTGCTCTTGATTCATCAATTAGAGCAAACAATCTTTGCAAAAATCAAATTGCAAGTCGATAATGAAGCACATGTGACCATACATAGATGTATCTATATAATAGTAAATGGTCCACATGACGGATGCACGGACCCATATTCACATTTTTATACATTTCAAAATTTTGGGAGATACAATCTCAACCTTAGCTGGTACAATGATAATTTTATCATGAGAACAAACAACACAAGAGAATTCTTGAAGAATTTATTATTTCTTCAATATATATAACCACATGAATTCTCATTTATTTTCGTATCATATTTGAACCGGGATGGTCATCAACCGGTCATGCTAACTGATATTTATTTCAATAAACTTATAGTTTGTTTTGCATGTGAGTCCATCATCATGCTCATATTTAGTTACCACAAACAATATGCAAATATGGGTAATCTTTCACATAAATATTTATAACCCACTTTGATTGTAGTAATATGAAGATCTTAAACCTTTTCATATTTTATAGTCTCAATATTTTTCTTCTTTGACTATTTCTTTGAAACTTAAAAAGTTTCTTTCGAGACTTACTACAATTCCAATATCATGAATAATTTCATTTCTTTGGGTAGTAGCACAATAGCTCACCAAAGCTCATAATTAACATTAAATACTACCACATATTTCATAACATTGTTTTTGTGGTAAACATCTCTTTCAAGGAAAATTTTATATCATTATTGTCATGGTCAAAAATCATTACAAGTAAAACTCTTGATTTACTTTTGTCATTAGTATCTCTTCCCTTTTATTTAATATCTGGCACAATATTTGATGCACAGAGATACACAACCAATGACAATTTTTGTGGCAAGAAATTATTTCCTTCCTTTGCCCTTTCGGTAGTTCATACTAAAACATATCATAATATTTATGATGTACTAAAAGTACTTGACCAATGATCATTTATATCAAAATAAATTTCTTTATTTCTCTCTAACCTCTCATAGGGGTGAGCTGTGGTATTTATTAAATCATGCATGAGTATGTCCTTATTTATAATTTTCATCTTCTATTGACACATTCATTTTCAAGAATGGTCCACTTTTCATGATACTTATCACAAGTCACATTCTCTTCAAGGAATTGGCTATAATAATATATCCATGCTTCATAATTATTCCTTTCATTAGAAGTTCATTGTCATGCTTTGAAATTTATCATATTCATATGACAAACCTCAACATCACTTTTGAAAGTGTCACCACTTTTTCATCCTTTTCTTTGATGGAGGATTTATAAAATCAAATTAATTTGCACGTACAGTAATCGCGTGCCCAATACTTTTCATACCAAATCTGATGACAAAATTACCTTCACTCTTTGAAGGACAATTTTGAGAACTCATAATGTTCTTTCTTTCACAATGATGACTATTATAATTTTGTCCCTTCACGTCCATATTCATATGTTTAATCATAAAATATCTTGTTCTCTTTCAGACTTTTAATGTATTGCTATCACATTCACTTCGAAGAATGGAGTATATTCAATGGGACGAACTTTACATTTTTTTAAGAGCATATCAATTTGCTCAGTCATCATTATATCATCAATATATAGCACTGGGACTTTAACCCAATGGCTTATCGATATAAAGGTATGTTAGGCCAAAATATGATGGGACTTGAACCCAAAATCTTATCATCATGGTGCATCGAGACATTGTTCGATGTCTTACCCTTTTGGTTCGATGAAACTTGAATCCACCGTCTTACCCTCAATCACTGACATTATATATAGTCCAAAATAAAATTCACCCTTGAGCCTTTAAAATATTGTTACTTTGTTATTAATAGCATAAATAAATTTAGTCATAATAACACTTCAAAAGATCATATACAAATTATTACTTTTGCTAAATGAAGCAAAGTTGATCCTCACAGGTGGCTTGAATACTATTTTCAACTCAAAAGTTTTATGAATAATTCATTAATTGAAATACCAATATATTAATTCTCAACATTGACTTCATTTTTTGCTAGTTAAGAAAATTTCTTTCTTCAATTGTAATTCATAGATAAAGCAACTAGAGGTAAACACTAATAATCACAATAAATAACATGATACCTCAAAATTCAAGAATTAAATAAACACTTGATAAATGGATCTAATAAAGTCTACATGTCAAATTGTCTCAATGACATGTAGCATATTTTATAAATTAAAAAAATTAGCATACTCTTTTGTAGATATATACAAATCAGAATTAGTGCAATTAGTATTATGAAGGAAGCTTACCATAAAGCAAAAATATACAATTAGCTTACCATTGAAAAGTTTGTTAATTGCCAACCTGAATGACATGTCTATGCCACTTCAAAGAATCTTTCACTATAGAAAAGTCCTTTTGATAATTCCAAAGGAAAATAAAATACTTCTTCACATATTAGTTTGCTTACCTTTTTAAAGCAACTATAAAATAAGTTATGTTAGTACATATAACATATTATAATAATTGAAAAAGTAAATGATTAGCTAGTGAAAGATAAATAAGCATAAAATAATTAACGATGTTGATCAAGGTCAATCTAGGCCAACATAATAAATTTAATACCTTTTTTTTATATTTATTTTGATATGCATTCCTTAAATTACCTATATCTCATTTAAAAGAAATTATGTATTCCTAGGTGCAAACCACAACAAGGTATCAACCTTAAAAATTCATGTTATGCACAATTAAGTATGTACTAATTATACTTTCAATAATTACCTCAAAATTCATGGTAATATTAACGATAATTATCAAATTTAGACTATCAAGTATAAGAAGACTTATATAGTAAAATATAATATACTCTATACTATTTATGTTTTGGCTAATGCACTGTCGGAGATGCTCGTAGATGAAAAGACTCGTGCTGATAATGTGTTATGAAATGAAACTAGAATACTAAAATCGTATGAAGAGACCAAAGTAAAAAAGAAAGTAGAAATAAGAGTAGTAAATATTTTTGGGTGTGTCTTTTCATTATCATTTCAATGCCCTTTTATAGCCAATATGACTTGGAGTAGTCATATTGCTATAGTAGCAAGCAGTGGCGAATTTAGGTGTAAAAAATAGGGCACCCGAACCCGTGGTCTCCTCGTAAAATTAGATATTTTATGTATATATTTTCTAACATTTGTATAATATTATATTCTTGCACCCGTACTATAGAAAGTCTAGTTGGTCCACATGGTTAAATACTGAGCTTTTGACTTTGAGGACTGAGGATCAATTCCCACTTAATACATTTTTTTTGGTGCACCCATATTCGAAATATCCTAGATTCGCCTCTGGTAGCAAGGTGATGTTACCACATAACATCCACACATACATATTGCTATAGTAGCAAGGTGATGTTACCACATGACATCCACAAATACATATTGCTATAGTAGCAAGGTGATGTTATCACTTGACATCCACAAATAAATTATTTATAACAGTTTATACTAATACTAGGTTGCATATTTTTAGTATTTTAATAATATATAAGTTATTTAAGTATTATATATATATATATATATATATATATATATATATATATATATATATATATATATATATATATATATATATATATATATATATATATGAGGATTTCGAAGATTCAATAGATTCATTTACCTTAACATAGGTCAACGTCATGATGACTGATATAGTCAATGTCAACAAACAACTTTATGTGATGAAGTAAACCGTTGAGGCATTAAAGAAATATCTTCAGATCGCTCAACTGATGAGCAAATTAGATCTCTATTGCCCTAGAGAGTTAAGTCACAATCTAACACTGCAAAAAAAAAAAAATTGATAATCAATCTCCTACTAAGTTAGTTGAATCTTAATGCACAAAACAATATACTTCACCGGCGACTATAACGATTCAACAACTACAAGATATGATTTCAAACACCATCAAAGTTCAATTTATTGTTCATGTAAGAATTATTAATTATTTCTTACTTATGGCCCAAGTTTACTTGTAGCCCAAGTAATACCATAAATAATATTTAATAAATAATAGATCTCGTTCGTACATTGATTATTTGATGGACGTACCAGATTAAGTCTTAACCTCTATATATTGGTCCTCCCTCCACCTATTAGGCTTACCACATAGTCTCTACATTAATTTCATCGCTAACAGTTGTGGTAACGTAAGGCTAGGGCAAGGAGGTAGAAACCAATTTACAACTAATGCTTCCGCTTTTCTCTATGATGACGTCTTCCGCATCAGGTATGTGCCCTAATGATCTCTATGTAAAATTACCGTGTTCAAGATCCTAATATTATGTATTAAAGTATTTAATTTTACATGTGGCATCCGAGCCTGAATTGTTTGAACCGATAATTTCCGTATATGAAACATTCAATGTTTATGATGTACTGTCTATCACATGTTCCACTTCGATACTTACCATCAATGTTCCAATAATATCTATATAAGATGATGTAAGCGACTAGCACAATGTCACCTGCAAACTTGCATCAATTTTGTTATTATAGTGAGAACAAAGTAAAAGGAATAAAGAAAAGGCGGACTTCTTTGAATGGACGTGCACATTGAGGATAATTAAAAAAAAAAAAAAACTTTTAAGATCTCTTCAACATGCATGTCTTGTTTATGGAAAATCATGAATTCTATGTCCAGTTTTAGAATAAGACCAATTAATTATTCATTGTTCGCATCAGTATTGTTTTGTATTGGTGGGCACTAACTCTGTGGTCGAACCTTCTTCCTAGTCTTTTATGGTTTAGGTTTCGTAATGTAATAATTATGTTTTATTTTAAATTGTGCAATAAAATAAAGTGATCGTTGTATTAATAAATAAATAATATGTGTGTACTTAGGACTTGTTTGGTGTAATGGATAAGGGAAATTAATCCCGGGATAAATTTTAAGAACCCTTTATTTCCTTGTTTGGTTGGAAACCTTGGGATAACTTATCCCAGGATTATGAATTAGTACCGGGATAAGTTATCCCTCACATTGGGTGGTATAGTAATCCCGGGATAAAATAGGTAAATGACAAAAATGTCTCTTTCAACCCTTTTGTTATATCACTTTTTACATTAATGAAGGACATTTTTGTAAACAAATAAATTGTTCTTAAAATTTATTATTTTGAATACAATAAACCAAACACTCAATAAAAAATAATCCCAACACAACTTATCCCATCATAACTTATCCCAACATAACTTATCCCATCATAACTCATTTTCAAACCAAACGACCCCTTAGTGCAATATAGTTTGTTAGTCACCAAAGTGGCCAAATCAGAAAACTTAACGTCAACACATGTAATATTTATGATCACTTGATGCATGTATTATGTTTTTGTAGTTTGTTAGTCACCAAAGTGGTCAAACTAAAATGTATAAAATTATTCATGCACAATTTTTTATGATATTATGTGTGCATTTGTATCTATATAGTTTATTAGTCACCAAAGTGGACAAACTAGTATGGTTAAGAAAAATATGCATTCATAAAATTGTCATTTTTCTATGAAAGTTAATGAAATGCCTATATTGAAAATAAATAGATAAATTGACTTTCACTATTGCTAGAACTTAAGAATTTACCCAAAGGTGAATCACTCATTCTATGAATAGTGAAAGTTATGAGGTAAATTAATCTTTTTAGTCAAACATGTATTGTATATCCAAAGATGTCGTATATGTTTGATTAAAAATATCCAATTGCCTATTAAAGATAAAATTGGCATTTAAATTATGATAATGTATCATAGTATCTACCCAAAGGAGAATTACGATATATTTTTATCGCTTTACTGAATTCACATTATTTTTTGATTTGTGAGCATGTATATCTATTTTGGAGTTATTCCTCTTCATTCGCATGCTTCGTCTATTACTGTGTTCAATGGATTGAACTTCTTTGAATGACATTAACAAGTACAGTTCCACTTAGGTGTGACATATCTTGACTTGGCTCTGCTGAATGAAAAACCTACGCCATTACTGGTAAGAGCAATGAGTATGAGAAGTTTTATCATAAATCATGGGATCGCTCTAACAGATTGAGCCTTATGTTCATGTGAATGACTGTTGCTAACAATATTAAGAGTATTATTCCATAAACAGAAAGTGCTAGGGAATACCTGAAGTTTGTGGAAGAACATTTTTGTTCTGCTGATAAGTCTCTCGCTGGTAAACTAATGGCTGAACTCACGACCATGAAATTTAATGAGTCGCGTAGTATGAAAAATCATATAATCGAGATGACTAACATTGTAGCAAGACGTCGGACCTTAGGGATGAAAGTGGATGACACCTTTTTGGTTTAGATTGCCTCTTGAGTATGGACCATTCCAAATTAACTTTAACACTATTAAGGATAAGTGGGATGTCAATGAATTTTCCAGTATGCTTACTAAAGAGGAGTCAAGACTTAAGAAACAAGGAGGTCATTCCATTAACCTCATGGGTCAAGGAGCTGGTAAAGGACTTAAAGTGAAGACCAACAAGTTTAAGAAAAATAAAGCACCTGCTAAAGTTCCACAGGATGCTCATAAGGAACTCAAGGCTGATGTGTATCATTTCTGTAAAAAGGAAGGACACTATCAAAAAGATTGCCTGAAACGTAAAGCTTGGTTTGAAAAGAAAGGTACATTTAGTGATTTTGTATGTTTTGAATCAACTTTAGTAGAAGTTCCTAATAATACTTGGTGGATTGATTCTAGTGCAACTACTCATGTATCCACTATGTTGCAGGGATTCACTACGATCCAAACTACAAATCCAAATAAGGATTTCGTGTTCATGGGAAATCGTATGAAGGCTCAAATTGAAGGCATAGGGACTTATTGATTGATCTTGGAGACTGGATATCACCTTGATCTATTACAAACTCTTTATGTTCCTTCAGTTTCTAGGAATTTGATTTCTCTTTCAAGACTTGATGTTTCTGAATTTGATTTTTAGTTTGGACATGGATGTTTAAATTTATATAAGAATACTGTTTTTTATGGTTCTGGTGTTCTTATTGATGGTTTATATAGATTGAAACTCAATAATAATTTTTCTGAATCCCTACTTACTATTCATTAAAATGTTGGAATTAAACGTAGTTCACTAAATAAAGTTCTGCTTATTTATGGCATAAACGTTTGGGTCATGTATCCAAAGAACGATTAAAAAGATTAGTAAAGAATGAAATTCTTCCGAATTTGAATTTTGTTGATATTGATATATGTTTGGATTGCATTAAAGGAAAGCAAACCAAACATACCAAGAAAGGTGCCACAAGGAGCACTCAGCTTCTTGAAATTATACACATTGATTGCGGACCCTTTGATGTTCCATCTTTAGGTGGAGAAAAATATTTTATCACCTTTATCGATGATTTTTTACGTTATGGATTTATCTATTTGTTGAAAGAAAATCTCAAGCAGTGGACACTCTCAAAGTGTACGTTAATGAGGTTGAAAGGCAATTAGATAAGAAAGTGAAAATCATTAGGTCAGATAGAGGTGGTGAATATTATGGAAAGTCTAATGAATCAGGACAATGTCCAGGTCCATTTGAAAATTCCTTGAAGAACATGTCATACGTGCACAATATACTATGACAGGAACACCTCAACAAAATGGTGTTGCAGAAAGGTGTAATCGAACACTTATGGATATGGTTAGGAGTATGATAAGTAATTCTTCATTACCCAAATCATTGTGGATGTATGCTCTTAAAACCATTGTATATTTATTAAACAGGATTCCTAGTAAGGCAATTCCAAAGACCCCTTTTGAACTGTGGACGGGAAGGAAGCCTAGTTTAAGACACCTGCATATTTGGGGTTGTCAAGCGGAAGCTAGAGTTTATAATCCACATGAAAAGAAATTAGATTCTCGAACGGTAAGTGGATACTTTATTGGCTATCTATAGAAATCTAAAGGGTATAGGTTTTACTATCCAAATCATAGTTTGAGAATTGTTGAAACCAGTAATGCAAAATTCATTGAGAATGGTAAAGTTAGTGGGAGTGTTGAATGACAAATTGGGGAAATCAATGAGGTAAGGGTAAATATTCCATTGCCCATGAATGTACCTAATTCCGTTCAAATAACAAATGTTGTTCCTCTTGTTGAAGAACACTTTAACAATGTTGAACAATATTTGGGTGAAACACTTCAAGAAGGAACTAACTCACAAGTATCTAGCGCAAATAAACCACAAACAGTGCCATTAAGAAAATGTAACACCCCGTAACTAGAAAGAACTAGAAAGAAGTTAAAAAGTGGAAATAGTCATTTTTGGAAAGAAAATAAAAATCTGGAAAATTTGTTCAGTATGTTAAGTTGGATTTTTGGCCAACTTCAAATGAATATAACTTCTATCTCAAGATGACTTAGGTGTATTTCCAGATATAGTAGGAAATATCTTTTAATAATCTTTCCAATGCCGCTGATTTTACGCTATTCCAAGTTTGTATGAATGAGATATCTCCATTTGAATTTGGGTTGTTCAAATAAGGAAAGTCTAGAACCAGATTTTGGAAGGGTATTTTAGTCTTTCCTTACCCAATTAATTTAATTCATTTTAGTGAATTAATTAAGGGTCAAATCAAAATTTGGTCAATTTAGAAAATTGGAAGTTCACGCTAGGGCATAGAGAAAAGAGAAAAGAGGAGAAAGGAGAAGAAAGTTCAAGATTTGTCGTCTTTGTAAGGAATCGCTTGTGGATTTCGTCAAGGGGTGATCCCTATGAGGTATGTGAGATCAGATAGCGTTGTGTCCATTCACCCACTGATGTTTGCGTAATCAAGACACAACTTCCGATGCAAGTGTCTACAATTGATAGTTTAGTAACCCAACCAAGGGTTGGGATCGTTCCCAAGAGAGTGGTTTTGAGAATTAATAGAAAAATAAAATTTAGTTCTAACTAGTCCTAGCTAAAGATATTAATGATTAAAAACATTGTAAATTAAAGAGAGACACAAGAGTGTCAATTAACAATGGGGGATTTTGTCACAAGTAAGGTAAAAATAGTAAAATAAACAAGGGTTCCTAAGTAATGCGAGAGGATCCTTGGGATGTGACGAGAATACGGGTTAAGCTAGATTATTGGGTACATGCTTTCGATAGAAGATTCATAGAGTAATTGTGACTAGACTAGACTTTAAGGGGGATAAGCTCTCTCTCGAGCAAGTTACCCCATTTCAAATGTGTTCCTCTCGAACACCCACTTGCCGCGTGAAGACCAGCCTACGCCTTAACCCACTCACTCTCTCGAGCTAAGTGTGTGGACATAGGACTAGGGTTTACTCTCTCCAGCTGAACTTCATGTCGACCCACTCGCACTGGTCATCAATTTAGTGGTCTTAGTTTTACGACCTCTCTCTCGAGCAAGCCAAAAACACATATATGAGATTATATTTGCAACTACAACCTCATTAAGTTCATCCATAACCACTAAACGAAATCATAATTAAACTACGACTAAACTATCAACAAGAAAGACCCAACAATTATCTTAACCCATATTCGCTAAATCACACCCCAAGAATTAGGGTTTTTAGCCACACATTAAGAGATATAAATTTATACCTAAATGAGCTTGCATTCAAATGGGTATGACGATTTAAGTCTTGTTGCAGGCCAAGAATGAAGAATCCAAAAAACCCAAGTCCAAATCCTTGGAGATGAAACCCTTTTTTTCTTCAAGTCTTCAAAACCCTCTCAAACTTAGAGCAAAAATACTAAAAAGTACTATCCTATATGAAAATTATAATAATTGTTCAACTCCTAAAACTACAACTCTAACTAGTATTTATAGTTTTCATAGATTTGTGTTGTAGTGGATCATTCGGCATCGTTAGTCGAAATCGATGATCAACTCGGTGATTCGCCCTTTGGTATAGTTCATCGCCGTCTTACACCAGCCTTCAGCATCATCGTGCTCTGGGTCATTGGGCGACATAGTACTGCTTCGCGGAACTTCTCGGCGATGCGCTGACTACTCCCTATCTCCGCCGATTTGATCCTTTCCTAAAGGCCTCAGCACATTAGAACAAAAGGCAAATTAAGACTCTTCGGCGACTCACCAAGTGGACTCGGCAATCCTCAGGCCTTCATTTCTTCATTCTTCTCAGCTTTTCCGTTCCTTTTTGCAATGTAATGTCCATGCTTTCCTTCAAACATCAAATACCTGAAACTTAAGGATTTTCATTATATATTGAGATAAAATAAGCATTTGAGGACATAATTTCTATTAAAATATTGCCCTAAATAAGTCCAATTTGTGGACTCATCAACACCCCCAACTTAAACTTTTGCTTGTCCTCAAGCAAACTCAAGTTCAGTCATTCAAAAGGGTGTCTCAAACAGTGATACACAAGACTCAATCATGAATGCACACAACAAGACTCAATTTACTTATGCAAAGATCAAATGTGTACTCAAAGATTCAAATTGTGACTCACCAATATCAACGAATCTCATGCTCACAATACCTGCTTCAAATGCAAGTTCAAGCTTAACTATAGTATTTAAATGCCCTCACACAAAGAATGATTACATATTCACACAATGGCTTCACCGTTTAAAGCTTTGGAATCGGATGCAACACTCACACTCACAAATAAGAACATAATGCATAATTTCATCCATACGTTTGCCCGTATTTTCCAATCAACATTTGTTTCGACTTTCTCAAGATCACAAAGGTCTTAACAAGGCTTGTAATAGGGCTGAGTGTAAAGGTATGGTCATTTAGGTTCAGTGACTTTCATCCTCATGAAATGTGGTGCTCACAACACTTCCTTTCCTTTTTCTTTATCATTCTCTTTAATGCTCATAAGTCATCCTATTATTCACTTCCCGTGAATTGTTTGGAGACCCCATTTCTTTTGTACTTTATTCCACAACTTTCTTTTTCATTATATAAAGAGGGGTTCCATCTTTCTCAAAACCATGGGTAAGAGGAGACTTTCCTTGCACTTCATGACTTGCCCCTATCTTTTCAACACACCCCAAACTTAGGCTTGGCCTAAGTTGGCTATTCAACTAACCACAACTTCATGAGGATTATGGGTGATGGATAAAGAAAGGTCATTGCTTTCATCAAGTTTCTTCCAAAGAAAAGGGAAAGGCATAAAGGGTGTTCAAGAGAGAATCACACGCTCACAAGGTAGGTCACAAAAGAGGCATATGTCAAATTGGCTCACACTCATAGAAGTTGTCTAAGATCATATCAAGAGATAGTATCACTCAGTTGACCGAACCAACGGGGTAAATTCTAGGATCTATCATTCATAGTTCACAGGTAAGCTCATCACACTAGGCATTGACACTATAAGTCAAACAAGACTCCACACTTTCGCTAGTGTTCAATGATCATCACAAGAGACTCAATTTGATATAAGGCTAGTCATAAGAAGATGCAAAAAGTTCACATATTGTTTATGCAATTTCATTTGGCCTCATCGTAGTCGTGCATTCATGTTCGTTCGATTGAGAGCACTATTTAAGTCCTCAGTATTGATTGAAACTGAGACTCAAATTTGCGAAGGAACAGCCACATTCAACAGCATATAAAGGGTGGCAGAAATGTGCGAAAAATAAAAAAAAAATTGGAAAGGGTCCAAATCACTTTGCAATTTAAAATAAAAGGAGCTTCAAGATCAAACATCCACAGAAAAGCAGTATTAACACAATTTTAAACAGAACAACCCAAATATAAACAAAATACAAACATCAAATAGCTCACAAAGGTGGGCCTCACCCCACCACAAATAAAAGCAATTTGTCCTCAAATGCAATTAACATAGAATCCGAAAGGTAAAATAAAGAAAGACAGAGAGGGAGGTAAAGAGGGGATCCTGGCTATACAGTCGCTCCATCTGTCTGGGAATTAGTGCCCGATGTGTCAGCCTGAAACTTGATAATGGCCCCTGGAGCTTCTTTAGAAGATTGAGCGGCAACTGACTTACAAAGATTGTCCAAGCATGAGCAGCTAGAAAGGAGTGGATAGTTGTAAAGAATCCATATCTCCATGAGGGAATAGTGGGGTCTCGGGGATTTGTTCTCTTGCTGGCACTGGGCTTCTTGTCCTCATTATCTGTTTTGGGAGGATTTGTTGCCTTTGTATTTTCCCTGAAATTTTTTGCTCTTGTTTGTTGGGGTGGCATATCTCTTCCAGCTACTTTCGATTTTAGCCATTTCTGCAAAACTTTGAGAAAAAGTTAGAAAGTATTCTGACAAAAGCAAGATAGTTCAATTGCAAAATCACTTTGCTGAACCAGTTGGCGAAGCGCGCAGCTACTTCGGCGGTTCGCCGAGTGCAGTGCATAGAGAATACAAGAGTGCAGACAAAGGGTGAACAAGAAACCTTTCAGCGAGTCGCCGAATACTTTTGGCGATCAAAGGCTTCTCGCCGAAAGTTACAGAACTAAACATTACATATGACATTAAAATAACAACGAAATGGGGATGTTAGACGAATCGCCGAGCAGTTTGGCGAGCTCGACTTAACTCGCCAAATGGCTCACGTGCCTAGTTTCAACCCATCTTCTTGAATCCACCCCTGCAACCCCGGGAAAAAAAAATTAAGGCATGTACAACTCAAATTAAGCTTAAACCTAGTGACAATCATGCACAACCTATGATTTTCATCCAATTTAAAGCGCAACTTTCAGAAATTAACTATTTAACTTAGTACTAGCAAAATTTGCGAACGTAACAGGCAAACAAATATTCTAATCCTACCAGATAGGCCCATCACACATCATCAAAATAATGCCATTTCATTTGAGTACAACTTTTGAGGAAAGAAACGCGGAGTTTGAATTACCAACATTTTATGCCGATCAAATGGATATTGAGATGCTAGGAAGCAATGTGATCCAACTCGTAGCACAATTCGACAATAAAAATACTTTAGAAATGCAAAAATATAGGATCTATCATGCAGGTGTGAGTTTGGGAAGACAAAGTGAGGAAAAGTGAATGAATTTGAAATTTTTAAACCTTTGGCTTGCAAAACCATCCTGTTTTCACCCATTCGGCGACATTAGTCTCGATCGCTGATCTATTCAGTGTAACGCCAAATAGTCATTTTTCCCGCCGAAGTTTATAGAACCTCCATGTTATGTGGTAGTCCAAACGGCGGTCTCTGTCGGGATCGCCGACACAATCGGCGGTTCGCCAATAATTTCCTGTGCTCGCCGAGTTTTACAGACTCCAATGCAAGATGATCTTGAGTCTAACGACGGTCTGGTTCGGAGTCGTCAAACTATTCGGCGATTCACTGATTAGACCTGTTGGTCACCAATTTGCACTTTTCGTTCACTCTCCACACTTCCATCTGCACAATTAACTCACCATTATTTTATCAAAGCAACATAAAGCAATAAAGGGTTTTGGGTTGCCTCCCAAACAGCGCCTTAGTTAACGTCGTGGCACGTCGCAAGTCCACCGTCAAACCTCATTCTTGGGGTTAGCCATAGTATCACTCGACAAACCCCTTCCTGTCTCGGATTTAGGTGATAAGAGATATGACCCATCTGGGTTTCTAACTTCTTGATTGAAACTGAATGGGAGGTGATGGTCTGGCTAAGGGTAGATACATCTTTTTTCATTCCCTTTAGCATTTTTTCTAACCCTTCAACTTTGTTGAGGATACATGAGAACATATCCTTAGCCCTACCTCCTTCCGAATCCTTGGGTTTCTGGCACTCATGGGGAGGCACATATATGTCCTTCTCCCCATCTTTCCAATTCGAATTATGGTCCCTCAATTCACGATCTCAGTCCTTCCAGCCTTCGTCTCTAGCCCAACCTTGGTTACCACCCTACCTTGGGTAATTTGAGTTGTAGCCACCGCCTTGGTTGGCTAGAAAATTTACCTCCTCGTTATACAAGGCTTCAAACTTCATGTCCTCAAGATTAGCACACCCAACCCCCATAGTGTTGACACCACGGGCACTAGCCCCCATGATATTTTTGGATAAAATATCAAGCTACGTCATTATTTTGGCCATGTGTTGGTCTCTCTCATTGACTTTTTCAATCTATTGCTTGGATAGGTTGAAGGTGAGAGGGGAGACTTGGACCTCACGAGTGTACCATTCTCTGTTGATGGTTGCCATGCCATCTAAAAGTTGGGCTGCTACTGCATACGACTGCTTCATTAAGCCTCCCGGCGAGAGTTGGTCGGCAACACCTTTGTTTACCGAGTCCAAACTTTGATAAAAGTACTGAACTAGCACGTTATCAGTCAAACCATGGGTTGGGCATTGTAGCACCAACTTTTTGAACCGCAATAAAGTCTCATGTAGAGACTCTCCTTCGAGACGCTTAAAGCTCTGGATGATATCCCTAAGTGGCATCATCTTCGAGGGAGGGAAAAATTACACATCAAATGCGGATACCAATTCCTCCCAAGAAGTGATGGATTCTCATGGCAACTCGGTTAGCCATTTGCATGCCTCACCTATCAACGAGAAAGGGAGTAGCCTCAAACGGACCAACTCCTGGTAGATGGTTTTGAATGAGAATGGTTCGCACACATCTACAAAGTTTTGAAGATGCTCGTGAGGATCCTCATGAGTCAGTCCGCTGAAAAGTCCCTTTAGTTGCAAGAGTTGTAACATGGTGCTCATTACGTGCAACTCTGTGTTTCCCTTGGCTGGGGTTCCAACACCTCCCATGAGATGAGGGTCATTGATGTTGGTCTCTTGGAAATCGTTGAGATTATCGATATCGTCCTGGTGGCCCACTTGGCTACCGTTGCTATTGTTAATACTCATGCCTTTTGAAATATTCACACAAGAAAATAAAACAAAACCACAAATTAGGTGAGTAAACTACAACTAAGAAGAACAAAAATTCTACTAATCTAAAAATTCTCAAGTAACACCACTCCCTGGCAGCGGCGCCATTCTGAAGTTTGCGTAATCAAGACACAACTTCCGATGCAAGTGTCTATGATCGTACAATAGTTTAGTAACCCAACCAAGGGTTGGGATCGTTCCCAAGAGAGTGGTTTTGAGAATTAATAGAAAAATAAAATTTAGTTCTAACTAATCGTAGCTAAAGACATTAACGATTAAAAACACTGTAAATTAAAGGAGGACACAAAAGTGTCAATTAACAATGGGTGGTTTTGTCACAAGTAAGGTAAAAATAGCAAAATAAACAAGGGTTTCTAAGTAATGCGAAGGGATCCTTAGGATGTGATAGGAATACGGGTTAAGCTAGATTATTGGGTACATGCTTTCGATAGAAGATTCATAGAGTAATTGTGACTAGGCTAGGCTTTAAGGGGGATAAGCTCTCTCTCGAGCAACTTACCTCGTTTCAAATGCGTTCCTCTCGGACACCCACTTGCTGCGTGAAGACCAGCTTATGCCTTAACCCACTCACTCTCTCGAGCTGAACGTCATGTCGACCTATTCGTACTGGCCATCAATTTAGTGGTCTTAGTTTTACGACCTCTCTCTCTCGCAAGTTGAAAACACATATATGAGATTATATTTGCAACTACAACCTCATTAAGTTCATCCACAATCACTAAGCGAAATCACAATTAAACTATGTTAAACTATCAGCAAGCAAGACCCAATAATTATTTTAACCTATATTCGTTAAATGACACCCCAAGAATTGGGGGTTTTCGCCACACATCAAGAGTTAGAAATTTATACGTAAATGAGCTTGCATTCAAATGGGTATGAAGATTTAAGTCTTGTTACATGCCAAGAATGAAGAATCCAAAACACCCAAGTCCAAATCCTTGGAGATGAAACCTTATTTTTCTTTAAGTCTTCAAAACCCTCTCAAACTCAGAGAAAAAAAACTAAAAAGTACTATTTGATATGAAAATTATAATAATTTTTCAACTCCTAAAACTACAACTCTAACTAATATTTATAGTTTTAACAGATTTGTGTTGCAACGGATCATTCGGTGTCATTAGTCAAAATCGCTGATCAACTTGGCGATTCGCCCTTTGGTGTAGTTCATTGCCGTCTTGCACCAGCTTTCAGCATCGTCGTGCTCTGGGTCATTGGGTGACATGGTATTGCTTCGCAAAACTTCTCGGTGATGCACTAATTGCTCCCTATCTCCGCCGACTTGATCCTTTCCTAAAGGCCTCAACACACTGGAACAAAAGGCGAAGTAAGACTCTTCGGCAACTTGCCAAGTGGACTCGACGATCCTCAAGCCTTCATTTATTCGTTCTTCTTAGCCTTTTCGTTCCTTTTTGCGACGTAGTGTCCGTGTTTTCCTTCAAACCTCAAATACCTAAAACTTAAGGGTTTTCATCAGATATTGAGAGAAAAAAAGCATTTGATGACAGAATTTGTATTAAAATATAGCCATAAATGAGTCCAATTTGTGGACTCATCACCCTCGTGCCAAACATGTTCAATTCAACGATTTTCGTCCTAAAAGAGTTAGAATTTGATTTGCTTGAGTTGTGTTCTTGAATTGTTTCCATTCTTGAACTTACATATGATTGATGGGTTTTATTGAGACGTTTTAGCGATGTTAAGAGTTGTTTCGAGTTAGATTATAGTGTACATATTTTGGGTATCTAAATCTAAGAAAGTATTGAGAAAAGGAATCGATTTAAAATGATTTAAGATCAGAAAATAAGTTGAAAAATTCATCAGACGCACCTGGGGAGGGCCAAGCGTGTCGCACCCCCATAGCGCCAGAGAGGCTGGGGCGGGGCGCCTGCAGTGCGCCCAAAAGGATCCCAGAAAATGAGGGTTGGTGCGGCGCGCCAGGGATGCGCTCGGATCGTCTTTTTTCACTAGTTTTTCATCGTTTAGCATATTTAAGTCCTTCTAAAGTGTACTAACACTTTCCATTGATTCTAACTACTCAAAATGACTTCTAAACATCTAGAAATCATCCAGAAAACATGAATCATAACCTTGAATCAAGAAATTCAAATTTAAGGAAAGTTAAGAGCCAAGTCTAGGAAGTTCTTAGAGTCTTTTCAAGAAGTCTTTTGCAAATGCTTTTAACTGTGTCTTAAGACTTAGGGGTCGTTTGGTACAAACATTGATAATGCAGGAATTAGTAATGTAGGGATTAGTAACGCAGGGTTTAGTAATGCAGAGATTAGTAGTGCAGGGATTATTTTTTGCCAAGTGTTTGGTTCATTACTTTCCACTTAATCTTGTGTTTGATTTAAAACTGTATAAAAAATTTCTTTCCTATTATACCCTTGTGTTATTATGAGATTATTAATTTCATGTAATTGGGTCAAGGTAGATAACCGCCAGACAATTATTTTTTTTTGTAGGATTTTCTATTCCATTTAAGAAGTTAAGTCAAATATGTACACACATAAAATTGTTATTAATTTTAAGGTGTGATGTACCACTAAAGAGATCATTAATGGCACGGTGTATTTCTAATTTTTTGTTGGTCAAGTATATCTTAAACTTAACATAGATTTAAGACTTAAGAAACAGTTGAAAGATTTATTCTGCCATATAGAATGGCACCAACATAGTTGAAAGAGCTTAAAGAACAGTTGAAAGATCTCCTTGATAAGAGCTTTATTCGACCAAGTGTCTCACCTTGGGGAACTCCGGTGTTATTTGTGAGAAAGAAAGTGGTTCCCTTCGAATGTGTATACATTACCGTCAGTTGAACAAGGTTACCATCAAGAACAAATATCCTCTTTTGAGAATTGATGAGCTTTTAGATCAGCTTCAGGCTGCCACCTGTTTCTTTAAGATAGATCTCAGATCTGGCTACCATCAGTTAAGAGTAAGGGAGTGTGATATTCCAAAGACTGCATTCAGGACCCGTTATGGTCATTATGAGTTCTTAATCATGTCCTTTGGTTTGACCAATGCGCCTGCAGCATTCATGGACCTTATGAATAGAGTATTCAAACCTTATTTAGATATGTTTGTTATCGTCTTCATTGATGACATACTAATCTATTCGAGGAATGAAGAAGATCATGTTAGTCATCTCAGAATAGTCCTCTAGACTCTAAAAGATAGAGAGTTGTATGCCAAGTTCTCTAAGTGTGAGTTTTGGCTTGAGTCTATGGCATTCTTAGGCCACATTGTGTCTGGAGAGGGAATTAAAGTTGATACTCAAAAAATTGAGGCAGTGCAGAATTGGCCTAGACCCACATCTCCAACTGATATTAGGAGTTTCTTGGGTTTAGCTAGCTATTATAGAAGGTTCGTAGAGGGATTCTCATCTATTTCATCCCCTTTGACCAAGTTAACTAAGAAAATAGTGAAGTTTCAATGGTCTGAAGCTTGTGAGAAAAGCTTTCACGAATTGAAAATGAGGCTGACTACTGCCCCAATTTTGACCTTACCAGAAGGTATGCAAGGTTTTGTGGTGTATTGTAAAGCATCTAGAGTTGGTTTGGGTTGTGTATTAATCTAGAATGGCAAGGTTATAGCTTATGCCTCCAGACAGTTGAAAGTTCATGAGAAGAACTACCCAACACATGACTTAGAGTTGGCTGGCGTAGTATTTTCTTTGAAGATATGGCGTCATTATCTATATGGTGTGCATGTAGATGTGTTCACCAATCACAAGATCCTTCAGTATGTGTTTACTTAGAAAGAGCTTAATCTCAGACAAATAAGGTGGTTAGAATTACTCAAGGATTATGACATGAGTATTCTTTACCACCCAGGTAAGGCTAATGTGATTGCTGATGCTTTAAGCAGGTTGTCTATGGGTAGTACCGCCCATTTTGAGGAAGAAAAGAGAGAGTTAGCGAAAGATATGCATAGACTTGAATGCTTGGGAGTCCGACTAATGGATTCCATAGAAGGAGGAACAATGGTGATAAACGGGGTTGAATCAGCATTAGTGTCAGAAGTAAAATAGAAGCAAGATCAAGATCCCATTTTGCTTGAATTGAAGGAAAATGTTCATGAGCAAAAAGTGTTGGCTTTTGAACAAGGGGGAGATGGTGTTTTGAGGTATCAAGGTAGATTGTGTGTACCAAGGGTGGATGAACTCTAAGAGAGGATCATGGAGAAAGCTCATAGCTCTAGATATTCCATTCATTCGGGTTCCACAAAGATGTATCGCGATTTGAGAGAAGTTTATTGGTGGAATAGAATGAAGAAGGGCATTGCAGAATTTGTTGCTAAGTGTTCGAATTGCCAATAAGTTAAAGTAGAGCACCAAAGGCCCGGTGGTATGGCTCAGAATATAGAACTTCCAGAATGGAAGTGGGAGATGATTAATATGGATTTCATCACAGGTTTGCCAAGGTCTCGCAGGCAGCATGATTTTATTTGGGTGATTGTGGATCAAATGACCAAATTAGCCCACTTTTTTCGGTAAAGACTACTTATTCAGCAGAGGATTATGACAGGTTATATATTTAAGAGGTAGTAAGACTTTATGGAGTCTCTGTTTTGATTATATCAAATAGAGGTGAACAATTTACTTCACAATTTTGGAAGTCATTCCAAAAAGGCTTGGGTTCAAAGGTAAACTTAAGTACTGCTTTTCATCCTTAGATAGATGGTCAAGCAGAGCGCACTATTCAGACCTTAGAAGATATGTTGAGGGCTTGTGTGGTTGATTTCAAAGAAAATTGGGATGATCACCTATATTTTATTTAATTTGCATACAACAATAGTTACCACTCTAGCATCCAAATGGCTCCTTATGAAGCTCTTATGAGAGAAGATGCAGATCTCCTATTGGATGATTTGAAGTTGGTGAAGCAGGGTTGATAGGACCAGATCTAGTTCATCAAGCTATGGAGAAGGTGAAAGTGATTTAAGAGAGGTTGAAAACGACGTAGAGTCGTCAGAAATCCTGCACCGATGTTAGGAGAAGGGAGTTATAGTTTCAAGTAGATGATTGGGTATACTTGAAAGTTTCACCCATGAAAGGTGTTATGAGATTTGGTAAGAAGGAAGCTTAGTCCCCCGGTATATTTGCCCTTACAGAATATCGAAAAGGGTAGGAAATGTAGCTTATGAGTTGGAGCTACCACAAGAGTTAGCCGCGGTTCATCCGGTCTTTCACATCTCCATGTTGAAAAAGTGCATGGCTGGTCCTTCATTGATCATACCAACTGAAGATATTAGCATCAAGGATATCTTATCTTATGAGGAGATTTTGGTCCAGATTCTAGATCGCTAAGTTCACAAGTTGAGGACTAAGGAAGTAGCATCAGTCAAAGTCCTTTGGAGGAATCAATTTGTTGAGGAAGCTACTTGGGAAGCAGAGGAGAAATGAAGAAGATATATCCACATCTCTTTGAAACCGGATAAATTCAAGATAAAGGTACTAATTCCTTTCTTAGTACTCTTTAATTTATGAGATTGCATGTTGTGTTTGCATTGCTTGTTGGGTGTTTGAGCTGAATGTTAGATGTTACACCCTTAGCCTACTAAGAGTAAGATCATTCGAGAACTAATGTTCCCAAGGGGGGGATATTGTAACACCCCGTAACTAGAAAGAACTAGAAAGAAGTTAAAAAGTGGAAATAGTCATTTTTGGAAAGAATATAAATATCTGGGAAATTTGTTAAGTATGTTAAGTTGGATTTTCGGTCAATTTCAAACGACCATAACTTCTAGCTCAGTATGAGTTAGGTGTTCTTCATATATTGGAAATATATTTGAATAATCTTTCCAACGCCGCTGAGTTTGCGCGATTTTGAGTTTGTATGAGTGAGAAATGTCCATTCGAAGTTGGGCTGTTCAAATAAGAAAAGTCCAGAACCAGATTTTGGAAGGGTATTTTAGTCTTTTTCCTTACCTAATTAATTTAATTCATTTTAGTGAATTAATTAAGGGTCAAATCAGAATTTGGTTAGTTTAGAAAATTGGAAGTTCACGCTAGCTAGGGCTTGGAGAAAAGAGAAAAGAGGAGAAAGGAGAAGAAAGTTCAAGATTCGTCGTCTTTGTAAAGAATCGCTTGTGGATTTTGTCAAGGGGTGATCCCTACGAGGTATGTGAGATCATATAGTGTTGGGTCCATTCGCCCATGCGCCAAACCTGTTCAATTCAGCGATTTTCGTCCTAAAGGAGTTAGAATTTGATATTCTTGAGTTGTGTTCTTGAATTGTTTCCATTTTTTAACTTACATGTGATTGATGGGTTTTCTTGAGACGTTTTAGCGATGTTAAGAGTTTTTTCGAGTTATGTTCTAGTGTACATGCTTTGGGTATCTAACTCTATGAAAGTATTAAGAAAAAGAATCGATTTAAAATGATTTAAGATTAAAATACGAGTTAAAAAATTCGTCAGACGCACCTGAGGACGGCCAAGCACGTCGTGCCCTCATAGCGCCAGAGAGGCTGGGGAGGCGCACCGGCAGTGCGCCCAAAAGGAGCCCCAAAAAGTGGGGCTTGCGCGGCGTGCCAGGGATGCCCCCGAATAATTGTTTTTCACCAGTTTTTTGTCGTTTAGCCTATTTAAGTCCTTCTAAAGTGTACCAACACTTTTCATTGATTCTAACTACTCAAAATGACTTCTAAACATCTAGAAATCATCCAGAAAACATGAATCATAACCTTGAATCCATAAATTCAAATTCAAGGAAAGTTAAGAGCAAAGTCTAGGAAGTTCTTAGAGTCTTTTCAAGAAGTCTTTTGCAAATGCTTTTAACTTTGTCTTAAGACTTAAAGTTCAAGTTGAGTAAAGAGTAAAGTTTGAAGTTCATTTCTTCAAAGAAGTATATGGGGACTATGCATCCCCAAAGAGTATAAAATGTTTTCACATTTAAATAAGAAAGGAAACTGAGACTTCCAAAGAGCCTTTGAGCTAGTTTTCAGAAAAGGGTAAACGCTTTCACAATTAAGCAAGAGAGGAAACTGTGATTTCCAAGATAGCCTTTAAGCTAAGTTTTTGAGAAATTATCTCAAATCACAGAAAAAAGTATGTTTTTTAAACATAAGAGCTAGTATCATATTTTTGGGAGTAGTATTGAGCACCGATATGAGGGAGAGTTCAGACAACTCACAACCCCCATAAACTATGTAGCTATCATGGATTGAAAAGGGTCATACTTTTTAGATGATTCCTTTAGTGCTTTTTAGTATAGACTAGTGGATCCACTTAGTAGTTCAGGTTCTATACCCTCGGCAAGGTATAGGATGGCCCTGGCAGCGTAAGGCAAAAGGTTGTATCATCACAATAGTTCTTACGTGATGGTTGTCGGTTAGAGAAACTCCCACAGAAGTAATTGTATTCTTATATACACAGTTTATTGTATTTTTACATATATTTTAGAGTTATATGTATCTTTGCATACACATAGAGTTGACATCATGTTTTACATAGCTTTTCTTTATGTTGCACTTGTTTTAAACTGTTTTATATTGAAATGAGTTTAGTTATGTTGAGATGAGTTGAGCCAGGTAAGTTCTTCAGTTCTTTTCAAGCTTATGTCTTGTTTTAGAATTCCCCTCTCACACTCGTACATTCAATGTACCGATGCCATTTGACCTGCATCTTATTATGATGCAGACACAGGTAACTAAGATTTGCATCCAGCACATCGTTGAGCACTCAGAGTCTTGTGGTGAGCCTCCTTGCTTTCAGAGGATCCCTTTTATTGCTTTCAATTTTATTATTAGTTCATTAGGATGCCGTGGGTCTTGTCCCCACATCATCTCAGTTGTTTAGAGGCTTCATAGATAGTTAGATGTTAGTTCTTTAGTGTTTTCATTGTCATTATCTTATGTTGAGACTTGAGTTTGCCTTAATGGCAAGTTGAATGTTACGTTCCTTTATAACATTCCAGTTTATTGCATAGATTTATCTTTGTTGAGCATAAATCTTCCGCTGATTAAGTAAGTTAGGCCAAGGGTTCGCTTCGGGCCAGCAATGGTTCTTGAGTGCCAGTCCCGCTCAGGGTATAGGCTCGGGGCGTGATAGAAAATCTCAAAGAGAAAGAAAATCGGCCATTTCAGATGATTATGTGATTTATTTGCAAGAGTCAGATTTTGACATTGGAATTAATAAAGATCCAGTTTCATTTTCACAGGCCATAGAAAGAACTGAGTCTGATAAATGGATTGATGCCATGAATGAAGAGTTAAATCCATGGAATACAACAAAGTCTGGGATCTTGTTCAATTACCAGAAAGTTCTAAAAGAATTTGGTGTAGATGGGTCTTCAAGACCAAATGCGATTCTAATGGTAGTATTGAACGATATAAAGTCAGACTTGTTGCCAAGGGATACACTTAAAAAAGAAGCAGTGATTATAAAGAGACCTTTTCACCGTCTCAAAGAAAGACTCATTAAGAATTATTTTGGCTTTGGTTGCTTATTATGATTTAGAGTTACATCAAATGGATGTGAAAACTGTCTTTCTTAATGGATACCTCGAGGAGGATGTTTATATGGACCAACCAGAGGGTTTCGAAATTAAAGAAAAAGATCAAATGGCGTGTAAGCTAAAGAAGTCAATATATGGACTCAAACCAGCCTCACGACAATGGTATATAAAGTTTAATGATACCATAAAATCTTTTGGATTTAAGGAAATTACCATTGATCGGTGCATATACCAAAAGATCAATGGGATTAAGTTTATGTTTTTAGTGTTGTATGTTGATGACATTTTACCTGCTGCTTTAATGATTTAGGCATATTACGTGAGATGAAAGACTTTCTCTTTATGAACTTTGAAATGAAAGATATGGGTGAGGCATCATATGTGATAGGGATAGAAATATTATGTGATAGATCACAAGGATTATTGGGACTGTCTCAAAAAGGCTTTATAAAAAGAGTTCTAGAGAGATTTAACATGAACAACTGTTCGGCAGGAATAGTTTCTATTCAAAATAGGGATAAAATTAATCTCATGCAATGCCCAAAGAATGATGTAGAACGAAAAGAAATGGAAACAATTCCTTACTCTTATATTGTTGGAAGTTTGATGTATGTTCAAACTTGCACAAGACTGGATATTAGTTTTGCGGTCGGAGTGCTAGGAAGATATCAAAGTAACCCTGAAATTGATCACTGGAAAGCTACAAAGAAAGTCTTAAGGTACCTGAAAGGAACGATGGATTACATGCTCATGTATAAGAGATCCAATCACTTAGAAGTTACTGGATACTCGAATTCAGATTTTATTGGATGTGTTGACACTAGAAAGTCCACATTTGGATACTTGTTCCTATTAGCTAAAGGAGCAATGTCGTGGAAGAGTGCTAAGCAATCTATCATTGCTACATCCACAATGGAAGAATAATTTGTGGCTTGTTATGAAGCCACAATTCATGCATTATGTCTACGGAACTTCATTTCAGGACTTGGGCTTGTCGACACCATTACCAAGCCGCTAAAAGATTATTGTGATAATACTGCAACAATATTCTTCTCCAAGAATGATAAGTACTCAAAAGGTGCCAAAAATATGGAATTAAAGTACTTTACTGTCAAGAAAGAAGTTCAGAAACAAAGAATGTTACTTGAGAATATTAGAACTGATCTCATGATTGCAGATCCATTAACAAAAGACTTACAATCAAAGACATTTAACGAACATGTTCAAAGAATGGGTCTTGGTTGTACTTATGATTGATACATTTATGATGTTTTTACACTCTGAGTTCAATTATGTGTTTCTGATATACATTAATAAATTTCTTGTTTCTCATAATGGTGTATACATTATTGTTTTGAGATATTACAAGATAAGACACTATTGTGGATCGTAATGTTATATGTTTTTATAGCTTATGAACCTAGTATGATAAGTTGCTAATGTAGTAGTATATGGAAGGAAGTATGTAGCTTAAAATTTATTTACAACCACCATAACTCGCATTAGTAGTTTGTTATATTGAGGTATATATGTATGATGGCCATTATAGAAGATATTTATAGTATGCGCAACTAATGTTTATGAAATATTAATGTGATATGGTCATTGGGCCAAGTGGAAGAATGAAATAATTATTAATTATTTTTTACTTATGGCCCAAGTTTACTTGTAGCCCAAGTAATATCATAAATAATATTTAATGAATAATAGATCTCGTCCGTACATTGGTATTTGATGGACGTACCAAATTAAGTCTTAACCTCTATAAATTGGTCCTCCCTCAACCTATTACGGTTACCACATATTCTCTACATTAATTCCATCATTGACGGTTGTGGTAACGTAAAGCTAGGGCAAGGAGGTAGAAACCAATTTACGACTAACGCTTTTGCTTCTCTCTGTGATGACGTCTTCCGCATCAGGTATATGTGCCCTAACGATCTCTATATAAGATTATCGTATTCAAGATTTTGATATTATGTATTAAATTAAAGTATTTAATCTTACATGACAACTGATGTAGTCAACGTCGACAAACAACTTTATGTGATGAAGCAAAACCATTGAGGCATTAAAGAAATATCTTTAGATCGCTCAACTTATGAGCAAATTAGATCTCTATTTCCCTAGAGAGTTAAGTCACAACCTAACACTGCAAAAAGAAAAAAATTGATAATGAATCTTCCACTAAGTTAGTTGAATCTTAATGCACAAAACAATATACTTCACCGGCTACTATAACGATTCAACAACTACAAGATATGATTGCAAACACCATCAAAGTTCAATATGTTGGTCAATCACAAAGTTCTTATCAGATGTATATGCTCCTATATATCTTCACACTAGTGAGTAGTGATGTGTTGGCAAAGCCAATTGGGAATCATGTTGTGGAGTTTCTCTATATTCCAATTTGATTGTTGAAGAAATCATTCACTTAAATAAATCCTAATAGACTATTAACTTCGATCTGAACAATTATTGGTAATACCACCAAATCATGTCTTGTTATTCCGTCAAAAACTACTCTTTTTTATTCTGAATATATATTTCATATCATGTTTGGCTCATACTTTTTCCTAGTTTGGATCAAAGTTTGCAGAGACCCTAATTTTGACCATAGGATGTACCTTAATGCACTACTCCCTCGATCCTAATTTATGTGACTTACTTTCCTTTTTAATCAGTCCAAAAAAGAATGATACATTTCTATATTAAGTAACAATTTAATTATAAAATATCTATTTTAACCTTAATGAAATGATTTGCAGTCACACAAATTTCTATCATTTATTTTCGACCATAAGTTTTAAAAGTTTTTTTTTCTTTCTTAAACTCTATACCGAATCAAACTAACTCACATAAAATGGAACAGAGAGGGAGTATAAGATATCTTTTCTGAAAAGATCTTTGAGAGGAAAAATGTTCTGATCACCACACATGAAGCTAATGAGAGAAATTGAGAAATTTTTGTATTGACAAATCTGTAAAATAAGTGATACACTTGCTAATATCACTTATAAGAAAAATCTACCATATTAGTAACACCAAAAATAAAAATGTATGAACAAATGGAACTAAAACTAAGGCGAAGTTCATCAGTAGCATGCAGCTAGTGGTGATATGGCGAAGTTGTTTGAACTCTTCTTTTTCGTTTTTGTAGAAATCCTTGTAGAGATCGCTTCATGAATAAACCAATTTGAGGTTGTAATAATGGTGATGAAGGATCAGACATCTTGTTTTTTTTCACCTCCATTCCTCTACTTGCAAGATATATTATAGCTTTAGCCTACGTAACAAAATAACTCGTGTAAGAAAATAAAAGTAATGCATCTTTTAAACTAAATTCATATTCTTGGTAAGAATCACAGAAGCTTAATTGGTTGAGTATCTGGCATACCTGAAGTTCAGTAGCATCAGAAACCACAAATTTTCCATTGTAAAATATAGTCAGCTGTTGTGATTGCTTATTCTCCAACTGTTGATCCTCCCTAATAGTACATAAAAACAAATATATAATCAATACCTTATGAATATTACTTATTACAAGAAGTATAAATTAAAAGAGGTAGAATGACTTACATTGTGCAATTCTTAGAAGAGAAATTATCTGAAATAGAAGGAGGCATAAGCGTGAGCTCCAAATTACAATTTCTTCTCATTTTCTTCAATTAATTGAGAGAAAAGAATAATCAACAAACAAGTTGTTGTTTTTTTTAAGTGATAATGGAAAATTTATTTAGAAGTTGAGATAAGAGAGATAGAGAGTTAATGAAAGAAGGAAGAGGAATTTGAATGAATATATACCAGATGATTTTTTTGGGTAGTGGGGAGGTGGGTGTATTAAAAAAATAATAAAGCCACGTTTTAAATCAGTTGAGCTTTCAACACGAAATGCACACTTCAAAAAGGAGGTGTAAAATGACGATGTACAAAATGATGGCGTCCCCACAAGGCACAAACAAACAAACAGTTACTTATTCGATCTCATATTAATTGATCACTTATTAAAAATAATTATTTTATATTAGTTGTTTACTTTCTTCGTCCATAATTATTTGTTCACTTTTCTTTTTTTAGTTGTCCGTAATTATTTGTTCATTTTGATAAATTAAGAAAGGGCAATCTTTTTTTTTACCTATTATATCTTCAATTAATTACTTTGAAAAATGTAGAAAATTTTGAAATTCTAAAGTTTTTAATCCATCCACTTCATAATAATTAATTGGGGTAAAATGGTAAACTCATTATGTCAATCATTGTTTTCTTAATAAGTGTACAAAATTAAAAGTGGACAAGTAATTACGAACAGAGGGAGTATCTTATTAGATCAAGAAAGCATTATTTAAATTTTTCTTGTATTATTTTGCAATTTTTTTTTAAAAAAAGTAGTTATATTTGTTTGTAAAAAAATTTAAGAGGTTTTTTTAAGGGGTGAATTAGTAAAATAATTTTCTTATTTATGATTTATAATATATATGTCAAAAAAAAAATCAACTATTATGGGATAGATAGAGTATGTTCTAACCAAACCACGTGATAAATGAGACTAATTGGAATTAAGTTATATTTCCATCACTCCCGTAATTAAGAATGTTCACGCTGGATCCTGTAACATATTAAAATTAGAATTAAATAAAATATTTTTTTCTTTGTTTGTTTGTTTATTATCGATTTTGATTTGATTTGATTCTATTAATTATTATTTTATTTTTTTAAATTCGACTATTTAATTATTAATCATATATAAAAAATAAATAAATTTGGATCTTCTAATCTTTATATCAGAATATCAATTATGTTTAACTTTCTGCTTATATTGTTAGCTATTCAATGTATAAGACATCATAATCTTATTGAATAATACATAAAATATTTTTATTGCTACACAAATAAAAGACGCATCATACGTTACTCTCTTTAATGTGTGTGTTGCATTTTTTGTTTAATTTTTTTTCATAAAAAAAAAAATACTCCATATTATATTATGTATCTAATTATAATAAAAAAAAATATGTATATAATTTGTTGGTTTAGTTATTTCTTCAAAAAAATTTAATAAAATTAAAATTAAACAAAATATTATCAATTTTGAAAAAGGTAAAATCAAACCAAATAGAAATAAATTTATTAAATCGATTTGGACCGATTTCTATCCAAAATGTGAACTCCTCTACCGATCACTAACACTCATATGCGTCCACTTAAAATTTTAGAAGTTCCTTATAATACAATTATTCATATTAGTATTTTAACGACGTGTGTGTGCGAAGGGGTGGGAGGGGGAGAGCAGTGGCATAGCTACATGGTTGTCAGGATGGTCAATTGGACACCCTTCGTTGAAAAAAAACATTGTATATACAAGTAAAATAATACACGAAATGATTAAATAACATACTTAGAACACCGTTAACACAACAAGTTGTTATTAGTCCAATTAGGGGTGGATCTAAAAAGGCCCAAGGGGTGTCATGGGACACGACTTTATCGGAAAAAAATTGATATATATATATATATATATATATATATTAGTCCAATTAGGGGTGGATCTAGAAAGGCCCAAGGGGTGTCATGGGACACGGCTTTATCAGAAAAAATGAATATATATATATATATATATATATATTAGTCCAATTAAGGGCAGATCTAGAAAGGCCCAAGGGGTGTCATGGGACACGACTTTATTGGAAAAAATTGAGATATATATATATATATATATATATATATATATATATATATATATATATATATATATGAGATAGTACTCACGTGTTCGAATTCCTTTGTAAAATTCCTGGCTCCACAGAGAGGGGCGGAGTTCATCCACCAGTTTTCTCCAGCGATTTCTGCTATTTTTTCGACCATTAATATTTTTTTTTTCATTATCATATGTAGGACCATACACGCAATGCACGCGCATCAATCGGCTTATTATTTAGGAGTATTTGTTCTCACTATTTTAGATTTATTTATATTTTGTAACAGTTGCTTTTAGCAAGAATCAAAGCTGGAACGTGACAAAAAAAAATTAAAACAATAAGTTAAGAGTTTTCTTGATTTTCAAAATTTATATTTATTTTTTTATATATGAATTTTTGTCTTTTTGAATGAGTACATCCGCCATTTGATTCACGTTATTATATATCTATCTATGTTTACCGACACATGTGTTTGCACGTTTATTTTTTATTAAGGGAATCCCTTACATTAATAATTATCAGTATATTTACCTTAAAACGAAATCCATATTATTTGAATGTGTAGGTTTATTCTTTGACAATGCTAAATTTCTTTCACTTTAGAATTAAAATTTTAACTAGTCTATCATGTACTTATTATGTACTAGTTGTAGTAGAACTCTATTTAGTATTTATTCTTTACTAATTGTTAATGTTGTAAATTCCCCTTATAAATACAACAATACAGAATGAGCAAGGCTTACGGTTTTACCTTCACTTTATCTCTTTCATCTTGGTATCAAGAGCCCTAAATGATCTTTTCCATGGGTCTCGAAAATTCCTCTGCTCAACCGTCCTCCTTGGGTCAATCTACTCTTGGCCTTCCAACTCACCCTCCGACAATATCCAATATCAAAGGTTTTGTTCCTATAGAATTGACATACGTCAACTACCTTAATTGGAAGAAAGTTTTTCTCACTGTCCTTAAAAGTCACAACCTTCTCTCCTTAGTCGATGGAACTGTACCATGCCCACCACCCGAGCATGCTGAATTCAGGCTATGGATTCAATGTAATACTATTGCATTAAGTTGGATTAATGCAACCCTTTCTTCCGCTGTTCTTGACACACGTTTGAACTATGCTTGTGAGACATCTAAACAAGCTTGGGACACCTTAGCCTCCCTATATTTAGATCAAGTGTCTTCCTCCGTCATTCATCTCAAGTCCAAATTCCAGAATTTCAAAAAAGGTTCCCTTTCCATGGAAGATTATCTTCAATAACTTCACTCGGTTGCCTTCTCTCTTAGGGCAATCGGTAAACTTGTAACTGATGATTATTTAGTCACTCAAGATTTGCAAGGATTACCTCTTTCCTATCTGACCTTTGTGTCTGGATTAAATTCTACTGGAACGCTTCCTTCCTTCATTGCATTACGACCACTTCTTCTCACCGAAGAATCTCACATTAATGCACATACTTCTGAAGAGTAAAATCCTCAAACTGCTTTGTTGGCGTCCACTCAAGGGAAGAACACTTCTAATTCCTTGTCATCCGTTAATGGAAATCAGCCTACAAAAGGACACTTTAATGGACGCGGCTGTGGCAGAAATAACAAGGGTCAATATGGTAGAGGTCGAGGCTACCACAACTCTTCATGGTCTGGTTTCCAACATCAATCTTGGCCTCTTTCCCCTAGTGCTGGTATTTTGGGTAAAGTTCCTTTTGCTCCTACGAAACAATGTCAAATTTGTTTTCACCATAACCACACTACATTATAGTGTAGAAACAGGTTCAACCATTCCTTTGTGGCTAACAATATTCCTCAATCATTTGTTGCCATGAATTTGGAGGAGGTTCAACCAACCATCTGGTACCCGGACTCTGGAGCATCTGTGCACATAACTCATGATCCTTCCACTCTTACTGCTCCCATTCCTTATTCTGGTTCTTCTCAAGTTATGGTTGGAGATGATACTCTTCTATCTATTAACTTTATTGGTTCATCTACTCTTCCGACGACTTCTAAGCCTCTTCTCTTAAAGAAAGTTTTATATGTTCCTTCCCTTACTAAAAATCTACTTTCTATTCAACGCTTATGTGCTGATAATAATTGCTTTATTCACTTTACTAACTCTGGTTTTTTTGTCAAGGATATGAAGACCGGAACAACATTCCTCGGCAGTAACAATTCTGGGTCTCTCTATCCTTTACGCGTCGCTCTATCTGGCTCCTCCAACTTTGGCCTCTTTGCTAAAATTTTGCCTTCTCTTTGCCACCAGCGTCTCAGACATCCTGGCCGAGAGTCTCTTAGCTCTTTGGTTGTTAGAAAATTGATCAGTAGTACTTCTTCTATTAGCAATAGTTCTTGTAATGTTTGTCATTTAGGCAAACAAACTCACATGTCTTTTCCGTTATCAAGTAATAATGCAATTTCTCCATTCGTTTTGATTCATTCGGATATATGGCATGCTCCTATTGTCTCAAATTCCCGTTATCGTTATTACATTTTATTTCTTGATGATCACACCAAATTCTCTTGGGTTTACTTGATGCGCGAAAAATCTAAATCCATTGACAAATTTAAAGAATTTTATACAATGGTCAAAAATGTTTTTGAATCCTCTATTTCTTATTTCCAGTATGATGGAGGTGGTGAATACGTTAACAACAATTTTAGTTCTTTCCTCAAACAAAATGGCATAGTCCATCGTCTTTCTTGTCCTCACACATCTGTTCAAAATGGTAGAGCTGAGCGAAAACATAGACACATTGCCAATGTCCTACTCTGTCTTATTTTTCAAGCATCTATGTCCTTTAAATTTTGGGCTGATGCTTGTTTGTATGTTGTCTCCCTTATTAATATTATTCCTCTTCTAGTGTTGCGTTTTCAATCCCCATTTGAACAACTTTATGGTCGTGTACCCGATTATAATTTGATTCGCGTATTTGGATGTCTCTGTTATCCCTTTCTGGCAATTGTTTCTTGCTCCAAGTTCCTACCTTGTTCAAAGCCTTGTTTATGTTGGGAAAGGCAAACACAAAATAAATGTGTACGACAGGGCGATAGGGAAGAAAACTCAAGTCAAAATTTTCCCTTTCTATTTGAACCAAGAAAAGACAAAAATAATGCAAGAATAAACTATTTGGGCAGCAAACAAATCAACCAAAGAAAGCAAAGCAAATCAACACATGAGACGCCAAATTTAACGTGGAAAACCTCTTCGATGTGAAGAGTAAAAACCACAAGGTCAAAGCTCCACTATAATCAACAAAAGTTACAAAAGTGTTCTCCAAAATGGCCACCAACAAAGTGCCAAACAATGAGCAACACAACTACAAGAGAGCACCAAAAAACTAGAGAAATAAAAGAAGCAAAAACACCAAACCCGCAGCTACTATTCACGAGCAAAAATCTGGTGCTACAGGACTCCAAATCACCCTCTCTCAGTTCCCAATCAAAGATCAAGTTGAAAGGAACAAGTTGTCCAAAGGTCAGCTCAATCGGATAAGAAGCGAAGCGGGAGTCGCAATTTGGAATTTGTTGCTAGGGCTTGTTCGAAAATCTGCACTTTCTCACTTTTCTCTCTATGTGGCTGCTCTCAATCTCTTGTGAATCATCTCAAATAAGACCTAAAAGAAAGTCTTACATATGCACTATAATATTGGGCTTATAGGGAAAGTGGGCTAGTCAAATTTGGGCTGAATTTATCCACAAAGGAAAGGAAGGAAGACCCAAAACCTTGGACTTTTATTTATCCACATAGGAAGGAAAAAGGCCTAAAACCCAACAATTCTCCCCCTACCGACTATGTGGAGGAAACCGCCATCCCAGCAATCATGCAACATTCTTCAAACTTCCCTCTTGGCAAAGCTTTAGTCATCATGTCTGAACCATGATCATTGGTATGAATTTTCTCAAAGTTCAAGCAACTTAGAATCTAACACATCTCGAATTCAATGATACCTCACATCAATGTGTTTAGACCGACCATGAAATGTAGAATTCTTGCCAAGATGAATAGCACTTTGACTGTCGCAATAAAGCACATACCTCTCTTGAGCACAACCAAGTTCCTGAAAAATCTCTTCATCCAGATCAATTATTTGCAAGCTTCAATAGCTACAATAAGCTCAGCCTATGTAGTAGATAAAGCAACACATTTTTGCAACCTAGATTGCCAAGACACCCCCCCCCCCCCCGCGCAAAAGTAATCAAGTAGCTTGAAGTAGACTTACGAGTATCAACATCACCGGCCATGTCTAAATCAGTATAACCACAAAGAATAGGTTTCCCTATCCCAAAACACAAACTCAGACTAAAAGTACCACAAAGATATCTCATAATCCACTTTACAACATTCCAATGCTTTTTTCCCGGATTAGAAAGAAAATAGCCAACAATACCAACAACATGAGAAATATCTGGTCTTATACACACCATTGCATACATCAAACTACCAACAACTGAAGCATAAGAAACTTTCTTCATATCTTCCTTCTCACCACTAGAAGGACAATGCCTAGTACTCAATTTGAAGTGCATAGCTAAAGGTGTACTGACAACTTTAGCTTTGTCCATGTTAAATCTACGAAGTACTTTCTGAATGTACTTCTCTTGTGACAACAACAATTTCTTGGCATCTCTATCATGGATAATCTGCATGCCAAGAATCTGTCTTGCTGGTCCTAAGTCTTTCATAGCAAAAGACTTATTCAACTCTTTAATCCTGCAAGCATTATGACCAACAACAAGCATGTCATCAACATAAAGCAAAACGATAATAAAGTCACCATCAGAGAATTTTTGCACAAAAACACAATGGTCTGAAAAAGTCTTCTTGAAGCCATGTTGACTCATAAAAGAACCAAACTTCCTGTAGAGCTTGTTTTAAACCATACAAGCTCTTTTTCAATTTGCAAACATAATTCTCTTTTCCCTTGACTTCAAAGCCTTCCGGCTACTCCATATGAATTTCTTCATCCAAGTCACCGTGGAGAAAAGCAGTTTTAACATCCATCCGTTCAACCTCTAAGTCCAGACTTGCAGCCAAGCCTAGAACCACACGGATGGATGACATCTTCACAACTGGAGAAAATATCTCATCAAAATCAATTCCCTTTTTCTGGTTAAAGCCCTTCATAACTAATCTAGCCTTGTACCGTGGAACCAGGTTGCCATCTTCATGTTTCACCCTAAAAACCCACTTGTTTTTCAAAGCTTTTCGATCTTTAGGTAACATAACTAAATCAAAGGTATGATTATCATGTAGAGACTTCATTTCATCCTTCATAGCATCAAACCACATTTATTTTTCTTCACTTTTAATGGCTTCATCAAGACTCTCTAGTTCTCCCCCGTCAGTCGAGAGTACATACTCATTGGGAGAATAACGAGATAATGGTATTTTCTCTCTAGTAGATCTTTTGAGAGAACTCTCTGGAGCATCAATAATAGTTGGTTGCTGACCAACTACATTGTCTTGCACTGCAGCATCAATGGCATACTGGTCATTTTGAATATGATCACCATCTTCAATATCAACTTGAAGATTTTTACCTGGTGGAATAATCAAAGGAACTAGATCAACATCAACTAGGCTCTTACTGCTCTGAGAATCAACTTTCTCAGCTTTGTAAAGATCTTCAATTGTTTGGTCTTCAAAGAACACAACATCACGGCTTCTAACAAGTTTTTTCTCAACTGGATCAAAAAAACGATAGTTGAATTCATTTTGACCATAACTAACAAAGATACATTGTCTAGTTTTAACATCCAACTTTGAGCTCTCATCTTTAGGAACATGCAAAAATGCTTTATACCCAAAAACTTTAAGATGATCATAGGAAAGATTCTTACTAGACCAAACTCTGTCAGGGACATCACTATCCAAAGCAACAGTAAGAGATAATTTGATAACATAGGCAATAGTATTAAGTGCTTCTACCCAAAATGAATCTGGCAGCTTAGCATCTGAAAGCATACATATAACCCTTTCAACAAGAGTTATGTTCATCCTCTTCGCTAAACCATTTAGCTGAGGAGTCTTTGGAGGAGTTTTCTGATGCTGAATACCCTGCTCTCTACAATATCTATCAAAAGGACCAATATACTCACCACCATTATCAGAACGGGTGCATTTCAATTTCTTCCATGTCTGTCTCTCAACCAAGGCCTGAAAATTCTTAAACACATCAAGTACTTGATCCTTGGACTTCAAAGAGAATACCCAGAGTTTGCGCAAATGATCATCAATAAAAGTCACAAAAGTGCACCACTATAAGACTTTACCTTAAAAGGACCACACAAATCAAAATGTACCAACTCCAGTAAATCAAGCTTTCTCGAGGTGGATGACTCTGAAAAGAAACTTTTTTCTGTTTACCGGCTAAGCAATTAACACACTTGTTCAACTTTGCTTGTTTCACTCCAGAAAGCAAATTCTTCTTAGCCAAATTATCCATCCCCTTCTCGCTTATATGACTCAGTCTTCTATGCCATAACAATGATGAAGTATTATTCTCCACCGCATTTACAGAGCCTCTAAGAATGGAGCCCAGAAAAACGTACAAGTTAGACACCTTGTCACCATAGGCTACCACCATTAAACCTCTGGTAATCTTCCATTGGCCAACACTAAGGGTATTAACATAACCCTAATCAGCAAGGTATCCAACAGAAATCAAATTCAAGCGAACATCTGGAGCATGCTTGACATTATTGAGAACTAGTTTGGAACCATTAATACTTTCCAAACAAACCGTCCCAATACCAAGAATCGCAACTTCATGATTATTGCCCATTTTCAACATCCCAAAGTTACCTGGAGTATAAGAAGAAAATAATTCCTTCCTGGGCATGACATGAGAAGTAGCACCAGAATCCACAAACCAACTAGACTCATTGCAAACAAGATTTATGGCATTTTCAGCACAAGAAACAAGAAGGTCATCGTTAGCAACAACAGCAACATGATTTTCATTATCGCCTTCTTTATTTTGTTGTTTCATATCTCTTTTTGAAATAATATTTCTTGATATTCCCATTCTTGTGGCAATAGTCACATGTAACATTCTTGAATCTGGACTTTGACTTTCCTCTACTTTTATCTCTGTCATTCTGACCTCTACACTTGCTTCTCCCCCTATCTTCAGTAACTAAAACATCGGAGTGTGAAGTTGAAGAGGATAAACCTTGAGATCTTTTCCTCATCTCTTCATTCAAGACACCACTCTTAGTATATTCCATGGTCACAACACCACTGGGAGCAGAATTAGTCAAAGCAACTCGAAGAGTTTTAAAAGAGTCCGATAGAGTATTAAAAAGCCATAGTCCCTGAATTTCTTTATCGAATTTTACACCCATTCCGGACAGTTGGTCAAGAACACCCTGAAAATCATTAATATGATCAGAAATATGAGTGCCCTGTTTATACCTGATGTTCATCAATTGTTTCAAAAGAAATAATTTATTGTTGCCAGTCTTCGAAGCATATAGTGTCTCAAACTTGTCCCACAAACTTCTGGCATGTGTCTCATTCACAATGTGATTTCTAATATTATCTTCAACCCATTGTCTAATATAGCCACAAACCTGTAGGTGCTCAAATTCCCAATCCTCATCATTCATAGATTCGGGTTTATTAGAGGCAAACACAGGTAGATGCATTTTCTTGACAAATAGAAGATCTTTCATCTTGCCTTTCCAAGTATGATAATTACTACTATTCGAACAAACCATCTTGCTCATATTTGACTCCATCATTCAAATTGATAATCAACAACAACCCAATGCTCTGATACCACTTTGTTGGGAAAGACAAGCACAAAATAAATGTGCACGACAGGGCAATAGCGCAAGAAAACCCAAGTCAAAACATTCCATTTCTATTTGAACCAATAGAAGACAAAATAATGCAAGAATAAACTATTAGAGGTAGCAAACAAATCAACCAAAGCAAGCAAAGCAAATCAACACATGAGACGCCAAATTTAACATGGAAAACCTCTTCGACGTGAAGAGTAAAAACCACAAGGCCAAAGCTCCACTATAATCAACAAGAGTTACAAAAGTGTTCTCCAAAATGGCCACCAACAAAGTGTTAAACAATGAGCAACACAACTACAATATAGCACCAAAAAACTAGAGAAATAAAAGAAGCAAAAGCACCAAACCCGCAGTTACTGTTCACGAGCAAATATCTGGAGCTACAGGACTCCAAATTACCCTCTCTCAATTTCCAATCAAAGATCAAGTTGAAAGGAACAAGATGTCCAAAAATCAGCTCAATCGGATAAGAAACGAAGCGAAAATCGCGATTTGGAATTTGCTGCTAGGGCTTGTGCGAAAATCTGCACTTTCTCACTTTTCTCTCTATGTGGCTGCCCTCAATCTCTTGTGAATAATCTCAAATATGACCTAAAATAAAGTCTTACATATGCACTATAATATTGGGCTTATGGGTAAAGTGGGCTAGTCAAATTTGGGCTGAGTTTATCCACAAAGGAAAGGAAGGAAGACCCAAAACCTTGGACTTTTATTTCTCCACATAGGAAGGGAAAAAGGCCCAAAACCCAACAGTTTATTCCTCGGTTCATCTGATAAACACAAAGGCTTTAAGTGTCTGGATCCCAGTTCAAATAGAGTTCTTATCTCTCGGCATGTTCATTTTGTTGAAGAGTATTTCCCTTTTCAGACCTTCTTTCCTACTGAGATACTGACCTCACCTAAATCCGTTCCATCGAAAACTATTATAGATAACACCTCTAAGTCTTTTTACTTCCCAATCCATATCACACGTTCTATAGGAGCTTTACCACATACTAATTTTGTTAATTTATTAACTCCTCTCGCCGAAAATATGCAGCACCTCACACCTAGTAGAAGTCCTCGGAGTTCTACATTCCAATCCCTTGATTCTCACCTTAAAACTTCTAATTCATTTTCTCCAAATTCTCCTTCACATCTTCTGCACTCCCCTTCGAATCAATCTCTAGTAAATACCTTAAACTCTTCTTTTGAACGTGTTGCTTCATCCCAGTCAGACCCACCATAACATCAATCTCCCTCAAGCAATATTAGTGTGCCTACCTCCTCTCCAACCACCATAAAACCACATTCTCATCCCATGATAACTCGTTCCCAAACTGGTTCACTTAAACCACGCCTTCTTCCTTCTTTGATAGCTTCGACTAGTTCCATTTTATCTTAACCTACATCTTTTGCTCAAGCTTCTAAAGATCCTCGTTGGATGAAAGACATGATCGTCGAATTTGATGCTCTTGTCCAAAATAAAACTTGAACTTTGGTACCTCCTCTAATAAATGTAAATATTGTTGGCAATAAATGGGTGTATCGAACTAAATTTTGCGCCAATGGCTCTGTTGAAAGGTTTAAACCTCGGTTAGTGGCTCAAGGTTTGTCACAGCAGCCCGGAGTGGATTATTTTGAGACTTTTTCTCCTGTTGTCAAGCCTAGCACAATTCGTTTGGTCTTATCTTTGGCCCTTCAACACAACTGGTTCATGCGTCAACTTGATGTGTCAAATGCATTCTTACATGGTGAGTTATCTGAGACAGTTTATATGCATCAACCAAAGGGCTTTGTACATTCAGATTATCCTCATTATGTATGCAAGTTGGAGCATGCTCTATATGGTCTCAAACAATCACCGTGTGCCTAGTTCCATCATCTTGATCGTTTTCTTCTTGATCTTGGTTTTCAGCAATGTATCTTGGACCATAGCATGCTCATCTTTCGTTCGGGGGGTGATTGCACAATTCTTTTAATTTATGTGGATGATATAGCTGTTGTTGGCTCTTCAGAGTCATTGATATCTCAATTCATCTCTTCTATGAGTACAGAATTCTCACTGAAGGACTTAGGCTCTCTTAATTACTTTCTGGCATCGAATTGAAGCATAATTCATTGAGCTTCTATTGGTACAACATCGTTATATTACTTCTATACTTCATCGCTTTAAACTAGAAAAGTGTAAATCTGTACTTACTCCTCTTCATAGCAAGCTTGACTGGAATTCCACTTCTTCTCTTTTTCTTTAAGATCCTTCTACCTATCGTACAATGGTTGGAAGCCTACATTACTTGTCTTTCACTCGGCCAGACATTCAATTTGTTGTCAACCTTGCTTCTCAATTTCTTCACCAGCCGTGACAATTATATCTTTAGGTATCTAAGTGGCACAACTGATTGGGGATTGCAGTTATACAAACAATCTCCTCTTGCACTTAGTATTTATTGTGACTCGAATTAGGCTGGTTGCTGCATTTTTCTTGGCTCCAATCTCATCTCTTGGTCCGCTAAGAAAAAACCTACCGTTGTTTGCTCTAGTACTGAAACTGAGTATAGCGCTCTTGTTGTTGCTACTGCTGAGGCTACATGGCTTTAATACATTCTTCGTGATCTTGGTGTTTTTCTTACTTCCCCCGTCTCCATGAAGTGTGACAACATTGGAGACATCCACTTAGCACATAATCCAGTTTTTCACTCTCGTACCAAACACATTGCTTTGGATTATCATTTTGTTCGTGAAAAGATTAGTCATGGTGAATTAGTGGTATCTCATGTTCATACCATTGAACAACTTGCAAATTTGTTCACCAAAGTTTTGTCCGCTGGCCGTTTTCGTGAACTCACTACCAATCTTCACGTTCATTCTTCCCGTCCAGATTAAGGGAGGGTGTTGGAGTTAACTAATTATGTACTAGTTGTAGTAGAACTCTAATTAGTATTTATTTATTTTACTAATTGTTAATGTTGTAAATTCCCCTTCTAAATACAAGAATACAGAATGAGCAAGGCTCACGATTTTACCTTCACTTTATCTCTTTCATCTGTACTTTCATTCAAATTCAAAAAAATATATTTAAAACTCCTCATATTATACATTTGTAGAAGCTTTTTCTCATATGGTATAAGAGTCTTTATCGGAAAATTCTGACATATATCTATAGATATTATTTTATTTTCTTATTAACCATCGATTTCATTGAAAGGTTTTTCACCTCGTGGTGTTATTGGATTCACTTGCAAATTATATCTCTTCTCACTTATTCCTTTTTGTTAACTCTTGAGATATATCATAATTTTGTCAATTTCGTCTCTAATTCAAATGGTATTTCTTCTTTTCTTAAAATATTTCTAGTTAAAAGTTGTTAAGGGGACAATTGATTCTGAAACATAAAGTAATAAGACTATAACTTCATGCCATGTCTTAAAAGATCCCAAATCACTATCCTGCGAAGGTGAGGTGACCCCAAAAATCCATCTTGAAATTGCAAATTGCAACTTACTCGCATGTCAGAATCATTCATGATAAGTGTCAATCAATCATATGGTAAAAAATGTATTTTCTAACCTTATATCCACCATTCATCACACTATGAGCAGTTATTACTTTAACTATAAGGAAGGGGATCTGAAGACATGACTAGTGATTGGAGTGAAGTTATAACCAGGCATAAAAGTGGAAAAAGGAAGAAGAGAGGCGAGTTAGCTGAGGAGTTAAAAGGTTAAACACATACAACAATACCTTTAACTTTCCTCAATATTTTATTTAGTTATTTATAGCATAGAATATAATTGATATTTTATCCTTTATATAGATAAAATGAATTATACAAATTAAAATTAAAAGAATCATTATCTTTAGCATAGAGAGAACTAAATTTTAAAAAGAAAAAAAGAGGTAGATAAAAAAAATGAATTAGTAAAGTAGATGAAAGAAAAAAGGGAAAAGGGCCAAAAATACTCCTAAGCAATAGGAAAAGGTTTTAAAAATACTCTTCATCCATCTATTGGTCTAAAAATACCCTTTCATTCACCTTTTAGGCTCATTTATACCCTTGAAACTAACAATTATCTCTTTATTCTTTATTTTAAAAAAATATTTATTATGTGTCATTCTCCTATTGAATAATATAAAGCGTCCACCTCAATTAGATTATTTCTCATTATTTATCCAAACAAAAGCAATATACCTCTTCAAGACCTCAATTTTTTTTTATATAAAAAAATATTGTAGTTTTTTATTATTTATTTATTTATTGATCCAACTCCTCTCCATTTCCTCAAATTTTTACTTAGATTGAAGACTCATGACAAAAGAAAAAATTAACGGCTAATATTTAATTAATTAAATCAAGATTCTAAATATGATATAGATGATTAATATTTTATAAACAAATTTATTATGTCATAATCATAAAAATATATTATCTTATCCATAAATACATTATACACATTTTTCTCTATTTTCCTACTTAAATTTTCCCTTTGGCTACGACCGTTCATCTGCTTTTTTTTAATGAGTTAATTTTGAGTAAAACTGTTTGTGGAACTTCTTCTTTGAAAAGTATTTATCACAGATTAGCAAAAAAATTAAGTTAATAATTTTTTTAATTTTTTTTAAAAAGGAAGATAGATATTGTGCCACTATTAATATTCTTATAATATATTAATTATTTAAAACAAACATTTTTAAATTTTTTTTTAGAGAAAATACAAAAAATACTAGATTTCTTAAAAATAAAATAAAATTGGGGTCTTGAAGAAGTATATATTTTTTAATTTGAATCGTTTATGGGGAAAAAATTAATAGAGATGAGATTTTTATTTCATCTAATAAGAAAATGACAAATAATAAATTTTTTTTAAAAATAAAACAAAATAACTTTGGTTGTTAGTCATAAAGGTATAAGTTAGTCAAAAAGATGAATGAAAGCGTATAAGTGAGCAAAAAAGGTGAGTGGAGAGGTATTAGGTATAGGTGAGCCAAAAAGGTAAATGAAAGAATATTTTTAGACCAAAATATGGATGGAGGGTATTTTTAGACCTTTTCCTATAATTCAAGGGTAGTTTTTGCCCTTTTTCGAAGAAAAAATGAGGTTGAAGACAAGATAAATAAAATATATAGGGAAAAAATTTGTTAATGATAAAAATATTGAATATTAATATTAAAAAGTATTTTTCATGTGCTTTAAAAGGTAATTTTTTAAATTTATTTGTCCAATCAATATTTTATGTTTAAATAATATATTAAAAATGAAGTTGGAAATTCAAATAAAATTTAAAGAACAAGTTAAAAGTATTCCACAGAGAAATAACATGCAAAAACTGAGATAAAAAAATAGAAAGAAGTGGAGACAAGATATTTAACAAAGATGAGACAAAGTCACATGGGAGAGAGAAAGGGAATATATTATTTTTTCTGAATCAATAGGTATTTTATCTAATTTTTCCTATTAAATTCACTTTGAGCTGGCTAGATGCTAAACAAATTTCATGATTTAAATTCAGACCTAAAAGAAAAAAGATTGGGACCAACATGAAAGCTTAACAAAATTTAAAGAAGCTGATTTTGCATGTCACATGAATGTCAAAAGGAGAGCCCAAGGAGCTACCACATAAAAGCCCAAGGAAGTCTAAAAGTGTAGATTTTGCATGCCTAACAAGGATTTTTTTTTCACATGTGCAATGGGCCCAAAGAAAAGGAAAAACTATCCATTTATATAAATATTTCTATTATATTTATTAAATTTTTTACTATATTTTAAAGCGTAAATATATTTTATCACTTATTAATAGTTTCATATCAAATTTCAAATCAGATAAATTATATATTTAGATGCATGTTCTTTTTGCCATCAGATACACTACAATAGGGAGAGAAACAAGCAACATTAATCTATGTATTCTAGATATATTCAAGTATGCTACACACTAGATAAATGTATTTGTATATATTTGGTGTGATTATCTGGGATACCAAATACATATGAGGTGTATTTAATTATTATTATCAATTTCAATAAAGTAAGTTATTGTTAATTTTATCTGAGATATTTTAATTTTCAATTATTTTTCATCTTCTATGAATTTATCTTATAACCTTACGAGAAATTGACTTGATATCTATGATTTCTGTTAATTAAAGTACATTAGAAAAAGTAATTAGTGTGATACTAATTACTTTTTATCTAAGTTCTTGGATTATCCTATTATTCTCTCCATCTCATATTAGTTGATGATTTTTCTAATTTTCACACATATTAAGAAATCATAAATAAACGGATAGTTTTACCAATTCACCCCTTGAGAACTTCATTGGAACTTTACAAACAAGTGTGAACACTTTAAGAAGAATTAATTGCAAGAGTAATTTGAGGAAAAAATCAATAATTAATAATTTTTTGATTTAGAGTGTTTGAATTGACTTAAAAGTTGATCAAACTTACTTTTATGTCAGTTTTTGACTTCTGGAAGTGTATGACAAATACTAAAAATAACTTAAATCAGTCAAAAATGACTTAAAATAAGTTAAAAACCAAAAGTAGGTTTCCCCCTACTTTATATTTTTTGACTTAAAAGTCATTTCGGTTTGAGTTTTTATTTTTGATTTAAAAACTATTTTTTTAAACCAATCCAAACGGGCAATCAAATAATATGAGACAACTATGTTTAGTAAAGTGACCAAGTAATATGGAATAGATGAAGTAATATCATAATTAATTTTAATTCACAAATTAGTAAATACTAAGATCAATTAGAATGCACTTAATTTTACAATTTAGAGATTTTATTATAGAAATTCACATATTTTAAGATTTCGTTTTCAATCTTTATATTTTTGCTTACCTATTATTTTCTTGTTTCCTTTCGAGTAAACCTAATTCTTGTCGTAGTGACTTTGGACGTATGCATTGTACTAATTCATTAGGAAGTTTCTCACCTAAAGACATAATCCTTTTAACCTTTTCCATTCTTCTTTGTCACAAAATCGTACTCGAGCTTCTTCACCAATGAGTCTCCAATAAATCCAACATGACATTATTAAATTTTTAATATTTTAATTAAAAATAATTTGAATATAAATCAAATTTAAATATAGCTGATTTTTCAAGAAATCTATTTGAAACATATGATATCGATGTCCGAAGATTACTTAAATTTTTTTTAAAAAGATTGAAAACTTAATATAATACCAAAAAGATATATGATAAGTTTTTTTTTTTTTTTTAATAATAATTTCATAGGCCTTCTATTAAAGTTTTGATTTAGGCCATTATATTTGTTGAGTTGCCCCTACATAATTATTCACGTTTTTTTTATCTTGAATAAGATTATCTGTATTTTTTACCATTTCGTATAGAGACAATATAATATCTATGATTGATTTCACATCTAAATGCTTCCTTGATTTTCATTTTTTATCAAAGTGTGTAATGTTCTTCTAAGCTAAACAGAGAGAAAATTAAATTAGAAAATTTTGTATAGACAAAGCTATAAAATAAGTGATATGCTAATTTCTAGATCCAAAAATACAAAACATATGTACAAATAATGGAACTAAATTAAGCTAGTGATGATATGGTGAAGTTGTTTGAATTCTATTTTTTTCTTTTTTGTAGAAATCTTTGTAGAGATTTTCTTCACAGTTTGAGGTTGTAATAATGGTGATGACGGTTCAGACATTGGTAGCTTTAGCCTGTATTTAGAAAAATAAATAAATTAGAATGATTAACAAAAGTCATTTATTATTATGAGAAATAAATATGAGAAATAATAGCGTTAATTCGTTGAACGGCAATGTGTGGTTGGTGAAATCATTTGAGCCCCCAATCTTAATTATCTAAAATAAATTATTTAAGATAATGAAAATGGTTCTTTTTAATGGCCACAATTTTTTTTTATCTAAATAAAGATTTTATCATTTTATATTAAAAGAAGAATATAAACGTGCATCTTGTTTGACCAAATTAATTCTCTACGAAAGTTTGATATTTGTCTTGAAATTTCAACAAATTTTACACTCAAAGAAAAGATTCCTCTATTGTCTCTCTCTTTCAATTTATTTGGTTATTTTAATTTGATGCAGATTCAAATAAAAAAATTTACATAAATTTTATAATTCTAAATTAAAAACATATCAAAAATATTCTTTAATCTTGTAGTTTACGTCATGTCTATATAAAATTAAATTTAAAAAAACTACAAAAAAAAGTAAAAAGAGAAAAAAAAAAAAAAAAAAAGAGTAACAACATAATCATTTTATTTACTATATGGTAAGGTTTGTTCATGAACGTACAAAGATCCTTCCGTTCTAAGAAATTTAAAAAAAAAAAAGAATAATCATGCATAGTCATGATAGAGTGACCTATGGGTTCACAGAAGGTCCCTACACCCCGAAAATAACAATAAGCTACAGAAAATAAAAAGAGAAAAAATCATACCTGAAGGTCAGTAACATGAGAAACCACAAGTTTTCCATTGTAAAAAATTGTTAACGGCTGAGATTTATTCTCTAATTCTGTGCTTTCTTTATCCTCCTCCCTATATATAGTAAAGAAAAACAAATATATAATCATTACAAGGACTATAATCACTATGAATTAGAAAATGAGAAAAAAAATTAGAGACTTACATTGAAAAATAGGAGGTATTATTGCAATTGTTAGGAGAAAAAGTTGAAAGAGAAGGTGGCATAAGCCTAAGCTCCAAATTACAATTTCTTCTCATTTTCTTCAATTTACAAGTTATGGATGATGAAATTGTGATATGAAAGAAGAAAGGGGATTTTGAATGATGAATATATACAAGTAGTGGGGTACAAGGTGGGTGTATTTAGAAAAAAGGTAAAAGCCACGTTTTTAACACATCAATAATATAGTTGGTTCATAAATAGCTGTCACTTTCCGAAAGTACGTAGTGGTAAATGGACATGTCTACAAAGATGGCAAACGGCTAAGTATGAGCTAAAGCGGCACGTGATAAATGACATTTCGTCTCATTTCTTCAATATACGTCTCTTGTCTCCGCTTATTTTTATTTGTCCATTTCTTAGGGATAAAACAAACTTAATAAGTAAGGCTTCCTTTGATGTGAGATATTACAGTAATAGGTTGTTTTATTGGCAAGTTCCAAATAACTTATTTCCGGATTAATAATTAGATGTCGAGAAATATAAAAAGAACCGTATTAGTAGAAAGTTAAGAAAAATAAGAAGAAAATTAAATAAATTATATCCGGAGTATAAACAACTCAATATCACAAAAACTGATAACGCAAAATTAAATCAATTAATAGATAATATATCTAAAGTAGAATATAAATATATTCAATATTTAAAATTACAATGAATAACAAGAATAACGAATATAGACAAAAACTTAATGAAATAATTATAGCAAAAAGACAAGAATTAGCACATAGTAAAAATAGACTTAACAGTAACATATTTGCAGGATTTTGTCACAAATCTATATTAGCACAAGTATTTAGAATAGTAATTAGGATAAGTATTTAGAATAGTAATTGGGATAAGTATTTAGAATAGTAAGTTTGTATGTCTATATATAGACTTAGTAGTAAACATTGTAAGGGGGAAGGCATAAATAAAAATTCTCTCTTTCAAGAAAAAACACTCCCAACTAAGATAAATATTTAAAATACATGAAAAAATCTTAAATCCAGTCAGATATTTCAGATAGCATGGCTAAGCAAGAGGCAAAGGTATATTGTTCAATAGATATGCAGAACTAATTTCATATATTCCTGAATATCATATATATGATTGAATAAATTTATGTTAGTTATTATGTATTAGAATTATTTGAATCATGATTTCTAGTTTATTAGCACACTGGAAACAGGGAGAAAACTTCTATACTATGCCATCTATATATATATATATATATATATATATATATATATATATATATATATATATATATTTCTGCGTCTATACTACTCATGTTCCCCTTTCCTTTATATTTTCCGCTTTGGTAGGCGCAAATTCTTTCATCTTTTTTTGTCTCTGTACTTATTTTTTCTTGTTTTAAATACTGCTCCCCATCCTTCTAGACTTCCGTCCGTTTCGACTATTGGGTAGTCAGTTTCTAATGGGAGTGATAAGTCTGGTATGGTTCTAACCATATGTTTGAGTTTTTGCACTAACTTTATATCTTCCGTGTTGAATGTCTTTTGTCCATTAGTTCCTGTTTTTGAATATAGGGGTCCTGCTATTTTTCCTAGGTCTTTTATAAAATTCCTTGCATTATTTAAAATCCCTAGAAATTTTTGTAAATCTTTAGTTTTGTCTAATTTGCCTGGCATGTCTAGGACTTTCTTTGCTATGTGAGGTTGTAATTTAATTTTTCCATCTCCAATTTCTACTCCTAGAAAATTTATGAGGTTTTTACATAAATCCATTTTTTTCCTACTAATTATGATACCGTTGTCTACAAATAGCTTAAAGACTGTTTGTAAGTGACCTAGATGTTCTTTAGTATTGTTACTAAATACTAAAATATCGTCTACGTATACAAGAATAAAGTTTTTATAATCTCTAAAAATATTATCCATTTTCCTTTGAAAAATTGGAGCGGCCATTTTTAGTTCGAAAGACATTACTTTCCATTCGAAATGTCCTTCTGGACATGTAAAAGCAGTCCATTCTATACTATCTTCATGCATTTTTACTTGCCAGTATTCAGACTTACAATTGAACTTACTAAAAATCTTTCTTCCTTGTATTCTATTTATTAGCTCTGTTTTATCTGGTAGCTTATATCCGTCCATTCGTGTGTTATCATTGAGTCTTTTGTAATTTATAACCATTCTTGTTTTTCCACCTACTATTTCACTATGATTTCTTACCATGAACACTGCTGATCTATGTTTTGATGTTGATCTTCTGTTTAATCCTAACTTTAGTAACTCTCTTATTTGATCTTCGAATTCCTTTAGGTCTTCATTTGTTCATTCTATAGAGGTTGTTTTTACTGTGTATTCTGGGTTAATTATGTCTAGTCTGCAAGTTATGAGATGGATGTCCCAATGCTTCAAGGGTCTTTTTCCAATTATTTCTAGTTTATCTAGAATTAGAATTACTCTTTCTAGATCCTTTTGATTTTTTATTACTCCTATGTGTTGTAATCCCTTTTTAAAGTTGTAAAGCTCTGTATTTATTTCTATTAAGGTGTAATTCTTCTCTACAACGTCTGTATCTGAAACGCTAAGTTCTAATAGTTCAATTTCTTCTTTTACATCTGTAATATGTATCTTGCTACTAGTACACTCTTCTCCTTTGTCACATTTTTATTGGAGTATTTGGGCTAAGTTCACTAGTGTCTGTAAGAAATCTAGATTTTGTTGGAATAGATTCGGTTGTTATTGTGGTTTGAGTAGTGTTTTTTGAGAATATTATTTCATCTTTGGTAAGGAGACAACTTCCATTATTATGTAGTAAGAAATCTAATCCTAAACAGAGTCTACCTAATATTTAGATTTCTTACCCAAATTTTTCCTAACATATAGGTAGGTTTATAGAAGTCTGCACAAGTGTTTAAAAAACTTATTTTTGCATCACTAACGTAATGCTCATATATATTAGAGGATCCATCCATTTGCATAGCACTTTGTGGCTTTGAGAAATCTTTTATTACTTCTGGGGGCAAGATGCATCTATTTATTATACTCTTCGTACATCCTGAATCTACTAGAGAGGGGGTTTCTATCTCATAGTCTTGAATTTTTATTCTAGTCAAGATTTTTATGGTATTAATTTTTTTGTCTTCGTTACAAATCAATCCTTCAAATGACGTGGCCTATTCTTTTTTGTTTAAGATTTCTATTTCTAGTTCGGGTAGTTTATTGTTGATTTGGCAAGTTTCCTCTATTTCTACGCTTTCCCTTTTTCTAGTTTACCCATTCTTTTTTCTAAATTATATATCTTGTCTTCTAATGCTTTTAGCGATTTCTCTTTTGTGATAACTTGTTCGTCTTTGACTTTAATGTTGAACACCTTATCAATACACCAGATGCATCCTTGTAAGTAGCAGTTCATGCCTTTTGCTCTTCTATCTCTACCTGGATATCCTATGTAATTAAAACATCGCTGGCTGTCTAAACCTTTTCCCTTGGAAAATTAGTGGTCACATTGTATATTCATAAAGGTGTGGTTATTTAGGTTATTTAAATATAGCTTCTCTAATCCTATTTCATTTAATAATGTTTCTCCTTCTGAGTCCGATGAGTCTTGTCTTTCTCCTTTTATGGAATTTATGCTTATTATTGAATATATACTTTCGTTATTTGACATATATTCGTCTACATTTATCAGTGTTTCTTGGAAATCTTTTATAAGCTGGACATTTCTTGTCCTACTGTTGTTTCTTCCTGGACAAGTATTGGCCAAATGTTCTTCACTTCCGCATGTGAAACAAGCTAGTCTAGTTTTATAAATCATGTTCTTATTATGTTTTCTTACATGTCTCTCATTATTTAGATAGGGTTTTCTTGCAGTTGATTTTCTTAAATAGTACTTTCTCTTAGGTTTGTAGTCCTGTCTACTTTGATATGGCTTTTTATACTTTCTTTGTGGTTTACTTTGATCATAATTTTTCGTTGTATAAATATTTTTATAGAAATCAGTCACGCTTTGTTCTAGCTGTTTTTGTATTTGTATGTTTATACATTTTTCTTGAAGTATCTCTATTACATGATGTGGGCTCAAAAGAAGTAAACAAGTCATCCTTTGAAGCTAAGCACTTTTCATCTTTTGTAGGAAAATCCCCTTCTCTAGTCTTGGGAAATTGAGCGACGCATCCACATACAACAAACTAAATCTATACTTCTTCACTACTCGTACAGGCATGACGTAGTGAAGCTGTATTGAGGGAATCATTTTGTCTCAATCAATTAAGAATGCCTCAACTGGATAAATTCACTTATTTCACACAATTCTTATGGTCATGCCTTTTCCTCTTTACTTTCTATCTTGGTTCTAAGTTACTTTATGTCCTATGGACCAATTCGCTGTTGGATTTTGCATCACTCCTTCTCTTTTATCTCATCTTTCTTCTATTTCTCTTCCTAGGGCTCCAGGGAGCTTATTGAAAGGTTTCTTTCCAAAACTTTGGTCAAACGCGTTACCGCTTATGGCAAAATAATAGAAAAAGTCTTTTAGGAAGTTCTTTATATGGCACCAACTATTTATGCTAAGTTGTTCTAGTTTTATTAACACATTCTTTTGTAATACTACTAATCCACTATTTGTGTCTTCTCCTGTTACTAGGTTGTGTATTTTATTAGTAAATTTGTACGGGTTTGGTCCCATGTTTACCAATTCTTGGAACTCTTGATGATAAGCTACTTTGTATGCTTCCCATACTCCTTTAATTGATTCTCCTAAAGAGGTCTCCATATACCTATACATGGTTTCTGTATTTGTTTCACTGTAATCTGCTACCACTATACCTTTCCATACGTCTATTACTGAATTCCACAATTGGGGGTCATGTGCTGCTATAGTTAGTATTTTTCCTCTCTCTCTCCCCCTTCTTGATGTTTGATAGGAGCTTCTATTGGCGTTCTTATTCCTATTGGTCTAACCATTTCTGGTTCTGTAGCTAGGTCTTGTCTAAAGACTTTGTGCCTTGGTAAGTTACCTATGGTATATTCTACCGGTGGTATGGGTGTGGTTTTTTGGAAGGGGCTTGAACTAGGCAAGGCGATTTCCATAAATTCTTTTAAACTACGTGTTGTCTCGTCATCACTTTCTTCTTGTGTGTCTTCCTCATGTCTATACCCGTAATTGTCTGTTCTAGCTCTGCATTATTTAAAGTATCTTTCTACCATAGAGAAGTTTATTCTTCTTAGTTTGCAGCCTTTACATCTAAAGATTCCTTTGTATCTAATTCGTGTATTTCTTTGGCTTTCTTTATTGATTTATCTATTTCGTAGTCTTCTTCTTTTATGATATGAATATTCATTCCTTCCATGTTTATTATTGTTTCGGTGGTGTTGTCTTCGAGGTCTTCATCTATTTCCCTTTGGTCTAAATATTTATAGTCGGTAAATTTGATTGAGGTTTGTCCTTTGTTATTAGTATATGTAAGGTGGTCATTGGGTCATAAAACTTCCTTTTTACAGAATTTCGCTTAATTCCATTCTCTACCAGCATATTCTTCCGAGTTTATTTTTAAGAGTTTTATTAGTTTTATTCCCTTATTTCCCATTAAACCTACTGCGTCGTCTATTTTGATTTTAAACTTGGAGCAGCTGCTAGTGGCTAATTTTCCTATGAAGCCTACACATACTAGCAAATTATTTCCACAGTTCATTTCTTCGTAACCTTTAGTTTGAATCCCTATTTTTATGTATTTACCAAATTCAGTTGAATTTATCATAAAGTCTGGGCTACAGTAAAATATTCCTCCGTTGTTGGTCATATCCACTTCTGCTAGACCTATTATAGATCTTTTTTATTCTTCCCATCTATCATCATATAAAGTAATTTGCACTTTTGTTCCTAGATTTTTTCTAGCTAATCATTTAAGTCCAATTACTATTAATCCTATATTCATGAAATTCATCCTTCTCTTTTATATTTCTTTCATAGATTCTTTGCTAATTAAACCTATACTTTCACTACTTTCTCCCGATATGCATATTTGTTCTTCTCTATAGTGTCTATATAATTGTGATTTTGAAGAGAATAGTCTTGTATTATAAAGTTCTTGTGGGTTTAGAAGTTTTAATCTATTTTGCTGGAAAATTTCTTTATCTTTGTCTATATCTATTATTTCATTTAATTGTTGACTGCTACTAGGTCTGGACGAGTTCAGTATCCTGGCTAACATATTATTTCCTAATCTATCTTGAGAGAAACTGGCCTTTTGTCTTTCTTGGGGGGCTCTACTCCTGTTTGAAAAAAGATCCATGCCTTGTCCTTTTTTGTCACTTTAGGTCTATCCTTTTGGGGCATTATTTATGTTTTCTGTAGTTGTTCTACAGGTCTTGTATATTTTTATCTTGTTTTGTTTTTTCTTCAGGGATTTTATTTTCTAATAAAATATCTAATTTTTTTTATTAATTTCTGCGATCTTATCTTCTAGTTTTCTATTTAATTCTAACAGCGAAAAAATTATTATATTATTTTGTTTACTCCTATTAGGTCTGTTTTTCCTGGTTGTGTGTATTCTTATAAACCTTCGGGATTGACTTGAAATTGTGCTACCCTTTTTAAAACTTCTTGGTAAAAAGGATTGTTCATGAAAGGGTTAAATCTTTAAGTTGGTTTAATTTTTCTTTTATTTCTTTAGATTCTTTGTGAGATGTTCTAGTCTTTTATTTATCTCTTCTATTGTACTATTGTTATTTATGTTATTATTATTTGCTATAATTCCTTGTAATTTTGTATTTATATCTAATTGTTGCGTTTTCAAGAAATCAAAATTAATTTTTATTTCTTCTAATAATTTTTTACGTTGGTTTTGTAGTCTTTCTAAAGTTTCTATTGACTTTAGTATTCTATCGTGTTTTAATTGAGTGTGTGTTCTGCTAGATTTATTATTAGGTCTGTAATAGTGTTTAAGCGATGATTATCGATATGTAAGGTGTGGTCTCCTTCTGTAAAGTTACACCTGATTACTGAACCATGCTTTAGCCTTCTATATTTCTTTTTAGAAATTATTTCTATGTCTAAATATTTTAAATTCTTAGTATTTCCTATTGTAGTATTTTTTAAGCAAGATACCACGGTTTTTCTTTTCTATCGTATTGTTCTTGTCGGATTTGTTGTAGGTAATGGTGAATTCTAGACCCTATTCTTGGTAATTGTAAATCTATTTGTCTAATTTTTTGGTTTATTGAATTTATTTCTACAAATGATAATAAGCTTGGATATGTGAATTAGGTTGAAAATGATGAATGATGCGTTTGTGAATTATGTTGTAAAATCCTACTCAGTACTCCCTCCTCCGATTCCCTTATCTAGTTTAGTAATTTGTTGTTACTAAATCTATGAAATTTCTCCCAAAATTACTTTTTTTTTTTACTCTGTTCATCTCTTTTCCTTAGCCTATGTTCTTAGCAACTTCTTCTTTAACCAAACCCCGGGATACACAGTCCTTTGATTCTCAGACCATGGCGCACTTTCAACTTCCCTAGGTATTTACAAGTTAATCCATCGTCGTTACTAAGAGGGTAAGGAACTAACCATTTACTAAGAGTAAGTAATGACCCATTATATGGGTATAAACAGTTCGTGTATGAACATTATATTATATAATCATAAAAACAGTACTATAGTACATAATATCAATATACATAGACTGGGAGAAACTACTAAGATCTAGAAAACTCATAACTACTTACATTGATTGTGGTCCGAGAGAGGTTTCCCTTTCGGGAGTCCCCGAGTGACTTTGCAGCGACTTCAAAAACTAAACACTCACTCTTTTTACAAACTCACTGCACTTTTTTTTTTTATGAAGGGAAGGGAAATATGTAAAGCTAACTCTTAAAACTAATTCTTCTTCTTTGCTATGCTCCGCTTGGTCTTTCTCTCTACCTTCTTCTTGTAAATGGTTTATGTAACGACTCGGAAAATGATAGAGTGAAACTAGAGCCTCACATGTGAGTTTGGAGTCGAGAACTTAATGAAATGATTATATTTGAATTTGACCCAAAAGTTCTTAAAAATGTGCTTCGGAAGTTACCGGAAACTTGTTTAGCTGTATATAAAAAGATCCGTTTCTGTTTTTCAAAATCCGACTTCATATTCTTGTTTAGGGGTCAAATTGAGTGGGAAATGGGTCTAACCCAAATTTTAGAGCAATCGTATCAAAATCCGAAATTTCCAAGCGAAGCCTTTTCGAGGGTCTACTTTGGAGGGTCATATCTCCTAGCACACAAATTATTTGGGTGGCCATAATATATCCATGGAAAGCCCTTTGAGTTAGCTACCTAACGCACTTTGTTTCACCTCATTCGGAGTTCGGACGAAGAAGTTATGCCCATTTTCGTAAAGTCTGTCCGACAGAAAACGTAAATTCCAGTAGCTAATGTTACTGTTCATTACTGTTCACCCGCCTGAAAATTTTTCTAAGTGTTGGACCATTTTTTTTAAAAGACTTATGTTATTTCTATATACCATTAGTTCATTCCCATCCCTAAAAACATTTCCCTCACTTCTCAAATATTCTCTCCAACTCAAGAAGAAGAAGAAGTGGGAGCTAGGCTTTGGATTCAAGTCTTTCTTCATCAATTTCTTGCAAGATCATAGCAAAGGTATGGTGATCCTTCATCTAGGGTTAGCTTTCACCCTAGAGTCCATTCAAAGTTAGTTTTCAAAGGTTTCAAGTTCTTCAAAACCTAGGGTTTTTATTCTAACTCATGGGTTCCTTCTTCAAACGTTTTCAAAATGGTTATTAATGACTTATTATGATTGTATTAGTATTTAAATGATGATTTATGACGAAAATACTCCATGAACCCATGATTTCTCTCTATTCCTAGTTTATGCCTTTATAAAGTGGGTTGCTTGATAATGAATGTATATTAATCGAACTTGTTTAAATGTCTTTAGATTGTTGAAGTATGTCATTACTCATGCTTATTTTATGGTGTATTGTTGGTGTATTGGTATGAGAGGCTTATGGCCTTAAAGGCATAGTATGAGAAATTGAAGTGTTATCATGACATTGTATGAATGAGAGTTCAATGAAGATAATGTGATCATGTTATGAATGTAAAGGTGTTGTTGTAGGTTGTTCACTGGTTTGGTTGCATCATTACTACCCTATTTTTCATGTTCTTCGATTTCATTACATGCCTACAAGGTGTTTGACAAAATGTCCAACTATGGAGAATTGATGAATCGATGCTTTAAAGTTTGAGTTTCAGATGTATGGAAATCCAGAAATGTGTTGATGACACTCATGAATGTTGATGATATAATATGAAGGATTCTTCAATATAAAGTATACCTTGAATTGGTAGGGCTTATACATCATTTTCTTGTATAAATGATTATATTGTTGATTGTTGAATCCTTGGATCGGTAGGCTTATGGCACCCTTCCACACATGCTTATAATGAACCTTGGATCGGTAGGCTTATGGCACCCTTCCACACATGCTTATAATGAACCTTGGATCGGTAGGCTAATGGCACCCTTCCATTAATGATACGAAATGAACCTTGGATTCGGTAGGCCTATGGCACCTTTCCATAAAGGTTAATGATGAGTCTTGAATCGGTAGGCCCATGGCACCCTTTCAAGAGGAGTTAATGAGCTTTCCTAAATGTACCTTGAATCGGCAGGCTTATGGCACCCTTTCATGTGTTAAATAATGTACCTTGAATCGGTAGGCTTATGGCACCCTTTCATGTGTGATGATGTCAAAGTAGTGAACTATTCTATGGGAATGTAGGCTAAGCACCGAGCGGATTTGGTTAGATGGAAACTCCCCGACAGTTAGGCATGAGTTTCAATGATCGTCTACCTTATCCCATAAACTATGTGCCCACATAGGAAGCTAGTGGATCCATTAAGCTATATATATACCGGTCTTCCTTAGGCAAGTAGACCACCTCTTTTCGGTGTGGGGACTCATGACACCGGATTCCATGACAAGCTCTCATGGTCTATGTCGGTTAAACGCTTACTTCCCATCATGTGAGATTTCATTATGGTTTCTTGACAGGTTCTACAAAGTGTAGGTAGTAGTATGGGATGCTACCTATACATTGCACGAGTAGGCTTGGAGAGGGTCATAGTGAGTTTCTCTAAATCCTAATGACTGTGACATGAATGTACCCTAAATGAGGTTATTAAAGAATGTTGGCTCTTAAATGCTTAATATGTTATGCATGTTATACTTGGGTTATATTACGAGTTATTTTCCCTTGTCATGTCTTAATTAATGATATACCTCTTATGTATGAATATTGTGCAAAGGTGAAAGAAAGGAATGATAAGTTACTTTAAGTGACCTAAATGTGGTGCCTTAGTATGGATGGTGGTATGGGACGCCATCCATACATTGCACGAGGTATAGCATAAGGGTTTCTTGAGGTGAAGGTCCAAGGTAAAGGTTTTCATGTTTATATTGTTTAAAGGTGATATTATGACTTACTTGATGTTATGCTTGTCTTGTATGTCTTTTTATGCTATTGTTCATAATACTTCAAACAGGTGGCATAATGCATGGTCTCTAACTAAAATGTCCCCTTTAAAGCATGTTTTGCATGGTCATCATACTTAGTACATTTTTGTGTACTAACCCATATTCTTCATGTTTTTACTACAAGTGTAGGTTCCGGCAAGTGATCCCTCTTAGCTAGTTTGAAGTGTTGGATTGCTTTCCTCTAAGACTTGGTATGTCCTCATGGATTCGAGGACAAGACTTTTAAGTTCTTTTGTTCATGTAATAGACTTCTTTTGATTGTAAAGGGCCGTGCCCCTACTTATGTTTTTGCAACTGTGTCTAAGATGGCCATGTGAGACTTAGACTTCCGCTGTGTGTTTTTTAAAGTTGTTTTAAGAAGTTTAAATGTGTGGATGTAAATAAGTTTTTTTTATTTCCGCACTATTTTCATTATTGAATGCAATGAATGACTATGTGGCTTGTATAAGACCCCTTCGGGGTCGAGTACGCCTTGTTACGACTTGGGGGTGCTCCCGGGTCGTGACAAACATGGTATCAGAGCATAAGATTTTGGAAATGTTTTTTTAGGATCGATGTCTCACATGCCACATCTAGTAGAGTCTTGTTCATCGGTGTGAGTCGCGACACATCTATGAGCGAGAGGCTATAGGATGCTAGAAGTTACACTTCTTTCATATTCTTAAAGTCGTGCCTTAGAGTGTGGTTCTATAAGTGTTCTTATCCTTATCCTTCTCTTGTGTTTATAGGATATGAATACAAGAGGGAGACCCGCAAGGAGAGTAGGAGAAGAGGATGTGAATGAGGAAGTTCCTCCCCAAGTTGTGCAAAATGGTCAAGGTGTGCAATGCAATCAAGTTCCTATAGGTGAGCAAGAGAATGAGGTTCCGGTGGTTCCCCGGATATGACCAATGAAGAGATTAGGTCGGCTTTCTTAATCTTGGCCCGAGCCATGGCGGCTCAAGCGACTAGAGATATGGGGCCTAGGGTAAATGCTAATGAGGGTACTATGGCTTCTAAGTTGAGAGACTTTGTGAGGATGAATCCTCCGGTGTTTCTAGGTTCTAAGGTGGGAGAGGATCCCCAAGAATTTTTGGATGAAGTGTATAAGGTAGTGAGTGCTATGGGGGTGACTTCAAGAGAAAAGGCGGAGCTTGCCTCCTATCAATTGAAAGATGTTGCCCAAATTTGGTTCACTCAATGGAAGGCTAATAGGCCGGTGGGAGCGGATCCTATAGAATGGGAGGAGTTTAAGGAAGCTTTCCTTGGTAGGTACTTTCCCGTGAGATGAGGGAGTGTAAGGTTGAGGAGTTTATCAATCTTCGGCAAGGTAATATGAGTGTGCAAGAGTATTCCTTGAGGTTTACCCAATTGTCTAAGTATGCCCCATCTTTGGTGTCAAACCCTAGAGATGAGATGAGTAGGTTTGTGACCGGCGTATCCGACCTAGTCAAGGAAGAGTGCCATACGGCAATGCTCCATAATGACATGAACATTTCTAGGCTCATAGTGTATGCTCAATCCATTGAGGAGTCCAAACTTAAGAGGATGAATAGGAATGTGAAGAGGGGTAGATCCGATGAGCAAAGTCAACCTAGGTTCAAGAAGAGGGCTCAAGATCAAGATTTTTCAAGTGCTCCTAAGGTTAACCAAGATAAAGGTGGTGGATCTCAATTTTCTAAACCTACTTGCACCACTTGTGGCAAGAGGCACTATGGGAAGTGCCTAGCCGGTACTAATGGATGCTATGGTTGTGGGAAGAATGATCACAAGGTGAAAGATTGTCCTACTTTACGGCTAGAGGAAGGGAGGCAAAGCAAGCTTCTAAAGATGGAACGGTTCCTATTCCTCCAAATTATGGTCGTTTCTATGCTCTCCAAGCTAGCAAGGACAAGGAAGCTAATCCGAATGAAGGCGCCGGTAAGTTTTAGTTCCTTATGGTCATGAATGTCTTGATGAGGTTTCTATGGTGTTGTTTTTCATGTTTGCCTTAATTGGGTTTTCTTCTAAGTGGGGGATGGTAGGTTGAATAGCAAGGTTGTTGAGAGTGTTGATATCATTATCTCATTCCTTCTATTCTTATTCAAGCTTGAGACCAAGAGTTCCTAGTAGCTTGTTTTATGTTTTGGAGTCTTGGGTGAAAATGAGTTTCCATGGTCTCCTTATGTTATGCATGTCCTATTTGAATTCTTGTTAAATGATAAAATGAGTTTTCATAAACGTGTTCCTCGTGTCGATGTGCATTTAGTTAAGTTGTCTATATGCTTCATGAGGATAAATGTTGAACATGCTTAAATGTTGCATGAGTTGATTTATTAGGCATGCTTAAATGTGTTCTTGAGAATATTGCATAATTGTACTTTTGTGAGAAAATTGCATAATGTGCCTAATAATTTTGGGATGAGTGTGATGTAAATTGGAGAAGGAAATTCATCCAATGAAATGAGAAATGGTAAAGCTTGATGCATAAGAAATTGGTAGATGTATTCCTAATTTCTTGAATTGCATGAACTTGTTTGAGTCTCATGGATGTGGAGTTGATGTTTCCTCCGATATTTATGTACTTGTATTGATGTTGTATGCATGTTGATGGTCTCGTATACTTGAGTTGTTACCCCTTATGTGTTTAAAGTGTCATTCGAGGACGAATGTTCCTAAGTGGGGGATAATGTAACGACTGAAAATGATAGAGTGAAACTAGAGCCTCACATGTGAGTTTGGAGTCGAGAACTTAATGAAATGATTATATTTGAATTTGACCCAAAAGTTCTTAAAAATGTGCTTCGGAAGTTACCGGAAACTTGTTTAGCTGTATATAAAAAGATCCGTTTCGTTTTTCAAAAATCCGACTTCATATTCTTGTTTAGGGGGTCAAATTGAGTGGGAAATGGGTCTAACCCAAATTTTAGAGCAATCGTATCAAAATCCGAAATTTCCAAGCGAAGCCTTTTTCGAGGGTCTACTTTGGAGGGTCATATCTCCTAGCACACAAATTATTTGGGTGGCCATAATATATCCATGGAAAGCCCTTTGAGTTAGCTACCTAACGCACTTTGTTTCACCTCATTCGGAGTTCGGACGAAGAAGTTATGCCCATTTTCGTAAAGTCTGTCCGACAGAAAACGTAAATTCCAGTAGCTAATGTTAATTGTTCATTACTGTTCACCCGCCTGAAAATTTTTCTAAGTGTTGGACCCATTTTTTTTTAAAAGACTTATGTTATTTCTATATACCATTAGTTCATTCCCATCCCTAAAAACATTTCCCTCACTTCTCAAATATTCTCTCCAACTCAAGAAGAAGAAGAAGTGGGAGCTAGGCTTTGGATTCAAGTCTTTCTTCATCAATTTCTTGCAAGATCATAGCAAAGGTATGGTGATCCTTCATCTAGGGTTAGCTTTCACCCTAGAGTCCATTCAAAGTTAGTTTTCAAAGGTTTCAAGTTCTTCAAAACCTAGGGTTTTTATTCTAACTCATGGGTTCCTTCTTCAAACGTTTTCAAAATGGTTATTAATGACTTATTATGATTGTATTAGTATTTAAATGATGATTTATGACGAAAATACTCCATGAACCCATGATTTCTCTCTATTCCTAGTTTATGCCTTTATAAAGTGGGTTGCTTGATAATGAATGTATATTAATCGAACTTGTTTAAATGTCTTTAGATTGTTGAAGTATGTCATTACTCATGCTTATTTTATGGTGTATTGTTGGTGTATTGGTATGAGAGGCTTATGGCCTTAAAGGCATAGTATGAGAAATTGAAGTGTTATCATGACATTGTATGAATGAGAGTTCAATGAAGATAATGTGATCATGTTATGAATGTAAAGGTGTTGTTGTAGGTTGTTCACCGGTTTGGTTGCATCATTACTACCCTATTTTTCATGTTCTTCGATTTCATTACATGCCTACAAGGTGTTTGACAAAATGTCCAACTATGGAGAATTGATGAATCGATGCTTTAAAGTTTGAGTTTCGAGATGTATGGAAATCCAGAAATGTGTTGATGACACTCATGAATGTTGATGATATAATATGAAGGATTCTTCAATATAAAGTATACCTTGAATTGGTAGGGCTTATACATCATTTTCTTGTATAAATGATTATATTGTTGATTGTTGAATCCTTGGATCGGTAGGCTTATGGCACCCTTCCACACATGCTTATAATGAACCTTGGATCGGTAGGCTTATGGCACCCTTCCACACATGCTTATAATGAACCTTGGATCGGTAGGCTAATGGCACCCTTCCATTAATGATACGAAATGAACCTTGGATTCGGTAGGCCTATGGCACCTTTCCATAAAGGTTAATGATGAGTCTTGAATCGGTAGGCCCATGGCACCCTTTCAAGAGGAGTTAATGAGCTTTCCTAAATGTACCTTGAATCGGCAGGCTTATGGCACCCTTTCATGTGTTAAATAATGTACCTTGAATCGGTAGGCTTATGGCACCCTTTCATGTGTGATGATGTCAAAGTAGTGAACTATTCTATGGGAATGTAGGCTAAGCACCGAGCGGATTTGGTTAGATGGAAACTCCCGACAGTTAGGCATGAGTTTCAATGATCGTCTACCTTATCCCATAAACTATGTGCCCACATAGGAAGCTAGTGGATCCATTAAGCTATATATACCGGTCTTCCTTAGGCAAGTAGACCACCTCTTTTCGGTGTGGGGACTCATGACACCGGATTCCATGACAAGCTCTCATGGTCTATGTCGGTTAAACGCTTACTTCCCATCATGTGAGATTTCATTATGGTTTCTTGACAGGTTCTACAAAGTGTAGGTAGTAGTATGGGATGCTACCTATACATTGCACGAGTAGGCTTGGAGAGGGTCATAGTGAGTTTCTCTAAATCCTAATGACTGTGACATGAATGTACCCTAAATGAGGTTATTAAAGAATGTTGGCTCTTAAATGCTTAATATGTTATGCATGTTATACTTGGGTTATATTACGAGTTATTTTCCTTGTCATGTCTTAATTAATGATATACCTCTTATGTATGAATATTGTGCAAAGGTGAAAGAAAGGAATGATAAGTTACTTTAAGTGACCTAAATGTGGTGCCTTAGTATGGATGGTGGTATGGGACGCCATCCATACATTGCACGAGGTATAGCATAAGGGTTTCTTGAGGTGAAGGTCCAAGGTAAAGGTTTTCATGTTTATATTGTTTAAAGGTGATATTATGACTTACTTGATGTTATGCTTGTCTTGTATGTCTTTTATGCTATTGTTCATGATATTTCAAAAAGGTGGCATAATGCATGGTCTCTAACTAAAATGTCCCCTTTAAAGCATGTTTTGCATGGTCATCATACTTAGTACATTTTTGTGTACTAACCCATATTCTTCATGTTTTTACTACAAGTGTAGGTTCCGGAAGTGATCCCTCTTAGCTAGTTTGAAGTGTTGGATTGCTTTCCTCTAAGACTTGGTATGTCCTCATGGATTCGAGGACAAGACTTTTAAGTTCTTTTGTTCATGTAATAGACTTCTTTTGATTGTAAAGGGCCGTGCCCTACTTATGTTTTGCGACCGTGTCTAAGATGGCCATGTGAGACTTAGACTTCCGCTGTGTGTTTTTTAAAGTTGTTTTAAGAAGTTTAAATGTGTGGATGTAAATAAGTTTTCTTTATTTCCGCACTATTTTCATTATTGAATGCAATGAATGACTATGTGGCTTGTATAAGACCCCTTCGGGGTCGAGTACGCCTTGTTACGACTTGGGGGTGCTCCCGGGTCGTGACAGTTTAGTATTTATAGGCGAGGATGGTTTACTCCGGATTTGAAATTTGGATTTCAAAATGTTGAATAGTTTTTCTTTTACATGTCGGGTGCTCTTTAAGCCCCATCATCACATGGCTTTGGAAAAACGTTTCAATTTTTTTTTCCTCTTTCTTTGTCAGCTTTAGACTAGTGGTGTATTACGTCATGGCTTACCTATCTTTCTTTGTCTGTTCTCTTGATTCATCATTGCTTACGTATTTTCTACTTGTCTAAGTTATGTAATGCTATGGAGTCGAAACTCATCCCCGAGTCGTCGTCATCGTTTGGGTCTTGGGAAAATTGTTCTAAGGATGGCTTATATTCACTTCCGTAATCATTACTTCCTAAATATTCCGTGTCTGGAGTTTCTGGTTCGGGTTTTGGATTTTCACTTATGACTTCTTTGGTCTTTTCACTAAGTTACTTTTGGAGGGAATTTTGTATCATTTGTTCAATTCTTTTGTCTCTCTTTCTTTTTAACAAAAATCCTTTAGTCCTTTTTCCCTGTTTTGTAGTTCTTGTTATGTTGAAACTTGCTAGTAATATTCTTACACTTTTTGGCAAAGTGTGAGCCATGAACGAATTTCATAAGTCTTTACCTGCTATCGTTTGAACGGGACTAGATGTACCTTTAGCTGGTACAGTAGCTTCTTCTGCATTGTTTGGGGAATGTACACTTTTCTTATCCATTTTAGACCGAGATGGAGAACTCCTTTTGATCTTTTGGATGATCTTCTATTTGTAATGGTTGGGTCTGATTGATTTCAAAATGTAAAATGTTGATTCTTTCTTGTAAAAGGTAGATGTGTTGCGTCATATTTTCTTTTTCTTTTTCAAGCCTCGCGATGGTTTGGTTTTATCTTCTGAATTTGCCTGTCATTGTAAAGCAGTGGTCGCAAAATATTATTTTGTCTATTTCTTTCTGGATATTACATTGTGGGAAAAAGAATTTGTGATTTGTCTTAAGGCTGGACTTAGAAAATAATTTGGTCCAAGAGTTCCCCTTGCATAATCCAAAGCTTCGTTTAGGACATTGAATTCTTTGAAGAGGGGAGTGGAAAAGTCTTTTATTGAGTCTATTACTTCCGTCCATGTCTGAAAAATTCCGGCCAGTCTTCCTTAGACTACCACATAAAACTTGAATTTTTTGTCTTCATTTTTTTCTGTAAAATAATGGCTTAGCGAATTCATTACCGAATTGAAGTAACTATTGTCTTGTGGCACTTTGTTATATGCTATCTATAAATTGTCTATCAAACATCTATGTGGTCTATCTATCTTTGATTCTAGCTTTATTTTGAAACTTAAGTTGGATTGGGTGTAAAATATTAAATTTTGTCTTTCAAAATACAGTCTCTCAATGCTTGGGGTATTCAATCATGCTTCATTTAATTTTGTCTGGGGTTTGAACAAGGTATTCTTTAGTAAAGTCTGAAGATATTAGTTTTTGTCTATTTCGTCTGTAGTGCTGCTTGAGCTAGAGGCCCAGGCTTTGTCTTTTCCTCTACTCATGCAGAAAATAAGAAATTAGTCTTCATGAGCCTGCTAAGCTAATCTGTTTACGAATTATCTTTCCCTTTTATATGTTCTAGGGATATATTATATATTGACGTGGCATCTAAAAAATTTAACCATCTTCTTTTACTACTACTTTTTCATCTTTCTTTTGAGGAAATTTTACAATAGCTTCGCAATCAGTTCTTACTAAAATTTCCTTTTTATTGATAATATATAGTTTAAAACTATTTAGGCTGTAGATTACCGCTAATATTTCTGCATCTATACTACTCATGTTCCCCTTTTCTATATATTTTTCGCTTTGGTAGGCGCACATTCTTTCATATTTTTTTTCTCCGTACTTATTTTTTCTTGTTTTAAGTACTGCTCCCCACCCTTCTAGACCCTCATCCGTTTTGACTATTCGGTAGTCACTTTCTAATGGCATTGATAAGTCTGGTACGGTTCTAACCATATGTTTGAGTTTTTGCACTAACTTTATATCTTCTGTGTTGAATGTCTTTTGTCCATTAGTTCCTGTTTTTGAATATAGGGGTCCTGCTATTTTTCCTAGGTTTTTTATAAAATTCCTTGCATAATTTAAAATCCCTAGAAATTTTTGTAAATCTTTAGTTTTGTCTAATTTGTCTGGCATGTCTGGGACCTTCTTTGCTATGTGAAGTTGTAATTTAATTTTTCCGTCTCCAATTTTTACTCCTAGAAAATTTATGAGATTTTTACATAAATCCATTTTTTTCTACTAATTATGATACCATTATCTACAAATAGCTTAAAGACTGTTTGTAAGTGACCTAGATGTTCTTTAGTATTGTTACTAAATACTAAAATATCGTCTACGTATACAAGAATAAAGTTTTTATAATCTCTGAAAATATTATCCATTTTCCTTTGAAAAATTGGAGGGGCCGTTTTTTGTCCGAAAGGCATTACTAGCCTTTTGAAATTTCCTTCTGTACATGTAAAAACAGTCCATTCTATGCTATCTTCTTGCATATTTACTTGCTAGTATCCGAACTTACAATCGAAGTTACTAAAAATCTTTCTTCCTTGTATACTTTTTATTTGCTCTGTTTTATCTGTTAGCTTATATCTGTCCATTCGGGTGTTATGATTGAGTCTTTTGTAATTTAAAACCATTCTTGGTTTTCTCCTTACTATTTCACTATGATTTCTTACCATTAACACTGTTGATCTATGCTTTGATTTTGATCTTCTGATTAATCCTAACTTTAGTAACTCTCTTATTTGATCTTCGAATTCCTTTAGGCCTTCATTTGTTGATTCTATAGAGGCTGTTTTTACTTTGTATTCTGGGTTAATTATATCTAGTCTGCAGGTTTTGTGATTGGCATCCCAATGCTTCAAGGGACTTTCTCCAATTATTTCTAGTTTATCTAGAATTAGAATTACTTCTTCTAGATCCTTTTGATTATTTATTACTCCTATGTGTTGTAATCCCTTTTTAAAGTTGTACAGCTCTGTATTTATTTCTATTAAGGTGTAATTCTTTTCTACATCGTTTGTATCTGAAATGCTAAGTTCTAATAGTTCAATCTCTTCTTTTTCATTTGTAATATGTATCTTGGTACAAGTGCACTCTTCTCCTTTGTCACATTTTTTTTGGAGTATTTGTACTACGTTCACTAGTGTCGGTAAGATATCTAGATTTTGTTGGAATAGACGTGGTTGTTATTGTGGTTTGAGTAGTGTTTTTTGAGAATATTATTCCATCTCTGTTAAGGAGACAATTTCCATTATTATGTAGTAAGAAATCTAATCCTAAAACAAAGTCTACCCTTATATTTAGATCTCTTACCCAGATTTTTTCTAACTTATAGGTAGGTTTATAAAAGTTTGCACAAGTGTTTAAAAAACTTATTTTTGCATCACTAACGTAATGCTTATATATATTAGAGGATCCGTCCATTTGCATGGCGCTTTGTGGCTCTGGAAAATCTCTTATTACTTCTGGGGCAAGATGCATCTATTTATTATACTCTTCGTACATCATGAATCTACTAGAGCGAGTGTTTCTATCTCATAGTCTTGAATTTTTATTCTAGTAAAGATTTTTATGGTATTAATTTTTTTTGTCTTCGTTACAAATTAGTCCTTCAAATGATGTGGCCTCTTCTTTTTTGTTTAAGAGTTCTATTTCTAGTTCGGGCGATTTATTGTTGATTTGGCTAGTTTTCTCAATTTCTACGTCTTTCCCTTTTTCTAGTTTACCCATTCTTTCTTCTAAAATATCTATCCTACCTTCTAATGCTTTTAGCGATTTTTCTTTTGTGATAACTTGTTCGTGTTTGACTTTAATGTTGAACACCTTTTCAATCCACCAGATGCATCATTGTAAGTAGAAGTTCATGCATTTTGCTCTTCTATCTTTACATGGAAATCCTGTGCAATTAAAACATCGTTGGCTGTCTGAACCTTTTCCCTTGGAAAATTCGTGGTCACATTGTATATTGACAAAGGTGTGTTTATTAAGGTTATTTAAATCTAGCTTCTCTAATCCTATTTTGTTTATTAATGTTTCTCCTTCTGAGTCCGATGAGTCTTGTCTTTCTCCTTCTATGGCATTTATGCTTATTATTGAGTATATACTTTCGTTATCTGACATATATTCGTCTACATTTATCAGGGTTTCTTGGAAATCTTCTATAAGCTGGACATTTCCTGTCATACTGTTGTTTCTTCCTCCTTTCTCGCTTGTTTGAAGCCATATAAGGCTTTCTTCAATCGGCAAACAAGGGGGAAGTCTGCCACACCAACCCTTTAAGAGATAGGGACTCCCAAGATGCGGTAAGAAAAAGTCACTCAGTGAATCGGTGGATCACACACTTGGAGACAGGGACAGGGGCATGCCTGACTCTTTAGAAAGTATACAAGTGTTGAAAGAGTGAAGTCTGGGGACAACGGTAAACGTGAGGAATGGCACCTCCGCCCTACTAAAGAAGTTCGCAAGCAAGGGACATGCCGAACACCTACCTTTCCAACTAAGTCCAAGGCGAGGACCTTTTAATTGACGATGCGTTCCGTCGTCGGTCAGATGTTCTTCACTTCCACATGTGAAACAAGCTAGTCTATTTTTGTAAATCCTATTATAATTATGTTTTCTTACATATTTGTCTTTATTTAGATAGGGTTTTCTTGTAGTTGATTTTCTTAAATAGTACTTTCTCTTAGGTTTGTATTCCTGTCTATTTTGATATGGGATTTTTATACTTTCTTTGTGGTTTACTTTGATAGCAATTTTGCGTTGTATATATACTTTTACAGTAATCAGTCTCACTTTGTTTCAACTGTTTTTGTTTTTGTATGTTTGTACATTTTGCTTGTAGTATCTCCATTACATGTTGTACTTTATGTCCTATGGACCAATTCACTATTGGATTTTGCATCACTCATTTTCTTTTATTCCATCTTTCTTCTATTTCTCTTCCTAGGGCTCCAACGAGCTTATTGAAAAGTTTCTTTCCTAAACTTGGTCAAACGTGTTACCGCTTATGGCGCAATAATAGAAGAAGTCTTTTAGGAAGTTCTCTATTTGGCACCAATTATTTATGCTAAGTTGTTCTAGTTTTATTAACACATTTTTTTGTAATACTACTAATCCACTATTTGGGTCTTGTCCTATTATTAGGTTGTGTATTTTATTAGTAAAGTTGTACGGGTTTGGTCCCATGTTTATCAATTCTTGGAACTCTTGAGGGCAAGCTACTTTGTATGCTTCCCATACTCCTTTAATTGATTCTCCTAAAAAGGTCTCCATATACCTATACATGGTTTCTGCATCTCTTTCGCTGTAATGATGTATGTAGTCTGCTATCACTATACCTTTCCATACGTCTATTACTGAATTCCATAATTAGGGGTCATGTGCTGGTATATTTAGTATTTTTCCTCTATCTCCCACTTCGTGAAGCTTGATAGGATCTTCTATTGGCTTTCTTATTCCTATTGGTCTAACCATTTCTGGTTCTGTAGCTGGGTCTTGTCTAAAGGCTCTGTGCCTTGGTAAGTTACCTATGGTATATTTTACTGGTGGTACGGGTGTGGTTTTTTAGAAAGGATTTGAACTAGTCAAGGCAGTTTCCATAAATTCTTTTAAACTATGTGTTGTCTCATCATCACTTTCTTCTTGTGCGTCTTCCTCCTTTCAATACCCATAATTGTCTGTTCTAGCTTTTCATTCTTTAAAGTGTCTTTCTACCATAGAGAAGGTTATTCCTCTTAGTTTACTTTACATCTGCAGATTGCTTTTGTATCTAATTCGTGTATTTCTTTGGCTTCCTTTATTGATTTATCTACATCGTAGTCATCTTCTTTTATGATATGAATATTCATTCCTTCCATGTTTATTGTTGTTTCGATGGCATTGTCTTCGAGGTCTTCATCTATTTCCCTATGGTCTGAATAGTTATAGTCGGTAAATCTGATTGAGGTTTGTCCTTTGTTGTTAGTATATGTAAGGTGGTCATTGGGTCTTAAAACTTTCTTTTTACAGAATTTCTCTAAATTTCATTTTCTACCAGCATATTCTTCTGAGTTTATTTTTAAGGGTTTCATTAGTTTTATTCCCTTATTTCCCATTAAACCTACTGTATCGTCTATTTTGATTTTAAACTTGGAGCTGCTACTAGTGGCTAATTTTCCTATGAAGCCTACACATACTAGCAAATTATTTCTGCAGTTCATTTCTTCGTAACCTTTAGTTTGAATCCCTATTTTTCTGTATTTATCAAATTCGGTTGAATTTATCATAAAGTCTGGGCTACAGTAAAATATTCCTCCGTTGTTGGTCATATCTACTTCTGTTAGACCTATTATAGATCTTTTTGATTCTGCCCATCATATAAAGTAATTAGCACTTTTGTTCCTAGATTTTTCCTAGTTAATCCTTTAAGTCCAATTACTATTAATTCCATATGCATGAGATTCATCCTTCTTTTTTGTATTTCTTTCATAGATTCTTTGCTAATTAAACTTATACTTTCACTATTGTCTCCTCATATGCACATCTGTTCTTCTCTATAGTGTCTGTATAATTATGCTTTTGAAGAGAGTAGTCATGTATTATAAAGTACTTGTGGGTTTAGAAGTTTTAATCTATTTTACTGGAAAATTTCTTTATCTTTGTCTATATCTATTATTTCATCTAATTGTTGACTGCTACTAGGTTTGAACGAGTTCATTATCCTGGCTAACATATTATTTCCTAATCTATCTTGAGAGAAACTGGCCCTTTGTCTTTCTTGGGGGGCTCTACTCCTGTTTGAAAAAAGTTTTATGCCTTGTCCTTTTTTGTCACTTTAGGTCTATCCTTTTGGGGCGTTATTTCTGTTTTCTTTAGTTGTTCTATCAGATCTTGTATATATTTAGGTCTAATTTTTTATTAATTTCTTTGACCTTATGTTCTAGTTTTCTGTTTAATTCTAACAACGCGAAAATTATTATATTATTCTATTTCACTCCTATTAGGTCTGTTTTTCCTGCTGGTGTATATTCTGATAAACCTTCGGGATTGACTTGAAATTATGCTGCCCTTTTTAAAATTTCTTGGTAAAAAGGATCGTTCATGAAATGGTTAAGTCTTTAAGTTGGTTTAATTTTTATTTTATTTTCAAAAGATACCAATGATATTCTTGATCAATTATTATTTGTCTTTCGTATGGTCTAGGTTTTGTTTTGGCTATACTGGTTGACATATATTTAAAATATTAGATGTTTTTATCAAATGTTCTACTTGTCTCATTCAGAATTGCAACATAGGCTCTGATACCAAATAAAAGGACGTTTAAATTAAATAATGGTGGTGAGGTTGAAAATGATGAATGATGCGTTAGTGAATTATGTTGTAAAATCCTACTCAATACATCCTCCTCTAATTCCCTTATATATTGTTTTTGATATTATGTATAATTATATTCACAATTTTCACTACTCCTTATTTTTATAATAATTCTTCATAGATTTCTATTAAAAATTATACTATATAAATATAATTTTTATTTATGAATTTATTTCATAATTCTTATATTTAATTATATTTTGATTTCTCATAAATCCTCTTTTACTTTAAGGGGTCGTTTGGTTTGAATATGTGTTATATTGAGATAAGTTATGTTGTGATTAGTTTTGATGAGATAAGTTATGCTGAGATTATTTTTTATTGAGTGTTGGTTTGTTATATTTAAAATAATATATATTGATAAATTTTAAGAATAAGCTATTTGTTTACAAAATTACTCTTAAGTTTGTTAAAGAGAAAAGATTTATGAGAAATCAAAATAAAAATAAACATAAGAATTGGTCAAATAAATTCATAAATAAAGATTATATTTATTTAGTGTAATTTTTTTATATAAAAATATGAATAATTATCATAAAAATAAGGAGTAGTGAATATTATTATATATGGTATTTAAAAATAATGTAAATAGACCTAAATGTGAAAAATAATGTATAAAAAGGGTTAAAGGGATATATTTGTCATTTACCTATTTTATCTCGGAATAAGTTATCTCGGAATTACTATACCACCCAATGTGAGGGATAACTTAAGTTATCCCAGGATTACTATATGATGAGTTCACAAATTAGACTCATTTAAGGATTTATTTTGATAGAAATAGTGTTCTTAAATGCTTATGTTGTCTTAATATCTGATGAAAACTCTTAAGTTTCAAGTATTTTAAGTTTTGGTGGAAGCATGGACAATTAGGTGCAAAAGGAACAAAAAGGCTGAAAAGAACGAAGTAGTTGAAGCCTGTGTATTGCCAAGCACACTTGGCGACTCGCCGAAGGGACGCATTCCGCCCTTTGTTCCAATACGCGAAGCCCTGAAGGAAAAGGATAAAAAAGGAGATGAAAGGAGCAGTCGGCGCTTCGTCGAATAGTTTTGCGAAGCAGTACTATACCGCTCAATAACACAGAGCATGACGATGCTGAAGGCTAGTGTAAGACGGCGATGAACTACACCAAAGAGAGAATCACAGAGTTAATCAGTGATTCCGACTAACCTCGTCGAAAGATTCGACAGCACTATTTTCTGAAGTCTATAAATACTAAACTTGTTATTAATTTTTAGGTAGTCGAACATTAATTTTAATTTCCACAATAGAATAGTACTTTTTGGATATTTTCTCTCAAGTTTGGAGAGGATTTTGGGAGACTTGAAGAAAGAAGGATTTCATCTTCTCCAAGTTGGAAGTGGGTCTTCTCCATTCTTCTTCCTTTGCTTAGATCAAAGTTTAATTTCTTATACTCATTTGATTTTAGTATCATTTTAGGTGTATTTTGTTATATCTTGATGTGTGGCTAAAACCCCCCCATTCTTGGGGGTGTGATTTAGCAAATATGTGTTGATATTGTTATTGGGTCTTGTTTGCTGATATGATATATGTATTTTAATGGTGATTTCACCTAGTGGCTGTGGTTTAATTTAATGTGTCTGTAGTTGCAAATACAAAACGATCCATGTGTTTTCGGCTTGCCCAAGAAGGAGGTTGTGAAATCAAGACCGCTAGACTAATGGCCTAAGGAGTGGGTCGACATGAGGATCAGCCCGAGAGGATGAGCCTTAGTCCCATATCCTAACACTTAGCTCGAGAGAGTGAGTGTGGTAAGGCGTAGGCTGGCCTTTATGCGGCAAATGGGTGTCCAAGAAGAACACATTAGAAACGGGGTAAGTTACCCGAGAGGAAACTTATTTCCATCTAAAGCTTAACATATTCACTATTATCTTGAAAATTTCCTATCAAAGGTATGTAGCCAACGATTTATCTCAACTTGTATTCCAGTCACACCCCAAGAACTCTTCCCCATACTTTATTTTATTGTTATTTTCACTTAGGCGCAAAAAGGAACAAAAAGGTTGAAAAAAACGAAGAAGCTGAAGGCTGCGTATAGCCAAGCACACTTGGTGACTCGTCGAAGGGATGTACTCCACCCTTTGTTCCAGTAAGTGAAGCCCTGAAGGAGAATGATAAAAAATGCAATAAAAGGAGCAGTCGGTGCTTTGTCAAATAGTTCCGCGAAGCAGTACTATACCGCCCAATGACACAGAGTACAATGACGCTGAAGGCTAGTGCAAGACGGCGACGAACTAGACACTTGGCGCTTTGCCGAGTGAATGGGAAAATTAACTAACATCGCTGAATGGATGAAAACTGGACGGTTTTTTGCAAGCCACCGGTTTAAAAGTTCCATTTCATTCACTCTCCCTCACTGCTTCATCCTATCAAACTCACACCCGCATAACATTTTATTTCTTGCACTTCTAAAGTATTTTGAGTGTTGGATTTTGCTCAGATTTGGATTGCATTGCCGCCTAGCACGTCAGTACTATCTAAATCGGCACCAAAGGTTGGTAATCGAACCCAAAATTTGTACTCATTCACATAATGATTGATAACATAAACCTAAGGGTTGCAAGCCCATCCAATTCAGCTTATCTGTTCATTTTCAAACAACCCCTGTTTGCACTCCTTTATCTTTCTAAGTTGCTCTCGTTAGCAGGCAATCTAGTTCAGCAAGGTCCACACAAGGACTGTGTAAATCTTTGGTCTTCAATCACCCAGGAATGTTCAGTTGGATGCCACCTTGATGCGATGTGGAAAAAAAGAAGATACTCTTTCAATGATTATGCTGGCATTAAGATTTCAAACTTGTCGTGTTACTGGGATTGCATATATTATTAATTATGATTTAGTATTTTCTACATGATTTGAGGGACTCCCACTTAGCTATGCTTTGAGCTGAATTGCTACCTGGTGGGAATAGAAGTTTCTACGGGGTCTCCGTTGAGATTGAGTTATATAAGCTCATGTTGCATTATCTTGGGTTGTGGGGTGAAATTTGAAAAGCTTGATTAAAAATAGACACGTTGAGCTGTTCAGCGAGATGACCAAAATCCACAGAACTGCTCGATGGTTCGCCTAACGTCCCCATTTTGCCGTTAACTGAATACTTTATGTATTGATTAATCTGTGATTTTTAGCGGTCAATTTAATTTGTGCAATGCACTCGGCGACTCACCGAAAGATCCCTTGTTCACCCTTTGTTTGCGCCCTTGTATCATTTGTACATCATTTTCAACGGATTAGCCTAATAGGACAATCACCTTGCCAACTAGCTTGGGTAAGAGATTCCACACTCAGAAACACCCTTTTGTTCATGTTTGAATTACTATCTAACTTATCCTTGAAATCTTTGTAGAAATGGCTAGACCATAAGTCGCAGGGAGAAATGATCCACCCAGGCACATAAGAGCACGAGAGTTTAAAAAAGATGAAAAGAAAGCAGAGCTAGCTAGACAAAGGAAATATACCAAGGAAGCCAGGGCAAAGAGACGAATTCCCATCGACCCTAATGTGCCTCCATGGGCTCGAAGTTTCGCTAATGCCCATGGAAGCACATTAGTAGCAAGTATCGTGAGCATGAGAAATCTTTGGTAGTGGTGTGTCACAACTTGAATCTTTGAGTATACAGTTGATCTTCACATAAGTAATTTGAATCTTGTTGTGTATGTTCATGATTTAGTCTTGTGTAGCACTATTTGAGACATCTTGTTGAACAGTTGAACTTGAGTTTGCTTGAGGACAAGAAAAAGTTTAAGCTGGGGATGTTGATGAATCCACAAATTGGACTCATTTAGGGATTTATTTTGATAGAAATAGTGTCCTCAAATGCTTATTTTGTCTCAATATCTAATGAAAACTCTTAAGTTTCAGGTATTTGAAGTTTTGATGAAAGCATGGACACTTAGGCGCAAAAGGAACAAAAAGGCTGAAAAGAACGAAGAAGCTGAAGCATGCGTATCGCCAAGCACACTTGGCAATTCGCCAAAGGGACGCACTCCGCCCTTTGTTCCAGTACGTGAAGCCCTGAAGGAGAAGGATAAAAGAGGCGATGAAAGAAGCAGTCCGCGCTTCGCCGAATAGTTCCGCAAAGCAGTACTATACCGCCCAATGACACAGAGCACGACGACACTAAAGGCTAGTGCAAGACGGCGACGAACTACACCAAAGGGTGAATCGCCGAGTTAATCGGCGATTCCGACTAACCTCGCCAAAAGATCTGCCAGAACTATTTTTTGAAGTCAATAAATACTAAACTTGTTATTAATTTTTAGGGAGTCGAACATTAATTTTAATTTTCAGAATAGATAGTACTTTTTGGATATTTTCTCTCAAGTTTGGAGAGGGTTTTGGGAGACTTGAAGAAAGAAGGATTTCATCTTCCCCAAGTTGGAAGTGGGTCTTCTCCATTCTTCTTCCTTTTTTTAAATCCAGGTTTAATTTCTTATACCCATTTTATTTTAGTACCATTTTAGGTGAATTTTGTTATTTCTTGGTGTGTGGCTAAAACCCCTCATTCTTGGGGTGTGATTTAGCAAATATGTGTTGATATTATTGTTGGGTCTTGCTTGCTGATAGGATATATGTATTTTAATGGTGATTTCACCTAGTGGTTGTGGTTTAATTTAATGGGTTTGTAGTTGCACATACAAAACGACCTATGTGTTTTCGGCTTGCCCGAGAGGAAGATCGCGAAACTAAAACTGCTAAACTGATGGCCTAAGAAGTGGGTCAACATGAGGTTAAGCCCGAGAGGGTGAGCCCTAGTCCCATATCCTAACACTTAGCTCAAGAGAGTGAGTGGGGTAAGGTGTAGGCTGACCTTCATACGGCAAATGGGTGTCCGAGAGGAACGCATTTGAAACGGGGTAAGTTGCCCAAGAGGTAACTTATTTCCATGTAAAGCTTAGCCTAGTCACTATGATCTTGCAAATTTCCTATCGAAGGCATGTACCTAACGATTTATCTCAATGGTCACACCCCAAGAACTTTTCCCCATACTTGATTTTATTGTTATTTTTGTTGTTTTTACTACTTGTGACAAAAACCCCAGTTGATATTTGACACTTTTGTTTCACCCCCCTTTGATTTATTATGTTTTTAATCGTTAATATCTTTAGTTACGACTAGTTAGAACTAAATTTTATCTTTCTATCAATTCTCAAAACCACTCCCTTGGGACACGACCCCAACCTTTAATTGGGTTACTATATTATTGACGATCATAGACACTTGTACCGTAGGTTAGTATCGTTGGTCATGATAAGCATCGCTATACCACCTAATGTGAGGGATAACTTATCCCGGTACTAATTTATAATCCTGGGATTAGTTATCCCAAGCTTTGCAACCACACAAGGAAATAAAGGCTAATTAAAATTTGTTTATAAAAATAATATATTAAGTATTTATATTAATAAAATATATGTATATAATTCATCGGTTCGGTTATTTCTTCGGTTTTTTCGAATAAAACCATAACCAAACCAAATGCTATTGGTTTCAAAAATCTGAAACCAAACCAAACCAAACCCAAATAAAATTGATTTTATTTTATCGATTTGGATCGGTTTTTATCCAAACCGTGAACACCCCTAGGTACCATCATAGGAATGCACACACAAAAATATTTAAGCTAAATAAGATGGAAGTTTTTTTAAAAAAAGAATAAATAACTAAAACTTGCAAAGAAAATATAAAAAAAATTAAATAAAATGAAGGATATTTCTATAAGAAAATAATTGTCCTTAAAATTTATGTAATGCGTATTATTTTGAATACAACAAACCAAAACTCAATAAGAAATAACTTAGTATAACTTATCTCATTATAACTAGTCACATCATACTAATTTCATCGTAACTTGTATTCAAACTAAATGGCCCATAGAAATAGGTTATATTTATCTTCCATTATAAGTTTTCAATATATTTGCTGTTTTTCCTCATATTTTAAGACTATAAATCTATAATTATCTTTATATACTAAAATAAAAAATAAAAAATACATATATTTATCCTTACAACAACATTAAATTGACGCAAATGTAGATAAAAACTCTATTTATTTTGGAGGAGTGGCAACTGAAATGCAGCTAGTCATAATGCAGGAGCTAGGGTTCTCACAAGGTACAGTGCCTTTTAGGTACTTGGGAGTCCCCTTAAGTACTAAGAGAATAACTATGGTGCAATGTCAACCTTTGATTGATAAGATTCTAGGAAGGATACAAAGTTGGACATCTAAATTCCTATCATATGCAGGAAGGGTCCAGCTAATCAAAAGTGTACTATTTTCTGTTCAAGTATTCTGGTCACAGGTATTTATATTGCCAAAGAAAGTGATAAAATGCATTGAAGGCTTATGCAGAGTTTTTCTATGGACTGGAGGGACAGATACATCAAAGAAAGCATTAGTTGCATGGGATCAACTGTGTAAACCACAGACTGCAGGAGGTTTAAATATTGTAAGTATTCAGGAATGGAACAAGGCAGCCACATGCAAGCTTATGTGGAATCTAAGCAAGAAGAAGGACAAGCTATGGGTACAGTGGGTGCATATGTACTATGGGAAGCAAGGGACAATGTGGAATATACAAGCAAACCAGGCCTCATGGATGGTGAGAAAGATCTTACAAACACATAAAATCCTGGAGGATGTGGGATGGAATGAATCACAAGTGATACAAATGGAGAAGTTCTCAATTAAACAAGTGTATCAACTAATGAGAGGGGAGTATCCAAAAGTAGAATGAAAGAAATTGATATGCAATACTCGTACATGTCCAAAATGGAGCTTTATCTTATTTTTAACATTGCATGTGAGGCTACTAATGAAAGCAAGACTACTTACTTGGGGTAGTGTGGAGAACAACAAGTGTATATTGTGTGATGATGTACATGAGGACATTCACCATCTTTTCTTTAACTGTCACTACTCAGGCAAAGTTTGGCAACAGATCCTAAGGTGGTAAAATATCCAGAAACAGGCAGCAGGGTGGACTGAGGAACAAAGATGGGCACAAGATCATTATAAAGGGAAGATGCCAGAAGCTGAAATTTTTTGCATAACACTAGCAGCGAGTGTTTATTACATTTGACAGGAGAGAAACCAGAGGATATTTCAGAAGAAGAATAGAAACTGTGATGTTTTAGTCAGGAAGATTATCCAAGAAGTCCATATACGACCACTGAACAAACTTGGTTGACGAACATAGTTTATGCGCCGCTAATGTAGCGGCTTGTCGAGCATTTGACAAACTCACACCATCCATTTCAAATAGGATTTGTCCCCTGGACACACGAGCAATCCAACCCGTAGGATTTCCTTTTCCTCTTTCCATTCTTACTTCTGTAGGTTTCCCGGTAATAGGGATATCTGCGAGAACTCTTACCCATATCTTACCAAATTGCAGCTGTTAGATTGGTACCCTATATAAATGAATTTAGATGTGGGATGGATAGGGTAAGCAATGGTTAGGAGTAGTTTGGACAGATACTGGAAGCATACAGTCTGGGAGATGTCAGGCTGGTTTTTTTTAATGATTTATAATTCTCAATTTGGTTAATAAAATGTTTATTTACCAAAAAAAAAAACATTAAATTGACGCATTCAGCATATTCATCTTTTCATCTAACTTTAGAACTATGTAAACCCTGCACTGTATAAAGCAAACTACCCATATAACATTAAATTCTAATGGCCGACAACGAAAAAAGCAAATTACTCATGACAATATTAATTGACATATGAGTTGTTATAAAATCATTTATTCCTAGCAAATTTTATGTGAAAACTTAAAAAAAAAAGGTAAATAATCAGCTACAATCATTATGAAATATATTAATAATCTGAAATTATTTTTAACATTAGTTTATATAAATTAACGCGTGGTTAATTTTTAAAAATATCAATATAGTGTTCATAAATTTCACTTTTTGACTTTTAATAGAAAACTATAACTAATTACAATTTTAAATTAGTGGGATAAACTTAACATTTGTTATTCACTATAAGTTAAAGTTAAATCGCGGGAATAACTATTACTCTCATCTCAATAATAAAATTTGAGTCTTCTTATAAATATATTTGTATTATAGTAAATATCTATTATATGGATTCCTTTGGAGAAATATAAGGATTGCTACTTAGGGACCAAGTCAGTTTTCCTCTATAAATAAAAGAAAAATCACCCCACATATCTATTTAAGATTTTACTTTATTGTAATTGATCAGAGAATATACCTCAATCCGTTAATATACTTCAAAAGGAATAAGAAGTCTTCCCTACTATTTTTTCCTTCTTACTTTATAGTTTTATAACAAGTTTTAATTAGTTTATACGATATTTAAGTGATGAAATTGTATCCACCGTGTATGAACATGCACGTGTATAATCAGTTCACGCAAAGAAAACTTAGCTAGGAGCCTTTTAACGACGAATTAGTTAGGGATTACTGATAAATGAGGATAATTGAATAATTGTATGTCATGAATCACCTCTTGTTGTATGATTGTGAGAATATACATTGTGATTGTGATTGTGGTTTGTTAAATAGATCGGGTGTTACGTTTCGACACACTAACTTGGATCGATTGCCACGTTCTAGCATAAATATGGGATTGATTTCCATGTTCCGACATAAACATTGGATCGTGTGCCACGAATCGATACACTAACAATTTGAATTTGGGTTCCATGAGAGGGAGGATAATTGAATTGTGTTATGTATCTACTTTAATATTGTATATGTTAGGTATATGCTTATTTTATAATGTTGTAGTAACTTGCATGTGTTTTGCTTATTGGGATAGCCGCATGATCCTACCAGTACACTGTGGTTGTGTACTGATACTGCACTTGCTTGTTCTTTGTTGAGTACATGGCATCTTCGAACGGCTATTGATAGACCTCAGCTAGGTGACTGTTGAGTATGATCGGATTCAAGAGTGAGACAGTTCTTTCAGACTGGCATGTATCTTTCTTGTTTAAGTCCTCTTTTTTCGGACTCAGACTATTTATTTAAATTGTTTGTTTAGTTTCGGGGTTGTACCTCTTGTTCTTAGACTTGTCGTTAGTAGAGTTTTAGTACATGGACTTTCAGGTTCTAGGGGTTGTTCTTTCGCATTAGTTTGGCTAATTTGTTTAAACCTTTGGAGTTTATGGGAACTTTGTATTTCTTTTTGTCATTTAAACCTACTTCCATATCTTTAAATGCATACTTTTTGGTTAAGTTGTTTAGTCTGGGTTGAGTAATGGTTCTCCCACCGGAGGGTTAGTGTGGGATCCAATCACGACGATCTGGGTCATGAAAAAAGTTGGTATCAGAACCCTAGGTTCGTTGACCTCATTGTACCAAAACGAGTCTAGTAGAGTCTTGCAGAAGGGTTTGAAGATGTCCGTACTTTTCTTTGAGAGGCTATAGGACTTTAGGAAAAATTCACTTCTTTCTACCCATTCTTCTATGACATGAATCCAATTGGTAACTGGGTGATACAAATTGGTATATTTCCTCCTTCACTCTATGGACTAAACTAGGGAAACAACAGTGGTAACACCATCACTAGCAAGAGAGGATGTGTATAGACTACCAACAGTTGAATAGGATCACCATTCAGAACAAGTATCTACTACCTCAGATAAATGATCTTTTGACCAGTTGCAGGGGCATCAATTTACATTTTGCTCTTGTACTAGGAGACCAATAATGGTTATTTATGGAACAAATTAATTTAGAAATCGGGCTTGTCTGTGAGTTGTAACTTAAAAACTGTAAATGTGGAAGTTGTATTTACTTGGACGTGATGATATAATCATGTGCACAATAAATGTGGGTCTGATTTTTTATATGTGCAATATGGTGGCTGAATTGATTGAAACTATGCAAGTTGTAACTGTTGAGTATCGTGAAACTTGTTGTGAAAAGAAGGTCACGACTAAGTTTGATGCGAGGATCTAGATGATATACGAGGTGATTCGTAAGAAAGATCTGGACGTGTCTTGCGCTTGAGTAATAACTGCATGAGTGTCTAGGTGTATCGTGGGGATGTGTGGGTTATGGTGTTGAATTAATGAGAATGAGTTGGATTGTGTATCATTGGATTGACTCGAGGTAGACAATGATTATCCTAGTTCAGAGGATTATCCTTAAGTTGCTCGGTAAAGCTAAAACCCGTTGGGGGATTTAGAAAGGAGAAAAACCCAAAAAAAACTTATTAATATCGGGATGACAAGCTTATGGATAAACAAATTCCCATTGAGTATACTTGGGTGAAGGCAATTGAAGTATTTTAGTAAGAAAGTGCGCATCAAAATTGGGTTAGATTTTTGAATTTGATGGGTATACCTGAGTTTGAGGTGTCGTGTTGATGAAAAGATTGACTTGTGGTGATAGTCAGGGCTGACTGAGCATAAGGGTAATAAGAGTTTGTGATGGAATGCAACTATATAATAAGATTGGTTGGCAACTATTGAAAAAGACTTAAGGAAGGAGTGTACAAACATTAGCTCGATTGTGATGATAAGTGCTTGGTTCTTGTTTTTGAGTTTAGTAATGAGTATGATTGAAATTTTAGCGAATATATTGTAAGATCGATGCAGATGCGATCAATGATAAACGGAGATCCATGAATTCATAAAAACTCTTCAAGGTACAAACTAATGTTGATAGAGAATGGGATTGTGTTATACAGTGGATATTACAATTCAGATATTTCATTATAAGTCTACCTTCGGGGTGATGTAGTTTGTCAAGGTAAAATTAGCAAAGTGAGGAATGATCAATTGTATCCGATATTGAGCAATTGAAATGACTTACACCTGGGTTGAGTTGTAAGTTTACTACTATTGATTGATAAGTACCTAAGAAATGTTTCATTTTTAAAAGTGTTGGTTTATAATAAGGTAAATGGCCGAAGTGGTTATGATGGTTGTTAGTATTGTGAGTATTATTCACTAGCTATGCTCTAGTGTGTTTTCACTTTTGTGGGTGGATCTCTAGTGGTGGATCAGGGGTACCAAATCATGCGATGTTCTCTTGGTTGAGTGGGAAGATTGGGAGGTTTTGGTTATTCTGAATGACATAATTGGTGTTGTCTTGGAGTTGTTAAAGTATTTTAGTGGTTCGACTTGCTTATGAGAATTTAAAGAAGAGCTACCTTGTTAAATCATGGTTGTCCGACAATATTAATATTCATCTAGTCTTTGAGGTCATGTATTGATTGTGTGTGGATGAATGCGAGGATCATTGGGTCCATTTCTACTGTTCATAAGGGTAATCTAAAATCATAATTGCTAAATCTAGCATTCGATAGTATGGTTAGAGGGTTGTATGCTTGGACATATCCCTCAATGAGTATCTGATGTCTAAAGATCAAATTTTGTAACGTAAGCTCATGGAAATTTATGTTGTAAGAAGGTGATGTTGAGAAAAACTATGATTGGTTGAGTATTATGAGTGTGTGTTTATTGGTTCAGGTCCACCTCTAAGTGTTGCGAGTATTGATTTAGAATTTTATCATGCTTATGTGAGAAAGGATTAGTCCTGATGATTGTGTCAAGGTCCTTGATAACATGTGGCAGACATGAGTACGATCAACTTTAGTGGTTCTTGAGAATAGCTTTTGTTGTAGTTAAGTTTACATAGAACAATAATTGTCACTCTAGTATTGTGATGATTTCATTGAGGCATTGTATGGAAGGATGTGTAGATCACCCATAATGTGGTTTGGGCTGAAGATGTAAAACCTTTGGGAGTTAATTTGGTGAAGGATGCTCAGGATAAGGTGAGAAGTATCCAAGCTAAGCTTCTAGCAGCCTAGAGTTGACAGAAAAAGTATACGGGACAAGTATCCCCAGTGATTCAACGATTCAGATACTACTCTACTATTACTTTCGCCAGTCTTTCCTAGTTGATCACTCGGGGATGAGTTATGGGTAAATTGGTATCTATTGTAATGACCTGATTCATTCATCTGGAAAAAGCCAATGGGGAAAGAATTGGACCAAAAAAACTTTTGAGTAATAACTTGAAATTTCCTAACCTAGTCCACATTTGGATAAAATCAGAGTCAGGCGAGCCTAGGGAAATCTGGTAATGAATAAGAAGTGTAATAATGAAATTTATTGTGTGAGTGGATAGCTAAGATGTTAAGGAACCTGTACGACTTGATGGAATTGAATTCAGGCGAGTAGAACTCCCGAAATTGATCTTAGCATGAACGTGTGCTTTCTGTGTGTCTTGGGATGAAGGTGTGTTGTGAAATGGGGTTTGGAGCTCTTAATTTGACATTTTATTTCTGTGCAAGACGTTGTGGTGGGATTATTCCCGCAAGGGTGGGGCCTTTGTAGCGGGCTAGCGGCCGCCATAGCAGGACAGCCACGATTTAAGTTGGAAATAAACTCCAAAATTGTTTTATTCTGCAAGTTTCGACTTTGAGAGCTAGGAGATGACCCCAGGTGCTTTCTTGATAGTTTTGCACCATTATTGAGGCTAAAGGTAAGGTTTTAACTCCCCGAATTCATTTTTTCGATTCGTAGAATGTAAATTCGTGGGTGATTATCGATGGGGGAGGGTTTTGATCTGGAAATTTTGGTGGAAAAAGCCCTAATCTGAGTATTAGGATCTTGTGTTTGGTCTAGAGTTATTGAGTTTGTTATAATCTGAATAATTAGACTTTTGATAGTTCATCCTTGCGTATATTAATTGTTTGTAGACCTAGAACAAGCGGAAAGAATCCATAAGGGAAGATTCAAGTGCCTAAAGGAATTCAAGCTTGGATTCGAGGTAGGTGATGGTTGTGATTTCATGTTGGTGTGATATATGTTTGTAATTGCTCATTATAATGCATGTATGTATGCAAATGTTGCATTATTGATCACCCTAATCGTAAATGAGGATTGTTGCTCCTAATTGCACACGCAAGTGTACTCGGTTGCGCAAGTAATATAGTGGTTCTTAAAAGAACCAGATTATCGAACCCAAAGGACTTGTTAATTAACTATTTTTACTAAATTATACTGATCTAGTTATTTATTTAAGAGAGCCAAAAGAGAAGAATGCAAGCACAAAATAATAAAATTTCTTACAACAGTTGGAAAATCCCAAGGCTGCAGCATATACTGAATATCATGTCTCATATTATTGGCTTAAAATTAATCTCAGTTGTCAAGTTACTGGTTTATAGGGTTGATGATATGATCCGAGTTATACGCCTCTGGTCGCCTACCCCAGTTAGCTATCTTACTACATCGTTGAACGGGGATAAATAGACTAAATGGCGAGCATTTATATTTCATCATATTTCGTAACCAAGCAAGGTGTTCGTCTGGGCGTCACTCCTGAACACTAATCACCTCAATCTAATGGGTGGACCGAGCTCTTTATATTCTCTGGTCTATCTAATTCCTCCTCTCTCGATTTGAAGATTAGACAATGTATTTATCTTATGGTAATCAAGCATAAAATACTAAAACAAGAATATAGAAGTAACTTATAATGACAACCAAGAATTAATTCATAAACCTTAAATAATCAACATTGAATCCGTAGCTACAGCCCCATAACAAGAGTTTTAGCTACTAATGTCTAAGAAAACAAGAAAAAGAAAAGAACCCTAAAAAGTATTGACGACTTTCTCTTTAAAAGTGCATCCTCCTTACTCTATATTCGTTGTCCAATAATTATTTCTCTAGACTATTTATAGATGTTGAAAACCCTAAATAAAATAATTGAATCCAAAACAAATTGGAAACCAAAACTAAGCGGAATATGAATCCCTCTCCGCGTGAACCGCCTCAAAAGTTCACTGTAGCTTTCGTCGCTGAGTAACACGTGGCAGGACTTTTATTCACTGAATCGCCATTAGCAATTTGCAATTTGAAATCTTTGCACTTTATATATTATATATTATTATATTAAATTTAATTCATTTAGCTGTCTGCTTGATTTCCTTCTTCAATCTTCCATCTTTAATTTGTTTTAGCTCCAAACTTCTTCAACTTTACACCAATTTACTCCTACAAATAAAATACACTAAATGCACAATCTATAAAATTCATGTTCAAAAAGGGTAGAGGTAGATATAAATAATAAATGTGAGACAAATAATGATTAAAAATATGTATTTTTGACCTCACATCAAGGATAATTGAATAATTGTATGTCGTGAATCACCTCTTGTTGTATGATTGTGAGAATATACATTGTGATTCTGATTGTGGTTTATTGAATGGATCGGATGTTACATTCTGATAGACTAACTTGGATCTGTTACCACGTTCCGGCATAAATATGGGATCAGTTGCCACGTTCTGGCATAAATGTGGGATCGGTTGCCACGTTTCGGCATAAATATGGGATCGGTTGCCACATTTCGCCATAAACATTGGATCGGGTACCACGAATCGGTACACTAACAATTTGAGTTTGGGTTCCTTGAGAGGACCATTGAATTAGGTTCCGTGAGAGGACCATTGAATTGTGTTTTGTATCTACTTATGTTGATTACGTTCATATATAATAGTGATTGAGGTTGCAAGACTGTTTGTTTCTCTAAAATGATAACCAATGGGTATTACTGATCCTGAAAAGATGACTAATATTGTATATGTTTGGTATATGCGTGTTTTATAATGTTGTGGTTACTTGCATGTGTTTCACTTATTGGTATAGCCGTGTGATCCTACTAGTACACTGTAGTAGTGTATTAATGTTGCACTTGCTTGTTCTTTGTTGAGTACATGGCATCTTCAGGCAGCTATTGATAGACCTCAGCTAGGTGACTGTTGAACATGATCAGATTCAAGGGTAAGCTAGTTCTTTCAGACTGCCATGTATCTTTCTTGTTTAAGTCCTCTCTTTTCGGACTCAAACTATTTATTTAAATTGTTTGTTTAGTTTCGGGGTTGTACCTCTTGTTCTTAGACTTATCGTTAGTAGAGTTTTAGTACATGGACTTTCAGGTTCTAGGGGTTGTTCTTCCGCATTAGTTTGGCTCGTTTGTTTAAACCTTTGGAGTTTAAAGGAACTTTGTATTTCTTTTTATCATTTAAACCTGCTTCTGTATCTTTAAATGCATAGTTTTTGGTTAAGTTGTTTAGTCTGGGTTTTAGTAATGGTACTCCCACCGGAGGGTTAGTGTGGGTGTCAATCATGACGGTCTGGGTCGTGACAAAGTTGATATTAGAACCCTAGGTTCGTTGATCTCATTGTACCAAAACGAGTCTAGTAGAGTCTTGCGGAAGGGTACGAAGACGTCCGTACTTTTCTTCGAGAGGCTATAGGACTTTTGGAGAAACTCACTTCTTTCTAATCCTTCGTGCTATGACTTGAATCCAATTGGCATCTGGGTGATACCAATTAGTATCTTTCATCCTTCACTCTATGGTCCGAACTAAGGCAACAATTGTGGTAACACCATCACGAGCAAGAAAGGATGTGTATAGACTACCAACAGTTGAATAGGATCACTATTCGGAACAAGTATCCACTGCCTTGGATAAATGATCTTTTGACCAGTTGCAGGGGCATCAATTTATATTTTGCTCTTGTACTGGAAGACCGATAATGGTCATCTACGAAACAAATTAATTTAGAAATCGGGCTTGTCTGTGAGTTGTAACTTGAAAACTGTGAATGTGGAAGTTGTATTTGCTTGGACATGATGATATAATCATGTGCACAATAAGTGTGGGTCTGATTTTTATATGTGCAATATGGTGGCTGAATTGATTGAAACTATGCAAGTTGTAACTGTTGAGTATCGTGAAACTTGTTATGAAAAGAAGGTCACGACTAAGTTCGATGCAAGGGTTTAGATGATGTATGAGGTAATTCATAAGAAAGATCTAGATGTGTCTTGCGCTTGAGTAATAACCGTGAGTGTCTGGGTGTATCCTAGGGATGTGTGGGTTATAGTGTTGAACTAATGAGAATGAGTTGGATTGTGTGTCATTGGATTGTCTCTGGGTAGACAATGATTATTCTAGTTCAGAGGATTATCCTAAATTGCTCAGCAAAGCTGAAACCCATTGGGAGATTTAGAAAAGAGAAAAACCTCAGAAAAAACTTGTTGCCCGAATATTGTTTTCGTCTGAGCTGCTTGAGCGGAAATTCCTCGCCAGAGTGGGATAGGGCGAGATAGAACCTCAGCCATGTCTCCTCTATTTTTCCAGGTCTCCTTATAGAACCCGAATCAAATCCGAACTAACCCCTGCAATCCAATAAGTATTCAGCAATCGAGAATAGACTATAAAACCTTGTAATAAATAAAATGTTATCAAAAAATAGCAGAAAAACTGCATGTGATTATAAAAAGAAGAGAGGTGTGTGAAATTTTCTAAATGTGAACTTTTGTTGGCTTCGGTTGCCTTTTTGGGGCATGTAGTTTCAAGTGAAGGGTTAATAGTAGATTCCCAGAAGATTGAAGCAGTCAAGAATTGGGCCTGACTTAGTTCTGTGACTGAAATTAAGAGTTTTGTAGGGCTCGCTAGCTACTATCGTCGCTTGTGAAGGGATTAAGGTCAAATTTGCAGATTTAAATTTATAGGTGACAACATTCAAGAAGTTTAGGTATGGGACGATTAGATAATGAACACCATTACTTTGGAAAATGCATTTAGTATTGTTGTTATAACGTGTATGGGTTGTTTAGCGAATGATGAAATTAAATTATGTCATTTGAGGTTCGGAGTTATACTACAATTTCATGGATTGTTTGTTTATCAAGAAGAGGTCAGGATACGACTGCTCCAATAACAACGAAGTGTACTTGGTTAACTTATTAAGTGTGTTACAATTGTAGAGAACCGGACATATGATGAGGAAATCAGTGAGGCTATGGAGTCAGGGGAAATGGTAATGCGGATAGAGGAGTAGTGCACCCAGGAAAGAAGGTTGCCCGTCAAGATGACAGGGATCAGTTTTATGCCTTTTCGGGTAAGACCAAGGCTGAGGGTCTGATGCAGTGATCACAAGAACTATTATTGTTTGTGACCGGATGGTTAATGTGTTATTTGATCCGAGTTCTACTTATTCTTATGTGTCCGTGCGATTTGCCTCTAAATTTGATATGATTTGTGATATACTTGATGCCCCCATCCATGTTTCTACCCTAGTTGAAGAGTCAGTCATAGTCACCCATGCATATTTTGTTGTCCTGTTGTATTTATGGATTTTTAGATTTGGGTTGATTTGGTTATGCAAGATATGACTGATTTGGTATAATCTTAGGCATGACTTGATTGTCTCCCTATTATGATGTGCTTAATGGTAATGCCAAGTCAGTAACTCTAGACATCTTGGATAAGGAAAGGTTAGAGTGGGAAGGGGGTACAAGCCTAAGTCAGCTAAGGTTGTATCTGTCGTGTGGGGAAGGAAACTGGTGGGGCGGGATTGTTTGGCATGATTGGCTCATATTCGAGATGTTGATGTCGAATCCCCCTCTATTAAGTCTATTCTTGTGGTGTCAGAATTGGGAGAGCTTAAAGCTCAAATACAAGAGCTTCTTGATTAAGGTTTCATCCCTCCTAGTGCTTCCCCATGGGGTGTTCCTGTCTTGTTTGTTAAGAAGAAGGATGATAGTATGAGGACTGTTGATTTATCTTAAGCCATAAAGAGGTGGATTAATACCAGGATAACAAGCTTATAGATAAAGAAAGCCCTATTGAGTATACTTGGATGAAGCCAATTGAAGTATTTTAGTAAGAAAGTGAGCATACAAATTGGGATAGTTTTTTGAATTTGATGGGTATACCTGAGTTTAAGGTGTCGTGTTGATGAAAAGTTTGACTTGTGGTGATAGTCAGGGCTGACTGAGCATAAGGGTAATAAGAGTTTGTGATGGAATGAAACTATATAATAAGATTGGTTGGTAACTATTGAAAAAGACTTGAGAAATGATTGTACAGACATTAGCTCGAGTGTGATGATAAGTGCTTGGTTCTTGTTTTTAAGTTTAGTAATGAGTATGATTGAAATTTTAGCAAAATATATTTTAAGATCGCTGGAGATGCGATTAATGATAAGCGGAGATCTATGAATTCATAAAAAATCTTCAAGGTACAAACTAATGTTGATAGAGAAAGGGATTGTGTTATACAGTGGAAATTACAATTCAGATTTTTCATTGTAAGTCTACATTCGGGGTGATGTATTTTGTCAAGGTATGAATTGGGAAGGTGAGAAATGATCAATTGTATCTAGTATTGAGCAATTGAAAGGACTTACACCTGGGTTGAATCGTAAGTTTACTACTATTGATTGATAAGTACCTAAGAAAGGTTTCATTTTAAAAAGTGTTGGTTTATAACAAGGTAAATTGTCGGAGTGGTTATGATGGTTGTTAGTATTGTGAGTATGATTCACTAGCTATGCTCTAGTGTGTTTTCACTTTTGTGGTGGATCCCTAGTGGTAGATCAGGGGTACCAAATCCTGCGATGTTATCTTAGTTGAGTGGGATGATTTGGTTATTACGAATGACATAACTGGTGTTGTCTTGGAGTTGTAAAGTATTTTTATGGTTCGACATGTAACGCTCGCTTATGAGAATTCATAGAAGAGCTACCCTTTGCGATCATGGTTGTCCGACAACTTAATATCCGTCTAGTTGTCGAGGTCATGTATTGATTGTGTGTGGATGAATACGAGGATCATTGGGTCCATTTCTACTGTTCTTAAGGGTAATCTACAATCATAATTGCTAAATCTAGCATTCGATAGTATGGTTAGAGGGTTGTATGCTTGGACATATCCCTCGATGAATATCTGATGTCTAAAGATAAATTTTGTAACTTAAGCTCATGGAAATTTATATTGTGAGAAGGATATGTTGATAAGAACTATAATTGGTTGAGTATTAAGAGTGTGTGTTGGTTGGTTCAGGTCCACCTCTAATTGTAGCGAGTATTGATTTAGAATTTTATCATGCTTATGTGAGAAAGGATTAGTCCGGATGATTGTGTCAAGATCCTTGATAATATGTGGCAAACGTGAGTACAATCAACTTTGGTGGTTATTGAGAATAGTTTTTGTTATAGTTAAGTTTACATACAACAATAATTGTCACTCGAGTATTGTGATGATTTCATTGAGGCATTGTATGGGAGGATGTGTAGATCACCCATAATGTGGTTTGGGCTGAAGATGTAAAACCTTTGGGAGTTGATTTGGTGAAGGATGCTCAGGATAAGGTGAGAAGTATCCAAGCTAAGCTTCTAGCAGCCCAGAGTTGACAGAAAAAGTATACGGGACAAGTATCCCCAGTGATTCAACGATTCAGATACTACTCTACTATTACTTTCGCCAGTCTTTCCTAGTTGATTACTCGGGGATGAGTTATGGGTAAATTGGTATCTATTGTAATGACCTGATTCCGTCATCTGGAAAAAGCCAATGGGGAAAGAATTGGACCAGAAAAACTTTTGAGTAATAACTTGAAATTTCCTAGCCTAGTCCACATTTGGATAAAATTAGAGTCAGGCGAGCCTAGGGAAATCTGGTAATGAATGAGAAGTGTAATAATGAAATTTATTGTGTGAGTGGATAGCTATGACGTTAAGGAACCTGTACGACTTGATGGAATTGAATTCAGGCGAGTAGAACTCCCGAAATTGATCTTAGCGTAAACGTGTGCTTTTTGAGTGTCGTGGGATGAAGGTGTGTTGTGAAATGGGGTTTTGGAGCTCTTAATTCGACATTATGTTTCCGTGCAAGCTGCTGTTGCGGGATTATTCCCGCTAGGGCTAGGCCGCTATAGCAGGCTGGGGGCCGCCATAGCGGGACAGTCACGATTTAAGTCGGAAATAAACCCCAAAATCATTTTATTCTGCAAGTTTCGACTTTGAGAGCTAGGAGATGACCCAAGTGCTTTCTTGACAGTTTTCCACCATTCTTAAGGTTAAAGGTAAGGTTTTAACTCCTCGAATCTATTTTTTTGATTCGTGGAATGTAAATTCGTGGGTGATTATCGATGGGGGAAGGTTTTGATCTGGAAATTTTGGTGGAAAAAGTCCTAATTTGGGTATTAGGATCTTGGGTTTAGTCTAGGGTTATTGGGTTTGTTATAATCCGGATAATTACACCTTTGATTGTTGATCCTTGCGTATATTACTCCCTCCGTCCCATTTTATGTGAGGTAGTTTGACTCGACACAGAGTTTAAGAAAGAAAGGAAAACTTTTAAAACTTGTGGTCCAAAATGAATTATAGAAATTTGTGTGGCTGTAAATCATTTCATTAAGGGTAAAATAGATATTTTACAGTCAAATTGTTACTTAATATAGAAATGTGTCATTCTTTTTGGGACTGACTAAAAAGGAAAGTAAGTCACATAAATTGGGTCAGAGGGAGTAATTGTTTGTAGACCTAGAACAAGCGAAAATAATCCGTAAAGGAAATATTCAAGTGCCTTAGGGGATTCAAGCTTGGATTCGATGTAGGTGATGGTTGTGATTTCATTTTGGTGTAATATATGTTTGTAATTGCTCATTATAATGCATGTATGTATGCAAATGTTATATTATTGATCACCCTAATCGTAAATGAGGATAATTGAATAATTGCATGCCATGAATCACTTCTTGTTGTATGATTGTGAGAATATACATTGTGATTGTGATTTGTTGAATGGATCGGGTGTTACGTTCCGACTCATTAACTTGGATCGATTGCCACGTTCCAGCATAAATATGGGATCGGTTGCCACGTTCCGGCATAAATATGGGATAGGTTGTCACGTTTCGGCATAAACATTGAATTGGGTACCACGAACCGGTACACTAACAGTTTGAGTTTGGGTTCCATGAAAAGACCATTGAATTGGGTTCCATGGGAGGACCATTGAATTGTGTTGTGTATCTACTTGTGTTGATTACGTTCATATCTAAGGGTGATTGAGGTTGAAAAACTATTTGTTGCTCTAAAATGATAACTAATGGGTATTACTGAGAATGTGGAATGCTACATTGATCTTGAAAAGATGACTAATATTGTATATGTTTGGTATATGCATGTTTTATAATGTTGTGGTTATTTGCATGTGTTTCACTTATTAGGATAGCCACGTGATCCTACCAGTACACTGTGGTTGTGTACTGATAATGCACTTGCTTGTGTACTGATAATGCACTTGCTTGTTCTTTGTTGAGTACATGGCATCTTCAGGCGGCTATTGATAGACCTTAGCTAGGTGACTGTTGTGCGTGATCAGATTCAAGGGTGAGCCAGTTCTTTCAGGCTGTCATGGATCTTTCTTATTTAAGTCCACTCTCTTCGGACTCAGACTATTTGTTGAAGGATTTGTTTAGTTTTGGGGTTGTACCCCTTGTTCTTAGACTTGTCGTTAGTAGAGTTTTGGTACATTGACTTTCAGGTTCTAGGGGTTGTTGTTTTTCCACATTAGTTTGGCTAGTTTGTTTAAACCTTTCGAGTTTATGGGAACTCCGTATATCTTTTGGTCATTTAAACCTGCTTTCGTATCTTTAAATGCATAGTTTTTGGTTAAGTTGTTTAGTCTGGGTTGAATAATGATTCTCCCACTAGAGGGTTAGTGTGGGTGCTAATCACGACAGTCTGGGTCGTGACAATATATATATATATATATATATATATATATATATTATTCTTCCATTCTTTCTTTAATTTTTTTATTTCATTTTTCCTTATGTATCTTTAATTAATGTTTGTGTTATTTTTTTATTGTGATTTGAAAGGATCCTAAATTAGTGCTCACATTATTTCTTTCAATCTTTTATTCTTCTAATTCCGTTTTTTGTAAATTTTATTATTTTATTTTTTTTCGTTTTTTTCCTTATACCTTTAATTAATGTTTGTTTTAATTTTTTTTATATAGAATTTTGTTGACAGTTTTTAAATTTTAAAGACTAAAAGTCTCAATTTAAAATTTTACAAAAATATCAACGGTAACCATATTTAATTTTGTTCACCAACAATCATATTCATTTTCTTACTTCCTTACCTTAATCTGATAATTAATGTCATTTATATCATTTCCTTAAATCACTTCTTTTTTAAAAATAAAAATATAAATTTACTTTCTTTTATTTATTTATTACAAGAAATTAGTTATTATAATCTTTGTAACATATATATATATATATATATATATATATTAATTTTGTTGACATTTTTTTAATTTGAAAGACTAAAAGTCTCACTTAAAATTTTACAAAAATATCAAAGGTAACCATATTTAATTTTGTTAATCAACAATCATAATAATTTTCTTACTTCCTTACCTTAATCTGATAATTAATGTCATTTATATCATTTCCTTAAATCACTTCTTTTTTTAAAAAAAAAAATCATTTAATTTCTTGTATTTATTTATTACAAGAAATTAGTTATTATAAATTTTGTAATAAATATATTAATATTTATTATTGTAATTTTATTTTATTTTTTTATAAATAAACTAAATCATCTCTTCTGCTAAAGATCTATATGACTATACCATACAAAATAATAAATTAAAAATAGAAAATGATGACACTCTTCTTAATTCAAATATTTATTTAACTTTATAAAAAAAACATTTTATTTTATTTTATTTTTTAAAAAAAAATTCTCAAAAAATTGTCTTGGAAGTTTATCTATTTTGCATTTTTCCAAATTTTAAATCATTTCATCATTAATGCTATTAATTTTTCTCTTAATCTCATTATTAATATTATTTATATGATTTCCTTGAATTACTTTTTTGCCTTTCTTTGTTCTTTTTACTTTCTTTTATTGTTTTATTTTAAAATATTAGTTATTGGTATATAAGTTTTGAGTTTTTTTTTTTTTTGTATTTCTATAAAAGAAAATTTTGAATTATGCCCAATTTAAAGAAAATAATCAATTAGGTGAATTCTTTTATTGAAATGGAAAATAAGACCTATTTTTTTTTCTTCTTAGATTACTTTGAGTTAAGAATTTAAGTTTTTTTTTTAAAGTGAAATTATAAATTTAATATTATTAGAAGTAGAATTTTCAATAAATTATCATGGGAGCTATTATAAACAATGTATTCACAATTTCCTTATTTGCGTGAAGTTGATTAAAATTCGTGAATACTTATATATTGCTATTTGGTTCTTCGATTGATTTTTAAATAATAGTTAATTACTCCATGTATGAATGATATCTATTTGAATTAAAGTTAATTGGGTATGAACATGATATTATATTAAAATCTTAATTTAGTAATTCGATTTTTTAAAAATGTTATAACATTCAGAGCCGTATCTAGAGGGGGTGCCGTGGGTTCGTGAACCCATGCTCCCCTCTCTAGATCATATATAGTAGTGTTATATTTTTTAAAAATATTTAAATATAAATGTGTGAACCCATGCTCAAAGTATCATATAAAAATGCGATGATGATTGGGTGCACTTCTCTAAGTGAGAGATAGAAATTTAAATCTTATATCTATCTTGTCTCTTTGAGTAACACTTTTTCAAGTGGTTATCAGTTACACTTTTGTCGTTTCAACTAATTTTTTTTTGTTATTTTCCTATATTCTTTCAAAATTTTCAAGTGTGTTACATTGAGAATTCCTAAAAAATTTAGCATTGTAAATTTTTTATATAATTAAATTAAATGTGTATATTAAAATTTAAAACTAGTAGTATTATATATTTTGGACCTATAATTTTTAAACTTTAATGATTCATATTACGAACTAAAAGTCAAATCAATCAAATTTATATTAGAGATACATTTTTTCGTAATCGTGCACCCATCTAGCCGAAATCCTGAATACGCTTCTGATAACATTATTGTGTCAATTTTTTATTAAAAAAAAATAATTGATTGTTTTCTCTGATGTTAACTTAATGTGAAGATATTATTTATTTTCTGAATTATTTTATTTAAGAGGAAACATAAATTTCGATTCCAGTGTTTTAAAAAACTCTATTGGGACTCGCCTCGGGGCTCGCCTTGGGAGGGACTAAAGGTGTATAAGCAGAATGACGAGCCATCCTAAAGGTGTCACACTTCAAAAATAAAATTTAAAAATAAAATTTAAAACATGGAAATCAGACTTTTAACTATTTAGATGAAATTTCGACCATACATAAACATGCATTGTAATAATTCAATACTTCCTGCCTAACATTAGAAAATAGCAAACTGGTCCATAAGAACGGCATGATTGAAAATCATAAAATACGACACTAATTTTCAATTTAATATATTTATATCGAGACTTTCTAGAAAGAAAAAAAACGCCATGTGAAATGTGTCACACAAGTCTAGTCTCTCTTAGGTCCAATTTCTAGTTAATAAGTAAATTCATAAAGGCGGTGGAAGCTAAATGGTACGACAATAAACTAGAACTATTAGTTTTAAATAATTTTAATAATCAACAATTCATTGCCAACCTAAAAATAAAAATAATATAATCTAGATTCCCTAAAGTTTATGGTGTGCCAAGGAAAAAGAAAATTTCTCTTTCACTGCTTAGCACACATTTTTCGTTTTCAAATAATTAGTCAAAGTTTGAACCGATAAAGCAGACCTTAACTACCATGCCAAAGTAGTGAACAAAAAAAAAAAGTAAAGGTCTAATTTTGTAGTTTCTAGAAATTTATTATTTCAGTTTTATATATTTTTTTATAAGCAATTTTTATTTTTGTACCTAACATATTTGAAAATGTCAGATTTTTTTATCAATTCAATTCATAAGTGGGCATAATATATTATTTCCATGTAAAAAATTGGGGATGTTACATATTTGATTGCTCAGTAAAAATTATTTGAGATATTTGACATAGTATAAAATATATGATAGCCCTAATGAGTAGAGAGATGTACATTTTATAGAGGTTATTTTACTTAATCTAGTATGTTTATCAAGTAAATGATATAACGGATAATTCTTCTTCTTTTTTCATTAAATATTAGTTATGACTAGGTCTCATATAAAAATTAATAAAAGTCTAACATTCTCCCATGTGATTAGTTATTGAATTTGATCTCCTCCTTTGAATTATGTTTCAAGCTACTTTAAAGCTAAATTTATGATATTTGTCAAAACTTGTTGAAATATGACCAAGTGATAGTCATATATTTTGACAAGAGTTGAATGAAACAAAGGTTCATACATTACAATTTTTTATTCAAGTTGAAATAAGTAGTTATTTTTCATGTAAAATGTAGATACCAACTCTGTTTTTACCAAGGAATTTAAAGCAGACGACTTTCATTTTTTAAACATTAGTCTTTAAGTTCAAGTATGTTGTTCCAAAATTTTATGCACATTCTTTGTGAATCAACTTCTTTGAATATAGCTAGATGTAGTTGCGGATTCATAATTTTTATTAAGGGATTCAGAAATATCGGCCTCTAATCTGGTGTTTATGGGATTTTTTTTATTAAATATATAGTAATTTTTTTAAAAATATCTTATTTATACAATGTAACTTTTTGTCGAGGGATCGGGTGAACACCCTCACCCCCTCCTAAATCCACCCCTTGCTAAGTGATAGTTATTTTCAGTGAGAACTTAGACAGAAGTAGAACCCTCTTTTCCTTTCTAATTTGTTTTCTAATGTTTGGTTGGTGAGTAGAAAATATTTTTTTAATTTTGGTTGGTGAATGAAAAATATTTTCTAGAAAATATCTTTTAATTTTGGCTTGAGATTTGAAAATACTCTTTAGGAAAATAATTTCTGATCAAAAAATCAACCCCAATAACTGATCAAGGACCTAATCCTGACACCTGAATTAGGACAAAACACAGGTGAGCGTTCCATAATTCGACCCTGAGATCTAACCCAGACTTTCGACCCAGGACCTGACCTAGGAAAATATTTTTTAAATACAATTTTTTTTAAAAAAAAAAAAAAAAAACTAACGGGGGTGTGGTGATGGTGGGATGGCGGCTGGGGGGGGGGGGGAGATGGGATAGGGGTCGCGGTGAGATAAAAAAGTTTAAATTGAAATATTTTCCAAAAACACTTTTGTATTTTAATAATTTTTGACGAGTGTGGCCTTGGGATTGGGTGGGGTCGAGGGGGAGGGGGGTAAAAAATGAAAAGTTGAATTTTTTTCCAAAAACAATATTTTTTTTTAAAAAAATTGACGGAGATGGCCTGGGTGGGGTGGCGAGGTGGGTAAATTTGAAATATTTTTAAAAAATAAAATTGACCAGAGAGGGGGGGGGGATGGTTAGGGTATAGGATGTAGTAAAATCATTTTTTTTGTGGAGGCGGGGGAGGGAGGGGGGCTGGTTTTGGGGTAGGGGGTTGGTTTGGGAGTAGGGGTAAAAATATATTTGAAATTTTAAAAATAAGAAAATTAATTATTTTTTTTTGGATTGGAAAGATTGGGTATGGGATAGGGTAAGAAAAAAAAAATGAAAGACGAGGTAGAGTTATGGAAAATGTGTTTCTTAATTTTTGAAAGATAATTATTTTCCTTAAATTTGAGGAAAATGAGTTGATTTGAAAAACATTTTCCAAATCATTTAAGTCAACCAAACATGGAAAAATTGGAAAATATCAAACACACCCTTTGTTTTACCTTGTTGTGTTTTTTTTTAAAAAAAAAAGAGTTAAAGCTCGAAGTAAGTTGTTCAATTTCTGTTATTATGACATTAGCACTTGAGGCATGAGTTTATATTAATTGAGTTCTTGAGAATAACTTATATGTTAGTTAAGAATTAGCTTAGCATTTGTATTTCCTTATTCTGTCATATGTAGGGTTATAAAAATCGAATCGAATCAAATCGTAAATTGAGTCAAGTTAGAAAAAAAAAATATAACTAGTTGTTTGATTTGATATTGAAAAAAAAAAAAACCCCAACTATAATTAAGTTGATTTGGTTTTAATTTAAAGAAATCAATCTGAGGGTTGAGACCAAACTAACCCGACATTATATATATAAATTTAAAATTTTATTTTACATAAAAATATTACTTTATTATAATTTCTAAATATTCGTTATACTTTTTCATAGTTTTTAACTTTTAACATATTAATTCAAGTTTGAATGGTCCAATAAATGTAATTTTAGTAATTGTAATAAACCTCAAATCAAAGTCAAATGAATACTAATGCTAACAAAACAAAAAACCAATTCAATATAAAGAATGACAATAATGTTGAATATTTGTTCTTTAGTTTACATTAGTTTAGACAATTAAAATACATAACCTAATTTTAATTTCTTTTAATATTAAGGTAGTAATTAATATTTATTAGACTTATTTTAGCATGATTTAATACTTTTAAATTATGATTATTTTCATTATGACTTATTAATTTGCAATATTTATTTTATGCAATTACATTATTATTGTTCTATTGAATACTTTTGTGTCATCACTCATCTCATATTTTGTGTTATTTTCTTAAGAATCACCTTATATAGTTGTATTTAGATAGCTAAAGAAATATTTGAAGCACAAGTTAATTATATGTTTGTATGAATTCTTTATCGGAAAAATCTAGAAAAAAATCCGAAAACCCAATAAAATCCGAGGTTAAAAAATCTAAGTTTTATTAATTTGATTTGGGTTATAGATTTAAAAATCCGATTGCTCCTAATAAATTTTCGTAAGCGCTGAAAATTAACTTCAAGCAAAATAAATAAAAGAAAATGTGATTTTTTATTAATGAATCTTTGTAAGTACAATTCTGTTGTTCTCTTGATTCTTCTCTCCTAAGATTCTTTGTGATTCGAGGGCCTTCAATAGTGTATTTCTCGAAAGTAGGATGATGTAGACCTCCTTGAGATGTATTTGATCTCCGAGAACATCGGGAAGCACTTCGTTGTTGCAAGTCGATCTCCGGAAAGAACTCCGTTGACCACTCCTTCGAAGAGCTATGTAGTTGGTGTTGTAGCTTTCTCCAATTGCAGAATGCTCGTTGAAGAGTTTTCTTGATGCCCCTTGAATGTCATGTCTATCCCCTATTTATAGTTGGAGGAAGTGGACAAGGTTGCGTGTGATTGACCAAAAGATGTCTTTTTGACACTTGATGGATTATGATTGGTTCTTGTATTTGACTAGGACTACCACTTCATTTGGACACGTGGCGCCGCCTTATTGGTCTTGGATGCCTAGTCACTGTGACATGTGACATGAGTTTGGGCTTCAAGGTGAAATGGACCTTGGATTTGAATTTAATAAAATGACTTTATTTATTTGTAAAGTCCAAATTAATCATTCAGCCCAAATGAGCATGGATTTAATTCAAATTTCGTATGAATTTAATCCAATAAAATTTATGTGTCTACAAATGCCCTTTACTTTGAGACTTGTCGACATGTAGTCTTGCTGAAGTTTGGCGACGAGACTTGAAGTACTCATGAATGTGTTTTTTTAGACTTGTCAACATGTAGGCTTGCCGAATTTGACGACGAGAGTTGAAGTCTTCATGAATGCATTGTTGAGACTTCAAGAGTATTTGTTTGTTGTTGTCGCATTCTAATTAGGTCTCTACAAATGATTTGTTTGTAGTGATCTCAATTTTTTTTAAAAATATTCTTGATCGACAATCACGCGGACCCTCTATATTGATTTCAAATAGATTGTCTAGTGAGTAGTAACATTTTTCCGTGTGATCTTTCTTGCCGGGTGTAAGTAAAACCAAGAAGATTGATTGGATTTTGAATTAAATAAAAAAGAATATTAACTTTCCTTTGGTATCCAAGTCAATGAATATATTCTTCTTTCCTTAACTCTTTGGTTCATCCTTCCATATTGGTGTGGCTTCAAAATGGACAGTGAATATCTCAACCCAAATCAAATTTTCTTCTCCAAATTCACCTTATTATGCCTTGTGAAAAGATTAGAAATCTTTCACAAGAATCACTATATAATCCTCTCCAATGCATAAAGAATTTCATCACACAAAATTTTAGACACTGCAAAAAACAAGTTATATGAATGTAATTAATGTTCATTTGCGACGTCGCTTGTTTTTTATGAAATCAAGAGACGTAACCTCCATCATATCTCAAAAACTTCAGGCAAAAGTACTCTTGCTACTTTCTGAGGTAACTTAGAATCTTGTTTAGCAGTAACCCATTTTGATGGTTCAGCTTTGCGAGTTTGTATTGTCAAATTCATATCTAATTGTAGAAAAATCGAAATTGCAAGCCGTTTGATTTTTTCAAAACTAGCAACACGGGGCTATAACATAGAAAAAAATTGCAGCCAAACTTCTATTCCATTGCTACAGTTTTTATCCTCAATGTTGAACCTGTTTCTTATTGTCAAATTTTCACGTCCGTAGGGTAAAATTCATATCTAATTGTAAAAAAATTGAAATAGCAAGACGTTTGAGTTTTTCGAAACTAGCAACATGGAACTACAACATATAAAATATTTTTAGCCAAATTCCTCTTCAATTGCTATAGTTTTGATGTTAAAGTTTTAACATGTTTTTGATTGACAGATTTACGCGTCCGTAGTGTAAAATTTATTTCGAATTGTAAAAAAATTGAAATCGTAAGCCGTTTGGTTTTTCCGCAACGAAAAACATGGCACTAGGACATATAAAAACATTTGTAGCCAAATTCCTCTTCAATTACTACAGTTTTGATCTTCAAGATTTAACCAGTTTCTGATTGACAAATTTGTGTGTCCATAGTATAAAATTCATTTCTAATTGTAGAAGAATTGAAATCGCAAGCCGTTTGATTTTCCGAATCTAGAAACATGGAAATACGACATATATAATATTTGTAGGCAAATTCCTCTTCAATTGCTACCGTTTTAATTTTCAAGGTTGAACTCGTTTCTGATGGTCAAATCCTTGTCTTTTGATTACTCCAATTATGTTTTCGCCAATGTAACCCCCTTTTTTTTTTCCAGAGCTACGTTGTGAAATATTGATTTCTAGTAGTGACAATGGACTTTAATGACCGAGATGCACCATACCCTTGCCTTGAGATCATGGAGAACAAGCAACATTCGTGCACCAAAGTTCTCACCTTAAAAGTTCATCCTCCGGTGATCCGCGCCTTCCCACTTGTTAGAAAGATGCTGGATACTTCTCATCAACTCCCAGAGTGGTCGTCAATAGAAACGAAGGACATCATAGACAATTTCCCCAGTAATGTCACAACTGAAAAAGTTCTCCTGTTGAAGTCTTCTACTCATCAAAATGTTGATGTTACCATTGTTATGCCATAATTTTACTATCTTTAGAAAAATCACTTTTTGCAATGTTTCAAGTACAAAAGAATTTGAGAAAAATACTTAGAAAAGAGTTGTCATTTATTTTTTAAAGAAATTAAAAAAACTTAATTTAAAAAGATTTTAACAGATTAAATATTTATAAATTTAGATAAAATGTGTAAGAGGTTCTTATTTACGCTTCAAAAAGGTTTTTAAGGCATTTGAAGCGCCCGCTAACATGCGGTTATCCTACGACTTGGTTAAAATATATTTTGACTATTTTTTGGAAAAAAATTATAAAAATAATAATTTACAATATTTGATTAACTTTAAGAAAATAATTAATTAAATGACACATTTTTATTTTTATTTTCTTTTTTAGACAAAGGAAGCTAAAATGAAACATTTGAATTAAAATGCATTACGATTAGGATTTTGACAAAAATCAGATTCATTAGAAGTTATTTGAATCATTTTAATAAAAATTTGAATCAATTTGATTCATTAAAACATGAAAACTATTTTCAATTAATTGGAGAATAAATAAAAAGTTTTAACTAACCCCTTTTTGAGGAAATGCCTAAGTAAAGGAAAAACATTTTTAAAACAAGTGTGATTAAGTGAAGAAGCATTAAAGAATAAATCTTTTTAAGAACAAAAAAAGATTTAACTCAATTAAAGATATAAAATTTTGACCAATATACTTGATTAATAAAATAAATGAACAAACAAAATGAAATGTATTAAAAGTAAATCAACACACAGAAAATAACTCATCTTTTGGAGATTCTAATTAAGTTAATTAACAATTCTAAAGTTAGAGTTAATGATGGAAAAAACAAACAATAAATAAAGACAATTAAACAATTTAAAGGTAAAAGAAAAATGAATTTGGGCCCCTTTTTTGAGCCAATTTCGCTGCAATATTTGGGTTTTTACCAAATTTTCATTTTTGTATACATTAGTTGTATATCAGTGTATATTGAATGTATATAACTCATTTTTCTCCTTTCCGAGACCTGTAATCTGCTTCCCTTACACCCTCGAACACCTATGGCTGACTTGATAATCGAAATTGGAAGGAGGGGAGTCCAAAGTAGACTCGAATGGAGTGAGTTCATGCAATAAAAAATGATAAAGATTAGGATAAGGAAGAAAGTCACAACAACTCAAAATTTGAAAATGCAAACATATGAGGGCAGAAGAATGAATTCCAGATTATGTATATGCTTTGACTAAGATGACAAAACCTTTGTTGCAAACTTGGTACAATATTTTAACCATAATTAAATAAAATTTTAAATGAAATACCAACAAAGACACACCAATATTGTATTGAAAGGATATTCATCATAATAAGACTCGCTTAAAATCTGCTGGTGCAAATCATTTTCTGGAAAAGGCAACAACTCAAATGAAAGATTCAATCATGTGTCCATAAAAATCTTAACTCTTTCCTAACCCAAACTATCATGACAGAATCGGTGTGCAAAAACTAAACCGACCGATAAATCAAATCGAAAAATGTGTAATTGATTTATTGTTATTGAGTTATTGAGTTAGCAGTTTCTTAATGGTTTTATAAAAAAAAATTATCGGGTTATCGATTCGGTATTGGTTTTTGAATATTGAGTTATTGGATAAACCGATAACCCATAAAGAGTTAAGACTATAGTAATTTACTACTTTTACATATTAGTAAATATTAATCTCAATATCTTAATAGTTATGTCTTTGTCATTTAGCCATCAATTCATACTTCGTTGTGACTTTGAGTTCACAACTTTACATTATACAAATCGTCAAAACCTAAAGTAAGAACCATATTCCTCTTGATTTCTCTTTGTGTTACACATGTACAGTTCTTTTCATTTTTGTTATTATTATTTCTATTTTATGAGTTTTTGTAAAGTTACATTATTGTCTTGTCGTGTCAAATTTATTAGAGAAGTCATATATTTATTTTATAAGCATTTTCTTATTCGTTAAACCGAAAACCGAAAACCGAACCGTTAAGGACCAAAACCGATAAACCAAAAACTGATAAAAAATTATTTTATTGGTTCGTTATTGATTTAGTGTATTTAAAAACCGAAAACCGATAAACCAAATAGATAATACATAAACCCAATCGAATTGACCAATGCACACCCCTAATCCTAAGTATCAAAACATATTACTACATAACTTTGCTAATTAAGATGAACTCAACAAGACATTCTTTACAACATCATTCACCCAAAATCTTCAACTAACGAAACTAAGGGAACTGAAAAATGAAATAAACAAGTATAAATTATAGGAACCACATATTATAAATACTAAATAACATCCTATCCCTTCTAGTTTTCTATTTACCAAAAATCCCTTAAAAATGATGTTTGCGGGATACATAGCGTTGTGCACGGGATACATTAGGTTTGATACATTCCACATAGCGGGATACATAGCGTTGTGCACGAGATACATTAGGTTTGATACATTCCACATAGCGGGATACATAGCGTTGTGCACGGGATACATAGCGTTTGATACATTCCACATAGCGGGATACATAATGTTGTGCACGGGATACATAGCGTTTGATACATTTCACATAGCGGGATACATAGCGTTGTGCACGAGATACATGAGGAATACATAGGTAAATAAGGGATTTTTGAAATTTTTAAAATAAGTAGGGATAAATGGATATTAAGGTAAGTAAAGGAGTGTAGTTAAGTAATTTGTCCAATAAACAAATCTCATACCTAAGACTAACAGAGGTTTAATAAGTGCACATTGTAAACTTAAATTACTACCAAGAAAATCTACTGTTGAAAACTAAAGCATTTACCATGAGAATTTTACTAGTACATGCAACAAAAGATGCTGATATGAGATGCTTAGAAGGCCAAGCCAGGTCATTACGGATTTGTAATCTAAAACAAAAACGAAAGTAACACTATAAAATCTTAACCATATTCAGAGAATTTAGGCATGGGATAAGGGTAAACTTCACTAAATACAAAGAAATTATACGTCATTGAGGTCTTAGCAAACACACTTCATGAAGAAAGCAATCAGATTGGAAACAAAAATTCTCATCAAACTTAGGCTAAATATACCTTACTTGGAACCGAACCTGTAGGAACTCAAACGAGACTAAAATTGTAAGCTATTTAACACAAAAATTAGGATAGGATTTAGACACAGAAAATAATTTGAATATAACTTTAGGAACACACAAATTAATCATGAAACCTCATTCAAAATGCAACTGTGACAATTAAATACAATAACCAGTTTGACATGAAGATACCTTATACAGAAACTAGAATGGATTACTATCCAAAAAAAATATAAATTTATAAGGCGAGTATATTACCTCTTGTAGAACAGTGAATCCGAGACGACGAGCAAGAGAGCAGGCAACTTCCACTTCTCCAACGGAGCTACAATGGATTCCGGCAAAGGCTTCCAAAAAAGAGGATCTAAAAACAAATCGACTGGTTCACAACCATGCTATTCTTGCCTTGATTTTTGCTTTTTACTTGTATTTTTTCGTCCTCCCCCGATTGAGGACCGGATATGGGTTTATATAGAGGGGAGAATGGAATCAATTAGGGGGATAACGAGCAGATTTTGAATGAATTTGAAATTCAAAATTTGTACCAAGATCCTCAAACCCTTGCTCAAAATTAGAGAAAAGGCTGATTCTTCCGTATGGGCGAGTACTATTGGCGTTGCTGCGATGGGTCTGCATTTTTACGCTGATTTCTCGCCGGGTTTGCTGGACGATTTCGCGTGAAGAAGACCAGATTGGGGAAGTAGGGTCGCGTATAGTGCTGCTATGTATGTTGGTGGGTTAGGTCTCTTTGTATTTGAGGTATCGGGTTGACTGAAAACTGGGTTTGGATCTCGCGAAGAAGAAGAACAAAGTCAGGGTCATCTTGATTTGGTATTGATGTATGTATTGTTGGGCTGAAGTTTGGAGGAAGTATTGGGCCTGGGTTTTGGGGCTGAGGTGGGCTGCTGGAAATTTGTAAAAAGGCCCCAAATTTTGGTCTCAAAATTGAGTTAAGTTGGAGGTCAAAGATGGGTTAGATCTTGGAGTTTAAGAAATAGCCAAATTGAGTTTAATTTATTTAGAGAGTTTGACTAAAATTTAAACAAGATGAATTAATATTAATTAATTAACAAGCTTCTTAATCTTAACGAAATAAAATAAATAATTTAATTGTAAACTAATTAACTCAAAAATATAAACTATAAATTAACTGAACTAATTAATCAAATATTTAAGTAAAAATAAAATATTTTTCAGACGATTTTCAAATATTAATATAATAAATATATACAAAATTATATAGAATATATAAATTATATTTAAAAATTTTAAAGTTATAAAAATGACAAAATTACTTGAAATGACTTGAAAAGTATTTAAAATTTTATAAAGCAAATTATTTCAAATCGTTTGAAATTTAAGAAGCTCGATGATTAATTTATATTGTGGAGGTCCAAATTGGGTGTCAACAACCATCCCTTCTCGTCGTGATGAAAATCTTAGCAGTTGGTGTGTTCCTCCTTTTGGGTTTGGTGAGGTTCGCTATACGTCTGGCTATTGGGAGTGGGTAAAAAATGTACTTGCCCGCTACAAGGAGACTTTGGACAACATCAAGACTTATGATGCTATTTTTGCTTCAATATTCACACATGACCATAATGAAAATGTTCTCCAAGCCTTTTATGAGAATTGACATCCATTTACCAATACAGTTTCTACCTTTGTTAGAGAGTTATCTATTTCTTTATGGGATTTGAGAACCATTAGAGGTATTCCTATTCATGATTCCTTTTATAATGAAGTTATACCCTCGGCTAAAGAGTTGACACATGTAGATGATAAATGAAAGTCTTTTCTCCCAAGAAGCTGCTCCTTCTTGTTTTCGGTGTTCTACCGACTTACCAAAGGTGTCATCGACGAAGTCTCCTTTCAAGAATGGACAAAGTTCTGATTTAGGGGACCGAGAAAATATGTTGAGCCTTCACCAAGGACGTCTAAGAATCATACGAAACCAAGGATGAATCATGATCCTTCTGGAAATATTGACATGAGCTTCTTACCACGAATCGAAGAAGAGAATGCTCCTTTTCTCGAGTTAGGCGTAGAAGAATCATTCAGAGACGAGACTTATCTGGCGGCTTTTCTTGCATGTTGGCTTTGCAAGTTTTTGCTTCTTAACAAGAAAACTAATTGTATTCGTGCTAGTGTCTTCAAAGTTGAAGGCTTGATGGCTCATGGGGAAATATTTTTTTCGGCAGTTCTGGTCCTTGCAAGCATCTATCGTGGCCTTAGGGATATATCCACTTCTTCAAACTTGGGTGCTTGCGGCATACTACTTCCCATTCATTATGTATATGGATGGATAGGTGAGTATTTTGAGACCTACTACCATGTTACCCGCCCCCAACGAGGTGTACGAATGTGGCAAATTTCTGGAGAAAAGATGGCAAAACATTTTAACCTTGTTGACGCTCGTAAGTTATTTTAGCAAGTGAATGTGCATAACCTCCACAATCTGGTCATGCTACAAGGAAAAGAACTACATATTGATGATAATGGAAAATTGTTCACTTCCTCGAGTGTTTTTCTTATAGGCCTTCGTTCAAGTTTTGTCACTTTGAGGCTGGATGATGAACTGATTGTGGAGCCTTATAGCCCTCACCAGTTTAGTCAACAATTTGGGTATTGTCAATGTAGTGACCCGTAAAATGAATAAGTGAAACTAGAGCCTAACTAGTGTGTCTTCGAGTTGATGTGAGGTTTGAGGGTGTAAAATGTTATCCCGAGCTATGGTTGAGGGGTTTAGGGGTTAAATGTCAAGGTACGACTCCCCAAGGACAACCCTAGGGGTCCTTGAGGAGGGCCCTTAGCCTAACCCCAAGGCTGCCCCAAAAGAGAAAAGTTGCCAAAATGAGGGTGACTTACGAAAGGGGTCTACGCCCCATAGGTCCATCCACGCCCCATAGGTCCATCCACGCCCCGTGGATGGCCTCCGTAGGTCAAGCCCTCCCATATGAAAGCTTCAACCATGAACCACGCCCATGCAGGAGGGTCCATGGACCTATCCACAGTCTGTGGATCGCACATGTAAAAGCTGGTGTGGTTCGGCCTAATGAGGGCTTGTTTGGTAAATTGCTTTTAAGTCTTGTTTAGTTGGGGGACAGTTCTAATTGGTTATTTAAAGTATTTTAAGGGTTTTTAAAGTATTAAACTTTATTTTCCAATTCATTATTTCAAAACACAAAATAAAACCCACCTTTCTTCTCAAAAGTTATCTCTCTAGAAACCTCCCATAGAGGTGAAGGATTCAAGCTTCCAACGTCAAGACTTCAATATTTTCAAGGGATTTTCATGGATTTATTCTCTAAAAGGTATGGTGGTCTTCATACTTGACTTAGTTTCTTTCAAGGATCCAATTTCAAAAGTGATTTCAAGTCTCCAATGTTTTCCCCAAAACCCTAGTTTTCAATCTATGCATGGGTTCAATTCCAAATGTTTTTCAAGGTCTTTATTGCATTGAATTATGAATGAATTGAGAATTTTAATGTGGCTTAAGATGATTTCTTCCTTGAACCTATGTTTTCCCCCAAATTCCTAAGTTGTGGTTTGTGAGTAGGAATTGATTGATCATGAAGTATGCGAATTGTTTATGTTTACACGGATATAGAATGTTGAAATTTTGTTATTACTCTTGCCTAATTATATTAATATAAGGTGTGTGGGTGAATGTGATCCATGCCCTTGAAAGGCAAGGTATGAAGGTTAAGGTATGACTATGATGTGAAATATGTATGTGTGATCTCAATGAAAGTGTTATGATCATGATTAGAATGTAATTGTGTTATTATTGAAAGTATATTCTCAATTAACACTCATGAATGATGATGATAAAATGTGAAGGGTTCTATAATGTAATGTTATATCTTGGATTGGTAGGCTTAGGCATCCTATTCTTGTATAAATGAAAGTAATATGGATTGTTGTATCATGAATTGGTAGGCTAAGACATCCTTTTCTTGTATTTATGAATGTGATCATGAATGAAGTATCTTGAATTAGTGGGCTTATGCATCCTCTTCTTGAATGAATGAAAGTATTGTTGATTGTTGAATCTTGAGTTGGTAGGCTTAGGCATCCTCTCTTGTGTAATGAATGTGTCTTGAATTAATGAATATGAATCGATAGGCTTATGGCATTCCTTTCATAAATGACTTATGCATGTGTCTTGACTTGATAAATATGAATTGATAGGCCAATGACTTTCCTTTCATAAATGAATGATAAAGTATTCTAGACTATGTCTTGAACCGGTAGACCTAGTGTTGGTAATCCTTTATGATGAGTCTAGAAACTAATGTGATGATAAACCTTGAATCAGTAGTCCTAGTGTTGGTAGCCCTTTCATGTGTGAAATGATGAACCTTGTATCGGTAGGCCCAATATTGATGGCACCCTTCTAGGAAAGTCAATGAGCTATCCTTAATGTACCTTGAATCGGTAGACCTAATGGTGGTGGCCCTTTCTTGTGTAATGTACTTGGGTCGGTAGACCTAATGTTGGTAGCCTTCTCAAGTACAATAATGTTAATGAAAATGAAATACTCTATGGTAATGGTGGCTAAGCACCGAGTGAATATGGTAAGATGGAAGCTCTCCCAATGTTAGGCTAGGATTCCAATGAACATCTTTCTATCCCATAACTATGTGCCCACATAGGATATTAACTAGTGGTTTTGACCTACGCTAAAATGTTACTAGTTCTACCTTAGGAAAGTAGAAGACCTTCCTTCGGTGTGGGGTCATACGACACTGGATTCCATGATTTAGCTTTCATGGTCTATGTCGGCTAATGCCTATTCCTACATGTGAGATGTACATTATGGTTTCTTGATGAGTTCTATGAAGTGTGAGTGGTAGTATGGGATGACATCCATGCATTGCATGAGTAGGCTTTGAGAGGATCATAGTGAGTTCTCTAAGGTCTTAATGACTAATGTATGAAAGTGATCTAAATGAAGTTAATGAAGAATGTTGACTCTTATATGTCTAATGTAATGATGCATGCTATACTTGGATTGTATTATGAGTTACTTCCTTGTCATGACATAATGAATATGAATGTGCCTTATTTGTGGTGGCTCCAAAGGAGTACTTAGTATGAGTAGTAGTATGGGATGCTACTCATACATTGCACAAGTACGACTTAGCGTTGTCCTAAACGTTGGTCCTAATGTGTTGATATAACTTATGAAGTGTTTATGTCTCTTATGTATGAGTATTGTGTGAAGATGGAAAGGTTGAATGGTAAGTTCACTTTTGGTGACCTTAATGTGGTACTTTAGTGTGAATGCTGGTATGGGACGCTATCTATACATTGCACAACATATAGCTTGAGTGTTACTTGAGGTGAAGGCTTAATGTGAAGGTAATGGTTTCTATGTTGATTATGCCATAATGTGAAGAAATGACTTGTATGTTGATTATGTCTTATATGATGCCTCTTATATTCATGTTCATGAAGATTTTCTCAAATTGGCATAAAGCATGATTTCCAAAGAAAATGTTCGTTTTAAGCATGGTTTTTGCATAGCTATCATACTTAGTACTTTATGTGATAACCCATATTTCTTCCATTTTGCTACAAAGTGTAGGGTTTGGACTTGTTATTTTATTCTTGGAAGATAGGTTTCTAAGGAGCATGTAGTTGAAGATATGGTGAGTCCTCATAGTTCGAGGACAAACCCACTTGTTCCCTTGTGTCTTTTACTTATGTTTAGAGTCTTTGTATGGGCTATGTCCCAAAGTTGTATTCAAAGTATTAGATGGTTTGAGACATAGTATAGAAAGTCTTTCGCTTGCTTTTATGAAAAATGACTTCGATTGTATTTAAAGAGAAGTTTTAAATTCTGCACTATTTCTATGTATCGAATGTTATGAATGCTAAGAGGCTTGTAGGAGACCACTCTCGTGGTCAAGTACGTTGTGTCGCTTCCAGGGTATAGGCTCGGGTCATGACAAACATCGTATCAGAGCACAAGATTTTGGAATGGTCCTAGGATGTCTCAAACCACATCTAGTAGAGTCTTGTTCATAGTGTGAAGCGCGTCATATTTATGAATATGAGGCTATTGGGTGTTAAGAAAGTCTCACTTCTTCATTCTTCAAGTTGTGCCATAGAGTTTAACTCTATAATGTCTCTCTCTTATTCCTTATCCGATGGTCTTTAGGGTATGACCACTTGAAAGGAGTATGCTAGAAGGTGTAAGGGAGGAAGGTTGGTTGTGATGCCAATTATGGCTATGTGACTTGTTAGATTTGAGGTGATAAATTTTGATGTTGTTTTTAGTATGAATAGGTTGCTTATGGTTATGCTTAAGATGATGATAGAACCCGACTTAGTCATGATGAGTTTTGAGGTATGTTGAAAGAGTTGATGAAATGTGGTGTTAGAAATGCCTAGGTGTGATGAGTGTGAAGGTTTAGTGATGACTTTCTCCAACCTTAGAATGAAAAGAAGTGAAGTTTAAAATGAGCTTGTATAGGCTTACTCCCAAGTGGGGGATAATCTGCTTAGATAGTAAGGTCATTGAGTGTCTTTGATGTTCATGAGTTAGGCTTGCTTGATGTTCTCACCTTAAGCGGTGTAGGGAGTTTGAGGAGTTTAGACCCGATGTGGTAGTCTCGTATGAGACCTTGAGTGGCGTTGGTAAGGTTGTTTGTGAGAAAGAGTTGCTTAATGAGGACCTTTCTAGTTTAAAAGCATCGGTATGTTGATGGTTTCTTGTAAGTTGTGAATGTCTTGATTGAGGTTCCTATGTTATGTTCATGATAAGCCTTAGTTGGGTTTACTCTTAAGTGGGGGAATAGTATGTTGAATAGTAAGGTTGTTGAGAGTTTTGATATCCTCATTCTCTTTCTTTCTATGCCTATTCAAGCCTAAGACAAAGAGTTCCTTTTTGTCTTGTTTCATGTTTTGGAGTCACATGTGAATATGTGTTTCCTTGATCTCCTTATGTTATGCATGTTCTTGATGAATTTATGTTTGAATGAGAAAATGAGTTTCTATGAATTATATCCCTCATGTTGATTTGCATTTAGTTTGAATTGTCTATATGCTTCATGAGGTTGAATTCTTGAACATGCTTAATGTGTTCTTATGAAGAAATTGCATAATGTGCTTAATGATGTTATGATGAGCATGATATGAGTTGGAGAAGGAAATTCCTCCAATGAAATGAGAAATGTTGAAGTTATGATGCATAATGAGTTTGTAGATGTAGTTTCTACTTGTTTGAGTTGCTTGAAGTATGTTTGAGATGAAGTTGATGTTTCCTCCTAGTTTTGTGCATTGTTTATGATGTTGTATGCATGATGGGCTGCTACTCTTGAGTCATTAACCCCCTTAATGTGTTTAAAGTGTCATTCGAGGATGAATGTTCCCAAGTGGGGGATAATGTAGCGACCCGTAAAATGAATAAGTGAAACTAGAACTTAACTAGCGTGTCTTTGATTTGATGTGAGGTTTGAGGGTGTAAAATGTGGTCCCGAGCTATGGTTGAGGGGTTTAGGGGTTAAACGTTAAGGTACGACTCCCCAAGGACCACCCTAGGGGTCCTTGAGGAGGACCCTTAGCCTAACCCCAAGGCTGCCTCAAAAGAGAAAAGTTGCCAAAATGAGGGTGACCTACGAAAGGGGTCTATGCACGCCTCGTGGATGGCCTCCGTAGGTCAAGCCCCGCATATGCAAGCTGCAGCCATGAACCATGCCAATGAAGGATGGTCTGTGGACCCATCCACGGTCCGTGGATGGTGGTCTGTGGATCACACTTGTAAAAGCTGGTGTGGTTCGGCCTAATGAGGGGTGGTTTGGTAAATTGCTTTTAAGTCTTGTTTAGTTAGGGGATGGTTCTAATTGGTTATTTAAAGTATTTTAAGGGTTTATAAAGTATTAAACTCCATTTTCCAATTCATTATTTCAAAACACAAAATAAAACCCACCTCTCTTCTCAAAAGTTATCTCTCTAGAAACCTCCATTGGAGGTGAAGATTTCAAGCTTCCAAGGTCAAGACTTCAATTTTTTCAAGGGATTTTTGTGGATTGCTTCTCTAAAAGGTATGGTGGTCTTCATCCTTGATGTAGTTTCTTTCAAGGAGCCAATTTCAAATGTGATTTCAAGTCTCCAATGTTTTCCCAAAACCCTAGTTTTCAATATATGCATCGGTTCGATTCCAAACATTTTTCAAAGGCTTTATTGCATTGAATTATGAGTGAGTTGTGGATTTAAAGCTGAATTAAGATGATTTCTTCCTTGAACCCATGTTTTCCCCCAAATTCCTAAGTTGTGATTTGTGAGTGGGAATTGATTGATCATGAAGTATGTGAATTATTTATGTTTACATGGATATAGAATGTTGAAATTTTGTTATTAATCTTGCCTAATTATATTAATCTAAGGTGTGCGGGTGAATGTGATTCATGGCCTTGAAAGGCAAGGTATGAAGGTTAAGGTATGACTATGATGTGAAGTATGTATGTGTGATCTCAATGAAAGTGTTATGATCATGATTAGAATGTAATTGTGTTATTATTGAAAGTATATTCTCAGTTAACACTCATGAATGATGATGATAAAATGTGAAGGGTTTTTATAATGTAATGTTATATCTTGAATTGTTAGGCTTAGGCATCTTATTCTTGTATAAATGAAAGTAATATGGATTGTTGTATCTTGAAATGACTTATGCATGTGTCTTGACTTGATGAATATGAATCGATAGGTCAATGGCATTCATTTCGTAAATGAATGATGAAGTATTCTAGACTATGTCTTGAACCGGCAGACCTAGTGTTGGTAACCCTTCATGATGAGTCTAGAAACTAATGTGATGATAAACCTTGAATCGGTAGACCTAGTATTGGTAGCCCTTTCTTGTGTGAAACAATGAACCTTGTATCGGTAGGCCCAATGTTGATGGCACCTTTCTTAGAAAGTCAATGAGCTATCCTTAATGTATCTTGAATCGGTAGATCTAATGGTGGTGGCCCTTTCTTGTGTAACATACTTGGGTCGGTAGACCTAATGTTGGTAGCCTCTCAAGTACAATAATGTTAATGAAAATAAAATACTCTATGGGAATGGAGGCTAAGCACCAAGTGGATAAGGTAAGATGGAAACCTCTCCCATTGTTAGGCTTGGGCTCCAATGAACACTTTCTATCCCAAAACTATGTGCTGACATAGGATATTAGCCAGTGGTTTCGACCTATGCTAAAATGTTACTAGTTCTACCTTAGGAAAGTAGAACACCTTCCTTCGGTGTGTGGTCATACGATACCGGATTCTATGATTTAGCTCTCACGGTCTATGTTGGTTAATGCTATTCCCATCATGTGAGATGTGAAATATGGTTTCTTGATGAGTTCTATGAAGTGTGGGTGGTAGTACGGGATGCCATCCATGCATTGTACAAGTAGGCTTTGAAAGGGTCATAGTGAGTTCTCTAAGGTCTTAATGACTAATGTATGAAAGTGCTCTAAATGAAGTTAATGAAGAATGTTGACTCTTATATGTCTAATGTAATGATGCATGCTATACTTGGATTGTATTATGAGTTACTTCCTTGTCATAATGAATATGAATGTGTCTTGTCTATAGTGGCTCTAAAGGAGTACTTAGTGTGAGTAGTAGTATGGGATGCTACTCATACATTGCACAAGTACGACTTTGGGTTGTCCTAGACGTTGGTCCTAATGTGTTGATATGATTTATGAAGTGTTTATGTCTCTTATGTATGAGTATTATGTGAAGATGGAAAGATTGAATGGTAAGTTCACTTTTGGTGACCTTAATGTGGTACTGTAGTGTGGATGGTGGTATGGGAGACTATCTATACATTGCACAAAGTATAGCTTGAGGGTTACTTGAGGTGAAGGCTTAATATGAAGGTAATGGTTTATATGTTGATTATGCCATAATGTGAAGAAATGACTTGTATGTTGATTATGTCTTATATGATGCTTCTTATACTCATGTTCATGATGGTTTTCTCCAATTGGCATATAGCATGATTTCCAAAGAAAATATCCATTTTAAGCATGGTGTTTGCATGGCTATCATACTTAGTACTTTATGTGCTAACCCATATTTCTTCCATTTTTCTACAAAGTGTAGGGTTTGGACTTTTGATGTTCTATTCTTGGAAGATAGGTTTCTAAGGAGCATGTAGTTGAAGATATGGTGAGTCCTCATAGTTCGAGGACAAACCCATTTGTTCCCTTATGTCTTTTACTTATGTTTAGAGTCTTTGTATGGGCTATGTCCCAAAGTTGTATTCAAAGTATTAGATGTTTTGAGACACAGTATAGAAAGTCTTCCGCTTGCTTTTATGACAAATGACTTCGATTTTATTTAAAGAAAAGTTTTAAATTCTACACTATTTCTATGTATCGAATGTTATGAATGCTAAGAGGCTTGTACGAGACCCCTCTCGGGGTCAAGTACGCTGCGTTGCTTTCGGGGTATAGGCTCGGGTCGTGACAGTCAAGTTGTTCTTGGTGCACTCATAGAGCATCATATGATGGTTCATTGCCAGCTTTAGTACACCTATGTGATATAGCAAATTTCCTACTGGGTTGCCATATTTGTTCGCAACAAATTTTCGTAAGTGCTGAAAATTAACAAGCAAAATAAATAAAAGAAAATGTGATTTTTTATTAATGAGTCTTTGTGAGTACAATTCTGTTGTTCTCTTGATTCTTGTCTCTTAAGATTCTCCGTGATTCGAGGGCCTTCAGTAGCGTATTTCTCGAATGTAGGATGATGTAGACCTCCTTGAGATGTATTTGATCTCCTAGAATGTTGGGAAACACTTCGTTGTTGCAAGTCGATCTCCAGGAAGAACTCCGTTAACCACTCCTTCGAAGAGCTATGTAGGTGGTGTTGTAGCTTTCTCCAATTTCAGAATGCTTGTTGAAGAGTTTTCTTAATGCCCTAGAATGTCATGTACATCCCCTATTTATAGTTGTAGGGGGTGGACAATGTTTGCATATGATTGGCCAAATGATGTCATTTTGACACTTGGCAGACTGTGATTGGTTCTTGCATTTGACTGGGACTACCACCTTATTTGGACACGTGGCGTCACCTTGTTGGTCTTGGATTCCTAGTCACTGTGACATGTGGCATGTATTTGAGCTTCAAGGTGAAATGGACCTTGAACTTGAAGTTAAGAAAATGGACTTGTTTATTTGGAAAGCCCAAATTAATTATTCAACCCAAATAAATATGGATTTAATCCAAATTTCGTAAGAATTAAATTCAATAAAATTTATGTTTCTACACTGACACAAACAATTTGATTTGATATTTAAAAAATTCAACCAACCCATCCATGTACACTCTTAGTCCTATGGATGTGAAATTTGAAATAAGTTAATTGTACTTTTTTACATGCATATTATATTGGAAAAGCTACATAATTGTCACGACCCGAGCCTACACCTTAGACGTGGCCAGCACTCGAGAACCATTGTTGGTCCCCAAGTGAGCCTTCATCTTGGCTTACTACAAGTGGAAGACTAACTTGAGCATACATAATCATCAAATTGAAAGAAACATTTAAAAACAGTTTACTGAATCTCAAAACTTTGCTAAATATACTGAGTATGAAGCATAAGTTTTAAATAAAATATCTGAAACTGAAAGACTCTCCAAGTCTGTTTATTATGAAGCCTTGAAACCCTAGCTTGAAGGAAAACGATCAAGAAAACCTTTCTTGAGATTTTTGAATTAGTTTCTTGAAATCTATATGGCCAAGAATTATGATTTTCATTAGTGATTCATAATTGTATGGAGGAATTTGAGTGGAAAAGAATGGAATTCTTCGAGAAAGACTTACCTTGAAGAAGAATCTTGAAAAAGATTGAAAGAATCTTGAATGGAGTCTTCAACTTTGATTTTTCATTAGGGTTTTTCCCTAGGGTTTGAGAGACAAGAGAATGATGGGTTAAACGATTAAAATCTGATTGTTTTGAGCCTTTTATTAGTGAAAATTTTAGTTTAGGGTTTTCTTGGAGGTAAAAAGACAAAAACGACCCTTTTTAATATTTTTCCATCGGCTAATTCGTAACAACACTGTATTAGGTTACTAAAATGGTCATAAATTTTTATTCAGAAATTGGATCGACGCGAAATTGGTGGCGTTGGAAAGTAGATTCAAATACCTTTAATTTGATAGGTTATGGGCCACGCAACTCTTTATATTCTAAGAGATATGGTCGTTTGAAGTTGACCCAAGTAGAATCTTAAATAAAAAACTTAATGGCTTATGTGGACCTTTATACTTGTATGAATCTATATTATGGACCCTTCTACTTGACAATTTGTCAACTGAACCCTTAAACTCAATGAAATTCAATATTTTAAGCCCTTCTGACCATTGGCCAAGCTTACGTGACAACTTAATTGTTAAGTTGACACAAACACGTGATTTCACGCGTTAAAGGAGCATGAATATCAAAATTTAGACTAAAAATAATAAATTTTTTTAAAAAAAGACTAAAATAAGAAGATTGAATATAATTTATTTTTTCACTTGTTTCTTCTTTTCCCACCCCACCCCATCCCTCCTCACCCATTTCTTTTTTTCTTTCTAATTACCAGTACCTTCTTCCCCATCCAAACCTCATTTCTCACTTTCTCCCCTTGCCAGCTTGTTCAATTTCTTTTTTCTCTTTCGTTTTTTTTTTCTTCATATTTTATTTCTTTCAAGAGAAATGAAAATGTGGTATTGTTGTAGATCTGTGTTGTCTTTTCATTTTTTCTTGTAACTTACAACCCATAAGGTGAGAAATATTCGATAGTCTTGAAGGATGAAAAGAGATTGTTGGTTGTCTTTGTAAAATTAGGTGAAATGTATTAGGTAAAATTGTGTATAAATATTATGATATATTGAGATATTTTAATGATGATTCATTTATGCGGAGGAAAGGAATTTATGGTGGTTCAAAAGGTGGATGTAGACGTTGGTAAAAAGAATAGGATTAAGAGTTGCGAATGATGAAAACTGAAGAAGAATCAAACTATAATTGTTAAGAACTTGAAGAGCTTCGTCACGTCTATAGACAATGATAGCCTGAAGAAGAAAAAAATTAAGGAGATTGGAGATGGTGTTAATGGTGGTTGTGGGTTGAGGGAGGTGGAGGAAAGGTGAGAGAAATAACTATTTTATTTTATTTTTTAAAACATAATTTTTTTTCTTTTATCTTTTATGGAATAACATTTTTAGTTAATAATTTAAAAATATTTATGAAATAATTATGACATAGCATTAATATAGTTGATGTGGATATGACATGTCATTTATGTAAGGGAGAGTGAGCTACACACATGGTTGAAGGGGTTTAAATATCTTATTTTAATTGAGTTTGAGGGTTCACTTGACAAAGGGCTGAGTAGAAGGGTCCAGAATACAAACTCATACAAGTATAAGGGTCCATCAGACCATTTTGCCAAACTTAATTGATAAGGAAACTTCAAGAACACTTATCAAGAACTCATCAAAAAAATAAATTGCTTAATATTTATGTATAAATTCGCAAAATAAACTCATGATTGACATATGGGTGGACAAGCCCAACACTATGGAAGCTTACATCCCTCAAAGACTAGGTTCTTGACGAAATCTTGAATTTATTAAACAAACGCTTGAAACTTTGAACTTTTTCTCTTCTTGAATCTTTTCTCTAAAACTCTAAACACTTTTGGGGATGAATGAAACCGATTCTAATCAGTTTAGACCCTTAATTGGGTGTAATTCACTTTTAGAATAAGTGGGGTAAGGAAGACTAAAATATCCCTCCTATTTTCGGGTAACTTTCCTTAAATGGACAACCTTACTTCAAAAGGGCATATATTCCTCATACGAGCACGAAAATTAGCAAACTTCCTGGTCTTGGAAAGAGGACTCAGAGATCTTTGATTTGATATTTTGTGGGTATCCTAGCTCATCCTGTACCGAATGTTATGGTCATTTGAAGTTGACCCAAAACTTAAAAGAACCAAGGAATGACTTGAATGAGTTTTATTTAATTCCTTTTGGAACTCAAGGTGCTATATCTAGTGACCTGACCTTAACGCTTAAGAAATTTTAAATTCCTTGGTAAAATCCTGCTCACAACGAAGAAGGGTTTGAGTCGTAGTTCAAATTTTTTTCGGGGTGTTACAATAATTAAGCATACTTCTCTACCATATATACTACTCCCTCCATTTCAAATTATTTAAATTGTTGAGGTGTTTCACGCCCTTTAAGAAAAGAAGATTATGACATAAATTAGGCATAACTTTTCATTTTTACCCTTATTAATTATTGTCAAATTTATGATTAAATTAAATAAACATTAATTAATAACTAATTCCAATACTAACTAATGAAGGGTAAAATTGGAAGAACATTCTAAAACTAGTCTTGAAAATTGAGCAATTAAGTTAATTTGAAAAATGAAAAATGTCTCAACAATTCAATTAATTTGAAATTGAGGGAGTATTATTATGTATACTTTCAAAATAATATTACGTATCTTACCACTAATTAAGAATTTTCTACATATTTTACACATAGATATATGTGTTTTTGCTACCAGTTATACAAAAATAAGGAGAGAGGCGAGTGAGATTCGTATGTATCCCAAATATATGAAAATCACACTATATACATACTAGATACATGTATTTGTATGTATCTAGAATAATTCTTATGTACCTGGAATACCAAATACATGAGAGAGTGGTGAATGGATGGGAGAAAGGAGATCGAAATTTGCTATGTGTCCAAGTTACATGTGAATCCTCTTGGATACAATATCTATAGAACAAATTACACCTAAATTTGACTCCATGTATTTGAGATACATAAATATATGGACGTATTTGGAGGTACCAAAATCTGATAAAATATGTAATATTGCAAACTAGAATGTATCTAAGTAATTTGCTCCTAAACTAGTGAGATTTATATAAGGAAAAAATATATATAATAGCAAACTATTAATTCAAATTAAATGCTATAAATGTACTTTGATTTAATTGTACCCTATAGCAAACTATTGTTATTTTCACCACTCTCCCTGGTGGAATCTCGCTCGCCACTCTCGTTTGGTGACAGTCTCACTCGCCTCTCTCGCTTTTATACAAACACAAATGTATAAAATGCGTTTGTGTTTGTATAAAGCGAGAGGAAATTGCATATATACATCTATTTTTGTTCCCCTCTCTCCCCTCTCCTAGATCTCGCTCGCCACTCTCCCAAATCTCGCTTGCCACCCTCGCCTCTCTCGCTTGCCATCCTCACCTCTCTCGCTTATACAAACAAAAACGAAATGTATATATTGCACTTCTGTTTGTATAAAGCGAGAGACAATTGTATATACACATGCAAATACATATATCTTTGTCCTCTACACTTATAATTATACAATATAAATATTTTCCTGCCCAGTTTTCTTTTACCTTTCTCTCTTTCTCGGTTTATACATACACAAATTATACAATTGATTGTTTGTATACAACTGCTTTCTTTTGTATATGTCTAACGAATTATACAACTGCTTTCTTTGTATATGTATAGCGAATTATACAACTATTTTTTTTTTGTATATGTATAACGAATTATACATATATATGTTTGCTATGGAGCGCAATTATTCAAACTTTGCTAGAGCATACAAATATGAATTTTGTATTTGCTATATGTGAAAGTTGTTCTTGATATAAACCCCTATTATGTTTGGGCCAATCCCAACCTATGGTGATCCAGTTCATTTGAGTCACCACTAACTTCAAATATAGCGGAAAACCAGACATTGGTCCCAAAGACCTCCCATGCTCACCTATCTCCCTCTTCCGTTCCACTATTTCTCGATATCTATATTTCATAATTTCATGCATTTGTGTATTCAATATAAGTTGTACACTACTGTATACCATGTTTCTGTGTATATCAATTTCATCCAGTGTGTCTAATATTAAATATCTAGTGTATCCAATTATCAGTTTCATGTATAAAGTATAAAAATTGCATTGATGTATTTATTGTACATGTGCATAGTTACGGATTGGTCTAAGAGGGCACTAATGTATTCATCGTATATGTGATGTATCTAGTATATTTGCTGCATAAATATATCTATCTACTATCAAATTTGTGATGTATCCAGTGTGTTGTATATGGAAACATAATACGAAGAAGACAGAAACAAAGAAGAAGATATAGTTATTCAGATACACGTATGCCTTAGCTAGTGACCATTCATTGACTATTTGGTATCAATTACATACACTACTAAAAAGAGTTAAAAAATCATGGAGTTAAAAATAACAGACACCGTCGCTCCAAAAAGGCGATGCAATTTGCGACTCTGTCCATCTTTTTTATTTCTTTTTTTTTTTGTTTTGTAAAAACGATGGACAATGACTCTTTTCCGTCTTTTTTGGGAGGTTTTTTACGCCATATATTTAATTAATGTTTAATTATTTGTTAATGATTGTGATGTCGCCCTTTGCTTTTGATTTAAAAAATAATTTATTAATTATTTATTGATAACGTCGTCCGACACTTACAATTAATTTTCATTTTCTAATTTTTTAAAAATAATTACGACAGACGACGTCACTTTGTCCATCACTTTTGGTCAAAATGTTGGTCAAACATTAAAAAAATGGCTGACTAGGATGATATTGACCTCTTTGAGATTTGTTTGCTCTCCATTGATTTTTGTGAGTATTTCATTAATTTACTGAATTTTTGAGATACATTTTCAAAGTAATATATTACATTTTATATAGGCATGAGCTAGGGTTTATGGTAGAACCTTCAAGTACCCTAATTGAAATAGAACTAGAATCCTACAAAATTTGGATGTCTACAAATGCCCCCTACTTCAAGGCTTATCAGAGTGTATACTTGATGAAATTCAAAGACGAGACTCGAAATATTCATAAAAATAAAGCTTCCATATTTGTAGTTTTGTGGCTTCAAATTTGCAGATCTAATTTGTGAGAGAAGTGATGAAAGGAAGATTTGGTTCTACTAGCGTGACAATTTGTTTGTAACAAATTTATAGTGATAGAAATAAATCACAATCTCAAATAAAATATGAAGAAACATGATTTTATTAATAGAATAGCATGAGTACAAATCTGCTTATCCTTCTTATTTTCTCTCCTAAGATTCAAGGGCCACTTCTTGAACTAGGATGATATAGACCTCCTTGAGATTTGATCTCCATTGATCTTTTTGAATATTCCATGAATTTACAGAATATTTGAGATGACTCTTCAATATAATATATAACCCTTTATATAAGCATAAGCTATGATTTATGAGAAAGTAACTTGAGGATCTCTAATTGAAATAGAACTATCTTGTAGAATCTTACAAAATTTCGAGGTCTACAAAACTGAAACTGATGGAGTAACAATTATTTTAATTTCTCAGATGATAATCCATCCTAAATGTGTCACACTTCCAAAAATAAAATTTAAAACATGTAAATTAGACTTTTAACTAGTACTTAGATAGATAAAATTTCGATCATACATAAACATGCATTGTAAAGTGTAATAATTCTATACTTCCTGCCTATATTTAGAAAGTCGCAGGCCGGTCTAAGAACGACATGATTGAAAATCATAAGAAGCGCCATTTATTTTCAATTTTATAATAGTTATATTGAGACTATTTTTTTTACCTATTGTATCCTTAATTAATTAATTTTCAAAAAGATAGAACTTTTTGAAAATCTTAAATTTTTAATTCACCTACTTTATAATTAATAGGGGTATAATAGTAAACTCAATATGCCAGTCGTTGTTTTCTTAATAAGTGTGTCCATTCAAAAGTGGACAAATAATTAGGAACAAAGGGAGTAGTTAAGTGTAGTTGCAGATCTAGCATTTTTTATCAAGGGCGTTAAAAAAATAATGTATTGCTTGAGATTTAAACTTCGAACCTCAAGTGAATTATGAATTCCTAAATGATTGAGCCGACGACTATTCTTGTGTTCAGGAAATTAAGAATTTATGTACATACACTAAAAATTAAAAAAATTTAGCTATTATACACAATGTAATTTTTTGTCGAAGAAATAGGGTGAACAATCTCACCCATCCTAGATCCGCCATTGGCTAAGTAATACTTCCTTATTTTATATTTTGTATGCATGTGAGATTTGAAATGAGTCCGTTAGACTCTTTCCCAGGATATTCTGTATTGGACCAAGCCCAACTTATTGTGATAACTAATGAAGGATTAACAACGACTATCACATTTAGTATTATTTTAGACTATTGTTTTTTCTTCAAACATGCATTAGTTAGTATGAATAATTTATTTGTCATGTGACTTAACCCGTTTACATCACCAGTTAGTGTAAATGGAATCAAGCCTCAAATCTGGTATATTGTATGTCTGGAGTACTATGTATACATATATCACAAGATGACTACTCAATGATATACATTAATATGCGTAATTTTTTGATAAAAACATGTCAATTCTATGTTGTGATTGTATGTAAAATGTCAATACACTTACTTATATGGAAGGTGTTTGGTAGGGAGAACAATGTCTTCTAAAAGTACTTTTCTAGCTATTTTGGATGCGAAGTTATTAGGTACTATTTTATAATCAACTTGTTTTAATAATTCCTTTACAAATGATAATATAGCTAATTAATTCAATCTCTCTTGAGACATTGTTGATCTTAAAGAAGATTTAATCAATTTTAATTTTGAAAAAACTTCTTTCGGCTTAGGCAATGGTTACATGAACTGCTCACATTATTCTATAAGCAATGTGTATTTGGAAAAGAATCAAGTCTTTTTATTTGATTGCGTATTTTCATTAGATCATTATCTTCTACTTGTATTATTTCTCTTAGCACTTTTAATTCAAAAAATAAATCTAAATCATCAATATCAGAATAACTATTACGTGTTGAATGTTCAAGGTTAAGACAACATTTGTTTAAATTCTCATCATCTAGTGATCGCAATATTTTACCACTAAATAAGAATCAAAAATATTTTCATATGCTTCAATTGATTCAAATCTACTTGAAGTGAAAAAATAGTTTTATCTACTCTACATATATAAAGCAATCAACTCTAAAAGATTCTTCTAGGGACTTTGTGATTTCGCTATCCATATTTTCATCAAATTGTTTCTTATGAAATTTAGATTTATTTTCATCTCATATGCAATTTCCTTGGTAGAAATCATAACACTCATAGTATATATAATTTTATTTTTTTAAAAAAAACATATACAAGTAATTATTTTTAAAAAATGGGCCCCTCAAAATATATGGGGTCCCAAGAGATGGCTTTAGTGGCCTAGGGGTTAAGAAAGCCCTAGGTAGGGAGAAAGATGTCTTCTAAAAGTACTTCTAAAATGTCTCCTATGTATTTGACATCCTAAATACATGCGAATCACACAAGTTACATACAAATATATGTATTTAGTGCATATCTAGAGTGATTCACATGTATCTGGATATATACATTACTATCTCCCTCCCCATCTCGTTCACCTCTCTCTCTATTTTAGTATATCTGGTAGCAAAAATACATATATCTAAGTATATCCTCCTCAATATATGTAGAAAACTCTTAATTAATGGTAAGATATGTAATTATTTGAAAGTATAGATAGAATTAATATATTTTGTTTGAATATATGTTTAATAAGATATATGGTTTCCCACATATATATACTAGATGGTAATAGCCCGTGACATGATCATCTTAAAATAATTGTGTATATTTCTCTTATTTCATTGATATGTTGTTATTACCTTGAATAATAACACTACAAAAAAATTGATTATCAGAGACAAATAATTTCGTTACTAAAAATCTTGTCAGTCGTCACTAAATATGTGCCGCTAAAAGTATACAAATACGATTTTGTGCTTCGTCGCTAAAAGTATTATTTAACTACAAAAAGAAAAATCGTCCCCAAATGCTTAAAACATTTGTGACAAATTTATTTATCGTAAAAAGTATATATTTTTTTGTAGTTAATAGTATGATTTGTCACTAAAAAGGTTATTACTACCGACAAAATTATATCGTCCCTAATTATTTTACTTCAATCAGTGACGATATCAATTGTCTCTAAAGTTATATGTATTTTGTAGTTGAACAAAATATAATTTCGTCAGTAATGTCTATATTTTATATAAAAAAAAATAGTTTGTTCTTAAATGTATTAATTAAGGATAACTTTATTATTATAAAAAAGGCTAATATTCATATTATCTCCCCATCTCAATTTTTTTAACCCCTCCCTATAGGGGCTCCCAACATTATGCTTTTTGGGGACTCGAACTCACAACCTTAAGGTTGAAAGTGAGGAGTGCTTACCATCCGATCAACTCTCTCTTGTCTCTCATTTTTATTTTATTTTTAACTTTATTCACTTCTTTCAAATTTAACTTCTGTAGAAATAATATATTATGTGATTAGTTATACACATACACATATGCATGAAATTTACCACCCACAATTCATTCAAATGTAGATTATATTTTAATTAAACTGTATATTATTTTAAATATCTTTAAATATATTCAGTACGATTCTGTCATTTTATTTATTTATTTTTAAATTTTATAAATTTTTCAATACATGTATAAATTTATATAAAATTAAACTTTTGATTTTATTAAAATTTTTTGAATAATCGGTCAATTCGATCAGTAAATCAATATTTTTGAAAAAAATATCGATACCCATAACTATAGTACTTCATCTTAATAAATTTGAAATCCTAGCTAGTTGGTTCATTTCTTTCATTTGTGCTTTCATTTTTTAGTTTATTTCAATTTTCACACTGATGGAAAAAGTTAATAGAAATTAATGATATATTTATCACCTTTGCAAAGTCTAAATTTGTAAGTCGATGTTATCTCTGTATAGTTGCTCTATGTACGTATGTGGAATTACTATTAAATATGTACATATTTTTAGGCCAAAGCAAATAGATCGACTTAGTCAATGCAATTTACCAATCACAAATCAATAGACACACTAAAAAATTAGCACCAAGACTTGAGAAATTATTTTTTTCTATTGTCTTAACCGATGAAAGTGTATCAAGTAAAAAATAAAAGTGTTGAACCTACAAATATTAGTAATATAGTGGTAGAACCATACCTCACTCACGGTACTTATAACCTGGATTGTAGTTTTCAAATGATGCATTTTATAATTGCATAATTTAAGAAAATTGATGAATTGAACTTTTTCATTTTTACAAAATCAACCGAATTCGTTGGTTTTAATATTCTCCCTCACCAATTAACGAATGGACTCTGTCTATTTCTTATGGAGCACTTGTATTATTCTTTTTGTAAGTTGTCACTTGTAATTATGAACAATTGTAGCCAAAAAAATTGTATTTAGCTATGAAATTTTTTTCGTAGCAAATAGTTGAATTATTCACTACAAATTTTAAGTCGTCCCTATTTAGCACCTTACACATTTTGTGACAATTTTTTTGTTGTCACTAAATTAGAGACAATAAAATCTTTGTCACCAATTATTTATATTATTAGTGATGAAAATAAATGTCATAATTAAATCTAATTTTTTATAGCTAAAACTTATAATATTTAACTACGAACCCTAATTTGTCGATATTGTAAGAACATATTTTTTTACATGAAATTTTTTTGTGTCCAAAAATTAATAAATTTTAAGACAAATTTTTTTTGTCATGAATTAGATACATTATTGGTGATGAAATAATGTGTCACTAATAACTTTAAATTCGTGACTAACACTACTTAACAAATGGCGCCAATTAATTTTTTGATGGGAAACTTTAGTGGACAAAACATTGCTACGGATTTTTTTGTTTCGTCACTAAAAGTATGTGTTTCATATATTTAAGCACGGAAAATAAATTTTGTCACTAAAAGCGAGCAATTAGTGACGAATTTGATGTCGTAGCTAATAATTTCGTAGCTATATATCCATATTTATTGTAGTGTAATATGATATCATTAGTTCAATGTATCATCTTATTCTTTGTCTTGAACCAATGAATTGGTATTTCTCAGCTCTCATGTCATAACGGTTTTACTCATGAGGTGGAGCTTGACTTCACGTTTGAATTAGGCATGTTTTCGAATTAAGTTGACATCTCTATTTAGTTGTCTTTAACTTGGACTTGCCTTGATACCTATGGACACTTTAGTAATATTCTCTGAATAGATAGTAATGTCTATAGGTTTATTTTCAGTTCTTTTGAACACCAATGAGATAAAAAGAAGAAATGAAGTGAGTTATCTATTGCAATCTTCTATCCATATTGAAACAAATATTTATATGGACATAACCAAAAAACTTGCATAGTGAATAAGAAAACTACAGTGGGTCTATGGATAAGACCTAAAACATGTACATTTCAAAAAGTCTCCTCCACATTGCATGTAGTGCACACTACACTGGTGAACAATGATTTACCATTTCATGAAGGCACAGAACTTCAGTCCACTAATAGCAGAACATATTACTTCACCTAAATTTTTTTAGGACATGTTACCTGAAAAGGGGAAAAAAATAAATTATACCTTAATGCTTACACGTCCAACATACTTGATCGGTGAAATCTCACAAAATAGAGTAGGAGGAGGGTAGAGTCACGTGACTTTGCCACTACCTCTCAGAGGTAGAGATGTTGTTTTCGAAGACCCACTACTAAAGGAATTCGAAGCAATGCTTATATGTCCAAACAATGTAAAATCTAAAAAGCTACTACTATTACAATTTGACAAATTAAAAAGCTATTAAGTCAATTTGAATAGACTCTTTCAGTATGATCAACAAATCTCAATACCCATTTTCTGTGAAACAAACTTTGAATCCATTTCAATACAAAGTTGGTTCAATTTGAATGGCTACTCAGGAAGATGGTCAAAAGTTTTATTGCATCGTTGATAGAACTAACATCAAATTGGAATTCAAATATTACAAAAATCAGTTACTCCCATTATCGGCTAAGTCACCCAGACTCTCCAAAAATGTTGTCTCACCCATGTCGGATCCTTCAAGTATACACTATTTTGAAGGATTTGACACACCTGTCGACATGTTAGAAGAGTCCAAGCAATGTAGATAATCAGTATACAAAATACATTACTTTAGTTCTTTTCCCTAAGAAAAAATGTTATAGCACAAAATTTAAAGGGTGTGAAATGTACCTGAAGGACGTAGAATTGTGATATAAATTGATTGACTAATAATTACTTGTGTTTCAAATATAGTATAAATCCATTTGTGGAGTATCAACACCTAGTCATTTCACATAAATGAACAACTGTTTAAGTTGTCAATATGAAAGCAATGGTTGAATTATATATAAGGTTATTGAGTTAATATCTCAGATGGTCACTCAACTTTGAATAGTTCACTTAGAAAGTCACTCAACTTTGAGTTATTCACTTGGAAAGTCACTCAACTTTGTTTTATAACTCAAAAGTCACTCAACTATTGATATTTCACTTAGAAAGTCACTCAACTATTGTTATTTCACTTAGAAAGTCATCCAACAAATTTAAATAATTTATTCAATAAACTTTATTGAAATCTAATTTTTATTTTAAATTATTTTTTTAACTGTAACAACTGGAAAATTCGTTGATTGAACTAGAGCCTAAACGTAATGTCAATGAGGTATAATATGAATTCCCCTAAGTTAGTAGAACATCTAGGTGTCCTATGGTGGTCTATGAGTTAAGGCCTACGAGAGGAGTGCCAAGCAAAAAGGGCAAGCCAAGGCCAAAGGCCAAGGCTGCCCCAAACTTGGAGCTACTGCCTCAAACTCCATGGCCATTACCATGGCTCTTGGTCATGACCATGGGCAAGTGGGAGGCTTCGTGGAGTTTCGTTGGTCGTGGAGTTTTGTTGGCCAAGGGAGATGGACCTCCAAGTGTCCTAGACACTGCCTCACCCTTCATGAGAGGGACCACGAGTCGTGGTCCACTTCACGACTCGTGAAGGTGGGCGTGGAGCTCCCTTAGCGTTTAGGGAGTTGGGGGTTGTTAGGGTAACTACTGCCCAAGGCACAAGAGTTCTTGGGTTCCAAAGTGAATGAAGACCCACAAGAGTTCTTGGAGGAGGTTTATAAGATTGTGGAGGCTATGGGAGTTTCTTCTAATGAGAAGGCCAAGTTGGCCGGGTATCAATTGAAAGACGTGGCCCAAGTATGGTATACTCAATAGAAGGACAATAGGCCTTTAAGGGCGGGTCCCATAACTTGGGAGGTATTCAAGAAGGCTTTCCTTGATCAGTTCTTCCCCCATGAGAAAATAGAAGCCAAAATTGAGGAATTCATCAATCTTCGCCAAGGAGGTATGAGTGTCCAAGAATACTTCTTGAAATTCACGAAGTTGTCCAAATATGCTCCCTCTTTGGTTTCTAACCAAAGAGATGAAATGAGTCGCTTTGTCACCAGTGTGTTCGATGCTATTGAAGAAGAGTGCCGAGCGGCAATGCTCTACGACAACATGGATATCTCTAGGTTGATGGTACATGCTCAACAAGTGGAAGAGTAAAGGCTTAGAAAGATGAATAGAGAGGTGAAGAGGCCAAGAGGCGATGAGGGAAATACATCTAAGGGTATGTTTGAAGATCAAGGTGAACGAAGGTTTAGGAAGAGGTTTCCCAACCAAGGTCCTTCTAATGCTCCAAGGCCCAACAAAGGTAGGGTGTCTACCCCTAGACCACAAGGGGGAAAAGGTGGTGGTCCTTATGTTGAGAAAACTAGTTGTGAAAAATGTGGTAAGAAGCATCAAGGAAAGTGCCTAGTTGGCACAGACAATTGCTTTAGTTGTGGGAAGAGTAGTCATATGAGGAGAGATTGACCTATGTTGAAGGTTCAAGGAAGGGAGAATGAGCAAGCTCAAGCAAGTGGGTCTAACTCCGATGCTCCTAAGAAGAATCGCTTCCATGCTCTCCAATCCCGAGGTGATCAAGAGAGCTCTTTGGATATTATTACCGGTATGTTGCAAGTATTTTCAATTAATGTTTATGCATTGTTAGACCCGAGTGCCACTTTATCTTTTGTTACCCCTTTAGTGACTATGAAATTTGATGTGCTCCCCGAAATCTTAAAAGAACCTTTTTTCGTGACTACCCCGGTAGGTGATTCGGTTATAGCAAAAAGAGTGTATAGGGGTTGTCCCATTTCCCTGTCCAATAGAGTCGCATTGGTTGATTTAGTAGAACTTGATATGTTGGACTTTGATGTCATATTGGGGATGGATTGGCTTCATGCTTGTTTTGCTTCCATAGGTTGTAGAACCCGAGTTGTGAAGTTTCAATTCCCTAATGAACCCATTGTAGAATGGAAGGGAGGAAACTTGATCCCTAGAGGTCGAATTATATCATGTCCAAAAGCTTGTAAAATGATTTCTAAGGGATGTATCTATCATATAGTGAGAGTTAAGGACGTTGAGTCCGAGACCCCTCCATTAGAGTCGGTACCTGTAGTAAGGGAATTTCTGGAAGTCTTTCCAAATGACTTGCCTGGAATCCCTCCCGAATGGGAGATTGACTTCGGCATAGATCTCTTGTCGGATACACAACCTGTATCTATCCCTTCTTACTGAATGGCCCCGATCGAATTAAAGGAATTAAAGGCTCAACTTAAAGATTTGCTAGATAAGGATTTTATTCAACCAAGCATATCACCATGGGGTGTACCGGTTTTGTTTGTGAAGAAGAAAGATGGGTCGCTTAGGATGTGTATTAATTACCGATAATTGAACAAGGTCACTAGAAATATTAAGTACCCGCTCCCTAGGATTGATGATTTATTTGACCAACTCCAAGGGGCGAATTACTTTTCGAAGATTGACTTAAGGTCGGGTTATCACCAACTTAAGGTGAGAGGTGTTGATGTTTCTAAAATGACATTCTGAACAAGATATGGTCATTTTGAGCTCATAGTAATGTCTTTTGGCCTCACAAATGCCATGGCGGTATTCATGGACATTATGAATAGGGTGTTTAGACAATATCTTGACTCATTCGTGATTGTTTTCATTGATGTCATTTTGATATATTCTAAGAGTGAGAATGATCGCATGGAACATTTGAGGATGGTGTTACAAGTTCTCAAGGACCAACGGTTGTATGCTAAGTTTAGCAAATGTGGATTTTGGTTGAGATCGGTTGTGTTTCTCGGTCATATATTGTCAAGTGAGGTTATTGAAGTAGATCCAAAGAAAACGGAGGTGGTTAAGAAATGGCCTAGACCCTTAAGCCCTTCCAATATTAGTAGCTTTTTGGGATTGGCCGGTTACTATAGAAGGTTTGTTGAGGGTTTCTTCTCAATTGCTTCTCCATTAACGACATTGACCTAAAAGAAGTTAAAATTTGAATGGTCAGAGTCATGTGAAAAGAATTTTCAACTGTTGAAAAATAAGCAAACCTCCGTTTCGGTATTGACCTTACCGTAGGGTACCAAAGGGTTTGTAGTATATTGTGATGCTTTAAGAGTAGGGTTGGGGTGTGTCCTTATGCAACATGGTAAAGTAATTTCCTATGCTTCTAGATAATTAAAAATTCATGAAAATAACTATCCAACCCAAGTTCTCGAGCCTGTGGCGGTAGTTTTTGCTCTAAAGATATGGAGACACTATCTCTATGGGGTTCAGTCGATGTGTTTACCAACCACAAGAGTCTTCAATATGTTTTTAGCCAAAAAAAGTTGAATCTCCAACAAAGGAGGTGGTTGGAATTTTTGAAGGACTATAATATGAGTGTCCTATACCACCCCGAAAAGGCTAATGTAGTTGCGGATGCCTTGAGTAGAGTGTCCATAGGTAGTGTTGCTCACATAGAGGATGCAAAAAAGGAGTTAGTTTGGGAGGTAAATAGGTTAGCCCGGTTAGGTGTCCAACTAAGGGATTCCTCCAAGGGTGGGTTTATGGTTCATCATTTTTCCGAGTCATCACTTGTGGTTGAGGTTAAGTCCAAGCAACACCTAGATTCCACTTTGATGGAGTTGAAAGAGTTGGTTCTTGATAAGTCCGTTGAGGCTTTCTCCCAAATGGGAGATGGCTGCTTAGGAACCAAGAAAGATTGTATGTGCTAGATGTGGATGACTTAAGGGGGAGAATTTTGGAAGAGGCTCACGGTTCCTGATATTTCATTCATCCGGGAGCACCAAAATGTATCCTGACCTACGAGAGATTTATTGGTAGAATGGAATGAAAGGGGATAGAGCGAGCTTTGTGGCCAAATGCCCAAATTGCCAACAAGTCAAAGCCGAGCATCAAAGATCGGGAGGTCTATCTCAAGATATAAGTATTCCCACTTGGAAGTGGGATGATATCAATATGGACTTTGTGGTAGGTTTGCCTCGTACTCGAAGGCAACATGATTCTATTTGGGTCATTATTGCTATAATGAATAAATCAACCCATTTCCTTCCTGTCAAGGTTTCGTATTTGGCGGAAGACTATGCTAATTTGTATCTTAAGGAAGTGGTGAAGTTACATGGAGTTCCTTTGTCTATCATTTCGGATAGAGGTAACTAATTTACTTTGCACTTTTGGAAAGCATTCCAAAATGGGCTTGGTACTGAAGTGAATCTTAGTATCGCATTTCAACCTTAAATGGATAGTCAAGCAGAAAGGACCATTCAAACCTTGGAGAAAATGTTGAGAGCGTGTGTGATTGATTTCAAAGGTAATTGGGATGATCACCTCCCCTTGATTGAATTTGCCTACAACAATAGTTACCATTCAAGTATTGACATGGCTTCGTTTGAAGCACTTTATGGTAGGAGGTGCAGATCTCCGATTGGTTGGTTTGAAGTAGGTGAATTTACTCTTCTTGGTCCCGAGGTGGTTTATGAGGCTATTGAAAAGGTTTGACTTATAAGATATAGGTTGAAAACAGCTCTAAGTCGGCAAAAGACATATGCCGACAATAGAAAGAGGGATCTTGAATTTGAGGTTGGTGATTGGGTCTACTTGAAGATCTCGCCCATGAAAGGGATAATGAGGTTTGGTAAAAAGGGGAAGCTTAGTCCCCGGTATGTGGGCCCTTATGAGATTTTGAAAAGAGTTGGGAATGGTGCCTATGAATTGAATTTACCTAATGAGTTGACTCCGGTTCACCTGGTATTTCATGTCTCTATGCTCAAAAAGTTTATAGGTGATCCGGTATCCATACTTCCCCTAGAAGGTTTGGGTGTTGATGAGAACCTTTCTTATAAAAAGGTTCCGATTGAGATTCTACACCGAAAAGTGAAGAAGTTGAGGAATAAAGAAGTGGCTTCCATTAAGGCTTTATGGCGGAATAATCTAGTTGAGGGTGCTACATGGGAGGCCAAGACCGATATGAAGTTTCGTTATCCTCATCTCTTTCTTGCTACTCTTATTCAAACTTGAGGTAAGTAGTTTCTCTTGAGTTTGCAATGAATTAGGAGTTATGTTTATTGTGTGTTCTTTTGCCATGATTTCTTCCTATATGGTGTAGGTCCATGTGAGGAAGTATGAAGTACATAATTGAGTCTCTCATGAATTATATGTCCCTCTTGTTGAATTACTTTAGTATAATGATTGCATAATTTGACTTATAAGGTAAAATTGATGACCATGCTTAATTGTGTGTAATGAAAAGATATGTTGAATCTCATGTTGTATCGCATTTGGTTATGATATTGACATATGTGAGCTCATGAGATAAGTTGATGAACATGTTTGGTTATGTTGTGATGAAGTAGCATGATGGTTTTATATTGTTTTGTTGAGGTTGCTTGTGTTGGAGAAGGTAATTCCTCCCATGCTTATATGAAATGGTAATTTTGGTGCATAAAGAGATTTTTGGGGTTATAGTTTTTTTGCCTGTGTTGCATTGAGCTTATGATGTGGAGAAAGTGCTTCCTCATATAAAATGTGTATGTGATTGATATGTGTTGTTGTTGGGCCGCTAGTCTTAAGTGTTGGTTCCCTAGGAGTGATTAAAGTGTCATTTGAGGACGAATGTTCCTAAGGGGGGGATATTGTAACAACTGGAAAATTCGTAGGTTGAACTAGAGCCTAAACGTAATGTCAATGAGGTATAAAATGAATTCCCCTAAGTTAGTAGACCATCTAGGTGTCCTATGTTGGTCTATGAGTTAAGGCCTAAGGGAGGAGTGCCAAGCAAAAGGGGCAAGCCAAGGCCAAAGGCCAAGGCTTCCCCAAACTTGGAGCTACTGCCTCAAGCTCCACGACCGTCACAATGGCTCGTGGTCATGACCACGGGGAAGTTGGAGGCTTCGTGGAGTTTCCTTAGCCAAGGGAGAGAGACCTCCATGTGTCCTAGACACTGCCTCACCCTTCACGAGAGGGACCACAAGTTGTGGTCTACTTCACGACTCGTGAAGGTAGGTAAGAACTCCCTTAGCTTTTTAGGAAGTTGAGGGTAACTACTGTCCAAGGCACCATGGGCACCACTACGGCTCGTGGTCCACATGACAAGGGAGAGGGGTGGCTCGTGAAGGTCACTTGGCACCAAGGCTTGAAGGCTTTTCCTCCATAAGGCCGAGTCATGACCAATGCCTTGCCTCCACAGGGCCGAGTCATGACCAAGGCCATCACCACGAACCACGTTCCTCACCACGGAACGAGAGAGGCTCTGTGGTCTTGCCTTTGCAAAGTCCTATCTTGTGCACGAAAGGGGAGCTACTGCCACCAATACCACGGGCAACCCCACTGCCTGTGGTTTACTTTCACGACCTAAGAATGGTGGCCGTGGTCCCTAACGGGGACCATTTAAATGAGGAGTTTTGGGAGTTTTCCTTTTGAGTCCAAATTAAGTAGGGGTGATTTGGGTATTTTAGAGGTTATTTATATATTGGTTTTTAAGTCTTAATTCATGACTTTTTGGTCATTATACACAAACACCCAATTGAAATTAAAACTCTCCCACTTCTCTCTAAACTCTCTCTCTAAAAACTTTAGAAGAAGAAAAATGCATTGGAGCTAGGGTTTCAAGGTTCTTTCCCAAATTACTTGGAGTTTATTCATTGATTCTCAAGGAATCAACTAAGGTATGGTTGCTCTTCACTCTTGGGATTTTTCCCCCAAAAGGCCCTCTCAAAATTAGATTTCAATGCTCCCCAAATTCTAGGTTTTCTCTCAATTTCGTGGGTCACTTTACAATTTTTTTTTCATTGAATTATAATGATTAATTATGGTTGTATATTATTATTTGTGGATGAATTAATGTCATGTTGATGGTGTTTGAACAAATATCCACAAGACCCATGATTTTCCCTTCTTTCTCACTCTAAGCCCTAGTATGATTTGAATGGTGAATGAAGGATGGGAATCTAATATGTAATTGTGGAATTCATTATTGTATTATGATGTTGTTCTATATGATGAATGATTACCCAAGAACTATGGTTGAATCTTGATGTGATCCTTGAAGGCTATGAATGAAGGTTGTCAAATTGATGAATGTTCATATATTGAATTGTTGATCCACTTATGGTGGATGTGCTACTCGATTATGAATTGTAGTGATTGAGTTATCTTTCCTCCTCCCTACAGCCCCAAATGTAGACAAGTATGCTATGATCCGAACATTAATGTTAAACTATGATTATAGTAGTGTTGGTATGATGAATAGAAGGTAAATCTCATGAGCACTATGCGACTATGTTATGAATAAACATTATTATATGTTGATGGTTATACGATGAAAGGTTATTCTCATTTGAGAACTTGTGAGCTATATGATGAATGATAGGCTAAATCCCTAATGCCCTTCTTATTGAATTAATGTGTAAGTAAAGGTCAGACACTACTTTAAAAGGGAATTGTGCTTAGCACCGAGTGAACATAAATATGAGATGGAAGCTTTTACGTTTAGCAATTGTGGCTTCCCATATGGGTTCCTTTTACGTTTAGCAAGTTCGGGTTCCCAATATATATGTTGTCTCATGAGATGGAAACCTTTTACGTTTAGCAAGTCCGGGTTTCTAGTAGCAATCTCCTTGTTCCATAACTATGTTTGCCCATATAGGTATTAGCTAGTGGATCCACCTAGATGCTATTATGTTAGTTCTACCTTGGCAAGTAGAACACTCTCTTTTCGGTGTGAGAGTAGAACACCGAATTCCATGAAGTTCAATGGTCTATGTTGGTTATTGCTAATATCCATATGTTTTAAGAATATGATCTAATGTATGAATATGACTTATGTAAATGACCTATGAACTCTAACTAGGACTACTTAAGGGATACTACTTAGTATAGGTGAGGGTATGGAACTTTACCTATGCATTGCACAAGTAGGTTCTTTAAGGAGTTCTTGTGTGAGTCCTCTATGGACGGAAACTGATGAATGATGGTAAGGTTGGTTTCACCTATTATGAGGTTGATTATGTATGTGATTGCACTTGCGTCTTCTTGATGGCTTTACTTAGTATATATAGGGGTATGGGACTTCATATGTACATTGCACAAGTAAACTTGAAAGGAGGGTCATGGGTGGTGTTTTATGATGGTATGATATAAATGGAATTCAAATATGTAAGGTATGGGTTATGGCTTCTTGTTATGATCATGAATGTCTTTTTATCTTGTAATGTGGATTGGATAAATGTTCCTTGAATATGCATTATGGCTTTTAACTTGAAATAGCATGTTTTCATATAAAGGTCCCTTTTATGAATGTTTTAAGTAGTTTTAATTGCATGGCTTCCATACTTAGTACAATTGATTGTGCTAACCTATATTTCTTCCTTTTTTTCTACTAAGTGTAGGTTTTGGGATGAAAGGTGCACTTGACGAAGGAGGGGGGGGGGGGGGGTGGTGGCTCGTGAAGGTTACTTGGCACCAAGGTTTGAAGGCCTTGCCTCCACAAGGCCAAGTCATAACCAAGGCCATAACCACGGACCGTGGTCCTCACCGCGGATCGTGGGAGGGTCCGTGTTCTTACCTTTGCAAAGTGCTGGCTTGTGCACGAAAGGGGAGCTACTGCCTCCAACACCACGGGCAACACCATGGCCCGTGGTGCACTTTCACGACCCAAGAATGGTGGCCGTGGTCCCTGACGGGGACCATTTAAATGAGGAGTTTTTGGACTTTTCCTTTTAAGTCCAAATTAAGTTGGAGTGCTTTGGGTATTTTAGAGGTTATTTATATATTGGTTTTTAAGTCTTAATTCATGAGTTTATGGTCATTATAAACAAACACCCAATTGAAATCAAAACTCTCCCACTTCTCTATAAACTCTCTCTCTAAAAACTTTAGAAGAAGAAGAATGCATTGGAGCTAGGGTTTCAAGGTTCTTTCCCAAATTGCTTGGAGTTTCTCCATTGATTATCAAGGAATCTACTAAGGTATGGTTGCTCTTCACTCTTGGGATCTTTTCCCCAAGAGGCCCTCTCAAAATTGGATTTCAATGCTCCCCAAATTCTAGGTTTTCTCTCAATTTCGGGGTCAGTTTACAAATGTGTTTTCATTGAATTATAATGATTAATTATGGCTGTATATGATGATTTGTGGATGAATTAATGTCATGTTAATGGTTTTTGAACAAATCCCCACAAGACCCATGATTTCCCCTTCTTTCTCACTCTAAACCCTAGTATGATTTTAATGGTGAATGAAGGATGGGAATCTAGTATGTAATTGTGGAATTCATTATTGTATTATGATGTTGCTCTATATGATGAATGATTACCAATGCACTAGGGTTGAATCTTGATGTGGTCCTTGAAGGCTATGAATGAAGGTTGTCAAATTGATGAATGCTCTTATATTGAATTGTTGATCCACTTATGGTGGAGGTGTTACTCGATTAAGAATTGTAGTGATTGAGTTATGTTTCCTCTTCCCTACAACCCCAATTGTCGACAAGTATGCTATGATATGAACATGAATGTTAAGCTATGATTATGGTAGTGTTGGTATGATGAATAAAAGGTAAATCTCATGAACACTACATGACTATGTTATGAATGAACATTATTAAATGTTGATGATTATACGATGAAAGGTTATTCTCATCTTAGAACTTGTGGGCTCTATGATGAATGATAGGCTGAATCCCTAATGTCCTCCTTATTGAATTAATGTATAAGTAAAATCCTAATACTACTTTAAAAGGGAATTGTGCTTAGCACCGAGTGAACATGAATATGAGATGGAAGCTTTTACGTTTAGCAAGTCCGGCTTCCCATATGGGTTCCTTTTACGTTTAGCAAGTTCGGGTTCCCAATATATATGTTGTCTCATGAGATGGAAACCTTTTACGTTTAGCAAGTTCAAGTTTCTAGTAGCAATCTCCTTGTTCCATAACTATGTTTGCCCATATAGGTATTAGCTATTGGATCCACCTAGATGCTATTATGTTAGTTCTACCTTGGCAAGTAGAACACTCTCTTTTTGGTGTGGGAGTAGAACACCGGATTCCATAAAGCTCACATGGTCTATGTCAATTATTGCTAATATCCCTATGTTTTAAGAAGATGATCTAATGTATGACTATGACTTATGTAAATGACTTATGAACTCTAACTAGGACTACTTGAGGGATACTATTTAGTATAGGTGAGGGTATGGGACTTTACCTCTGCATTGCACAAGTGGGTTCTTTGAGGAGTTCTTGTGTGAGTCCTCTATGCAATGGCGGAGCCACATGAAGCTAAGGGGTGTCGACCGACACCCCTTCGTCGAAAAATTACATTGTGTAGCTAGACTAAAAATATTTTTTTTATGTATATATATTACATATTGACACTCCTTGACTTCTATGTGATTTTACTTCTTTATATTTTGACACCCCTTTGTCAAAGTTCTAGCTCCGCCATTGCCTCTATGGATGGCAACTTATGAATGATGGTAAGGTTAGTTTCACCTATTATGATGTTGATTATTTATGTGATTGCACTTGTGTCTTCTTGATGGTTTTACTTAGTTTATATGGGGGTATGGGACTTCATATGTACAATGCACAAGTAAACTTGAAAGGAGGGTCATGGGTGGTGTTTTATGATGGTATGATATAAATGGAATTCAAATATGTAAGGTATGGGTTGTGGTTTCTTGTTATGATCATGAATGTCTCTTTATCTTATAATGTGGATTGGATAAATGTTCCTTGAATATGCATTATGGCTTTTAACTTGTAATAGCATGTTTTCATATAAAGGTCCCTTTTATGCATGTTTTAAGTGGTTTTAATTGCATGGCTTCCATACTTAGTACAATTGATTGTGCTAACCCATATTTCTTCCTTTTTCTACTAAGTGTAGGTTCCGGGAAGTGATTATTCTACTAAAAGACTCAAGCTTGGACTTAGACTTTCTCCAAGACTTTTTGGTATGTCCTCAAGTTTCGAGGACACATATTATAACACTTATGTCTCTTATATTGTAATAGACTATTAGACTCCTTATGTACTTGCCATTTTGAGACAATTTTATTGTATGGGGCTATGGTCCCTATTTGAGATTCTTATGTGTACTTAGATGGTTTCATCGAGATGATGATGTCTAGACATTCTACTTCCTATTTTATATTATGAGACACTTTGACATTGAAGTTGAAAAGTATTTAATCTTCCGCATTTTTCAATGTCTATGGGCAATGACGAATATGCTAAGGGCTTGTATAAGACCCCTTCGGGGTCAAGTAAGCCATGTTATGCCTAGTGGGTGCTCTCGGGGCGTGACATTAACAAATTATAAAATGTCTATTTTAAGTATCGTATTGACTCACTCCATTTATTTAACTTACAATTTTTTTAAAAAAAGCGTGCATCAACATATACAAACTAAATATGCTAAAAAATGAACCAAAAACGAAGAAGATTGGAATTGAATGGAAGTTATTAAGGAATAATTTAAAAAACCGCACAATAGCATATAACAATCTTTTAATACTTCCTCCATCCCATTTTATGTGAGGTAGTTTGACTCTGCACAGAGTTTAAGAAAGTAAGGAAGACTTTTAAAACATGTGGTCCAAAATGAATGATAGAAATTTGTGTGGATGTAAATCATTTCATTAAGGGTAAAATAGATATTTTATAGTTAAATTGTTACTTAATATAGAAATATGTCATTTATTTTGGGACTGACTAAAAAGAAAAGTAAGTCACATAAATTGAGACAGGGGGAGTATTTTGTGATGTAAATAGTTTAGTGACAAAAAATCCAATCACAATTTTGTTGTTAGCATTATGGTAAAAATGAATATGTAAATGAAGCACTTTAGATGGTGTTGGATGAATTAAACTTCAAGCTATTTTGTCTTTTTATTATAGAATCTCGAAATGGGTTTAGGGCTTTTTGTATTTTAAGGTTTTTCCCCTGTATTCAGAGGAGGTTGGTTCATTGTTGATTTAGTGTATTACGATGTGATTATTTAGTGTCTTTATTAGCTTAGTTTCCATTTCAGTGCCCTAGAATTAAAAATGCAGGCTTTAGCCAATTTAGTTTTTTCTTTCTTTCCGACTATAACTTATTTTTATGGTTTAATATTTATTTGTTAGTAATAATGACTAGTTTATCTTTTATATATGATTAAGCTACTATTATTAGTATAAAGTAAATATTTAATATTAGGTATCTTTTTCAATTCAAAATTGTGGTCCATGCTTTCCTGAAGCTTCAAAGGCTTTAGAGCTGCATTTCGCAAACTATTTGGATATAATAGTTGATAATAGGGAGGATAATGACTTTTTAGTTGAGGAAAATTCAACTAGAGGGGTTGTTTTACAAGGTTTTAGAGGTGATGTACCTAATGAAGTGGATGAGGAGTTTAGGATCCAGACTATAATTTGTCCGATGAAGATGATGATTTGAAGACCTAAAGAGTTTAAGAGGAGAAGGCATAAAAGTGAATAATAATACAGTAATTTTTATAATTTTGTTTATTTGTATGATACATTACTAACTTTTGAAAACTGTATAAAAACGTTCTTTTAGAAAATCAACCAAATATCTAAAACAAAACATTCATGAGTAGACTCAATTAATTAAGAAGAGAAGACACAAAGTAAATCTAGAATAATCATTAGAGAATTTCATACCTTCTAAAGTTACTAAATTACCAGTGAGGCGACAAATATAAGATGAAAGAAAAGAGGCAAATCCCCAAAGCAAAACCTACTTGTTAGTCAACTGGTAATTAGAAATATTTCATCGCCAAAGAATAAGATAGTACCAATGAAAAAGAAATCCACAAGGTAGACCAAAAAGTAAAAAAATCCAATAGGAGCAAATACATAAGGAAGAGGTTGATTGAAAATATATCAATTTTGACATGGAAGAGCAAGAGAGTGGAGAAAACAGGGACACGTGCTACCTAGAACAGCAGAATTTTTCTCAATGACAAAATTACCCTTATTTGTCCTACTCATTTATCAACACATAGTACAATTATTGTGGCACATTGTTTTTTTCCTACAAATAAAATAGAAGTACACGTGTCAACGAAAATGTAGCATCCTGAAAATTCCAAAGTTAATACTTAAGTCATTCTTTAGGGTGAATAAGATTTGTACTGAGTGATTCTAAATTTTCTTAGATGTTAAGGTCGCTAAAATTCCCTAGCATAAAGTTGGGTTGGAAACTTTCCTTCCAATTTCTCTATGAGATTATTCTTGGATCAACTTCAAATGACCATACCTTTCGGCACAAAATAAGTTAGGTGACCCATGAGATATTAAATCAAATACCTTCGAGTCTTCTTTTCAACGCAGCCGAGTTTGCTAAATTCCAAACTTCGAGTAAAAAGTTTTTCCCGTTTGAGTGAAGCCTCTCCATTTAAGGCTTTCCATCCATTTTAAGAAAGGGTATTTCTATCTTTTTCCTTTTCCCCACTTGTCTTAACGTGTTTTTCCTGACCCAATTAAGGGTCTAATCAAATTCTAATCACCCATTCACATTCAAAGCACTTGGGGTTTTTAGAGTGAGGTTTCAAGAGGAGAAAAGCGAGTTTTCAAGAGTTCTTCAAGATTCGTCGATTTTCGCCAAGAACATGGTTCTTTTTGTTATGCAATCTGTATTCTAAACAATACAAGTGACAAAAAAACTTTACAGAAATGCTAAGTTACCAAAGTTTAAAGAACACAGTGAATAACACAAATTAATTAACAAAAACTAAATTTTGTAAAACATACCAGAATCTATAACAAACAAAATGGAAAGAAGATCAAGCCCACTGAATGCACAGTGCACCCTTAAGGAAATTATTCCCCTCTAGTATCCGTGTTTTGATTTGGAATATGTCCTCCCAAGATAGAATGATCTCAATCACCAGTGTATTGATATCCAAAACTCTGGTGTCAACGAGCCACTCAACGACAGTAAAGTACACGAATAAAATTTGTGCAAAAGAAGAAGAAGAAATCAAAAAATTTTGTAAGTAAAAACTCTAGAGAATCACTGATATGTATAGCCAAAGCACTGGTTCCGAAAGGTTGCAACCTTTCAAAAACCACTCGACCATTCTAGAAAGTTTGCAACCTTTCACATGGTCATGGCTGTTCTTGAAGGTTGCAACCTTTCAGAATAGCCATCTCCAATGGCGACAAATTCAAATTAAAATGGGAAAGTGTTTTAAATAAAGTGGGTTGCGCAGATCTAAGTCGAGTCAGAACGTTTCAGTTAATTAACCAAATAATTGAAATGTTTTGGCCATTTAATTTAATTTAATTAAATGAATAATTAAAATAAACTTTGTCCAAAAAATAAATCTCTCGATCATTTTCCAAAGCCGAAGTCGAGCTGAGCGAGCAATGACGACGACGATGTGACGGGGGTCCCTCTTTTCAACCCTTTTAACAACTAATAAAAACATTTATCTATTTAAACACTTCTATTTTTCTTTCCACCACCAATGAGGGAGAAAAACCTTTTTACTAAAGCATAAGAGAACTTTTCAAGTTTCTCTTTTTTCATCTTCCCTTCGTTTTCTATTAACTTTTGCTATATACCCAACAATGCCCCACATGAATGGGGAATGGTTATAACATAAGGAATGCACGGACGAGTGCGTAATTTACAAGAGTGAATCAATTGCATATGGATATATAGGTTTCCCATTAGACTTTCCGTAGTGAACATATGTCGGATATACTCGATCAATAGTTAGATGTGATATCTTTGAACCGTCGAGCTTTGGTGTATACCTAGACAGCCATATGTCACACAATTAACCTTTTACCATTTATGGTTCTTATGGTTGTGTTCATTTCAGCCATGAACACATCTTGGTTTCATGAGTGTATAGAGAATAGGCTTTTGACAAAAAAACTCTCTTTGAAGCGGCTTACACTTCACACTCACATAAGTGATTTCTAACCGTGTCAATGAGTAGATACACTATTTGGTCAAATCTGCCAAACTTAGCAAATTATTAAAAACTTTAAGCTTTATTAACTCATTAAGAAGCCTTAATGTTTTAACCTCATTCCTGATCATTATCTTCATTATAAGAATGGATTGAGTTGATTGACAATGTCGAACTGTCAGTCATAAATTTATTTTTATCCTTGAATCTAGCTCTTCGAATCTCTAGTCTGCTAGATAGAACTACTGCCATGATGACTTGTCCTAGGCTACATCAAACTTTCTAACACTCTGGCATATTCCAATTGAGAATCACTTTAACCTTCATTCTTTTGAAATGTAAGGCTCATATCAATTGGAGTTTTGACAATGTTGAAATTCAAGTACTTGAACTTGTCCAATACTCTTTCAATATAATGAGATTGAGCTAATGTTAGTCTTTGAGGACTTTTGAGAATCCTGATCCCTAAGATCAAATCAGCAACTCCTAAGTCCTTTATATCGAACTTGCTTGACAATATGCGTTTAATAGCATTTATATCGTTAATATCTTTACACATTATTAACATGTCATCAACATACATACAAACAATGACTTCATGATTCAGAATGTTTTTAATGTAAACCCACTCATCACATTCGTTAATTTTGAATCCATTTGCCAATATTATTTGGTCAAATTTAGCATGTCATTGTTTGGGTGCTTGCTTGAGCCCATAAAGTGACTTCACAAGCATGCACACTTTCTCTTCCTTACCAGGAACTACAAACCCTTCAGGTTGTTCCATGTAAATTTCTTCATTCAATTCTCCATTTAAGAAGGCTGTCATTACATCTATTTGGTGGATTTTAAGATCATGCATTGCCGCTAGTGCTATTAACATCCTAATTGATGTTATCCTTGTTACTGGAGAGTATGTATCAAAGTAGTCCAGACTTTCTTTTTGTCTGTATCCTTTGAATACAAGACTAGCATTATATTTGTCAATCCGAAAGAAATGGATTTCCATGGCAATTACTACGCCTAAGATCCTCGTTAGGTAGTGTATTTTCCATTGATTTTTCTCGTGGTTGTTTAGGTCTTTCACTTGTCGACTCACATTCAGTTTTATATGGATAAATGTGTTCAAAGAACTCAACATTATATGAATCAATTACTGTATTAATATGAATTTCAGGATTATCAAATTTTTGAACTAAAAACCGACAGGCCTTACCGTTCACAACATATCCAATAAATACACAATCCACTATTTTGGGTCCAATTTTCACCCTCTTGGGTAAAGGAACCTCTACCTTGGCTAAACACCCACAAACTTTGAAAATTTTTAAGTTGGATTTCCTTCTTTTTCACAACTCATATGGAATCGATTGCGTTTTGCTACGGGGTACCCTATTGAGTATCTTGTTAGCCGCAAGGATAGTTCCCCCTACCCCTATAGGTTTCACAGTGAACCAGAACTAATTATCAAGGCATTCATCATTTCCTTTAATGTTTTATTCTTTCGTTCTGCCAAACCATTTGATTGTGGTGTATAGGGTACAGTAGTTTGATGAATAATACCATATTCCAAACATATCTCTGCAAAATGAGATTCATATTCCCCACCCACCCCTATCACTCCGAATCATTTTTATCTTTAGATTCAATTAATTCTCCACTTCATTTTTGGATTGCTTAAATGCATCAATTGCTTCATCCTTACTATTAAGCAAATATACATAACAAAATCGAGTGCAATCGTCAATAAAAGTTATAAGCTACTTTTTCCCACCGCGAGATGATATTGACTTCATATCGCATATATCTGTGTGAATAAGTCTAAAAGTTTTGAATTCCTGTCAACAGACTTATAAGGATGTTTAACAAACTTACTTTCTACACAAATTTTGCATTTAGATTTATCACATTTGAAATCTGGCAACACTCCTAAAGTAATCAATTTTCGCAAGGCTTTGTAATTTACGTGTCCCAAACAGTCATGCCATAAATCATTTGACTTCAATAAGTAAACAAAAGAAAAATTCTTATTAATACTGTCAACAACCATTACATTCAGTTTGAAGAGGCCCTTATTGAGGTATCTCTTTCCAAAGAATATCTCAGTCTTACTTATTACAACTTTGTCACTAACTAGGACATACTTAAAATCGTTCTTAACGGGTAGTGCAACAAAAACTAAATTCTTCCTAATAGTAGGAACATGTAGAACGCTGTACAAAGTCAATACCTTATCGGATGTCATTTTCAACATCACTTTCCCATTTCCTGCAATCCTTGATGTTGTTGTGTTCCCCATGAACAAATCTTCATCGAACTAAATATGAGTGTATGTTGCAAAGGCTTCTTTCGCAGAGCAGATATGTCGAGTGATACCTGAGTCGAGAAACCACTCCTTGGGATTTCCAACTAAGTTGCACTCCGAGATCATTGCATAGAGGTCATCTGCATCTTCCGTCTCTTTCACGATGTTTGCTTGACTTTTTCCTTTGTCCTTGTCCTTTCTTGGAACACGACAGTCACAAGACTTGTGACCAGCCTTACCACAGTCATAACAATTGCCCTTGAAATTCTTCTTGGCCTGTTCTGACTTCGGCCTATTGGGCTTCTTTCTTTTCTTGCCTTTGGTAGGAGCTTCTTCAACAATATTAACTCCAATTATTGTCAAACTTCTATGAGACTTTTTTTCGGCGGTCTTTTTATCTTCCTCAATCTTGAGCCGAATCACAAGATCTTCATGCTTCATTTCCTTACATTTGTACTTTAGATAATTCTTGAAGTCGTTCCACGAAGGAGGTAACTTCTCAATCATTGCATCCACTTGAAAAACTTCATTAACTACCATGTCCTCAGCAATTAGATCATGGAAAATAAGTTGAAGTTCCTGCAGTTGTGATACAACAGTTTACCATCCGACATTTTATAGTCTAAAATTTACGACCACAAACTTTTTCAAGCATGCATCTTCTGTCTTATATTTCTTCCCAAGGGCATTCCACAATTCTTTCAAAGTGGTCACTGCACTGTAGACATTATATAAGTTCCTCTAAAGCACTTAAAATGTAGCCCTTACATAGGAAGTCTGCCTATTTCCATGCTTCAATGACCATGAACTTTTCTCTGTTTGTCATATCAGCAGCAGACACTGGAGTTTCTTCATTGGTAAACTTCTGCAGACCAAGAGTGGTAAGCCAGAAAAATACTCGTTGCTGCCATCCTTTGAAATTCACACCAGAGAATTTTTCTGGTTTCTCTGCTGGTTGTACAATAGTTTGGGTTGGTGCAACAACAACCACCGAAGTCGTAGCATTCTCAATTGCCATTTCTAAAAAACAAAAATTGATACTACTGATTCAATAAGCAATAACGTAAATTCCAAACTTAATAGGAGTATAAAACCACGAAGGTCTTTGTCTCCATAAGAAACACATATTAACAATAAATAAATAATTTCCTTAAGATTGTTATGCAATATGTATTCTAAACAATACTAGTGATAACAAAACTTTGCAGAAACACTAAGTTACCAAAGTTAAAATCACATAGTGAAGAACAAAAATTAATTACCAAAATCTAAATTCTATAAAACGTACTAGAATTTGTAATAAACAGAATGGAAAGAAGATCAAGGTCACTGAATGTACACTGTCCCCTTAAGGAAATTATTCTCTTCTAGTATCCGAGGTTTGATTTGGAATATGTCCTCCCAGGATAGAATTATCTCAATCACCAGTGTATTGATATCCAAAATTCTGGTGTCAGTAAGCCACTCAACGATAGTAAAGTACACAAATAAAATTTATGCATAAAAAGATGAAATCAAAAATTTTCGTAAGTAAAAAGTCTGAAGAATCAATGGTAAATATAGACAAGAAGAATTGGTTCCGAAAGGTTGCAAACTTTTAGAAACCACACGACCATTCCAGAAAGTTTGCAACCTTTCAAATGGTCAGGGCTGTTCTTGAAAGTTGCAATCTTTCAAAACAGTTATCTCCAATGGTGGAAAATTCAAATTAAAATGGTAAAGTGTTTTAAATAAAATGGGTCGGTCAGATCCGAGTGGGGTTGGAACATTTCAGTTAATTAACTAAATAATTAAAATGCTTTGTCCATTTAATTTAATAAATAATTAAAATGCTTTGGCCATTTAATTTAATAAATAATTAAAATAAACTTTGTCCAAAAAAATAATCTCTCGATCGATCATTTTCCAAAGCCGAAGCTGAAGTCGAGCCGAGCGAGCGACGACAACACGAGGGGGATCCCTCTTTCTAACCCTTTTAACAACTAATAGAAGTATTTCTCTATTTAAACACTTCTATTTTTATTTCCACCACCAATGAGGGAGAAATATCTTTTTACTAAACCATAACTTTTCAAGTTCCTCTCTTTTCATCTTCCTTCAATTTCCCACTAACTCTTGCTATATACCCAACACTTTCCAGGTATGTGAAGTTTCCCATAGTGATGGACTTGTTCGTCCTCACGCCAATCATGTAGTTCTTTGTCATGACCCAGGGGTACCCCCTAGATGTAACATGGCGTATAGAACCCCGAATGGCTCCATACAAGCCACTTAGCATATCATAACACAAGTAATAGACAATACGAATAAAAACGCATTTCAAGTCCAAGTCTAAAAATTTTTTATAAGCAAAAGCGGAAGTCTAGACTCTATGTCTCAACATAACCATCTATTACAATCTTTGAAATGAAAGGGACACAACCCATACAAAATAGTCCGGAATGGAAATACTAGAAAGAAACTACAAATGAAAGAACATCCGTCATCAAATCTTTAAAGACTAACTACAAGCTAGGAGAATATCAAAGTCCATGCTTAGCCACAATGATGATCGCCTTGAGAACCGGACCCTACACTTGGAAAAAATGTAGGAAAAGCATGGGTTAGTACAAAAATGCACTAAGTATGCTAGCCATGCATAAAACCTTGAAAACATGCTAAATATGACATTTTAGTTGAAAGCATGCACTTTACCAAGTTTAAAGATCATAATGAAGACACGGGAAAGCATAAGTCATAATCATACTCAACATAGTCATAAACATAGCATAAGAGAAACACTTCATAATTAATCTCAAAGTATACTTGTGCAATTCATAGATATGACCCCAAAAATCTCACCCATGCTAAGTAATCCTTTTTAGGTCATCATTCATGTTCATCATCTTGAAAATTCATGTAAAAGCTTCTTGAGTAACCATAGTTCATAACTCATATTCTTGTTCATATTAGTGTGGGAAGAAGCCTTAACCGACATTAGACCATGTGAGCTTTCCATGGAATATGGTGCCTACCTCACACCGAAAAGAGGTGTCCTACTTGCCTGTGGTAGAACCATGGTTTGTTAGCTTAGGTGGATCCACTAGCTAAAGACCTATCAGGGCATATAGTTATGGGATAAGGAGATTCCTACTAGACACCCAGACTCAACTATCGTAGAAGGTTTCCATCTCATGAGACATACTTTGGGAACCCGAGCTCAACTATCGTAGAAGGAACCCATTTGGAAAGCTGAACTCAACTAGCATATAAGCTTCTGTCTCATATACAAGATCCACTCGGTGCTAAGAATAATTCCCATTGAGTTCACATTATGTCTTGACTTAACTCATAATTTTGAAAGAAATGTCTTGACACACAATCCAACATAATTCATAAATAGCTCCTAGATTCAAATAGGTGAGACTAGTCTTCCAATCTTAGAATCATCATATTGTGAGAAACCTTTCACATCATATCATATTCTTGCATAGGTGTGTGTGAGGATCATCCTTCTAACAACACAACAATAAAAGCATAATCATAATCACTTTACTCTCAAAGTGTTCTTAAAGCATATACATAAATCTCATAATCATGCATAATTCTGATACCTTGATCTCCAAGGATTCAAGATCATATTTACTCAACACATCTAGAATTCACTACATTAGACATAGACACAAGCATAATTCAAGTAGTTCAATTACTACATGCACAATTCTATCATATTCTACTTGCATCAATCAATACCCACACTTTGAGATCATAATTGGGAAAATAGGGAAATTCATGGATTCTTGGGGAATTCATCATAAAATAATGTAAAACCATCAATTTATATTTAATCTATCATAATTCAATCATTATAAATGAATTTGAAAGGAATCCATGAGATTGAAGTCAAACCATAACTTTTGGAGAATTACTACTTTTGAAATTGAAGTTTGAAGGTACTCCATGGATGAAAACTATCCATGGATGAAGAGATACCGTACCTTAGCTATGAATCCCCATGAAATTGAGAAGAAAATTCTTGCTCTTTGGAACCCTAGGCTCCAACATCCTTTTCTTCTGCCTTGAGTTCTAGAGAGAGAATTTGTTTGGAGAGGATGACTTCTTTGGGATTTTAGAAATAATGATTTGGATTAGTTAGGTCTAAAAGCTTTGTATAGGTGTTTAAAAATAGACTAAAATGACATCACTTAATACTAATTAAAATCGAAAAACCCCAAAGTGCCCCTAATCTTAACCACCAAAAACCAATTCCAGGCCTCACCCATGACTCACCATTAACGAACTGTGGTTGAACCCAGGACCCGTGCTGGTGAATCGTGGTTAGGGTTCTGGGACTTGGTTCATGGGGCCTGGACCTACGGCCCCTCACCTACGAGGTGTGGGCGGACCTACAGGGCATGTATTGCCCTCGTGGTTCACTGCCCAGGCAGCTTTTTTAGGGTCCTCCTCAAGGACCCATGATTGGTCCTTGGGGTTTGAACCTTGACATTCCAACATGAAAACATTTATTTTTAAGGTACGGGGAGGTACATTCAAGGCTCTAACCCTAACGGCAAGCTCTAGTTAGCCTACTAGTTTTTGGGGTGTTACATTATCTCCCCCTTGGAAACATTCGTCCACTAATTACGATCTAGACACCTTACGGAAGTAAACACTCAAGACTAGCAGCCCATCATGCACGCAACATCAAAATAATGCACATTTCAAATGAGGGAACTTCAACTCTAACTCAAACATATTCAATGCATCACAAGGGAGTAGGAACTACATCTATCAACCCATTATGCATGAAAATTCAACATTTCTCATATTCACAGGAGGAACTACCTTCTTCAACTAAAAGCATGCTCAACACGATCTCATGGATCCTTTATGAAATTTACTCTCAAAAAGCATAATCATAGCTTATTCATCAACTCATCTTATGAAGTCAAATATGCAACTCATACTAAATGCACAACAACACGAGAAACACATAAATCATGAAAGCTTACTTTCTTACTAAAACATAAATTTCTCATGAGCATGCATATCATAGGGAAATCATGGAAAAACACATATAACTCACATGACTCCCAAAACAAGGAAACTCAAGAGGAACTACTTACCTTAAGCTAGAATAGGAGTAGAAGGAAAACGATGAGGATAGCGGGACTTCATATTGGCCTCGGCCTCCCAAGTAGCACCCTCAACTAAATGATTCCTCCACAAAACCTTTACAGAAGCTACTTCCTTGTTTCTCTATCTCTTAATTTTTCGGTCTAGAATCTCTACTGGGACTTCGTCATATGAAAGACTTTCATCAACACCTAACCCTTCTAAAGGGATAATGGATGCTGAACCTCCAACACACTTCTTGAGCATGGAAACATGAAATACCGGATGAACCGAAGTCAACTCATTTGAAAAATCTAACTCATAGACAACTGTATCAATACGCCTCAAAATTTGGTTTGGGCCCACATATCGGGGACTAAGTTTCCCTTTTTTGCCAAATTTCATTACACCCTTCATGGGTGAAATTTTCAAGTAGACCCAATCATTAACCTCAAATTCTAGATCCCATTTCCTCACATCGGCAGAAGACTTTTTTTGAGTTTGAGCCATTTTCAATCTAACTCTAATGAGTCAGACTTTCTCAATGGCCTCTAAAACCAATTTCGGACCCATCAAAGCCATTTGTCCCACCTTGAACCAACCTATAGGAGATATAAATCTCCTACCATACAAAGCCTCAAATGGAGCTATACCAACACTTGAGTGATAGCTATCTCATGTTAAAGTAGAATTGTGCTTGAATTGTTGATCCATTTGAAAGGTGGAGTTGTTTACTTCCTATGTACATTGTGATCATGGCCTTGAAGGCATAGTTTGATGAATTGAAGTATTATCATGATATTGTATATGTGAATGTATCATGTGTAGGATTTCCATGTGATTTCAATGATAGAATGATGATTATGTTTAGAAGCTAATTGTGTTAGTATTGAATATTATCTCTCTATTAACATTCATAAATGATGATGATGAAATGTGAAGGGATTCTATAATGTGATGTTGTATCTTGGATTGGTATACTTAGGTGTCCTCTTCTTGATAGATGAAAGCTATGTTGAATCTAGAATTGGTAGGCTTATGCATCCTTTTCTTGAATAATGAATGTGTCTTGACTTGATGAATATGAATCGATAGGCTATGGCATTCATTTCATATATGAGTGATGAATGTGTATTGACTTGATGGATATGAATTGATAGGCTTAAGGCATTCTTTTCATAAATGATCTATTGTAATGAAGACTCTAGAATAGATAGGCTAGTGGAATTCCTTTCATGAGTATAAGAATGTAATGAGGGACTATGAATCGATAGGCTTATGGCATTCCTTTCATGGGGACTCTAGAGCTATCCTTGAACGTACCATGGATCGATAGGCTTATAACATTCCTTCCTTTTGTAATGATGTATCATGGGTCAATAGGCCTATGTCATTCCTCCCTAATACACTAATGTAATGTGAATGAAATAATCTATGGGAATGTAGGCTAAGCACCGAGTGGATATGGTTAGATGAAAACTCTCTGAATGATAGGTTAGAGTTCCAATGAACATCTTCCTATCCTATAATTATGTGCCCACATAGGATATTATCTAGCGGATTCCATCCGAGCTAATTTCACCAGTTTACCTTAAGCAAGTAGACTAACCCTTACGATGTGGGATAGTACATCAGATTCCATGATCTAGCTCTCATGGTCTATGTCGATTAAACGCTTATTCCCATCATGTGAGATGTGCACTTTAGTTTATTGATAGGTAATACAAAGTGTAGGTAGTAGTATGGGATGCTATCTATACATTGCACGAGTAGGCTTTGAAAGGGCTATAGTGAGTTCTCTACGCCTTAATGGCTAAATGTGTTAAAGTCCTCTAAATGCATGAATGTGTCCTAATTGAATCTAATGAAGAATGTTGATTTAGGTGTCTAATGTAAATGATGCATGTTATACTTGGATTGTATTTTGAGTACTTCCTTGTCATGACTTATTGTATAGGAATGTTCCTTGTCTATGGTGACTTCAAAGGATTACTTAGTTTGAGTAGTAGTATGGGATGCTACTTGCACATTGCACAAGTATGACTTAGAATTGTCTTAGATGTTGGTCTTAATGTGATTCATGTGATGTTTATGTGTCTTATATGCTCTATTGTATAAAGGTGAGAAGGATGAATGGTAAGTTCACTTTTGGTGACCGTAAGGTGGTACCTTAGTGTGGGTGGTGGTATGTGATGCTATCCATGCATTGCACAAGGTATAGCTTCAGGGTCACTTGAGGTGAAGGCTCAAGGTGAAGGTAAATGGTTATATGTGATTTTGACTAAATGTGAAATATGTGACTTTGTATGTTGGTTGTGATTTATAATATGCTTCTTTGATAAATGTTGGCATAAAGCATGACTTTCAACAAAATGTCCCCTTTTAACCATGTTTTTGCTTGGTCATCATACTTAGTACATTTTTGTGTGCTACCCCATATTCTCTTATTATTACTACAAGTGTAGGTTTCGGCAAGTGATTGATTCTAGCTAGGATTGAAGTTCTTGGAGAGAGTTTTGCCCCCAAGACTTAGTATGTCCTCATAGATCGAGGACAGGGACTTTTATTGTTTCTAGTTCTTTATGTTTTAAGACTATTGTTAGACTTCAATTGCAAAGGGTCATGACCCTATCTTGTTAAAGTTTGTCTAAGATGGCCATGTGAGACGTTAGACTTTCACTTGCGTTTAAATACTTTTGAAATGATAGATTGAATGGTTTTTGAATAAAAAGTTTTAATTTCCTACTTTTTTATTACCTATGCGATGAATGAATGCTATGAGGCTTGTATAAGACCCCTTCAGGGTTGAGTATGTCGTGTTACGACTAGAGGGTGCTCTCGAGTCGTGACAATGACATTCCCCGAAGACGGCTTTTCAGTCTCAAATAGTAATTATGAGTTTCTAGTATGTCTTTTGGGTTGACTAATACCCTGACAACGTTCATGGATTTGATGAATAGGGTCTTCGAGGAATATCATGATATGTTTGTGATTGTGTTTATCGATGATATTTTGATTTACTAATGGAGTGAGGATGAGCATGTTGAACATTTGAGGATCGTGTTCCAAATTCTCAAGGGTAGGGAATTGTTTGTTAAGTTTAGAAAATGTGAGTATGATTGAGGTATGTTGCTTTCCTTTGCCATATTTTATACGATAAAGGTATTCATGTCGATCCTAAGAAAAGCAAGACAAATCAGAATTGTCTTAGACCTTGTTCTCTTAAGATATATGGAGTTTCTTTGGTTTAGCCGGTTACTATAGAAGGATTAATGGAAGGATTTTCCTCTATTGCTTCACCTTTAAAGACATTTATTCAAAAGAAGGTGCAATGCTTATGGTCGGGAGCCTGAGAGAAGAGTTTCTAAGAAATGAAGAATAGACTCACTTCAGCCCCTATTTTGATGTTATTAGAAGGATCAGATGGTTTTTTGATTTATTGTGATGCTTTATGAATTGGTATTGGTTATGTTTTGATGCAACTTGAGAAAATCATTTCTTATGCTTCAAGGCAATTGAAGGTGCGTGAAAAAAATTATTTGAATTATGATTTAGAGTTAGTGGCGGTAATGTTTTCTTTAAAGACTTGGAGGCGTTACTTGTACGGTGTTCATGTCGATGTATTTACCGACCATAAGAGTTTGAAATATGTGTTCACCCAAAAAGATCTGAATCTTTTCCAAAAGGAGGTCGCTTGAGATTTTGAAAGATTACGACATGAGTGTCTTATATCATCTCGGTAAGGTAAATGTGGTAACAGATGCTCTTAGTCAATTTTTGATGGGTAGTGTTCCTTATGTTGAGAATGATAAGAAGTAGTTAGTTTGTGATGTTCATAGATTTTCGTGATTGGGTGTTCACTTGGTTGATTCTAATGAAAGTGGTGTAGTTGTTCATAATGGTTCGAGATCATCTTTAGTATCGAATGTTAAGGCTAAGCAAGATCTTGATGCGGTTATGGTTGACTTGAAAAAGTTGGTTTCTGAAAAAGCCAATGATGTTTTCTCCCAAGGGGAGATGGTGTCCTTCGATAACAAGGGCGATTGTGTGTTTTGAATGTTAATGAGTTGAGAAATCATATTCTAACAGAAGCCCATAGTTCTCGGTATTCTATTCACCCGGGAGCCACCAAGATGAACCGCAATTGTTGGGAAGTCTATTGGTGGAATGGAATGAAGAAGGATATTGCAAAATTTGTTGCTAAATGTTGGAATTGTCAACAAGTGAAAGTTGAACATCACAAACTGGGTGGTTTGGGTCAAAACATTAGTATTCCTACATTAAAGTGGGAAGATTTAAATATGGAATTCATTACGGGTTTACCCCATGCTCATCGATAGTTTGATTTGACTTGGATCATCGTGGACTGAATGGCCAAATTGGCTCACTTTTTTTCTGTTAAAACTTCATTCTTCTAATAAAATTATGCCAAGCTTTATATTCCGGAAATGATAAGGTTTCATAGATTACCTTTGTCCATTATCTCCGATCAAGGTACTCAGTTTACATCTCAGTTTTGGAAGTCATTTCAGATAGGTATTGGTACTCAAGTGAAACTTAGCAAGATTTTCCATTCTCAGACTGATCGACAAGTTGAACGTACCATTCAGACTTTATAAGATATGTTAAGAGGTTGGGTAATTGATGTCAAGGGTAATTGAGATAATTATTTGACATTGATTGAGTTTGCTCATAATAATAGTTATCATTCTAGCATATGGATGGCACCGTTTGAGGCTATTTATTGTAGAAGGTGTAGGTCTCCTACAGGTTGGTTTGAAGTTTGTGAGGTTGCTTTGTAGAGCCCAAGTTGGTGCATGAGGTTATGACAAAAGTTTGACTTACTCGTGAAAGGTTGAAAATGGCTCAAAGTCGATAAGTCATATTCCGATGTTAGAAGAAGAGAACTAAAATTTAATGTTGAGGATTCGGTGTACTTAAAAATTTCACCCATGAAGGGTGTAATGAGATTTGGAAAAAAAAGGAAGCTTAGTCCCTACTATGTGGACCCATATTAGATTTTAAGGCGTACTAGCAAGGTTGCTGAGTTGACTAATGATTTAGTATTGGTACATCTGGTTTTCCATGTCTACTTATTCAAGAAGTATCTTGGAGATCCGACATCCATTGTTCCTTTGGAAGATTTTGGAGTTAAAGAAAATATTTCTTATGAACAGGTTCCTATTGAGATTTTAGACCAGCAAGTTTTGAAGTTGAGAAACAAAAAAAGTTATTCCATGAAGGTTCTTAGGAGGAATCAATTAGTTGAGGAGGCTACTTGGGAGGCCGAAGCAGATATGATGTCCCGAAATACTCATATCTTTTCTTCGCTCCTATTCTAGCATGAGGTATTATCTCCTCATGGTTCATTATATCAGATTCATGCGTTTTAGTCCTTTTCATGTTTCCATCTGCAGGTTCATGAAAACTTGATTTTGATGTTATGATTTAGCTTCGAGTGATTCTCCATATTTATGTGCATTTTGATGAAATTTGCATTCATATTGGGCTGTTAGTTTCTCTCATACTCTATTCATGCAAGCTTAAGTCTTATTCATGGATGAATATCCCTGAGGGAGAGATATTGTAACACCTCAAAATTTGAAAAAGGAAAATTCACCTTTTTAGCTACTAGTTGTGTTATATGGATCCATTTTATGGTTCGTAGATGCTTCTACGAACCGTAGAGTGCATCTATAGAAAGTGGTACAATTTTTGGGAAATTTAAAGTCGTAACTTGATCTACTATTGACAAGGACGAGTTGTGGGATATTCTACGGACCGTAGATGGGTTCCGTAGAAACAATTCAAACTTAGTAAAAAATTAGGGTTAAAATTGAGTTCGACGCTTTGGGTCTACGGACCATAGGAATTCCTACGTGCCATAGAAAGGTCTCGTCAAAGTCGAATGAATTTGAAGGTTCTAGTACTTGGTCTACGGTTGACGCCCTAGTAAGTTCTATTGACCGTAGGTTGAACTGGTAGTCCTGTTCGACAATTAATTTTTAAGGGTATTTGGTCTTTTCCTATACACATAATACCTATACTACGCTGTTTTACCGTATAATAAGACCCTATAATTGATTTTACTCCTAAAATCCACATTCCCCCTAAAAAATTCCAAAATCTTCTCAAGTCTTCTCTCTCACATTCAAGGAAGAAGGAGCTAGGGTTTCCAAATCAAGTCTCCTTTTTCACCATTGATTTGGACTTTAAGATCAAGGTATGTGGGAGTTCATCAATGGTTCCATTCACTCAATGAGTCCCATTGAGTCCCAAATATTTCTCAATTCTCCAATTGAATTTTCCTAAATTGGTTATGTTTTCATTCAATCCTTTATGGGTTCTATTTGAATGGATTCAATTGTTTGTTTTTTATCTTATTACTATTTTCTAGACCCCAGTTACATGCTTTCCAATAAATTTCATATGAACCCATGTATCATTTGACTATGAACTCTAGAAGGGTATAAATTTACGAATAAATTATGATGTTATTTCATGGAAGACATGCATGATTTATGAAAAAAGATCATCTTATGATCTAGGTTGCTTTAATATTAGCATCAGCTAAATGGTAAAAGGTTTTCTCACGTTAAGGGATCATAGTTTGGTGAAAGATTTTCTCACACATGAACGTTTCAAGATTTAGGGAGTTATTCTATGATGCTTATATCTTGAATTAGTAACTTAATTGTGCTTTTCCATGGATGATGATATATTTATGTTTATGACTAATTCTATTGGGATTTTATTTAGCACCAAGAAGATATTAAGACGGAGGGTCTCCCATTAATAGAGATGGGGTCTCTAGTATCAATCTTTTTTCCCTAACTACGTGCCCCTGTAGGTTGTTTTAGGTGACATAGCTAGGTGATCCACCTAAGATAGAAGTGAAGGTCCTGCCTTGGAAAGTAAGGACATCTCTTTTAGGTGTGGGAGCAAGAAACCGAATTCCATTTTCTAGCTCATGTGGTCTATGTCGGTTAATAGTAAATATCCCACAAATGAACGAAGTTACTTTCAAATGGTTTATGAATCTTTCCTTATGATTTAAGATGCATTTACCATGTCAAAGTTTTATGATGCTTCTTTAAAGGCTTTACGATGTTTAGCTTGGTCATGTATTTCATGTTTTCAAGTATGTCCACTTATTGTCATGATTCATATTTTTATGCATATCTCTCATACTTAGTGCATTTCATCTACTAATGCATACTTGTGCCTACATTGTTTCATTAATGTAGGGTGTGACACTTTCTCTCGTCCAACTCGTGGCTAGTTGGTGATCAATTAGAGTTTGTAGAGTTGGTGAGTCATCATGTTTAGAGGATAAAGGCATCTTTAATTTGATTTCCCTATATTTTAGTTCTTCAGATGTTGTATATTATGTATAGTTTACGTCTCGGCCTTTTCCTTTGATGTAGTAGATGGTTTTTCATGACTATGAGAGAGTTCTTCTTTTAAATCTCAAACACTTTTATTCATAGGAGATTTATTTCAAGTTGCTTGTGTAGGAACTTTTAGGATCTTATACAACATGTCACATCCAAGGTGTACTTTGGGTCGTGACACTTGGGCAACCAACTCCATAAGTCACTTTGCATTTGGGTCATTCTGCATTCCATCCTTTATAGTGTCTTAGATGTCACAGTGGTCTGTAGTGATGGTAGCAAGTTTGGCCTTTCTACCTAGAGCATCGGCCCCAACATTTCCCCTGCTTGGCTTGTACTCCATACATAATCAAACTTGGCATTGGGTGAGTAAAGTAGCTAGTGGCTACATTGTTTGTCTTGATTATTAACTTGGAGCCTAGTAGGTAATGTCTCCATACGCATAACCAATGCACTATGGCCTCCTCTCCTTCCATTGCATATTGTACCACCATTCGGTCTTATTTATCCTGCAGATCTCGAACTCAATGGGGTATTATCTTGCATCAAGACGCCCCCAATAGTAAATTCTAAAGCATCCATGTGCACTTAAACGTCTTTGAAAAATGGGGCAGCATTAAGACTGCCTCTTCCGTCACAGTAGCCTTGAGATCATCGAACGCCTTCTGCCACAGCTTGGTCCAAGCCTATGGCCCATGCTTCTTAAATAGCCTAGTTAGTGAAATGGCCTTGAAGGAGTAACCACTATTAAACTTGCGATAGTAGTTAGCAAGTACAAAAAAAGATCTTAGCTCGGTCACCTTTGTGGGTGCCTCCCATTCGTTGATAGTCGTACCTTTGCCTTGTCCTTCCTTAGTTGCCCTTGGCTAATGACGTGCCTCAGGAAGTGTATTTCATGCTAGGAAAACTCACACTTCTCCCAATTGATGTAAAACTGGTTCTCTCGTAGGACATGGAAAACCTTTTCAAGTACTCGACATGTTCCTCCAAAGTATTAATATGGATGACTATGTCATCTAGGTATACCATTACAAACTAATCTAGGTAGGGATGAAAGATCATGTTCATCAGTGTGCAAGAGGTTGCAGGTGCATTGGTCAAATCGAAAGGGATCACTAACTACTCATCAGCTCCAAATCTTATTACACACATAATATTTGTTTCCTCCCCTTCTGATATGTGAACTTCCTAGTAGCTTTTCCGATGCTAAACCTCGGTAGAGTACATGGCCATCCCAAGTGTGTCAAAAAAGTCACCAATGAGCGGAATGGGGTATTCTTTCTTAATTGTCACATGGTTTAGCGCCCGGTGGTTGATGCATATGCATAATAACCCATATTTCATCTTTTGAAACATGACCGACGCTTCATAGGGTATTTTCGATGGGCAGATGTGATTGGCTCCAAGTAACTCCCTTAACTTCTAACTTGGGTAGAACCACACGATATGGGGAATATGCAGACGATTTTACTCCAAGCTCCAACTCGATCTTATGGTTCACCTCCCATCTAGGAGATAAGTACCTTGGTAACTCTTCAAACATCACATCTTTATTCTTTTCTAGAATCTTCTCAATGACCAGTGGCAATGACCCCTTAACATCGTTGCCTTCTTCCAAACTAGCAATCTAGGTAATAAACATTGGTTCCCCTTTCTTTAGGCTCTTCATAACCTGCATGGTTGATAAATGGGCTTGTCCTTTCGTCTTTGGCACCTTGACTAGAGGCCCCATGCGTGATCTTTCTCACTCCATGACCAAAAGTCGTAGGAGGTAAGGATCAATAATTGTGTGGAACTTTTGGAAGAACTCTTGCCTGAGAATCAAAGATATCTAAGGGAGCGATAGTAATGTTAGTCTTACCTTACCACCTACCTAGTGTGATGCTTACTCCATGAGTGACTCCGCACACGGGAGTCAGTGGTGTATTGACTGTCTTGAGGCGGATGAGGTTTGGATTGTAACTTAGCCCCAATTCTTATTGGTGTTGTCTTTGTCATAATGTTGGCCTCTTCACCAGATTCTACCGTGGCACGGGATGGTCATCCGTTGATGGAAATTTCTACATACTGTGTGTTATATTCTTCTGGCTTCCCCGACTGCTTGGAAAAAGCTCCACATAGTCCAACCATGCCCAACTATGTTGTGCCTGAGTCTTATCCTTATTTTAGTGCATCCTTCTCATTTTTCTCTCGTAAAATAGAACTAAAAGTCTTCATTTCAGGGAACTTTTCATATCCATACAGTCCACCACATATGTATCATCCATCTCCTTTGTTGTCTGCGGCTTTTCTTGGTATAGTTCTAACGTCCAAACTGCTTGCCATCTAACTTGTAGTTGCCGTATTGCTCGGGATCTGGATGCTTTTCCTTTTCCCTTCCATGATCTTCCTCACCTTTGGCATGGCTAGTTCTTATTTCCTTGCCTTTTTCTTTTCATGCTTGTCTTTCCTGAAGTCGATTAAAGCTTCGGACTGCGTGATGGACTCATCAATGGTCCTAACTTATCTTCGTTCCAACACCATATTGGCCCAATTTTGCAATCGGTCCATGAAGTGGAACAACATATCTTTATCTATGAGGTTGGGAATTTGAAACATGAGGGTGGTGAACTCATTCTTGTATGCTTGTATCCTACCTGTCTGCTTCAGCTTCCTAATATTGTGCTTTTCCTCATATATGATGTTGTTAGGAAATAAGTCATTCTTGAACTCTTCTCGAAATGACTCCCAAGTGTTGATGGTGGAATGTCCCTTCCCTATATTGGACTTTGTACATCACTCGACAACTTAATCACGATTTTGTAAGCTAAATAAGCCTTTTCAAACTTAGATCGCTTAAAGAATGAAGAAATACACAAGAGAGTTTTGGAAGGAGATTTTTGTATTGCTTGAAGATTGCTTGCTCTTGCTTTGTTCATTTACAAATGAATTCCCCTGTATTTATCCTACACACTTTGGGGATAAAGTGCAAATAAATATTATATACAAGTTCTTACATTTGTACAAATAGGCCCCACTTCTAAAATTCTCTACAAGTCTAGAGATTTCTAAGGTCTTCCAAGAATTCTTCTCGAGTATCCTAGAATCTTCTCCAAACTTCTCCGGGACTCTAGATTCTTCCCACCAAGACTAGCTCATTTATTCTTGAATTTTTATGCCTAAGTGGTATGACAAAGTGACGGGTCATGACATTAGACTATAACTCTTCTTTATGTCATTTAGTTACGAAGTTTCTATCCTAAAAGAAATATCCTTAATTTTTCATGGATGAGAGGGGATAATGAGAACAGGGTTATGTATCCACTAAATTAAAATTTAGAATCCACCTCAAATTTTTCATCCATAAATAAATAAATAATAAACGTATCAATTATAAGATATAAAATTCTTAAAGTACCAGTGATGTCTTCTTGTTTTGTTGGTCAGGTAGTTTCTCTTGGATAAAATCTTCTTGGTCCTTTGTTGTCTTACTTTCATTATGTTCCTAAGTATCTCATTTTGTATTATCACCTATAAATTCACTTTGTTATTTTAAAAATGATTGAAAATGAAATATTTATTCTCAAATACAATGAGCAAGCTCAACAAAAATTCACGCCAGGAAAAAGTAAAATCTCTCTCAAAATTAGTAGTTCAAAGTTGACAACAAATTAGAACATTCCCTAAATTAAGTTTAAGACATAATTCATGATTAATTAATTATCTCGCATAGATCAAAAAGGGATCTACACATTCTACTCTTTGGCACTATTCCCTTATTTAAATGATCCTCTTCTTCTTTATTATCTTTCGTCGAAAGATTTAATCTATTATCAATATTTTCTTCCATTAAGGTATGATCAAACTCACCTAGAAAACCATGCATAACCAAATGAAAATAAAATGATTAATAGTATATACGTCAATTGTAAGATGTTTAAATAAATTATTAATTATGTATCATAAATAATTAGTTACATACCATAAAAAAATTAATTAAAAATTTAGGATTCATCTCCATCCCCACATAAAAATAATTTGAAAGAAGTAATACAAGTCAACTGTAAAATGATAATTTCTTGAATACTGTTGATACCTTGTTGTTGTTGTTGTTGTTGTTGGGTTTCAAGTGGTTTCTCTCTCAAAAGGACACTGTTGCGCTTTTTACTTTGTGCTTTCACTACATTCTTTAAATCTCTCATTTTGTATCATCTTCTTACAACTTTCCTCTTCATTATCTTCGATTGACTAGAAGTAGAAATTTATTGTGTAATAAATAGAACACGATCTCAAGCTACACTACCGCCGATCTACCTTTCAAATACCTTGGCATACCACTGTCTACAATAAAGTTGACCCTATAACAATGACAATCTATTACAAATAAAATTGTCAAAAAGATCTCTTATTGGACTACTAAAAAGTTACTCTAGATAGGGACATAATTAGGTAAACAGGATATATGAAAATTACCATAACAATGAAGTCAATAAGATTGAAACTATTCACTGTACTTCGTGGTACTCCTTGTTGTGCATGGTTGTCTACATATTTTCCTTCTTTGATCGAAAGTTTTGAATTACGTCCTTTGATCTTTTTATTTGTACAACTTGCATATTCCTCTCCCTTAAAAAATATTACTTAAAAATTTATTTTACCAAATTAATTTTATTAGTGATATTTGAAAGTTAAAATTTGTTCACTAGTAATTGAAATAATTTTAAAAATAATTACTTAAAAAGAGTAAAAATAAAAGAATAATTAATATAAAACAATGACAAGATGTAGAATAAATTTACTATGCAACCTCTTCTTTTGATAAAATTACAACAGGATAAATATTATGGAATAAAAAGGAGATTTTTTTATAAAATTATCGTTGTGTTTTACTTAGATCAAACTTTAACTAGATTAAGATTAGGGGTGAAAAAATTAAATCTATCTCGCTTAACCCATCCAACCCATTTAGCTTAACCCATTTCAATCTAACTCAATTCAACCCATTAAAAATTGAGTTGATATGTAATCCAAAGTGACTTAAAATCTTGTCAAAATATTTTTAATTTTTTTTAAAACAATGAATTGTTACATATAGCCAAAGTAAAAATAATTTATTAGGTACTAAAATATTTTAAAAGAACAATTAAAATAATAAAAACTTAGTAAAAATTTAATTGGATCTTGACCCGTTTCATAAGTCATTATCTGACCCATTTTTTACCCAAGACAATTTAGACTAGGTTGGTTCTTGATCCATTTTTTGTTTTGATCCATTATGACCTGCCCAAATTTGATTTAACAAGCACAATTGTTGCCCCTAACTGAGATATACTCATACAAAATTGAGGATTAAATAAACTTCAAAAGAAATAAAACAATCAAAATGTAGGACTGAACGTAGGAAATAAATTCTACCACCAATTCAAGGAAATTAAAAAAAAAAGAGAAAAAAAATCTTACAAAACCAAGAAGAATCACATCTCTCGTTGTGTGTGTGAGAGTGTGTGTGTATGTGTGTGTGTGTTCGCGCGTGTGTGTGTGTGCATTCATGTATGTGTGTGTGCGCGTGCATGTGTGTGTGCGCGTGCATGTGTGTGTGTGAGAGAGAGAACACACATGCAAAACAAATATTAATTAAGAGAATGAGATTTGAATATAATCAAATTCACCATCAATAATTTGAGTCCTTAGTAAGAGACATAATGAACAAAATTAAATTGAATAAAATGAAGAAGCAGATTGGTGCCCTCTTCTTCAAGTTTATATTCCACTTGGCAAATGAGTTATCAACTTTATACTTGGATCAAATGAAGAAGTAAAATCGTATTTTCCTTACTGATTCAATTGTCTCATCTTGATAGCCACGGTATTCTCTTGAGAAATTAAATTGAAATAATAAAGCGAGTGAGGATATCTCTCGTTTTATAGTTTATTCTTAGATTGACATTTGTTTGCTAACTATAAGTACTCTCACCACACTTTTTGTGTAATTGGACCTCAACCTTATTGGGTTGTTATATTTTGACAACAACTTCTTTATTCCCATTTGATTATATAATTTGGGCAACATCGTCTTTTCAAAGTGACTAATTTTAATTTTATTTGATATTTTCTTCATCTTCACATTCACACTAGTAAACTCCTCAATTCAAACAGTTCTCAAAAAAGTTAATAAAGATCAATCAAATTAAGGACTATTTACTTCAATAACTACATATCTATAATTCATAGATTTTGACCAAATAATTTAAATAGTTCTCACAAAATGAATGTGATTCACTAAAAAATTTAAGTTGGCCATTAAATTGTGATAGAGGTAGTATTTATTAGTTTTCTTAGAAAAATAGCAATGACTAATATACTTAATTAGTTTTTCTCTAAAAAAAAATTATTTCTACTTGAAAAAGATAAATTGAATTAAATGAAGAAATCTATAAATCAATTTTTCTCTCGTGCTTATCTTTGTTTTTTTACCATTTAGCTAATTTCTTTAACAACTGAGTTAGATATTCTAGCATGAGGAGTAAAAAAAGAATCTGATAATTACCACTTTTTAGGGAGATTCAACAAAGTATAGATATACAAAAAAATAATTATCTTATATTTATTTGTAACGGTCCAGCCTTCTTGTGATTTTGTTTGCTCTGGCCCTAGGCCGGCACGTCTTTAAAACGTGTCACTAGTTGGTAAGGCCTAGTAACTTATATACTCAATACTCTATTATATTTTACTGATGTGAGACTTCTTATCTTAAGAAGGGGAATCACGTACAGCCCCTCTATAGACTCAGTGTCCTCGCTGAGATTTGCCCCACCAAATGAGATTTGTCTAGACTCAACACTATGTTTTATCCGCCTTATTGGGATTTTCCTAAACTCAGTTGAAATCGGGCCCACATCGACAAAGTTGACACATGAGTGGCACTGATCCCATTTGTAAAGGCCTAACCGACTAGTGATATTGTCCTCTTTGGGCCTAGGCCTGCACGACTTTAAAACCCATCACTAGTTCGTATGACCTCCTTACTTATATAACCAACATCTATCTTGTGTTTTGTCTATGTGGGACTTCTAATCTAAAGATGGAGTATCACATACACCCCCTTTATGAACTCAACGTCCTCGCTAAGATTTTCCCTACCTCATGGGATTTTCCTAGACTCAGTACTGAGGTTTTCCCTGCCTTAATAGGATTTACCTCAACTCAGTTGAAATCTGGTCCACATTGACAAGAATGGCATAAGAGTGACTCTGATACCAATTGTAATTGGCCAGTCCACTAGCGATATTGTCCACTCAGAACCTAGGCATACACTGCTTTAAAATATGTCACTAGTTGGTAAGACTTGCTTATATATATATATATCTACACCTAATATCTCTCCTATATTTTGTCGATATGTGACTTTTTATCTTAAGCTTGGGCATCACAATATTATCATTTCTCCACGAATTAGGAAATCGATTGAACCACATCCTAATATATATATAGGTATCCTCGCTACTGCCCTTGAAAACTACATTTGTTTAGTTTCAACAATCCAAGTTCATCGTAACTGCCTAATTTCATCGTTAGGGAAAAGACAGTGGAGAAAGAATTGGGGTCAGAAAATTTTTGGGTAATAACTTGGAAATTCCTAGCCTAGTCCAGATTTGGACGAAATCGGAGTCATGTGAGGTCTAGGTATATCTAGTAATGAACGGTAGATCTAATTATATTTTTGATCACATGAGTAGATAGGTAAGATGTTAAGGAACCCATACGACTTTATGAAATTGAATTCGGGCAAGTAAAACTCCCAAAAACGATCATAGCGTGAATGGATATTTTTTAAATGTCATGGGTTGAGTGTGTGTTGTGAAATGGAGTTTTGAAACTCAAATTCCGACTCTTTGTTTCCGTGAAAGCCACCAGGGCAGGGTCGTTGTAATGGGATTAGGGCCGCCATAGCAGGACAGTCGCGATTTAAGTCAGAATTAAACCCCAAAAACGTTATTATTCTGCAAACTTAATTTTAAGAGTTAGGAGATGACCCAGGACGATTTCTTGATAGTTTTCCATGACTTTTGGAGCTAAAGGTAAGAATGTCACTCCCCAAATCCATCTTTCGATCTGTAGAACTTAGTTTCTTGGGTTATTATCCATGGGGGGGGGGGGGGGGTTGATCAAGAATTTATGATGGAAAAGGCCCTAAGTTGGGTATCTGGATCATGGGTTTGGCCTAAGGTTGATAATGTTGATTATAATTCGGGTAATTAGACTTTAATTATTGATCCGCGCGTTAAATTAATTGTTTGAAGACCAAGAACAAGCGGAAAGAATTTAGAAAGAGAAGAATCAAGTTTCTTAGGAGGATTCAAGCTTTGTTCGAGGTAGGTGATGGTTGTGATTTCATGCTTATGTAATGTATGTTAGTATTTTCTTCATTGTATTGCATGTATGTATGTGAATGTTGCACTATTGATCACACCTAATGTGAATGAGTATGAATGAATAACTATATGCCATTAATCACCTCTTAATTGTATAATTATGAGAAAGTACATTGTGATTGTGGTATATTGAATGGATCGCGTGTCACGTTCCGACACACTTATTGGGATCGAATATCACGTATCGATATACATATTGGATCGAGTGTCACGTTCCGACACAATAACTTGGATCGGGTGTCACGATCTGGCACACTAACAGTTTGGGTATGTGTTGCATGAGAGGACCATTGACTTGTCATATATATTTATTATTTAGAATGTGATAATTGATATTGTATATGTTTGGTGTATGCATGTTTACTATGTTGTAATTGCTTATGTATGTCCACTTACTCGGATAGTCGTGTGATCCTAATAGTACATTGTGGTTGTGTACTGATACTCCACTTCCTTTTTGTTTATTGAGTACATGGCATCTTCAAGAGGCTACTGACAGACCTCATTTAGAAGATCACTGATTGTCATCGAATTCAAGGGTGAGTCAATTCTTCCATGCTGCCATGCATTCTCTTTTTGTTTAGTCCATTTTCTTCGGACTTTGACTAGTACATTAGATACTCCTATGTTTAGTTGGAATTTACCCATTTTCCTTAGACTTGTTGAACTTTAGATGTTTTGGTACAGTTACTTTCAGGTTCTAGGCATTGTTTTCCGCATTAGTTTTAGTTCATTAGTTGTTGTTAAGACTTTCAAAGTTTATGGGAACTTCGTATTAATTATATAGTTATTTAAACCTACTTTCGTAGCTTTAAATGTTTAGTTCTTTTATTAAATTACTTAGTTGGGTTATAGTAATTGGTTCTCCCACCAGAGGGTTAGTGTGGGTGCTACTCACGACGGCCTCGATCGTGACAAATATGGTATCAGAGCCCTAGGTTCGTTGATCTCATTGTACCAAAACAAGTCTAGTAGAGTCTTACGAAACGGTATGGAGACGCCTGTACTTTTTTTTGAGAGGCTATAAGACTTTAGGAAAAACTCATTTCTTTCTACTCTGTTCATGCTATGACTTGATTCCAATTGGTATCTTTTCTCATCCATTCTTCATAGGTACTAAATTTGAAGATTCTTATAATTTTCTTGTTGATTTTCACGAGCTACTTCATAAAATGGATAAGGTAGAGTGATTTGGTGTTGAGTTATGACTTACCAGTTCAAAGGGGATGCCAAATGTGGTGGTGGACTCATGTTGAGTGCCGACTAGTGAAGGGATTAAAGTCAGATTTGCAATCTCAAGCTTATGGGTGACAATATTCAAGAAGTTTTGTAATGGACGGCTAGATAATGAATACCATTACTTTGGAAAATGCATTAAGTGCTATTGTCATAACATGTATAGGTCACGTAGTAATGATGGAATTAAGTTTCAACGATTGAGGTTAGAATCTCTACTACGATTTCCTAGAGTGAGTGTTTATCAAAGAGGGTCATGATACGACTGCTCCATTAGCAACATGCTTACTTGGTTAAGTTTTAAGTGTGTTACAATGGTGGAAAACCTTAACATATGAGGAGAGATTATCCACATCCATGCATGTTAGACCTTGTGCAGCAGCAGACTAGAGCAGTGGTACCTACGGGCAATAATAATAATGGTAGAGGACGTCCACAAGGTCGGCGATGAGGGAATCAGCGAGGTTGTGCAGGTCAGTAAAATGGTAATGTAGGTAAAGGGGTGGTGCAGCCAGACAAGGAGGTTGCCCGTCAAGATGACAAGGCTCGGTGTTATGCCTTTTCGAGCAAGATCGAGGCAGAGTCTTCTGACGCAGTGATCACAGGCACTATTCTTATATGTGACCAGATGACTACTATTTTATTTTATCTGTGTTTTACTTATTCATATGTGTCAATTTAGTTTGCCTAGGGATTTGACATGATTTGTGATGTACTTGATGTCCGCGTCCATGTTTCTACCCCAGTTATAGAGTCTGTCATAGTCACCCATGTTTATCGTGCTTGTCCTATCCTGTTTATGGGTTTTCAGACTTGGGACGTTGATTTGGTTATTCTGGATATGACTGACTTTGAAATAATCTTAGGCATGACTTGGTTGGCCCCCTAATATGTTGTGCTTCATTGTGATGCTAAGTTAGTAACTCTTGAGATCACGGGTAGGGAAAGGTTAGAGTGGGAAGGGGTGTACAAGCTTAAGCCAGCTAAGGTCATATCCTCCATTAGGGCTAGAAAACTGGTGGGGCAGGGATGTTTAGCGTATTTGGCTCACATTGGGGATGTGGAGGTTGAGTCTCCCCTATTGAGTCTATTCCTATAGCGTCTGAATTTAAGGAAGTGTTTTCGACTGATTTGTCTGGTATGCCTTTGGATAGAGATATAGATTTCTGCATTGACATAGAACCTGGTACCCGCCCCATTTATATTCCTCACTGTATGGGTCAAGTAGAACTAAGAGAGCTTAAGGCTCAGATTCAGGAACTTCTTGATAAAGTATTCGTTCATCCTAGTGCTTCCCTATGGGGTGCTCATATCTTGTTTGTTAAGAAAAATGATGGTAGTATGAGAATGTGCATAGAGTATCATCAATTGAACAAGGTCACCATTAAAAACAAGTATCCACTGTGTAACACCCCAAAAACTAGTAGGCTAAACTAGAGTTTTTCGTGAGGGTTAGAGTCCTAGATATAACTCCCCGTACTCAAAATGAAGGTTTTCGTGTTAGAACGTCAAGGTACGACCCCCTCAAGGATCAAACAAGGTCCCTTGAAAATTGGCCCAAAATAGTGACCTTCGGCTGGAACCATGGCTCGTGGATGGGTCCACGCCCCGTAGAAGGGTGATCCCTGGATAGGCCAAAAGTCCCAGTAAACCAACCACGGTTCACCAACACGCCATGTGGGTCCAACCACGGCCCGTGGGTGGGTGACCATGGATGGTGGCCTGGAGACAGTTTAAGGGTTAAGCTTAGGGGCATTTTGGGGTTTTTTGGTTTTAATTAATATTAAGTGACATTGTTTTACTCTAAATTAGATGCGTTTTTAGACCCCTAAACTAATTCATCCAACTCATTATTTCCAAAAATCAATTCACAAACTCAACCTCTCCAAATATTCTCTCTAGAACTCAAGGAAGAAGAAGAAGGAAGTTGGAGCTAGGGTTTCAAGGAGCAAGGTTTTCTACTAAATTTCATTGGAATTAATTGCTAAGGTATGGTACTCTTCATCCATGGATAGCTTTCATCCATGGAGTCCCTTCAAAATCCCAATTTCAAAGCTAGAAATCCCCAAAAGCTAGGGTTTGATTCCAAAGTCATGAGTTATTCCTTTCAAACTTGTTTCTAATGATTGAATTGTGATATATTGTGTATAATTTAATGATTTCATATGGTTTTTATGATGAATTCCCCAAGAACCCATGAAATCCCTTATTTTCCTAATTATGATCTTGTAATGTGGGTATTGATTGATGCAACAAAAATGTTATAGAATTGTGCATGTAGTGATTGAGTTACTTGAATTATGATTATATTCATGTCTAATGTATTGAATTCTAGATGTGTTGATTGAATATGAGCCATGACCCTTGAAGGGCAAAGTATAAGAATTATGCATGATTATGAGATTTATGTATATGCTTTAAGAACACTTTGAGTGTGAAGAGTCTATGATTATGATCTTGTTGTTGTGTTGTTGAAAGGACAATTCTCATAGACACACCTATGTACGAATATGAATATGATGTGAAAGGTTTCCTCAGAATAAGAAGATTATAAGGTTGAAAGGTTATTCTCACCTAATTGAATCTATGATATGTGTAGACATGGACGGTGAAAGGTTATTTTCACGCATGATCTAAGAGCTATACTATGAATTATGTTGGATTGGTTTTCAATGACATCCTTCCATGAATATGAACTTAAGTCAAAACTTAATAATTACTCTATGGGAATTAATGCTTAGCACCGAGTGGATATTGATATGAGATGGGGGCCCTCATGATAGTTAAGGCCGGGTTACTAGAAGAAATCTCTTCAGATGGAAGCCCTCACAATAGTAGAGGTCGGGTTTCTAGTAGAAATCTCCTTATCCTATAAACTGTGTGCCCTCATAGGTTATTTAGCTGTTGGATCCACCTAAGCTAAAAGTATTGTTCTACCTTAGGTAAGTAGGACACCCCTTTTCGGTGTAGGTAACACCGAGGGAACATGTTATGGCTCACATGGTCTCATGTCGTTTGAGGCTTATTCCCACAATAAGAAAAAGAATATAAATGATGGCCTAAGGAGGTTTACTTAGTATGAGTGAGATTTATGGGTTATTATCCATGCATTGCACAAGTATACTTTGAGGTTAATTATGAAGTGTTTCTCTTATGTTATGATGATCTATGTATTGACTATGTTTATGACTTATGGTTTTCCATTGTCTTCATGATGAGGTTTAAACTTGATAAATTTCATACTTTCAAATGAAATGTTCATTTTTGCATGGTTTCAATGTTTTTATGCATGTCTATCATAGTTAGTGCATTTTTGTACTAACGCCTACTTTTCCTACATTTTTCCCAAGTGTAGAGTCCGGTTCTCAAGGCGATCACCATTGTGACTAAGGTTGGATTTTCTTCCTAGCTTGTTGGTGAGTTCTCATGGTTCGAGGACGGATGTTGTCTTATTGTATTTTCATTTCAAACTATGTTGTATTGGATGTGTCCCTTTTCACTCGGACTATTGTAATAGATGGCTATGTTAAGACTTAAGAGTCTAGACTTCTGCTTTTTCTTTTATGAAGAAAATTTTAGACTTGAAATGTGTTTTTATTCTTATTTTTCTATGACTTATGTTATGATATGCTAAGTGGCTTTTATGGAGTTCTTCGGGGTTTTATACACCATTTTACATCCAGGAGGTACCCCTGGGTCGTGACACACTACCTCGTATACATGATTGTTTTGACCAATTGCAGGGTGAATCCGTTTGCTCTAAAATTGATCTAAGGACTGGCTGTCATCAGTTAAAGATTAGGCCTGAGGATATACCAAAATTGGCATTTAGAACCCGCTATGGGCACTATGAGTTTCTAGTAATGTCATTTGGGCTGACAAATGCGCCTGCAGCTTTCATGAGTTTGATGAATGGTGTGTTCAAACTATTTCTTGATACATTTGTTATAGTATTTATTGATATTCTGGTCTATTCTAAGAGTAAGGAAGAGCATGCCAACCACCTTTGTATTGTTCTGGGTGTTCTTGGGTAACAAAAGTTGTATGCGAAATTTTCTAAGTGTGAATTGTGGTTGACTTCGGTTGCCTTTTTGGGTCATGTAGTTTCAAGGGAAGGGGTATGTAACACCCCATAGTTTAGTAGGTGAACTAGAGTTTAGCGTGAGGGTTAGAGTCGTAGATTTGACTTTTGTACTTAGAAAGAAGGGTTTAGGGTGAAAACATCAAGGTACGACTCCCCAAGGACCAACCAAGGATCCTTGGAGAGGATCCTAGAAAATACCCCAAAAATCTACCTAGGGTAGTATCCACGAGGGGACCCACCCCCCGTAAGGGGATCCACACCCCATGGATGGGTCTCGTGGGTCAAAACCCCTAAATTAATCTCCAAGACCCTCATCCATGAATGACCAGCATGAACCAAGGGTGGACCCACTGCTTGTGTGCGTGGTCTCGTGAGGTGAGGCAGTGAGGTCTTCAAGTCAGTTAAGAGGGGGGACTTAGGGGTCATTCCATAATTAGTTAGGGGTTAAGTGGTGTCGTCACCTATATAAACCTAATAGACCCCTAAATACATTGATCCGCGACATTATTTTCAATTCACCAAAGAACCCAATTCCCTCCAAGAAATCATCTCTCTAGAAAGTGGAAGAAGAAGAAGAAGAAGAAGAAGAAGAAGAAGAAGAAGAAGAAGAATCAAGCTAGGTCCATTCTTCCAAACTTCCAAGATTTATGAGGGTTAATATCCGACGTATGTTAGCTTATTCATCCATGGAGTCCCCTAGAAATCCCCCAATTGTGAAGATGAAATCCCCAATTCAAGTTAGGGTTCCTTCCAATATTGTGGGTTTAGGTAAGTATGAATTCAATTGAGTGGATATTGATTGCTTATGATTGAATTAGTATAGAATCAAGATATTATGATGAAATTACGTGTTTCCATGGTTAACCCTAGTCTAATTGATAAAATCAAGTAATGTGGGTTTTTGTCTTATGAAGAGAAATTGAGTATTCATAAATGATCTTCTAGAATTGTTGACATAAATAGTAATTGTAACATGAATTGAACTAGATTGAAGAATATATGATGGAACATGACTAGTAATGATTGACATTGAGTCCTTATGATGATTTATGATTAGAATCACTCAAGAATGAAGTATATGAATAGAATACCTTGTGACCTAGGTATCTATGATGAATGTTGATGACTATGGCTTGATAGTAAACCTAATATGATGAATGGTAGTTAGAAATTGTGGTGGAAGGTCTTATCTCACGTAGACTACCTTATTAAGGTATGTATGTAGAATGTGAAGGGTCTTCTCACATAGATTGATTCTAGGTTAAAGGTTTACACACCTTAAATAAATCAAATCATGTTAGCCTAGAATAGCTTGAAGTTGTGACATAAGATCCCTTCATGTATATCTTGACTTGGTAAGACAAAACCAAGCTTGGTAGCTTGAGTTAGGAGTTCTCATGGTAGCTTGGGAGTGAAGAACAATACTCTCCTAAGGGTTGCTTGAATTAGCATTAAAGGGTGCTTTCATGGTAGCTTGAGTTAGTAGGACTCTTGGTAGCCTAGGATTGAGGAATCATACTCTCCTAAGGGTAGCTTGGACTATCATCTTAGAGTGCTTTCATGGTAGCATGACATGGTTAGGCCAAGACCATTTCATGGTAGCTTAGGATTGAGAAATCATACTCTCCTAAGGGTAGCTTAGGATTGAGAAATCATACTCTCCTAAGGGTAGCTTAGGATTGAGAAATCATACTCTCCTAAGGGTAGATTAGGATTGAGAAATCATACTCTCCTAAGGGTAGCTTAGGATTGAGAAATCATACTCTCTTAAGGGTAGCTTAGGATGGAGAAATCATACCCTCCTAAGGGTAGCTTAGGATTGAGAAATCATACTCTCCTAAGGGTAGCTTAGGATTGAGAAATCATACTCCCCTAAGGGTAGCTTACGATTTAGAACTCATACTCTCCTAAGGGTAGCTTAGGATTGAGAACTCATAATATCCTAAGGGTAGTTTGGACTTGCATGATGGTATGCTTTCCATGGTAATTTGATTTATCATAATGTATTTAGGGTAGCAAGATGATTAGCTTGGGTTACAAATAGTAGCTTGGACTTGCATGCTAGTATATCTTCCATGGTAGCTTGGTCTAGCCTAGCATGGTGCTATTTTTTGGTAGCCTTGAGTTTCTATGTTGTAATTCCTCAAGTGAAATTACTTGACTTGTTCTAAGTAGAGAAGTGTTTTAAATGAATAATGGAAAATAGGTAAAGAGAGGGACTAACCCCCAACTAAGAAGTATGTATGATAGCCTAAAATGGTACTTAGTATGGGTAGGATTATGGGGTCTATGCATTGCACAAGTATAACTTGAATCTACTTATGAAGTGTTCTCTTATATGATGTATGCTTAGCTTGGATTGTTTCTATAGTTGCTTTCCATGTTATGATTGACTATAGGTGCTATTTCCTTTGTCTATGAAAAGTAAGCTAAAAGATGAGACCAAAGAATTATAAGTATTATTATGATGACCAAAGAGTAATACTTAGTGCAAATGGTATTTATGGGGTCTTATTCATACATTGCACAACTATGCTTTGAGGTTACTTATATTATGAGATAGTTCTCTTATGAGATGAAGGTCTAAGTAGTGACCATGTTATGACTATGATATATCTCCTATGCTCATGAATTATGTCTTATGTGACTTATGCTTATATGATGCTTATGTTGGAGACTATGCTTATGCCTTATGTTGCCTAACGCTTTTGTTATGTTCTTATGATGTTATGCTAGCTAACATATTTACTACATGTTGTACTAACGCATACTCTTGCCTACATTCTTACCAAATGTAGGGTTCGGCGATCTTGAGATCTTTTCTTGAGGCTAGGTTTCTAGAAAAGCAAAGAAGTTGAATATTTGGTGAGTCCTCATTGCATCGAGGATGTGATCACATTCCTTATGTCATTCTTTTATGTTTTAAACTTTTGTATGGGCTGCGTCCCAAAGTTTTATTCAAGGTTGTAATAGATAGTTTGAGACAAAGTTTTGTAGACTTCCACTTGCTTTTATAAAGACTTCGATTGTATGGAAAAAGTTTTAAAATGTCTGTATCATTTATATTATTTTATGTTATGATATGCTAAGAGGCTTGTATGAGACCCCTTCGGGGTCGAGTACGCCTTGTTACATCTAGGGTGTACCCCTAGATCGTGAACGGGTAATGGTAGATCCCCAAAAGATTGAAGCATTTAGGAATTGGGTTCGACCTAGCTCGGTAACGGAACTTAGGAGTTTTGTGGGGCTCGCTAGTTATTATAGACGGTTTGTGAAAAAACCTCTCTTCTATTGCCGCACACTTGACAAGGTTGACAAAAAAAGAGGTAACTTTTGAATGGACTGAAAAATTTGAGGAGAGCTTTCAAAAAATTAAGACTATTTTGACCACAACACCAATTCTTGCGCTACCGGTGGAAGATAAGGATTTTATTATTTGCTGTGACGCTTCACATTCAGGTTTGGGTGCGGTATTGATGCAGGATAAGAATGGCATGGCTTATGCATTACGATAGTTAAAAATGCATGAACAAAATTACCCAACACATGATTTAGAGTTGGCAGCAGTAGTGTTTGCTCTTATCACGACCTAGAACATCGTGAGTGGCACCCACACTAACCCTCCAGTGGGAGAACCATTACTACAACCCAACTAAGAAATTTAATGAAAAACTAGGCATTTAAAGATACGAAAGCAAGTTTAAATGACAATATAATAAATACAGAGTCCCCATAAACTCCAAAGGTCTAACAAACAACTAATAACAAATGTAGCAATACCCCTAGAACCTGAAAGTCATTATACCAAAACTCTACTAACGACAAGTCTAAGAACATAAGGGGTACAACCCCGAAACTAAACAAACACCTTAACAAATAGTCTGAGTCCGAAAAGAGTAGACTTTAAACAAAAAGAGAACTCAAGGCAGCCCGAAAGAATTGGCTCACCCTTGAATTCGATTGGCGATCATTGATCTTCTAAGCAAGGTCTGTCAATAGCAGTTGGAAGATGCCCTATAGTCAACAAAAATAAGAGCAAGTGCAGTATCAGTACACAACCACCGTGTAATGGTAGGATCATGTGGCTATCCCACTAAGTGTAACATAAACAACTTAATAAAACATTATAACCATGCAATATACTGAACATATACAATATTGAAAATCACATGCCCAACAATATACATTTATAACAAGTCATTGGTCCTCTCATGAAAACCAAACCCAAACTGTTAGAATACATGAACGTGATATTTGATCCAATGTTTATGCTGGAACGTGGCAATCGATCCCATATTTATGCCGGAACGTGGCAATCGATCCCAGTTAGTTATGCTGGAATGTGGAAACCGATCCCAGTTAGTTATGCCGGAACATGGAAATCGATCCAAGTTAGTTATGCCGAAACGTGGCAACCGATCCATTCAACACACCATAATCACAATCACAAGTATATTCTCAATAATCATACAATCAAGAAGTGATTCATGGAATACAGTTATTCGTTCATACTCATAAAATTAGTGTGATCAAGAATGCAACATTCGCATACGTACATGCATCATAATGAAGCAAGAACAAGCATATATCACACAATCATGAAATCACAACCATCACCTATTTCGAATCCAAGCTTGAATCCCCTAAGGCACTTGAATCTTCCCTTTCCGGATTCTTTCCGCTTGTTCTAGGTCTACAAACAATTAATAAACACAAGGATCAACAATCAAAGGTCTAATTATCCGGATTATAATAAACCCAATAACCCTAGACCAAACCCTAGATCTCCATACCCAGATTAGGGTTGTTTCCACCATAATTCTCAGATCAAAACCTTTTCTCATCGATAACAACCCAAGAAAATAGGTTCTACGGATCAAAAAATGGATTTTGGTAGTTAAAATCTTACCTTTAGTGCTAAATGAGGTGGAAAACCCCTGGGTTCATTCCTTAGCTCTCAAGTTCAAAAAATGCAGAATAAAACATTTTTGGGATTTTATTTACGACTTAAGTCGCGTCTGTCCCACCATAGCGGTACCCACCCCGCTACAGTGGTAACGCCCTGGCAGCAGAAATCCCGCCCTAACGGCTTGCACGGAGACAGAATACTAGAATTTGAATTCCAAGCCCCCATTTCACAACACACCTTCAACCCTTGACATTCAAATACCACATGTTCACGCTTATACTTGCCCAAATTCAATTCCTTAAAGTCGTATGGGTTCCTTAATGTCTTAGCTATCCACTCAAGTAATCAAAATCATAATTAAATCACCCAATTGTTACCAGATTTCTCTAGACTTTACTGACTCTGATTTCGTCTAAATCTGGACTAGGTTGGGAAATTCCAAGTTACTAAGAAAAGTTTTCTGACCCCAACTCTTTCTCCATTGGCTTTTCCCTAACGACGGAATCAGGTCGTTACAACAAATACCAATTTACCCATCACTCGTCCTCAAGTGATCAATTCGAGAAGACTGGCTAAAGTAAGGGTAGAGTGTACTTGAATCGCTGAACAATAAGGGATACTTATCTCGCATGTTCTTAGCTTCCGGACATCGAGATCAAAAATTTCAATCGGTTCTTCTTCATATAGATGGTCTTGTCTAACACAACTGAGTCTCACTTTATGATATAATCTTTGTCACCAACCAATTGAATACCTACACATCCTTCCATACAATGCCTCAATGAAGTCATCACTATACTCAAGTGATAATTATTGTTATATGTGCACTTAACTAACAACGAAGCTATTCCCTATAACCACCAAAGTTGATCGTACACATGTCTGCAACATGTTATCAAGGACTTTGACACAAACATCAGGACGAATCCTTTCTCACATAACCATGATAAAATCTTAGATCAAAACTCGACACAATTAGAGGTGAACCTGAACCAACCAACACACAATCATAATACCCAAACAATCATAGTTCTTATCAACATCTCTATGTCACAACCCAATTTCCCATGAGTTTAAGTTATAAAAATTTTGGTCTTTAGAAATCAGATACTCATCGAGGGATATGTCCAATCATACAAACCCTCCAACAACACTATCAAAATGCTAGATTTAGAAATTGTAGATTACCTCTTAAGAATAGTAGAATTGGACCCAATGATTCCCATATTCAACCACACAAAATCGATACATGACCTCGACGACAAGATGATTATTAAGATTGTCGAACAACCACAATTCGCATGGTAGCTCCTCTAGAAATTCATAAGCAAGGTGGTACATGTAGCACCACTAATTAATTTAACAACTCTAAGACAACACCAAATATGTCATTTGGAATAACCAAATCTTCCCAATCTTCCCACTCCATCAAGGGAACATCACAGGGTTGGCACCCATGATCCATCACTAGGGATCAACCCACAAAAGTGAAGACACACGTAATTATAGTTAGTGAATCATACTCACTACCATGTACAAAATGAAATAGATGGTCATGTAAGCATTTCATGGAATAACACTAAAGGTTTTCTTATGAAGAGTCGATACCAATCATTCCCATTCAATTGACTCCACATACTCCTCACATCATTCCACTAAAGTCCACACTCTCAATACTAACAATCATCATGAAAACTCCGACCATTAACCTTACTCTAAACCAACACTTTTTAAATGAAACCTTCCTTAGATACTTTAACAATCAAAAGTAATAAACTTTACGACTCAAGCCAAGTGTAAATCCTTTCAAAGGTTCAATACCTGATACAATTGATCATTTCTCACCTTACAGTTTCATACCTTGACAGAATACATCACCACGAATGTAGACTTGCAATGAAAATTTTGAATTGTAAATTTAATTGTATACCACAATCCTTTGATCTCTCAACATTAGCTTATACCTTGAAAAATTTTATGAATTCATGGATCTTCACTTATCATTAATCGCCTCTCCATCGATCTTACAATACCTTTCACTAAAAATTCGATCGTACTCTTTACTAAACTATAAACAGAGACAAAGCACTTATCATCACACTCAAGCTAATGTCTATCCACTCATTCCTCAAGTCCTTTTGAATAATTTTAGCCAATTTAAAGGATTTATGACACTATTACCATAGCCATAATAAAACAAATGAAATCACGCGTCTCTGAACCCAATTATTTACCCCTCTGAAGATATCTCTTCTGCCTTTGCAATCAAATAAAACATTCTTGCTCTAGCTTCTCTCTAAAGGATGTACTATATTCCACTATATTTTCCTTCATTATAACTCTAGCTCTTTTAAATTCTATTCGAGTGGTGTCCCACCATCTCTTAAAACCTTCCATGCAACCATGTTACTCACCAAATATTAGAAAACCACAACCTTAGACACTCGCAAGTCATAATTACTACCCAAGTTCACTTAATCGCAATCTTATTATATAGTTGCATCCCACCACAAACTCTTATTACCATTATGCTTAGTTAGCCTTGACTATCACTATGAAGTCAATTTTTTCATCAACACGACACCTCAAATTCAGGCACACTCATCAATTTCAAAGGACTAACCCCATTTTTATACGCACTTTGTTACTAACATCTTCAATTGCTTCCACCCATGTATACTCAATGGGACTTTCTTTATCCATAAGCTTGTCATTCTGGTATTAATCTACTCTCTTATGGCTTAAGATAAAAACATAAGTCCTCATACTACCCTCTCTCTTCTTAACAAATAAGATAGGAGCACTCTACGGGGAAGTATTGGGACAAATGAAGCCTTATCAAGAAGCTCTTGGATTTGAGACTTAAGTTCTCTTAATTCTACTAGAGTCATACGATACAGAGGGATGGAAATGGGGCGAGTGCCAATTTCTGAGTCAATGCAGAAATATATATCTCTATCCATAGGCATACCAGGCGAATCTGTAGGAAACACTTCCTTAAATTCAAGCACTATGGGAATAGACTCAATAGAGGGAGACTCAACCTCAACATCCCAAACATGAGACAAATAAGCCAAACAACCATGCCCTACCAGTTTCCTAGCCCGAATGGAAGATATGATCTTAGCTAGCTTAGGCTTGTACACCCCTTCCCACTCTAATCTTTCCCTACCGAGGATCTCTAGAGTTACCGACTTAGTATTATAATTAAGCCCGATATAAGAGGGGGACAACCAAGTCATGCCTAAGATTATATCAAGTCAGTCATGTCCAGCATAACCAAATCAACCCAAGTTTGAAAATCCCTAAACACAACAGGACAAACACAATACACAAGGGTGACTATGACTGACTCTTCAACTGGGGTAGAAATGTAGATGGGGGCATCAAGTATATCAGAAACAACATCAAATCCCCAAGAAATTGAACTAGCACGTACGAATAAGTAGAACCCAGATCACACCAAAATAATAGTCATCCAAGCATATACAAGAATAGCACTAGTGACCACTGTATCACACACCTCAAACCTGGTCCTGCCCGGAAGAGCATAAAACTAAGTCCCTATCGTCTTGACGGGCAACCTCATCACCTGACTGCACTACTCTTCTACCTTCATTACCATTTCTCCGGCCTCACTGATTTCCTCCTCATATGCCCAGGTTCTACACAATTTTAACACACCTTATAACTTATATTTGACTGTTGAACACTGAATTAGATCACGGGGGTTAGTTCAAGTATGATTCAGGGTCCATAATTATGACTAGGGGAAAACAAGGGAAACAGAGCTGAGATTCTGTCTTGCCCTGTCCCGCTCTGGCTGGAGAAATCCCGCATTGGCAGTCTTGCGCTAGCAAGATTATCCCACCTCAGCGGCTCCGACGGAAAGAGAACCCATGCTAATAATTTATGGTGTTCCACTCTTTTCTATATTTCCCCTAGATTTTCCGGCTATAACTAGGCATTTAAGAAAATCCCTTTAGCTAGGACAATCATTGTCTAACCCCTGGTCAACCCAACGAAGTACACACTTTAGAATCCTTTTACATCATTTCAACACTACCACACACATATCCCCAAGATACACCCAGACTCTCACACGGCTATCACTCAAGTGCAAGACACATCTAGATCTTTCTTATGAATCACCCCGTACATTATCTAGACCCTTGCATCAAGCTTAGTCATGACCTTCTTTTCACAACAACTTTCATGATACTCAGCAATTACCACTTGTATAGTTTCAATCAATTCAGTCAGCATATTTCACATATCAAAATTCAAACCCACACTTAGTGTGCACATGATCATATTATTACATCCAAGCATATACACCTTCCGCATTCATAGTTAATTCAGGCAACAAGGAACACACATTCATAGTTTTCAAGTTACAACTCGCAAACAAGCCCAATTTCTAAATTAGTTAGTTCCATAGATGACCATTACTGATCATCTATGCCTTATATGGCCCTTAAGGCCAGATACCAATTGGAACCTTCTCAGTTCCAATTAACTTGTTTGTGTCCCTTCGATCGGGACTACAATGTCTAATTCACTCCGCTGAGATACCAAGTGGAATCGAAAGATACCAATTGGACTCAACTCATACCACAAGCGACAATATTAGCTAGCGATCCCCACAAAACTGCTAATTTCAATCAAAGAACTTGATTGAACCCAACTCTTAAACACCTTAATCTTTAACCGATGGTAACCAGACCTTAAATCAATCTTAGAAAAAGCTGATGCAACTTGCACTTGGTCAAAAGGTCATCTATCCGAGGCAATCGATACTTGTTTTAAATGGTGACCCTATTCAATTGCCAGTAGTCTATACACATCCTCTCTTACTAGTGATGGTGTTACCATTTTTGTTGCTCTAGTTCGGACCATAGAGTGCAGAAGGAAAGATACCAATTTGTATTACCCAGATACCAATTGGATTTAAGTCATAGCATGAAAGAGTAGAAAGAAGAGAGTTTTTCCTAAAGTGTTATAGCCTCTCGAAGAAAAGAACGGACATCATCGTACCGTTCCGCAAAGAACTCATTTTGGTACAATGAGATCAACGAACATAGGGCTCTGATACCAACTTTGTCGCATCCCAAACTGTCGTAATTGACACTCACACTAACCCTCTGGTGGGAGAGCCATTACTGCAACCCAACTAAGAAATTTAACAAAAAACCAGGCATTTAAAGATACGAAAGCAAGCTTAAATGACAATATAGTAAATACTAAGTCCCCATAAACTCCAAAGGTTTAACAAACAACTCATAACAAATGCGAAAATACCCCTAGAACTTAAAAGTCATTGTACCAAAACTCTACTAACGACAAGTCTAAGAACAAGGGGTATAACCCCGAAACTAAACAAACACCTTAACAAATAGTCTGAGTCTAAAAAGAGTGGACTTTAAACAAAAAGAGAACTCAAGGTAGCTCGAAAGAACTGGCTCACCCTTAAATTCGATCGGCGATCATTAATCTTCTAAATGCGGTCTATTAATAGCTGCCGAAAGATACCCTGTACTCAACAAAATTAAGAGCAAGTGTAGTATCAGTACACAACCATCGTGTACTGGTAGGATCACGCGGCTATCCCACTAAGTGTAACATAAACAAGTTGATACAACATTATAACCATACAATATACTGAACATATACAGTATTGAATATCACATGCTCAACAATATATATTTATAACAAGTCATTGATCCTCTCATGGAACCCAAATCCAAACTATTAGAATACCGAAATGTGGTATTCGATCAAATGTTTATACCAAAATATGGCAACCGATCCCATATTTATGTCGAAACATGGAAATCGATTCCAGTTAGTTATGCCTAAACGTGGCAATCGATCCAGTTAGTTATGCCGAAACATGGCAATCGATCCTAGTTAGTTATGTTGGCACGTGGCAACCGATCCATTCAACACACCACAATCACAATCATAAGTATATTCTCAATAATCATATAATCAAGAAGTGATTCATGACATACAGTAATTCGTTCATACTCATACAATTAGTGTGATCAACAATGCAACATTCGCATACATATATGCATCATAATGAAGCAAGAACAAGCATATATCACACAATCATGAAATCACAACCTTCACCTACCTCGAATCCAAGCTTGAATCCCCTAAGACACTTGAATCTTTCCTTTTTGAATTCTTTCCATTTATTCTAGGTCTACAAACAATGAATATACGCAAGGATCAACAATCAAAGGTCAAATAATCTAGATTATAATAAACCCAATAACACTAGATCTCCATACTCAGATTAGGGTTGTTTCCACCGTAATTCTCATACCAAAAACCTTCCCCATCGATAATAACCCAAGAAAATAGGTTTTACGGATCAAAAAATGGATTTGGGAAGTTAAAATCTTACCTTTAGTGCTAAAAGGGGTGAAAAACCTTCAAGAAAACACATGGGTTTGTTCCTTGGCTCCCAAGTTCAAAAATTGCAGAATAAAACATTTTTGGGGTTTTATTTACTACTTAAGTAGCGTCTGTCCCACCATAGCAGTACACATGCTAAGATCATTTTCGAGAGTTCTACTCGCTCGAATTCGATTTCATAAATGGGTTCCTTAATGTCTTAGCGATCTACTCAAGTAATCAAAATCATAATTAAATCACCCAATTGTTACAATATTTCCCTAAACTTTACTGACTCTAATTTCGTCCAAATCTGGAGTAGATTGGGAAATTTCAAGTTACTAAGAAAAGTTTTGTGACCCTAACTCATTCTCCATTGGCTTTTTCCTAACGACGGAATCAGGCATTACAGCTCTTAGGATTTGGTGGCATTATCTTTGTGGAGTTAAGTGTGAGGTATTTACTAACCACAGTAGCCTATAACATGTATTCACTATAAAACGAATTAAATCTGAGATAGCAAAGGTGGATAGAGTTACTCAAGGATTATGATGTGACCATCCAATATCATCCGGGTAAGGCTAACATGGTGGCAGACGCATTAAGTTGGAAAGCGGTGAGTATGGGTAGTCTAGCTTGCTTGGGTGTGACCAAGCGACCTTTGGCTAAAGAAATTCAACATTTGGAGTCTAAGTTAATGCGGTTGGGCATCTCAAAAAAAGGTAGGGTGTTAGCTAGCATTGAGGTTAGGGCCACTTTCATTGAGGAAATCAAGGCTAAATAGTTTAGGGATGATAAATTGAATGAGCTTAGAGAGAAGACAGTGTGTAGTAAGGCACAAGCTATGGTTCTTGATGTGGGGGGTGTGCTTAGTTTTAAAGGATGAATTTGTGTCCCTCGAGTGGATGACTTGATACAAAAATTATTGACAGAATCCCATGGTTCACAATTTTCCATTCATATGGGTGTGACCAAGATGTACTGAGATTTGAAGCGACTTTATTGGTGGCCTGGCATGAAAAAAGATATAGCAGATTTTGTGGCTAAGTGTCAAAATTGCCAACAAGTAAAATATGAGCATCAAAAGCCTGCAGGTTTGCTACAGAGAATGCAAATTTCAGAATGAAAATGGGAAAGAATAGCTATGGATTTCGTGATTGGTCTCCCCAAGACCTAAGGGGAGTTTTATTCTATTTGGGTAGTGGTTGACAGATTAACTTCATTCCAGTCAGAGTAGACTATAATGTGCAGGAATTGGCTAAGGTGTATGTGCAAGAGATAGTAAGGTTGCACGGAGTTCCCCTTTCTATCATTTCGAACTGTGGTATGCAGTTCACGTCCAAATTTTGGGGAAAAGTACATGGGGAGTTGGGTACGCAACTCACTTTTAGCAGAGCCTTCCATCTGCAAACGGACTGGCAATAAGAAAGGACCATTCATGTGTTAAAGGACATGTTGAGGGCATGTGTGATTGACTTTGGGGGACATTAGGATAAGCTCCTACCTTTGTGTGAGTTATCCTATAATAAAAGTTACCAGCATTGATATGGCACCATTTGAGACACTATATGGGAGATGATGTAGATCACCCAGAGGATGGTTTAAGGCTAGAGATGTGAAACCTTTGGGGGTCGACTTGGTGAAAGATACTCAGGATAAGGTCAGAAGCATCCAAGTTAAGCTCTTAGCAGTCCAAAATAGACACAAAAAGTATGCCGATCACAAGGTAAGATACATGGTATTTCATACTGGTGAGAATGTTCTTCTTAAGATGTCACCCATGAAAGGGGTGATGAGATTCAGCAAGAAGGGCAAGCTTAGTCCTCAATACATTGGACCATTCGAAGTTCTTAACTGAGTAGGGCCAGTGTATTATAGGTTGGCTTTACCTCCTAACTTATCAGGAGTTCATCCGGTATTTCAGGTGTCCGTGTTAAAGAAGTATATGGGGATGGGGATAACATCATAAAGTGGGACTCAGTGTTGTTAGGCAAAGGCATTCAGTATGAGAAGCAACCGATTGTAATTCTCGATCGTGATGTCTGAAAGCTAAGCACCAAGGAGATTAAGCTCGTAAAAGTTCAATGGAAGCATCGTCTGGTTGAGGAAGCTACTTGGGAGATCGAGAAGGACATGCGAGACAAGTATCCAAGTTATTCAATGATTCAGGTACTACTTTACCCTTACTTTAGCCAGTCTTTCCTAGTTGATCACTAGGGGACGAGTGATGGATAAATTAGTATCTATTGTAACAACCTCATTCCGTCGTTAGGGATAAGCCAATGGGAAAAGAATTGGGGTCAGAAAACTTTTGGGTAGTAACTTGGAAATTCCTAGCATAGTCCAGATTTAGACAAAATTTGAGTCATGTGAGTTCTAGGTAAATCTGGTAATTAATGAGAGATCTAATTATGTTTTTTATACATGAGTAGATAGCTAAGATGTTAAGGAACCCGTACAACTTTACAAAATTGAATTCGGGCAAGTAAAACTCCCAAAAACGATCATAGCGTGAACTGGTATTTTTTGAATGTCATGGGGTGAGGATATGTTGTGAAATGGGGTTTTCAAACTAAAATTTCGACTCTCTGTTTCCGTGCTAGCATCCAAGGTAGGATTTATCCTGCCAGGGCGGGGCCGCTGTAGCGGGATTGGGGCAGCCATAACGGGACAGTCGCGACTTAAGTCGAAATTAAACCCCAAAAATGTCATTATTCTGCAAACTTCGTTCTTAAGAGTTAGGAGACGATCCAAGGCGATTTCTTGATAGCTTTCCATGACTTTTGGAGCTAAAAGTAAGAATTTCACTCCCCGAATCCGTCTTTCAATTCGTAGATATTAGTTTCTTGGGTTATAATCCATAGGGGAGGGTTTTGATCTGGAATTTATGATGGAAAAAGCCCTAAGTTGGGTATTTGGATCATGGATTTGGCCTAGGGTTGATAATGTTGATTATAATCTAGGTAATTAGACTTTGATCATTATCTTCACATTATATTAATTGCTTGTAGACCAAGAACAAGCAGAAAGAATCTGAAAAGGGAAGAATCAAGTTTCTTAGGAGGATTCAAGCTTTGTTCAAGGTAGATGATGGTTGTGATTTCATGTTTGTGTGATGTATGTTAGTGTTTGCTTCATTGTAGTGCATGTACGTATGTGAATGTTACACTATTGATCACACCTAATGTGAATGAGTATGAACGAATAACTATATGTCATGAATCACCTCTTGATTGTATAATTATTAGAATGTACATTGTGATTGATTGTGGTATGTTGAATGGATCGGGTGTCACGTTCTGACACACTAACTAGGATCGGATTTCACCTATCGACATACATATTGGATCGGGTGTCACGTTCTGACACATTAACTTGGATTGGGTGTCACAATTTGACACACTAACAGTTTGGGTATAGGGTCCATGAGAGGACCATTGACTGGTTATATATGCGTATTATTGAGAATGTGATAATTGATATTATATGTGTTTGGTGTATGCATGTTTACTATGTTGTAACTGCTTATGTATGTCCACCTACTAGGATAGCCGCGTGATCCTACCAATACACTGTGGTTATGCACTGATACTGCACTTGCTCTTTCTTTCTTGAATACAGGGCATCTTCAAGCAGCTACTGACAGACCTCGTTTAGAAGATCACTTATCGTCATCGAATTCAAGGGTGGGCCAGTTCTTCCAGGCTGCTGTTGACACTCAATTTTGGACCTTCACAATATAGATTAATCATCTAGCTTCTTTAAGTTTAAACTATTTAAAATAATTAGCTTTATTTAAAAAACCAAATATTTTCTCTTGTTATTTTCGAGTAATTCTAATCATTTTATAAAATAATTTTTATATAATTATATATATAATTAGTACATTTTATGAACGTTAAAAAATCGTCTCAAAAGATTTTAATTTTTTAGTAAATATTTTATTAAATGAGTTTGGTTAATTAATAGTTAATACTTTGAATTAATTAGTTTATATTTAAGTTAAATTATTTTATTTTGTTAAAATTAAGAAGATCATTGACTAATTATATTAATTCGCCCTATTTAATTATTAGTCGAATTTACTAATTAACCTAATATTACTAAGTCCTTAATTCAATGGCTATAATTACAATCAATTCGGCCAAATTCTCAATTCAAGTCTAACCCTTTATGGTAATTTTAATTCCCTTTTTGCCTCCCTTTAAACTCATTTGTAAAATCAGTTTTTTGGGCCTTTAATTTCAAATTTCCAGAACCATGCCCATCTTCCCAATTTCCAATTCAACAAAATATTCCACCAGCCTACTTTCAATTTTAAAAACCCCACCAGTAATACAAACAGATTACCAAAGACCCATACAATACATACAGCAAATACAACGCCAAAACTAACCCATACTAGCCTCTTCTTCCTCAACGAGAATGCGAACAAACCCAGAAAATTGAGCCAGTGACCCGAGCCCATTCTCACACCTGTCCTCTCCGTATGAGAAGATTCTCGATCGAGACAGGTAGAGGTATCATGTTGCCTCTTCGTCCTTTCTCCAAGATCGGTCGTCCCAAATCATTTTTTCGTTGAGAGTGGGTACGAATTCCAGTTGTTGGAGCCTTATCTTCTAAGAAAGAATTTGAGTTTCGAATTCAAATTAGGCCCAATTTCTATCTATTTGCCACTAATTTCAGCCTGGATCCTCTTCTATAAATTCCTCCTTTTCACTCTTTGTTGGGGGTTGGAAGAAAGTGGTCAAAAATAGGTGAAAGAATATCAAGGAAAAAACCAAAAAATATAGCTTACATTCCAGATTGATTCTAGTATAGTGACTACGCATAAAATAGGTTTTTTTTTCTTATTATTTGCTTGTCGGGGTCCATAAAAATCTTTGAAGATTCACATAGTGTGGTGGAAATACCCTTCAAGCTCGTCAATTCCAGTATCGCTGCTTTGGAGAAGGTAAATCCATCACCTTTATGAGTATTCAAACTTTCATTGTTGGTTTGTGCTTACATTTCTCTATTTGGGTCTCTTTGTTTCTTACTGTTTTCTTTTGTTGAAAATTTTTGATGGGTAGTTTTAGCATACTTGAAGATTGGTGTTCCCTGTTGAAAGTAATAGGATATGGTTCGTTGTATTTAAAATTCTTTAGATTATGCTTCGGATTTTGTTAACTATTCAGCCTATGTTAAATTTGTATACCAATTTTTGTCTAAAAGTTGATTTGTTTCACGACTTGAGTTGTCTTCAGTCTCCATTTCATGTCTCGATTTTGGTTCTCCGTTTGCCTTGCCTCATGATCTAGGTCTCTTTATTTTATATCCGGTTTTATATAGCTTTATTGATAAGGTTGCTTAACTCATTTTATGCCCTTGTGCGTAAATTCTTAAATGATAGAAAGTAGATTATGGTTGGTGAATAAGAGCTTCTTCTTTTTTTTATTTTGACATTTGCCTTTATTTGAATGTTATATTCATAAGCATATCTTTATTTTTGGTTGCATGTTGCTACTAGTGTAAATCATGAATCTCTATAAAATGATTATTTTTTCTTATCATATGCTACTGCCTCATTAAGATGCATACCATCCTCCTGCTTATGATCATTTATCATGTGGAGTTTAATATGTTTTTTGTTTCTTTTTCTATGTTAATACTAGTTAATGCAGTAGTACTCTCACATATCGCCTCTTATTAATTATCAACCATTAATTGGGTTGCCCTAGTAGAATCTGGTTTTTCTTTCTTCTATGCTTGTTACATCAAATATGTCGAATACAAAATGTTACATGTTATTATTCAAAGTTAGGTCCTTCGCATTATTATCATGAGTATCGGTCGAGTTTCTTATCAAGGCTATGCTTGTTTACTTTGGTATCATTGACTCTTCCAAATTATACCCAAAATTCCTTGATGAGCTATTAATTCGTATATTTTATTTTGTTTGTGCATGAACTCCCACGGATTGAGTTATTTGGACTCCACTTTTTCTCCCCGCATTTTCGAGAGAGCCTTAAGAGTCCAAGAAGGCTTGTATACACATTGTATACAGCAATATACGGGAGATATACAACAATATACAGTGAGTATATGATGTATAAATGTAGAGAAATGGGCCCAAAAAGCCCTAAAATTTTAGCTTCGTATTTTATTAATATTGGGCCTAAGTCCCCTAGTATTTTAATTAGTATAACTTACATAAATCACATAGTGTAAGGAGTAAATTACATTATATCCCTACATTTTTTCTAATTACAATAATTCCTTAATTTTTGCACAATCTGGATACATAACTCACAATCTGGATACATTAATGTTGATTCATTATGTAACAAGTTGTTACACTGAAAAAAGAAAAAAATCAGAATATCCCATAAATTACGCTTACACATTTACTGTCAATCAGTCATACACAAATCTTGACAGAACCAACAATTAAAAAAAATCAAATTTCTTCTCCCTATTCATCTTTCTCCATGTTCATCAAAGAACCGTTAAAATTTTAGATTCAAATTTGTCAAAAAATTGATAAGATACATAATGAATAGTTATTGGACAAATAATTTCTTTTGAATCTCAAATCTAGAATTGGAGGAGATCATGTGATGAGAAAAACTTGAAAATTTGATATATAGCAGAAGAAAATCACGAGGAAGTGTTATTGACAATGAGATTTAATTCCTAGCAAATTGTAATAGGATTGCACAATTCAAAATTCAAAATTCAAAATTCATTTTCCCATTCTTCCAAAAACTCTCAATTTTTTAATCAAAATTTTGAGATACATTGGAGATCTGATACTTCATTGAGGTGAAGAAACAAGAGCCTTTAATGTATCCGTTATGTATTAATACAACAGATAAAAAAGCTGAAGAGATACATGCTTTGATGGATCATCTATCCCTTTTATAATGTTGTGTGATTGTTTATTGAATTGTGTTTTCAAGATGGATAGATTTATCAATACATTACTATTTATGTATCTTGTTTAAATTGATAAGTGTCGTATTTCTACTAGATACATTAAATAAGTAATTATTGGCCATAACATGTTATATTTCAGATCGATATATTACTGTTTGGTAATTGCTATGTATCGGATACATTTAGTATAAATTCAAATTTACGTATCATACCTAAAAAATTAGTGCATGATACATTATTATTTATGTATCTTATTTTGTTTGAGAAATACTATATTTTAAAATTATAAAAAAATACATTATACACGTAATTGTCCCAAAATAACTTCTTTTTTGTGTGTGTGATACATAACACAAAGTTTATGTATCAAGTACATTTATATTGAACATGATAAACAATAATCTAAGATTCAATAACAATAGAGTTATGTATCAATACCTTAAATATGAACATGATACATTGCATAAAACAAAGGTTATTTTAGCAATGATGTATCGGAACAATGATAACACTAACAAAGACTAATATAAGAATCAAAATAAATGAGATATATTAAAATTTTGTATCTTTGATAGTGATGGCCGTGCAATGGCAGATCCAACTTTCTTCTTCTTTTTTTTTTTTTTTTGGACGTTTTTCAACAGTAGATACATTAAAAGAAAATATATATTTTTCAAGAAAAGATTTCAACGACGATATGATTAACTAAAATTGCAAAGGTTCAATAAGATTTCAATAGGGGCAGGAGGCGGAGGTAATTTATTTATTTTAAGATGAAAAAAAATAGGAAATTGAAGTGATGGAAAGAAATCTACCTCTTAAATAATTTAAAATCATTAATTGAAAATAGAAAAGATTTGAAATTCAAAAATAGATTAATTGATGTAATTATAGAGAGATTTGTGGTGTGAAATAAGGAAGAAAAATCATGAGTATGAGATTTCAAATTAATGTATCCGGAAAAGTGGATTATGGAGGAAAAGAAGGGATTTTTGATATTTTTTGAAATGGTAGGGAAATTAATAAAATATGATAATAAATGGTGTGTAGTTAAGTAATTTTTCCTTTTCAATATTACTATTTTCTTAGTTTATGACAGGGGCAAGAATTGAGCCAAAGGCCCAAAGAAAAGCAAATTTCAAAGATTAGTCTAGAACATGTATTAAATATTGGGCCTTTGGTCCTAAAACCAAAAATTAGACCCAGGTGCTGGCCTAGGCAAACAGAACCTGACTTGGGTCCAATTTCTCTTATTCGTCTCCTATTTATTTTAATTGTTATTGCTTGTTTACTTGTTTGTTTAATTTTAAGGTTGTTCTTTAAACCAGTTCCCCAAAAGATCACACTCCACACCTACTTTACACTTGTCCTACTATTTTACCTTATCCTTACACACCTATACACCTATTATTTTACATTGTCACGTTCTAATTGCAATTTTTCTTTAAATTTATTTATCTCATTTGCTAATTTTGTTTTTTGTTCTTTTTCTTTTTGTTTCATTTCATACATTTCTTTTAATATTGCTAGCTCTTTTTCTAGCTCTATTATTTTGCTATTTTTTACTTCTTCTAATTGTTGTACTTTCTTTTTTGCTTGAAGAATATTACAATAAATATTATTACATTTTACCATGAATTTCGCACCAAAAAATGGTAGATTAAACCACTTAGCAAAAGAATATTATAATAAGATCTTTAAAATGAATTACTCACCTACCACACTACCACTTCCATGAATTCCTTAACTACTGGTGCAAAACTGGTAGTTAAGGAATTCATGGAAGTGGTAGTGTGGTAGGTGAGTAATTCATTTTAAAGATTTTATTATAATATTCTTTTGCTAAGTGGTTTAATCTACCATTTTTTGGTGCAGAATTCATGGTAAAATATAATAATATTTATTGTAACATTCTTCCGATAGTTGTTTTAATCTGAATATTTCTTTAATATTATTTATGATATATTCTAGATATAACATATCTTGGTTCTTTGGTACATATATAAATTTTCTCCCATTAATTGTACTAATAGTTTTATATTTTCCATAGATTCTGTCCAATATCGTAAATATTCGTAGTTCATTTTAATCTGATTGCATTTCTAAATCATACCATTCTATTCTTTGTAGGTCTAAATCATATAGGTTTATTTCATACCATTCTTGGTTTAATATATCTTCAAATATTTTTTTCCCATATTATTCTTCTTAATTCAATTATTTCTATATTTTTAAGTATATATAGGATTAAAGTTTCGTAGTTTTTTATCATTTCATCATGCATGTATGTAGTCATGTTCGTTGTTATGCAAATTTTTTATTTTCAATTATTCTTTCCTATCATATTCATAACTGATTAAATTCATATTAGATCATAATGAACTAGATTATCTGTTTATCATGTTTTTCTGTCACTACTAGCATCGTACTTTAGCGGATACTTCCTTCTTATCAGCGCCTCGACTTTGTTTACTCCCCTAACAGCTTCCCTCGCCTACCGGTTTCAACATTAGGATGACATAGTATAGAAGTTTTCTCCCTGTTTTCAGTGTGCTAATAAACTAAAAATCATGATTCAAAAAATTCTAATACATAATAACTAACATAAATTTATTCAATCATATATATGATATTCAGGAATATATGAAATTAGTTCCGCATATTTTTTGAACAATATACCTTTGTTTCTTCCTTATCCATGCTATCTGAAATATCTGATTAGATTTCAAATTTATCTATTAACTTTTAAGTATTTAGTATCTTGAGAGAGTTTTTTGAAAGGAGCGTTTTATATATTAGGCATTGCCTGCCCTTTATGTTACATATGCGTTCCTTTATATAGAAAGGAAAATCTGCACAATATTACACGTACTCTACTACTTAATAATGTTCCTAATACATCATATGACTTTTTTACACCTATTTTATGACACATATGACTTTTTACACCTACTTTATGACACACCATACTATATACTTTATGACACACCATAACACTCCACACCTACTTTACACTTGTCCTACTATTTTACCTTATCCTTACACACATATACACCTATTATTTTACATTGTCACGTTATTTTACACAATTAGTCAAAGACTTATCTTATCTTTTTTATCTTGTCCATATCTTATCTTGTCTTGTCTACATCTTATCTTGATCGTCTTCTTTCACTCTAAATTGACATCTGAAATTATGTTATCTTCATCGTTACATTTCAAACATATGTGATCAGGATATTTGTATCCAATTAGTTTGCAATAACTGATTAATAACTCTGTTGAAATTAATCCTGCTTTTAGTGCTCTTGTCGTAGGTAGTTCCTCTGGTTTTAATAATGATAAGATCCATCGCTGAACTTCATCCATATATGTTCTTCGTAGTTCTCTTGAATTTGAATATATCATTAATTGATCTCTCGAGTAATAACTCATATAGCATTTCCGTTTAAATAATTATTTGCTAATTCTTGTATAATAGTTGATATACCAATTATTTTTTTGTTGCCATAAAAACTTGGTATCTCTATTTTGCATATCTCTTCTTATTGTCCGATGTCCTCGGGTATAATCATCTCTTTAGTTAGTCCTATCTTGATAACCTGTATTGGAGGTTTTATTTCCTCGTATAATATCTCCGCTAGTGCTATATAGAATTTTATATAAAATAAATTTCTTTTTGTAACTCTTTTGTATGTGACGAATGTCTTGTGTAGTTCTGGTATTCCACTAACTTCTTCTCCATCGTATGTGTATACGGTATTTAACAGTCCATAGTTGTAACATGTTTTTACTAAATTAGCGTTAGTTTTTGGCCTTGCAATTAACTTGTTATATCATTGTAACTTTTGTGTCAAATAATCCTAGTTTGGTTCTTTTGTAGTTGATCTGGGGTTAAGGTTTAAATAAGTTTGGATTTTGTGTATATTTTCGATATAGGTTCGTGTGATGTAGTTATATGTCTTTTTCTCATTTTGGTTTTGCAAACTATCTGTGTATGTAGATGTTTGTAGTTCTATGGACATATGTCTAGGTGTCTTTTGGGTAAATGGCTTTTCAAATAGCTGGTTTAAGTTCGCATTTTTATGTTGTTTATCGCTAACTTGTTTGCTTGTACCTGCAGCTATATTTAAACAAACATTATGGGTTTTAAGGAGTTTCCCATCGTCTCCTTTTAGCTCTGGGGTTTTTTCGTCTTCCGATCGACGTAACTCCGCATTTTTATAGTCATGCTGCTGACTAGCTTTAGACTTCAGATTATCTTCATTAGTCTTTAGCTTTTGTATCTCGTTGTCCATACTATCCACTGTTGTACAAAGTGTAGTAATAGCTTTGAGTATCTTTTCAATTGTATCTTCTTCCTCAGTCTTCGTCTGAGTAGCTTTGTCATGATAGGTAATCTGCAATAACATTCTTATCAGTTTTTATTACGTCAATTGTAAATGTAAAATTTAATATATTTAATACCAATCTTCTTATTTCTTTTGTTGTTACCGAATCTTGTATTTTTCTTATTACCCACCATTTTACTTGTGTATTATCTGTTCTTATAATGAATTTGTTATATACAATATATGGTTCAAATGATAATAAACACTTATATACTGAATATAATTCTTTTCTATTTATTTCCCATTTTATTTCTGTATTATTAAATGTTCCTGAATAATACCTACAATGATGTTCTATCGTATTGCCATCATACCTGTATTTTAATATTCCTCCATAACTTTTTTCACTCGCATCTAATTCTATTATATAAGTAAACTTTTTGTTTTCATCTGGAAAGTATAGTTTAGGTAAGTTTTTACATAATAATTTTACCTTTTGTATTTGTATTTGGTCTTTTTAATCAAACTGGTATTCTATATCTTTCTTTAATTTTTGTTGTAATAGTTTTAAATTGTCTGCTAATTTTGGTATGTATTATCTTACTTGATTTACTAGTCCTAAAAATGATAGTAATTTCATTTTTGTATCTAGCTGTTCATTTGAGTTAATTATTTTTTGTACTATGTGTGTTTGCATATTTATTATATTTTTATCTATTTGTATTCTTAAGAATTCTATTTGCTTTTTCATTATGTCTACTTTCTTTTTACTTAGACTTATGCCTGAATATTCTATAGTATGTATAAATTTTTCTAATAATTTTATATGTTCATCTTGTGTTTTGGAATATAGTAATATATCATCAATATATACTACATAATTTTCTAGTTGTTTAAAAGAGTTATCCATAAAGTGTTAATATCTACCTGGTGCATATTTATATCCAAATGGTAATACATTCCATTCATAAAATTCTTGTGGTACTGTAAATGCCGTAAGGTTTTTAGATTCTTCTTCTAACTTTAAGTGGTAAAATCCTAATTTGTAGTCAAATTTACTAAAGTAATTATATCCTTGTATTTTTCTTATCTTTAATATTTTATTTGGTATTGGGTAATTATATGTTTTAGTTTTTGCATTTAAATTTCTATAATCAATAATCATTCTACTTTTTCCTCTTTTTTGTTCACTATGTTTATTTACTATAAATGTTGGTCTTGTATGCTTGCTATTGCTTTCTTGTATGTACCCTTTTTCTATTAATTCAGTTATATGTATCTTAAATTCCGTTAAATCATTGAAATTATATTTTAATGATTTTTGGGTTATTATACTATTATTATCAATTAGCTCAATTTTTATTTTTATTTTATGTTTTTCTCATCCTTGTAAAGGATCTTCACTATATAATAATTCTAACTTATCTTTGATTATTTTTACTTTATCGATAAAAAATATAATTAATTCTATTTTAGGGTCTTCTTCTTTTGTATTTTCTAATTTTTGTGTAATTTTTTCACTTCCTTTTATCCATTCTGTCGTTTTTCATTTTTTGTTATTTACTCTTTTTGCTCCTATTTTTTTGTTTACATGGTGTTGTAAACCACCAGTGTGTTTTTGTTATTATATATAGGTATAATTTTTCTTAAAATGGCATTCCTAATAGCATATCTTTTGTAGTCAATTCAAAGTTATATATTTTATCTCATATTTGTATTTTTATATTTTTTGCCTTATATGTGATCGTACTTCCTTCATTATTAAATTTTGTTACTACTATCAGTGTTTTTAACTTTTCCCACTTATCTTCTGGTAAATAATTGTATTTACATATATTAGCTTCTACTCCCGTATCTATCATTGGTGTATAATATCTGTTGTAATATCCCTCTATTATTATCTTTGCAAGTATATATATTTTCATAATTTTATCATACTAAAGTCCTTTTTATTATTACTCTTTTATTTTCATAATTTATTATTAACTGTTTGTCTTCTAGATTATATGGTTTTACTTGTTCTAGCCATTTTATTCCTAAAGTGATATTTTTATCTCCTTGATATATTTTAAATTTTATTACTATTGGTACACCTCCAATGATTATTTCCTTTATTGCAATTTCTTCGGTATACATTAATGATTTTGGTAGTTCAGGGCATAATTGTTCAGTAGTTATTATTTCATCTTCCGTCACTAATTCTCTCGTAATATAGTTTTCTTCTAGTCCTGTATTTATTAATATTAAATATTTTTGTTGTTCCATTATTCCCGTTATGTAGTAATGATGTGGTTTTATTTCTTCTTCCATTGATTTTTGTGGGGTTTTATCTATTCTTCTTGAAGTACTCATTTTTTATAATATTTGGGTATCTCATTGTTTTTTTTTTTCCGATGTACTTAGTCTTTCTTTTACTATTTCTAAATCTTCTTCTATATCAATTTCATTATAACTATAATCATTATTATCTATGACTGTAACTATCCTTTCAAAGGGATCTTCTATTTTTATTTTATCTATTTTATTTTTTGTTGTTATTTTATGTTTTGTTGTCAGAACATATAAGTTTTTACATCTAGCTGTAAATATTTTACTTCCTGGGGCTAGTTCTATCCCTGACATTCTCCAATATAATACTAGTAATTTATCTATATTTCTTTCATTTATTATTACTGAGTAGTTAACAGTTATTATAAATTTAAATTTTTGATATATGAGGTTACCTTTTACTGCACTTATTATACTTTTTTCTATAGGTTGTATGATCCTATCATTTGCTAAGTATATTTCTATGGGTGTATCTATTCCTTCTCTAAAACATGCTTTAATTAATATTTTCGTTCCTCCTAAATGTACATATTTAATTGGGTTTTTAGCCTTAATATCTTGTATTTCTTTATTTATTATTCGTTTGTTTATTATTGGTATTTTAGTCTTTCCTTTGGTGTATTTTCAATCTATGATGTGCTCTCTTTGACTTACTACATAGTATTCTTCTTTTTATCGTTTAAACCAATTTCTTATTATTGGTATTTTGAATATTTTTTATACGCTTAAGGTCTAATTCTTTTCCTTTTATTTGTTCAAATATATTATTATCAAATATTATTTTTTGTTCTGCCGATTCTTCATCTTGGTGTTTTTCTTTAGTTATTATTTGTATATCTGTTTCAATCATTTATATAGTGTTCATTATCTGATTCTATTAATGAATTATTATTCATTTAAATGCATTTCGTTTTTCGAAAATTCATATATTTGTCTTCACTTTTTAATTCATAATCTACGTATTCTATTTGTGTATATTTTTCATTGTCTATTATTATTTCTGATATTTATTTTTTCTTTGGATTTTTAGATAATTTACAATCTCTAGCTATATGTCCTAATTTTTCACAATTATAACAAGTACATTCCGTTAGTTTTCTTTTTGGTCTTTTGGTTTTGTAATTTTTTACATAGTACCTTCTCCTTGGCTTTTTATATTTATATATTGATCTATATTTTTTGTTATATCTCTTTTTATAGTATTTGTCCGTACAACCAAATTGGGGTGCCATTTTAATTTTGCAACATGCTAAGTTTTTTACTAGTATTTTCTCCATTTTTATTTCTTCTTTATGTTTTTCACATAGTTCTATAAACCATCGTTGTAAGAATTTTATTCTGGCTCCTAAGGTATCTGTTAATCCGGCTTCATTCCAACTTTTTATTACTTTTGAATTAAAAGGTTCTGGTAATTTTGTAAAACATAATTTTCTTATTTCCTTACTTTCTTCTATGCTATATGTTCCTTTATAATAATATTCTCTAAATGCATATGTATATTCATCTATATAACACATATTACATATTGCTAATTTTGTCATTAGATTCTAATTAATGATTTTTTCTCTATTTTGTTCTTCTACTTCTGTTGTCATACTACTAAATTCATTTCTTATAGCTATTTCGTATTTGTGTAATATTTCCATAGTTGTAGTAGCTAATTCACCATTAGATTTTTTTATTACTTCTTAGAGTTTTAAAACTTTCATCTGATAAATTTTGTAGCCATAATTTTACTGTTCCTATAAGTGTTCTTTCTATATATCCTGGTGTTTCTGTCATTCCTATTTTGTTATCTATTAATTGTTTTGATATATATCTCATCCATAATTGAATTGTTTTATTTATATCTGCTACATAGTCTAAATCTAAAAAATTATGTTGTTCAGTTATTGATTTAAGTGTCTATTTTTTATTTAATCTTTTATCTCATATAGTTTTTTCTTTATCATATTGTCCATAGTTTATATTATAATATTTTAGATTTTTTGGGTTTTTTATTCTTGATGTACTAGGTTTTTCATCCATGCTTATGTCTCCTGTATTTACTTCTAAATTCTTTATATTATCTATGTTCGCTAAAAATTCCATATATGTTTCGCTTGTTTCCGAATGTTGTTCTAGATCATCGTCGCTTATTTCATCAACTCTTATTTCGGGTAGATCATTTTGGTTATTTTCTTCTTTTTCTTCTAATTCATCTTCTAATTGCAATTTTTCTTTAAATTTATTTATCTCATTTGCTAATTTTGTTTTTTGTTCTCTTTCTTTTTGTTTTCATTTCATGCATTTCTTTTAACATTGCTAGCTCTTTTTCTAGTTCTATTATTTTAGTATTTTTTTACTTCTTCTAATTGTTGTACTTCTTACTTTGCTTGTTATTTTATTTTTCGATTTCTGTTTTTCTATTTATTTCTTCATTTTCTTTTGTTATTCTTATCATAGCAGTTAAACTATCTTCTAGTTTTACCGTTTCTTTTTCTAACATTAAATTTATATTGTCACCTATTTTCTTATATCTTCTTCCTAGATTAGAAAATATTATCTTTATTTTTAATCCGTCATAATTTTCATATGTTTTTTCATCTATTGAGTATTTTTCTTTATTCATTTATAGATTGTGTTGAAGTTTATATTCTAAACTTTCTATTTGTATTTCTAGATATAAAATAGTTTTTCTCTGTGCTATTATAGATTTTTTACAAATTCCTATGAATATATTGTTGTTAAGTCTACTTTGTCTGTGTGTTAATTCTTGTCTTTTTGCTATAATTATTTAGTTTTTGTCTATACTCGTTATACATTGTAATTTTAAATATTGAATATATTTATATTTCATTTTAGATATACTATCTATTAATTGATTTAATTTTTCGTTATCAGTTTTTGTGATATTAAGTTATTTATATTCCGGATATAATTTGTTTAATTTTCTTCTTATTTTTCTTAACTTTCTACTAGTAGTTTTCTTAATATGTTTCTTATTTTTCTTACTGGTTTTAAATTCTCTGTTAATTTTGATATGTATTCTCTTACTTGATTTACTAGTCCTAGAAATGATTGTAATTTATTTCTCGTATCTAGTTATTCATTTGAGTTAATTATTTTTTGTACTATGTGTGCTTGCATTTTTATTCTATTTTTATCTATTTGTATTCCTAAGAATTCTATTAAGAATGTTATTGCAGATTACCTATCACGACAAAGCTACTCAGACTGAGAGTGAGGAAGAAGATACAATTAAAAAGATACTCAAAGTTATTACTACACTTTGTACAAAAGTGGATAGTATGGACAACGACATACAAAAGCTAAAGACTAATGAAGATAATCTAAAGTCTAAAGCTAGTCAGCAGCATGACTATAAAAATGCGGAGCTACGTCGATCGGAAGACGAAAAAAACCCAGAGCTAAAAGGAGACGATGGAAAACTCCTTAAAACCCATAACGTTTGTTTAAATACAGTTGCAGGTACAAGCAAACAAGTTAGTGATAAACAACATAAAAATGCGAACTTAAACCAGCTATTCGAAAAACCATTTACCCAAAGGACACCTAAACATATGTCCATAGAACCACAAACATCTACATACGCAGATAGTTTGCAAAACCAAAATGAGAAAAAGACATATAACTACATCACACGAACCTATATCGAAAATATACACAAAATCCAAACTTATTTAAACCTTAACCTCAGATCAACTACAAAAGAACCAAACCAGGATTATTTGACACAAAAGTTACAAAGATATAACAAGTTAATTGCAAGGCCAAAAACTAACGCTAATTTAGTAAGAACATGTTACAACTATGGACTGTTAAATATCGTATACCCATACGACGAAGAAGAAGTTAGTGGAATACCAGAACTACACAAGGCATTCGTCATATACAAAAGAGTTACAAAAGGAAATTTATTTTATATAAAATTTTATACAGCACCAGCGGAGATATTATACGAGGAAATAAAACCTCCAATATAGGTTATCAAGATAGGACTAACTAAAAAGATGATTATACCCGAGGACATCGAACAACAAGAAGAGATATGCAAAATAGAGATACCAAGTTTTTATGCCAATAAAAGAATAATTGGTATATCAACTATTATATAAGAATTAGCAAATAATTATTTAAACGGAAATGCTATATGAGTTATTACTCGAGAGATCAATTAATGATATATTCAAATTCAAGAGAACTACGAAGAACAGATATGGATGAAGTCCAGTGATGGATCTTATCATTATAAAAATCAGAGGAACAACCTACGACAAGGGCACTAAAAGCAGGATTAATTTCAACAGAGTTATTAACCAGATATTGCAAACTAATTGAACACAAATACCCTGATCACATATGTTCGAAATGTAACAGTGAAGATAACATAATTTCAGATGTCAATTTAGAGTGAAAGAAGACGATCAACATAAGATGCAGACAAGACAAAATAAGACATGGACAAGATAAAAAAGATAAGTCTTTGACTAATTATGTAAAGTAACATGACAATGTAAAATAATAGGTGTATAGGTGTGTAAGGATAAGGTAAAATAGTAGGACAAGTGTAAAGTAGGTGTGGAGTGTTATGGTGTGTCATAAAGTAGGTGTAAAAAGTTGTAAAAAGTCATATGTGTCATAAAATAGGTGTAAAAAAGTCATATGATGTATTAGGATTATTATTAAGTAGTAGAGTACGTGTAGTTTTGTGCAGATTTTCCTTTATATATAAAGGAACACATATGTAACATAAAGGCAGACAATGCCTAATACATAAAACGCTCATTTCAAAAAATTCTCTCAAGACACTAAATACTTAAAAGTTAATGGATAAATCTGAAATCTAATCAGATATTTCAGATAGCATGGCTAAGTAAGAAGCGAAGGTATATTGTTAAAAAAATATGCAGAATTAATTTCATATATTCCTGAACATCATATATATGATTGAATAAATTTATGTTAGTTATTATTCCTGAATCATGATTTCTAGTTTATTAGCACACTGGAAACAGAGAGAAAACTTCTACACTATGTCATCCTAATGTTGAAACCGGTAGGCGAGGGAAGCCGTTAGGTGACTAAAGAAAGTCAAGGTGCTGATAAAAAGCAAGTATCAGCTAAAGTACGATGCTAGTAGTGACAGGAAAACATGATAAACAAATAATCTAGTTTATAATGATCTAATATGAATTTAATCAGTTATGAATATGATAAGAAAGAATAATTGAAAATAAAAAATCTGCATAACAACAAACATGACTACATACATGGATGATGAAATGATAAAAAATTACGAAACTTTAATCCTATATATACATAAAAATATAGAAATAATTGAATTAAGAAGAGTAATATGGGAAAAATATTTGAAGATAACGAATCAGAAGATATATTAAACCAAGAATGGTATGAAATAGACCTACATGATTTAGACCTAAAAAGAATAGAATGGTATGATTTAGAAATACAATAAGATTAAAATGAACTACAAATATTTATAATATTGGACAGAATCTATGGAACATATAAAACTATTAGAACAATTAATAGAAGAAAATTTATAAATGTACCAAAGAACCCAAGATATGTTATATCTATAATATATCATAAATAATATTAAAGAAATATTCAGATTAAAACAACTATCGAAAGAATATTACAATAAATATTATTATATTTTACCACGAATTCCGCACCAAAAAATGGTAGATTAAACCACTTAGCAAAAGAATATTATAATAAAATCTTTAAAATGTATTACTCACCTACCACACTTCCACTTACCACACTACCACTTCCATGAATTCCTCAACTACCAGTTCAGCACCGAAAAATGGTTTGTTGGCATAAAAACTTGGTATCTCTATTTTGCATATCTCTTTTTGTTGTTCGATGTCCTCGGGTATAATCATATCTTTAGTTAGTCCTATCTTGATAACATGTATTGAAATAATTACTTGTATTTTTCAAAGGATTAAATAAATTATACATATTTTATTACTTTAATTGTTTTGAAATATTTTTCTTAGGTAATATTTCCCCGTCCCCTAAAAAAGATTTTAAGTCTTAGTTTTGTTTATTTTCTTAATCTAATTAAACATGCTTTTCTTATAAAAACAATTAGCCAAATAATTAATTATTAAATAACCGCAAGTTCACGGGCATTTTAGGTGCCTTTAAACCCTTCCTAAAACGTTAATATGAACCCCGAACCCTTCTATTATTTTCAATTGATTTCTGTATTAATTCTTTTTGAAAATTTAGTTTTCTTAATTTTTCTTTAAAAATTAAGTGGTGACTCATAAAATCCCATTGTTTTCTCTTTTCTAAATAAAACAGAATGACGACTCCACTGGGTAGTTGAATTAGTTTCTAACATTGAAATTAATGTGTTCGGCTAATATTTGCTTATTTGTTTCCGTAATATTAAACTATTGCATTCATGACATAATATATTTCGTCAAATTACACTTCATTTATTTTTCACTTAAAGGACGATTTTATGGACCGCAGTCGTTCATTCACCAAATTTTTCTCGGGGTACCCTGGCGAATGAACTTGGCCAGTGAATGGTGAACAATCGTTAACTACCCCAACTCAAGTAGCCCGCTTGGGTTATCGATCCACTAAAAATAAAGTCCACTCTTAATCAAACTAGCGTAGAGTGAAGCTCATTCCCAAAAATTAGCGTATTGACCTAAGATGACCCAACACACAAGGCGTGTTGGGCCCATTAGATATATGTAACGACTGGTTTCCGACGTTATAGAAAAGTCAACAGGGAAAATTTTTGGGCTTGAAAACTTTTTTGTAGAACTTGAGATTTTCCAACCTAGTTCAGATTTGGACGAAATCGGAGTCAGTAAAGTCTAGGAAAATCTAGTAGCAATTGGGTGATTTAATTATGATTTTGATTACATGAGTAAGTAGCTAAGACATTAAAGAATCTGTAAGACTTTATGAATTTGAATTCGGGTGAGTAGAACTCCTGAAATTGATCTAAACAAAAACGGGTATTTTCTGAGTGTCATTGGTTGAAGGTGTGTTGTGAAATGGGGTCTTGCAATTATTATTTTTTCTCACTAGATCCGTTCAAGCCGTTGAGGCTGGATTTCTGCCGCCAGGAACGGGTCGTTGTAGCGGGTGAGTGCCACCATAGCGGGACAAATGCGACTTAAAGTCAGAAATAAACTCCAAAAATGTTTCATTCTCCAATTTTTTAACTTGAGAGCTAAGAAATGAACCTAGGAGACTTATTGACAGTTTTTCACTATTCTTGAGGCTAAAGGTAAGGTTTTAACTCCCCAAGTCCATTTTTCGAGCCGTAGAATGTAATCTAATGGGTAATTATCGATGGGGAGGATTTTGATCTAAAATTTATAAAGGATATTGGGATCATAAGTTTGATCTAGGGTTGATAGGATTGTTGGTAATTCGAGTAACTAGTTATTGTTTATTGATTCCCGTATTATACTAATTGCTTGTAGACCAAGAACAAGCGAAACGAATTCGAAAAGGGAAGAATCAAGTTTCTTAGGGGATTCAAGATTTTTTTTGAGGTAGGTGATGATTGTGATTTCATGTTATGTGATATATATTTGTTCTTGCTTCATTACGATGTATGTATGCGGATGTTGCATTATTGATCACATTAATTGTAAATGAGTATGAACAAATGACCACATGCTTTTAATCAATTCTTGATTGTATGATTATTGAGAATATACTTGTGATTGTGGTTGTGGCTTGTTGAATGGATCGGGTGTTGCATTCCGATACACTAACTTGGATCTGTTGCCACTTCCGGCATAAGCATTGGATCAAGTACCACGTACCGGTACACTAATGTCACGACCCAAGCCTAGGGCCTAGACGTGACCGGCGAATGGGGAACCCAAAGGAACCCCAAACAAGCCTCATAGCATATCATTACACATCCTTGGTCGTGGAAGCAATTAAAAGGACCATAAGCGATAAGCTTAATCAAGGGGAAATCGGGACTAAGGGAACAAGAAAAAAAAAGGAGAATAATACATAAATACCATAGATGAGTCAAGCTCAAGCAAAATACACAACTTGTCCAATACCACCTCTAAACATGGATACTTAGTAGGGGCCGAGACAAACTACCGGGCTCACCCTCATAGTCAATACATAATTAAAAAGAAAAAGTCATATACATAGCAAGAGATCATAAGCAACGTCCCCAGAATGGAGGACTCACCAATAAGCTCGATAAAATATCATATTAGTCATGCGGAGGAGGATGGTCAGACGGTGCTTCGATCCCTACATGGTGACATCATGTAGGTATAGAGTATGCATTAGTACGTTTGAATGTACTAAGTATATGGGATTCAATGCAATGTAACAATAGATAGACATCATAGGCAAAATGCATAATCGTACCCGATAGATAGCATATTAATGAGATGATATGTATAATGATGCTTATATAAAAATCATATTTAGTAGGGCATAGTACATGTGTAGTGAGTGACCATCAATATAGTATTTCCAAGGCCTACCACCCCCTTGGAGAGGCGAAAGAGGTACAAACCCCTCAATGTGGTTACTCGGGCCTACCACTCCCCGAGCTAGGGACCAAAGTACAAATCCCTCGATATGGTTATACGGGCCTACTACCCCCCGTACTAGGCAACCAAGGTACAAACCCCTCGATACGGTTATACGGGCCTACTACCCTTGTACTAGGCAACCAAGGTACCAACCCCTCGATACGATTACCCGGGCCTACAACCCCCCGAGCTAGGCTTGGTTGACTCACAACACTATATAGACAAAATCATATACATGTATCCATTTCATCATTATTTTAATAATTATATAACCATCCGACTCATAGGACGTACATTGGACCTTCCATTTCCTAAGAATTCTATAAATGGCATTTTATCAAACATATGGTGGGCTACTTGTTCATGTAAATAAAATCATGTGTTTCAAGAGTACTAAGTCCAACGAATTCCAAAATCCATATAAATCAGCCCACCAACAACATACATATACATATATATATATATATATATATATATATATATATATATATATATATATATATCAACCCTCATAATTTGATCATGGAAGCATGAGAATCATAAACATCACATAATAATTTCATTTAATGATAATATGCAAAATAGAACTTAATAGGGTGTGTAGTAGTAATTCCATATTCAAGAGTTCATAAATAACCATAAGGACCCATAAACTTGAAGTAGTAATAAAGGATAAATGGTTGGACTTGTGGAAATGAAGGTTTCCACAATCAAACCCACATACCTCAACTTTGGAGAATTTTTGATGAAGATTGGAATGGAGAATTGAAGCTTGAGATTGAGTCTTGAATCCGGAATTAGAGCTTGAGATCTTTGAATTTGGTTAAGGATATTGGTGGAATTTTTGGAGAGGGTTTAGAGAGTATTTTTGAGTGTTTTGAAGTTAAATGACTAAGTATGGGATATGTCCCCTTTTTATAAAAACCGTCCCCAACACAGCCTCAAAAATGAGGCTGAAAAAAAAAATAGCTCACTGGAATTTTCGGGTCTGCACAGACAAGTTTTACGAAAATGATTATAACTCCTTCATCCTAACTTGGAATGAGGTGAAACCAAGTGCATTGGAAAGCTAACTCGAAGAGCTTTAATTTTTATAGTTTGAGCTCCTTCCAGTTCCTTGTGTGCTAAGACATATGCCCCTTTAAAGTTGACCCTCAAAATCGCATTTTTTGCGATTTTCGAATTTTGATACGGTTGTTCTAAAATTCGGGTTAGACCCATTTTCCACTCAATTTGACCCCCTGAATAAGAATATGAAGTCAAATTTCCGTAATCATGCACGGATTTTAAGATATATGGAAATTATAATTATAGGTGTTTTTGGAGCACATTTTCGGGCATTTTTGGGGTCGTTTCAATATCTCCCCCTTGGGAACATTCGTCCCCAAATGTCAAAGAAACGTACATGAGAGACACAAACATAGCAAAATTCAGCCCACATAAGGATGCAACAATGCACTTACACCTCATTTCAAAAACCTCAACATAGTTGTAAAACCACAATGAAGTTGTTAACTTAAACATGAATGTATGCAATGACATGGGGGCTGAACTTAAGACATGAGATTTTATAAAGGGCTTAGATCAATACCTTTGGCTTGAGTGGAGTGGAAAAGATATGGATATCGTCTTTGCATGTCCGCTTCGGCCTCCCAAGTAGCATTTTCAACTTGTTGATTTCTCCAAAGGACTTTAACGGAAGCCACATCTTTGTTTCTCAACCTCTTCACTTGTCTATCTAAAATCTAGACCGAAACCTCTTCATAGGTCAAATTATCTTCAACAACACCCATAACATCAAGAGGCACAGTGGCATTCGGATCACCCACACACTTCCTCAACATAGACACATGAAATACTGGATGAACCAAACCCATTTCGCTAGGCAATTCCAACTCATAAGCTACCTTGCCAATTCTCCTCATCACCTTATAAGGACCCACGTATCTTGGGCTCAACTTGCCCTTCTTACCAAAATGAACCACACCCTTCATGGGTGACACCTTCAAATAGACCCAATCACCAACTCGGAATTCAAGAGCCCTTCTCCTCACATCGGCATAGGACTTTTGGCCGTCTTCAACCTTTTTCTAATCATCCTAACCTTCTCAAGAGCCTCCATAACTAGATCTGGTCCTAACAAGGCCACCTCACCAACCTCAAACCACCCAATCGGTGATCTACAACGTCTCCCATAGAGAGCCTCAAAAGGAGTCATACTGATGCTAGAATGATAACTATTGTTATAGGCAAACTCAATCAATGGAAGATGATCATCCCAACTACCCTTAAGCTCCAATACACAAGCCCTAAGCATATCCTCAAGTGTTTGGATAGTCCTTTCGGCTTGTCCATCCATTTGCGGGTGAAAGGTCGTAGTAAGCTTAACTCTCGTACCTAGACCCCTTTGAAAGGACTTCCAAAAGTGTGAAGTAAATTGAGTACCACGGTCCGATATGATGGATAGAGGAATCCCATCCAACCTTACCAAGTCATGAATATATAATCTTGCATAATCTTCCGTCCCATATGTTGTTTTTACCGATAGAAAATGAGCCAATTTCGTCATCCTATCAACCACTACCCAAATAGAATCAAAACCTTTTCTAGTCTTGGGTAAACCAACTACAAAATCCATATTAATTTCTTCCCACTTCCAAGTAGGAATCTCTATGTCTTGGGTTAGGCCACCCGGCCTTTGATGTTCGGCCTTGACTTGTTAGCAACTATGACAACTGGAGACGAATTTGACAATGTCCTTCTTCATACCTCCCCACCAATACACATCTCTCAAATCTCTATACATTTTGGTGGAACCGGGGTGGATGGAGTAGGAAGAATTATGAGCCTCCTCAAGAATTTTCTCCCTCAAACCATCAACACAAGGCACACACAACCTACCTTGGTACCTAAGGGCACCATATCCCCCTTGGGAGAAAACTTCCACCTTGCCCTCTTTCACCAAGGCCTTCAATTCTAACAAGGAAGAGTCAAGATCTTGTTTTGCTATCACCTCATCAACCAAGGAAGACCTAGCACCATCAACAACGACCACATCACCATTACCAACCTAACCCCCAACCTAGCCAACCGATGCACCTCCCTAGCCATTTCCCTATCACCAATATCAACATGAGCTAGGCTACCCATAGACACTCTACTCAAAGCATCCGCCACCACATTAGCTTTACCGGGATGATAATGCACACTCATATCATAATCTTTAAGAAATTCTAGCCACCTTCTTTGTCTCAAGTTGAGATCTTTTTGGGAGAAGACATATTGGAGACTCTTATGATCGGTGAACACATCAACATGTACCCCATACAAGTAATGACGCCAAATCTTTAAAGCAAACACCACCGTGACTAATTCAAGATCATGTGTAGGATAGTTCTTTTCATGCACTTTGAGTTGTCTAGAAGCATAGGCTATCACCTTACCATTTTGCATTAGAACACAACCCAAACCAACTCTAAAAGCATCATAATACACAACAAATCCCTCAAGCCTATCCGGTAGCGATAATATAGGAGCGGACACAAGTTTATATTTCAAGGTTTGAAAACTCCTTAAACACTCATCGGTCCACTCAAACTTAGCCTTCTTTTGTGTCAACTTAGTCATGGGAGAAGCAATAGAAGAAAACCAATTCACAAATCTCCGGTAGTAACCCGCTAAGCCTAAGAAGCTCCTAATATCCGACGAGGTCAATGGTCTAGGCCAATTTCTAATCACATCAGTCTTCTTAGGGTCCACCTTAATACCATCCCCTGACACCACATGACCTAGGAAGGCAACCTCCCTCAACCAAAATTCACACTTTTCATACTTGGCATACAACTTCTCCTCTCTCAATCTTTGCAACACAACCCTCAAGTGACCCATATGTTCTTCCTCACTATGCGAATAGATTAGAATATCATTAATGAAGACCACAACAAAGGAATCAAGGTACGTTTTAAAGACCCTATTCATTAGGTCCATAAAAATAGCTGGTGCATTGGTCAACCCAAAGGACATGACCACAAATTCATAATGCCCATACCTAGTCCGGAAGGCTGTCTTGGGAATGTCACACTCCCTCACCTTCACTTGATGATACCCGGACTGAAGATCAATCTTAGAGAAGTGGCTAGCCCCTTGCAATTGGTCGAACAAGTCATCAATCCTACGAAGAGGATATTTATTCTTGACGGTGACCTTATTGAGTTGCCGATAATCAATACACATCCTAAGGGACCCATCTTTCTTCTTCACAAACAACACCGGTGCACCCCATGGTGATTGGCTGGGCCTAATAAAACTCTTTTCCAACAAGTCCCTCAATTGTTCCTTCAACTCCTTTAACTCCGCCGAGGCCATACGGTAAGGGGGAATAGAAATTGGTTTTGTATCGGAGAGGAGGTCTATGCCAAAATCTACTTCCCTTTCGGGAGGAACACCGGGAAGGTCATTAGGAAAGACATCAAGGAATTCATTTACGACCAGAACTGACTCTATAAGAAGGGTTTTGGACTCCACATCCCTAACCCTCACAAGGTGATAGAGACACCCCTTAGAGATCAACTTACGAGCTTTAATGCAAGAGATGAACCTACCCTTGACTACCACATTTTGGCTCTCCCACTCAAGAATGGGTTCACTTGGGAATTGGAACTTGACCCTACGGGTTCTACAATCAATGGAAGCATAGTATGCATGCAACCAATTCATCCCAAGAACAACATCAAAATCGACCATGTTCAACTCAACAAGATCACAAGGCAATATTTTATGCAAGATGCAAATAGGACAATTTCTATAGACCTTCCTAGGAACCATATATGCACCAATAGGAGTAGACACCTTATATGACTCATGCAACAAGTCGGGCTCAACATGAAACTTTTTGGCAACAAAGGGGGTGACAAAAGAAAGAGAGGCACCCGGATCAATTAATGCATATACATCAAAGTCAAAGATTTTCAACATACTGGTAACGACATCGAGGACTTCATCGACCCCTTGCCTCCCATGTAAAGCATAAAATTGATTGTGCCTTGGGGAACCATCTTGTCGGCCCCCTCTCCCCAAAGGAACCACATTGGCACTTTGTGGACGGACCTCCTTACCCTTGTTGCGATTCTGAGGACAATCTATTGCCTTGTGCCTTATTTCCCCACAACTATAGCAAGCACCGGTATTTCTCAAGCACAGGCCACCATGGCCCTTACCACACTTCGGACATACATCAATAGGACCCATACCACCAACACCTTGGGCCCTTGGAACGTCATTGGCAAACCCCCTATAGGGCGCATGAAAAGACCCTTGGCCTTGATGAAATCGGTCTCCCCTTCGACTTTGGAACTTGCCCTCAAAACGGGCCTTCTTGGCCTCATGACCCCTTCTCTTCCTCAACTTCTCCTCCTCCATTTGCTCGGCATAGACCATCAAGCGGGACAAGTCCATGTCACTAATCAACATTGCGAACCAGCATTCTTCACTCCCTAGGTCGAACACACCCATCACGAATTTGTTCATTCTAGACCGTGAGTCGGCAACCAAGTGTGGAGTATATCTTGAAAGTTGGTTAAACTTGAGGGCATACTCCCTCACACTCATAGACCCTTGTTTTAAATTCATGAACTCCACCAATTTGGCTTCCCCAAGCTCAAGAGGAAAGAATCGATTAAGGAAAGCCGTTTTGAACTCTTCCCAATGCACCACATAGTTTGCCCCCTTCTCTTCCTTCCATTGGTTGTACCATATTTGGGCCACCCCTTTTAGTTGGTAGGCCGCCAACTCCGCCTTATCTTCTGACCTCACGCCCATGATAGCTAATATCTTGTGGACTTTATCAATGAACTCTTGAGGGTCTTCATCTAACTTAGACCCATAGAATTCCGGGGGATTCATCTGCACGAAGTCTCTCACCCGAGATGCCGAGGTAGGAGCTTGAGGGGCTTGGGCCCCGTGGTTGGCTTGATTAGCCATAGCTTGTGCAAATAAAGTAAGGGCATCCCGAAGATCCCCATTGGTCGATTGTTCCTCTGGTGCGCGGGCTCGTCTTCCTCTTGTATTGGGCATGATCTAGCATAGCAAAGAACAACCGTTAGGGGAAAAAAATTTAATTCAACTCTACCGCACGACTTAGAACATGAAGAAGGAAAATATTTCCTAAAACGTCTCATAGCCTCCTACTCATAATTGTGGTGCACAACACAACCATGAATTGGACTCTAATTAACGCGGTGTGTTGGACTCCGAGGATCTATCAACCTAGTGCTCTGATACAAAGTTTGTCACGACCCAAACCTAGGGCCTAGACGTGATCGGCGAATGGAAAACCCAAAGGAACCCCAAACAAGCCTCATAGCATATCATTACACATCCTTGGTCGCGGAAGCAATTAAAAGGACCATAAGCGATAAGCTTAATCAAGGGGAAATCGGGACTAAGGGAACAAGAAAAAAAAAGGAGAATAATACTTAAATACCATAGATGAGTCAAGCTCAAGCAAAATACACAACTTGTCCAACACCACCTTTAAACATGGATACTTAGCGGGGGCCGAGACAAACTACCGGTCTCACCCTCATAGTCAATACATAATTAAAAAGAAAATGTCTTATACATAGCAAGAGATCATAAGCAACGTCCTCGGAATGGAGGACTCACCAATAAGCTCGATAGAAAATCGTATTAGCCACGCGGAGGAGGATGGTCAGACGGTGCTCCGATCCCTATATGGTGACATCATGTAGGCATAGAGTATGCATTAGTACGTTTAATGTACTAAGTATATGGGATGCAATGCAATGCAACAATAGATGGACATCATAGGCAAAATGCATAATCGTACCCGATAGATAGCATATTAATGAGATGATATGTATAATGATGCTTATATAAATATCATATTTAGTAGGGCATAGTACATGTGTAGTGAGTGACCATCAATATAGTATTTCCAAGGCCTACCACCCCCTTGGAGAGGCGAAAGAGGTACAAACCCCTCAATATGGTTACCTGGGCCTACCACCCCTGAGCTAGAGACCAAGGTACAAACCCCTCGATATGGTTATACGGGCCTACTATCCCCCGTACTAGGCAACCAAGGTACAAACCCCTTGATACGGTTATACGGGCCTACTACCCTTGTACTAGGCAACCAAGGTACCAACCCCTCGATACGGTTACCCGGGCCTACAACCCCCCGAGCTAGGCTTGGCCGACTCACAACACTATATAGACAAAATCATATACATGTATCCATTTCATCATCATTTGAATAATTATATAACCATCCGACTCATAGGACGTACATTGGACCTTCCATTTCCTAAGAATTCTATAAATGACATTTTATCAAACATATAGTGGACTACTTGTTTATGTAAATAAAATCATGTGTTTCAAGAGTACTAAGTCCAACGAATTCCAAAATCCATATAAATCAGCCCACCAACAACATACATATACATATATATATATATATATATCAACCCTCATAATTTGATCATGGAAGCATGAAAACCATAAACATCACATAATAATTCCATTTCATGATTATATGCAAAATAGACCTTAATAGGGTGTGTAGTAGTAATTCCATACTCAAGAGTTCATAAATAACCATAAGGACCCATAAACTTGAAGTAGTAATAAAGGATAAATGGTTGGACTTGTGGAAAAAAAGGTTTTGCACAATCAAACCCACATACCTCAACTTTGGAGAATTCTTGATGAAGATTGGAATGATGAATTGAAGCTTGAGATTGAGTCTTGAATCCGAAATTAGAGCTTGAGTTCTTTGAATTTGGTTGAGGATATTGGTGGAATTTTTGGAGAGGATTTAGAGAGTGTTTTTGAGTGTTTTGAAGTTAAATAACTAAGTATGGGATATGTTCCCTTTTTATAAAAAAAACGTCCCCAACACTTAGCCTCAAAAATGAGGCTGAAAAAAAAAATAGCTCACTGGAATTTTCAGGTCTGCACAGACAAGTTTTACGAAAATAGTTATAACTCCTTCATCCTAACTTGGAATGAGGTGAAACCAAGTGCGTTGGAAAGCTGACTCGAAGAGCTTTAATTTTTACAGTTTGAGCTCCTTCCAGTTCCTTGTGTGCTAAGAGATATTCCCTTTTAAAGTTGACCCTCAAAATTGCATTTTTTGCGATTTTCGAATTTTGATACGGTTGCTCTAAAATTTGGGTTAGACCCATTTCCCGGTCAATTTGACCCCCTGAATAAGAAAATGAAGTCGAATTTCCGAAATCATGCATGAAGTTTGAGATATATGGAAATTACAATTATAGGTATTTCCGAAGCACATTTTCGGGCATTTTTGGGATCGTTTCAACTAACTATTTGAGTTTGGGTTTTGTGAGAGGACCAATGAATTGTTGTAAATGTATATTTTTGAGAATGCGATAATCGATATTGTACATGTTCGGTATTTACATGTTTATAATATTGTATTTACTTGCTTATGTCGCACTTTGTAGGATAGTTGTGTAATCCTACTAGTATACTGTGGTTGTATACTGATACTGCACTTGCTCTTTCTTTTGTTAATAACAGGGCATCTTCAGCTGGCTATTGACAGACCTCGTCTAGATGATTTGTGATCGCCGATAGAATTCATGGGTGAGCCAGCTCTTTCGGGCTACCTTGAGTTCTCTTTTTTGTTTAGTCCATCTTTTTGGACTTAGATTTCTCTTGTTTAGTATGGGTTTTACCCATTTCTTTAGACTATGGTTCATTGTTAGAGTTTTGGTACATTGACTTTCAGGTTCTAGGTATTTAAATTTCACAAATTCGTTGTCAGATCTTTTGGAAGTTTATAGGAACTTCAGTATTTAGTTATTAAAACTTGTTTCTGTAGCTTTAATTTTTTTAGTTAGGCTGTAGTAATGGTTCTCCCACCGCAAGGTTAGTGTGTGTGTCACTCGTGACGGTCTGGGTTGTGACAAAATTTGTATTAGAGCCTAGGTTTGTTGCTCTCAATGTATCAAAACCTGTCTAGTAGAGTCTTGCGGAATGGTACAGAGACGTCTATATTTTTCTTCGAAAGGCTATAGGACTTTAAGAAATCTCTTTATTTTCTCTTGTCTCTTTTCGTTCTATAACTTGATTCCAATAGGTATCTAATCTCCTTCACTCTTCTGTTCGTAGATGGTTAACACTAGATTCAACTGCGTCAGGCCCGTAGCTCTCGTCAATGCTCCAGTTGAGGAATCTGTAGTGAGAGGTCGTGGTTGAGGCAGGGGTAGAGGTCGTAGAAGAGTAGCACCTACTAGGGATGTAGCTCCTGTTGAAAATGCTCCCAGAAATAAGAAGAACCCCCCTACACATCATGAAGAGATAGAGGAGAATGTTGAGGTTGATAATGAGGAGGATGTTGGACAGAAGAAGAGGTATAGGCTGTGACCACAGGTATTCCTCCCTTAGACCCAATGTTAGCTCAACAGATTATGTCGTTCTTGAAAGGATTGGTTGGTCCTGGAGTGCTTTCCTCTGTTCAAGCAACTCAAGTTTCCGCCAATCCCCTGATTGCTAACATTACCCCCAAGGTAGGTGGAACTTGAGGTATTGATGCTTTATTACGTCCTTTATTGGGTCAAGTTATGACTTGTAATGAACAGGAAATGTTGACTAATTTTTTGAAGCTAAAGCCTCCTGTATTTCTTGGTTCTGAGAGTGAGGATACTTATGAGTTTATTTTAGATTGCTACGAGAGGCTTCATAAGTTGGGAATTGTCCCTCAGCATGGGGTTGAGTTTGTCACTTTTCAGCTTCAAGAGGAGGCTAAGCAGTGGTGGAGAGCCTACATGAAATGCACATCTTCAACTTTACCCCCACTCTTTTGAACTCAGTTTCATGCTCTATTCTTAGAGAAGTATATGCCCCGAACTTTAAGAGATCGTAAGAAAGATGAGTTCATGTCGTTGGATCAAGGTGGTATGACTGTGGCTGTTTATGAGGCTAAGTTCCATGCTTTTTCTAGATATGCTACTCAATTGGTGACTATTGAGGATGAGAGGATTCGTCTCTTTGTTAGGGGACTAAATTCTGAGTTACAAGTATTGTCTATTCATATGACCTCTGCAGGAAAAATTTTTAATGAAGTGACAGACTTTGTGAAGAAAGTGGAGAGGGGGTGAGGCGAGACAGTCAGGCTAAGGCATTGGCTAAGAAAGCCAAAAATTCAGGCAACTTTAAAGGATCTTACTCCAGAGGATCAGGGAGGCCGACTCTTGCAGCCCGGCCAATTCAGTTTGTCATGCCTGCTTCTATAGGTACTTACTCTGAAACTCCATCTCAGAATTTGATTCAAGATAGCTAGGGAGTCGCACCTTCGATGGGCAGCAGACTATCTTTTAATCGTACTTACTATAATTATGGAGAACCTGGGCATATGAGGAGAGATTGTCCCCACCCGCGCATAATAGATTCTGTGCAGCAGCAGTCTAAAGCAGTGGTACCCGCGGGAAATTGTAATAATGGTCGAGGACGTCCACAAAGCGGGTGAGGAGGTAATCAGCGAGGCCGTGAGGGTAGAGAAAATGGTAACACAGGCAGAGGTGCAGTGCAGCCAGATAGGAAAGTCTCCCATCACGATGATAAGGCTCAGTGTTATGCCTTTCCGGGCAAGACCGAGGTGGAGGCGTCTGATGCGGTGATCACATACTATTATTGCCTGTGACCGGATGACTAATGTGTTATTTGATCCGGGTTCTACTTATTCTTATGTATCTGTGTGATTTTCCCCAAAGTTTGATATGATTTGTGATATACTTGATGCCCCTATTCATGTTTCTACCCCAGTTGGAAAGTCGGTCATAGTCACACAAGTCTATCATGCTTGTCCTATTTTGTTTATGGGTTTTCAGACTTAGGCTGATTAGGTGATTTTGGATATGACTGACTTTGATATAATCTTAGGCATGACTTGGTTGTCCCCCTATTATGCGATGTTAAATTGTAATACTAACTCTGTAACTCTAAAAATTCTGGAAAGGGAAAAAATAGAGTGGGAATGGGTGTACAAACCTAAGTAAGAAAAGATCATATCCTTTATTCGGGCTAGTAAACTTGTAGGGCAGGGTTGTTTAGCTTATTTGGCTCATATTCGGGATGTTGAGGTTGAGTCTCCATCTATTGAGTCTATTCTTGTGGTGTCAAAATTTAGATAAGTGTTTCCTACTGATTTGTCTGGTATGCCTTCGGATAAAGATATAGACTTATGTATTGATTTGGAACCTGGTACCCTCCCCATTTCTATCCCTCCATATTGTATGGCTCCGACAAAGTTAAGAGAGCTTAAGACTCAAATCGAAGAACTTCTTGATAAAGGATTTATCCGTCCTAGTGCTTCCATGTGGGGTGCCCCATATTTGTTTGTTAAGAAAAGGATGGTAGTATGAGGATGTGTATAGATTATCGAAAATTGAATAGGGTCACCATTCGAAACAAGTACCCATTGCCTCGGATAGATGATCTTTTTGACCAATTTCAAGGTGCATTAGTCTTCTCCAAAATTGATCTAAGGTCTGGTTACCATCAATTAAAAATTAGGCCTGAGGATGTGCCTAAGACGGAGTTTAGAACCCGCTATGGGCACTATGAGTTCCTAGTTATTTCTTTTGGTTTGACTAAAGAGCCTGAAGCCTTTATAAGTTTGATGAATGGGGTGTTCAAACCATTTCTTGATTCATTTGTTATAGTCTTTATTGATGATATTTTATTCTATTCGAAAAGTGAGAAAGAGCATGTCGACCACCTTCGTATTATTTTGGGTGTTCTTGGGAAACAAAGGTTGAATGCAAAGTTTTCTAAGTGTGAATTTTGGTTGACTTCGGTTGCCTTTTTGGGGCACGTAGTTTCAAAGAAAGGGGTAATGCTAGATCCCTAAAAGATCAAAGCGGTTAGAAATTGGGTTCGACCAAGTTTTGTTACTGAAATTAGGAGTTTTGTGAGGTTGCCAGTTATTATCATCGATTTGTGAAGAATTTTGCTTCCATTGCCACACATTTGACAAATTTGACCAAAAAGGAGATACCATTTGAATAGACTGAAAAATATGAAGATAGCTTTCAAAAGCTCAAGACTTTATTAACCATAACACCTATTCTAACACTACCAGTGGAAGGTAAAGATTTTATAGTTTATTGTGATGCTTCACATTCTAGTTTGGGTGTTGTGTTGATGCAGGATAGGAATGGTATAGCTTATGCATCACGTCAATTGAAGGTGCATGAGAGGAATTACCCAACACATGATTTAAAGTTGGCAGCGGTAGTATTCGCTCTTAAGATCTGGCAGTATTACCTCTATGGTGTTAAGTGTGAGGTGTTTACTAATCATCATAGTTTGCAGCATGTGTTTACTCAAACGGATCTAAATTTGAGACAGTGAAAGTGGATGGAGTTACTCAAGGATTATGATGTGACCATCCAGTACAATCCGGGGAAGGCTAATGTTGTGGCAGAAGCTTTGAGTCGAAAATTGGTGACTATGGGTAGTCTAGCCTACTTGAGCGTAATCAAGCGACCTCTGGCCAAGGAAATTCAGACCTTGGAGTCTAAGTTCATGGAATTGGGCATCTTAGAGAAAAGAAGAGTGTTCGCTAGCATTGAAGTTAGGGTCATGTTCATTAGGGAGATCAAGGCCAAACAATTTACAGATGAAAATTTGAAGGAACTCAAAAAGAAGATTGTGATTAGTAAGGCACAAGAGACCACTCTTGATGCGGAAAGTGTGCTCAGTTTTAAAGGAAGGATTTGTGTTCCTCGAGTTGATGACTTGATTCAAAAAGTGCTTACAGAATCCCATGGTTCGCGATAGTCCATTCATCCTAGTGCGAACAAGATGTACCTAGATTTGAAGTGAATTTATTGGTGGTCGGGCATGAAGAAAGACATAGCGGAGTTTGTGGCTAAGTGTCAAAACTGCCAACAAGTAAAGTATGAACATCAAAGGCCTACAGGTTTGCTTCAGAGAATGCCAATTCCATAATGGAAGTGGGAAAGGATAGCCATTGATTTCGTGGTTGGTCTTCCCAAGACTTTGGGGAAATTTGATTCTATTGGGGTAGTGGTTGACAGATTGACTAAATCAGCCCATTTTATTCCGGTAAGAATAAATTATAATGCTGAACAATTAGCTAAGGTCTATGTGAAGGATATAGTAAGGTTGCATGAGGTACCCATTTCTATCATCTCAGACCGTGGTACCCAATTTACATCCAAGTTTTTAAGGAAGTTACATAATGAATTGGGCCCATAACTCACTTTTAGTATAGCCTTCCATCCATAGACGGACGGACGGGTAGTTACAGAGGACTATTCAAGTGTTAGAAAACATGTTAAGGGAATGTGTGATTGATTTTGGAGGGCATTGGGATAAGTTCTTACCTTTGTGTGAGTTCTCCTATAATAATAGTTATCACTCCAACATTGATATAGCACCATTTGAGGAACTTTATGGGAGGGGATGTAGATCACCCAAACCTTTGGGAGTTGATTTAGTAAAGGATGCTCAAGATAAGGTGAGGAGTATTCAAGCTAAGCTTTTAGTAGCCCAGAGTAGACAGAAGAAGTATGCGGATCATAAGGTAAGAGACATGATATTTCAAACTGGTGAAAATGTTCTTCTTAAGGTATCACCCATGAAAGAGGTGATGAGATTTGGCAAGAAGTGCAAGCTAAGTCCGTGATACATTGGTCCCTTTGAGGTTCTTGAATGTGTAGGGGCCATGGCCTATAGATTGGCTTTACCTCCTAACCTATCAGGAGTTCACCTAGAATTTCATGTATCCATGTTGAAGAAATATCATGGTGACGGAGATTACATTATTCAGTGGGACTCAATTGTATTAGACAAAGACCTATAATTTGAGAAAGAACTGATTGGACTTCTTGATCGCGATGTGCGTAAGCTGAGGACCAAGGAGATCAAGTTCGTGAAAGTTCAATGGAAGCATCATCCAGTTGAGGAAGCTACTTGGGAAATCGAGAAGGACATACGAGACAAGTATCCCTAGTTATTCATCGATTTGGTACTACTTCATTCTTTTCTTAGCCTATTTTCCTAAGGTTGTTACTCGGGAACGAGTGATGGGTAAATTGGTATCTATTGTAACGACCGATTTTCGTTGTTAGGGAAATATTTTGGGCCGGAAAACTTTTTCGTAGTAACTTGGAATTTTTCAACCTAGTCCAGATTTGGATGAAATCGGAATCAGTAAGGTCTAGGGAAATTTGGTAGCAATTGGGTGATTTAATTATGATTTTGATTACATGAGTATATAGCTAAGACATCAAAGAATCCGTACAACTTTACATAATTGAATTCGGGTGAGCAAAACTCCTGAAATTGATCTTAGCATAAACGAGTATTTTTTGAGTGTCATCGGTTAAAGGTGTGTTGTGAAATGGGGTCTTGGAATTATTAATTTTGCTCACTGGTTCTATGCAAGCCGCTGAGGTGGGATTTCTGCTGTCAAGGTGGGGCCTCTGTAGCAGGTGAGTGCCGCCATAGCGGGATAAACGGGACTTAAAGTAAAAAATAAACTCCAAAAATGTTTTATTCTGCAATTTTCGAACTTGAGAGCTAAGGAACGAACCCAGGAGACTTCTTGGCAGTTTTCCACCATTCTTGAGGCTAAAGGTAAGGTTTTAACTCCCCAAATCCATTTTTCAATCTATAGAACGTAATCTAATGGGTATGCAATTATCGATAGGGGAGGGTTTTGATCTGGAATTTATGGTGGAAACAACCCTAATTTGGATATTGGGATGATGGGTTTGATCTAGGATTGATAAGATTGTTGGTAATTCAGGTAATTAGTTATTATTTATTGATTCCCGTATTATATTAATTGCTTGTAGACCAAGAATAAACGGAACGAATTCGGAAAGGGAAGAATCAAGTTTCTTAGGGGATTCAAGCTTGTTTCAAGGTAGGTGATGGTTGTGATTTCATATTGTGTGATATATGTTTGTTCTTTCTTCATTATGATGCATGTATGTATGCGGATATTGCATTATTGATCACACTAATTTTAAATGAGTATGAACAAATGACTACATGCCTTGAATCACTTCTTAATTATATGATTATTGAGAATATACTTATGATTGTGGTTGTGGTTTGTTGAATGGATCGGCTGTTGCATTCTGACATACTAACTTGGATCAGTTGCCATGTTCCGGCATAATTATGGGATCGATAGCCACATTCCGACATAATTATGGGATCGGTTGCCACATTCCGACATAAACATTGGATCGGGTACCACGTAACGGTACACTGTTTGAGTTTGGGTTTCATGAGATGACCAATGACTTGTTGTAAATGTATATTGTTGAGAATGTGATCATCGATATTGCACATGTTCGGTATTTTCATGTTTATAATTTTGTATTTACTTGATTATGTTGCACTTAGTAGGATAGCCGCGTGATCCTACCAGTACACTGTGGTTGTGTACTAATACTGCACTTGCTCTTTCTTTTGTTGAGTACAAAGCATCTTCAGGCGGCTATTGATAGACCTCGTCTAAAAGATTAGTGATCGTCGATCGAATTCAAGGGTGAGCCAGTTCTTTCGGGTTGCCTTGAGTTCTCCTTTTTGTTTAGTCCATCTTTTCGAACTTAGACTAGTTATTTACATTTCTCTTGTTTTGTTTGGGTTGTACCCATTTATTTAGACTATGGTTCATTGTTAAAGTTTAGGTACATTGACTTTTAGGTTCTAGGCATTTAAATTCCGCAAATTCGTTGTTAGATCTTTTGGAAGTTTATGGGAACTTCAGTATTTAATTATTTAAACCTGCTTCTGTAGCTTTAAATTATTTAGTTGGGCTGTAGCAATGGTTCTCCCACCGGAGGGTTAGTGTGGGTTCCACTCATGACGGTCTGGGTCGTGACAAGAGACCATCTTGAGTCCAAATCGGCCCATGACCTAATTGGATGTTTATACTTATGTGTTTAAATTTGAAGGTTGTATACATTGTTTGAAAAATCATTGTTCCTTGGGGCTAGAGTAGATTATAGCTTATTCTAGTTGAAGAAAGAGCTTTACAAGCTACTAGTTCATCTAAAGATGTTGGCACCCGGAGATGACAAGAAGTTCAAGAATGATGGTCCTTCCATGGAAGCGTAGTTTAGGATTGTACCCCTGTGTGGGACTGATTATTTGTATCCCCGTTTTCCCTAATATGTATCCCCATTCAGTTTATTCGCAAAACTTGTATAGATTTGGGTTTTGGGGCAACAAATGTTTCAAATGACGTTATACATCCTTCAAATCGCTAGGCCTACCATTGACACAAAAGGGTCACATGTTTGTTTAGAACGTGCAATATTTGTTTAGGTGTTGTAACTGCTTGTGTGAATATGTTGCTTTATTTGGAGATGTTCTAGCCTAATTCTTTAAGAAATTTCTCTAGAACCCCTTAAGCACAAATATCAAGTCACTATCGAATGTACGCCCAAATACTCCTTGAGTCTTTAGTTTCCTAACAAAATTCGAACTTCACTTTCAAATCCTAAATCTTACTCTCTCATCTCGGGAAAAAGGTGAATCTTTATCTCAAATCAAAAAGAGATTCAAACTGGTTGAACTACGTAAGACATGAATTCTCTTTCTTGAGATACGTAGGCAATCATTCAAGGCTCGGTCCTCATTTATGAGAAATTCTATCTTTCTCAACCCTTACAAAGAAATTAGAGCTACATCTCAGACAAAAATCAAACGTACGACAATGAAAGATACAATTGACTTTGTCTCGACTCAAGTCGACATTTCTATTCATTAAGCTCAAAATCAAATAGACAAATTCATGTCTATTTAGTCATTTTCCTATATCATGTGGGCTAGTTTATCTTCGAATGTAGCAACTTTGTGTGTTTGCACCTCTGTGTGATATCTTGTATTATTTATCATTTAAAAACACTAACGCGTTTACCTTTTTGGTTAGTTTTCTTTTGCAGGTACTTAGAACTGATTTGTGCTGGTAAGTTGGTTGAAGAATCGTACTTTACGCGATCCGAAGCTCCTACAAACTTCCTCCCTAGCTGAGATCTATTGAAAGGAAAAATGATAATGGTTGACAACAATAAAGATATTGGTCTGACCGAGGTTGCTATAGTCCAGCCCCTTACCACTGAACAAAATCAGTTAATTGCACAGTTAATACAAAAGATTTCTTAAATGAGGGTTGAGCTACAGAAAAATCAAGATTCACCAATTTCGACTGTCGATATCAACACTCCAGGCGATGGAAGGCTGCCACTCCATTTTCCTCCTCCGAATTCAAACTCGAAACATGTCATAAATAACCCACCCTCCAACCCTGCTCAAAATCCCTCCACACCCGACTTAACTACCCCAAATCTTCATCACACTAACACTTCATACCAAGCACCGCCTCCTCTTCAAAGCCTAAATCCCAACCCTAAAACGTTCCCTACTTGTCGAAGCCTAAAAGCTTACAACTCTCAAACATTCCCTCCCTTTCATAGCTTAAATGCCAACAATCATCAAGCATCCCTTTCATATACCATACCCCTATTAAAGACACTCAAAATCCACCTAACGCTCAACATTTACCTCCAAAAGTCACTTTTGATATTCCAGTCCACACCAAATTGCACCCTTACTCTACTACCTATTCCGAACTTCACCACTACAAAGAGAAGGAGAAGGAGTGGAGGTCCAAAGAGGAAATGACTAAGTAGATCATAAAGGAAGAGATTGCGAAAGTGATAAAAGAACTTGATTACTCTTTAGATGTTGTGAGGTTGAACTACGAAAATTTATGCATTCATCCAGATTTAGACCTTCTAGAAGGGGTTCAAAGTTCCAAAGTTCATCACTTTTAATGGAACTGGAAATCCTCTAACACATCTGAAAGTTTATTATGATCAGTTTGTGGGAGTTGGAAAAAATGAAGCATTGTTGATGCGCCTCTTCGGTCGAAGTCTAGATGGAGAAGCTCTAGATTGGTTTACATCACAAAAATTAAAACAATGGACGAGTTGGAATGCACTCGCAAAGGATTTCATTCAAAGATTTGGACATAATGCAGAAGTTGTCCTTGATCGCTACTATCTGGAGAAGATCAAACAGAAGGCTATAGAAAACTATCTAGAGTACGCTCTTCGCTGGAGCAAAGAGTCTGCAAGAGTTCAACCTTCCATGTCTGAACATGAGATCACTGAAATGTTTATTCAAATTCAAAAGCTTGAATACTATGAAAGAATGTTGTGCATGATGGGACAAAAATTTGTTGAGATCGTCAAGGTGGGAGAAGCTTTGGAAGATGGTTTTAAGACTTGAAAGATCACAAACCTTATTGCATTGCAAGCTAATGACAAATCTACCAGAATTAGTGAGATGAATATGTCAAAGGGAAAAGAAGAAGAGGTATCTATGGTCACGGCTACCCACATGAGGTCTGCTCCACAAAAGAAATATCAAAACCACAATGTCAATCAGAAATAATTTCCTCATCTGAATTTTAGGATGTCTCCTAAGGTATTTACACCCTTAAGGGAATCTCAAACTCAATTTTATGAAAGGTTGAGAGCGATGGGTATGCTCCATCCGATAGAAGGAAGACCAGCAAATCCTTCGGGAAAATTTTACAGGGCTAACCATAAATGTGCTTATCATTCAGGAGTTGTTGGACATGACACAGAGAATTGTTCAACCCTCAAGTACAAAATTCAAAACATGATCAACAACAATTTAATCAATGTTGATTAAGCCTCCCCAAATGATAAATTATTGGATGCTAAAGAGTAAGTACAAGACATTTTTTAATAGAGTCATTTGAAAATATTTGTCATCAAAGGTTGAAAAGAAGTATGCCTAACGTTGGCCCAAATTCTGCAAATCAAGTCATTGTTATCTTTTTTTTTAAAATGCACAATTAATCTTTTTCCTTCATTTTATCGCACATTTACTTGTACTTGAACTATGTTAGACCTGAATTCTTAAGAACGAGATACGTAAGCGGCCTATGTCGGTCTCATTCGTTTCCTTAGTAAAATTTCCTACTTTTGTTAATCCTTAAAAGGGGAACTACGTTTAACCTTATTCCTACCTCAACAGGATATGTAGGCACCACAACGGCTTGGTCATATTTCCCATAAGATTTTCATTTCTTTTTCTAATGGAAACTGGGACAGAATTTTTGAGAGGATCTCAAAAATTCATTTAAATATGCACTTATTCAACAAGTCAAGACTTGAGATCAAAATGTAACTCGTAGGTTTTTGAAAGGATCTCAAAATTTTCACAAGATGACTTTTGCTAGAGAATCAAGTCTCAAATCATGATGAAATATGTAACTGGGACAGAATTTTGAGATTGTCTCGAAAATTCCACAAAAGTGTCATTTGCTAATAGACTTATACTTGTGATTTTTGGAGCAAACTGGGACATAATTTTGAGAAGGGACCTCAAAATTCCAGAATGGGCGACTTCAGGATTAACAAAGCAAGTTATAAGAGTTTTTCTATATATTTAAACTGGGACAGAATTTTGAAGAGGGACCTCAAAATTTCAGAATGGGCGACTTCAGGGTTAACAAAGCAAGTTACAAGAGCTCTTCTATATTTTAGACTGGGACAAAAATTTTGAGAAAGGTCCTCAAAAAATTCAACCAAGACTACATTTCAGAGAGCAAACAAGTGTAAAAGTCAACTGCATGAAGAAGCATGGAGACAAGACCAACACAAATCAGTCTTTTAAACTAATAATTTTTGTTTGGAAGCAGGAACAATGAAGTCACAAAAATGCCAATGTCAAAGATGCCAAGCGTGGAAAAAGACGCCATTTACACATATTGTGGCCTCATCATCATAACTCAAACAATTTCTCATCTCTTTTTTTCAATCTCCATTACATTATGTTACTTTTAAGTATTTTTTTTAAGAATTTTATTTATTTATTACGAAGAAATTAAAGATAGGCACTGATAGATTCTTTCAAGATGACAGTACTGGTAAAGTCAGGATCATCCCTGAAATCGAGCATCCACCTCGTTACAGTTGAAATATTATCAAGCATCCACCTCGTTACAGTTGAAATATTATCAAGCATCCACCTCGTTACAGTTGAAATATTATCGAGCATCAACCTCGTTATGGTTGGAATATTATAAAGCCTCCACCTCATTACAGTTGGATTATTATCGAGCATCCACCTCGTTACAGTTGGAATATTATCTAGCATCCACCTCATTACAGTTGGAATATTATCGAGCATCTACCTCATTACAGTTGAAATACTATCAAGCATCCACCTCGTTACAGTTGGAATATTATCGAGCATCCACCTCGTTACAATTGGAATATTATCGAGCATCCACCTCATTACAGTTGGAATATTATCGAGCATCCACCTCGTTATAGTTGAAATATTATCGAGCATCCACCTCGTTACAGTTGGAATATTATGAAGCATCTACCTCGGTACAGTTGGAATATTATCAAGCATCCACCTAATTACCGTTGGAATATTATCGAGCATTCACCTCGTTACAGTTGGAATATTATCGACCATCCACCTCATTATAGTTGGAATATTATCGAGCCATCCACCTCGTTACAGTTGGAATATTACGAGCATCCACCTCGGTACAGTTGAAATATTATCGAGCATTCACCTCGTTACGGTTGGAATATTTTGAGCCATCCACCTCGTTACAGATGGATCATTATTAAGCCTTTTGGCTCGTTTCAAAGATCTTCAAAGTTTGCTATGCATAAAACAAGCAATAACATCTCCAAATCCTCAACAAATCATGGGTTATAATAGATATATGTTGTTCGATAGCGACATATACTACACATACCTTTATGACATCGTTCAAAGAAAAAGTGACTTCAAAACACCAAGACAATGACGTATCCACAGAAATGTGCAAGAACATAATCGAAAAAGTGTCGTAAGAGATGTTACCACTTTTTTCAATTACAGTTTCTACTAGCAAGTTTATTTCAGTTTTTGTTGAGAGCATCCAAGAGGAAGAATTCTCAAATCAAACCATATGTGCTGATGTGCAGACGACATCAATAAGGATGCAGTACAACGTGGAACTTTTTCTTAGCAGCAAACTGGGACATAGTCCGAAGAGGCGTCTCAAACTCTTAGGACGCGATCTGAGGAGCTACTTCCACCACAATCAAACCACACCCCATATTAGAAGGCATGTGAGTTTTTCTTTAGGTTTATCGATTTTGGTTTCGCATCCAAAAAATTTTAATTTTCACTGGGAGCAACTTTCTAATCTGAGTGACAATACACCAAGAGTATTGGAAATTATGTCTGTTTAAGTTCTTAATTATATGTGTGAAGGGTCCCACATTCATGGCTAAGAGGTTGCAAGCCTCTTTTTCATACTCGACTTATTTGTCACTCTTCTAGAACCAAAGGTTATCTTAGCATAATAGATTTCCTTTTTAACCGACTGAGTTGAACTACAAACAGCCTGATTCCTTGAGTTTAAGGATATGTAGGTGGGATCTGTGTTGAAAACTCGGCTGTATTCCAACATTCACTCTTAAATCTTATTCTCGAGCATTCCGGCTCCTTCATACTTCGGTATCGAGATAGCCTTTGAATTCTTTCAAATCGAGCGTTAAATCAAGCATATGGAACTACAAGTGGCCTGAATTCTCATATAGCCTAAGATATGTAGGAAACCCATTTTCGGAGTTCGTTCATAATTCCTAAAGTCCGTTCAAAAATCCCTTTCCAAGAGGATGAAGATATGGTCGGTCAAAATTGGATTTGTCAATTTCATTTGCCTCGAATTTCTTACATCAATCCAAGTCAAACAAGGAACAGTTGTTGACACCCAATTTTGGACCTCCACAATATAGATTAATCATCGAGCTTCTTCAATTTTAAACGATGTAAAATAATTAGTTTTATTTAAAAATCAAATATTTTCTCTAGTTATTTTCGAGTAATTCTAGTCATTTTATAAAATATTTTTTATATAATTAGTACATTTTATAAACGTTAAAAAATCGTCTCAAAATAATTTATTTTTAAGTAAATATTTTATTAAATTAGTTTAGTTAATTAATAGTTAATATTTTTGAATTAATTAGTTTATGTTTAAGTTAATTATTTTATTTCGTTAAGATAAAGAAGCTCATTAACTAATTATATTAATTCATCCTATTTAATTATTAGTCGAATTTACTAATTAACTCAATTTACCTAAGTCCTTAATTCAATGACTATAATTGCAATCAATTAGGCCAAATTCTCAATTCAAGTCTAATCCTTTATTGTAATTTTAATTCCCCTTTTTGCCTCCCTTTAAACTCATTTGTAAAATCAGTTTTTTGGGCCTTTTATTTCAAATTTCCAGACCCATCAGCCCATCTTCCCAATTTCCAACTCAACAAATTATTCCCCCAGCCCACTTTCAATTTTGAAAAGCCCACTAGCAATACAAACAGATTACCAAAGACCCATACAATATATACAACAAATACAACGCCAAAACCGACCCGTACTAGCCTCTTCTTCCTCAACGAGAATGCGAACAAACCCAGAAAATTGAACCAGTGACCCGAGCCCATTCTCGCGTGTGTCCTCTTCGTGCGAGAAGATTCTCGATCGAGACAAGTGGAGGCATCATGTTGCCTCTTCGTCCTTCCTCCAAGATCGGACTTCCCAAATCATTTTTCCGTTGAGAGTGGGTACGAATTCCAGCTGTTGGAGCCTTATCTTCTAAGAAAGAATTCGAATTTTGAATTTTGAATTCAAATTGGCCCCAATTTCTACTCGTTTTCCCCCTAATTTCAGCCTAGATCCTCTTCTATAAATTCCTCATTTTCACTCTTTGTTGGGGGTTGGAAAAAAGTGATCAAAAATATGTGAAAGAATATAGAGGAAAAAACAAAAAAAAATATAGCTTACATTCCAGATTGATTCTAGTATAGTGACTACGCGTAAAATAGGTTTTTTTTTATTCATGGCTTGTCGGGGTCCATAGGAATCTTTGAAGTTTCATATAGTGTGGTGGAAATGCCCTTCAAGCTCGTCGATTCCAGTATCGCCTTTATGAGTATTTAAAATTTCATTGTTGGTTTGTGTTTACATTTCTCTATTTAGGTCTTTTTGTTTCTTATTGTTTTCTTTTGTTGAATATTTTTTATGAGTAGTTTAGCATACTTGAAGATTGGCGTTCCCTGTTGAAAATAATAGGATATGGTTCGTTGTGTTTAATTGTCTTTAGATTCTGCTTCAGACTTTGTTAGCTATTCAGCCTATGTTAAATTTGTATAGCAATTTTTGTCCAAAAGTGGATTTGTTTCACGGCTTGAGTTGTCTTCGGTCTCATTTTCATGTCTACATTTTGGTTCTCCATTTTGCCTTGCCTCATGATCTAAGTCTCTTTATTTTATATCCAGTTTCATATAGCTTTATTGATAAAGCCTTAACTCATTTTATGCCCTTGTGCGTAAATTCTTAAATGGTAGAAAGGTGATTATGGTTGGTGAATGAGAGCTTCTTCTTTTTTAAGCTTGACATTTGCCTTTATTTGAATGTTATATTCATAAGCATATCTTTATTTTTTGTTGCTTGTTGCTACTAATGTACATCCTGAATCTCTATAAAATGATTATTTTTTCTTATCATATGCTACTGCCTCATTAAGATGCATTATGATCATTTATCATGTGGAGTTTAATATGCTTTTTGTTTCTTTTTCTATGTTGTTAATAGTTAATGCAGTAGTACTCTCACATATCGCCTCTTATTAATTATCAACCATTAATTGGGTCTCCCTAGTAGAATCTGATTTTTCTTTCTTTTATGCTTGTTACATCAAATATGTCGGATACAAAATGTTGCATCTTATTATTCAGAGTTAGGTCCTTCGCATTATTATCATGAGTATAGGTCGAGTTTCTTGTCAAGGCTATGCTTGTTTGCTTTGGTATCATTGACTCTTCTAAATTATACCTGAAATTCCTTGATGAGCTATTAATTCGTATATTTTATTTTGTTTGTGCATGAACTCCTTCTTAATATTTTCAATTGATTTTTGTTTTAACCTTTTTTGAAAAAAATTGTTTTCTTAATTTTTCTTTAAAAATTAAGTGGCGACTCATAAAAACCCGTCGTTTTCTCTTTTCTAAATAAAACAACTGCCATGAGTTCTCTTTTTTTTAGTTTATTTTCTTCGGACTTAGACTAGTAAATTAGATATTCCTATGTTTAGTTTGGATTGTACCCATTTTCCTTAGACTTGTTGAACTTTAGATGTTTTGGTACATTAACTTTCAGGTTCTAGGCGTTCTTTTCCGCATTAGTTTTAGTTCATTAGTTGTTGTTAAGACTTTTGCAGTTTATGGGAACTCCGTATTAATTATTTAGTAATTTAAACCTGCTTTCGTAGCTGTAAATGTTTAGTTCTTGATTAAATTGCTTAGTTGGGTTGTAGTAATTGATTCTCCCACCGAAGGGTTAGTGTGGGTGCCACTCACGACGGTCTAGGTCGTGACATTTATATTTTGTTATGATAATAGTTATATTTAAGAGGAGAGAAAATGACCAAATTGTCCTTAATGTATGGGTAATGCTCTATTTTGATCCTTAATATATTTTAGTTGATTGAGATGATCCTTATTGTATAACAAAGATGTTTATTTCGATCCTTTGTATATTTCATTTGTTTGAAATGGTCCTTAGTGTATACCAAAACACGTTCATTTTGGTCTTTTAACCTAAACCTAATTTTTTTATAAAAGAAAAGTTAAATATAACTATTGAGCCTACGTGACTAACAAAATCCACCATTGTTGTCTTCTTTGTTAGCTCCAAAAAAAGAACTCCATAAAGGGTGTGTTTGGTATGAAGGAAAATGTTTTCCTGGAAAACAAGTAGATTTTTTACTTATTTTCTCATGTTTGGTTGGTGAGTAGAAAATATTTTTCGAAAAAGATTTTTTAGTGTTTGATTTATGAATGAAAAATATCTTTTATTTTACTAGAGAGTAGAAAATAAATTTTGAATTGAGATTGAAAATATTTTTTAAAAAATAAACTTGGTTTTTAAAAAAAATTGAAAGTATTTTTAAAAAACAAACTTTAATTTTTTTGGGGGGGTGGGGGGGGGGTGTCGTCGAGGGTGGGGTGAAAAAACAAAAAGTGAAAATTGGAAATCGGAAATATTTTTTGAAAATAAATTTTAATTTTTTTTTTTTGTGGGGAGGTCAGGGTAGAGGGTGAAAAATAAATTTGAAATTGAAAGTATTTTTAAAAAACAAACTTTACATTTTTTTCCGGGGTGGGGGTGGGTAGGGGCTGGCGGGAGGGGTGGTGGTGGTAGGGGGCTGGCGGGAGGGGGGTGGGTCGGGGTGAGGGTGGGGCAAAAAAAATAAAAAAATTGAAGTTGAAAAATATTTTTTAAAATAAGCTTTAAATTTATTTTTCCAACCAAAAAAATGTAATTTGAAGTTGGAGAAAAGTTTTGAAAAATGTTTTCCTTAATTTTTGAAGTGAAGTCATTTTTTTTTAATTTTGAGGAAAATGAGTTGATTTGGAAAACATTTTCCGAAAAATATATCCTTCATACCAAACACACCCAAAATCTAACACCATTTTCTCTACTTTCTCTAACAAATTTTACTATAATTTCTTTCGTAAAATATTATTCCATTGACCTAATACCCATTTCTGATTTAAGCAAGAGAAAATAGTAAATTTTGACAGAAAAAGTAGAGAGAATGATGTTAGATTTCGTGAAGTTTGTCTTTAGAGTTACAAAGAAGACAATAATAATAAATTTTGTTAGTCATCTCACTCTACGGTTAAATTTTTATAAAACATGAAAAAGCAAATATGTCCTCCACTTCCACTTGAAGTGAAAGAGCTTGAATTGTGACACATATGTTAGGATGCACCTGAATCTATTGTTTAAGTAGTAGGATTTAAAACAGAAAAACATGAGCAAATATGTATTGGTCCTTACTAAAGTTCTGATTGAAGGCAACATAGTTGTTGTGTTTGCTTTCAAAATCCTCCATAGACAGTGTTGTGTTTCCTCTGATTTGTCCTTAAAGCCATTTTCCATGTGTGAATCAGTTCCATTGAAAAGGTTGTTGATAAATGTCATACTAGGAGCATCCGATGGAAGAAGGTGATAAGGATGATTGGAATCAATGGAAGTTGAGCTTCCTGCAACATTGATTCCTAATCTATTGCTCAAAGGAGAAGAAAAGAAAAGATGAACAAACTTGCAACAGATTTTGGAAGGATTTTGATCACAGCTATAATACCATGTAGAAAATTATCAAGAAACAATGTAGAAATAAGATTAAAAAGTCTTCTTTATTTTCTTAAATTTAATGTCAAGTCAAACTAGATCATTCTTTTTTAAACGGAGGAAATACTATTATCTAAAAGCAGCACAACTTAACATGAAGTCCGTAATTTATTTATTGATTAAGTAGCAATCTACATAAGGACGTCATACAACCAACTTAACTAGTTTCAAATCACAATGTAAGTAGCATAGACAAAAAAAAGATACAACAAGAACATGAAAAGAACCTACAATTCCATCCAATTGTAGCAAATTCATGTTGAGATTTCATCGTCTAGATGATAGGGTGTTCGTTTCCGTAAAGGAATATATACTGACCGTTATGAAGAGCGCATGCACAATTTTGAGCACCAATATCATCTGCAACACAAGGAGGCTTAACGCTTCCATCTTGGTGCCACATTTTTCTTTTTTGCACTAAATCAATGAAGAAATCGTCTAATGTTTCTCTTGTGATACTTGGCATTACAACAACAGGTATAATATCCCTCACGCAAGATAGTTGCCAATGACGAGTAAATTCATGATCATGAGGCCTCTCAAGTACAACTATAGTGCTCAACTCATTAAGCATCACACTAATGTTTGCTTGCTGAAGACGATCTCTCATATATCTAGCATTGTTAAGGCATCTCATAACATCTTGTTGTATCCCAATTTTACCTTTAGAGCTTAAACTGTACCACAACAAAATTGGAGTTAAACCATTTCGACTTCCAGAAATTGTGGCATCCATAGAAGCAATGTATTCCACATTTCTCGATAGATAGGAGATGTGCCTTTTTCTTGTTATTTGAACTCCACAAGGAATTGATCATCCTAAGAACTCGTGACCCGAAATAGTGACACTCCCAATTGGCTTCTTAAAGCTAATCACCTGTTGTCAATTAATTGAATCACAAACAATCAAAATTTTACTTTTAATTCTAGTATATATCCTTAAAGCTTTTGTTGGACATATGTTAGAAAACTCACATTTTTAATGAAAGGGACAATAAGTCCATTGAGGGCTGCATCACAATGGATATAAAACTTATCGTGGGAATAACCACAATCTTCAAGTGTTTAACGAATAACATCAATGTCATCAACAGCCCCTTTGAATGTAGTTCCTACCATTAAAGTTATATCAAATATATCAAAATGTCCTTTAATCTTGTAGCCTTAAATATGTCACATGAAAAGTTAAAGTTAAAGTCTTGTCAAAAAAGAAAAGGGGTCAATCTAAGGACAAATTACGTATATACACAACTTAAGTTTCCTTATTCTCCATTTTTCCCTACCTTTTTTAAATATTTCAAAGATCCCTTTTTTTATCCCAATTCTTAAAACTTCCGGATACATAAGTGAAACCCACGTTTACCCACTTCCTTTTCAACTCCTTTTTTTTCTTCCTAAATTCTCTCCAAATTGTTAGTGGTTATCAAGTTGATTTCAAAACAATTCTCTCTCCAGTCAACCAATTTCAAACATCTGAATAGGTAGGGGTTGTCTTCTCCATTGTTGTTTTATTCGAGTTCTTTCTTTTGTTCAAAGTTTTGTTCCTGATAAGGGTGCTTCGTTTAGTATTGGGGTTACTCAATCAATTTCTTCTAATACTAATCGAATATATGATTCTGACGATGACAAATGGGTTGAAAACAAATCCAAGATTTTGTACGACCCACTAGCAATGAAGAAGAATCAAAGTATTTCCAAGTCGAACAAGGAAGCATCCTCATCCTCAAAATCAAATATTGTTAAAAAAAAAAAAAAACTAAAAAAGGAAGGAAAACAGCACCGCCAATCTCCAGGCCTTCACTGTCCAAAGTATGTGTTTTCGTACTTTTTTTTCTTTGAATTTTGGTGTTTGATATGAGATTTGGTATGTTAGATCTAAACAAACTGATACATTAATTTCATGTGCTATGGTATATGGGTTATTTGGAGCAAAAATGATACATTGTTTTACATTACAGTGTTCTCATATTCTGTTGGATACTAATCAATTTGTAAAGGGTTGATACATTAAAATCCTAATTTCAACATAGTAGTGAATAGGTGGTTGTATTGTATCATATAACGAAGTTCAATCTAAACTCTTGTATGTAATTTTCTCATTAATGTATCATATAGCTTCTATATATTAGCTTTTAAAATCTGAATGAGTATATGATACATTTATTTTTTGTGCATCAATAAAACAAAGTGGATGCATTGCTGTTTAAATTAGTTTTTTCACATATATGTTTTATGTTTGTTTTGTATATTTACTAATAGTTCGAATGTATGTATCAAATTACAAATTTCATAGTTGGTCATTTGTTAGTCATATTCATAATATTGTATCATATACAATACATTATGTTCATAATATACAATAAAGCCTTTTTGTGTTGATATGATGTTTTTTTAATTCATGTATCATATACAATATAGAGTAGTCATGTTTCAAAATTGTTCTATTATGTATCAAGTGAATGTTAGTTGTATTTATCTGCTTTAATATCTCAGATCATCAAAGGAATTTCAATCCCTGCTAGATTACCATGACATCTTGTAGACGACGTTTACATTTTGATTAATTGTGATGGATAGTTTCATGGGGTGTTGGCTGTTGTTGAACTGAAATAAAGGTTAATACGCGTGTGACTCTGCATTAGGCTAAAAGAAAAAAGTAAATGCTAGCGAGATAAAAAAAATTATCGATAATGCTACCTTCTTACCTTCTCGACAGTGAATTCTTTGAAAAAACATAGCAAACAAACTGGTCAGAATGATCAGAACTTGATACATATAAGGACAAAGAAACTGGTACACTTTTGGAGTCATAACATCCATTCAATGTTGAATTTGTCGAAGATATTATGCAACAAAGAAGTGTTAACCTGTAAGTATTGTATCTTCTTGTTTTGATTCATATGTGTAATTTATTTTTATAATTTATATTCTGCATTGTTTGTAGAAACATTGGGTTATATGTAGCTACATTTGCGGAGTTCTTAAGCGACCAAATCAATATGCCCCAAGATGGTTTCCTTCTAGAGTATCTATGCAATAGATATGCAACATTGTTGTGGAAATATGGCATCGACTAGGCCAATGATGGATACGTCAGCGAAAATGATGATTCACCAAAGCTTATGGGTCAATCCACACCACCACTCGAAGAAGATTTGATTCACATAGAGTAGTAATTAAGTATCTATGCATATACAATGTTTTAAAGACAATTTCACTTAAGCTATAGAGCGTTTCTCTAAAAACTTATTCATATTACAATAATTTGTAATTTCTTAAATTTCGTGTTTTCAATATATTGCTATTGATTCATTATGTACCACTTTATTCTTAGAGTAGTAACTGTTGTTTTTCCATTTTTATTCTTCTTCAAATCGCTGATAAATATGAAAGATGCATTACCTTTTAGTCTTGTTTTGGCACAACGTGTTTTTGATTATGAAAATATTGATTGGGCTAAACATAGATCTAAAAAACTTCACAATCCTTTTGTAATGACGAAGGCAAATATTGAAAAGTTGAAGAAGGATGTCCCCTCTTCTTTGAAATCATAGGTTGTTAAAACCTCCCAAAAAGAGGGGTCGAAATTTTGCTCCTACAATTTCTCGACCATCTTGTACATCAATATGTTTTAGATACATTATATCTAGTTTTAATAAGTATATGATACAAACATTTTGTAGCATGTTTAATGTGTATCATGTTAAATGTTGTATCACTCAAAAATTATCTTATTTAACATGTTTTAGATACATTATATCTAGTTTTAATAAGTATATGATAAAACCATCATGTGTCATGTGCATTGAGCATCACGTTTAATTGTGTATTAGTCAAAAATTATCTTCTGCAATATGTACTAGATACAGTATATCCAGTTAAATAAGTATATGATACAAACATCTCGTGTCATGTTTAATAAGTATTATGCTCAATCAGAAATGTACACAAGATTGAAAATATTAACATGTCAATTTATTGTATCAGAAATTCATCATCTAATAGTAAATTATAGTGTATATCAATATAACAATGGAAAATCTAAAAATCGAATTGATCATTCATCTTAACTTAATGTATCTGAAACATAATAGTAATCCAAAAAAGATTTTATCAACCATCTTTCAGAAATAAAGTACAAGTTCTTCGATTGTGACCTTCTTGTCCACAACGTCCACAACAATTTGTGTTTGTACTTAGCCTTTCATGTGGATTTTCCCCCTTCTTTTCCTTGGTCGTCCAGGCATCCTTTTGTACCTATGTGGTAAGACAATTTCTTCTAAAACAAATTTTGAAACTGACCAATCGTCCTTATCCGACATTGAAATCATTGAAATTTCATATGTGTTTGCTAATGCATCTGATTTGTAGTAATCAGAGCAGTAGGGACGTATATCTGTAACTTTTTTTTTCTACCAAAGGGCTTCAATTTCCACGAACAATCATCCGATAAACACACTAATACATAACTGCAATTTTAATAGATACATTATAAAAGTTATTGTTTCATGTATCATTAAGAAAACATAGAAGAAAAATTTAATACACATGTTAAATTAGATAATATATACATTATAAATGAATTCTCTTCATCGGTGATACATTAAAAAATAAAAAAAAATCACATACTGATAATTTTAAAAAATATAAATTCACAAAACGCTCACTCTAACTGTATGAAGTTGTATCCAGTAATTCACATGAATAAAACTACAAGTGTATCATTTTTGTTTTCATTAATGTATCATTTACATATATATCCTTTTACAAATTCAAAAATCAAAAAGATTTCTCACATGCATCTAATACTTTATATAAACAACAAATAAATCATATATCTGCAAAGCCATTACATGCTAGTCTAATTAATATTGTATCAAACTCTAATCATTATCTTATATATCAATATATAAATTCAAAAACAAACAATAAAATCAATGACTAAAATGAATAGTGGATACATTAAAAATTGAAAGTAGTTCAATTATTCATACATTTAAAATTCAGAAAATCACATGTACATGATACATGGAATTAAGTATGCACTAGCTATAATTGTATCAAGTTCTATCCAATAATTCACATGTATCAAGCTAGAATTGTATCCATTTTTGTAGTCAGTAATGTATCATGGCACAAGGTATTTTGTCTTGTTGAAACTTCACATGTATCAAAGAACAATTGGGTGTGCACAAGGTACTTTATCTAGTTGAAATCTCCCACAATTACATATTTTTTCGCCCAAGGCTAACAATGATCTTCTTCCAAAAATAACATTGTATCAAGATTTATGTATCAAAAAAAAAAAAATACTAATTCACAACTTAAGAACAAGACAGTATACTTCAATACATGAAACATTGAATCATCACTGTTGCAAATCCATATTTCCAGACAATACAAGGCAAACTCTACAGAAAGATGAATAGCCTCCACAACTACATTCAACTCGCTCAACTGTGATAATATCAAATAAGTCGCTCGCATAAAACTTCTACTAATTATATTAAATTAATAAACCTGCAACTTATGGATAAAGATAATATCAAAGGAAGAGAATAGATTTTTTAATGTATCTATTATCCATTTTAGATATAAAAATACGTGGGTACCGATTTTACCAACTTCGACACAAACAATTTCACCTGATGTAGCATCAAAGCAATGCATCTCTCTAGCCATCTTGTTTGTTGTATCAATGGCGGATTTGATATTTACAAAAGAAATCGTTTGTCCAACAACTATTTCATCACTATTGTATTATTCATAACTCAGATTGCTCAACCAAATTTCTGAATATCTCAAGAAAATCGATATATGGTTCTATTATGATTTGGGATAGATGGAGGAGAAGATAATTTGAATTTTGAATTTTGAATTCTCTGAATCTGTTACTGATTGGAATAGATTGATATCAATTTGTTTTGCACGATTCGTGGGATCTGTTTTGCGTGATTTGTGGGACTGATAATTAATTTTACGTTTAGACTCCTTTTTAAGCACAACAACAAATTGTTTTATGTATCACACGTTATGTATCCGGCTGAATATAATGTATCCGAATGCTACAATATTTAAGGGATTTTTGTAAAATAGAAAAGAATAGGGATAGGATGTAATTTAAGTTTTACACTATGAGATTTATATAAGTTATACATCTTTTTTATATAGACTAAAAAGGAAACTAGTTCATTCTTTTTGAAACGAAGGGAGTAATTAATTAAAGAATGAAATATGGATATTTACCAATATTAATATTAATAATTGCTGGTTTGTCCTTGTTATGAAGCAATTTTTCTTTCAAATCAGAATAATCCATCTCTCCATTTGTTGATGTGTTGATCATTTCCAAATCTATTTTGTATAATCTTGTAGCTTTAAAGACTGAATAATGAGAATCTTTTGATGCGTATAAGATTCTATTAGGAAGTAACTCTCGCCTACAAAGAAATTATTATACTAAATTAATTTTAAAAAACTAAAAAAGAACATTATTTTATTTTACTTTCTGTCATATCAACTTCTTAAAATTACGAATTTATCACCATTCACTACAAATATTGATATTCCAAAGTAGTTATAAAATACGGAATTTTTGTACTAAATAAGTGATCTTCCTTTTGCAATTTATTATAGAAGTGTTAGCACAAACTTAAATATGAATGCCTCAGCAGACATGCTGGGACCACTAATTTAGCAATTGACACATATTGATAAATATATAGGGCAATTAATCAAGCACACAAAACTCAAATAGATGGTTAGATGTGACTTTGGGCACAATATTATCCATGTGGTTACATACATAGTGTAGTTTTTGTACAAAGATGTATCAATTAACCTTCATTGAATACATTAATGTAGTGACATTAATTTCATTAATGTAGGTCCATTTCAGAATTTGGAAATTCTAACAATGGTAGATATGGTAATAACTTGATTGCCGCTAAATATGTTTTTTAGAGGTAATTAATATTTTTTATAAATGTTTCTAAAGTTTATAACAAGATTGGATCTAATGACAATATATTAACTAGTGTAGATAAAGACTACAATATTTTTGGTAATGTACATATTTATTGCCACGATAAACCGTTTTTATTATGGTGATACTCCCTCTGTTCCAATTTATTTGACTTACTTTCCTTTTTAGTCATTTCCAAAAAGAATTACACATTTCTATATTAAGTAGTGATTTAACTATAAAATGTTCATTTTACCCTTAATGAAACGATTTATTGTCACACAAATTTCTATCATTCATTTTGGACCACAAGTTTTAAAAGTCTTCCATACTTTCTTAAACTGTCAAACTACCTCACATAAAACGGGACGGAGGGAGTAGTAGATACTTACCTTATCAAAACACCATGAAGATTTCCTTATGTGCCACCATGAGTAACATAACCCCAATATTCATCCTTCTCAATTTCCCATAATATGGCAAATCAATCCAAAACAGCCACTTCAAAATCTTTTGAATGAAAATCCACTGGGTTTTTCGTGAAAGGATCACCATAATTATTTAAGTGAAATTGTAAAAGTGGAGCTAATGCAACGTGGTGATCATAATATATGTTCCCTGGAAAACCTAGAGAAACAAAAGGATCAATTATAGAATTTGAAAAATAAAACATTAGTACTACATCCGTAAGCCTTTCATGTATTGCATTCGTTCCTCAAGAAAACCCTATGTTTGCTTTCATTCAATGTTTTTATGTGTCAATTTATGAACTAGTTAATAATTTACATGAAAGACAGAAGATCAAATGAAGGAGAATAGTAAAATATTACCAAGATGATATTTGACTCTTTGTGTAAGTGTCCTTAAATAATTATCCAATATATAATCTGGTGATGAAACGCCATTTGTCAAGCCAGGCTCTGTCACGGCTAATTGCAATTTCTTTCTTGGCCTTGGTTGTGTCACCTTTACTACTTTCTTGATGTTGCCATTGACAATATTTTCACTTGGAAGAGATGCCACTATTTTGCTCATCATTTTAGTGAAAAACATTATCATGCAAGTCAAGATTTCAAGACTTTGGGAAAAACACCTCACTTCCAATCTAGAGAAATTTCGAGCTTATTTATTTTTGGATGTGAATACTACGCAATCCACACAATATGCCAAAAATTGGTAGTTGGGAGGTTCAAAAAAGTCCCTTATGTTTGAGCTTTGAATTAAAACCATCCCTATTGTTTTAACTCAGAGTACTAGTAGTCCTCTAAATATACAAAATTAGTGCATGTTTAATAATTCACTAAGGGGTCGTTTGATAGGTGGATAAGAAACAAGTTGTCCATATATTCGTTTTTGTATAACTTATATGATGTTTGGTAGCTCAGTAGATAGAAAATAAGTTATTCATGTATAGAATTAATTTGACGTTTGGTAGATAATTTAAAAACACGCTATTACGATATGATTTCTCAGGTCATGGAGCCTATTATGTTCCACCAATAGTTAAACCTAACCCATATCCCGAAACCAGAAGCAAGGGATTATCAAGCGGAAGAACACATAAAGGAAGCAGAGAACAATAACAACAAGTAGAAACAGAAATAAAGAGATATATATACATAACAAGACAATCCTAGACTTGACATCAGTCGGTAGTCAATCTTCTAATAAAAATAGGAGTACACGGCTTTACAAATATAATAAGTACTGAATTGTCTCCTAAAGAAAAATAAAGACTAGCCCTAGACAACATAGAGGGTGATCGGCGACTCCGAATGTTAAGATCCTACCCCAGTCTTTGAATCTTAAAAGCTGCTCCACACAAGATCCAAATTAACGACGAGAAATCATACTATGATATGTAGGATGCAGAAGTATAATATAAGTACGAACAAATGATACTCAGTAGGCATAGGTTGACTAAGATCCAAAGAAAAAGAAAGTAAAAACAACAAGTAAATAAGGAAACTACATCACAAGTATCTACCGACGAGATATAGCATGATAATACATGTAACAAGAATGAAGGAATAGAATATATTGAGTAAGAGACCGAGTCAAAGGGACATACCTGGAGGCAGGGGCGGAGGTACACTATGCTTGGACACCCTTCATCAGAATATTACATCGTATATATAAGTAAAATCTTATTTTAAATGGTTAAATAACACATTTTGGGCATCCTTTAGCATACAAAAGTTTCTTAACCCAATGGTATCTTCAGCCCAGGTAAAGCTGACATGCGCGAATGTCCAATATGCTTGGACGCACGGGTTTGAATCCCGTTGCTGCGTATTTGTTTTTATATTTTTAAAAAGCTCCTAATTAATTTCTAAATTATGGTTAATAAATCAGTTATGGTTTTAATAATTCAAAACTAATATTATCTGTCAAAAAACTTAAATTAGAGACATAATCATAGATAATAAATATGTTATTATCTATTAAAATTCTTAAATTAGAGACCTAATCATAGTTAATAAATATGTTATTTTTTCAATAATTCAAAACTCATATTATCTATTAGAATAATCTGAAATTAGAGACCTACAACTTAAAAGTTAAAAATATAACAAAAAAAATAAAATAAAAGCATAGTAGTCATAAAATTTTAATCATATTTTTCTTTTCACTAAAATTTTAAATAAAATTTAAAAATAATTATTCAATTTAAAGTTAATAATTTTTTTCTTCTTCTATAAAGCTACTAAAAGTGAAAAAGGCTCTATATAGAATTATTTTTTTAGAAAAACTCGTTTGATTTTACTCTTTATTTTTCATATCTTGTTGTTAAGTCACCAAAAATTGGTGAAATCGTGACGTATAAAAGTGATTTTATTATAAACTGAATTTTCTCTTTCTCTTTTTTTTTTTGTATGTTCACTTCCTATTAAATAAACATGAACATTCAAGCTAAATTTTTGTAGTTTGATTTTAAAAAATTTAGTATATTTTTTAATTAAAAAAATTAATTGTTAATGTTACGTAGTTTGATTTCAAAATTTTAATGCACCATCGTCAAATTATTATTTTTTTACCTATGCGATTCTTGGACATCCTTCGTGAAATTTCTAGCTATGCCACTGCATGGAGGCACAAGCCCAACAACCTAATCAGGATGAGATTCTACCACAAAAGTTAACTAACCAAGAAAAGACTCACGATAACACTACTACTCAACACAACTCAATCCAAGAGTACCAAGGTAGGGCAAGACCAACCACTTAAGCAACTAACTGTCAATCCAACAACAAACATAACCCAATCCCCTCCCCATAAGACTAGTAGGTGCAAACAACAAGTACTTATACTAGTGATAGGCAATACATATGAATGCATGTAATGCAGTAGAATCAAGCTGAGCCATCAGTACCAAGTATCACAAAACCAAGTATATAAACCTACCTCATGTCCCTCCAGCTAGGTAGGACCTATGCAGATACCCATATCCGGTTCAATATGTCACACATCATCGGCTGAGTCCAACTAGGTAGGACCTATGTAGATACCTATCCCAAAAAAAAAATTAAGTTTGTTTTTAAAAAATATTTTCATTTACAAATTTTTATTTTTTCACCCCTACCCTCGACCCTCCCCACCCTTCCCCCTACTAGCCCCCCTTCAAATTTTTAGTTTTTCACCCCTATCCTCGACCCCCCCCCCACAAACCCCCACTACCACCCCCAGTCACCTTCCAAAAAACATTTTAAGTTTATTTTTAAAAAAAAATTAAGTTTAGTTTCAACTTTAAGTTTAGTTTAGTATTGTTGGATATCAGCCCATACTCCACTGTTAATGGCAAGTAACAAAAAAAAAAGGTACGTTTTAGCCGCACATAAAACTGTGGCTAAATGGTACTCAAATTGTGGCTAAAACAACTTAGCCAAGATTGGCTAGTTTTTTTTTTTTTAATCTGCAATTGTTTCCTTACTACATATCCCAATACTAATATTCATCAGGTTCTAAGTTTTTATGCTTTAACACAACCCAAGCATGTTTACATGGTATCCCTTAATATTGAAAGCTACTACAAGTAGGGGTGTACAAAACTGAATCAAAAATCGAATCAAACCGCAAATTGAGTCAAATCGAAAAAAACTCGACTAGTGATTTGGTTTGACTTGGTTTAGTATTGGAAAAAAAATCCGATTATATTTGGGTTGGTTTGATTTTAACTAAAAAAAATCAACCCAAGACCAAACCAACCCGACATGATATATTTAATTTTAAAATTTTATTTTATACATAAAAATATTTACTTTGATATAATTTAAAAATATTTCTTATACTATTTCATAGTTTTTATCTTTTAATATATTATTTCAAGTTTAAAATTTAGAATTCGAAATGGTCCAATAAAGATTATAGTTCATAGATGTTGATAATTATAATAAAACTTAAATCAAAATCAAATTAATTATAATGCAAAAAGAAAATTAATTCAACACTAAGAATGACAATAATATTGAATATTTGTTCTTTAGTTTTACATTGATTTAGAAATACATAATATAATTTTAATTTTCCTTAAATATTTAGTAATGTAACTAATACTTATTAAACTTATTTTATATGATTTAGTACTTTTAAATTATGATCATTTTTATTATGACTTTGCAATATTTATTTTATATGATAATTTCATTATTATTTTTTATTGAATATTTTAGTGTCATCAGTACTCATCTCATATTTTGTGTTATTTTCTTAAGAAACACCTTAGATAATTGTATTTTGGCTGGACTAAAGAGATATTTGAAGCACAAGTTAATTATATGTTTATATGCAAACTTTACCCAAAAAATCTGAGGTTTATTAGTTTGGTTTGATTTATAAATTTAAAAATTCGACACAATGGTTTGGTTTGGTATTTGAAAAACCCAAAAAAATCCGAATTTTATTAGTTTGATTTGATTTATAAATTTAAAAATTTTACACAAATGATTTAGTTTGATATTTGAAAAACCCAAACCAACCCGATCATGTACACCCCTAACCACAAGTATATATCTTCATCTTTAGACAAACTACAAAGTTCTTCCCATCATCGTTCACATTGTGCACATATTCGGTCGTTGGTACAACCTGCATATGTATAAAAAAAATTAAAAGTCATAAACAAGTAATATCTACTGAAATAGTATATGTAAGTACAAATATATTAATAAAAAATAGAAAACATGCTCTCATTTTTGTGCTCATTGCCTCATTGATCCTGAGTTCTTCCTCATTTTTCCCAACCAAAGGGGTAAATGTGCATGCAGCCTCAGTCTTGTAATTTACATTCCATCTGCCAAACATTAGTCTAACTTCTTCCAGAAAATAAAAAATCGAGTTGAAACCAATGCTGCATTTATACTTTCTGCAATGTTTGATGTCATAGCACGTCCTCGATGAACTGGTGCATAAAGCCTAGATCACTTATCATATCCAGCCAACTCTAAATATTCCTTAACCCTTATATCAACCTTTTGAACTGTTTCCATGAGCTTATTGAAATCAATTTTCCTATACGATTTGGCCATTGTATAAATTACTGCAGTTAAATTTTCATGGGATTTTTTTGTTGAGAAAGTTAACATTTTATAGACAAGATACACCAATAGTGTATTCTAGTAGTAGTTACATCTGGGATTTACAGTAAGCAAAACCAAAGAAATCTACCACCTATATTCCTCCTAAACTATCTAGAAACTGAGTAATATCCTCTACCTTTTTGGTTTTCTGTACCTCGTTTGAGCATTATTCCACAAGTGCCACATACAAGTGTAATGTGGCACATCATTATACACTAGAGTAAGAGCCTTAATTATACTCTCATTCCTATCAGACACAGCACACATGTTACTCCTTTTGCCATACGCTTCTTTCAGTTGCTCAACGAACCAAGTCCACGAGTCATCATTCTCAGAATCAATGACACCATACGCTAAGGGAAAGATATGTCCTATATATAAATGTATATACAAATAAGACTTTAAAATAGTTGTACAAGTATACCATACCTACTGCATCGGTCGTACTCGCTGCAACTAATGTACCATTATAAGGTCCTCTTAGATGACTTCCATCTACAACAATTGCAGGTCTACAGTAATAAAATCCTTTTATGAAAGGAAACAATGCAATAAACAAATACAAAAAATCATTTTCATCAGACTTTTTCATACATATATGTGACCCTGGGTATGTAGCATCAAGTATTTACAAATACGACGACAGTTTGTTGTATGATCCAGAAGACGTTCCCCTTAGAGAAATCAAAGCCTTTACTTTAGCCCGCCAAGTCTTCTGATAAGTAACATCAACAGCAAGATCTATTTTCATATCACTTTTTATGTCTACAGCTGTATATTTCCTTTTGTGATCTACCAACCTTAGCTTAACAATCCCCCCAACCAAATTGCTTGTTGCTTGCCTCTGTGAATACACCTTGTCCTTCAAAGGACACGTATGTTCATTCTTAAAGGATCTAATCCTAAACATTCCAGATTTATTGATATCCGATGCCTTTATCAACCAGTCACAATCATCGGAGACACACACAAGAGTATAACTACACTCAAATTATAGGAGATACAATCAGTAATTATAAAATATTAAAGATTATACATTTACATATATAGATAGTTGTATATTAGTACAAATATAATCTCACCTGATTGAATTTGATCGTTTTGTCTTAAATTGAAACCGTTTCGCAATAGCATAGTTATCCATTACAGCCTTCAGAGTATCTTTGTTCTTGTATACTTGGTCCACCTCCACAAATTTATGACTTGGATCTGAAATCATCGTATTAAAGTCCCCGGATACAAATGCATCAAGTGGTTCTACTAGTTCTTCAATTGTCATATGTCGTGAATCAAAATCTTCACTACGACTTATACAAATTGCTCCATCAATTTCTTCATAGCGCTGGATTGAACTTTTGCACATCTCATTGGTTCCATTATACTTGTCCACAACGCTTACACAAATCGGATATTTGTTAAAATCGTTGATACTTTTTTTGAGCATCACATATACTCTCACACCCATGTCATTGTGTATGACCATCGGTGTTTTATTTGTTTCCACTTTGTATTCCAATTTCATTTTTTTGACAAGTCATATCAACGCAAATTTGATTGCCAATTAAATTATACAATTCCTCATACGATGCGTGCTCCTTAAAGACAATCCCCTCAGTAGTGTAATCAACATAACAATTCTCATCGGTCCATTCTCCAGAATGCATTACCAAAATTGCTATAGAAGTCATCACTGATTATATTCAAACAAAAAATTATTGAAATGTAAGCAATTATCTAATATACATATAAACATATATCATTTACAAACTTTTAAAAATTAATTTGCAACTATGCGGTTATACAAAGTTTTTGACTTAAACTTTATAACGACTAGTATAATTTCGATACCAGTAACATAAATCTAGAATTTTTTTCAAACAAATCAACTAATAACACAACAGTGCAAATTAAACACAAAACAACCAATTAATACATCAAATACATAGAATTTGAATGAATTCAGCATATTATACAATACTTACCGTAAAGATTGTTGTGTGTACCTTACGTTTTTCAAGCCACAAGAAAAATCAGTTGTTTCCGTTCTATTTCTGAAGACGCTTTGATAGAATTAATTTAATGAGAACTCTGTGTTTTTGGAAGAAGAAGGAACCTATTAGGTAACGGATTCTAATTAAACTTAATGACCTTAAATTATGATATTAATATTCTCCTTAATTACCGACTGATTAGTTACACAATTAATGGAACCACATTTGTATAAACGATTGAATAAGTCCGAAATATACAAATAAAAATAATAGTAGCTATTTAAACTATAGCTATGATATGTAAATAGTCAAACTATAATTAAGGAGACCTATTATGTTTCCTACTATAGTCATTTATGAAATTTTCCCTAAAGTTAAAGATTTAAGTTGATTAAAATTTAACAAAATACTTCTATTTTATTTATAAATAATTATAAAATTTATATATACAATTTCTCGATTTGATTTTGTTATTTTTGCAGTTTTTTTCCTAGTAAAATCAAAACCAAACAAGATATCAATTTTCAAAATTTAAAACCAAACCACATTAAATATCAAAATTTTAATCGATTTAATTCAAATTACGATTCGATTTAATTTTTAAACCATAACCACAAACAACCATACCTACATGCTTCTAAGCAAGTAGAATTTTATGTGTGCACTTTTGTTAATATATTTCAATTTTAAGTTGCACCTTATTTGAATTTATTAGATGGCATTTGCTCTAAGTTCATAAGTAAAAATGAATTGTACTATTAGGGGTCATTTGGACTAACTAATACAACTAATCAAACTAAAAATAAAAATAATCATATACATTCTCATACCAAACAACCCATTAATACATTCAATCTCGATTTGTTGAGCTCGTACTTACACGGACATATAGCATCTAGTATTAACAATATGGTTATGTGGCAAGAAGGAACCTTTCCGAATCTAAAACAATTCTTTGATAAAAGTCTCTCTAAAAAAATATGTTAGCTTTCTTATAATTAGAACAAAGTTAACTTTGAAAATTTCTCTTTTTACGCTTAATGAAATTATTTACAATTATTATTTTAGATTACGATTAATTTTAATTTTTCTTTTGAAAAAATATCGTATCAAATAAAATAGTGATACATCAATTGAGGCGGAGGAAGTATTAGTATTGTTGGAACAAAAGAGCACATGAAAATTGTCATTCCATTAGATACATAAAGATTTTGTTAAGTGAGAGAGGTGAGGGAGAGACTGGCGAACGAGATCTGGGAGAGTGGCGAGCGAGATCTAGGAGAGGGGAGAGAGGGGAACAAAAATATATGTATATATACAATTTTCTCTCGCTTTATACAAACACAAACACATTTTATACATTTGCGTTTGTATAAAAAGCAAGAGAGGCGAGGGAGAGAATGAAAGTGGTGAGCGAGATTCACCAGGAAAGAGGTGAAATAACAACAGTTTGCTATGGGGTACAATTAAATCAAACTATGTTTATAGCATTTAATTTGAATTAATAGTTTGCTATTATATACAATTTTTTCTACTTTTTATATAGTTTTTGAATATCTAAATTTTTTGTTTAAAATATCAAATTAATGTAACTTAATTTAAATTTTATAAATTAATCAAATTGACTTTTGAAATACGAAACATAACAAATAAAATAAACAGAGAGAATATTTTTTTTAAACCGACTAAAAAAAAATACAATACGTTGAACCAGCAGTGTTTTATTTGTTTGGCAGACACGTTACGCAACCAACAGAAAAAGATGGACTCATTTTATGTCTAATAGTGAAAATGCATGTGCCTATCTACCTCTCAATTCTTATATTGGAGAAAATATTAAATAGAAGAAGTCAACGTCAATTCATTGCTAGTAAGACTTGGACACTAAGGGGTCGTTTGGTGTGAGGAATTGTAACGACTCATTTGATCATTTTGAGTATTAGAGCTTTTATTGTATAAAATACTCTTTCAATAGATTTTAAATAAGTGTTTTGGACCATTCGTAACTACATTTATGAATTTAATGGGGTAGTTTTTATAATTTATTTAGTTGGTGGTTAAAGAAAATAACATTAAACTTAATAGTGGGTCACTTTCACACTTTTATAGTTTGTCTTATATAATAATTAGGGAGTAAATATTCGAAAAGGAGAAAAGAAGGGTTTAGCCGAGTGAATCCTTACCTGCGGCGTAGAAGAGAACCAACGACATCCAGGTAATTTTCATGTCCTTCATTAATAGTAGGGTGATTATTATTATTATATAATTAAGGTTGGGTTGGATTTGAGTGGAAATTTATGGCATAATGTGCTGATGGGTATAATATATATAATGATGGAATGAGCTTAGTTTCTGGTATCATATGATGTTGGGGTGAGAGAATTAAATTATGGGTGTTAGGCGTGTGTTTACTGCCGTTGCAACCTATTGCGGTGGTTCAATTCAATCGAATTCATGGTTTAATTTAGGACCTAACTAATCTCTCAATTAAATATTGTTGTCGTTATATTTGCCATATGCGTGGTGTTAATTCTGGAATGGAATAAGATAGTGGGCAAAAATTACTATAAGTAATGATGACAACAAAATGGGGCAATTATGAATGGGTCACTAGAAGAAATAAGGTTCTGCTTTTTCTATGTTGAAAGTTGAGTACTGGGATCGTATAATTTGATGGGATTTGAATGTTTCTTACATTATTATATTATAAATTTATGTTTTAATATATTGAGATAAGTAATTAAATATTAGGAGCATTGTATTAGTTGAATACCATTAAAATTATGCTAATTGGAGGAATTAAGATTTACCCCTAGGTTTGAACTTTAGGAAATTGATTATAGAATTAGGTGAGTTTTTGGGTATAGGTTAGACATAGAATAATATAAGTGTTTATAGACTCGTAAACTTACAAATTATGCATATATACTTGATAGATTGGAAAGGTTCGGAGGCATTGAGGAAAGGAAAAGTATTAGAGAAGTAGCTTGCTTGATTTCGGTTCTTCGGTGGAGGTAGGTTATGGTTTGTTCTATTTGATAGATAAACTCTTAATAGCGATTGATATGCATTGAATGATATTGTGAAGTTCTCTATGTACTTGACTTGTGTGATTGTGTGGCTTGGTTGTGTGGTTTATGATTGGTCTAAAATCCTGAGACCGTGAGATTATAATCTGAAAACCTCTCTATTGAAGTTATGCCTTGAATAAAGTAGGCTTGATGTAATATTATTAACGAACTGAAAAATGGTGATAATAAATGATAAATTAATAATATTATTGGATCGGAGTGTCACGTTCCGACACGGTATTTTTGGATCGGAGTGTCACGTTCCGACACGGTATTTTTGGATCGGAGTGTCACGTTCCGACACGGTATTATTGGATCGGAGTGTCACGTTCCGACACGGTATTTTTGGATCGGAGTGTCACGTTCCGACACGGTATTATTGGATCGGAGTGTCACGTTCCGACACGTTAACACTAAAGGAAAAAGATATTGAATTAACTTAATGTACTCAATCTCAATGAACGCATTTCCCAAACGAGTGTGATGTAGAGGCATGAGCCCTCGTGTGTGTGCTTGATATTGTGATTGATTACGTACTTGCTTCAACTGTCACTTGTTCATGTTGTGGTTTCTTATCACCTGCTAAGTGCTATAGTTGACTTTATATTATTATTCATTGTATATTAGTTTCTATTTTGGGTTGGCCGATGATACCTACTCAGTACATGTTGCCCCGTACTGAGCCCTACTTGTATTTTTCTTTGTTTTCCTTTTGTGGAGTGCAGCGAGTGTATCAGTGACATCGATTCGCCCTCAGCTCTAGCCAGTCTCCAGCACCTCAGGTTCCAGGGTGAGCTATTCATTCCAGCTCGTGTTGGATTCTCTTGGTCATGGCATGATGTCCTTAGTTTTCGGACATAAACTATTTTATTCATTTATTTTGGTGCCTTTAATACTCTTAGACCTAGTATTTGAAGATTAGATGTTCTTGATGTGATGACTTTCAGATTTTGGGAATAATATGCAATAGACTTTAGAGGTTTATTTGATTGGTTACTTTAATAAATTTTGGGGCTTCCGCGTTATTGTTGTTATTCGTAGTTGAATTATTGGTATATGTTGGGGTTTAGATTCCTTGGTCCGCCCACTTAGGAGGTTGACTGTGGGTGCCACTCATGACTCAATTTTGGGTCGTGACAAATTTGGTATCAAAGCGTTAGGTTCGGTGATCTCATCACACAAGGACAAGTCTAGTAGAGTCTTGCGGAACGGTACGGGGACGCCTTTACTTTTCTTCGAGAGGCTATAGGGCTTTAGGAAAACTTCATTCCTTCCTTCTTTCGTGCTAGTACTTGAATCCAATTGGTATCTAGGTGATACAAATTGGTTTCTGAACTTCTTCACTTTAATTCAAATATGGTTAGTACTAGAGTAGTAGAAGTTGAGGTTAGTACTAGAGTAGTAGAAGTTGAAACAGCAACACTAGAAAAAAAAAGTGTCTTTGGAAATAGGTATATTTTCTCAATTGACTTCAAGGACTGTAATGGCTAGTGATCAACATGATTTTTATTTATTAAGTTCAAAAAGATGAAACCATTATTCTTCATGGGTACTGATTATGAAGATGCTTATACTTTCATTGTTTATTGTTTTGAGCTGCTTCATAAAATGGATTTAGTGGAGAGAACTATTAGATAAGGTAAGAGTTGCATTTCAAGCTTTATATGTGTTTACTTTAGCAAAATCTTTTCAGGAAGTGATTGATTATGTGATGGAGGTAGAGGGGGTGAAGTCAGATAACTTTGCCAAGGTGACAATATTCAAGAAACTTCGTAAGGGACGACTAGATAATGAACACCATTACTTTGAAAAATATAGTTAGTAAAGCTTTCACAAAATGTATGGGTTGTTTAGCGAATGATGAAATTAGGTTGCACCAATTGAGGTTAGAATCTTTACTACGATTTTAGGGATTGATTGTATATTAAAAAAGATCATGATAAGACTACTACAATAGTACCAATGCTTACTTGGTTAGATATATGAAGTGTGTTACTTTTGTTATCAACCTGATCTAAGAAAGAATGCAAATTATTTGGGCTAAAGACAGAACATATTTGGTAATGTTTTGCAGCTATTCAATAGGTAGAAATGTGTGGGTTGTTTGGGTACGATCTTATCGATAGGTATGATGTATTCTAGTAAGGTATCTAACAGACTTTGATGGTGTAGTAGTACTAGGGTTATGTGGAAACGAATATGTCGATAGTCAAACGAGAATACCAACTACTTAAGGAGTTATCAATTGTACGACATGATCAAATAATGAGATTCAATGTTGCATTCACATTTGAGAAATCAACTAGCTTATTACTATGGACGGTGGGGTTAAGCATGGTTTTAGGGAATATTTTTGTGGTAGATCTTTAGTATGGTATTACTGCAGTTAGGTTGTAAAGTGTATCTTGAGGATTCTAAATGAGAATTGATGATTTTATCATAAGCTCTAAAAGAGTGGATTGATATCGGAATGACAAGTTTATAGGTAAAGAAATTCCCAGTGAGATATACTTGGGTGAATGCAATTGAAGATTTTAGTAAGAAAGTGTGTATACGATTGAGTTAGTCCTTTGGTTTTGATTGGTATAACTGGGTTTCAGGTGTCATATAAATGAAAAGTTTGACCTTGTGGTGATGGCAAGGGCTAACTGAGCATGATGGTAATAATAGTTTGTGATGAATTGTGATTGGGATGAAACTATATAATAAGGATTTGTTGGTTAAATGAATTTTGTATGGTAATAAAGACTTGCGAGTATCTAAGGTTGTGATTTTCTACTATTTAGTGAGTAATGTGGTTGTATGGCAATTTTTAGCAGATGTTGGGGCATCGCTCGAATAGAATTTAAAGGAGCTAGAGTCATAATTAAAATAAGATAAAATTTGTGGATTGTGTAGCCTTCAGAAAGAGGTAGGAGCAAGAATATTTTCTCTGATTGCAACAATTAAAAATATATCTTCAAAGGGGTTGAGAATTGGGTTCAGAGACGCATGATTTTATCTATTTTAATTTGGTTAAGCTAATAATGTCACAGGTTCGCCAGATTGGTTAAAAGCTATAGGATAAAACTTAAGAAATGAGTGTACAGACGTTCAACTCGGGTGGGATGATAAGTTTTTTTGTAGTTTGAATTTAGTAATGAGTATGGTTGAAGTTGTAGTGAAGGATACCGTAAGATCAATGTAGAGACAATTAGTTATAGGCTAAGATACACGAATTCATGAAAATCTTCAAGGTATGAGTTAACGTTGATAGATAAAGGGATTGGGTTACACAGTTGGAACCAAAATTCAATTTTTTTTTTTTATTGTAAGTCTAAGTTCGTGGCAGTATTTTTGTCTAAGATATGGATTGATAAGATAAGAAATGATTGATCGCATCGAGTGTTAGGCATTTGAAAGGACTTATGAATGATTTGGATCATAAAGTTTGTTACTTTTGGGTTTCCCTCAGAGTTTTGATTTAGAGTGTGCAGTAAAACGTCATGGGTTGTTGGTAAAAAGATGAGATCGGTAAGCGGGCTAGGAAAATTAACAAGAGTCTGATATATTAAAGGGTCGAGATATTTAGAATTTTGCACTATGGGAAGAATTTTAGAAAAGTGAAAGAGTAAGACTTCTCGTATAAACCCTTGGGGTGTAGTTAAAGGTTGTATTCATTTTTGCCTATGAGCTTAGATATGATTGTGAGATGTGAAGTTGTTCGGTAAAGACTTACTAGGAGTTTATAATTGACTTTTATAAAGATTGAATTCTAGTTTGGATGACAAACAATGAGGTATGGAGAATTTAGAGTTGGATTAATACTACTCTATTGATGGGACTACATATAATGTTATGATGCGTTACATAAACATTTGATGGTGAATAGAGGTTCCGAGCTTATAGTATACAAAGTAATTTGAGTGACCAAGATTTTCCCTAAGTGTTGGCATGAGGTATGTGATGGTTTAGAATGGTAGCTAAAGCATGGTATGTGGAAGTGGTGTGAAGTTGACTTTGGGTGTGATTTAATAGTTTTATCTCGATGGAAAGGTGCTATCAAATTTTAAATTGGTGCTATTAGTCTTGTTTGGGACTCATATTTGTCATGAAATGCTTAAATAGAAAAGGGGGAGTCATAGTTTGAAACTTTTAGAGTCGACAATGTGTTTGCTAAGAAGTCTTTTATACGAGTGATAGTTTGAGGGTAAGGTAATCGGACGATGTAGTTATGATGTTTGTTAGTATTACGAGTGTTGGCTTCAATGGAATACTGTGAGAAGTATGTAAGGTTTTGATATATCGAATATGTGTACGGTTATAATAGGGACTAAATTCTGTGATTGTACTCCTGGTAGGGTGGCATCCTTGGTTAGACTTATTCATTCCAATTATGGACGATTTGATGTTGTTTGGGATAGTGGAAGTATACTGGTGATTCAACACGCACAACTTTGCTTATGAGAACTTATAGGAGAGCTACAATGAAAATTTACAGTTATTCAATAGACTAAGATTTATCTCATCATCGGTATCAGGTTTTCGTTATGTGTGATTGAATGTGAGGAACATTGGGTCTAATTTTATTTTATTTTTTCATTCTTAAGTTTGTCTATAATAGCTACTAATCTAGCATTTCGAAAGTGTTGTTAGAGGTTCTGTATGCTTGGGTGTATCACTCGATGATGGGTACTTGATCACTTCCTTCTTTGGATCAGATGAGTTCGATTTTCCTTGATGATTACTTGATGTCTAAAGATCATATCTTTCTAGCTTAAGCTCGGGGAAATATTATGTTGTGAAGATGTAATCTTGATAAGATCTATGATGGTTTGTGCATTGTGAGTGTGTGGTGGCTGGTCCAGATTCACTTCTGATTGTACCCAATATTGATTAAGAATTTTATCAAGGTTTTGTCCTGATGGTTGTGTCAAGGTCTAGTTGGAGAATCGATCAGTTGAAGAGTTCACTTGGAAATAGTTTTGTTGTTAGTTGAGTTTACATACAACAACATTTATCATTGGAGTATTGAGATGGCCCCATTGGAGGCATTGTATGAGAGGAGGCGTAGATCTCCAATTGGTTGGTTTGATACTTTTGATATGAGACCTTGGGGACTAATATTTTGAAGGAATTATTGAGACAGCTACCCTTTCTTATCCTCACCTTCTTTTGATCGTTCGAGGACGAACGATGGGTAAATTGGTATCTAATGTAACGACTCATTTGATCATTTTGAGTATTAGAGCTTTTATTGTATAAAATACTCTTTCAATAGATTTTAAATAAGTGTTTTGGACCATTCGTAACTACATTTATGAATTTAATGGGGTAGTTTTTATAATTTATTTAGTTGGTGGTTAAAGAAAATAACATTAAACTTAATAGTGGGTCACTTTCACACTTTTATAGTTTGTCTTATATAATAATTAGGGAGTAAATATTCTGAAAAGGAGAAAAGAAGGGTTTAGCCGAGTGAATCCTTACCTGCGGCGTAGAAGAGAACCAACGACATCCAGGTAATTTTCATGTCCTTCATTAATAGTAGGGTGATTATTATTATTATATAATTAAGGTTGGGTTGGATTTGAGTGGAAATTTATGGCATAATGTGCTGATGGGTATAATATATATAATGATGGAATGAGCTTAGTTTCTGGTATCATATGTGTTGGGGTGAGAGAATTAAATTATGGGTGTTAGGCGTGTGTTTACTGCCGTTGCAACCTATTGCGGTGGTTCAATTCAATCGAATTCATGGTTTAATTTAGGACCTAACTAATCTCTCAATTAAATATTGTTGTCGTTATATTTGCCATATGCGTGGTGTTAATTCTGGAATGGAATAAGATAGTGGGCAAAAATTACTATAAGTAATGATGACAACAAAATGGGGCAATTATGAATGGGTCACTAGAAGAAATAAGGTTACGCTTATTCTATGTTGAAAGTTGAGTCTTTGGGATCGTATAATTTGATGGGATTTGAATGTTTCTTACATTATTATATTATAAATTTATGTTTTAATATATTGAGATAAGTAATTAAATATTAGGAGCATTGTATTAGTTGAATACCATTAAAATTATGCTAATTGGAGGAATTAAGATTTACCCCTAGGTTTGAACTTTAGGAAATTGATTATAGAATTAGGTGAGTTTTTGGGTATAGGTTAGACATAGAATAATATAAGTGTTTATAGACTCGTAAACTTACAAATTATGCATATATACTTGATAGATTGGAAAGGTTCGGAGGCATTGAGGAAAGGAAAAGTATTAGAGAAGTAGCTTGCTTGATTTCGGTTCTTCGGTGGAGGTAGGTTATGGTTTGTTCTATTTGATAGATAAACTCTTAATAGCGATTGATATGCATTGAATGATATTGTGAAGTTCTCTATGTACTTGACTGTGTGATTGTGTGGCTTGGTTGTGTGGTTTATGATTGGTCTAAAATCCTGAGACCGTGAGATTATAATCTGAAAACCTCTCTATTGAAGTTATGCCTTGAATAAAGTAGGCTTGATGTAATATTATTAACGAACTGAAAAATGGTGATAATAAATGATAAATTAATAATATTATTGGATCGGAGTGTCACGTTCCGACACGGTATTTTTGGATCGGAGTGTCACGTTCCGACACGGTATTTTTGGATCGGAGTGTCACGTTCCGACACGGTATTATTGGATCGGAGTGTCACGTTCCGACACGGTATTTTTGGATCGGAGTGTCACGTTCCGACACGGTATTATTGGATCGGAGTGTCACGTTCCGACACGTTAACACTAAAGGAAAAAGATATTGAATTAACTTAATGTACTCAATCTCAATGAACGCATTTCCCAAACGAGTGTGATGTAGAGGCATGAGCCCTCGTGTGTGTGCTTGATATTGTGATTGATTACGTACTTGCTTCAACTGTCACTTGTTCATGTTGTGGTTTCTTATCACCGCTAAGTGCTATAGTTGACTTTATATTATTATTCATTGTATATTAGTTTCTATTTTGGGTTGGCCGATGATACCTACTCGTACATGTTGCCCCGCACCGAGCCCTACTTGTATTTTTCTTTGTTTTCCTTTTGTGGAGTGCGGCGAGTGTATCGGTGACATCGATTCGCCCTCGGCTCTAGCCAATCTCCGGCACCTCGGGTTCCGGGGTGAGCTATTCATTCCAGCTCGTGTTGGATTCTCTTGGTCATGGCATGATGTCCTTAGTTTTCGGACATAAACTATTTTATTCATTTATTTTGGTGCCTTTAATACTCTTAGACCTAGTATTTGAAGATTAGATGTTCTTGATGTGATGACTTTCAGATTTTGGGAATAATATGCAATAGACTTTAGAGGTTTATTTGATTGGTTACTTTAATAAATTTTGGGGCTTCCGCGTTATTGTTGTTATTCGTAGTTGAATTATTGGTATATGTTGGGGTTTAGATTCCTTGGTCCGCCCACTTAGGAGGTTGACTGTGGGTGCCACTCATGACTCAATTTTGGGTCGTGACAGGAATAATACCAAATAGTCTCGGGATTAAATTATAGTTCCGCTTATTTTATTGTTTGGTTGGCAAGTTCGGGATAACTTATCCCGGGATTAATAATTAGTACCGGGATAAGTTATCCCTCTCTTTGGGTGGTATAGTAATCCCGGGATAGCTTATCCCGGGATAAAATAGGTAAATGACAAAAATGTCTCTTTCAACCCTTTTGTTATATATCACTTTTTACATTAATGAAGGGCATTTTTGTAAACAAATATATTGTTCTTAAAATTTATTATTTTGAATACAACAAACCAAACATTCAATAAAAAATAATTCCAACACAACTTATCCCATCATAACTAATCCCAACATAACTTATCCCATCATAACTTATCCCATCATAACTCATTTTCAAACCAAACGACCCCTTGATAATAGATAATCTTGTACACATAGGATGTTATAATTATGTTTTCCATTATTTATTTGATTGAATACAACTAACAGTTGTCTTAATTAATAAGCTAGTTGAATTCCCATAAAGAATTTCTTTAGAAATCATTTGTCTTTTATTTTTATGTATATGTTTGATTTTTGTTATTAATGTGAATATTATAATAACCAACAAAAACAAACAACCAATATACCGAACTCCTACGGAAGCACCTAATCTCATAATCATCTACTAGGAAAGGTATTACGAGACGTTAGGCTTCTAAAACACACTAGTTACAAATGATTCTACGAATCAAATCACTATATAACTCTGAGCCGTGTGCCGTAAGTTAAACCAAAGACAAATCACTCAAACGTGAGTGGCTTTTGAGTGATTTGTCAATTTTGGTTAGGTAAGAAAACAAGTGGTCCTTTATGCATTTCAATTGTGAAAGTATGACCACACAGTTCTTATGAATAAATGGACAATTATAATTATCTTATTGTACTGATATGGGCATATGGCATATACAAATTAAAAGCTGTTTCAGATGTCCTCGACTGTCCTGTTCAAAAGACACCCTTGTGCATGCCTGGGTTCTATTAATTTGGTGGATAAGACTACAATTCTTCAATCGCCATTCAGCAATATTACTAATACTGACCCAGTACTCAACATATATAACGTACGTAAGTTGGGATGAGATTAATTAAGAGCCTGAAATGTAAGTTGAACCGATCGACTTTCTTATGTTTAAACATCTACCTCCTTAAAGTTACTGAAGATAGTATGTTTAAAGAGAAGACATTAGTTGTTGATGTAAGTTGAACCGACTTTCTTATGTTTAAATTAAGACATTAGTTGTTGATACTGGTCTGCTAAGTTGGTGACTAATTAAGACTATTTCCATCGATCCTCTTTATATTTATAAGGTTAACTTCTAGCTAGTTTAACGTGAATGTTAACCATCATCAAATTGTTCAATAATTGGATTTGATAACCTCTACCTCCTGTTGCAAAGATAACCGCTGTGGGCAATGCTGATGCATCTCCAATCACTCAATCCTCAGTTGTGGCTGGCGTTTTGACGTGCTGCCTCACCATTCTCCTTGCTGATCTTGTAATCTTTTGATCTTAGGCATCTCCAACCCTACACTCTATTTCACTTTCCAAATATAGAGTTTTCGATTTTTTTCAGAAAACCAACTTCAATCCAATTTTTCTAATTTACTCTTTAAAAAAGAATTTTTTTTTTCTCTCTTCAATATTATATTAAGTATTATATTTATTTCATTCATTTTTTCTTATTTCATAACATAAATTCTTTATTTCTTTTTCCCAATACTTACTTTATATAATTTTCATGTGATATAAAATTTTATTTTTTCAATTTTTTTATTTAATATAAAATTATATTTTATTCTAAATTTTTAAATAACATAAATTGCAAGAAAATATTATATAATAAACAAATGAATGGACAAATTCAAATAAAAATGAAATATAATTACATAAACATTACATAAACACTCAATTTTCAAAATTATTACGTTGCTCCCATAAATGCTCTATTAATGCATTATGGAGTTCACAATGAACATTTTTGTCCTTAATTTTTTTATGTCTAGCTAAAAATTGTTCAAATCGGAGATTTTCATCTACCACCATTTATGTCGTTGGAGCTGGAGCTTCTACGATATTTTTAATTGGTGCATTAAGATCACGTTCATCCTCAATTATCATGTTGTCCAGTAGAATACATGTAGTTATTATATCATGTAGCACCTTCTTTTTCCAAAAAACGTGACGGTCCTGCAATAATTGCAAAACGTGATTGCAAAACTCCGAATGCACGTTCAACATCTTTTCGGCATGATTCTTGTTTCATCATGAATTAATTGTTATGATTGTATTTTATCTTGTATTTAAATTATTATGTTATGTATTGTTATCTTGTATTTAAATTATCATATTATGTATTGTATTTTTAAATTAACATTTTTAATCTTATCATTTTAATTTTGTGTATTCTTTATAGTGAAAATTAATAATAAAATCAAATTATATTATTGAAGAAAATTAGAAAAAATTAAAATACTATTAGTTTGGGATGAAAGTAGTATATATTAAATAATATATTTTTAAAAATATTATATTACATTAAAAAAATTATGAATGTTAGATATTTAATTAATGACATTATATGTAAAATAATATGTTAATTAGAAAGTAATAGAAATAATAATAAAGTATTGAAAAAGTGAAATAGAGAGTGTGAATTGTAGTTCTCCAAATTTGGAGAACTACTATTCAACTCTCTAAATTTGAAGAATAGAGAGTGATATGGAGGTGGGTTGGAGTGCCCATTCTCTATTTTACTCTCCAAATATAGAGAATGAAGAGTAAAATAGAGGTGGATTGGAGATGGTCTGACAGTTAGACTTGTTAGTATAGAAGCATCATAGTATGTAGAGAAATAAGATTATCAGAAACTATTTTATTATTGTATTTACTAAGTAGCTTGTGATTGATCTTCTGGTTTGTAGACATGCTCCCTAGTCTGAATCACAAAATGCAATAAGGTAGTTATTACCCTTTAATTTGTTGCCATGAACAACCTAAGCCCTCTTTGACATATCTCACTACTTTGAGAGCTGATTCCATGAACTTACTTAAAACTTGGCGTCTATAACATTCCATTGAGTCAGGTTGTCATGATCCAATTTGGGACCGTGATCCGTGCTAAGGGGTAGATTCCTAGAGCAAGCCATAATAACAAAAAATTATAGAAAATCAGGGCAAGAGTTTCCCTATTTTTAGGCCTATTCAAAGTTTTCCCGTACCAAAAATCAATAACGCAACCAACCAATATCACCAAACAAGCAATAGTATTCATCAATAGTCTATTTGAAATGTAATAATATTAAATTCATTTCCAAATACAAAAATAAGTCTAATATTAGTTACAAGTCTATAACAATGAATGGATAACTTATGACACTAATGAAATGACTAATGGAGAGACTCTAAGAGTTTTTGAAAGAATCGTACGATTGCAAATAAATAACTTATTGCCCGCACGTAGCAATATGGGGCTCACTAGAAATTTTCAACTTGTGCACTCTAACTATCGAAAGCCTTGTCGATGTCACATATAGTCTCTGTAAAAATATAGAGGGGAGTGATTCTATAGATTTTTGAATAATAACACTTAACCACAACCATGCTATAATGGATACAGGTTAGAAAACATGCTAATGAGTGTAGGGTTGTTTTGTGTCAACCCTATATTCGCCAGTGTTTGTGTAACATCCCGCCATCGTTCCAGTGACTACTTCCTTTTGTACAAAATTGTGCCATCTTTTCGGTGACTACTTTCTCATATCCGATTTGTGTAGCACTGTGCCATCTTTTCAGTGACTACTTTCTCATATCTAATTTGTGTAACACTATGCCATCTTTATAGTGACTATTTTTTTTCCATATATGATTTGCATAGCACCATACATCTCCACAAACAACTGTTCATATTTAATTTGCGTAATGCCCTGGATTTTTCCAAACTACTTTCTCATTTCTGAGTTGCATAGCATCATGTCTCTTTTGGTGACTCCTCAGATTTGATTTGCGTAGTTCCATTCGTCTTTTTGGTGACTCCTCAACTCTAATTTGCATAGGGTCGTGCCATCATTCCGACCTCACCCATATAATTTCTCTTTTTCAGTAGGGTCGTGTTGTCAATTCGACCCTACCCATATATTTTTTATTTTCTAGTAGGATCGTGCGATCATTCCGACCTTACCAATATAACTCTCTTTCTCATTAGGGTTGTGCTATCATTCTAACCCCACATATATAATTTTATTTCTCAGATTGTGACCACTTTCAGCCATCAAATCTAATACTCCCACGCATGAGCATGTTCCGATTAGTTTTTCAATGACTTTCTTGTTTAATATTGACTCATCTATTGATTGCAAGATGATCCATATATTTATACCAGTTGAGCACCTTTTGGTGACTGCTGAACTATGAATAAGTCTATATAGAGCAACCACCTAGTTTTGTTGCTCAGAGGGAGTCTAGTAGCCTTTATATGTCTATTGCGCAGTTCACTCAATGGTCTGAAATAGTCTTCTCACAACTTAGTTTGGGAAGTTCAATACTGTAAAATTCAGCATTTTATGAGAACACCAAGCAATTGAGATTTTTTTTGGTAACTAGCTGTTATGTTAATTATCAGTAGCAAAACATTATGTTAGTGTGGCATTTTAATATTTTAAGAATTTACATTTCTTACATTGCCACATAGTCATTGATACTGTCGTTTGGTTGACTCCTCATGGGTTGCAGAATGTTAATGGCAATATTGATTGTTGCATTACTCCATTTTGGAGTTACAATAGTTGTTACTGTTGCCGCTTGTCAACAAACCAACGGTTAGCCAAGAAAAGTTACATTGTCCATTAAAACTTTTGTAACCTTTCATACATTATTTCGCTCATTATCCTCTATTACACCTTATAACCTATGTAATTCTTAAGACCATTATCTTCACTAGTTACTACACCATTATCTTCCTATTCATTGCTAGGAAGACTTCTTCTAGTATAAATAGTGGTGGTCTTCATTTGGTTTGTTACATATAACACAACATACAAGGAAAATATAGAGTGCATAAAGTTTGTTAAAAAGAGAGTTCTTATTAGTTGAAGGGAGATGTTCTTTTTTGTGGAGCTTTGGACTCAACTCTTGTCCAGAGTTGTTGAGTTATACTTTGTGAAGGTTGTTGTATTCTAGAGGGGACAAGTCAAAGAGGACTACTGCTGGACCGGTGAAAACATTTGCTGCAGTGAGCTTGAATCTCCTTAAAGAGAGTGATATATCCGTGCCTCAGCCTGAAGAGATTTATTTCTTCATTTTTATTTTCAATTATAATTTTGTATTTTTTGTTATCTTGTAAGTTTTTCACTAACAATTTTAAGGAGACTCAGAATGACTACAATTGAAAAAATTGCGAATGTCAAAATGGGAGACCTTAACAAGCCATTTCGGTTCAATGGTAACCATTTCAAAATATGGAAGGGTAAAGTACTTTTCTACTTAAGTCTTCTCAATGTTTCTTATGTGTTAATTGAGAAGAATCCTAATAAAGTTGATGACACCTCCATGGATGATGCTGAACTTATTTCTCATCATGAGAAAGTGGAAAAGTATGATGGTGAAGAGGCAAGGGGCCAAGATGCACTTTTACAAAATGAAGAGAGCAACATCACAACGAAGGTAAATTTAATTACTTCAAATAATGCTACTCTTGAAACTCACAAAAATACTTCTTTGAAGCCTAAGAAGAAAAAAATTAAGAAAAATAATAGTAGACCTCCCAAGAAAAATAATGGTGAAAATAACCAAGCACAAAATCAACAAATTCAAGATAAGGGATCGTGCTTTGTTTGTGGCAAGAGTGGGCATATTGCTCAATTTTGCAGATTCTGGAAACGTGGTCCTAACCCTTAGGCAAATGTTATCGAAGAACCTTTTGTGGCGGTGATTACCGACATAAACATGGTTGAGAGTGTAGATGGATGGTGGGCTGATTATGGTGCGAACCGTCATGTCTGTTATGACAAAGATTGGTTTAAAAAATATACTCATTTTGAGGAGCCCAAAACCATTATGCTTGGTGATTCACAAACAACTCAAGTACTTGGAACAAGAGATGTCGAATTGTGTTTTACTTCTGGAAGGGTATTAACTTTGAAAGATGTACTCTATACTCCTTCCATGAGAAAAATATTGATGTCTAGTTTTCTTCTTAATAAAGTAGGCTTTAAATAGATTATTGAATCTGATTAATATGTAATTGTGAAGAATGATATTTTTGTGGGAAAGAGGTAAGCTTGTGATGGGATGTTCAAATTGAATGTAGAAGTGAATAAAGCTTCTACTTCTGTTTATATGCTTTCTTCTACTAATTTATGGCATGCTCGTTTGTGCCATATTAATGATCGTTATGTTAGAATGATGAGTAGTTTAGGATTAATCCCAATGATTAAAAATAATTTTGAAAAGTGTGAGGCTTGTAGTAAAGCCAAAATCACTAAACGGCCTCATTTTCAAGTTGAAAGAAAAACTGATTTGTTAGAATTAGTTCATACTGATATTTGTTTACTTGGTGGAATTTTAACTCGTGGAGGTAATAGATATTTTATCACTTTCATTGATGATTTTTCTAAGTTTACATATGTTTACTTGATGAAAAATAAAAGCGATGCTTTTGAAAATTTTAAAACTTATCTCCATGAGGTTGAAAATCAGTTTGGTAGAAAAACAAAAATAATTAGAAGTGATAGAGGCTGTGAATATGAGTCAAATGAGTTTAATTCTTTTGTTAGATCATTGAGAATAATTAATGAAACTACTCCTCCTTACTCTCCTTCATCTAATGGAGTAGCGGAAAGGAAAAATAGAACTTTGGTTGAATTGACTAATGTTATGCTTATTGAGTCACATGCACCTTTAAATTTTTTGGGTGAAGCTATTTTAACTGCTTGTTATGTGTTGAATCGTGTGCCTCATAAAAGGTCTAAACTAACACCTTTTGAATTGTGGAAAGGTTACAAGCTGAGTTTGAAATATCTAAGAGTTTGGGGTTGTCTAACCTCTGTGAGGCTAATAAATCCCAAGATTACAAAATTGGGTAAGAAAGTAACTAGTTGTGCTTTTCTTGGTTATGCTTCAAATAGTACAACCTATAGATTTTTTAATCTTGAAGATAATATTGTAATAGAATCGGGTGATGCTATTTTTCATGAAAATAAATTCCTTTTTGATTCTAAAAATAGTGGGGGTAAAAGGATTGAACAAAATAGTCTGTCACTACCTAGTTCTTCTACTTCTACTTTAAAAAAATAAAGAAATTGATGATTTTGAGTTAAGAAGAAGTAAAAGAACTAGAGTAGAAAAAGATTTTGGTCTTGATTTTTATGTGTTTAATGTTGGAGATGACCCTCTCACTTTGAAAGAAGCATTATCTTCACATGATTCTATATTTTGGAAAAAAGCTGTAAATTATGAAATGGAATCACTAATTTCTGATAAAACTTGGAAGTTAGTTGATTTACCACCGGATTGTAAAACTATTGGTTGCAATGGGTCTTAAGAAAAAAATTGAAACCGGATAGATCTATTGATAAATACAAGGCTAGACTAGTTGCAAAAGGTTTTAAACAACTAGAAGGCCTAGAATTTTTTGATACTTTTTCACCGGTAACAAGAATTACATCCATAAGACTTTTAATTGCTATGGCTGTAATTTTTGATTTGCAAATTCATCAAATGAATGTAAAAACTGCTTTTTTAAATGGAGACCTAAATGAGAAAATTTATATGAATCAACTCGAGTCTTTTGTTGAAGCAGGCCAAGAAAGCAAAGTATGTAAACTTACTAAATCCCTATAAGGCTTGAAACAGACACCTAAGCAATTGCATGAAAAGTTTGATTCTTGCATGATTGAAAATGATTTTAAAACAAATGAGTGTGATAAGTGCATATTTCATAAGTCTTGGAATAGTTCACATGTGATTATTTGCCTATATATTAATGATTTGTTGATCTTTGGCTCTAACATGAATATTATTGACGATGTTAAGAATATTCTTAAAAGCCATTTTGATATGAAAGATCTTGGTGAGGCAAATGTTATTCTTGGAATAAAAATAACAAGAACATGTGATGGAATTTTCCTTGACCAGTCACATTATGTTGAGAATTTTTAAAAAAAAATATAACTTTCTTGATTGCAAGTATGTTGCAACTCATTTTGATTCAAGTGTACACTTATTTTCTGTTGAAAGTGAAAATGATGTACTAAATCAAAAGAAATTTTCTAGCATAATCGAAAGTTTGAGGTATGTGACTGATTGCACCAGGCCTGATATTGCATATGTAGTAGGAGTACTTGGTAGGTTTACAAGCAAGCCAGGTAATGAACATTGGTATGCTATAACAATAGTTATGAGATATTTAATTGGAACAAAAAATTGTGGTTTATTCTATAAAAAAATATCCTGTTGTACTTGAATTCTTTTGTGATGCAGATTGGAACACTTTATCAGGTAATTCCTGTTCTACCACTGGTTATGTCTTTATTTTAGGTAGTGGTGCTATTTGTTGGAGATCAAAAAAGCAAACTATTATTGTTAACTCTACCATGGAGGCTGAACTAATTGATTTAGCTTCAGCTAGTGAGGAAGCGATTTGGTTAAGAGATTTGTTATTTCAAATACCTTATTTTGAAAAATCAATTTCTCCTATTTTAATTCATTGTGATAGTACCGCTACAATTGGTAGAGTTCAAAACCGTTATTACAACGGTAAATTCAGACCTATAAGGAGGAAACATAGTAATATAAGATCGTATTTGACAAATGGTACCATCAATGTTGATTATGTCAAATCTTGTGATAATCTTGCAAATCCTCTTACTAAGGCCTTAACAAGAGAAAAGGTTTGGAGCACATTAAGGGGGATGGGATTGAAGCCTACAAATCCCTGAGTCATATATGAGGAAACCCAACCTGGGGACTAGAGATCCTATAACCAGGTTCAAGGGGAAAAACTAATAATATGATGACTTGTTGTGAAAAATGCACTATCTTGTTATTCCCTCCCTATGATGTGAGTGCATTGTTTCTTGTAGTTTGTGAAGGTTGAGTTGATAAAACTCTTAATGAATATCTATAGCTCGTATGGGTGGAGTGTTAAGCTTACAGGAGCACTCTCGACAGATTTCACCTATGTGAGTGTGGAAGTAGGTCGCTTCCTATGAGAATTGGGCTTTTTCTCAAAAGCACTTATGAATTCGGGATAGCACATGGCCATAACGTGCTGACTTTTAAAGCTCATGTCAACACCTTGATTATTATGTGTGAGCAGTGATATTCTATTTCCCTTAAGCAGTCATAGGTTCAAGTCTGAGACCACTACGACTCTGGAGTAAAAGCTACTGTTTCACTAAGTGGAGTTTCAATGCAGAGCACACCTTCATTATGCATAGTAGTCTTCCTTCAGCTGATATAATCTCTTGTGAATATTAAAATGAGTGGGGGATTATTTGTGTGGCATTTTAATATTTTAAGAATTTACATTTCTTACATTGCCACATAGTCGTTGATACTGTCGTTTGGTTGACTCCTCATGGGCTGCAAAATGTTAATGGAAATATTGATTGCTGCATTTCTCCATTTTGGAGTTACAATATTTGTTACCGTTGCAGCTTGTCAACAAACCAACGGTTAGCCAAGAAAAGTTACATTGTCCATTAAAACTTTTGTAACCTTTCATACATTAATTCACTCATTATCCTCCATTATACCTTATAATCTATGTAACTCCTAAGACCATTATCTTCACTATTTACTACATCATTATCTTCACTATTTACTACATTATTATCTTCCTATTCATTGCTAGGAAGACTTCTTCTAGTATAAATAGTGGTGGCCTTCATTTGGTTTGTTACATATAACACAACATACAAGGAAAATATAGAGTGCATAAAGTTTGTCAAAAAAAGAGTTCTTATTACTTAAAAGTGAGGTATTCTTTTTTGTGGAGCTTTGGACTCAACTCTTGTCCAGAGTTGTTGAGTTATACTTTGTGAAGATTGTTGTATTCTAGAGGGGACAAGTCAAAGAGGACTACTGCTGGACCGGTAAAAACATTTGTTGCAGTGAGCTTGAATCTCCTTAAAGAGAGCGAGATATCCGCGCCTCAACTTGAAGAGATTTATTTCTTCATTTTTATTTTCAATTGTAATTTTGTATTTTTTGCTATCTTGTAAGTTTTTCACTAACACATTACATATCAAGCAACTATCACAACATACTTATTTCTCAAGAGTTTCCTCTCTATAGACTAAAGCTCTACCTTACCTATAGCTCATAAGGTAAATTCATCTAGAACATTTTTTATACTAGGTTGGGTTCTAATAATAGTAACATAAGCCATCTCTTTGGCCACACTTACTACTATTCTGCCCTTTTTCACAAAAATTCTGTTGTTTCTCTCAATACATATTCCATACACACATTCCGCCATGATGATCTTGAAGATTTGCGCTGTAATAGTCTTCCCTTTTGTATGATGTATACTCCAGTGCATAAATTGGTCCCAATTTGTAGGCAAAATGTCAAGCTGATGAACCTAATTTAGCAATATGCTCTATAATCTAATGGAAAATTGACATTGAATGGCCAAATGCTCTATGGTCTCTTTCTCATTTTGGCACATAACACACCTCTATGGTACTACCATCCCCCACTTCGTTAGCCTGTCTGCAGTTGGCAACTTCTTGTGAAGCATGAGCCACATAATGAAATAAGCTTTTGGTGTCGCAATATTTTAGAACATAAGGCATTTCCAGTCTATCCTCTGTTGTTCCCCAATAGAGGAATTTTTTTCCTTCACAAACTTTCTTTTTTCCTCACTGAAACTGAGCTTACTCGGAGTCACCTTCACCTCCACGGACGAAGGTGCATTTAGCTTTACCTTATACACAACATTTGCATTCCTCCCAACATTTTTAACCACACACTTGTATTTCACAATACTCTCACTCGTGAAAACAACTGAGAATGATGGATAATTCAAATCCCCTGGACTAGCCAAACTATATTCACTGCAATTCATTGAGGAAGTATCTTTTGTGAATGGTGAGATTCTGTTATGGAGGGGCCATAACCAATGGAGCATAGGAAACCTATGTAATCACTCGACTCAATGTCGTAAACCAGGCCCGGATGCAGTGCTCTGTTTGGATCCATATGTACCAACCCACGAACGAAAGGATTCAATTCTTGACCTGTGGCAAGATCCGTGATTGTTTTGCCGGAGTTGTCAATGCTGTAAGCTGTTGTCATGAGGGCTGATTTTATGGTTGCTGTGGTCCATTTAGGATAAGCCTTTCTGAATAACGCAGCTAATCCACTTACATGAGCACAAGACTTGATGTCCTAGATATAATGTTGAATTCCACTCTTCTTTTGTCGATTTCTCAGTCTGTTGGACCAACAGCTCCAGTCTATCCAGCTAATATGTTGACTCCCGGTGCAGTAACGTCCAGTTTAAGGATCTCAGGGGTCACATAATTGGGTCCTCGGTCTGAGAACGCAGCAATGTGTGGAGCAGACGGTGATTTTCCTATCACAGTTCCCTTGAAAGTGATCGTCACTGTTGGTGATGGAACATATTTGATATAATCCCTGATTTTATCGCCGGCTTTTTGACCCACCATTGTCGCTGGGAGGAGATGTGCATCGGCAACGAGTTCTTCTCCAGAGTCGGCTAAGTTTGCTAGGACCATACCTGCACCACCCGCTTGTTTCACAACACTTCCTTTCTCTACTTTGGCATCGCCTCCTCGATCACATAATACAATTTTCCCAGAAACTTTTGAAGGGTCCAACTTTCCTGGATAGCAGAGTTGGCTGCCACAGTCGGTGGAATAAGAAAGCTGTAGTTTTGCATTGCCGAGGGGATCTCCGGTATACAAAGATACACCACCAAATATTCTACTGTCTCCTAAGATAACATCCGCAGGAAACTCCCGATCTATGGTTGAAGCAGCAACATTGAAAATCCATGCGGCAACGTTGACTGCCGTATGTGTCAGATCTTCTTCTTCATGGTATTGGAGGTACAAGTAGCCAACTTAGTATAAAAAAAAGTGACGACGTGTCGGCTGACCAAGTAAGAAAGTGAACACATCCCCGATGCCTCTAATATCTCAAAAATCAATTTATCAAAGTGATCCAGGTTGTACACTCCCGTTAAGATTAGTTTTAAAAGAGTACAATGTGAAAAAGACTTTTTCAAAAATAGTAATGATGGACAAATGCATGAATCAGGATCATACCACAAAGCAAATAAAATCAAGTGCCATATGCAATGAATGACATCACCATCATCCAATCAAATATTAGTCGAACAATAATTTAAAGAGTCAATATCAGAAAGTTATTCCAATTGTAATTTAAAGAACATATTGTAAATACATGAGTACTTTATAAGTATTAATTCGATTAAAATCTGAAGTAATTAAATAATTTTTAAAAAAAATTAAATTTAAATAAAAAAACCCAAATAATTTGCATAAATTTAAATTTTAAAAAATGAAGTAATTTTTTAAAAATAATTTAAATTTAAATATTCACAAGTGACTCTCTATTGCATATATCATTAAGATCGTTAATTAGAGTATTTCTTTTTATTCGTGTGATAGAATAATGCTATTCACACGTGATTCTCTATTTAACCCACATTGAGAATTAAAAAAAAATATAATGGCAGTCATACACTTTTTCACTTTTTGAAAATAATCCATACTATTCCAATAGAACTTCCTTTTGATAATAATAATAATAATGAGTAATTAGTAGCCTTTTCTTCATTTGTATTTGTATTTATGTAACTTATTTGATAATTATATTATAATCATGGTATGATTTAGCTAATAAAATATTATTTTAAAATAAAATTAATAAAATAACCTTATCAATTTTTATTATAATAAAGTACTAGAAAAAAATATTATGTTTATATAGATTGCCATATTTTGCGGGGTATTCTCTAATGTGTTTGAGAAAAATGTGTGTACTTATAGTTAGGGATAAGGGGATAATAGACAAAACAGTTACATTGACTGTATTTTTTTAAAGAGCAGTTTTATATTTTTTTTCTATTTTAATTTTTAAAAGAACTATAGTTTGTTTTAAACTAAATTTCAAGAAAAACGTTTTTATAACTATTTTGTTGAGATAATTAAGTGAAACTAGTATTATATATGACCGTCATTTTTTTTTATTTTAAAAGCCTAATATTTTTAAATTCAAATGGAATAATTAAAGCCAAAAAGATGAGTAACTTTTATTATTTTTAAATGTCACATTTTTTTTTGTTTATATACAATTTTTAAAATTATTTTAGGCTTAATAATGGGGTTTTCAAGTTAGTAATATTTTTTAAATTTTATTTTAAATTTTAAATTCCTATTTTGAATAAAATAATAATAGTGTAAATTTAATTAGTTTATTACAGAGAGACACACGTAATCAACCAAGTTAACTAATGACAAATGTCAACATACAAAAAAGACATATTTAATGTTTTAATATTGCATTACATGTCAAAATCATATATATTTTTTCTAAACAGTAGATACTAAAAAAAATGAATTTATTAAATATAATAAATCTAATTTAAACAAATTATGCATAAAAAAACAAAAGCAGTTTGAGATAAATTAGCTTATGCATAATTATATGTTTTAGTCTAATTTTGATTAATATTAGTTTTAAAAGCCTTTTATATAATTCTATAAATGATACATTGATAAAAAAAATGAATTTCATATAAAGCAGTTTCATAACTCTCCATTATCCATTCAATACTAAATAGTGCTATAATCAATAAAAATAATGTGTTGATAACCTTTTATTATCAATAATTATCTTAAACATTTTTTTAAAAAAAATCACAAAATAAATAATTAAAATTATATAAAGATTTACTTTTAATATTTCTGTTTTAAAAAAAATCAGTTGAAAAATTTATCGTCCAAAAATAAAATAATAAATATAATAAATTGGATTCTTCGTGGAAAATGGGATAGTCTTTCTAGGACTTTTTTCCTTCTGTTTTTAATTTTTTGTTTTTTTGTTTTTGCTCATGTTTTTTTAGATAATAATGCTTAAATATTTTATTTTATTTTATTTAAGTTCATTTAATTGTTGGAATTTTTTTTAAATATTACAAATTTAAGTAATTGCTTGAATTTATTATTAATAATTTGTTTAATTAGTAATTGTCTTTTTCTTAATAAAAATAAATCAAATTATTTAAAATTTGAATTTAGAGTGGTTGATTAGTTTAACAAGATAAATATTCAAAATTTAAGTTAACACTTATAGTTTTGGAGATGGTTACAACTTCTCCACTTTATCACACTTTGTCGTAATTGTATGAGTTTTCAAAGTTTTAGCTGTTGAGAAATATATGTTTCATCTATTGCTTTTACAAAGCAAGATGAAACAGAATGATAAAAAGAACAGAGAAATTGAACAAAAAATTTTATGGGAGTGAGAAACATTTAATATAATAATAATAATAATAATAACATTTAAAAATATTCGCGCAATGCGCGGGTATGATTTTTTATTTTGCTCTGCAAATAATTTATTTTTATGTGGATTAATTTGATAATTTATTTTTATGTGGTTAATTTTATTATAGTATTTTTTTATTGATAAATTAAATTCATTATTTTGTACATCCTAATTTTCAGGATAAAACGAGAGAAGGTGTGCTAAAGAGGTTGCAACATGCTTTGTAAATTATATTTAGATTTTAGCTAAAAGTAAAGTTAATATTTTTTATACTAGGTTTTTGATTGATTTATGAACTTAAAATTTAATTAATTAGCACAAATACCAATTCAACACACGCCACATATGCTATTAATCTTCATCATACTAGAGTCTTTGATGAACATACCCTTATTACACATAAATTAGGGTAAAATTTTGTTAGCATTATTTGTTTATGTAAAATTAACACATTATAGATGATTATACATGCACTTTTGTTACTCAATAATAATTCGTATTTAGTTATTCATAAATTTAAAAATTATTATATTGTAAAATTTAAAATATCCGCGCAACGCGCGAGCACGTATACTAGTATTTTTTAAAAACAAACTTAATTTTTTTTGGGGGGTTGGTGGAGGGAGGTCGAGGGTAGGGGTGAAAAAAATGAAATTTTGAAGTAGAAAATATTTTTTAAAAAACAAACTCAATTTTTTTTTTTGGGGGGGGGGGGTGTGTGTGGCCGGGGAGAGAGGGTGGGTGGTCGAGGATCGGAATGAAAAAATAAAATTGAAGTTGAAAATATTTTTTAGAAACAAACTTAGTTTTTTTTCTTTTTGAAGGGGGTGGGGGTCTGATAGGGGATGGTGAGAGGGAGGCGAGGGTAGGGGGTAAAAAAAATAAAAAACTGAAATTAGAAATATCTTTTAATATCTTTTTGGGAGGGGGTGGTGGTAGGGGGTGAGAGTGGAATAAAAAAAATTGAATTTAAAAACAAGCTTTAAAATTACTATTTTTTTTGGGGTGGTTGGGGGGACTGGGTTGAGGGTAGAGACAAAATAAATTGATTTTTTCAACAAAAAAATAATTGTAATTTGAAATTGGAAGAGAGTTTTGAAAAATGTTTTCCTTAAGTTTTGTAGGGAAGTTATTTTCCTTAAATTTGAGGAAAATGAGTTGATTTGGAAAATATTTTCCAAAACATTTAACCCAACTGATGAAACTTGTCGCGCCCCGTTTTTCTCAAAACGGGTTTTGGTGCACGACCTAACAACTCTTTTGGGCTTTGGGTGATTGAAGAGTCGTCACCTAATGAATTAAGGCGCGTTAGGGCACCTATCTAATTCAACTAAGTCTAGCTAAGGTCAACGAACCAGAGATCAGGGTAAGGTTCAAATTACCTCGAGGGGAAAGTGTTAGGCATCCCTCGAGGTCCACAAATGTGGGTCCCGATCGTATCTTATGCAATTTATGTGGGGGTTACAAGTAGCAAGTATGGTCACTTCATGTATTGGTTATTTAATTAGCATGCTTTCTAGATGATAACTAACATTAGACAGTTAGGACCATTTCAATTATTAATTAATTAAACATGCGAAACTAGGTGATAACAAAATATTACACAATTAAGATGACTTAAATAATTTTAATTAGTTAAGCATGCAGGACTAAGTGATAACATAATATCAAACATGAAATAATTATAGAGGATAAGCGAGAAGACAGAATATGCACCAATAGATAGGAAAATAATCCAATTTTGTTTATTATGATACCCCCAAACAAGCATAAGACGTGCAGAAGATAAAGTTTTGAAGATTGAGCAATTTATGAATATGATTTATTTATTTTTTTTAATAAAAAAAATGTTTGTTTCTTTATAGAGATGATACCACGATATTGTTAATCGCGCTCCTCCACCATAGAAACAATTTTGATTTGAGGTCGGTCTTAGAAAAATTTGATAATAGTTTATATTTTGAAGACAATTGAAAATATTAGTTTCATATAAGCACATAAATATTTACATATAAATACACATAATCCCTTTTGAAAAATCTTGGGTAGGTAGTGCTCCAAGGGACGCATCGGTTTAATTAAAAAATAGAATTTGACCTCGAAATTCCTTTTACTTTCCCACTAACTATGGGTTAGGAGATAGTATTTTTAGATAGTTTTAAAAGTCATGTTCAATCTAAATTTGAAAATCGGGTTAAACAATGATTTAGACAAAGAGAAATATAAACAACATGATTAAAATAATTTTTTTAATGTAGCAGCAGATTATTAGATGCAGAAATCCAGTAACTGATGCAGAGGTTATTATTTAAAGCAAAGTTGAATTAAGGTAGCAAGTAGAGCAAGCAGCAAAATCAGAGAATGATTATTAATTGATTTTAAAAGGCAAAACAGTTTATTAAATTCAAGCAAGATTTAACTGGACAATAGATATCAAAACAATTTAGTATGCTGGCAATAGTTTATTGCTCTTATTTAACTGGCAGAAAATACAGATGCAATGCAAAAATTATTTTACAGGGAGCAGGAATATGCAGCAAATTACTCCAATTATTTAGCATGCTAAAAAAAATTATTGTTTATTTATTCTTTATTTAACATTCTATTAATTAGTACGTCAGTTAATTAATAACCCTAAGGCATGATTTCTAACCCCCAAAAAGATTGAAACCTATAGACATATGCTCAGATAATTTATTAAGCCTTATGTAACTCCTATAGGCATGATTTCTAAACTTCATATAACACAAAGAAAATAAAAGAATTAACGAACTACTATCGACGTGTAAATTCTAATTTAGCTATAGATAGACAAACCTATGAACATGAATTCTATAGCAAACTTATTAAAATATTACAATTATTGAGAACATATGAATAATTTTGAATTAGTTATTAAAACCTATAGACACGGCAGAAAAAAAATCTTCCACGGATTATGACAATATTCACAAATTTGTCCAATTATTATGTAAAATAGATAAGGAACATTAAATGGGACAAGGAGCAGCCATATATCAATTTATTTGTAATTAATTAAGAAGGTCATTAGTGTAAACCCAATAACATATTATAATAAGGAATTACGGCATGATCAACTTTTAAACTATAGTTAAAAGATTAAATAGATGATTAATGACAATGGCATATTTTGTTTTATTTTAATTAGATCTATGGCGATGCTACGAATTATTAAATAATCACCATCCTATAGGCATGCTTTTTAAACGAGTAACGATAGAATAAACACGTAGCATATAATCCCCCTCCCCACTTAGGCGATCCCCAAATATTTATTATATATAATATATAGAGAGAGTTTATACAATTATTACAAAACAAATGACTAAAATATACAACATAAAATAAACTTAAATATAATAGCTTCATCTGAAATTCTTCTAGGAGACTCTTCAACATCTTGAACTCTAAGTTCAAAACCTGCTAGAAAGGATAATAGAACACATAGACATAATAGCAAAATACTCGCAACATCAAATATTCATAGCAACAAATTTACTTTCATAACTAAAAGCAAGACACATAAGAAATTCAATAAAGAGCAACTATAGACATATTGTCACACATTGAGAGAGGGAGAAAACAACTAACCGGTTAAGTAGAATATATATTTAAAGCAATGGAGATAAACTTTATCCACTACTAGACCCGAACACAGCAAGATAGCAAGTATAGAGAAACTTTTATTTTACCGGAAAACTAAACTTATATTTTTTAAGAATAGAGAGCAATATATATTTTAGAGTATTCAACCATATCAATGTGAGAGCAATGTGTGAGCAAGCTAGGATGTGTCCCAATAATGAACTAAGAGGTCTCTTTATATATTCCAAGAAAGGTCAGGCATAAAAGGAAAAATACTAAATTTGGTTCAATCAAAATGTTTTCCTTATTCAGAAGGAAACCCAATAGGTAAGGATTCGCTACTTTAACCAAATAAAGATTTACCAAAAATCAAGTAACAATTTGCACAACTTAAATAAGGGAAAGAAATATCAATTAGAAGTAAACAACCACTTACCAAATAATCATGGGAGGATAAATACATTTTTTCAGGAAAGGAACAATACGGGATCAATTAGTGGGATACTATTTTCCTTAAGCAAGACAAAATCACTAAAAGTCTTTTTTTTTTCTTTTCAAAACTATGTAAGTAAAATCTACTCAATTACTAATGGTCAATTAAAATAAATATGCAGAATCGGGCAAAGAAATCATTAATATAAAGGAAAGAAATACTTACAGCCTAAATCAATTACCAAGACATACGCCTTTACATACTGATTTCTAAACCCCTTCACCATACCATATTAAGTTAAAGATTAATAGATTCCAATATTAGAGCAAACAAATAACATTTATTGAATCTTGCCAAACCATACTCCAAAAATCTTTGAATTAATCACAAAGAATAGTCAATATAAATTAAGCAAATCAATCAATTAATAGGGAATCCCGCCAAACTATGCTCCAACAATCTTAGAGATATATAGTAACATTAATACTGATGTCAAGTTCAAAAGGTACATAGAGATAGTGAAGTTCTTAAACAGAAAGTTTTAGACCAAATCGACAATTCTATGAGTATTTTAACAACTATAATTGAGCAGGTTTGGCAAGCTATCAACCCGAGAATCATGAGCAGTTACATATCATAAACTATAACAAGCATACTCAAATGATAGTAAGAAATTATATTCAAACATATATGAGTCATTTTGTGGTTTTATGAAGTTTAGAATTAGAGAGAAGAAGAAGAAGAAGAACAAGCAGAGTAAGAAGAAGATCAGGAAGAAGATGAGAAGATGAAGTAATCTTTAAAGAAGATGTATCTTGCTAGAGTTAAACACTCTATACTTTCATTCTTATTATTTCACCATCTATTCACTATGTACATATCTCTATTTATACACAATGGTTTATAAGCTTGTAACAAACTAGTAAAACATAACTAACTTAACAAACAGTTAGTTACTAATCCTAACTAATTTATATTCCTTGCCTATCTTTTAAGCTACTACTATTAACACTCCCCCTCAAGCTTGGAAGTGAAAAAATGTTTTGAACTCCAAGCTTGGAACTGAGAACTTGATGTTGAACCTTAGTCAGTCCTTTGGTTAGCATGTCAGCTAGTTGTTCCTGCGTTGGAGTGTACTTGGTACAAATAATCCCTTGTACAATTTTTTCCCTTATGAAATGACAGTCTACCTCAATGTGTTTTGTTCTCTCATGATATACAGGATTAGCAGCTAGCAAGATTGCTGCTTTACTGTCTGTACACATATCTATAGGTTTCTGTATCTTAATACCTAGATCATCCATCAGACCTATCATCCAAATAACTTCAGTTACAGTTGTGGCTATACTTCTGTATTCAGCTTCGGCTGAACTTCTAGAAACAGTAGACTGTTTCTTAGACTTCCATGATATAACAGAATTACCAAGCTTGATAAAGTATCCTGTAACAGATTTCCTTGTAAGAGGACATGATGCCCAGTCTGCATCACAAAAAGCTGTGATATTGTTGTCTTGTATACTAGATAGAAGTATTCCTTGACCAGGCTGCCCTTTTATATACTTGACAATTCTCAGGGCTGCTTCCATGTGAGTCTGTTTAGGTTGTTGTAGAAATTGACTTAAGGTCTGTACTCCGAATGAAATATCAGGCCTCATCATAGTGAGGTAAAGAAGCTTTCCTATCAATCTCTGATAAGCACTTTGATCAGCTGGAGGATCTTCTTTTGAACTTTCTGAATTGAACTGATCATCATATTGTTTTGAAGTCAATTTGTTGTTGTTGTCAATAGGAGTCACTGCTGGTTTTGAATTTCCCAGTCCTGTTTCAGAGATAAGTTCTAAAGCATATTTCCTCTGATGCATTAGTATCCCTTTACTTGATCTTGCAAACTCAATTCCTAGAAAATATCTTAGCTCACCTAGGTCCTTCATCTTGAAGGTTTGACTCAACTTCTTTTTCGTTTCTTCAATGAGTTGACCACTGCTTCCTGTAACAAGCATGTCATCAACATATATAAGAACAAATACAGACCCTGCTGATGTTTGTTTGATGAATAAAGAATGATCATGTTCACTTTGTTTGAACTGAAGCCTCAATAACGCCTCGGACAACTTTGCATTCCACTGTCTAGGAGCTTGTTTCAACCCATATAGGGATTTAGTGAGTCTACATACTTTGTTCTCCCCCTGGCTCGCAAATCCCTGAGGTAGTTCCATGTAGATCTCATCAGGTAAGTCACCTTGAAGGAACGCATTAAATACATCCATTTGATGTATTTGCCAATGTCTTTGTGCAGCTATAGCTAAAACAATCCTGACTGTCTTCATCATAACAACAGGACTAAAAGTTTCGTGATAATCTAACCTTCTTTCTGACTATACCCTTTTGCCACCAACCTTGCTTTAAATCTTTCCACATCTCCATTAGCCTTGTATTTAACCTTGAATATCCATCTGCAGCCTATAGGTGTCTTACCTTCTGGTAACTCAACTACTTCCCAGGTGTGATTCTCTTGTAATGCTTTAATCTCAGCATTCATTGCTTCAATCCACCTAGGATCTGATGATGCTTCTCTATATGACTGTGGTTCTGTTTCATTGGACATTTTTGCCAGATATGTTTGATAAGTAGGAGCAATATTACTGTACGATACATACTTGTCAAGACTATATGGACCCTCATGGATATTTAGAGACACAAAATCTTTCATCCACAAAGATGGCTTAGTCCCTCTGCCTGACTTTCTCACTCCAGTTTGAGGTACTGGTTCCATCTCCCCTTCTTCATGTACCTCCACCTCACAATTCTCCTCTTGTTCTTGAGACACCATGTCCACAGGTGTGTTTTGACAGAAATGTGGTGTTAGGTTATTGTCTGAACTATCTACCACACCATCACCCTCAAGATTTATACCATTATAAGAAAATATAGGAACTGACTCAATTGACTTCAGTTTGAATGGAAAAACCTCTTCTTGAAACACTACATCTCTGTTAACAAAAAACACCTTATTAGACAAATCATATAAAACATAACCTTTTTGAGTTTCAGCATATCCCATAAGAACACAAGCAGTAGATTTAGACTTTAACTTGTCACTCTCCTGTACCTTCTTAGCAAAACATAGACACCCAAATACTCTTAAATGATGTATTGAAGGTTGTTTATTATAAAGTTTCTCAAAAGGAGATAAGTCTGCAATCACACTGCTAGGTAATCTGTTGATTATATACACTGCAGTTTTCACACACAAGCCCCAGAACTCTAAAGGAACATTAGCTTGGAACCTTATAGCTCTTGTAATCTCTAGAATATGCCTATGTTTTCTTTCAGCCACCCCATTTTGCTGGGGTGTATAAGCACAAGAAGTTTGATGTACTATGCCTAAACCTTTAAACAAGTCATCACAATTTGTATTCACAAATTCAGTACCATTGTCACTTCGAATAATTTTTACTTGTTTATCAAACTGAGTTCTTATATATGCTAAGAAAGACTTCAAAATAGTACCTACATCAGACTTCATTCTTAATAAGAAAACCCAGGTCATTCTAAAGTAATCATCCACAACAGTTAAGAAGTATTTAAATCCATCAAACGTAGGCTTTTTATAAGGACCCCATAAATCCATGTGTAACAGATCAAAACTGTTTAAGCTACTGGATGTACTAACAGGAAAAGGCAATCTTGCTTGTTTAGCACAAGGACATACAACACATTTGCTTACAATCTTTGTAATGTCAGCTAAACTATGATCTAACAGCTTTTTCAGAACAGAACTAGACACATGACCAAGCCTCTGATGTAGTAACTGTGTATCTATTTTTTCAGTAATTCTAGCTTTATGTTCAGTGTGTGCAGCTGCTAACACAACACCTTCCTTATCTATATTGTTGGACAGAATATACAATCCTCCATCCTCTTTACCAATCATCTTCACCTTTCCACTGAAGAGTTCCTGAAACAGGCAAAAGTCAGGGAAAAACGAAACTGAACAATTCAACTCTTTTGTTAACTTTGCAACAGACAAGAGATTGAACTTAAATTGAGGAATATAAAATACTTTTGAAACTGTATTGTTTCCACCTAATGTACTTGACCCTAAATGAGTCACCACAACTTTATCACCATTAGGAAGATGTACCTTCTTTGGAGTTGCAACCTTACATATGGAACATTTTTTTAAAAGATTCAAGTCAGCCACCACATGATTAGTGGCTCCTGTGTCTATGATCCAACCTGAACAATTGTTAGAAGCAGCTACTAGAGTAGAGTTCATACCTGCTGCATTTACACAATGTGGCACTTCTGATTTTTTCTCGAGCAATTGCAAAATTTGAGCATATTGTTCTCTAGTCAATGCACACGAGTCCAGTTTCTGAGTTTTAAATTCTTCATCACTTCTCATGTGTCCACCTCTTGCATCACTAGTGTTAGTACATGTACTTGACCTCACACTATCATCAACCTCTTCAGTTACATTGTATGCCGAACTGTTACTTCCTTTCTTTTTGAACTTAAAATCCTGTGGGTATCCAATAATCTTGTAACAATTTTCTCTAGTACGCCCTTTAATCTTGCAAAAATCACACACCAAATTATACCCTTTCTTGAACCTCTGTTGAGCCCCACTTGTTCTTGAGTACATGATAGCATCAATCGAACTCTGCAAGTTGGCTGGTCCTGTACCTAATACTCCTGCATTAGCTACCACTGATCTCTGACTTTCATCACTCAGAATCATGGAATATGCCTGATTGACAGTAGGTACTGGCTTTAACATAAGAATTTGACTTCTTGCTTGCAAGTAAGAGTCATTTAGCCCCATCAGGAATTGAAACAATTTCAGAGTTTGAAGATGCACAACATACTCTTTCGAACCTGCACACGCACACCCTGGTGCTGGAACTAAGGCCTCGAATTCTTCCCATAGTCCTTTGAGCTTAGAGTAGTAAGCAGATACAGAACTTGTGCCTTGACTTAAAGTTGCAATTTCCTTATGCAGATTAAAGGTTCTTGACCCATCAATCTTGTTGAATCTTTCAAACAGATCATCCCACACTACTCGAGCATTTGAAGCATACATTATGCCTCCTAACAAGCTTTTTGACACAGAATTCATGATCCAAGATAACACTATTGCATTGACTCTTTCCCAATTATTTTCTAATCCTGGGAAATCTTCCTTTTTACATGACCCATCAACCATCCCCAACTTGTTCCTTCCTAGCAACGCAATTTTTATTGACCTAAACCAAACAGAGTAATTCTCTATTCCAGTCAACTGAAATGATATAATTTGTACTCCACTTACATCAGATGCATGCAGGAACAGAGGATGATTGTGATCTATCACAATTGCAGCACCACTACTAGAAGCTGTAGGTTGTGCCTGTGAATCTGCAGAACTTGGTGCCATTCTTGAACTGAATCTTCACGTAATTGATGTGTAATCACTCCTGTCGAATAGTCGCAGAATCGTATAAATCAAGCACTGGATTACTTGCTTGAAAGCTCTGATACCATGTGGTTTTATGAAGTTTAGAATTAGAGAGAAGAAGAAGAAGAAGAACAATCAGAGTAAGAAGAAGATCAGGAAGAAGATGAGAAGATGAAGTAATCTTTAAAGAAGATGTATCTTGCTAGAGTTAAACACTCTATACTTTCATTCTTATTATTTCACCATTTATTCACTATGTACATATCTCTATTTATACACAATGGTCTATAAGCTTATAACAAACTAGTAAAACATAACTAACTTAACTAACAGTTAGTTACTAATCCTAACTGATTTATATTCCTTGCCTATCTTTTAAGCTACTACTATTAACACATTTGAAAGAGATAACAGAGACTTGAACAAATGAAGTAATGGTTTAAAAGAGTACCGGCGACGAATCTGATGAGATCCGTTTTCAAACCAATCCCAAACCTCGTGTTTTACCAGAACTCACTTAGTCAGAGTGGCGTTCATTGTCCTCGCACCTACTGACCGGAGCTTGGACCAGTACCACTTCTGTTGTTGTTGCTGGTTGTCATTGTCGCCTTTATGGCTGTTGTTTTTCTTGCCGGAAAGGGTGAGGGGAGAGGAGGCAAGATGAGAGAAGAGGAGGGAGAGGGTGGCACTGCTTCTCATAGGCGGCGGCTGCCATCCTCGCTGGTGCTGCTGCTGGCTGCTGGCTGCTCGCCGGCTACTTGCTGGTTCCGGTCAGAGGAGCTTGCTCACTGGAGGAGCTGCTGGCTGTTGCTGCTGCTCTCGCCTTCCTCGACGACTGCCCGGAGAGAAGAAGGGGAAGGGGGCGACGAAAAAGGGGAGAGAAAGCTCTCGCCGGCGGTGGATGGTCTCGCCGGAGGAACCACGTGAGGGGAGAGGGCTGGCGGCGGCTGGAGAGGGGAGGAAGAGAAGAGTGAATAATGTTTTGAGGGTTTGGGGTCTTTTTAGGTTAAATTGGAAGGTTTTGGGGAATTTAATCCAAATCGTTGATTCATGTTAAGATGAGGGGCTGGGATTTAAAGGATGTTATTGACGGCCAAGATTAAAAGATGAGGTTGGGCTGAAATATGAAATTGAAGTGAATTGGCCATAATTTCAAAGGACAAAAGGAGCTAGAATTGCAATTAAATTAGGATAAGAGGCTAAAATCGAAATGAATTGAAATGGCAAGAGTGGCTATGAATTAAATAAATTGGAATGGATTAGGCTAAGCTTTAAATGATTTAGAGCAAATTTAAGGAAATGCTATACAATTAAAATACTACACATTATAATATTTTTATCTAATTAAAATCATATAAATTTTTAAAACATTTGAGTAAAGTAATTATTTCGGGTTTAAATATCAATAATATGATTAAAAGAAATGATAATAATTTAATAATATTCACAAAGCTTGTATACTAAAACATAAATTTTAGACAAAAATTTATTAAAAATTTAATATGTTTGAAAGATATGTATTTAACCGAATAGCATTTCAAAAAAGGTTAGAGGTCGGTCAAAATTGGGTGTCAACAAAACTATTGATCTAACGAGCAAATGATAGCTAAGATGATGAAAAACTGTGAAACTCCATTGAAGGAGAACAGAGAGAATATCTCAGATTGTATATAGAATATGAATGAATAATTGTGTATTACAATTGAGTAACCACTATTTATAAAGCTGCTAGCTGTAACTAACTCTAATTATCAACAACTATCTCTAACAAACTATGGTGACGTGGACAATACAACCTTCCATCCTCTGCTACAAATATTATGTCAACACACCCCTCAAGTTGGAGGTGGGATCAACCCACCCAACTTGTCTAAAACAGCTGAATGTTTGATTCCTGTAAGTGCCTTCATGAGGATATCAACCAGTTGATGATCAGTTCCAATATGATGCAATGAAATAAGATCTTCTTGGAGCTTGGTTCTTACAAAAATGACAATCAATCTCAATGTGTTTGGTTCTCTCATGAAACACAGGATTCTTGACAATTTGTAAGGCTGATTGACTGTCACAATAAACAGGAAATGGACCACTTCTATAAATTGTAAGCTCTTCAAACAATCTATCTAGCCAGACCAATTCACCAACTACTTTCCTAAGAGACCTGCATTCTGCTTCAGCTGAGGAGAGTGAGATGGTTTCTTGTTTCTTGGACTTCCAACTTATAGGACTAGAACGAAGTAGCACAATGTATCCAGTAATGGATTTATTGGAATCAGGGCATGATGCCCAGTCAGAATCACAAAAGGCTCGAACTGTATAGTCATCAGTAGAGGTCATAAGCTGTCCTAATGTGGGATCTTTCTTAAGATATCTGAGCATGTGATATGCAGCTTGCATGTGAGGCTCTCTAGGATCTTGCATAAACTGGCTAAGATGTTGTACTCCATATGCAATGTCCAGTCTGGTATTGATAATGGGATCTAAAATAGGCTTCCCATCATTTGCCTTGGGTTTGACTGTTGCATCCAGTGGCGAACTAAAAGAAGAGTACTCAGAACAATGGTATTCTCTCAAAAGATCTAGGACAAACTTTCTTTGTGAAATGAGAAGCCCAACATCAGTATAAAGAATCTACAGGCCTAAGAAGTAATGTAGCTTACCCAAGTCTTTTATCTTGAACTGGTTGTGGAGGAATCCTTTAAGACTATCAATTTCTTCAAGGTCAGTTCCTGTTAGTAGGATATCGTATACATATACAGCTATGAACACAGTAGAGGCACCCTTTTTTTTTCTTCTGTAAAACAAGGAGTAATCATTTAAGGAGTGAGTGTAACCCCTTGAATTGAGGGCATTAGACAACTTTGCATACCATTGCCTGCTGGCGTGTTTGAGACCGTACAATGACTTGTTTAGCTTACACACCAACCCCTTTGTAGGAATCTCTAAATCTGGTGGAATGTCCATATACACTTCCTCATGCAGCTCACCATGAAGAAAAGCTTTGTTTATATCTAGTTGATATATATTCCAATGCCTTTTTACAGCAGTAGCAATTAAGGCCCTTACAGTGGTCATTTTGATGACAGGTGAGAAAGTTTTTGTGTAGTCTATCCCAAAGTGTTGAGTGTACCCTGTAACAACTAGCCTAGCTTTATACCTCTCAACACTACCATCAGCCTTGTGTTTAAGCTTGTATACCCATCTACAACCAATAGTCTTCGTGCCAAGGGGAAGAGGTAGTAGTTCCCAAGTATGATTATCATGGAGGGCAGATAGCTCTTGTGTCATGGCTGCTTGCCAACCAGGGTCCATAGATGCCTCACAGTCATGTGATATATTCAATACAAGAGACTGACTATCAGGATACAATACATCAGAGGAAATGTGATGGTGGTTTGAAAATGAGACATGTAATGAATGTGGTGGATGAGGTTGATGTGTATTATACTAGTAGTCATGAAGATAAGTGGGTACTGTAGTGATTCTAGATGATCTTCTAACAGGTGGTACAAGGGAAGGCTGTGAAGATTCAGTAGTTATGTGTTCAGGATCACATTGCACATTGACATTTTCAAGTCCACTTCTCTCAAGATCATTGTGAATTTCATCAGAAGGAATTGAGGTGGATTGATCAACTATAGGAATAGAAAAATCAACAAACTTATCAAACTGAGGACCATGATGAGACTTAGTGACTTGACTGCTTATGGAAAAAGGAAACACTATTTCATGAAACATAACATCTCTTGACACAAAAATCTTGTGAGTGGCCAGACTTAACACTCTATATCTTTTGGTTCCAAAAGGTTAACCTATAAACACATGAGGGGTTGTTCTTGGATCAAACTTGGTTCTGTGTGGTTTAGGTGTGGTGGGATAACACAGACAACCAAAGATTTTTATGTGAGAATATTTAGGCTCTTGATTGTAGAGCAATATGAATGGACACCTATTTTGGAGGGTAACAGATGGTAGCATGTTAATGATCAAAGTTGCAGTGAGTATGCATTCCCCTTAGTATTTTATGGGCAATGTAGACTGGAAAAGAAGTGCTCTTGCAGTTTCCAAGAGATACTTGTGTTCTCTCTACTACACCATTTTGTTATGGTGTGTAGGGACATGATTTTTGATGTAGGATACCTTTAGACTGAAAGAAAAGAATAGATTCATTATTAACAAACTCTAGGCCATTGTCTGATCTTATAGTTTGGATAGTGGTGTGTAATTGAGTTTCAACCATATTGACAAAAGCCTTTATGATGTGTAATGCATTACTCTTGCAGGTCAACAAAGTGCACCTGCTAAAGTCATCAACTAAGGTAATGAAATAGTTGAAGTTGTCATGAGTTGCCACATGATATGGCCCCCATAGATCAACATGAACTAATTCAAATATTTTGGTAGTTGTATGAGTTTTAGGTGGAAAAGATAGTCTGGTTTGCTTTGCCATAGGACATATATTGTAGGTAAAAGATTGTTTGGGTGAGAACTTTATTGGAATGGAGGATAGACTCTTCATTTTTTCAAATGGAGCATGACCAAGTCTTTGGTGCCACAATAGATCTATGTTACTGTTAGTCTTATGAGACATATTAGATGTACAAGATAATTTAGGTAAGGAAGCAGAAGCACTTTCATTATGAATAGTATTCAATACAACTGGAGTAGTGTTCATTACAGATGGTGTTGCATGACATGAAAAAGAATCCTTTGAAGGATTACAACAACAAGAATGGGAAAAACATTGACAGCTTATAGGGAGAACACTATTTGGATTGCTACATTTATCTGAATCCCTTGGAGAAGCAATAGAGCAGCTCTTCTGTAGACATCTTGAACAAAGAAGGTAAAGTCCTTTATGCACCTTACCAATCTCCAGAGGCCTCTTCATTGAAGGGCCCTGCAGAACACAAGATGAATTAGAAAAGGAAGCAACACATTTAAGCTGGACTGCTAAGGAATTTACTGAAACCAAGTTATACTTGAATGAAGGGACAAAAAGGACTTTATGCAATGTGATCCTTGAGGAAAGTTTTGCAGTTCCAACTTCAGTTACTTTTACTTTATATCCATTAGGTAATCTAACCAACATATGGTATGGAAATATAAGGATATTAGACAGGTGGTTTTTGTTAAAGGTCATGTGATGTGTGGCTTATGAGTGTAGTATCCATAAACTAGTCTTTGTTTTGAGACAACCACATGAATGTTTATCAAAATCAATAAAAGAGTTGCAAGCTATCATACCTGCAAAGTTTGCTGCACCACTAGCAACATGGTTTCCTTCAGCTTCTCCATTACCTAGCTGAAAGTGCTGCAACAAGTTCAAGAGTTGTCCATACTGATCACTGGTAAAACCAAAACTACCACTAGTAGATTCAATGCCACTTAAAGATCCATCAACATCTCCTGCAGTTTGTGTAGTGTCCATCCAAAAAGCATTGGTTGCTATTCCCTTTCCTTTAGCAGACTTGGGGATTGACTAAGGTTGGAGTTGTACTGGGATCTCTGATTTGGAGTATTGTTATATCTATTTTGTCCATTCCCCTGATTGTTAGTTTGAGGATAACCATGTATCTTATAACATCTATCTTTGGTATGCCCTGGCCTTCTGCAGTGTTCACAATAAGGTCTTGATCTGCCATTGTAGTTACTAGAAGTGGAAAAGTTTGTCCTGAATTGTTGTCCTCCATTTGAGGAACCTGATGAGATAACATTCACAGAAGGAATCATGGATGAATTAATTGAACTTCCTTCTGCAAACATTTGATTACTTGGCTTGAATTCCCTTTGTTTTTCCTCCTGAACTAAAAGGGCAGAAGCCTGAGCCATAGATGGCAAGGGATTCATCATCAATATACTCCCTCTAATGATAGTATAAACTTCGTTTAATCCCATGAGAAATTGAATTAGCCTCCTGTCCTGTTCTGCCTTGTGTATATTTTCCTTTCCTCCACAGCTACACACACAACTACATTGATCCTTGGCATTCAGATTGTTTAATTCTTCCCATAACTTCTTCATTCTAGTGTAGTAGACAGTAATATCAAGCACTCCTTGACTCAAATCATTTATTTCCTTTTGGATGTGATACAACTTTGCTCCATTCGTTTGATCATATCTATCTTCTAATTCCTTCCACAACTCCATTGCATCACACACATACTCTACACTGTCAAAAATTTCCTTTCCAAGATACTTCAAGATCCGGAAAATGTTTTCCTTCATACCGAACACACCTTGAATCTATTTCAATGCAAAGTTGGTTCAATTTGAATGGGCTACTCAGGAAGATGGTCAAAAGTTTTATATCATCGTTGATAGAACTACCATCAAATTGGAATTCAAATATTACAAAAATCAGTTACTACCATTATTGCTAAGTAGCCCAGACTCTCCAAAAATATTGTCTCACCCATATCGGATCCTTCAAATATAGGCACACACTCGTCGACATGTTAGAAGAGTCCAAGAACAATATAGATTATCAGTATACAAAATACATTACTTTAGTTCGTTTCCCTAAGAAAAAATGTTATAACACAAAATTTAAAGGGTGTGAAATGTACCTGAAGGACTTAGAATTGAGATATAAATTGATTGAATAATAATTAATCATGAGTTTCAAATATAATAATTTCACATAGGGGTGTTCACATGTCAGTTTGGATCGGTTATTGGTCAAAATCAAAATCAAACCAACTTAATCGGTTTTAAAATTATCAAAACCAAACCAAACCAAATATAATATACATTTATTGGTTTGGTGGTTAGCGGTTTGGTTTGGTTTGGTTATTCGGTTATTAACCATACACAAAAATAAAAGAAAAAATTCATTCAAAATGTGAAAAAAGTGACAACAATCCATTCAAAACAAAAAAATAGTTAGAATGACTGAAATTATTGAACTTTTGATTACTGAATTTATTATGATTAAAGCTTTAAATTCACTGTATTGGCTTAGAAGAAAGAGACATTAACATTTTTAGTCGCACAAAGAATTGTCATAGACACTCTTATACAACCCGTGAACACCCTAAATTTTCACATATGCATCAAGACTGCTCAGTAAATAGACAAAGGAGAAATAAAAACAAATGAGAGACAATTATGACTTGTTAAAGAATAAAACGGACTAATATTACCAGTCAAATTCACTTCATCATCGATGCAAACATTAACTGCTCAAAGATCAACATGAAATGTAAACCAAACGACCTTAAACGAACACAAATAAGAAAATGAGAGAATTTCAGCATCATTAAACTGTCTTAGTGAAGTATCATTTCCCTTCTCTTTTTATTGGTCCACCAAAACTTATGTGCAATATATTAAATTATTTTGTCATGTAAATTAGCTAAGCAACACAAGTCCCAATCACAATTTCATTGTCAGCATCTATATCTATCTATATCCATATATATAATAAAGGAAAATCATAGATAAAGTGATGTGACACCTCACTATTCTATTGTCAATTATCTTGTTTTTCTCCTTTTTTTTTTGCCTTTTCATTTTTTTAAATTAATTCTTATATTATAAAAGTAAATTACTTAATTTATTACAAATAAATATTTTATTAATGGAGGAACATTTACAACAAAAACTCTTCACATTTTTATTTTATTTGTTTGTCTCACTTCTAATCATAAAATGATAATATATTTTTATATTTTAAATATTTTTCTCTTTATTTTTTTAATACCAATACTTTAATTTTTACTTTTAATAATATTCATAACTCACACAATTTTTATGTTCATAACCTCCAAACTTAAATTTGTAAGTTATGATGTTTTATGTGTAACACCTCGAAAATTTTTAAGCTACGGCTTGAACTATTTTTTATTGGAAAAATTACCTATATACACACTTTTATTTTCCATAATTTTCATTATTCCCTACCATTTTAAAATATTTCCAAAATTCCTTATTTTCCCCAATTCTCAAGTCAGCTAGATACATTATTCCAACATAACAAACTCACGTTCCCCACTCCTATTTTCACTTCTTCAATCTCTCCTTTATTTCACTCCCATAATCTAATCAATTACTGTCACGACCCAAGCCTACACCTTGGACGTAAGCGGCACTCGAGAACCATTGTAGGTCCCCAAGCGAACCCTCATCCCGGCTGGTTAAGTGGAAAACTAACTCAAACATACAAAAGCTTAAAACTGAAATAAATTCAATAAACTCGAATACTCAACCTTTTTAAAAGTCAGTACAATACTCAAAATAAAAGTAAATACAGAAACTCCTCAACTTTGTCTATCTATGAAGCTTGTACTATTACAGAAGGATATCGGGACAAGACCCACGACATCTCAAAACTACTAATTGTAAGATAAAGTTGAAGTCCTCCGAAATATAAGAAGGCTCACCAAAGTTGAGTGGAATATCACATGACCTCAATGAAACGCTTGTTGATGATCCTAAATACCTATATCTGCATCATGAAATGATGCAGGCCAAATGGCTCAGTACATAAAATTTACGAGCATGTAAGGGGAATTCTAAAGCATAGATATAAGCTTGAACTTGATAAAAAAGGAAACATACTTACCTCTTCTCAATTCACTCAACTCAACTCAAACTCCCCTCAAGGATAGGATACTCAACTCAAGCTACTCGACTCAAAGATACTCAACTCAAAATACTCAAGGATAAAGCAACAATAAAAGATGTAATATATGGAAAGCTTTTAAAACAATAGATAATAACTCAATTGCAGGTAAAAATACAATAATAATTCAATTGTATGAAAATACATTAATAACTCTTATTTCGGAGATTCTCTAACCGACAACCATCACTATGAGCTATGTGATGATACAACATCTCGCCCACATTGCCAAAACTGTCCTATACCTTGTTGGGGTATAGAACTCCTCAACTAAGTGGATCCACTAGTCTTATGCTAAAAAGAATTAAGGAATCATCTAAAAAGTATGACCCTTTCTACCCACGTTAACTACATGGTTTATGAGGGTCGTGAGTTGTCTGAACTCTCCCCCTTATCGGTGCTCAATACTTCTCTCAAAATATAACTAGCTCATATGTTTAAAATCATAACTCTTTCTATGTTTTGAGATTATTACTTAAAATCTTTCTCCAAAAAGAGATGGTACTCGACTGCTCAAAATTCTTTTGGAAATCTCAGTTTTCTCCTCTTTTAAATGTGAAAACATTTACTCTTAGGACTACTTAGTTCCCATATATCATTTTAAAGAAAATAAACTCAACTCTACTTTTTCTCAACTCAAGTGCTCAAGTCTTAAAACAAGTTTAGAAAAATTTGTAAAAGACTTCTCAAAATAAAGTTCATGCCAAATTATTAATGTGAACGACTCAATTCAAGGTTTTCAATAACCATACATAGAATTCAATACTCGAGACTCAACAACTCAGAACTCAAGAACTTCAATGGTAATACTCGTTTCAAGAATGCCCGACTCTTAAGGACTTAAAGATACTTCTCATCTCCAGACTGCTCGACTTATAGAGTTCATGCAGAATTATGGGCATGAACTACTCAACTCAACGAATTCATGGGTAACATGTAATAGTCCCATGATTAGGAATGTAATCTCAAAAGGGTTAGGAAATCGATGCTCAAGACTTAGAACTTGAAGATTCTACTCCTCTCAAAGATGCTCAATTTACGAAGTTCATGTGGAATTTATGGGAAGGAACGACTCGAATCGAGGGTCTACATAACAATATGGAACTCATTTATATGGCTCTTCTCATTCTCATGCTTAATTCCTCAAAACTTTGTTTAAGAACTCAAGTGTTGGCTTTAAAGAAAACCTTTTCAAAATTTATAACTCAAAATAGGGTTCATGATGAAAAATAGACATGAACAAATCAACTCTAGGATCTCAATAACAATATAGAAACTCAATAATTAGGAATAGAGTTTTTAAAAGAAACATGAACTCAAGAACTCAAAATCAACTTATCTCAAGAATACTCAAATCTAGGAAAATAATCCTAGATTACTCTTTTACTGATCTGAAAGTAGATGTAAGGCATGAGGATGAACTAGTCCAACACTATGATAGCCTTACATACATGGAAGAACAAGGTTCTTGAAGAATATTGAAGAAGAACTTGATTAGAAGCCTTGAAATCCTAGCTTGAAGAACAAAAATCAAGAAAACCTTTCTTGAGATTTCTTGAATTAGTTTCTTGAAATCTCTATGGCCAAGAATTATGATTTTTATTAGTGATTCATAATTGAAGAAGAATCTTGAAAAAGTTTGAAAGAATTTTGAATGGAGTCTTCTACTTTGATTTTTCATTAGGGTTTTTCCCTAGGGTTTGAGAGAGAAGAGAATGATGGATTAAAAGATGAAAATCTGATTGTTTTGAGTCTTATATCAGTCAAGAAATTCGCAACTCTCGCCTCAAGAACTCAACAAGAACTTCATTATCAAAGAATGAAGTACAAAACCTCAAGAACTCAAAAAGATTATCAACATACTCAATCTCATGGATGAAATTCGTAAAAGAAACAAATGATTGGCATGTGGGCGAACAAACCCAATGCTATCGAAGCTTACATATCTCAAAAGAACTAGGTTCTTGGAGAAATCTTGAATTTCTTGAACTAATGCTTGAAACTTTGAACTTTTTCTCCTCTTGAATCTTCTCTCTAAAATCCTAAACGCTTTGGAGATGAATGAAACTGATTCTAATCAATTTAGACTCCTAAAACCTTACTAAATTTTTTTAATCCGATTGGGTAAGGAAAATACCAAAATACCCCTCATATTTTTGGGTAACTTTCCTTATTTGGACAACCCAACTTCAAACGGGCATATCTCCTTCATACAAGCTCAACAATTAGCAAACTCGGTGGCGTTGGAAAGAGGACTCAGAGATCTTTCATGTTATATCTTATGAGCCACCTAATTCATCTTCTAGTGAAAGTTATGGTCATTTGAATTTGGCACAAAATTTAAAAGAGCTAAGGAATGACTTGAATGAATTCTCTTTAATTCTTTTGTGGAACTCAAGGTGCTATATCTAGTAACCTGACCTTAATACTTAATAAAATTTAAATTTCTTGGTAAAATCCTACACATAGCGAAGAAGGGTTCGAGTCTTGGTTCAATTTTTTTTTGGGGTGTTACAATTACATCCTTCATCCCAATTTGAATTTCAAAAGGTTTCTCTCTCTAATCAATCAATTTCAAATCAATGAATAGATAGTTTTCATCTTTTTCATTCTCTTGTTCTTCAATTTTTTTTGATGTTTTCATCTTCTCCATCTAATATTGATCGAATTAAACTCATATAAGATTAACAATATTAGTGCTTTTGAGAACAACATTGTTCCTAATATTTCTGCCATTGGTGATTTCAGTCCCTAATATTAGTCTTATTTTTCAGTCGAGGTGAATTTTTCTGATTTATTTTTGGTGTAGGTGTACTTGGATGTTCTACCAATGGTACTAAAGAGTCAGAAAAGATGGATGATCAATCCAAGATAAACAATATTAGTTCATCAAGTTGTATGGAATATTAGATACAAATTTTTGGTAAATGTTTGATATTGCCCTTTGTTAATTATTTCAAAAAATTGAAATATTAATGAAAAAGTGTTATCATAAGTTAAATGTATTATATAGATACATAAAAGCCTAATATTGTTCTCGTTTTGACTAGGTGCTATGAGTGTATCAAGATGTATCAGGTTATAAAGTTCACATTGTAGAATGAGCTGTTATATGCAAAAAGTTGTATCATATACAATATATATAGTTCTACCTAATACATAAATATTACATAATGAGTATATGAAGTTATAATTAGTATCAGATATAGTTTTTGATACATTTGCACTTAATCACGTTGTAATGCGTATCAGATACATTTTTATATCACTATATATCAGATACACAATTAAGATACTTTATAATTGCAATTATGTATCATATACTTAACTTTTAATAAGTATCAGATTCAAAAATTTATTGAAATGTATTAGATTCACACATAAGATCGTTACAAGTTACTAATTTAACTGTTTGCCATTTCATTCAGATTACCTCCGTACATGATATGCAACCCTATTATGAAAAAAGGTACTGAAAAAGTTAAGGCATGATACATTAGTGAAAATGAGGATCCACCAAGGCCTAATATTCAATTCACAGCACCAGCTCAAGACGATTTGGTTAATGTTGAATAGAGATTATCTATCAGTTGTTAGTCACTTTTTATAGTGTTATTATTTTTGAGATATGTTAACTCTAGTTTTAGAGTTTTTTTGTTTTTACTATTTTAAGATACTGATACTTAAGTTTTAGAGTATTTCTTAAAAAAATTATTTATTTTGACTTTAACTTTCATTATTTTTAGTTGTTATTTACAGTATGTATTGCCGTACACATTTGTCTTATATAATTACTTATACAAAATTTGGATAAAACTAAGTATTAGATTCATTAATGTATAAACACACAACATTATTTCTTCTCATTAGTTTTAGTTAGTTGCTGGTACATTTTGATACCTAACCAATGGAATGTAATTTATAACTTGATTACTGATTCAATTATGTATTTACTTGATAACTTAGTTCTATTAGTTGCTTATTCATTCATGCTGATACATTGGATAATTAGTTGTAGTTAATTCCTGATTCATTGATGTATCTAATTGATAAATAAATTCTTACTTATTGTGATACATTTATAGATACACTTTATTTCATTTTACATACTACTTTTTTTTCACAACCTTTTGTATCAGATACATCATTTTCAACTAGATTGTGATACATTATATGAAAATGTATCTAAACCATATTGAGTGGTCCAAGTCAATGAGGAGGCAAAGCAGTTCCTTGACTTTATCAACCGAGTCAGTAGAATGCTTTCAAAGGGTAGAAAGCGGACAGATGTCATCGAATCGTATGTGAACAAATTCCAGAAATCCTCTCTTAGAGTTCGAGAATCCAAGAGCTGGCAAGTTAGCTAGCGAACCAATGGGACCACAGTCTTGACCTCCGATCGAGTTGAGAACACGAGTAGATAGGCGGTTAGGGGGGAGAGGGTCGGCTGGGCCTGCCTTTCAATCAATCTCTGGTTGCTCAGTGCTGCGATTGGTGCGAGTTGTAAGGAGTCTTGGTCTCGAGTCAAGCTGGGACTCTCCGCAAACACTATCTTTGTACATTATTATGAAATAACTACGGATACATTATTTTAAAAAGGTATATGTAACATAATGTGTTACAAAAATGAATACAAGGTTGAGAATCTTAACATTTCAATTTTTTGTATTAGAATTTCACCAGCTAATAGTAAATTGCAATGTTTTATTGAACTAAAAGTGGAAAAAGCAAAAAACTGAAAATTTATAATCTCAAAATAATGTATCTGAAACATAACAGTAGTCCCAAAAAGGAGTTTATCAATCTTCTTTTGGAAAAAAGTACAAGTTCTTCGATTGTGACCTTCTTGTCCACAACGTCCACAACAATTTGTGTTTATACTTATCTTTTCATCTGAATTTTTTTTCATTAGTTTCCTTGGTCGTCTAAGCATCTTTTTGTACCTAGGTGGTAAGATAATTTATTCCAAAACATACTCTAGTACTGACCAATCGTCCTTATCCGGCATTGGAACCATTGGAAGTTCATACGTGTTTGCTAATGCAGCTGATTTGTAGTAATCAGAGCAGTAGGGATGTATCTTTGTAATATTATTTCTCTTCACAACAACAATTGCGTGCACACAAGGTATCTCGTCATGCTGAAATTTCCCACAGTTACACATTTTTCTCTCAAGGCAAACAATGTATCTTCTCCCACTTTTATACACAAAATAAATAGATTTAGACGATAGAACAACCTGCGTACATTTGAAAGTTAGAGATACATCACATATCAATTAATTCAATTTAAGATATACAATAGTTTATATATTGATACATACCTTCATATATTGATTAAGAAATTCATATACTGATACATAAAAAAAAGAAATTAATATGTATATGATACGTTATAGTAACAACACACTGACTCACATCTATAAAATTCCTTTACATCTACATCAAACTAGAATTGAACCAAGTTGAAATTAGTAATGCATTATAATTTATATATGCATATACAAATTCAAAAATCAAAAAAGAAATCCACATGTATATGATACTTTATATTAATTGTACAGTAACTCACAAATCTGCAAACCCATAACATATACATCAAAGTTTTAATGGATTAAGTTCTAACCAGTAACGTATCATGACTTATCGATCAATATACAAATTTATGAATGAAAAAATAGTGATTAAAACACAAGTATATGTGTTGTATACCTTTTGTTATCATATTTTTTAACTCGAAAATTAAAGCTATGACAAATAAGCATAACTATTTTTGCCCAAGCTAATTATAAAATAACAACTTTCAATTGTTTTCATATTTGAGATTTGCCATCAAACAATAGTAAGCAACCACCATCACAAAAATAAAGATACCAAGAATGTTGACAAAGAAACCCAGGTCCTGGTAGTCAATCATAGTGAGATTTTTGTAGAATTCGAAGAATCCAAAAGCTACGATCTTCGATTTTTTCTTTCTTCAAGAGTGTTAGTAAAAAAATGAAATGTTCATTATGTATCTTATAAAATTTTCAACAAAAGTTTTGAATCCTTCTCGAAACTTTCTTCGTTGAAACAGGGACAAAGATGAACAAAGATGTTGAGTTTTGAATTTTGAATTGGTTTGTTATTTTCGGATTTACTTTTCTCTGATTGGCACAGTAAAGAGGAACTGAATAATGTAAATTATGAGATTTTAATTTGATTTTATGTTTTGTTTCCCTTTTTAAGCCCAACAACCACATATATAATGTATCATAATTAATTTATTTGGACAACCAATTATGTATCCGAATGACTGATATTTTAAGGATTTTTTGTAAAATAGAAGAAAGTAGGGATAGTTAGGTTTTGCACTATGAGATTTTTGTAAGTTATACTTCTTTATTTACATGTAGAATTAAATCGGGTAGTTATTACATTGCACATATGCGTAAAGGTAAATTCTTTAGTGTGAGAATGATTTTGGATATCAATCAATGTCACTAGAATCTCCTGGTACAAAGTCGAGTTGAAAGTTTTCTTACCTATTAAGTTTTGATGTAAGATTCTACTTGGATCAAATTTAAACGACCATATCTCTTAGAATATAAAGAGTTACGTAGCCCATAACCTATTAAATTAAAGGTATTTAGATTTTCTTTCTAACAATACCTATTTCGCAATAATGTGAGTTCAGAGTAAAAAGTTATGACCATTTTAGTAACCTGATACAATTCAGTGACAAATTAGCCGACGAGAAAACATTAAAAAGGGTTGTTTTGTCTTTTTACATCTAAGAAAACCCTAAATGAATTTATTAACTAATAAATGGCCCAATCAATAAGATTTTCATCTATTCTGTCACGATCCGAGTCTACACTCTGTATGTGGCCAGCACTCGAGAATCATTGCTGGTCCCCAAGTGAACGCTCATCCTGACCTACTACAAGAGGAAGACTAACTCAAGCATATATAAACTTAAAACTGAATTAAATTCCTTGTACTCAGATGCTCAACTTTAAAAGTCTGAACAATACTTAATAGATAAACTCATAGTTTGTAAATCAACTCAAAAGAAGGTAAATATTGAAAAACTACTCAACTATGTCTATCTATGAAGCCTCTACTATTACAGAAGGATATCGAGACAAGACACACGACATCTCAAAACTTCTAACTATAAGGTAATGACGAAGTCCTTCGAAATATAAGAAGGCTCACCAAACCTCACTGGAATGTCAACTGATCTCAATGAAATGCCTAGTGATGATACTGAGTACCTGTATCTAAATCATAAAACAATGCAGGTTGAATGACATCAATATATTGAACGTACGAGCATATAAGGGGAACTTTTAATATAAATATAAGCTTGAACTGATAAAAGGAAAATATACTTACCTCGTCTCAACTCAACTCAACTCAAGAATACTCAAATAAACGCAACTCAAGAATACTCAACTAAACTCAACTTGAAAACAATGATAATAGCATGCAATAAATAAGATTTGTAAACAGTAGACAAGAACTCAAAAATATATAAAAATACAATAATAGACTCTTTACTCTCATTTAGGAGATTCTCTAACCGACAATCATCACTATGAGCTACGTGATGATACAATGTCTCGCTCACGCTGCCAGAACTGTCCTATACGTTGCCGGGGTATAGGACATCCTCAACCAAGTGGATCCACTAAGCTATGCTTAAAATAAATAAGGAATCATCTAAAAGGTATGATCTTTTAACGATATTGGCATACATAGTTTATGAGGATTTTGAGTTGTCTGAACTTATCCCCATATCGGTGCTCAATACTACTTCCAATAATATATACCTTATGCTCATAGGTTTAAAAAATATAACTCTTCATCTGGTTTGAGATAATTGCTCAACTACCCTCTTAAAAGATGTAACTGCTCAAAAATATCTTCGAACTCATAAACTTGTTTTAGAAATAAAATTTTCTTTTTTCTCAATGTAAATAATTCATATTTCAAAGCTCTCTTTTTACTTCCTCAAAACTCAGTTTGTAAAACTCATAATTGGTTTTCACAGACTTCTCAAAACTTGTAACTCAAAATAGGGTTCATGTTGAAATATAGACATGAAAGAAACAACTCAAGGACCTCAATGACTTTATAGAACACAATACTCAGAACTCAAGAATTTGGAACTTAGGACTCAACGATACTAGTCCACTCAGGAATATCAATTCATAAAGTTCATACGGAATTATAGGCATGAACAATTTGACTCTTGGATCTCAATGACAATATAAAACTTATTAGTACAACTCTTCTCATTCTCATACTTATTTACTCAAGTCTTAAAACAAGTTATAAGTAATTGTGGAAGACTTCTAAAAAAAACTCAATAGGACTCGTAGACCTTCAATTTGATACCTCATGGGCCACCTAACTCATTCTGTGTTGAAAATTATGGTCATTTGAAGTTTACCCAAGAATAAACTCATAGAGAAACTCAATTGGAATGAAAGTTTCCAACTCAACTTTATGCTAGGGAATTTTATCGACCTTAACATCTACGAAAATTTAGAATCACTCGGTACAAATCTTATTCACCATAAAGAATGACTCGAATCTTTACTTAGAAAATTTTGGAATGTTACATCTTAGTCCAACATTCTTTTCTCTCTCTAACCTTAAGGCAAAACCTACGTAAAAAATCAAAGTAGAAGACTTCCATTCAAGATTCTTTCAATTTTTTCAATATTCTTCTTCAAGGTAAGTTCTTCTCCAAGAAGTCCATTCTTTCCAACTCAAATTCCTCCATACAATTTGAATTACTAATAAAAATCATAGTTCTTGGTCATAGAGATTTCAAGAAACTAAATCAAGAATCTCAAGAAAGGTTTTCTTGATTGTTCTCCTTCAAGGTAGGGTTTCAAGGCTTCTAATCAAGTTTTTCTTCAAGAACCTTGTTCTTCCAGGTACGTAAGGCAATCATAGTATTAGACTAGTTCTTCCTCATGCCCTACATCTACTTTCAAATTAGTAAAAGAGTAATCTAGGTTCCTATCCCTAGATCTGAGTATTTTGATGAGTTGATTTTGAGTTCTTGAATTCCTGATTCTTTTTGAAATTCTATTCCTAATTATTGAATTGCTATATGTTATGCATTAAGATTATTGAGTAGATTCTTTCATGTCTATATTTCAGCATGAACTCTATGAATTGAGTATTTTTGAGATGAGTAGTATCATTGAGTTCTGAGTTCTTGAGTTCCGAGTATTGAGTTTCTTATATTGTTATTGAGATTCTTGAGTTGATTTGTTCATGTCTATATTTCAGTATGAACCCTATTTTGAGTTATAATTTTTGAGAATCTTTTAAAGTAAACATTTTTGTCTTAAACTGATTTTCTGAGAAAGCAAAGATGAGTTTTGAGAAAGAGTTTTAAAACATGATTAGTGTGACAGTCGAGTATGTCATCAATGTTTATGTAGTATGGTATCAAGATATGCCATGAATGTTTATGTAGTATGACTTCCTGAGTCATCAATGATTATATCACAATATGATTTTTGGTATAGTTTTGAGAGAGAGTTTTCAAATACGAATTGAGTAAGAGTATAAGGGAGCTAAGTATTCCCAATGGTATTAGTATTTACATTGAGAAAAGAGAAACTTTAATTTCTAAATGAGTTAATGAGTTCAGAGATATTTTAGAGTTGTTACCTATTTTAAGAGGTTGCCTTGAGTAATCACCTCAAAACTGAGAAAGAGTATGTGTTATACATTTGAGCATGAGTATATTATTGGGAGTAATATTAAGCACCTATATGAGGATGAGTTTAGACAACTCAAAATCCTCATAAATAATGTCTTGCCAAAATGGGTATAAGATCAAACTTTTTCGATGAATCCTTATTACTTAATGTATCCACTTAGTTGAGAGGTTCTATACCCTGGCACGATATAGGACTGTTCTGGGAGCGTGAGCGAGACATTGTATCATTACGTAGCTCATAATGATGGTTGTTGGTTAGTGAATCTCTCAAATAGAGTTTAAAGTATATTTTTATTAAATCACTTAATATGTCGAGTTTAGACATGAGTAATTTTTTTGTAAAGTTTTAATGGTTTCACTCTTTTATTTGTTTACATTCAATTCAATATATAGCTATATCTATTGAAGTCCTTTCATTCAATTTTTTGTTATTAAGCTATATTACATACTCTTACATTCAATGTACTCATGTCATTCAACTTGTATCTTTTAATGATGCAAATACTGATTCATAGGATCCTCAATAAGAGTCTATTGAGATCACTTCATTTGCTCGTCCGCTTTTGAGTATGACCTCCTTGCTTTCGGAGGACTCCTATTTTATGAGTTGTTAGTATTAGTAGTATTTTGAGTAGTAGTGGGTCTTGTCCCGACACTCATCTATTTGTAGAAGAGGCTTGATATATAGACAATTTTGGAGAGTCTTGCAGTTTTAGAGATTTTTGAGATTTAATACACTGTTGATTTACTATTTCTTTTAGTTTGATGTTTATGTATGCTCGAGTTAGTCTTCTTGTTGTAGTCATCCAGGATGAGGGTTCGCTTGGGGACCAACAATGGCTCTCGAGTGACATCCATGTTTAGGGTGTAGGCTCGGTTCGTGACAGATTTGTTATCAGTGCACATAGTTTATGTGTCCTAGCACATCTATAAAGGTGTGTCAGTAGGATCATATATATTGTTGTGAGGGCCTTACTACTATAAATGAGGGACTACAGACATTTAGAAAAACTTTTCCTTTTTTCATACTAAATTGTGCAATAAAACTGTGTCATAATGGATTTATTCTAACTCATGTGTTTCTCAACTCCATTCGATTACCCATTATACTCAAGGTAGTTGAAAAGCAAAAGCTAGTTCCTTATCGATGAATTACTCTTAGAAAATATCATTAGATAGTCATGAGATTGTAGATAGGCTTAGGACAAGCCTGTGAGCGAGTTTAAGTGTTGAGATTCAAAAGAATGCACTCTTATTAATATGAATCGTGTGTTCGAGTTAAAAGTGAGATATACTCCCATACTCTCTTCTCTAAACCTTATTTCATTTGAAACCATTATGAGGAAGTGTGATTAAGAGCTTGGGCAATATTTTCACCCAAAAAGATAATATGAGTTATGATGTTATAAGCAGTGGTAGTAAAAGTGCAGAGTTAAAAGAATACATGCAAAGGTATAATAATCTAAGAAAGAAATATAGTGACGAGGCAATTTATGTTTTTGCAGTTATGTACCCAATACATTATTAATAAGGAGTTTTTCTTTATGGGAAGACTAAGAAGTGATGATTTTGAGTAGATTTCATGGTAGAAGGTAGAGTAAGAGTTACTAGTATGGAAATTAGAAGGGAGTTTATGTAAATGTAACATTGTGTTAGTGAAGGCCAAGTATAGGTGTTGAATAAAAGAGTAGAGTATTCATAAGGTGATAAATCTAAGCTAGGCTTATGATTTTTAAGGGACAACCCATAATATTCAGAGGATTATAGAACTAATTAAGTAATGATGTATAGTGAATGGGTAAATAGTACTTAAGTTGTGAAATGGAATGTGACGGTAAACTATGAATATGTAGACAGAGAGATAAAGATTGATTACTTGTCATGAGGTCTTAGTGGTGAGTGTTTCTTAATTTTACCTAGTAATCATACATTAGTATAGTATGTGAACGATTATATTGATATCCGTGTTTAGTACTAGACATTAAGCTTGAATTTGAGATGAGTGTTGTGATAAAAAAAAAAAGATGGCAACATGAGTGTGATGATGTTAGTTTTAATATCTGATCTGGTAGATTTGACATAGAGTAGGTGAAGAATTATGATGTTAGTTGCAATGAATGTGAGTAGCACAAGTGTGGTATTATGACTTTTAGATGAGAGAAATGAAGTATGGCTAAGTCATTATATTAGAACGAGCATTAAGAGGTGTACCTTAGATCACATGTAGTCGGACGAGGTTCTAATTAAGTTTATGATCTTTTTATATGTGCCTAGATAGTATAATGGAGTTATCAGTGTGGATTAGACTGATGTAAGATTATTTATTACCCTTAACAGTTTGATAGGGACTGTACATAACCAATGATCAACCTTTTAAATATAGTTAAAGTTTCCTCCCATTAGGTTTACATGAACATAGAAAGACGGTATTAGCGGGATAAGAATCAGAAGTCATACTATTAAGAGTTAGATTAAGAAGCTTTATAAGTCAATGGCAACAGGTTAATAGAAGCATCTTAGAAAGAAATGCTATAAGGAATCTTAGTATTTACACTTGAAGGGTTCTGTAGACATGGGATTAGCATGTCCTTAGTATTAGAGTAAAACAAATATAGACTAGTTTAGAGATGATGGAATAGATTCATAGCTTTAAAGCCTCGACTTCAGACCTAAGGGGGAGATGATAAGATGAGAAATCAAGTCTAGTATTAAGAATCATTTAGTGATGTGTTCAGAAAAAGGTATAGTGTTATATTAATCCATTCATATTCTAGCGCATTCTTCAAAGTTCAGTCATTTCAACATCCTGTTGATGTTTCTGATATTAGAATTGTGTTTGTGACCTATGTTCATACCCTGAAGATATATTCACATCTATGCTCAATTCCCAATAAGAGAGGTAAAGACTTTGACCCATTGATCTTAATCTTACTCCATCAAATTTTGAATATCAGCCTAATGATATGAACCTATTCATATAAGCACTTATGTCTCATAGTATACTTATTCTCGCAAATTCATGATTTATTCTCAATGGATAGCAACATAATGTTATGTCTTTCATATTCTTACATCAGATTAATTGAATGAATCATGCTTATGATCTTCGCTGTAATCTTTTTCAATGATCCCTTTTCAGTTATGTTAGTGATGGTGATGATGAGTGGTATTCCTAAAGATCAGGATGGAAAGTGTTGTCAAACTTGGAAGCTATCAGTCTATCGCTTATGTCATAGTAGCTCTATTATTACTTCATACCTAAATATCCTTGTTTCATGGAAAATAATTTCAGATAGAGTGTGACTATGTTCAAACTCATATTGTTTATTACTTATGTGCTCTAGTCCAGTTTCAAAACTCTGATTATGAATCAGTTCTGCCTATATTAGTGGACAAGTTCACAAGTCGAGAAAGATAATGATAGTAACTCCTTTCCCTTCCATGCTCAGTTTAACCATTATTTGAGGATGAATTATCCCAAGTGGGAAATATTGTAACATCCTGAAAATTTCTAAGCTAAGGCCTGAACTATTCTTTATTTACATGTAAAATTGAACCGGGTGGTTCTTATATTGCCCATATGTGTAAAGGTAAATTCTTTAGTATCACAATGATTTTAGATATCAATTAAGGTCACTAGAATCTCTTAGTACAAAGTTTAGTTGAAAGTTTCCTTACCGATTAAGTTTTGATGTTAGATTCTACTTGGGTCAGCTTCAAATGACCATATCTCTTAGAATATAAAGATTTTCGTGGCCTATAACCTATCAAATTAAAGGCATGTGAATTTGCTTTCCAACAATAGCCATTTGGCAACAATCTAATTTCCAAGTAAAAATTTATGACCATTTTAGTAACTTGATACATTGCAGTGATGAAATAAACAATGAGAAGACATTAAGAGGATTCTATTTTTTAAATCTTTTTACCTCTAAGAAAATTCTAAACAAATTTCTTGACTAATTAAATGCCAAAATTGTAACACCCCATAATATTTTTGCGAACTAAGACTCGAACCATCCTTCGTTGTGAGTAAGACTTTATGAGGAATTTAAAATTTCTCGAGTGCTAAGGTCACTGGAGTAGCACCTCGAGTTCCAAGAAGAGCTAAAGAGAGTTCATTCCAGTTATTCCTAAGTTCTTCTAAGTTTTGGGTCAATTTCAAATGACTATAACTTTCTGTATAGAATGAGTTAGGTGGTCGATAAGATATCAAATGAAAGGTCTTTGAATTATCTTTCCAACGCCACCAAGTTTGCTAAGTTTCGAAGTTGGATGAGTGAGATATGCCATTTTGAAGTTAGGCTATCAAAATAAGGAAAGTTACCCAAAAATAGTGAGGGGTATTTTGGTCTTTTCCTTACCCAATCAGATTTAATTCGTTTTAGTAAGGTTTTAGGGGCTAATGTGATTAGATTCAGTGTTATAATCCTAATATACACCTAGGGTTTTAGTTGAGAGTTCAATAAGAGAAAAGAAGAGAAAAGAGGAGAAAGGAGGAAAATATCAAGGCGTTCATCGAGGTTCTTACGTTTTGTTATGGATTTTTACCATGGGTTTAATCCCTAAGAGGTATGTCAGTTTCCAGAGTGTTGGGTTCGTTCACCCACACACCAATCATGTTAATTTTAGCGTTAAATTCATTCTAGAAAGTTGAAGGTTTGATGTTCTTGAATTATGTTCTTGAAATTGGCTTTCGTTCTTGAGTTAAGATGAGATTAATGAGTTCTTGAGGAAATTGTTTCGATTTTAGAGTTGTGTTTGATTAGATTCTTGTGTACATGTATTGGATATCTGAAGCAAAAGAGAAATTGAGAAAAGGAATCGAATCTAGGTGAATTGGGGTTAGAAAACGAGGAAGAAAAAGTCGGAAAAAAATAGGTACCAGGTCCACATCACGGACCTATTCCTTCAGAGTGAACTTTTTCCTCTCTGCATCACGAAGAGATCGCGGACCCCACTTTAACAAAAATTATTTCGACCAAATATTAAAATGCATCTCCGTATCTTGAACTTTCTCCCCAAACAGTGTTTTTCAACCATTTTTCATGATTAACTATCTAAAACACTTTTAATCATCACAATATTTTTCCTATCACAAATCATAACCTTGAATTCATAATTCAAATTCAAGGTAGAGCTAAGAGTGAAGTCTTGAGAGTTCTTTCGAACATGTTGAGAAAGTCCCTTTGAGTCTTTTGAGGAGATTTCTACAATTTCTAATAACTTATTTCAAGACTTAAGCAAGTGAATATGAGAAGGAGACTATATTCATGACTCCACTTTATCTTCACGATATCCTTCATATCATGAACCATAACTCTTGAATTCATAACTCACATTCAAGAGAGAGTTAAGAGTAGCGTTCAAGAAAGCTTTTGAGTTCAATTGTGAATCCTTTAAGATCAACTATCGATTTGAAATAAGTTTTGAGAAAGTAAGTATGAGAATAGAAAGAGTTGTATACATGAGTTCCATGTTGTTATGTAGACCCTCTAGTCGAGTCGTTCATGCCCATAAATTCTGCATAAACTCCATAAGTTGAGTATCTTTGAGTGGAGCAGTATCTTTAAGTTTTAAGTCTTGAGTATTGAGTTCATAATCTTTTTGAGATTATAGTCCTAATCATGGGACTATTACATGTTACCCATGAAGTCCTTTAGTTGAGTATTTCATGCCTATAACTCCGCTTGAACCCTATAAGTCGAGCAATCTTGAGATGAGAAATATCTTTGAGTCCTTGAGTTGAGTGGTTCATGCTCATAATTCCACATGAACCCTTTGAGTTGAGCGTTCTTGAAACGAGTAGTATCATTGAAGTTATTGAGTTCCAAGTATTGAGTTCTATCTATGGTTATTGAAAACCTTGAATTGAGTCATTCATATCCATAATTCGGCATGAACTCTATTTTAAAAAGTCTTTTGCAAATGCTTTAAACTTGTTTTAAGATTTGAGTTTTGAGTTGAGTAAAGAGTAAAGAGTGAAGCTCATTTCTTCAAAAGAGTATATGGGGACTATGTATTCCCAAAGAGTAAATGTTTTCACATTTAAACAAGAAAGGAAACACCGATTTCCAACAGAGCCTTTGAGCTAGTTTTTCAGTAAAGAGTAAATGTTTTCACATTTAAACAAGAAAGGAAACACCTATTTCCAACAAACCCTTTGAACTAGTTTTTCAGTAAAGAGTAAATGCTTTCACATCTAAGAAAGAGAGGAAACACTGATTTCCTAGAGAGCCTTTGGGTTAATTTTTGAGTAATTCTCTCAAACCACAGAAAGAATTATGTTTTTAAACATATGAGCTAGTTATATTTTGGGAATAATAATGAGCACCGATATGGGGGAGAGTTTAGACAACTCACACCCCCCTAAACCATGTAGCCAACGTGGGTAGAAAAGGGTCATACTTTTTTGATGATTCCTTAGTGATTTTTAGCATAGACTGGTGGATCCACTTAGTAGATAGGTTCTATACCCCCGACAAGGTATAGGACGACCCTGGCAGCGTGAGGCAAAACGTTGTATCATCACATAGATCATAAGTGATAGTTATCGGTTAGAGAAATTCCCATAGAGATATTTTGTATTCTTATATAAACATAGTTTATTTTGTATTTTCATATACAAACAAAGGTTATTTTGTATCCTTGCGTACAAACTGAGTGACTATTGTTTTTTTCAATACATTGAGTTGTTTTGTACTGTTTTAAAAGCTTTCCATATATTGCATCTGTATTGTTGCTTTATATTGAGTTGAGTATCCAGAGTTTAGTACTTAGATTCGAGTACCCAGAGTCTAGTATCTAATAGTTGAGTTGAGCCTTATTTCTCTAAGTTGAATATCTTATTGTTGAGTTGAGCCTTATTTTACTGAGTTGAATATCTTATTGTTGAGTTGAGACTTATTTCACTGAGTTGAATATCTTATCATTGAGTTGAGCCCTGTTTTCTCTTAGTTGAGTTGAACTATGTTTTCTTGAGTTGAGTTTAGTTGAGTGAGTTGAGAAGAGGTAAGTATGTTTTGTTTTTATCAAGTTCAAGCTTATTTTATGCCTTATAATTCCCCTTACATGCTCGTACATTTCATGTACTGAGCTATTTGGCCTGCATCATTTCATGATGCAGATACAAGTATTCAGGATCATTAACAGGTGCTTCGTTGATACCACATGCAGTTCAAGTTAGCTATGGTGAGCCTCCTTGCTTTCAGAGGGTTTCACTTGTACTTTTAGTTATATCAGTTGTTAGGATGTCGTGGATCTTGTACCAACTTCCATCTTTGTCAGTTAGAGGCTTCATAGATAGACAATAGAGTTTTAGAAGCCTATTCATTTATTTTGTTAAATGTTTTAAAAACTTAAGTGCCTCTTTTATGACGAGTTGAATATATTATTTTTATTCTAAGTTGTTCATTTGAGTTAAAGCTTTGTATTTGAGTTTCATGAATTTGATTTAGTTTTTAAGCTTTGTATTCTTGAGTTAGTCGTCTGCTTGTAGTCAGCCAGAATGAGGGTTTACTTGGGGATCATAAATGGTTCTCGAATACCGGCCACGTCCTAGGTGTAGGCTCAAGTCATGACAAAATTAATCAGATTTTAATCTCTTAGTCCAACATTCTCTTCTCTCTCAAACCCTAAGAAAAAAAGTCAAAGTAGAAGACTTGCATTCAAGATTCTTCCAATCTTTTTTAATAATCTTCTTCAAGGTAACCCCTTCTCTAAGAATTCCATTCCTTCTAACTCAAATTTCTCCATACAATTATGAATCACTAATGAAAATCATAATTCTTGTCCATAGAAATTTCAAGAAACTAATTCAAGAATCTCAAGAAAGGTATTCTTGATTGTTCTCCTTAAAGCTAGGGTTTCAAAGCTTCTAATCAAGTTCTTCTTAAAGATTTTTCAAGAACCTTGTTCTTCCATGTATGCAAGACTATGATAGTGTTGAACTAGTTCGTCCTCACGCCGTACATCTACTTTCAAATTAATAAAACTGTAATCTAGGTTTCTATCCCTAGATTTGAGTATTCTTGAGATGAGTAGATTTTGAGTTCTTGAGTTCCTGATTCTTTTTGAAATTCTATTCCTAATTATTGAATTTCCATATGTTATGCATTAAGATTCTTGAGTAGTTTCATCCATGTCTATATTTAAGCATGTACCCTATGAATTGAGTATTTTTGAGATGAGTAGTATCAATGAGTTTTGAGTTCTTGAGTTCCAAGTATTGAGTTTTCTATATTGTTATTGAGATTCTTGAGTTGATTTGTTCATGTCTAAATTTCAACATGAATCCTATTTTGATTTATAATTTTTGAGATCTTTTAAAGTAAACATTTTTGTCTTAAATTATTTTTCTGAGAAAGCAAAGATGAGTTTCGAGAAAGAGTTTTAAAACATGATTAGTTTGACAGTCAAGTATGTCATCAATGTTTAAGCAATATGGTATCTAGAGATGCCATGAATGTTTATGCAGTATGATATCCCAAGCCATCAATGATCAGATCACAATATGGTTTTTAATATAGTTTTGAGAAAGAGTTTTCAATTATGAATTGAGTAAGAGTATAAGGGAACTAAGTATTCCAAAAGGTACCCGTTTTTACATCGACACAAAAGAAACTTTAATTGCTAAATGAGTTAATGAGTTTAGAGATATTTCAGAGTATTTACCTCTTTTAAGAGGTTATTTTGAGTAATTACCTCAAAACAGAGAAAGAGTATGTTTTATACATTTGAGCAAAAGTATATTATTGGGAGTAGTATTGTGTACTAATATGGAAATGACTTCAGACAACTCAAAATCCTCATAAATGATGTCTTGCCAAAATGGGTACAAGATCATAATTTTTAGATGAATCCTTATTGCTTAGTGGATCCACTTAGTTGAGTGGTTCTACATCTCGACACAGTATAGAATAGCTCTGGAAGCATGGGAGAAATATTGTTTCATCACGTAGCTCATTGTAATGGTTGTCAGTTAGAGAATCTCCCAAATAAAGCTAAAAGTATATTTTTATTATATCACTTAATATGTCTGTCATGAACTGAGCCTACACCCTAGATGTGGCCGACACTCAAGAACCATTGCTGATCCACAAGTGAACCCTCATCTTGGCTGACTACAAGTGGAAGACTAACTTGAGCACACATAAGCATCAAATTGAAAGAAACGTTTAAAAACACTTTATTGAATCTCAAAATTTTGCTGAACATACTTAGTTTGAAACATAAGTTTAAATAAAATATTTAAAAACTAAAAGACTCTCCAAAACTATCTATTTATGAAGCCTCTACTAATAAGAAAGGATGTCAGGACAAGACCCACGACACCTCAAAACTGCTAACTGGAAAGTAACAGTGAAGCCTTTTGGAATACAAGGAGGCTCACCAAAGCTAACTAGAGTGTTGAGTGATCTCAACGAAGCGTCTGTTAATAATCATGAACACCTATATCTGCATCATAAAAGGATGTAGGTTGAATGACATCAGTACATGGAATGTATAAGTATGTAATATAGTTGAGTAAATAAATAACTGAACTGAATGACGGAAAGTAACTCAACTGAATCAATACATGAACATGAAGTGAAAACCATTTAAGCTTTACAATAGGATATGCAATAAAAGCAATATGAAAATAATATACTTTACTTGTGGGGAATTTCTCTAACCAACAACCATTACCATGAGCCTAGCAATGATACAACATTCTGCCTCACGTTGCCAGGGCCATCCTATAGTTTGTCAGGGTATAAGATGATATCGTGACTATGGATCCATCTAATTGGCCTTCTCAGAGGTAGTGTTGAGTCGCATGAAAAATCAATGTTATCCTATCCTCCGCTGGCTACGTAGTTCTATGGGACTTTCGAATCATAAAAGACTCTAACCCAACTTGTTGATCGATACTACTCCCAAAATAATTAATATAACTTTGTGCTCAATTCACCCATTACAAAGAATGGGCTTCTTACATTACTTGAAATACTTTTCATACATGAGACATGTTTACCTTATTGAAAATATGCACTTATAAACGTATCTTTCAAGCCCAATAATTAACATAGGTACATATGTATATGTGTATATATATGAATAAAATAACATTAGAAACTCTTAAGTCTTTATGAAATAGAACCTTTAATCGTTTTCTCAAAACTCATATTTACTTCCTCAAAAATTCAGTTTAAAACTCAAGTGTTGGCTTTGAAAAACTTCTCAAGATTTAAACTCAAAACAAGGTTCATGCTGAATTATAGACATGAACAAATCAACTTAATAATCTCAATAACAACATAGAAACTCAATAATTAGGAATAGAATTTTTTAAAGAACCATGAACTCAAGAACTCAAAATCAACTTCTCTCAAGAATACTCAAATTTAGGGAAAGAATCCTAGATTACTCTTTTACTGATCTGAAAGTAGATGTAGGACGTGAGGATGAACTAGTACAACACTATGATAGCCTTACATACCTGGAAGAACAAGGTTCTTGAAGAAGAACTTGATTAGAAGCCTTGAAACTCTAGCTTGAAGGTACACAATCAAGAAAATGTTTCTTGAGATTCTTTAATTAGTTTCTTGAAATCTTTATGGCCAAGATTTATGATTTTTATTAGTGATTCATAATTGTATGGAGGAATTTGAGTCGGAAAGAATGGAATTCAGGAAAGATTTACCTTGAAGAATAATTTTGAAAAAGATTGAAGGAATCTTGAAAAATAGTGAAAGAATCTTGAATGGAGTCTTCTACTTTGATTTTTGCCAGGGTTTTGTCTTAGGGTTTGAGAAAGAAGAGGATGATGGATTAAGAGATTAAAATCTGATTGGTTTGGGTCTTTTATTAGTCAAAAAATTTGTTTAGAGTTTTCTTGGAGGTAAAAACACAAAAATACCCTTTTCAATGTTTTCTTATCGTCTAATTCGTGACTGCATTGTATTAGTTACTAAAAGGGTCATAACGTTTTACTCAGAAATGAGATTGACGTGAAATTAGTGGCGTTAGAAAGTAGATTCTCAAATACATTTAATTTGATAGGTTATGGGCCATGTAACTCTTTATATTCTAAGAGATATGGTCGTTTGATGTTGACCCAAGTAGAATCTTACATCAAAACTTAAAAGAACTTAAGAATGACTTGAATGAACTCTCTTCTAAAACCCTAAGCGTATTTTGATTATGAAAACTGACCCAAATTAGATTTCCCCCCAAAATATTTCTAAAATTTGTTTTAAGCTGATTGGGTAATGAAAAAACCAAAATACCTTTCATGTTTTCGAGTAACTTTCCTTATTTGGACAGCCCAACTTCAAACGGGTATATCTTCCTCATACGAGCTCGAAAATTAGTAAACTCGGTGGCATTGGAAAGAAGATTCCAAGATCTTTCAGTTGATATCTTATGGGTCTCCTAACTCACCAGTGCTAAAAGTTATGGTCGTTTAAAGGTGACCCCAAACTTAGAAGAACCTAGGAATGACTTGAAGGAATTCTCTTTAATTCTTCTTGGAACTCAAGGTGTTATATCTAGTGGCCTGACTTTAATACTTAAGAAATCTTAAATTCCTAGGTAAAATTTTACTCACAACGAGGAATGGTTCGAGTCTTAGCTATAAAATTTTTCCTGGGTGTTACAATGTCGAGTTTAGAGATTAGTAAGTATTTTGTAAAGTTTTAATGATTTCACTCCTTTATTTCTTTGCATTTAGTTCTGTATATATCTATATTTATTGCATTCCTTTATTTAGTTATTTTTTATTCAACTATATTTCATACTCATACATTCAATGTACTGAGGTCATTCGACCTGCATCTTTTAATGATGCAGATACAAGTTCGTGGGATCCTCAACAAGCGTCTGTTGAAATCACTTCATTTTCTCGTCAGCTTTTGAGGAAGACCTCCTTGCTTCTGGAGGACTCCAATTTTATTATTTTGTTAGTTTAGAAGCATTTTGAGTAGTCATGGGTCTTGTCCCGACACTCGTGTCTACATAGTAGAGGCTTCATAGATAGACAGTTCTTGAGAGTCTTTCATATTCAAAGAGTTTTCAGATTTAATACATTATTGATTTACTATTTCTTTGAGTTTGATGTTTATGTATGATCGAGTTAGTCTTCTGCTTGTAGTTCGCTAGGATGAGGGTTCGCTTGGAGACCAACAATAGTTCTTGAGTGCCAGCCACATCCAGGGTGTAGGCTCAGATCGTGACATTATGGTATTCCTTTGTTTTTCCTATAAATTTATCTGCTTCATCTATTTTGTCTATATAAATTCATATTTATTTTCGTGAAGATTCACATTCAAAATTAACTCTTCTCTTATTCATCATATTTGTTTGTGAATTAACTAACATGTAACAAAAAAAAGTACATGAAGCTAAGATATATTTCATTCTCAAGTCTTTCTTTTTGTTTTATGTACTTGGACATGCTTTCTTAATATTTTATTTATGTGTGTTTTATCATTCACTAAGCAAGAATGATTTAAAATATATCTTTGTACTTCTTAACAATGTGTTGTTAGTATGCAAGTGTTCTTTCTAATAGTCAATTTTTAGAATATAATGTAGTTTGATTATAATATTTGTTAGACTTCAACAAATGACTATTATTTAATATTGTTAGTATATACTATTGAAAAATAATGTACAAATATATTACATATAGGTCAAATTTCTTTCTTTCTTTTGATATAATTATTTTTTAATTGGTATATGATATTTTATTTATTCATTATAATTTTTTTTATTCTATTGATTGCATATGATGAAGAGTTCGACATATGGAGCGAAATATGGTGGCGGATCTACTTGCAAAGGAATAAGGTAGAAGGAAAAAAGAAAATGAAACATAATTAGAGATTATTTTTGCTAGATTTTTTATTACTTCGGCTTGTATTAGTAACTTAGCTACTTTTGCTAGAATTCTTTAAAATTGATATGCATGAATAATTTAGCTACATGTATTGTCAATGCTAATCATTTGGTCCTTTATTATTCTGATTTGTTTTTGTTATGAAGCATAATTAATATAATTATTTTATTTTAACAAAAACAAATTATGATTATTAGGAGTTTCATTTTTATTATACTTGTAAAAAAATAATTGAAAAATAAAATATTCATTTCATGATGTCATTTGCTTGCGTATAACGATATGTTTTTGTCACCATTTCTTTTTATTTGAAATATATTTATAATTTTTATGCAGTCATCAATTATTATATTTTTTTTGTTCTTTTTTGTATTTTCACCTGTTGTTTTCATTTATTTATCTTACAAATAGAATCAATGCATAATTATTAGTACATTTAATGTCTAATAAAATTGTACATTTGAATTATTGATAACTCATGTCTCCTCATCTTACTTGTAACTTCTAATCTATAATATTATTCATAACTTTTGTATGTTTCATTTTTAATAATTCTTATAAATATTTAATTAGTGTTTAAAAAATTATGATAAACAATTATAATAATAAACACATAATAAAAGATTCAAAAGTTTTCTTACGAAATCAGAATTTGTATAGAAAATTAGTACTCCTACAAAAGATAGAGGAATTAAAACATACTATAAAATATTTAACGTAATACAATATTTTGTTAATTTAATATATTGCCTCTTATGCATTTACTTCACCTCGGTGAATATTTGTTCTACTATATAAATATGAATAGTTCGCATTTAAAAAGATACAAGAAGAAATTATATTTTATATGTTTTAAAAAAATGAACAAATGTATCATGTCGCAGATGAAGAAAAATATCAATATTATCTTATATATAGTTGGTACTAACCTAATTATTAATATTACATATTATTATCTTAAAAATTTTATATATACCCACACTATAACACCCCAAAAAATTCTGAGCTAAGACTTGAACCATTCTTTATGTGTGAAAAAGATTTTACTGAGAAATTTTAAATTTTCTTAGGTGTTAAGGTCACTAGATGTAGCACCTCGTGTTCCAAAAAGAACTGAAAAGAAATTCATTCAAGTCATCCGTAAGTTCTTTTAAGTTTTGGGTCAACTTCAAATGACCATAATGTAACACCTCGTTATTTGAAAGATTTGGAAAGAACTAGCATTTGGAAGAACCCGTTTTTGGAAATAATCAAATTTGGAAAGTTTGACAAAATTAAGCTAAAGATGAGTTTTGGGTTAACTTCAAACGACCATAGTTCCTAGATCAAGATGAGTTAGATATTCTACTAGATACCGTAGGAAAGATCTTTAAATTATCTTTTCAACGCCACCAAATTTGCTTGATTTCGAGTTTTTATGAGGGAGATATGACCATTCAAAGTTGGGTTGTCTAGAAAAAGAAAGTCAAAACCGGATTTTTGAAGGGTTTTATGGTCTTTTCACTACCCAATTAATTAAATTCATTTTGGTTATTAAGTTGGGGTCTAAAATGATTGGATTCAGTTTACGCTTTACAAAATTAAGTTAGGGTTTTGAGAGAAGAGAAAAGAAGAGGAGAAGAAGCAAGGATTCGTCACAGGTCTTGAAGTTAAGCTTGTGGATTTTGCTAAGGATTGATCCCTACGAGGTATGTGAGATCACATAGCATTGGGTCAGTTCACCCACGCACCAATCATGATTCAATTCCGCGAATTTATGTTCTTGAAAGTATAGAAATTGAGTTCTTGATGGGTCTTGTTGAAATTCTATTGAGTTCTTGATTTGTTGAAATTGTTGAGAAGTTCTTGAGTTAAATTCATGAGAAATAATGTTGTTTTGAGTAGATTCTTGCACATTTTGGTGGTGTAGATGAATCTAAGTGTTTGGTGAAGGAACCATTAGAATCTAAAGGGTTTAGAGTTGAAAAATGAGTAAGAAATTTGGGGATTTCTAGGCCGGGGTTTGGGGTGCCGTGCTTGCTAGAGCGGCCCACTTTGGGTTCTGAAGTGTGGGCTCTGGTGCGCCACACCAGATAGTGCGCCTCAACCCAGCTTCTGCAGTTCAACCTCTGGTGCCCCGTGCCACTTAGAGCGCCAGGGATGCAAGGTCTTCTACCATTTCCCACTTCTTTCCATACAAGTTCCCTTGAAATCTACCTATGTTTTCTAGTTGATTTCTACACTCTAAGGTATGTCTAAACATCATGATATTGTCTATCACACGAGATCATGACCCTTGAATCCATAAATCAAATTCAAGGTAGAGCTAAGAGTCATGTCAAGAGAATTCTAAGAGTCTTTCAAAAGTCTTGTGCAATCATTTAAAACTTGTTTTAAAGGCTTAAGCCTTGAGTTTGAGAAAGTGTAGAGCCAAGTTCATTTCTTTAAATGATATATGGGAACTAAGTAATCCCAAAGAACAAATGTTTTCAAATTTAAGATACGAGGAAACACTGATTTCCAAATGAGTTTTCATAAGTAGTTTTAAGTCCCATCTCTTTTAAGAGATAAGCTTTTCGAGTAATTACCTCAAATCACTGAAAGAGTTTTGTTTTAAAACATATGAGCTGAATATATTTTGGGAATAGTATTGAGTACCGATATGGGGGCAAGTTCATAATAACTCAAGTATTCATAAACCATGTAGCCATCATGGGTAGAAAGGGTCATACTTTTTCGATGATTCCTTAGTGATTTTTATCATAGACTAGTGGATCCACTTGGTTGAGGCGTTCTATATCCTGACAAGCTATAGGATAGTTCTAGCAGTGTGGGCGAGAAGTTGTATCATCACATAGCTCATAGTGATGGTTATTAGTTAGAGAAATTCCCACAGAAATATATTACTTTACTATATGATTAAATTTGAGTTTCTATTTACTGTTTAAATGCTTTATATAAACTGTATCTTTATTGTTGTTTATTTATGCTTTGAGTTGAGTAAAGCTGAGGTAAGTGTTTCTTTTAGAATTCAGTTCAAGCTTATGTCATGTTTAGTTTTCCCATCGCATGGTCGTACATTCATTGTACTGATGCCTTTTGGCCTGCATTGTTTTATGATGCAGATACAAGTAACCAGGATCAACATCCCGCACCTCATTGATCCAATCGAGCACTAATAGTCAGTTGGTGAGCCTCCTTTGTTTTTGGAGGATCCCTTTGGTTATGTTTTGTTTTATTGCTTTTGGCTATTTCAGTTATTAGGGTGATCGGGGGTCTTGTCCCGACATCCCTCTTAGTATCTAGAGGTTTCATAGACATTTAGATATGAGTTCTTTAGTCCTGATATTTCAATTGTATGATTTTAAAGACTTAAGTTTCCATTTTGGCTAAGTTGAATGTTATTTTCTAAACATTCTTAGTTTATCTATTCAAAAAGTTTATTTAAGATTGTATTTAACTATATTTCTATTAAGTAAGTCTTCAGTTGAGAGTCTAGCCAGGTCAAGGGTTCGCTTGGGGCCAGTAATGGTTCTCGAGTGCCAGTCCTGCCTAGGGTGTAGGCTCGGGGCATGAGACATGGCTTTTAGCACTTAAAAAAATTTAGGTGGCCCATAAGGTATCAAATCGAAGATCTTTGAGTCCACTTTTCAATGCCACCGAGTTTACTAAAATTCGAGTTCATATGAGAGAGAAAAGCCCGTTTGAGTGCAACATCTCTAGTTAGGGATTTTCCATTCAAATTAAGAAGGGGTATTTCGGTATTTTTCTTACCTCCACTTAGTCTAAGTGTGAGTTACCCCCAATTAAGGGACTAAACTGATTAGAATCAATTTCATTCACCCCCAAAACGTTTAGGGCTTTAGAGTGAAGATTCTAGAGGAGAAAAAGTTCAAGGTTTCAAGTGTTCATCCAAGATTTCACCAAGAACCTAGTTCTTTGAGGTATGTAAGTTCTCATAGTGTTGGGTTCATTCACCCACATGCTAATTATGTGATTTTTATCCATAATTTTGTTCTTGAGGTTTTAGTTCCATTCCTTGTTAATGGAGTCTTGTTGAGTTCTTAAGGTGAGGATCTTGTGAATGAGTGTAATTCTTGAGTGATTTTGAATAGTTTTTCATGTACTAGAGTCCAGTTAATGAATCGAAGAAAGTTTGGAAGTAACCAATGGAATCTAGGTGAATTATGACCCAAAAATAGAGAAGAAAATTCGTCAGATTGTTCTGTAAAATGGCTGGGGCGGCGCGCCCGAGATGCGCCAGGAGGGCTAACGTGGGGCGCTAACAATGCGCCAAAATTGACCTCCAGTAGTTGGAGGCCTGGCGCGATGCGCCACCCCTACGGCTGGAGCGTCAGGCCACCTTCTTCTCAATTCTTCGATCCATACTTGTTCCTTTGAATTGAGTTTTCATTCTCTTCTTAATCCTAACTATATAAACTTTCACAAATCATTGAGAGATTCTCCATATATCCTAAACATGTCTCTTGAGTTCACTTTTCAAATTAGAGTAAAGATTAAGAGTAAAGTGTGAGAATTCCTTTGAAATTAATTATAGATTTGAGCTAAGTTTTGAGGAAGTAAGCATAAGAATGAGAAGAGTTGTATCCATGAGTTATATATCGTCATTTAGACCCTTGAGTCTAGTCTTTCATGTGCATAATCCCGCATGAACTCTATGAGTTGAGTTTTCTTGAGAGGAGTAGTATCTTCGAGTTTTGAGTTCTTAAGTATTGAGTTCCTTATCCTTTTTGGAACTATATTCCTAATTATGGGATTACTATATGTTATTCAGGGAGGTCCTAGAGTTGAGTCGTTCATGCACATAATTCTGCACGAACCCTATGAGTCGAGCACTCTTGAGGTGAGTAGTACCATTCAGTCCTTGAGTTCTGAAGTTATTGAATTTCGAATATTGAGTTCTATATATGGTTATTGAAAACCCTTGAATTGAGTCGTTCACGTCCATAATTCGGCATGAACCCTATTTTGAGAAGTATTTTACAATTATTTATAATTTGTTTAAAGACTTGAGTAAATGAGTATGAGGATGAGGAGATTTGAGTTTCATTATGCAAAATGATTATAAGGGAACTAAGTATTCCCAAGAGTATATATACTTTTATATTTGACACGAGAGGAAACCTTGATTTCCAAATAAGTTCATGAGGAGTTTTTGAGAATAATCTCTTTTAAGGAAGATGAATAGTTACTAGTCAGGAAGAGTATACTTTAACCAGAATAGAGTTAATGTCGATGTGCCATCATGTTAGAGAAGAATAAATAGATGTGTTGAATAAAAGCGCAGAGTATTCATGAGGTGATAAGCAAAACTAGGCTTATCATGTCTAAAGGGAGAACCCCATGGAATTCAGAAGATCGTAGAACTAATTAAGAGATAAGGTATAGTAAGTAAGTGAGTAAATAACACTTAAATTATGAAATGAAAGGTGAGGATAGTCTATAAATAGGTAGACAAAGAGATAAAGATTACCTACTTGTCATGAGATCTTCGTGGGCGAGTGTTTCTTAAGCTTATATAATATTTATAAGTTAGTATAGTATGTGAAAAATCATGGTGATAATTGTGTTTAGTAATAGATACTAAGCTTGAATACGAGATGAGTGGTGTGATCAATAGATGGAAACATGAGGGTGATGGTGTTAGTTTTCAAATCTGATCTAGTAGGTTTGACCTGAAATACGTGAGGAATTAAAATGTTGCTTTGCAATGAAAATGCGGTATTATGAGGAATGAAGGTGGCCAAGTTATTAGATTAGCAAAATTAGAAAGAGGTGCACCCGAGATTGTATGTGGCCAGACGAGGTCCCAATTTAGGTTATGAATTTTCATGTGTGCCTACTTAGTATAATTGAGCTGCCAATATGGGATAGACTGGTGCAATTGTAATTTTTCCTAAAAGTGTTAGATGAAGCAGCCTTAGAAGTCAATGAGAAGAGGTTAAGAGAAGCATCTTAGAAAGAGGTCATAGTACCAGCTTATGGATAGTTCGGTAGAGTTGAGATAAGATTTTCCTGAGTGTTGGAGTAAAGGGGGATGTAGACCAGTTTAGAGATGATGGAATAGGTCCATAGCTTTCAAGTGTCAGCTTTAAACCAAAGGCGGAGATGATAAGATGAGAAACCAAGTCAAGTTTTTAAGGATGAGATAGTGATGTCTTCAGAAAGAGTTTTAGAGATATATCAATCCATTCATAATCTTGCGTATTCCTCAAGTGAAGTTATTATAGAATCTTTTTGATGTTTCTAATATCAGGATTGTGTTCATGACCTATACTCATACACTTTAGAGAGATTCACATCTATACTCAATTCCTAGAATAAGGGGTAAGGGCTTTAGTTCATTGATCTTTTACCCTAAAGATTTTTAGTGATTCTTTAGTAGTTGGGTGATGCTCAAAGGAGAAGATTAATGTTCTTATCGTGATAGTGATGGTGTGATAATTCCATCTAAGGTTATAAATGTGGAGGAAGAAGAGGATGACATTTTAATATGAGTAATAGTTAAATGAAAGCCCTTAGTTGGTTCCGAGTAGTAATGCAGGAAATTCTAGTTGGTATGGTAGAGGTGATGAGAGAATGAGAACTTCTTAAGAAGTTGGTTAGTAGAAGTTCATGGAGTTGTTAGAGTACTAAGCATGAATGTAGTGTTATTAAACATTTGGTGGTTCTTGATATGAGCCCGATGTTGGTTGAATGTGGTGGTAAGGAGTGAAATTCTTAGGATGAAATTTCCAATTGAGGTACAAAACCCGAAACTTATGATTTTGGGTTAAGCTTGAATAAAGTAAGAGTGTACCATTAAATTCAGACGTTGGTAAGAGAGGTCATGTACCCTTGTGGGAGATATGAGTTGCAGCCAACCAGGCATGGTAATAAGGAAAGAAGAGCATAGTCGAAGAGTGTTGCTAAGCTTAACAGCTAGCAGTCACATTTTGTAACACCTCGGTCTTAGAAATAACTACTTTTATAAAGAACTAAATTGGGAATAGCCAATTTGAGATTTGTCCAACTTATGCTTAAGTAGTGAGTTTTGGGCCAACTTTAAACAATCATAACTTTCAATACATGATGAGTTAGTTGGTCCCATAAGATATCAAATGAAAGGACTTTGAATCCTCTTTCCAACTCTATCAAGTTTGCTAAATTTCCTGTTCGGAAAAGGGAGATATGCACGTTTGAAGTCAGCCTGTCCATTTAAGGAAATTTACCCGAATTAATGATGGGTAATTTGGTCTATTCCGTACCCCATTAGCTCTAACCGTTTTTGAAAATATTTTAGGGGTCTAAACTGACTTAGATCAGTTTTCATAATTCAAAATCATGCTTGGGGTTTTGAGAGGAGTTCAAGAGGAGGAACCAAGGAGGAGTTCAAGCGTTCGACAAGGTATGTAAGTTTTCATGGTGTTGTGTTTGTTCACCCACACACAAATCATGTGGATTCCATCCGTAATTTTGTTCTTGAGGTTGAATTATTTGAATTCTTGATGGGTATTCTTGAGGTTTCATTCTTCATGCTTTCTTTATGGAGTTGATGAATTCTTAAGGTGAGGATTTCGATTTTTGAGGGTTGTTCTTGAGGAAAAGTGAGTGGATTCTCGTGAACTTATATTGAGTAATTGAATCTAAGGAAAATTTAAGGAAAACAATCTATTCTAGGAGAATTAGAGTTAGAAAATGAGAAGAAAAATTCGTTGGATCATTCTGGAATCGTCGCGCCCAAGATGCGCTAGAAGGGATGGTGTGGTGCGCCACAATTGACCCCCAGTAGTTGGAGGCCTAGTGTGACGCGCCACCCCTACGCTCGGAGCATTAGGCCACCTTCTTCTTCCGCTCTTCGATCCGTACTTGTTCCTTTGAGTCGAGCTTTGATTCCTTTCTTAATCTTAAATATCTAAACTACATTTAATCATCACGAGGTCCATCATATTATGAATCTTAAATCTTGAATTCATAATTCAAATTCAAGAAAAAAATTAAGAGTAGAGTTTGAAAGAGTCTTTTGAGTTATTTTGATAAGTATTTTACAAAATTTTAAAACTTCTTTTAAGGCTTGAGTATGAGGATGAGGAAAGTTTGAGTTCATTTTTTCAAAATGAATATATTGGAACTAAGTATTCCTAAGAGTAAATGTTTTTACATTTAAAATGAAAGAAAACATTGATTTCCAAATGAGTTCATGAGGAGTTTTGAGCACTATCTCTTTTAAGAGAACCTTTTGAGTAATAATCTCAAAGTTTGAGGATGACTAGATGTTTTTGAACATATGATCATGATTTATATTATTGGGATTAGTATTGAGCACCAATATGAGGAAAAGTTCAGACAACTCAAAGTCCTCATAAACCATGTATGCCAAGGTGGGTAGAAAGGGTCATAATTTTTAGATGATTCCTTATTGATTTTCAAGCATAGATTAGTGGATCCACTTAGTTGAGGATGTCTTATACTCCGACAAGGTAAAAGACAATTATGGCAGCGTGGATGAGACATTGTATCATCACATAACTCATAGTGATTGTTATCGATTAGAGAATCTCCCAAATAAGAGTAAAATAGTTATTATTGTACTATTTAAATACATAGAGTTATTATCTAATGTTTTAAAAGCTTTCTTTATAATGCATCTTTACTGTTGCTTTTATATTGAACTGAGTTTAGTTGAGTTGAGTTGAGATAAGGTGAGTATGTTCTTCATTTTTAACAATTCAAACTTATGTCTGTGCTTTAGAGTTCCCCTTACATGCTCGTACATTCCATGTACTGACGTCATTTGGCATGCATCTTTCATGATGTAAATACATGTAAACAAGGTCATCAACAGACGCTTCGTTGATATTTGCAGCTCAAGTTAGCTTTGGTGAACCTCCTTGCTTCCGGAGGATTTCCATTTACTTTTCAATTCTTTTTGAATGTCGTGGGTCTTGTCTCAAGTTCCGTCATTATCATTAGAGGCTTCATAGATAGTAGTGTTTTGAGGAGTCTTTACCATTTCTTTTGTTAAATGTTTAAAAGACTTGAGTTGCCTATTTCTGGCTAGTTAAATATTCTTATATATTCTGAGTTATCTATTTTAAGAGATTGAGTAAAATCTTTACTTTTAAGTTTCATTTATTATTGAGTAAGTCTTTCGATGAGAGTTGAGCCAGGCCAACGGTTCGCTTGGGGCTAGCAATGGTTCTCAAGTGCGGGCGATATCCAGGGTGTAGGCTCAGGGCGTGAAAAACTTGAATCAGAGAACATAGTTCAAGAGTCCTAGGGTGTCTATTAAGCTGTGTTTGTAGAGTCCTAGTTATCAATATGAAGCGCGTCACCTCTATAATTAGGAGGCAGCGACATTTAGGAACTATCTCACTTCTTTCATACTCTTTTCGTGCGATATAGCTCAACTCTATAAAGTTTCTTTCTAATTCGTGCTTGCGTTTATCTTTCAGATCATGCCTCCACGAAGAGTTGTCTAGGGTCGTCCTGCTAAGAGGAATGTTGATCCCTGGATTAAGGGGTTCCCAATGCACCAGAAGTGCAACCCCAAGGAGAGGTCACTAATGCTGAGTTTCGAGATGCTATCCGGATGTTGAGTAAAGTTGTGGCCAACCAAGCTGGGCAACAAAGAGGGAATAAATAGGATGTGACTGATACATCCATGATCCGTGAGTTCTTAAGGATGAATTCTCCATATTTCACTTGTTTAAGTGTCACTGAGGATCTGGAAAACTTTGTGGAAGAGTGGCTAACAAGATCTTATAATTTCAAAATATATTATTCTATAATGTTTTGAATTTTTTTTTTAAAAAAAAACTCACAACAAATTTGAAACTATGTGGATATATATGAATCATTTAAAATTTATCATTTACAAAATACTTTTTTTATTCAGTAATATGGAATAAATATTTTCATGTTGTCCTACACTAAATTAAAATCTTATTACTATAAAAATGGAAACATTAATTAAAAGTCCTATTTATTTATGTAAGTATAAAATTTATTAGAAATTCATCTATTGCACATTAATTCTTTAGTTATAACATTGTAAATTTTCTTTGTTATTATTAGTTATTGGAAACATACACTCTTTTACATTCTTTAGTTATAATATTATGAATTATCATAGCTATTACATTAATTATATCTATCTTTCATCTTTTCTTATATTAACCTTTGACCAATAATTTTTCATAATACTATACCGCCCCTATATATGTTATAACACAATGTTGAAGTATATAAACTATATCTTTTTTGGGTGTAAGATAAACATGTGATTATATATATAATTTCACAGATATAATATATTCTTTAAGTTAAACTTTTAGTTTTTTTCAGTAAAAATAAGGAAACCTTTCTTAGTTGACTATGAACAGTCAGATAATTATCTTCGATTTATGTACACAGTCAATCGAGAAGTCAAATATGAGAGACAACAACAAGAATGACATCTATTATGTTATAACTTATAAAATAGAAATAAAAAATACATCTAAATGGTTTAACGTGGAATACACATACAAAGCACATCTGGTTAGATGACAACAAAAATGCACAACAAATATCGTCTATAAGGTAATATTTGTACGATACGACTAATAAAATGATTGAAACTCATCAAATTGAAATAAATATATACATTATTGCATTTAACCAATCAAATATTTCATTGACCATCTTCATATTTTCTCGTGAATAAGCGATATATATGACGATCCACATTGAACATTCACAAAAGAATTTGCAATATTATTTTGTGCAAAACTTATTATTCAAATGTTCGCTTAAATAAAAAATATTATTTACTATAACATATATTTTTTCTGAATCGGTAATCACGTGCAACGCACGCAACGAAAAACTAGTAAATAATATAAGTGTCAATTGTAAGATGTAAATTTTTTGAATTACCATTGATGTCTTCTTGTTGTTGTTGGTCAGGTAGTTTCTCTTGGATAAAATCTTTTTGGTCCTTTGTTGTACTACTTTCATTATGTTCTTCAAATATCTTATTTTGTATTATCACCTATAAATTCACTTTGTTATATTAAAAATAATTGAAAAATAAATATTAATTGTCGAATACAATGACCAAGCTCAACAAAAATTTCACGCCAACAAAAAGTAAAACCTTTCTCTCAAAATTAATAGTTCAGAATTGACAACAAATTAGAACATTCCCTAAATTAAGTTAATAGAATAAGTCATTATTAATTAATTTCCTCGCATAGATCAAAAAGGGATCTAAACATTGTACTCTCTTGTATAATTCCCTTGTATAAATGGTTCTCTTCTTCTTTATTCTCTTTCGTCGAAAGATTTAATCTATTATCAATGTCTTACTCCATTAAGGTATGATCAAACACACCTGGAAAATAACGCATAACCAAATGAAAGTAAAATGATTAATAGTATATATGTCAATTATAAGATGTTTAATTAAATTATTAATTATGTATCATAAATAATTAGTTACATACCAGGATTAAAATTAATTAAAAATTTAGGACTCATCTCCATCTCCACATCAAAATAGTTTGAAAGAAGTAATATAAGTCAACTGGAAAATGTTAATTTTTTGAATACTGTTGATACATTGTTGTTGTTGTTGTGTTTCCAGTGGTTCCTTCTCGAAAGAACTCTGTTGCTCTTTTTCCATTTTTGCTTTCACTGCATTCTTTAGATCTCTAATTCTGTATCATCTTCTTACAAATTTCCTCTTCATTTTCTTCGAGTGACTGAAAGTAGAAAATTTATTGTGGAATGAATAGACCACGATCTCAAGCTATACTACCTCCGATCTACCTTTCAAGTACCTTGGCATACCACTGTCTACTAAAAAGTTGACCCTACAACAATGACAATCTCTTACAAATAAAATTGTCAAAAAGATCTCTTATTGGACTACTAAAAAGTTACTCTAGATAGGGACATAATTAGGTAAACAGAAGATATGAAAATTAGCATAGCAATGTAGTCAATAAGATTGAAACTATTCACTGTACTTTGTGGTACTCCTTGTTGCGCATGGTTGTCTATATCTTTTCCCTCTTTGATCGGAAGTTTTGAATTATGCCATTTGTTCTTTTTTATTTGTCCATCTTGCATATTGCTCTCCCTTAAACATTACTAGTTAATAATTTATTTTACCAAATTAATTTTATTAAAGATATTTGAAAGTTAAAATTCGTTCACTAGTAATTGAATTAATTTAAAAAATAATTACTTAACAAGAGTAAAACTAAAAGAATAATTAATATAAAACAATGATAAGATGTAGAAGAAATTTACTATGCATCCTCTTTTTTTGATAAAATTACAACAGGATAAATATTATGGAATAAAAAGGAGATTTTTTTTTTTTTTTTTTTATTGTTGTGCTTTACTTAAATCAAACTTTAACTAGATTTAGACTAGTGGTCGCAAAATTAAATCTATCACGCTTAACCGGTCCAACCCATTTTAATCTAACTCAATTAAACCCATTAAAAATTGAGTTGATATGTAATCCAAATTGACTTAAAATCTTGTCAAAATATTTTTAATTTTTTGAAGAAATTTGATATGTTACATATAGCCACAGGAAAAGAAAAAATTATTAGGTACTGAAATATTTTAAAAGAACAACTAAAATAATTAAAACTTAGTAAAAATTGGATTGCATCTTGACGCGTTTCATAATTCATTATCTGACCCATTTTGACCCAAGGCAATTTAGATTGAGTTGATTCTTGACCCATTTTTTGATTTGATGCATTATGACCTGCCTAAATTTGATTCAACCAGTCCAATTGTCACCCCTAATTGAGATACACTCATACAAAATTGTGGATTAAATAAACTTCATAAGACATAAAGCAATCAAAATCTAGGACTGAACGTAGGAAATTAATTTTACAACTTATTCAAGGAAATCAAAAAGTGAAAAAAATATACTACAAAACCAAGAAGAATCACATCTCTGTTAGTGATAGTCCATAAATTTAAAACAAGGAGGAAAGGGAAAAAAACTAAAAATTACAGACCTAGGGAAGCATCGCACTATAGAATTGTGACACTTATTAGATAGAACTGTGCGTGCGTGCGTGCGTGCGTGTGTGAATAATATGAAGAAGTAGATTAGTACCCTCTTCTTCACGTTTATATTATACTTGGTAGATGAGTTATCAACTCTATACTTGGATCGAATGAAGAAGTAAAATTGTGCTTTCCTTACTGGTTCAATTGCCTCATCTTGATCGCCAAGGTATTCTCTTGAGAAATTAAATTGAAATAATGAAGAGAGTGAGGATATCTCACATTTTATAGTTTACTCTTGGATTTAAATTTGTTTGTAAACTGAAAGTACTCTTACCACACTTTTTTTGGAATTGGACCCCAACCTTATTGGGTTGTTATATTTTGACAACAACTACTTTATTCCCATTTTATTATATAATTTGGGCAACATCATCTTTTCAAAGTGACTGATTTTAATTTTATTTGATATTCTCTACATCATTACATTCACACTAGTAAGCTCCTCTATTCAACAGTTCTCAAAAAGTTAATGAAGAGCAATCAAATTGAGGACTATTTACTTTAATAAGTACATATCTATAATTTATAGATTTTGACGAAATAATTTAAATATTTCTCACAAAGATAATGTGATTCACTAAAAAATTTAAGTTGGCCATTAAATTGTGATAGAGGTAGTATTTATTAGTTTTCATAGAAAAATAACAATGACAAATATACTTAATTAGTTTTTCTCTTAATTTTTTTAATTCTACACGAAAAAGATAAATTAAATTAAATGAAGAAATCTATAAATCAATTTTTCTCTCGTGTTTATCTTTGTTTTTCTGACTATTGAGCTATTTTCTTGAACAACTAAGTTAGATATTCTAGCATAAGGAGTAAACAAGGAATTTAATATTTACCACTTTTTAGGAAGATTCAACAAATTATAAAAATGGAATTATCTTATATATATATTTGTAACGGTCTAGCCTGCTTGTGATATTGTTTGCTCTGGCCCTAGTCTCGCACGACTTTAAAACAAGTCACTAGTTGGTAAGACCTACTAACTTATATACCAAATACTCTATTATATTTTACTGATGTGAGACTTCTTATCTTAAGAAGGGGCGTCATATACATCCCCTTTATTGACTTAGTCTCCTCACTGAGGTTTGCCCCAACGAATGAGATTTGGCTAGACTCAACATTGAGGTTTTTTCCGCCTTACTGGGATTTTCCTATACTCAGTTGAAATCTGGCCCACATCAACAAGGCTGACACATGAGTGGCTCTGATACCATTTGTAAAGGCCTAGCCCGCTAGTGATATTGTCCGCTTTGAGCCTAGGCCCACATGACTTTAAAACCCATCACTAGTTGGTAAGACCTCCTTACTTATATACCCAACATCTATTTTGTGTTTTTTCTATGTAGGGCTTCTATGTTAGCAATTTGTATTCTAAACAATACTGGTGATAAGAAAAGCTTTGCAGAAACACTAAGTTACCAAAGTTTAAATGTAACACTCCGGAAAATATTGGACTAAACTAAAACTAAAACGAGAGGGTAAGAGGTGGGAAAGGGCTAAGAGAGAGGACCAAAACAGTCTACTCTCCCGTAGACACTGCCCTAGTGACCACGACCACCCCCACGACTCGTGGTAGGGACCACAGATCATGGTGTGGTTCGTGGTAGCCTAGGCAGTGAGCTCCTCAAATAGCTGCCCAAAATAGGCTCTCCTTTACTAGCCACTTCACGGCTCGTGGTGAAGACCATGACTCGTAGGAAGGCTCGTGGAGAAGATTTGGGCATGTGAGGGTGGCAACCAAGTGGCCAAGCCAATGCCTCAAGGTCCACGAGAGGGACCACGACCAGTGGTCTTAACCATGACTCGTGGAACCCCTCGTGAAGATGCCTTGGGCGTGTGATGCTTAAGGTGCCAAGTGCCTAGCCACTACCTCAAGGACCAAGAGTGGGACCACGGCTCGTGGTCATGACCATGGCTCGTGGGTTCCCTCGTGGCACCTGGGCATGGTCACTTAAATGGGATGTAATTAAGTCATTTCCTTTTTAAGTCCTATCAAAGTGGGTTCGTTTTGTATGATTTTTATACAACTATATAAGGAATTTTAAGTCAAAATACACCTAAATTTGAGTCATTTTCACAAATACCCAAATCAAATCAAAAGTTCATCTTCCTCACAATATTTCTCTCTCTAAAACTCAAAGAAGAAGAAGAGTAGAATTGGAGCTAGGGCTTGAAGATTCAAGGAGATTTCACTCAAATTCTTTGTAGATTCATTATCAAGGTATGGTAGTCTTCATCCTTGGATAATTTTCATCCAATGAGTCCTTTCAAATTCAATTTCAAAACTAGTGATTTCTCCCCAAGGTTACGGTTTGTCTTCAATCTTATGGGTTCTTTCCAAAAACATTTTTAATGGTTGATTTATGATGGATTATGATTGAATTGATGATTTATTATGAAATTCCCCCAAGAACCCATGAAATCCCTAATTTCTCAAATTTGGATCTTATGATATGAATTGTTGACTTTAGAAGGATTGATATGAGATTATGCTTATTATAGTTGGGTTACTTGAATCATGCTATCAACTATGTCTATTTTAGTAATTGTGGATATGTTGATGGCTTGTGGCCTTGAAAGGCAAGATATGATAATTATGCATGATTATGAGGGCAATGTAAGGGCCATAAGAACACTTTGAGAGTAAAGTGAATATGATTATCATGTTATTGTTGTTATGTTTGGTTGTTATCCTCATGAACACATTTATGTATGCATATGATATGATGTGAAAGGTTTGTCACATATGATGATTCTAAGGTTGGAAGACTAGTCTCACCTAATGAATCTAGGAGCTATAGTATGAGTATGATTGATAGATTGTCAAGACATCTTCTATGATTATGAACTTCAGTCAAGACTTAAAATGTAAATTATGGGAATCAATGCTTAGTACTGAGTGGATTTTGATATGAGATGAGAGCTCTTCCGTTATTTGAGGTTGGGTTTTGCTAATAGCAATCTCTTGGGATGGAAGCTCTTCCGTTAGTAGAGGTTGGGTTTTTAGTAGCAATCCCCTTATCCCATAACTATGTGCCCGCATAGGTCTTTAGCTAGTAGATCCACCTAAGCTAAGAGTATGGTTCTACCTTAGGCAAGTAGGACAACCCCTTTTTGGTGTGGGGTAGACATCGAATTCCATGTTAGCTCACATGGTTTATGTCGGTTAAGGATTATTCCCTAATATGTTAATATGAACAAGAAGATGATTTATAAACCATAGCTACTCAAGAAGCTTTACTTAGTATGAGTAGGGATATGGGACCTTACTCATGCATTGCACAAGTAGACTTTGAGAGTACTTATGATATGTTGCCATTATAGTGCGATGATCTATGCATGACAATATGGTTTATGACTTATGATTTCCAATGTATGCATGATGAGTTCAAACTTGGTAAAATGCATGGTTTTCAACCAAAATGTCATTTTTAGCATATTTCAATGATTTCTTGCATGGCTATTATACTTAGTGCAATTTTGTACTAATCCATATTTTTTTTAACATTTTCTATAAGTGTAGGTCCCGGTTCTTGAGGTGATATCCTTTTTGATTGAAGCTTGGATTGACTATTCTCCTTGCTCATTAGTGAGTCCTCATGGTTTGAGGACCGATGATGATCTTCTAGTTTCTTTTCTTGTATTTTCATTTGAGAACTATGTTGTTAAGGGCTGTGACCCTATTTTTGAGAGTCCTATTGTAATAGATGGCATTATGAGACAAGTCTAGACTTCCGCTTTGCTTTTATGAAAAATTTCTTAAGACTTTTTTAAAAATGTGTTTTACTCTTTATTATTCTTTACTTATGTTATGATATGCTAAGTGACTTACATGGTGCCCTTTCGGGGTCCTATGTGTCATGTTACGTCAAGGGGGTACCCTTGGGTTGTGATATTAAATCAGACCGTGAAGAACAAAAATTAATTAACAAAAATAAAATCTGTAAAACATATCAGAATCTATAATAAACAGAAAGGAAAGAAGATCAATCTCACTAAATGCACAGTGTGCCCTTAAGGATTTCCATTAGCGATTACTACACCTAGGATCCTCATTAGGTAGTGTATTTTCCATTGATTCTTCCCGTGGTCATTTAGGTCTTTCACTTGTTGACTCACATTCAGTTTTATACAGGTAGATGTGTTCAAAAAACTCAGTGTTATCTGACTTAGTTACCATATTAACATGAATTTCAAGATTATCAGATTTTTGAACCAAAAACCGACAGGCCTTATTGTTCACAACATATCCAATAAATACACAATCCACTGTTTTGGGTCCAATTTCAACCCTCTTGGGTAAATAAACCTCTACCTTGGCTAAACACCCCCACACTTTGAAATATTTCAAGTTGGGTTTCCTTCCTTTGAATAATTCATATGGAATCGATTGCGTTTTGCTACGGGGTACCTTATTGAGTATCTTGTTAGCTGTAAGGATGGTTTCCCCACCACAAGTTTCGCGGTGAATCAGAACTGATTATCAAGGCATTCATTATTTCCTTTAATATTTTGTTCTTTCGTTCTGCCAAACCATTTGATTGTGGTGTATAGGGTACAATAGTTTGATGAATAATACCATATTATAAGCATATCTTTGCACAAGGAGATTCATATTCTCCACCCCCTATCACTCCGAATCATTTTTATCTTTAGATTTAATTGATTCTCCATTTTATTTTTGTATTGCTTAAATGCATCAATTGTTTCATCCTTACTATTAAGCAAATATACATAACAAAATTGAGTGCAATCGTCAATAAAAGTTATAAAATATTTTTTCCCATCGCGAGGTGGTATTGACTTCATATCGCATATATTTGTGTGAGTTAAGTCTAAAGGTTTTGAATTCCTGTCAACAGACTTATAAGGATGTTTAACAAATTTACATTCCACACAATTTCACATTTCAATTTATCACATTCGAAATCAAGCAATACTTCTAAAGTAATCAATTTTTACTAGGCTATGTAATTTACATGTCCCAGATGGACATGCCATAAATCATTTGACTCCAATAAGTAAACATAAGCAAAATTCTTATGAATACTGTCAACAATCATTACATTCAGTTTGAAGAGACCCTCAGTGAGGTAGCTCTTTCCTAAGAACATCTCATTCTTACTTATTACAGCTTTGTCACTAACGAGGACACACTTAAACCCGTTCTTAACGAGCAGTGCAGCAGAAACTAAATTTTTTCTAATAGTAGGAACGTGAAAAACATTTTTCAAAGTCAACACCTTTACTGATATCATTTTCAATATTACTTTTTCAGTTCCTGCAATCCTTGATGTTACTGTGTTCCCCATGAATAAATCTTCATCGAACTTAGCAGGAGTATACGGTGCAAAGGCTTCTTTTGCAAAGAAAATATGTCGAGTGTCACCTAAGTCGAGAAACCATTCCTTGGGATTTCCAACTAAGTTACACTCTGAGATCATTGCACAGAGGTCATCTGCATCTTCCATCTCTTCCACGATGTTTGCTTGACTTTTGCCTTTGTCCTTGTCCTTTCTTGGAGAATGACAATCAGAAGACTTGTGATCAGCCTTACCACAGTTGTAACAGTTGCCCTTGAATTTCTTCTTGGCCTGTTCTGACTTTTGTCCGTTGGACTTTTTTCTCTTCTTGCCTTTGATAGGAGCTTCTTCAACAATATTAACTCCCATTATTGTCGAATTCCTACGGGACTTATTTCCGGTGGTCTTCTTATCTTCCTTGATCTTGATCCAAATCACAAGATCTTCAAGCTTTATTCCTTACGTGTGTGCTTTAAATAATTCTTGAAGTTGTTCCACGAAGGAGGTAACTTCTCAATCATTGCAGTCACCTGAAAAACTTTATTTACTACCATATCCTCAACAATCAGATCATGGAAAATAAATTGAAGTTCCTGCACTTGTTGTAACATCTCGCAAATTGAAAGAACTAGAAAGAGCTAGAATTAGAAAGAATGATTTTTGGAAATAATAAAAATCTGGAAAGATGGTTAAGTTAAGTTTGAGTTTTTGGTCAACTTCAAACGACCATAACTCCTAGCTCTGGATGAGTTAGGTGTGTTTCCAGATATCGTAGGAAATACCTTGGAATAATCTTTCCAACGCCACCAAGTTTACGCGATTCTGAGTTTGTATGAATGATTTATTCCCATTGGAAGTTTGGCTGGTCAAATAAGAAAAGTCCAATCCGGATTTTAGAAGGGAATTATGGTCTTTTCACCACCCAATCAATTAAATAATTCATTTTTAGCAATTAAATTGGGGTCTAAACTGAATTGATTTAGTTTAGACAATTGGAATTTTACGTTAGGGTTGTTGGAGAAAGAACGCAAGAGGAGAAAAGAGGAGAAAGAGCAAAGTTCATCGTTCTTTAAGGTTTAGCTTGTGGATTTCGACAAGGGTTGATCCCTAAAGAGGTATGTGAGTTCACACAACGTTGGGTTTGTTCACCCACGCACCAAACACGTTTAATTTAGCATGAATTCTTCCTAAAATATTGAAAGTTTGAATGTTCTTGAATTTACTTTCGTTCTTGAATTTGGGATGATATTGAGGAATTCTTCAGAGTGTAAGATCGATTTTAGAGTTGTTTTGAGTTAGGTTCTTGGGTTCATGTGTTGGGTATCTGAATCTAAAGAGGGTTTGAGAAAAAGAATCAAATTTAGGCGAATTGGGGTTAGAAAACGAAGAAGAAAATTAGTTTGGCAAATCTGGGCACTGGCTCCGCATCGCGCACCTGCTCCCTAGATTTGGGAAAAAATCTTTTGCGTCGCGGAGCGGTCACGGACCGTTCTGCATCAAAAGTTATTTTTGCGACCAAAATTTAAATACACCTCCGCATCACGGACCAGCTTTCAGGCTGTGATTTCTTGAACTTTTCTCATGTTTAGTTATCTAAAATCATTCCTAAAGATCATTCCTATCATAAATCACAATCTTTGAATCCATAATTCAATTCAAGAAAAGTTAAGGGACAAGTGAAGAGAAGTTAAGAGTCAAGTGAAGAGAAGATAAGAGTAAAGTCAAGAGAAGTTAAGAGCCAAGTCAAGAGAAGTTCATAGAGTCTTCCAAAAGTCTTTTACAAATGATTTAACTTTGTTTTAAAACTTGAGTTTTGAGTTCAGTAAAGAGTAAAGTTGAAGTTCATTTCTTCAAAGTATATGGGGACTATGTATTCCCAAAGAATTTAAAATATTTTCACATTTAAATAAGAACGGAAATTGAGATTTCCAAAGAGCCTTTGAGCTAGTTTTCAGAAAAGAGTAAGTGTTTTCACAATTAAGCAAGAAGGGAAACTCAGATTTCCAAGATAGCCTTTGAGCTAAGTTTTGAGCAATTATCTCAAACCACAGAAAGAAGTTATGTTTTTAAAACATAAAGAGCTAGTATATTTTGGGAGTAGTATTGAGCACCGATATAGGGGAGAGTTTAGAGAACTCCGAGCCTCCATAAACCATCTAGCCATCATGGGTAGAAAAGGGTCATACTTTTTAGATGATTCATTTAGTGCTTTTAAGCATAGACTAGTGGATCTACTTAGTAGTTCAGGTTCTATACCCTCGGCAAGGTATAGGACGACCCTGGTAGCGTGAGGCAAGATGTCGTATCATCACGATAGCTCTTAAGTGATGGTTGTCGGTTAGAGAAACTCCCACATTAGTACTCTGTATTTTTATATACATCAGATATATTTGTATTTTCATATACAAACAGAGTTCATATTGTATCTTTGCATACATACAGGTTAATATTGTATTTCTAAATACACAGAGTTGAAAACCATGTTTTAAAGCTTTTCTTTATAATGCATTTATATACACTGATTTATATTGAAATCAATTGAGTTGAGTTGAGTTGACCCAGGTAAGTTCTTCAGTTCCTTTCAACCTTATGTCTTGTATTAGAATTCCCCTCACATACTCGTACATTCAATGTACTGATGCCATTTGGCTTGCATCTTGTTATGCAGACGCAGGTAATTATGATCAACATCCAGCGCCTCGTTGATCCAGTTGAACACTCAGAGTCAGTTGGTGAGCCTCATAGCTTTTCGAAGGATCCTTTTATTGCTTTCAGTATTTTAGTTCATTAGGATGTCGTGGGTCTTGTCCCGACGTCTATCTTAGTTGTTTAGAGGCTTTATAGACAGAGTTAGTGATGTTAGTTCATGAGTCTTTACTTTCCCTTTTCAGTTAAGTTGAGACTTGAGTTGCTACTTTGGCAGTGAATGTTATTTATTACATTCTAAGTTATTTATTGAGCAGTTTAGTTTTTCTTTAAAGTATATTTATCTTGAGTAAAGTCTTCTGTTGAGTAAGTAAGCCAGGACAAGGGTTCTCTTGGGGCCAATAATGATTCTCAAGTGGCAGCCACGTTTGGGGTGTAGGTTCGAGGTGTGACACTTCTGATCCAACCGTTTTACTATCTAACATTTTATAGTCTAAAAACTTTGCAACCACAAACTTTTTCAAGCATGCATCTTCTGTCTTATATTTCTTCTCAAGTGCATTCCACAATTCAGTCGAAGTTGTTATTGCACTATAGACATTATATAAGTCATCCTCTAAAGCACTCAGAATGTAGCCCTTACATAGTAAGTCTGCCTGTTTCCATGATTCAATAATCATGAACTTTTCTCAGTCTAACATTTTAGCAGAAGGCATTGGAGTTTCTTCATTGGTAAATTTCTGTAGACCAAGAGTGGTAAACCAGAAAAATACCCGTTGCTGCCATCCTTTGAAATTCACACTAGAGAATTTTCACGGTTTCTCTGCGGGTGGTACAACAGTTCGGGTTGGTGCAACAACATCCACCATAACATTATCATTTGCCATTTTAGAATCAGAATCTATAATAAATAGAAATCGATACAAATGGCTCAGTAAGCAATAACTTATATTGCAAACTTAATAGGAGTATAAAACCACGAAGGCTTTTGTCTCCACCAGAAACACAGATTAAAAGAAATATAATTTCCTTAAGATTGTTAGTAATCTGTATTCTAAACAATACTGGTGATAAGAAAAACTTTGTAGAAATACCTAGTTACCAAAGTTTAAATCAGACAGTGAAGAACATAAATTAATTAACAAAAACTAAAATCTATAAAACATACCAAAATCTGTAATAAACAGAAAGGAAAGAAGATCAAGCCCACTGAATGTACAATGTCCCCTTAAGGAAATTATTCCCCTCTAGTATCCGAAGTTTGATTTGGAATATGTCCTCCCAGGATAGAATGATCTCAATCACCAGTGTATTGATACACAAAAATCTGGTGTCAGTGAGCTACTCAACGACAGTAAAATACACGAATAAATTTGTGCAGAAGAAAAGAAGAAATCAGAAATTTTGCAAGTAAAAAATCTGAGGAATCAAAGGTATTTATCGACAAGAGGAACTGGTTCCGAAAGGTTGCAACCTTTCAAAAACCATACAACCATTTATGAAAGTTTGCAACCTTTCAAACGGTCATGGTTGTTCCTGAAAGTTACAACCTTTCGGAACAGTCATCTCCAATGGTGGAAAATTCAAATAAAACAGGGAAGTGTTTTAAATAAAATGGGTCATGCAGATCCAAGTCGGGTCGAATTAAAACAAACCTTATCCAAAAATTAATCTCTCGATCATTTTTCAAAGCCGAAGCGAGCGAGCGACGACGGCGCAAGGGGGTTCCCTCTTTCCAATCCTTTTAACAAGTAGAAGTGTTTTTCTATTTAAACACTTCAATTTTTCTTTCTACCACCAATGAGGGAGAAATGCCTTTTCTTAAAGCATAAGAGAATCTTTTTCAATTCCTCTTTTCATCTTCCCTCCATTTCCCATTAACTCTTGCTATACCCAACATTCTAATCTAAAGATGGAGTATCACATAGACCCCTTCTATGGACTCAACGTCCTCGCTAAGATTTTTCCTACCTCATGGGATTTGCCTAGACTCAGTACTGAGGTTTGCCCTGCCTTATCAGGATTTACCAAACTTAAGTTGAAATTTGGTCCACGTTGATAAGGATGACACAAGAGTGGCTCTAATACCATTTGTAATTGACCAGTCCACTATTGATATTGTTCGCTTTAGGCCTAGGCCTGCACGACTTTAAAACATGTCTAGTTGGTAAGACCTGCTTATATATATATCCAATATCTCTCCTATGCTTTGTTGATATGTGACTTTTTATCTTAAGCTTGGGCGTCACAATATTATCACATTTCAATGAATTAGGAAATCGATTGAACCAGGTTCCAATATATATAGGTATCCCCGCTGCTGCCCTTGAAAACTATATGTGTTCAGTTTGAACAATCCAAGTTTACATTTTGTTATTATAATAGTGATATTTAAGAGAAGAGGAAATGACCAAAATGGTTAATGTATGGGTAATACTCTATTTTGGTCCTTAATACATTTTAGTTGATTGAGATGATCCTTATTGTATAACAAAGGTGTTTATTACGATCCTTTATATATTTCACTTGTTTGAAATGTTCCTCAATGTATATCAAAAGGTGTTGGTGTTCAGTTTGGTCTTTTACACTAAACCTAAAAAATTTATAAGAGAAAAATACATAATTACCCCATTAAAGTAAGATATGTTTTGTAAAAAGACACTTGAACTTTGCGAAGATCATGTTACCCCACTAGACTACCTTCAACCAAACTTAATACGTCATTTTCACTTATTTTTGCACCTGTTGGGTTCTCACATTGCAAGAGCACGTGAGTAGTTTAAAAAATAGTTTCTAACCAATATAAAGAAGCCATGTGGCATTTCAAATTGAATTCTTTTAAAAAAATAAAGATTCATCTTCCCCAAATCAATTCAAACACCATTAACAAATAACAACTATGGAAGCTTGTTGGAGTGTCTATGGCCTAGTTAGCACTGTAGTATTTCTTGATGTTCGATTAACTGTCACAACACGAGTACTCTGTTAAGTCATCCTCAATTTTGGACTCGTCATTTGCTTCTCCTATCTTCTTTGTCATTGCGATGGTACAATTTATCATTGTCGACATTTGATATTTTTTACGGAGATGATGAAAAGAAAAAATGAAGAGAAAGAAGGTCATTGTTAGTCACCGTTTTATCTGACGAAAAAGCATTTTCCAGCGATAATGGCAGATTAATGGTGGTTAGCCATGGTTGCTTCAACCATCTGAGGTGAAAGGCCTCTTGGTGCTAATAGAAGTATTTGTACAGTTCCAAGAAAAGAGGAATAGAATAACATGATGATTGTTTTCCTAAAATTACAATGATAATAGCATAAAAATAATAGATTAATTTTTGTTTACCATTTCTAATTGAAGTTAATTGTCTTTTTTTTATTTAATGAAGAAGGTTAGTGAAAGGGGAGAAGTAGATAGGAATGGAGAGGTGTTGGGGGGAGTATATTTCTCTTTATTTATAATAAAGAAAATTCTTTTTTCATATTTATTTTTATAATCTATGACATTTAACACATGACAATTTGAGATTGGGCGTGAAAATCACACATTTTCTCACAACTGGGTTTAATAAAAAATGAGGCAATGTTATTACTTTCAAATTGTTTAGGGGGGGTGTTAGGACCCCTGCAAAGTTTAAGTGTCTCTTTACAAAAAGAGTATTAGTTCAAGGTGTACTTTATGTATTTTCTCTTTTTATAAAAGAAAAGTTAAATGTAACTATTGACCTTACGTGACTAACAAAATTCAGCATTGTTGTCTTCTTTGTTAGCTCCAAAGAAAGAACTCCATAAAATCTAACACCATTTTCTCTACCTTCTCTAATAAATTTTACTATAATCTCTTTCCTAAAATGTTATTCCAATGACTTAATACCTATTTTTGGTTTAAGCAAGAGAAAATAGTAAATTTTGATAGAGAAAGTAGAGAGAATGATGTTAGATTTCGTGGAGTGTCTTTAGAGCTACAAACAAGACAATTATGATGAATTTTGTTAGCCATGTGAAGTCTACAGTTAAATTTAACACTCTTTTTATATTAATTTATTATTTAGGTAGTAGGATTTAAAACAGAAAAAGCAAATATGTCCTCCATTTGAAGTGAAAGAGCTTGAATTGTGACACATATTTTAGAATGCACTTGAATCTATTGTTTAAGTGGTAGGATTTAAAACAGGAAAACATGACCAAATATGTTTTAAGATTGTACTAGTTATTGCATTTACAATTATATGTCCTCCACTTGTGAGTCAATTGATTGCATTGCTCTTTATTAAAGTTCTGATTGAAGGCAACAATATCACCATAGTTGTTGTGTTTGCTTTCAAAATCCTCCATAGACAGTGATGCATTTCCATAGTTGTTGTCTTCTTTATTTTCTTAAATTTCATGTCAAGTTAAACTAGACCAATGGAGGGAGTATTACCGAAAAGCAACACAACTTAACATGAAGTCCTTAATTTATATCTTGATTAATTAGACAATCTACATATGGACGTCATAAAACCAACTTAACTAGTTTCAAATCACAAATTAAGTAGCATAGACAAAAAACGATACGACAAGAACATGAAAAGAACCTACAATTCCATTCAATTGAAGCAAATTGAAGTTGAGGTTTCATCATCTAGATGATAGGGTGTTCGTTTCCTTAAAGGAATATATACTGACCATTATGAAGAGCGCATGAACAATTTTGAGCACCAATATCATCTGCAACACAAGGAGGCTTAACACTTCCATCTTGGAACCACATTTTTCTTTTCTGCACTAAATCAATGAAAAAATCGTCTAATGTTTCTCTTGTGATACTTGGCATAACAATAACATGTGCAATATGCCTCACGCAAGATAGTTGCCAATGACGAGTAAATTCATGATCATGAGGCCTCTCAAGCACAACTATAGTGCTCAACTCATTAAGCATGACACTGATATTTGCTTGTTGAAGACGGTCTTTCAAATATCTAGCATTGTTGAGGCATCTCTTAACATCTTGTTGTATCCCAATTTGACCTTTAGAGCTCAAACTATACCACAACAAAATTGGAGTTAAACCATTTCAACTTCCAGAAATTGTGGCATCCATAGAAGCAATGTATTCCACATTTCTTGAGAGATAAGCGATGCGACTTTTTCTTGTTATTTGAACTCCACAAGGAATTGGACATCCTAAGAACTTGTGACCTGAAATTGTGACACTCCCAATTGGCTTCGTAAAGCTAATCACCTGTTTTCAATTAATTGAATCACAAACAATATTAAATTTTTTTATTTTAATTGTAGTATAAATCCTTAAAATTTTTGTTGGACATATGTTAGAAAACTAACATTTTTAATGAAAAACAAATTGCAATTAGAAGATGAATTAGAAGAAAAAGAAGAAAATAACCAAAACAATCTTCCTGAAATAAAAATTGATGAAATAAATGACAATGATCCAGATGAACAACGTTCGGAAACAAGCGAAACCTATACGGAACTTTTAGCAAACATGGACAATACAAAGGATTTAGAAGTAAATACAAGAGATGTAGACATGGATGAAAAACCTAGTACATCAAGAGTAAAAAACCCAAAAAATTTAAATCCAAAATATTATAATGAAAACTATGGACAATATGATAGAGAAAAAACTATATGGGGTAAAAGATTAAATAAAAAATGGACAACTAAACCAATAATTGAACGACATGATTTTTTAGATTTAGACTGTGTAGCAAATATAAATAAAACAATCCAATTATGGATATGATATATATCAAAAAAATTAATAGATAATAAAATAGTAATAGCAGAGACACCAGGATATATAGAAAGAACGCTTATAGGAACAGTAAAATTATGGCTACAAAATTTATCAGATGAAAGTTTAAAAACTCTAAGAAGTAATAAAAAATCTAATGGCGCTACTACAACTATAGAAATATTATATAAATATGAAGTACCTATAAGAAATGAATTTAGTAGGATGACAACAGAAGTAGAAGAACAAAATAAAGAAAAAATCATAAATCGAAATCTAATGACAAAATTAGCAATATGTAATATGTGTTACATAGATGAATATACATATGCATTTAGAGAATACTATTATAAAGGAACATATAACACAGAAGAAAGTAAAGAAATAAGAAAATTATATTTTACAAAATTACCAGAACCTGTTAATTCAAAACTAATAAAAAGTTGGAATGAAGCAGAATTAGCAGATATCTTAGGAGCTAGAATGAAATTCTTGCAACGATGGTTTATGGAACTATGTGAAAAACATAAAGAAGAAATAAAAATGAAAAAAATGTTAGTAAAAAACTTGGCATGTTGCAAAAATAAAACAAAGACCTCAATTTGGTAGTACGGATAGGTATTATAAAAATATAAAGAAATATAATAAAAAATACAGATCAAAATATAAATATAAAAAACAGAGAAGAAGATACTATGTAAAAAACTACAAAACCAAAAGACCATATAGACCAAAAAGAAAACTAACGGAATGTATTTGTTATAATTGTGGAAAATTAGGACATATAGCTAGAGATTGTAAATTATCTAAAAATCCAAAGAAAAAACAAATATCAGAAATAATAATAGACAATGAAAAATATACACAAATAGAATACATAGATTATGAATTAGAAAGTGAAGATAGCATATATGAATTATCAGAAAACAAAATAGACGAAATGGAAAATAATTCATTAATAGAATCAGATAATGAACACTATAAAAATGTCTGAAACAGATATATAAATAATAACTAAAGAAAAATATCAAGATGAAGAATCGGTAGAACAAAAAATAATATTTGATAATAATATATTTGAACAAATAAAAGGAAAAGAATTAGACCTAAGCATAGCAAAAATATTCGAAATACCGACAATAAGAAATTGGTTTAAACAACAAAAAGAAGAAAACTATGTAGTAAGTCAAAGAGAGCATATCATAGATTGCAAATACACCGAAGGAAAGATTAAAATACCAATAATAAATAAACGAATAATAAATAAAGAAATACAAGATATTAAGGGTAAAAATCTAATTAAATATGTACATTTAGGAGGAATGGAAATATTAATAAAAGCATGTTTTAGAGAAGGAATAGATACACCCATAGAAATATACTTAGCAGATGATAGGATCATACAACCTATAGAAAAAAATATAATAAGCGCAGTAAAAGGTAATCTCATATACCAAAAATTTAAATTTATAATAAGTGCTAACTATTCAGTAGCAGTAAATGACAGAAATATAGATAAATCATTAGTATTATATTGAAAAATGTCAGGAATAGAACTAGCCCGGGAAGTAAAATATTTACAGCTAGATGTAAAAACTTATATGTTTTAACAACAAAACATAAAATAACAGCAATAAACAAAATAAATAAAATAAAAATAGAAGACCCCTTTGAAAGAATAGTTACGGTCATAGATAAGAATGATTATAGTTATAATGAGATTGACATAGAAGAAGATTTAGAATTAGTAAAAGAAAGATTAAGCACATAAAAAAGAATAAACTGTAAAATACCACAAATATCATGAAAAATGAGTACCTCAAGAAGATTAGATAAAACTCCACAAAAATCAATGGAAGAAGAAAGAAAACCACATCATTACTACATAACGAGAATAATGGAACAACGAAAATATTTAATATTAATAAATACATGATTAGAAGCAAACTATATTACAAGAGAATTAGTGACGGAAGATGAAATAATAACTACTGAACAATCATGCCCCGAACTACCAAAAGCATTAACATATACCGAAGAAACTACGGAAAAGGAAATAACCATTGGAGGAATACCAATAATAATAAAGTTTAAAGTATATCAAGGAGATGAAAATATTACTTTAGGAATAAAATGGCTAGAACAAGTAAAACCATATAATCTAGAAGATAAACAGTTGACAATAAATTATGAAAATAAAAGAGTAATAATAAAAAGGACTTTAGTATGATAAAAATATGAAAATATATATACTTGCAAAGATAATAATAGAAGGATATTACAACAGATATTATACACTAATGATAGATACGGGAGCAGAAGCTAACATATGTAAATACAATTGTTTACTAGAAGATAAGTGAGAAAAATTAAAAACACCGATAGTAGTAACATAATTTAATAATGAAGGAAGCATGATCACATATAAGGCAAAAAATATAAAAATACAAATATGGGATAAGATATTAACTATAGAGGAAATATATAACTTTGAATTGACTACAAAAGATATGCTATTAGGGACGCCATTTTTAGAAAAATTATACCCACACATAATAACAAAAATACACTGGTGGTTCACGACACCGTGTAAACAAAAAATAGGAGCAAAATGAGTAAATAATAAAAAAACAAAAAACAACAGAATGAATAAAAGGAAGAGAAAAAATTACACAAAAATTAGAAAATATAAAAGAAGAAGACCCTAAAATAGAATTAATTATATTCTCCATAGATAAAGTGAAGATAATCCAAGATAAGTTAAAATTATTATATAGTGAGGATCCTTTACAAGGATGGGAGGAACATAAAACAAAATTAAAAATTGAGCTAATTGATAATAATAGTATAATAGCCCAAAAACCATTAAAGTATAATTTTAATGATTTAACCGAATTTAAGATACATATAAATGAATTACTAGAAAAAGGGTATATACAAGAAAGCAATAGTAAGCACACAAGCCCGACATTTATCGTAAATAAATATAGTGAACAAAAAAGAGGAAAAAGTAGAATGATTATTGATTATAGAAATTTAATTATCTCATTTGCTAATTTTGTTTTTTGTTCTTTTTCTTTTTGTTTAATTTCATACATTTATTTTAATATTACTAGCTCTTTTTCTAGCTCTATTATTTTAGTATTTTTTACTTCTTCTAATTGTTGTACTCCTTTTTTGCTTGTTTTTTTATTTTTTTAATTTCCGTTTTTCTATCTATTTCTTCATTTTCTTTTGTTATTCTTACCATAGCAGTTAAACTATCTTCTAGTTTTATCGTTTTTTTTTCTAAGATTAAACTTAGATTGTCACCTATTTTCTTATATCTTCTTCCTAGATTAGAAAATATTATCTTTATTTTTAATCCATCATAGTTTTCAGATGTTTTTTCATCTATTGCATATTCTTCTTTATTCATTTATAAATTATGTTGTAGTTTATATTCTAAGTTATTTATTCGTATTTCTAGATATAAAATAGTCTTTCTTTGTGCTATTATAGATTTGTGACAAGTTCCTGCAAATATATTACTGTTAAGTCTATTTTGCCTATATTCTAATTCTTGCCTTTTTGCTATAACTATTTCAGTAAATTTTTCTTTGTATTCATTATTTTCGCTATTCATTGTATCTTTAAATATTGAATATATTTATATTCTATTTTAGATATATTATCTATTAATTGATCTAATTTTTTGTTATCAGTTTTTGTGATATTAAATTCTTTATATTCCGGATATAATTTGTTTAATTTTTTTTTCTTATTTTTCTTATTTTTCTACTAGTATGTTTCTTACCATGTTTCTTATTATCCATAGTTTTGATATCATTTTTTGGTGCGGAATTCATTTTACCGATAGGTGAGGAATTAGTAGTTGGTGAATTCATATTCTTGGTAATGTGGTAGGTGAGTAATTTATTTTAAAGATTTTATTTTTTGCTAACTGTCCTAATCTTGATATTTCTTTAATATTATTTTTTGGGGGTGCAGAATTCATGGTAAAATGTAATAATATTTATTATAATATTCTTCCGATAGTTGTTTTAATCTGAATATTTCATTAATATTATTTATGATATATTCTAGATATAACATATCTTGGGTTCTTTGGTACATATATAAATTTTCCTCCATTAATTGTTCTAATAGTTTTATATATTTTATAGATTCTGTCCATTATTGTAAATATTCGTAGTTCATTTTAGTCTGAATTTATTTCTAAATCGTACCATTTTATTCTTTCGTAGTCTAAATCATGTAGGTCTATTTCATACCATTGTTGGTTCAATATATCTTCTGATTCGTTATCATTAAATATTTTTTCCCATATGATTCTTCTTAATTCAATTATTTTTATATCTTTAAGTATATATAAGATTAAAGTTTCATAGTTTTTTATCATTTCATCATGAACGTATGTAGTCATGTTCTTTATCATGCATGTTTTTTATTTCAAATTATTTCTTCCTATCATATTCATAATTGATTAAATTCATATTAGATTATTATGAACTAGATTATATGTTTATCATGTTCTCCTGTCACTACTAGCATCGTACTTTAGCGGATATTTCCTTCTTATCAGTGCCTCAACTTTGTTTACTCCCCTAAACGGCTTTCCTCGCCTACCGGTTTCAACATTAGGATGACATAGTATAGAAGTTTTCTCCCTGTTTCCAGTGTGCTAATAAACTAAAAATCATGATTCAAATAATTCTAATACATAATAACTAACATAAATTTATTCAATCATATATATGATATTCAGGAATATATGAAATTAGTTCTACATATTTTTTGAACAATATACCATTGCTTCTTGCTTAGCCATGCTATCTGAAATATCTGATTGGATTTCAGATTTGTCCATTAACTTCTAAGTATTTAGTATCTTGAGAGAGTTTTTGAAATGAGAGTTTTATATACTAGGCATTGCCTGCCTTTTCATTTACATATGTCTTCCTTTATATAAAAAGAATTTGCTAGTTTACAACTTTTTACAATACTACACATACATACTACTTAATAATGTACCTATATAGTATAATAATGTGCCTAATAATATAGTATGACACATCTACTTATGACACACCATATCTTATTTTACACTTGTACACCTACTTTATGACATACCATACCTTACTTTACACTTGTCCACCATTCCTATCTACTTACTTTAATATGCACATGCATAATAATGCATACTTGACTAATTTACATCTTATCTACATCTTTTTGACTACTTTACGTTATTTACTTTATCTTTTTTGCCACTTTGTCTGCTATTTGCATCTTATCTTCATCATCTTCTTTTACTCTAAATTGACATCTGGAATTATGTTGTCTTCACTGTTACATTTCGAACATATGTGATCAGGATATTTATGTCCAATTAATTTGCAATATCTGATTAATACCTCTGTTGAAATAAATCCTGCCTTTAGTGCTTTTGTCGTAAGTCGTTCTTCTGGCTTAAGTAATGACAAAATTCATCTCTGGACTTCATCCATATCTTTCCTTAGCTCTCTTGAATTGGAATAAATCATTAACTGATCTCTTGCATAGTAATTCCATATGGCGTTTCTGTTTAAATAATTATTTGCTAGCTCCTATATAATAGTTGATATATCAATTATTCTTTCGTTGGCATAAAAACTTGGTATCTCTATTTTGCATATCTTTTCTTGTTGTCCGATGTCCTCAGGTATAATCATATCTTTAGTTAGTCCTATCTTGATAACCTGTATTGGAGGTTTTATTTTCTCGTATAATATCTCCGCTGGTGCTGTATAGAATTTTATATAAAATAAATTTCCTTTTGTAACTCTTTTGTATGTGACGAATGACTTGTGTAGTTCTGGTATTCCACTAACTTCTTCTTCGTCGTATGTGTATACGATATTTAACAGTCCGTAGTTGTAACATGTTCTTACTAAATTAGAGTTAGTTTTTGGCTGTGCAATTAACTTGTTATATCCTTGTAATTTTTGTGTTAAATAATCCTGGTTTGGTTCTTTTGTAGTTGATCTGGGGTTAAGATTTAAATAAGTTTGGATTTTGTGTATATTTTTTATATAGGTTCGTGTGATGTAGTTATATGTCTTTTTCTCATTTTGGTTTTGCAAACTATCTGCGTGTGCAGATGTTTGTGGTTCTATGGACATATGTATAGGTGTCCTTTGGGTAAATGGTTTTTCGAATAGCTGGTTTAAGTTCGCATTTTTATGTTATTTATCGCTAACTTGTTTGCTTGTACCTGCAGCTGTATTTAAACAAACATTATGGGTTTTAAGGAGTTTCCTATCGTCTCCTTTTAGCTCTGGGTTTTTTCCATCTTCCGATCGACGTAGCTCCACCTTTTTATAGTCATGCTGCTGACTAGCTTTAGACTTCAGATTATCTTCATTAGTCTTTAGCTTTTGTATCTCGTTGTCCATACTATCCACTTTTGTACAAAGTGTAGTAATGACTTTGGGTATCTTTTCAATTGTATCTTCTTCCTCAGTCTCAGTTTGAGTAGTTTTGTCGTGATAGGTAATCTGCAATAACATTCTTATCAGTTTTTATTACTTCAATTGTAAATGTAAAATTTAATATATTTAATACTAATCTCCTTATTTCTTTTGTTGTTACCGAGTCTTGTATTTTTCTTGTTAGCCACCAGTTTAGTTGTGTATTATATGTTCTTATAATAAATTCTTTATATACAATATATGGTTCAAATGATAATAAACATTTATATACCGAATATAATTCTTTCCTATTTATTTCCCATCTTATTTCTGCATTAGTAAATGTTCCTGAATAATATCTACAGTGATATTCTATTTTTTCTTCTCCATACCTATATTTTAATACTCCTCCATAACTTTTTTCACTGGCGTCTGATTCTACTATACAAGTAAATTTTTTATTTTCATCCGAAAAATATAGTTTAGGTAGGTTCTTACATAATAATTTTATTTTTTGTATTTGTGTTTGGTCTTTCTTATCAAACTGGTATTCTACATCTTTCTTTATTTTTTGTTGTAATGGTTTTAAATTCTCTGCTAATTTTGGTATGTATTCTCTTACTTGGTTTACTAGTCCTAGAAATGATTGTAATTTCTTTTTCGTATCTAGTTGTTCTTTTGAGTTAATTATTTTTTGTACTATATGTGTTGCATTTTTATTCCATTTTTATCTATTTGTATTCCTAGGAATTCTATTTTGCTTTTCATTATGTCTGCTTTCTTTTTACTTAGGCTTATGCCTGAATATTCTATAATATGTATGAATTTTTCTAATAATCTTATTTGTTCATCTTGGGTTTTAGAATATAGTAATATATCATCAATATATACTACACAATTTTCTAATTGTTTAAAATAGTTATCCATAAAGTGTTGGTATCTACCTGGTGCATTTTTATATCCAAATGGTAATACATTCCATTCGTAAAATCCTTGTGGTACAGTGAATGTTGTTAGTTTTTTAGATTCTTCTTCTAATTTTAAGTGATAAAATCCTGATTTACAATCAAATTTGCTAAAATAATTATATCCTTGTATTTGTCTTATCTTTATTATTTTATTTGGTATCGGATAGTTATATGTCTTAGTTTTTGCATTTAAATTTCTATAATCAATAACCATCAAGTATTTGAAGAATAACATCAATGTCATCAACAGCCCCTTTGAACGTAATTCCTACCATTAAGAAAAAGGCCAGGCTAGAGCTCTAAATAAGAGAATGAGATAATTAATTAAAGAATGAAATAAATATGAATATTTACCAATATTAATATTTATAATTGCTGGTTTGTCCTTGTTATGAAGAAAATTTGCTCTCAAATCAGAATAATCTATCTCTCCATTTGTTGATGTGTTGATTATTTCCAAATTTATTCTGTACAATCTTGCAGCTTTGAAGACTGAATAATGAGAATCTTTTGATGCGTATAAGATCCCATTAGAAAGTAACTCTCGCCTACAAAGAAAATATTATTAAGTTAATTTAAAAAAAAACTAAAAAAGAACATTATTATATTTTACTTTCTGTCATATCAACTCTTAATATTACGAATTTGTCACCATTCACTACAAATTTTGATATTCCAAAATAGCTATAAAGTACGGAATATTTTGAACTAAATTGGTGATCTTCTTTTTGCAATTTTTTATAAATGTGTTAGCACAAACTTATATATGAATGCCTCACAAGACATGTTGGGACCACTAATTTAGCAATTGACACATCTTGATAATATGTAGGGAAATTAATCAAAGCACACAAGACTCAAGTAGATAGTTAGATGTGACTTTGGGCACAATATTATCCATGTGGTTACATATATAGTGTAGTTTTTCTGCAAAGATGTATCAATTAACCTCCTTTGAATACATTAATGTAGGTCCATTTAGGAATTTGGAAATGCTAACAATGGTAGATACTGTAATAACTTAATTGTTGTAAAATATGTTTTTTAGAAGTAATAAATATTTTTTGTAAATGTTCCTAAAGTCTATAACAATATTGAAGCCAATGACAACATATTAACTAGTGTAGATAAAAACTTTAATACTCTTTGTCAATGTACATATTTATTGCCGTTAAAAACCATTTTTATCAGCGTGATAGTAGATACTTACCCTATCCAAATTCCATGAAGATTGCCTTCTGTGCCACCATGAGTAACATAACCCCAATATTCATCTTTCTCAATTTCCCATAATTTGGCAAACCAATCCAAAACAGCCACTTCAAAATCTTTTGAATGAAAATCCACAGGGTTTTCCATGAAAGGATCACCACAATTATTTAAGTGAAATTGCAAAAGTGGAGCTAAAGCAACGTGGTGATCATAACATATGTTCTCTGGAAAACCTACAGAGACAAAAGGATCAATTATATAATTCATAAATTAATCTTTAATTTTCACATTACAAATTAGTATTACATCTTTAAGCCTTCCACGTATTGCATTCGTTCGTAAGGGAATACCTACGTTTGCTTTCATTCAATATTTTTATGTGTCAGATTTATGAACTAGTTAATAATTTATATGAAAGACAGAAGATCAAATGAAGGAGAATAGTAAAATATTACCAAGATGATATTTGACTCTTTGTGTAAGTGTCTTTAAATAATTATCCAATATATAGTCAGGTGAAGAAACACCACTTCCCAACCCAGGCTCTATCACGGCTAGTTCCAATTTCTTTCTTGGCCCTGGTGGTGTCACCTTTACTACTTTCTTGATGTTGCCATTGACAATATTCTCACTTGGAAGAGATGCCATTATTTTGCTCATCATTTTAGTGCAAAGTATCATCATGCAAGTCAATATTTTGGGAAAAACTTGGATCATTAAGAGAATGAAGAAATACACAAAAGAGTTTTTAAAGGAAGCTTGTGTATTGCTCGAAGATTGCTGGCTCTTGCTTTGTTCATTTACAAATGAATGTCCCTATATTTATACTACACACTTTGGGGCTAAAGTTCAAATAAAAATTCTACACAAGTCCCTACATTTGTACAAGTATACCCCTCTTCTAGAATTCTCTGCAAGTCTAGAGATTTCTAAGCACTTCCAAAAATTCTTCTCGAGTATTCTAGAGTTTTCTCCAAACCTCTCCAAGACTCTAGATTCTTCCATCAAGGCTAGCTCATTTATTCTTTAATTTTTATGCCCAAGTGTTATGACAAAGTGACGGGTCATGACATTAGGCTACAACTCTTCTCTATGTCATTTAGTTACGAAGTTTCTATCCTAAAAGAAATATCGTTCTTTTTTCATGGATCAGATGGGATAATGAGAACAGTACTATGTATCCACTAAATTAAAATTTTGAATCCACCTCTACTTTCCCATCCAAAAATAAATAAACAATATAAGTATCAAATGTAAGATGTAAGTTGGTTAGGTAGTTTCTCTTGGATAGAATCTTCTTAGTCCTTTGTTGTTTTACTTCCATTATTTTCTTCAAATATGTCTTTTTGTCTTATCACCTATAGATTCACTTTGTTATTTTAAAAATGATTGAAAAAGAAATATTTATTATCGAATACAATGAGCAAGCTCAACAAAAGATTCACGCCAGTAAAAAGTAAAATCTTTCTCTCAAAATTAATAGTTCAAAGTTGACAACAAATTAGAACATTACCTAAATTATGTAAATAGACATAAGTCATGATTAATTAATTATCCCACATAGATCAAAAAGGGATTTAAACATTATACTCTCTAGTACTATTCCCTTATTTAAAGCATCCTCTTTTTCTTCTTTATTCTCTTCCATCGAAAGATTTGATCTATTATCAATGTTTTCCTCCATTAAGGTATGATAAAAACTCACCTGGAACTTTACGCAAAACCAACGAAAATAAAATAAATAATAGTATATAAGTCAACTATAAGATGTTTAAATAAATTAATTACGTATCATAAATAATTAGTTACATACCATGAATAAAATTAATTTAAAATTTAGGATTCATCTCCATCTCCACATAAAAATAATTTGAAAGAAGTAATATAAAACAATTGTAAAATGTTAATTTCTTAAATACCGTTGATACCTTGTTGTTGTTGTTGTTGTTGTGTTTCAATTGGTTCCTCCTCGAAAAACCCTGTTGCTATTTTTCCTCTTTGCTTTCACTACATACTTTATATCTCTCGTTCTGTATCTTCTTCTTACAACTTTGCTTTCAATACTTTAATATTCTTTGTTAATGTGCATATTTATTGTCGCTAAAAACTATTTTTATTACCATAATAGTAGATACTTACCCTATCAAAATACCATGAAGATTGCCTTTTGTGCCACCATGAGTAACATAACCCCAATATTCATCCTTCTCAATTTCCCATAATTTGGCAAACCAATCCAAAACAGCCACTTCAAAATCTTTTGAATGAAAATTCACAGGTTTTTCGTGAAAGGATCACAACAATTATTTAAGTGAAATTGCAAAAGTGGATCTAAAGCAACGTGGTGATCATAACATATGTTCTCTGGAAAACCTACAGAGACAAAAGGATCAATTATAGAATTCATAAATTAATCTTTAATTTTCACATTACAAATTAGTACTACATTCGTAAGCCTTCCATGTATTGCATTTGTTCGTCAGGGGATCCCTGCGTTTGCTTTCATTCAATGTTTTTATGTGTCAATTTATGAACCCTAGTTAATAATTTACATGAAAGACAGAAGATCAAATGAAGGAGAATAGTAAAATTACCAAGATGATATTTGACTCTTTGTGCAAGTGTCTTTAAATAATTATCTAATATATATTCAGGTGAAGAAACACCACTTCCCAGCTCAGGCTCTATCACGGCTAGTTGCAATTTCTTTCTTGCAGCCCTGGTGGTGTCACCTTTACTACTTTCTTGATGTTGCCATTGCCAATATTCTCACTTGGAAGAGATGCCACTATTTTGCTCATCATTTTATTGAAAAGTATCATTATGCAAGTCAAGATTTCGGGAAAAACACCTCACTTCCAATCTAGAGAAATTTCCAGCTTATTTATTGTTGGATGTTATTACTATGCAATCTACACAAGATGCCAAAAGTTGGTAGTTGGAAAGTTCAAAAAAGTCCCTTATGTTTGAGCTTTGAATTAAAATCATCCCTATTATTTTAACTCAGAGTACTACTAGTCCTCTAAAAATGCAAAATTACTGCATGTTTAATAATTCACTTAGGAGTCGTTTGATAGGTGGATAAGAAATAAGCTATCCATGTATTAATTTCTATATAATTTATATGACGTTTGGCAGGTAGGTAGATAGAAAATAAGTTATTCATAAATAAAATTAATCTGATGTTTGATTGACAATTTAGAAGCACACTATCACAAACCTATCTCTCAGATCATGATGGAACCTACTATGTTCCACCAGTAGTTAAGCCTAACTTGTATCCTGAAACTAGAAGCAAGAGACTGTCACGCGGAAGAACATATAAAGGAAGCATAGAACAATAACAACAAGAAGAAAGAAGTAAAGTGATATATATATATAAACAAGACAATCCCAAGATCTGACATTAGTCGGTAGTAAATCTTCTAATCAAAATAGGAGTACAAGGCTTTACAAATACAATAGAGAGAGATCAGCGACTCCAAACGTCAACAGCTCACCCGGGTCTTTGAATCCCAAAATTTGCTCTGCACCAAATCTAAATTAACTATGAGAACTCATACTATGATCTGTAGGGTGCAAAGTGTAGTATAAGTACCAATAAGCGAGACTCAGTAGGTATAGGTAGACTAAGCTTCAAAGACAAAGAAAGTAAAAACAACAAGTAAATAAGAAAAAGTACAACACAAATAGCTAATGAGGAGATATAGCATGATAATATAGGTAACAAGAATGAAGGAATAGAATACACTAAGTAAGAGAGTGACTCAAAGGGACATACTTCGGGGCAAAAGCACAACAACCTAATCACGATAAGATCCTACCATGAAAGTTAACTAACCAAGGAAAGACCCACAATAACACTGTTACTTAACATAACCACAACTCAATCCAAGACTACCAAAGTTGCGGCAAGACCAATGACTGAAGCAACTAACGTTCAATCCAATGCACTATATATACACAATCATAGTCAAACAATAATCTAATCGGACCCCTATAAGCCCGAAAGATACAAAAAACAAACACAACACAACCCAACCCCCCTCCCCCCAAGACTAGAAGGTGCAAACAACAACCAGTTACACTGGTGATAGGCAATGCATATGAATGTAGGTATTGCAAATGAATCCAACAGAGCCATCAACACCAAGTGTCACACAACCAAGTATATAAACCTACCTCATGTCTCTACAGCTAGGTAGGACCTATGCGTATACCCTCATCCGGCTCAATATGTCACACAATCAGACGGACCCATAGGGGACTTGAGAAGTCTGCATACACTGCATGATCCTGATCCACGACTTCCATATGTATATATATATATATATATATATATATATATATATACACACACACACATACACATGTATCAGATCTTATCCTTTATGGTCCCAGAGGTACAAGTAGCCAAATCAATAAATAAAAAGGCAATGAAACATAGGTTGACCAACTAAAAAAGTGAACACATTCCCGATGACTCTAATGTCTCAAAAACCAATTTATCAAAGTGATCCAGGTGGTATGACTCCCGTTGAAACTAGTTTTAAAAGAGCAACAATATGAAAACTACTTTCTCGAAAATAGTAATAATGATCCAATGTATGAATCAGGATTGTACCACAAAATAAATGAAATCAAGTGTCAAATGCAATGCATGCCATCATTAGAATCTAATCAATATTAGTTAAAAAACTAGATAAACACTACAAATACTACCACTCTCGTAGAGCAAAGAAAACTTACTTGAACTCCAGCATGGTCCAACAATATACCAACATCCTCAATAGAAATAGCAACAGACTCACTAGTACTCATGAAACAAAGGAAATTATGAGAAGTTAAATAAATCAACGGATAATAATTCAAGGATCGATTCCTTACCCCGAATATGCTACCCGATGACAACCAAGCATAGCTAAAGTCAATCTACAGCTATGACTAAAACTAAGGCTTGATCAATAACGGAAGGTACCAAGAACAATAATATGTACTACATGGACAACATATAACTATAAGGACCACTAAAGCACACTAAAGCAAAGTCGCAACTAGAATGAGGCCCAAAGTATCAATCCTAAGGAGAGATGAGTGCACCAACTATACTATGAGAAGGCTACTAGCATAAGCTAAGGTATTTTCCACTTAAGACAGACCGAAAGCTTCTACGAGAATCCAAAGAACGAAAATAAAGGAAGTATTTCTAAGCCCGACATATACAATCCTAGTTCACATGAAATTTATACTAAACCTTATCTAATAGAGCACAATCAACAAAATTAAATCGTAGCCTACCTCAAAATTGACCACGTGTGCTCCGAATTCACTGAACTGGAGTTTCCCACTTCCCAAGGACCTCTGACCATCATCACACTATTAAAATATTGGTCACTACGTCAATATAGACGTTTAGACACTAAAATTGTAATAATTAGAGATAAAACCAAAAATCAAGCCAAAAAAGAAATCTAGAACTTGTATCCTGAATTTCAAAATTGATGCATTCAAAAGGTCCTAAATAACTTACCAAGATTGTGTCCCAAAACAAGACATATTTCGATGCTCAAAAAGGAAGGAAACAACACATGCAACAAAATCATCAAACTTAACCGATTAAGAGCTTGAGCAGAAACTTTCTCAGTCCCACATCCCCCGCACTTCCACGATCGCTCCAATATGTAGCTATGCTAATTTCGGACAATATATAACTCGAATCTCCCACAGTGAAGGTCTAGAGCTCTCACAATCACATTTTAAAAATGGGGAAGAAACTTAAAATCGTAGGGGATTGGTTTTAAAAGGCTTGAAAATTGCTCATCGCTATCGCGAGTCCAATGGGTCCCAAACATGATGAAGAAAAAAATATTTTTTTAGAATTTTTTCATCTATATTGCGAGGCCAAGGGTCAAAATCACGATGAACAAAGTTTTAGGTACCAGCAAATTTAAAAAATCAGCTAAGTCTTCGATGTTTGATTGGGTGCTCCGGATTCATCTAGGACCCCGTGGGCGCAATCAAACTAATCTACCCCATAAAATTCCACATTGCAGACTCAACGAAACCATCAAAACATCCATTTAAGTTTGTATTGGCAAGAACTGGCCCTACCCTACATGGTCCCATATTAGCTAAAATGTACAAAGAAAGTTGAAATGAGCCCGAAAACATCGACACCCAAATCAAAGGTCCTTCTAGAAGAAACTCAATGTTCTGGAGCTAAAGAAACCATAAAAGTTGCATTCCGAGGTTATTTACTTGAAGTTTTGATCCGAGTAAACCATTCAACCTTCAAGATCTCCAAAATGTAGAAACTTGCGTAAAAATAACACAAACGATTAGGTGACCAAGTTGTCCCAACAAGTCATGAAAAACATGGTCACTACATGAAAGCTGTAAATATTGAAAAGATTAGAAAATTGAGGAAATAACCTAGAGGATCATTACACACGCATAATTAATACATGTATAAGTTATGAGGAATATATGTACTCCCTCTGTCCCATTTTATGTGGTACTATTTGACTTGACACACTATTTATGAAAAAAGAAAGACTTTTGAAACTTGTGGGCTAAAACATTCTCAGGATATTTGTGGTTGTAAATTATTTCATCAAGGGGGCAGAATAATTTTAAAGTTAAATTGTTTCCAATTATAGTAATGTGACATTCTTTTTGGGATAGACTAAAAGGAAAGGGTGTCACATTAAATATGACGGAGAGAGTATTATTTTACGAAGAATAAAAAGTGGAATAATTAATACATAAATAGCTAATTTTTGCATAACTAATACCTACATTAAATAACACACAGATTCACTCATAACTAATCCTTACATTTATAATACATGTATAACTCTAACTATGCACCAATGACCCCTAAAGGATGGTTTGATTGCTGGATCAGAAACAAGTTATCCATATATTAGTTTCCATTTAACTTATACGAAGTTTGATAGGTAGATAGGAAATAAGTTATTCATGTATAAAATTAATACGGTGTTTGATTGACAATTTAGAAACATACATAACTAATACATATATAATTTATGAGAGAATTTATGTAGGATATGTCACACCCCGAGCCTATACCCTGGATGTAACTGACACTCAAAAACCATTGATGGTTTCCAAGCGAACCCTTGGCCTGGCTCACTATGCAGCGGAAGACCTTACTCAAGCAAAATGGAAACTCATGATGCAAAAATAACTTTAAAAATTTAACCTAAACTCAACTCCAATAATCATTTGAAAATAATTTAACAGGTATTAGGTAAATGCCTCATGAACTCAAAGCATTACAACAACAATGGGAATAATGATAGACTCCTCGACCTCTAAACTATCTATGAAGCCTCTACTGTTACAGATTGGACAAGACCCTCGACATCCTAACAAATTGAAAATAAAAGTGGAACCCTCCGGAAGCAAGGAGGCTCATCAAAACTAATTGGAACTGCAAGTGGTCTCAACATAGCACATGTCGATGACCCTAAATACCTGTATCTGCATCATAAAAGATGCAGGATAAATGGCGTTAGTACATGGAATGTACGAGCATGTAAGGGGAATTGTAAAGCATAAATATAAGCTTGAACTAATAGAAAAGAAACATAATTACCTCTTCTTAAACTCACTCAACTCAACTCAAACTCCCCTCAACGATAGGATACTCAACTCAAGGAAAAGATACTCAACTCAAATATACTCAAATCAAGATACTCAACTCAAAGATACTCAAGAATAAAGAACAATAAAAGATGCAATATATGGAAAGCTTTTAAAATAGTAGATAATAACTCAACTGTATATAAAAATATAATAATAACTCTTATTTGGGAGATTCTCTAACCGACAACCATCACTATGAGCTATGTGATGATACAAATCTCGCTAACACTCCAAAATTATCCTATACCTTTCCGGAGTATTAGACATCCTTAACTAAGTGGATCCACTAAGATATGCTAAAACATAATAAGGAATCATCTAAAAAGTATGACCCTTTACCCATGTTATTATGCATGGTTTATAGGGGCGGTGAGTTTTCTGAACTCTTCCCCATATCGGTGCTCAATACTACTCCCAATAATATAACTCATGCTTATATGCTTAAAAATATTTCCTCATCCTCAAACTTTGAGATTATTACTCAAAAGATTCTCTTAAAAGATATAGTGCTCAAATCTCCTTATGAACTCATTTGGAAATCGAATTTTCCTCTCATTTTAAATGTAAAAACATTTACCCTTATATTCATTTTAAAAAGATGAAACTCGACTCTCCTCATCCTCAAACTTATTTACTCAATTCTTTAAACATATTATAAATAATTGTAAAAGACTTCTCAAATAGGGTTCATGCCGAATTATGGATGTGAACGACTCAATTCAAGGGTTTCAATAACCATATAAAGAATTTAATACTCAAAATTCAATAACTCTAGAACTCAATGATACTACTCATCTCAAGAATGCTCGACTCATAGGGTTCATGCGAAATTATGGGCATTATCGATTCAACTCAAGGACCTCCATGTACAACATATGGTAACCCATAATTATGAAATATAGTTTCAAAAAGGATTAGGAACTCAATGCTCAAGAACTTAGAACTTGAAGATACTACTCCGCTCAAGGTTACTCAATTTATGGAGTTCCTGCAAAATTTATAGGTATGAACGACTTGACTCGAGGATCTCAATAATAATGTAGGCTCATGAATACACTCTTTTCATTCGCATACTCACTTACTCGAGTCTTGTAACCAATTTTAAAATTTTGCAAAAGACTTCTCAAATATGACTCAAAGAACTCCCTCGAAATTTACTCTTAACTCTATCTTGAATTTGAATTATGAATTCAAAAGTTATGATTCATGATATAAATGATCTTGATGATTAAATGTGATTTAGAATAGTAAAATCAGGAAGGGAGTGAAGGTACACTTTAAAAGAACTCAGACGGGACAAACGACGGAAAAAGAATGGGGCAGGCGATCCTAGCGCACTGAGTATCGTGGGGCACCAGACCTAAAATTCAGAGTCTCACTCCTGGTGCACTGCTGGCGCGGCACTCTAGCTCCCTACCCAGAAAATCCAACTAATTTCTCTTCTCAATTTTTTGCCCTAATTTATTGAGAATCAAATGGTTTCTTCAAAGCTATTTAAGATTCATTTACCCAACTAAATTAAATAAAAAATCTACTCTAAAAAGACTCGGTAACAATTCTCATTAACAAGATCCTCGCCTCAAGAACTCAACCAAACGCCATAAATCAAGAATGGAAAATAATACCTCAAAAACACTCATCAAGAACTTTTCTCAATCTTTATGGATGAATTTGATAATATAAATCATGATTGGCGTGTGGGTGAACGAACCCATCACTATGGAAGTTTACATACCTTAAAGAACTAGGTTCTTGGAAAAATCTTGGATGAATGCTTGGAACCTTGAACTTTTTCTGCTCTTAAATCTTCTCTATAACGCCCTAAACATTTTGGGGAGAATGAAACTGATTCTAATCGGTTTAGACCCTAAATTGGGTGTAATTCAGGCTTTAGACTAAGTGGGGGTAAGGAAAAGACCAAAATAACCCTCCTTAGTTCGGGTGAAAAGGCCCTATCTAGAGGGTCTGCACTCAAACGGTCATATATCCCTCATCCGAACTAGGATTGTAGCAAACTTGGTGGTTTTAAAAAGATGACTCAAAGTTCTTCGATTTTATACCTCATGGGCCTCCTAACTCATTATGTGCTAAAATTTATGGTCATTTGAATTTGACCCAAAACTTAAAAGAACTTATAGATGACTTGGATGAATATCTCTTTAGTTCTTTTTGGAACTCAAGGTGCTACATATAGTGACCTTAACACTTTAAAGAATTTAAATTTCCGTGGTAAAATCCTACTCACAACGAAGAATGGTTTGAGTCTTGGCCGTAAAAAAATTTGGGGTGTTACATTAATTCCCTTTTGGGATCATTCGTCCTTGAATGATGGCTGGACTAGGTATTGAATGGGGTTACCCTTACTATCTCTTCTGACTCCTTAACTTGCCTACTAACATAGGCTAAAATGATTCATACCAAGAGTTGGGACTTCCTATAGCACCTAAGTCAAGAACGATGTTGTTGTGAACATAGTCACGCTCTCTCTAAAGTTACCTTATCTGAAACAAAGGAAGTCTAGGCATGAAGTAAGAAGAGGAATACCTTGCCTGGGATAATGTGACTGCTAGCTGTTAAGCCTAGCAACACTCCTTAATTATGCTCTTCTTTCCTTATTATCATACCTCGTTGGCTGCAACTCATAGCTCCCACAAGGGTACATGACTTCTCTTACCAAGGTCTGAGTCTAACAACACACTCTTACTATATTTAAGCCTAACCCAAATCCTAAGGTTCGGGTTCTATACCTTTCTATAGGGAATCTCATCCCAAGAATATTACTCTTTACCACCACATTTAATCAACATTGGGCTTATATCAAGAATCACTTAATGTTTAGCAACACCATATTCAAGCTTAGTATTCTAAAAACTCCATGGACTCCTACTAACTAGGTCCTTAAGAAGTTTTCATTCTCTCATAATCTCTGTCATATCAACTAGATTTCTCGCATTACTACTCGAACCAACTAAGGGCTCTCATTTAACTATTTCTCATAGGACAACCTCATCCTCCTCTTCCTCCTTATTTATAACCTTAGATGGAATTATCAAACCATCATTATCACATACTCTTTTGAACTCATTACTATCTTATCCTCAACACTAGACTTTGTTTCTCATCTTATCAGCTCCCACTTAGGTTTAAAGCTGACACTTGAAAGTTATGGACCTATTCCATCATCTCTAAACTGGTCTACATCCCCTCTTTCTAAGATGTTTCTCTTGACCTCTTCTTATTGGATCCTAAGGCTGCTTCATCTAACTCTTTAGGAAAATTTGTAACGACCTGTTCACCTCGTTATAAAAAATCCATTGGGGAAATAATTTGGATAAAAAAATAATACATAGTAACTTGAGAATTCCAAGCCTAGTCTAGATTTGGACGAAATCTGAGTCATGCGAGGTCTAGGGAAATCTGTTAATGAAAGAGAGATTTAATAATGAATTTTGTTACATGAGTAGATAGCTAAGACGTTAAGAAACCTCTACGACCTTACGAAATTGAATTCTGGCAAGTAGAACTCCCAAAACTGATCTTAGCGTGAACGGTAGTTTCTGAGTGGCATGGGTTTAAGGTATGTTGTGAAATGGGGGTTTAAAACTTAACTTTTGACTCTCCATTTTCGTACAAACCGTCGGGGCGGGAATAATCCAGCTAGGGCGAGGCCGCTGTGGTGGGATGGGAGCCGCCATAGTGGGCCAATCACAACTTAAGTCAGAAATAAGCCCCAAAAATGTCATTATTTTGCAATTTTCGTTCTTAAGAGCTAAGAGACGAACTAGGGCAAGTTATTGACAGTTTTCCACCTCTTCTAGCACTAAAGTTAAGGATTTTACTCCCCTAATCCATTTTTCGATCTGCAGAACTTGGAATATTAATTATATATTGTTGGGGGAGGGTTTTTGAACTGAATTGGATGGTGGGAAAAACCCTAGCTACACCTTAGGATCATGAGTTGGATCTTGGGTTTTGGGTTTGTCATAATTCGGGTAAATTAGACCTTAATTATTGATCCTCGTATTGAATTGATTGTTTGTAGACCTAGAACAAGCAGAAAGAATCCGAAAAGGGAAGAATCAAGTTTCTTAGGAGAATTCAAGATTTTTTTCGAGGTAGGTGATGGTTTGATTTCATATTTGTGTGATGTATGTTAGTATTAACTTCATTGTAATGCATGTATGTATGCGAATGTTGCACTATTGATCGCATAAAATGTGAATAAGTATGAACGAATGATTGCATGCCACAAATCAACACTTGATTGTATGATTATAAGAATGTACATTGTGATTGTGGCTTGTTGAATGGACCGGGTGTTACGTTCTAACACACTAATTGGGATCAGATGTCACGTACTAACATGCATATGGGAACAAATGTCAAGTTCCAACACACTAACTTGGGTCGGGTGTCACGATCCAACACACTAACAGTTTAGGTATGGGTTCCATGATAGGACCATTGACTTGTCATATATACGGATGTACTTGATGTTAGAATTGTGGAATGGAACATTGCTCTTGAAATGATAATTCATATTGTATATGTTCGGTATATGCGTGTTTACTATGCTATGACTGCTTGTATATGTTTCGCTTACTGGAATAGTCGTGTGATCCTTACCAGTACACTATGGTTGTATACTGATACTACACTTGCTCTTTCTTTGTTGAGTACAGAGCATCTTCAGGAGGCTATTGGCAGACCTTATCTAGGAGATAAGTGATCAAAATCGAATTCAAGGGTGAGCCAATTCTTCCAGGCTTCCATGAGTTCAGTCCCTCTTTATCAAACCTAGATTAGTACTTTAGATGTTCAATTGTTTAGCATTTGGGGTTGTACCCCTTTTTCTTTAGACTTATGGTTTGTTAGAGTTTTGGTACACCGACTTTCAATTTCTAGGGAATATTTTCGTAATGTTTGGATAGTCGTTGCTAGACTTTTGGAGTTTATGGGAACTCTACTTTATTTCTGCATTTAAACTTGCTTCCGTATCTTTAAATATTTAGTTCTTGGGTTAGCTAATTAGTATTAATAGATCTCCCATCAGAGGATTAGTGTGGGTGCCAATCACGACAGTCTGGGTCGTGAGAAAATTACACTTGCACCAGCCTATCCATTATTGGTAGCTCAATTATGCTATCTAGGCACACATGGAATATCATAACTTAATTGGAGCTTCGTTTGATTACATACCATCTCGGTACATCTCTTAATCCTTTTGTTACTCTTGTGACTTAGCGACACTTCACTGCCCTTATCAAAAGGTTATTGCAGCTAACATCTCAATTCCTTACCTTCTCTATGTCAAGTCTACCCGATCAAATCTCAAGAGTAACATCATCATCCCATATTGCCATTCTTCTTATCTCAACACTCATCTCAAATTCAAGTTTCATGTTTATTACTAATCCTGGATATCAATATAATTGCTCGCTTACTATATTAACTTACAACTACTAGATACAAATTAAGAAACACTCGTCAACTAAGACGTCCCAACAAGTAGTCAATCCTTACCTCTCAGTATCCATACTCATAAATTACCATCACATTCCACTTCACAACTTAAGTACTATTTTACTCCTTCATTATACATCATTTCCTAATTAGCTCTACAACACTTTGAATATTATGGGCTCTCCTTTAAAAATCATAGGCATGGCTTACATCTAACAGCTCATGAATACTCATGCTCTTCTATTTCAACACCTACACTTGGTCGATACGAACACAATGGAACCTCATCATAAGTTCCTTTCTAGTAAAAGCATACTCTAACTCATCCCAACTTGCAACTCTTACTCTACCTCCTATCATGAGATCTTCACAACTTATCACTTCTTAGTTTACCCATAAGGGGAAACTCCTCATTTAATAACTTACTAGGTGCATGATATAATCTCATAGCTTGCCTCATCACTATCTCCCTTTCTTAGACAACTTAACCTCTGCATACCTTCCTCTAACTTGACCACTTTCACTACTACTACTCATAATCTCGTAACTCATTCTAACTTTTTAGTTGAAAATAATGCCTAAGCTCTAAATACATTTCCTTATAAGGATCTCAACTGAAACAACGTTTAGATAAGAAAGTACAACTCGCTTTTAGCTCGAATGCACGATTCATATGAATATGAATGCATTTCTTCGAAACTCAACGCTTAACTCACTCATGGGCTTCTCTCAAGCCCCTCTGCAGTCTTATTACTTCCTCAAGACTTTTGCTGAGAGCAACTCATCGATATAGAACTGACTTTGCTTTCCAACCACCTCTAGTATGAGGGGTAGTTGAATGAATCTGAGAAATGCACTAGTATGAATAAGCTCCTTACGACATAATTTTATTGCACGATTAAGAGTATGAAAGAAGGGAAGTGTTTCTTAAATGCTTGTAGTGCCTCGTTTATAGAAGTGGAGCTCTCACACCCATAAATAAGACCCTACTAACATGGCATCACTAACACCCTAGGACACGTGAACTGTTTGCTCAGATACCAAGTTTGTCATGCCCCGAGCTTACATCCTAGACGTTAATCGCACTCGAAAACCATTGTTCTTTCCCAAGAAAATCCTTGTCCTGGATCACCACTTAGCAGAAGACACTACTCAAGAAAAATGTAAACTCATGATGAAAATTAACTTTAAAAACATTACTTAAACTCAACTCCAATAATCGTCTGAAAATAATTTAACAAGTATTAGTTAAATGCCTCATGGACTCAAAACATTACAAAAACAAAGGGAATAATGATAGACTCCTCAACTTTTAAACTATATATGAAGACTTTACTGTTACAAAAGGATTATCGGGACAAGACCCTCGACATCCTAACAAAGTGAAAATAAAAGTGGAACCCTCTGGAAGCAAGGAGACTCACCAAAGCTAACTGGAACTGCAAGTGGTATCAATGGATCGATTGTTGATGACCCTGATTACCTGTGTCTGTATCATAAATGATGCAGGTCAAATGGCGTCAGTACATGGAATGTACGAGCATGTAAGGGGAATTCTAAAGCATAAATATAAGCTTGAATTGATAGGAAAGAAACATACTTACCTCTTTTCAAACTCACTCAACTCAAGTAAAAATCCCTTCAAGGATAGGATAATCAACTCAAGGATAGGATACTCAACTCAAACGTAAGATACTCAACTCAAGATACTCAACTTAAGATACTCAAGAATAAAGCAACAATAAAAGATGCAATATATGGAAAGCTTTTAAAATAGTAGATAATAACTCAATTGTATGTAAAAATACAATAATAACTCAATTATATGTAAAAAAAATACAATAATAACTCTTATTTGGGAGATTCTCTAACCGAGAACCATCACTATAAGCTATGAGATGATACAACATCTCGCCCACACTGCCAGAATTGTCCTATACCTTGATGTAGTATAAGACATTCTCAACTAAATGGATCCACTAAGTTATGCTAAAAAGTAATAAGGAATCATCTAAAAAGTATGACCCTTTACCTATGTTGGCATACGTAAATTATGAGGGTTGTGAGTTGTCTGAACTCTCCCCTATATCAATGCTCAATACTACTCCCAATAATATAACGCATGCTCATATGTTTAAAAACATTTCCTCATCCTCAAACTTTGAGACTATTACTCAAAAGGTTCTCTTAAAAGAGATAGTGCTCAAAACTACTCATGAACTCATTCGGAAATCGAAGTTTCCTGTCATCTTAAATGTAAAAACATTTACTCTTGGGAATACTTAGATTTCTTATATTCAATTTAAAAAAAAAATGAAACTCGACTCTCCTCATCCTTATACTTATTTATTCAAGTCTTTAAACAAATTATAAATGATTGTAAAAGACTTCTCAAATAGTGTTCATGCCAAATTATGGACGTGAACGACTCAATTCAAGGGTTTTAATAACCATATATAGAACTCAAAACTTGAAAATCAATAACTCCAGAGCCCAAGGACTCAATGATACTACTCATCTCTAGAATGCTCGATTCATAGGGTTCATGTGGAATTATGGGCATGACCGACTTTACTCAAGGACCTCCATGTACATCATATGGTAACCCACAATTATAAAATATAGTTTCAAAAAATATTAGGAAATCAATGCTCAATAACTTAGAACTCGAATATATTACTACTCTGAAGGATACTCAAATTATGGAGTTCATGCAAAATTTATGGGCATGAACGACTCGACTCGAGGATCTCAATAATAATGTACGCTAATGAATACACTCTCCTCATTCTTATACTCACTTACTTGAGTCTTGAAACAAGTCTTAAAAGTTTGAAAAAGTCTTCTCGAATATGACCTAAAGAACTCCCTCGATCTTTACTCTTAACTCTATCTTGAATTTGAATTACGAATTCAAGAGTTATGCTTCATGATATAAAGGATCTTGATGATTATATGTGATTTTGAATAGTTAAATCAGGAAGGGAGTGAAGGTACACTTTAAAAGAACTCAGACATCACGAATGATGAAAAAAAGACGGGGCAAGCGACCCTGCCGCACTAAGTGGCGAGGGGCTCCAGCCCCTAAACTTCAAAGGCTCACTACTGGCGCGGCGCGCCACCCCCTTGCCCAGAAAACCTGACGAATTTCTCTTCTTTATTTTTGGCCCTAATTCACCTAGAATCGAATGGTTTCTTCCAAACTCTCTTAGATTCGTTTACCTAACTAAATTACATAAAAATCTACTTTAAAAATACTCAAGAACAGTGCTCATTAACAAGATCCTCACCTCAAGAACTCAACCAAACGTCATAAATCAAGAATGGAGAACAATACCTCAAGAACACTCATCATGAACTTAAATTTCTCAATCTTTATGGAAGCATTTGATAATGCAAATCATATTCTGCATGTGGGTGAACGAACTCATCACTATAGATTCTAACATACCTTAAAGAACTAGATTATTGGCGAAATCTTAGATGAACTCTTGGAACCATGTACTTTTTCATTTTTTGAATCTTCTCTCTAAAGCCCTAAACGTTTTGGGGTGAATGAAACTGATTCTAATCAGTTTAGACCCTAAATTGGGTGTAATTCACGGTTATTTTAAGTGGGGGTAAATAAGAGACGAAAAATACCCCTCCTTAGTTCAGGTGTAAAGGCCCTATCTAGAGAGGCTGCACTCAAACAGTCATATCTCCCTCATCCAAACTCAAATTTTAGCAAACTCGGAAGCGTTGGAAAGAGGACTCAAAGATCTTCAATTTAATACCTTGCGGGACACCTAACTCATTATGTGCTAAAATTTATAGTCATTTGAAGTTGATCTAAAAGTTAAAAGAACTTACGGATGACTTGGATGAATTTTCTTTAGTTCTTTTTGGAACTCAAGGTGCTCTATCTAGTGACCTTAACACTTAAAAAAATTAAATTTCCTTGGTAAAATCTTATTCACAACGAAGAATGGTTCGAGCCTTGGCTAAAAAAAAATTGGGGTATTACAGGATAAAAGGTGGATTAATTAATACATGTATAACTAATCCCTGGAAAATCATTCCCTACATAAAATAATACATAAATTTACTCATAACTAATCTCTATATTACTGATATTTGCATAACTCTAACAAGCTTACACCTAATTGAATTCACTAAAACTAACTGAACTTGTTAAAAGACCCATCAAACTCAATCCACACAATCCTCCTATTTCACCTTTCTTCTTTAATTAAAAGTGATCAAAATTATTGGTTACAAAATTAAGAACAGTTTTTCTTTAGAAATATTCATGTCACTTCACAAGCACAATACAAAGATAATCCGCTACCCTTATGATCATAATTCAGTTCATCACATGCTATGTCTTTTAGTTTTCTTCTTCTTTCATGGTTCTACTTCATTTAGACTGACTGACTACGGGTGTGATCAATGTAGACAAAGGTTTTAGCGTTAGGTTGGTCAAGAATTTAAGATAAAGTTTTTATAGGTTCTACTAGAAATATAAGTTATTTTCATCGCGACAGTGGGTAATTTGGGTTATATAACATGATTTTCTCACTCATTTTTCACCGAATCAGCTCACTGAAAAAGTATTTGTTGGGATCCAAATTTTCACCGAATAGTAAGAAATTTCCTAATTTTTTCCAGCGATTCAATCAAAATATTTATAGAAATAACCACTAAACATTTTTCTATGAAAAATTGTGATTTTTTAGTAGTAAGAAAAACATATTTCTTAAAAATAAGGAAAATATTTTTCTTATTGGAAATTAGACAAAACAAATTCCACACGAAATATACATATAATGCATGTATTTTAAATGATCATGCAAACAATCAAACACTATTTTTATAATGCTTTTATTCAATTAAGCAAGTGTTAGAACAAACGGAGAATGAAGAACTAGTGGATTAGATCAAACTCTTAAAAATAATCACTTTCCAGTTTGAAATTTATAATTTTCTTTCTAATTAAATTTTTATATTATTACACAAACACATTCTCTTAATATTATTTATTCTATTTTTCTAAAATTCTTGTTTTATTAATATGAGAGACATGCACAAAGAGAATACACTAAGACTAATTTTTAATGTATGGCAAGTCGTCGATTATAATTATAATCATAACTTTTATATTCATATTGACACGATCCAAAACTGGATGTGATGGCAATCGTCTTATCCCCCCAAAATAAGTCAGCCTAAACCTAATTAATACAATAAATACGAAAGTAAAACATAGAGAAATCACCAAATATCAATAATGTAGATAACTTAACAAACTCAAATGAAGCATCAAAATATGATTGTCACGTGTACAAGCCTATAATGTATTACAACCTATTTGAAATGAAATACATGTCTCAATGTCATTGTTTCAATAACAAAATAATGTCATAATAAAGGAGCACAAGGCCTGCTGAGATGCCAAGCATCTACCTCGCAAGTCTCCACGGTAAAGCCTCAGATGAAAATATAGGGGAAGAAAGAGAATCACAATGATTCGGGCTTGTAATCTACACAAGTGTAGAAGCAAAAGGTGAGTACCAACAACACGGTACTCATCAAGCACACAACTAACTCTGAGTAAAGCATTATTGAACACAAGTACTCCAACCAGTCCAACCTAACAGTTCTCACTCCACATAACAAAGTACAAGGATAACAGTTCAAATTGCACCTCAACACGAATAGTTAATCATCAAGGTATTCCACAATCGAGGTACTCAATAATGTATCAATGATCATAATCAAATAAAGTGCAATTCAATGATGTGCAATGGCATGTAGAGTGATGCATGTTTGTCCTAACGATACACACATGTTGTATCTCAGTCTAGAGCCCATGGAGGACTCTTTATTACATGTATGTGCCATGGGCATGTGGCTCAATCTCAAATTTATTTTAATAAATCTGCCATGGACGTGTATCATATTTCCTATTTCCTCTCATCCTCACCATAATCATCACAACAATGGTACCACGTCAATGCAAATATAATAGTGCAATGATCAAATATGAGGATGATAATTGAACACCAATATCCAACAACATGCAATCAAAGTCTATAATCGAGTGACGTCCAATGGCCAACAATACAACATAGTCACACAAATCAATAAAGATTTTTGTTTTAACTCAAGTTGTTTAGTAAGATCACATCATTAATTTACAACACACAATTTTTCTATGAATCCCTTCACCAACCCCATTACTCTCAATCATACAATGGCATACAAGATTCAATAAACTTAACATAAAGTCAAGAACTACACTTGCCTCAAGAAGTCAACAATCACTCCCGAACTTAAGCTTTCGCTTGTCGTTGGGTCTCCAATTCAAGACAAGCTATTCAAATAAATAATCACAATAAGCATTTGAAACTAACAACATCCATATCAAGACTTTTAGAAAATGGGGTCACAATGACCTAAAAACCTGATTCCAAAAATGAAGGGTAAATATAAAATTTTGTATTAAATGGTGTTACCCTACACATTTGGAAACCAATTTTAAATTGGAGTTGAATCAAGCCTTAAATCATCAGTTTATCATAAACCTTATAAAAAAACCATTTAAGTTAGGATCAAAACTCAAGTTTAATCATCAAAATAATAAATTAATTAATGGTAAAAAGGAGTTAGAGAGTTAGAAATCGATACCAAATCAATAAAACTTGAAAACCCTCTTTAAAATCGCCAAAGCCAAACTCTCAATGTTAAAAATGGAAAAATAGAGTTGAAACCTTGATTTTGAGAAAACATTCTTCCTAGGTCTCGTATGCTCATCGTGATCGTGACCACAAGCCATGCGATCACGATGAGTTAGTCAGTTAACTCATGTAAATTTACCATTGCGATTGCAACAAAACTTCATGCAATCACCATTACCTTACTTCTGACCCTACGCGATCATGGTGGGACTTCACACGATTGTGATGCACACAAAAGCAACACCACACGATTACGAGAGACTGTCTCGCGATCACGATGACTAAATTATCATGCATCAGAACATAGCAAAATAATAGTTTACACAAGGCACACTATTTTCGAATGAACCCTCAAGATTCATCTGAAACCCTCGAGTATACAAATCAAATATGCTACCCAACTAAATTAGATGTTTCAGACTTAATAGAACCACCAAAATACAAACTGTGGTCTCCTTGACCCAAAAATTGTGAAAGCCGCAATAAACTAACTTAACAGTCAAAAAGACCAAATTGCCCTCAAAACCTCTAAAAAGTCAACCAAAACCTCTTCTAGGCATAAACTATCTCCTAAATCCAATGAAATCATCAGAAATTTGATTCGAGCATCCAAACTCTGAATATTGACCAAAGTCAACCCTTAGCGTAAAATCTCCCAAACTTCATGTAACGACCGGGTTCCGTCGTTATGAAAAAGACAACGTGGAAAAATTTTGGGTTGAAAAACTTTTTTGTAGTAACTTGAGATTTCCCAACATAGTCCAGATTTGAATGAAATTGGAGTCATTAAAGTGTAGGGAAATTTGGTAACAATCAAGTAACTTATTTATGATTTTGATTACATAAGTATTTAGATAAGTTGTTAAGGAATTCGTACGACTTTACGAAATTGAATTCAGGCGAGTAGAACTTTCAAAATCGATTTTAGTGTGAACGGTATTTTATGAGCCTAGTTGGTTAAAGATGTGTTGTGAAATGGGGCTCTTGGAATTATTAAAATAGCTCACTGTTTCGTGCAAGCCACTTTGGCGGTGGTTTTGGTCGCTCTGGCGGTGCTGCTGTAGCGGGGTGAGGGCCGTTGTGGAGGGCCAGACCTGACTTAAAGTCGTAAATAAATTCCAAAACAACTTTATTCTGCACTTTTCATTTTTTAGAGCTAAGGAATGAACCCCATGTGATTCTAGACAGTTTTCCACCATTCTTGAGGCTAAAAGTAAGATTTTAACTCCCCGAATCCATTTTTCGATCCGTAGAACATAATCTAATGGGTTATTATCGATGGGGGAGGGTTTTGGTCTTGAATCTATGGTGGAAACATCCTTATTTTGGATACTTGGGATCATGGGTATGATCTAGGGTTGTTAGAATTGTTAGTAATTCAGGTAATTAATGATTGTTTATTGATTCCCGTGTTATATTGATTGTTTGTAGACCAAGAAAAAGCGGAACGAATCTGGAAAGGGAAGGATCAAGTTTCTTAGGGTTTCAAGCTTGTTTCGAAGTAGGTGATGGTTATGATTTTATGATTGTGTGATGTATGTTTGTCTTGCTTCATTATGATACCTGTATATATGCAGATGTTGCATTGTTGATCACACTTATTGTAAATGAGGATATATGATTGATGAGTGTCATCAATCACTTCTTGATTGTATTATTATTGAGAATGTACGTGTGAATGTGATTGTGGTGTGTCGATTAGATCGGATACCGCATCTGGTATACTAATTGGGATCGGTTGCCACATTCCGACATAATTATGGGATCAGTTGCCATGTTTTGGCATAAATATTGGATAGGGTGCCACGTTCCGGTATGCTAATTGTTTGGGTTTGGGTTCCTTGAGAGGACCAATGACTTGTCATAATTGTGTATCTTTAGAAATGCAAAGTTTTTCGTGGTTCGTAAATGTTGATAATATTGTATATGCTCGATATATGCATGTGATTATATTGTTGTTTGATTTATGTATGTTACACTTAGTGGGATAGCCGAGTGATCCTACCAGTACACTGTGGTTGTGTACTGATACTGCACTCGCTCATTCTTTATTGAGTACAGGGCGTCTTTAAGCGGCTATTGACAGACCTCACTTAGAAGATCAGTGATCACCGTTCGAATTCAAAGGTGAGCCAGTTTTTCGAGGTTGCCATGAGTTCTCCTTTTGTCTATGCCCACATTTCGGACTTAGATTTTTCTAGTTAGTTATTAGTTGTTAGTTTGTGGCTGTGACCCTTCTTGTTTAGACTTTTATTCATTGTTAGATATTTTGGTACATTGACTTTTAGGTTCTAGGTGTATTTTTCGTATTGTTTAGTCATTAAATCTTTTGGAAGTTTATGGGAACTTCAGTCTTTAGCTATTTAACTTGCTTTTGTAATTTAAATGTTTTCGTTTTTGGTTTGGGTTGTAGTAGTAGTTCTCCCACCGGAGGGTTAGTGTGGGTGTCAATCACGACGGTCTAGGTTGTGACAAAGTTGGTATCAGAGCCTAGGTTCGTTGATCGTGATGTACCAAAACAAGTCTAGTAGAATCTTATGGAACAGTATGGGGACGCATTTACTTTTCTTCGAGAGGCTATAGAACTTTAGGAAATCTCTTTGTTTTCTCTTGTCTCCTTTCATGCTATAACTTGATTTCAATTGGTATATGTCGATTCAAATTGGTATCTAACCTCCTTCATTCTTCTATCCACAGATGGTTAATACTAGATTCAATGGTGTCAGGCTCGTAACTCTCGTCAATGCTCTAGCTGAGGAATCTGCAGCGAGAGGTCGCGATCGAGGTAGGGGTAGAGGCTGAGGAAGAGTGGTGCCTACTACAGATGGGGTACCAGTCAGAAATGCTCCCCAAAATGAGGACTCTCCTGTGCATCATAAAGAGATAGAAGAGGCTATTGGGGTTGAAAATATTGAGGAGGTTGGACAAGAGGAAGAGGTGCAGGCTGAGACTACCGGTGTTCCTCCCATAGACCCAGTGTTAGCTCAACAGATCATGTCATTCCTGAAAGGGTTGGTTGGTCCTGGAGTGCTTTTTTATGCTCAAGCAACTCAAGCTCCCACTAATCCCCCTATTGCTAGCACTGCGCCCAAGACAGGTGGAACGGGAAGTAATGATGCTTTCTTCCATTCTTTGTTAGGTTCTGTTATGACTGGTAATGAGCATGAAATGTTGACTAAGTTTTTGAAGCTAAAGCCTCATGTGTCTCTTGGTTCTGAGAATGAGAATACTTATGAGTTTATCTTAGATTGCTATGAGAGGCATCATAAGTTGGGAATTGTCCATCAGCATGGGTTTGAGTTTGTGTCATTTCAACTTCAAGGTGAGGCTAAGCAGTGGTAGAGAGCTTATATGCAATGTAGATCTTCAACTTTACCTCCACTTACTTCGACCCAATTTCATGCTCTGTTTCTAGAGAAGTATGTGCCTAGGACTTTAAGGGATCATAAGAAGGATGAGTTCATGGCTTTGGAGCGAGGTGGTATGTTTGTGGCTGATTATGAGGTCAAGTTCCATGCTTTGTCTAGATACTCAATTGGTGACTACTGAGGAGGAGAGGATTCGTTTATTCATTAGGGGACTAAATTCTAAGTTGCAGGTTTGATCTGTTCATATGACCTTTGCAGGAAGAAGCTTTAATGAGGTAACTAACTTTGTTAAGAAAGTGAAGGGGGTGTGGCGAGACGGTCAGGCTAAGGCATTGGCTAAGAGGGCTAAGAACGCAGGTAACTTTCAAGGTTCTTACTCCAGGGGGTCCGAAAGGCCAACGTTTGCAGTCAAGCCAATTCAGTCTGCTATGCCCGCCTCTACAGGTAACTACTCAAGAACTCCATCTTATAATTTGATTCAGGATAGCCAGGGAGTCACGCCTTCGACGGGCGATAGACCATCTTTTGATCGTACTTGCTATAATTGTGAAGAACATGGGCATATGAGGAAAGATTATTCCCACCCACGTGTGCTGGATTTTGTGCAGTAGCAAACTAGAGCAGTGGTACCCGCAAGCGTCCACAAGGTGGGTGAGGAGGTAATCAACGAGGTCGTGGAGATAGAGGAAATGGTAATGCAGGCAGGGGTAACAGGAAACCAGACAGAGAAGTGGTTCATCAAGATAATAGGGCTCAGTGTTATGCCTTTCTGGACAAGAATGACACAGAGGCGTTTAACGCAGTGATCACATGTACTATTCTTATCTGTGATCGGATGACTAATGTGTTATTTGATCTGGGTTCTACTTATTCATATGTATCTGTGCAATTTGCCTAAGAATTTGCTATGATTTGTGATATACATCATGCCCTTATCCATGTTTTTACCCCAATTGGAGAGTCAGTCATAGTCACCCATGTCTATCGTGCTTGTCCTATTTTGTTTATGGGTTTTCAAACTTGGGTTGATTTGTTGATTTTGGATATGACTAACTTTGATATAATCTTAGGCATGACTTGGTTGTCCCCTTATTATGTTGTGCTTAATTGTAATACTAAGTATATAACTCTAGAAATTACAGAAAGGGAAAAATTAGAGTGGGAAGGGGTGTACAAGCCTAAGAAAGCTAAGATCATATCCTCCATTCGGGCTAGAAAATTGGTAGGGTAGGGTTTTTTTTGGCGTAGTTGACTCATGTTAGGGATGTTGAGGTTGAGACTCCATCTAGTGAGTCTATTCCTGTGGTGTCAGTATTCAGAGAAGTGTTTCCTAATGACTTGCCTGGTATGCCTCCGAATAGAGATATAGACTTCTGCATTGATTTAGAACCTGCTACGCGTCCCATTTCTATCCCTCTATATCGCATGGCTCCAGCAGAGTTAAGAGAGCTTAAGGCTGAAATCCAAGAGCTTCTTGATAAGGGATTTATTCATCCTAGTGCTTCCCCATGGGGTGCTCCAGTCTTGTTTGTTAAGAGAAAAAATGGTAGTATGAGAATGTGTATAGATTACCGACAATTGAATAGGGTCACTATTCGAAACAAGTATCCTTTGCCTCATGTAGATGATCTTTATGACCAATTCCAAGGTGCATAAGTTTTCTTCAAGATTGATCTAAGGTCTGGCTACCATCAATTGAAAATTAGGCCTGAGGATGTGCCCAAAACGGCATTTAGAACCCACTATGGGCACTATGAATTTTTGGTTATGTCTTTTGGTTTGACTAATGCGCCTGGAGCGTTTATGAGTTTAATGAATGGGGTGTTCAAGCCATTTCTTGATTCTTTTGTCATAGTCTTTATTGACGATATTTTGGTCTATTCGAAGAGTGAGGAAGAGCATGCCGACCATCTTCGTATTGTTTTGGGTGTTCTTGGGAAACAAAGGTTATATGCTAAATTCTCTAAGTGTGAATTTTGGTTGACTTTTGTTGCATTTTTGGGACATGTAGTTTCAAAAGAAAAGGTAATAGTAGATCCTCAAATGATTGAGGCAGTTAAGAATTGGGTTCGGCCTAGCTCTGTGACCGAAGCTGGGAGTTTTGTGGGGCTCATTAGCTACTATCGTCGATTTGTGAAGAACTTTGCTTTTGTTGCCACTCACTTGACTAATTTGACCAAAGAGGAGATACCATTTGAGTGGACTGAAAAATGTGAGGAGAGCTTTCAAAAGCGTAAGACTCTTTTGACCACTGCACATATTCTAGCATTACCGATTGAAGGTAAGGATTTGATTGTTTATTGTGATGCTTCACATTCTGGTTTGGATGTTGTGTTGATGCAGGATAAGAATGACATAACTTATGCATTGCATCAATTGAAGGTGCATGAGAGGAATTATCCAACACATAATTTGGAGTTGGCAACGGTAGTGATTGCTTTTAAGATCTGGAGGCATTACCTCTATGGGGTTAAATGTGAAATGTTTACTGATCATCGTAGTTTGCAGCATGTGTTCACTCAAAAGGATCTGAATTTGAGACTGCGAAGGTCGATGGAGTTACTTAAGGATTATGATGTCACCATTCAATACCATCCGGATAAGGCTAATGTTGTGGCGAACGCTTTGAGTCGAAAAGCGGTGAGTATGGGTAGTCTAAATTTCTTGAGTGTAACCAAGCGACCTTTGGCTAAGGAAATTAAGACGTTAGAGTCTAAGTTCATGTTGTTGGGCATCTCAAAAAGAGGTGGGGTGTTAGCTAGTATTGAAGTGAGGGCCATATTCATTGAAGAGATCAAGGCTAAGCAATTTAAGGATGAGAATTTGAAGGAACTTAAGAAGAAGACTGTGAGTGGTAAGGCACAAGAGACCACTCTTGATGTAGAAGATGTCCTCAATTTTAAAGGAAGATTTGTTTTCCTCAAGTTAATTATTTGATTCAAAAATTATTGACAGAATTTCATGGTTCTCGATATTCTATTCATCCGGGTGTGACCAAGATGTATCGAGATTTGAAGTGAATTTATTGGTGGTCGGATATGAAAAAATATATAGCGAAGTTTGTGGTTAAGTGTCAAAATTGCAAACAAGTGAAGTATGAACACCAAAGGCCTGCAGGTTTGCTTAAAAAAATGCCAATTTCAGAATGGAAATGGGAAAGGATAGCCATGGATTTTGTGGTTGGTCTTCCCAAGACCTTGGGGGAGTTTGATTCTATTTGGGTAAATGTTGATAGATTGACTAAATCAGTCCACTTTATTCCGATAAGAATAGATTATAATGTTGAACAATTGGCTAAAGTTTATGTGAAAGAGATTAGTGAGGTTGCGTGGGGTTCCCCTCTCTATCATCTCAGAGTGTGGTACCCAATTCACATCTAAGTTTTGGAGGAAATTACATGATGAATTGGGCACACAACTCGCTTTTAGTATAGCCTTCCATCCACAGGCAGACGGGCAGTCAGAGAGGACTATTCAAGTGTTGGAATACATGTTGAGGGCATGTGTGATTGATTTTGGAGGACAATGGGATAAGTTCTTACCTTTGTGTGAGTTCTCTTATAATAATAGTTATCACTCCAGCATAGATAAGACACCATTTGAGGTACTATATGGGAGGGGATGTAGATCACCTATGGGATGGAGATGTGAAACCATTGGGGTTGATTTAGTGAAGGATGTTCAAGATAAGGTGAGGAGTATTCAAGCTAAGCTTCTAGCAGCCCATAGTAGAAAGAAGAAGTATGTGGATCATAAGGTAAGAGACATGGCATTTCAAACCGGTGAGAATGTTCTTCTTAAGGTATCACCCATGAAAGGGGTGATGAGATTTGTGAAGAAGGGCAGGCTAAGTCCGCGATACATTGGTCCCTTTGAGCTTCTTGAATGTGTAGGACCGGTGGTGTATAGGTTGGCGTTAGCTACTAATTTATCGGGTATTCATTTGATATTTCATATGTCCATGTTGAAGAGATATCATGGTAACGGGACGAGTGATGGTGTTCATTCGGATGTTCATTCCTTCCTTAGCCTATTTTCCTAAGTTTGTCACTCAGGAACGAGTGGTGGGTAAATTGGTATCTATTTTAAAAACCGAGTTTCGTCGTTATGGAAAACCCAATGGGGAAAATTTTTGGGTTGGAAAACCTTTTCATAGTAACTTGAGATTTCTCAACCTAGTTCAGATTTGGACGAAATCGGAGTCATTAAGGTGTAGGGAAATCTGATAACAATCAGGTGACTTATTTATTATTTTGATTACATGAGTAGTTAGATAAACCATTAAGGAATCCGTATGACTTTACAGAATTGAATTCGGGCGAATAGAACTCCCGGAATCAATCTTAGAGTGAACGGAATTTTTTAGCACAGTTGGTTAAAGGTGTGGTGTGAAATGAGGGTCTTGAAATTATTAAAATAGCTCAGTGTTTTGTGCAAGCCGCTTTGGCGGTAGCTTTGGTCGCTTTGGTGGTGCCGCTGTAGCGGGTTGAGGGCCGCTGTGGTGGGTCAGACGCGACTAAAAGTCGTAAATAAACTCGAAAATGACTTTATTTTGCACTTTTTGGTTTTTGAGCTATGGAACGAACCCCAGGCGATTCTTGACAGTTTTACACCATTTTTTAGGCTAAAAGTTAGATTTTAACTCCCCAAATCTATTTTTCAATCCTTAGAACATAATCTAATAGGTAATTATCGATGTGGGAGAGTTTTGATCTAGAATCTATGGTGGAAACAACCCTATTTGGATACTTGGGATCATGGGTATGATATAGGGTTATTAGATTTATTAGTAATTTGGATAATTAGTGATTGTTTATTGATTCTCGTGTTATATTGATTGATTGTAGACCAAGAACAAGCGAAACGAATCTGAAAAGGGAAGGATCAAGTTTCTTAAGGTTTCAAAATTGTTTCGAGGTAGGTGATGGTTGTGATTTTATGATTGTGTGATGTATGTTTATCTTGCTTCATTTTGATACATGTATGTATGTGGATGTTGCATTGTTGATCACACTTGTTGTAAATGAGGATATATGATTGATGAATTGTAACATCTCACAACTAGAAAGAACTAGAAAGAAGTTTAAAATCTGGAAATAGTCATTTTTTGAAAGTATAAGGAAATGTGGAAATTTTTTAAGTTAAAGTGAGTTTTTTGTCAAATTCAAACGACCATAACTCCTAGATCAGGATGAGTTAGGTGTAGTTCCAGATATGGTTCGAAAGCTCTTGGAATGATCTTTCCAACGCCGGCAAGTTTGCACGATTCTGAGTTCGTATGAATAAATTATGCCCTTTGGAAGTTGTGCTATTAGATTAAGGAAAGTCTAATCGGGGTTTTGGAAGGGTAAACTAGTCTTTTCCTTACCTACTTTGCCTATTTCATTTTTAGGAATTAATTGGGGTAAAACAAGACTTTATTCAATTTAGAAAATTAGAATTTATGCTAGGGCTTGGAGAGGAGAAGAAAGAAGAGAAAAGACAAGAGAAATCAAAAAATCGCCAAGAACTACAAGCTTTGCGAGTAAAATTCATCGGGGGTGATCCCTACAAGGTATGTTGAGTTTGTTATTGCATTTTCTTTAATGAACTAAGTTGCTTTTACTGTTTTATAAAGCTTTTCATATAATGCATGTGTTTCATTGCTTTATTCTGAGTTAAGTTTATTCATGAGTTGAGAAGAGCCAAGGTAAGTGTTTCTTCAGATTTCTTTCAAGCATATATCTTGTTTTAACATTCGAACTCGCATACTCGTACATTCAATGTACTAATGCCAGTTGGCCTGCATCTTCTTATGATGCAGACGCAGGTAACCAGGATCAACATCCAGCACCTCGTTGATCCAGCTTGAGCCTTCCGAGTCTGTTGTTGAGCCTCCTTGCATTCTGGAGGACTCCTTTATTTGCTTTCTAGTCTTTCAGATGTTAGGATGATTGGGGGTCATGTCCTGACATTCCCCTTTATTTTAGAGGCTTCATAGACAGTTAGTAGTCAGACGTCTTTACATTACCATTTCATATGTTAAGACTTGAGTTGTCATTTTGGTCAAGTTGAATGTTGACCATTAAACATTCTGAGGTATTTCACTAAAGTTATTTGAGTAAGTTCATTTGATTATAGTAAAATGTTTAGACTCTTCCGTTGAGTCAGTAAGCCAGGCCAAGGGTTCGCTTGGGGCCAGCAATGGTCTTCGAGTGTCAGCCACGTCCAGGGTGTAGGCTTGGGGCGTGACAAACTTGGTAGCAGAGCATAGAGTTTAAGAGTCCTAGGGAGTCTATGAAGTCGTGTCTCTAGAGTTTTATTTATCATTGTGAAGCGCGCCACATCCATAATTAGGAGGCTGCAACATTTAGGAACTATCTCACTTCTTTCATATTCATTTCGTGTGATAGAGTTAATCTCTGTAAAATTTTCCTTCTAATTCGTGCTTGCGAGTGTTTTAGATAATCATGTATCCACGAAGAGCAGTTAGAGGCTGTCCAGCTAGGAGGAATGTTGAGGGACAAGAGTTACCTAATGCACCTGAAGTGCAACCTCAAGGAGAAGTCACCAATGCTGAGTTCCGTGAGACTATCCGGAAGTTGAGCCAAGCTGTGACTAACCAGGTCGGGCAATAAAGAGTAGCTCGACAAGAAGAGGATGAACCCTCCAAGTTTCTTGGGTTCCAGGACTGCAGAGGATCCAGAGAACTTTATCGAGGAACTGAAAAAGGTGTTTGATGTGATACATGTTACTGATACTATGAGAGTTGAGCTAGCTGCATATCAGATGAAAAATGTTGCTAGGATATGGTTTGCTAAGTGGAAAGGGGGTAGAGATGATGATGCACCACCTGCGAGTTGGGCCTGTTTTGAGGAAGCTTTCTTGGGGTGTTTCTTTCCCGAGAACTAAAAGAGGCCAAGGTACGTGAGTTCCTCACACTTAAGCAGGATTCTCTAGGTGGTCATAAATATGGGTTGAAGTTCACCAAACTATCCCGTTATGCTCCAGAGATGGTTAAGGACATGAGAAGTAGAATGAGCTTGCTCGTTGCTGGGTTGGGCCATCTATCAAGTAAAGAGGGCCGGGCAACAATGCTTATTGGAGACATGGACATTTTGAGGTTGATGGTTTATGTGCAACAGGTTAAGGAAGAGAAGTTGAGAAATAGGGAAGAATTCAGAAATAAGAAAGCGAAGACAGGGAATGAGTCTGGGCAGCAAAAAGGTAATGTGAATCGTTCGTCCTTTCAACAAAAGCAAAAGCCACCTGCTCCATCATCTGCTAGTGCACCTGCACCAAGAAACAAAGGTAAGTATAATGGCTAGAATTCGTAGAACTTCAGAGCTAGACCTGTACAGTCTCAAGGTAGTGTGGCACAAGGAGGTAACTGGGCACCTGCATGGACTAAGTGTGGTAGGATCCACCTACGTAAGTGTCGTGATGGCCAGACAGGTTGTTTCAAGTGTGGGCAACATGGTCATTTCTTGAAGGAGTGTCCTAAGAACAGGGAAAGTAGTGGAAATCAGGGCAATAGAACCCAATATTCATCAGTGGCTCCACCAGACAGGGCTGCATCTAGGGGAGCTACTTCCAGTACTAGCGGAGGGGCAAATCGCCTTTATGCGATCACGAGTCGCCAAGAGCAAGAGAACTCTCCAAATGTTGTCACTGGTATAGTCAAAGTCTTTACTTTTGATGTTTATGCTTTGCTAGACCCAGGAGCAAGTTTATATTTTGTAACCCCTTATGTTGCAAATAAGTTTGATGTTCTTCCTGGGAAACTTTGTGAACCCTTTTGTGTTTCTACACCTGTTAAGGAGTCTATTCTACCTAAGCGAGTTTATCGTGATTGTGTTATTTCCATCAATCACAAAGACACCATGGCTAATCTAGTTGAGTTAGACATGGTAGATTTCGATGTCATTCTAGGTATGGACTGGCTGCATGCATGTTACGCATCAATAGATTATAGAAATCGAGTTATCAAGTTTCAGATTACTAATAAGCCAGTCATAGAGTGGAGTAGTAGTTCAGTAGTGCCTACGGGTCATTTCATTTCGTACCTTAAGGCAAGAAAGTTAGTTTCAAAGTGTTGTTATATATCACTTAGTTCGAGTTAATGACTCTAGTGTTGAGATATCTCTCATTCAATTAGTTCCTATAGTAAGAGAGTTTCTAGAAGTCTTTCCTGATGATCTACCTAGAGCCCCACCTGAGAGGGAAATAGACTTCGATATAGACATCATTCCAAATACTCGTCCTATCTCTATTCCGCCATATAGAATGGCACCAGCAGAGTTAAAAGATCTCCTAGATAAGGGTTTCATTCGACCAAGTGTCTCACCTTGGGGAGCTCCGGTCTTGTTTGTGAGAAATAAAGATGGTTCCCTTAGGATGTGTATACATTACCGCTAGTTAAACAAGGTTACCATCAAGAATAAGTATCCTCTTTCGAGGATTGATGATCTTTTCGATCAGCTTCAGGGTGCTTCAGGTTTCTCAAAAATTGACCTCAGATCAAGTTACCATCAGTTGAAAGTAGGGGAATGTGACATTCCAAAAACAACATTCAGGACCCGTTATGGTCATTATGAGTTTTTGGTCATGTCGTTCGGTTTAACTAATGCACCAGCAGCGTTCATGGACCTTATGAATAGAGTTTTTAAACCTTATTTAGATATGTTTGTTATCGTGTTCATTGATGACATACTAATCTATTCAAGGAATGAAAAGGATCATGCTAGCCATCTCAAAATAGTTCTTCAGACTTTGAAAGATAAGGAGTTGTATGCCAAGTTCTCTAAGTGTGAGTTTTGGCTTGAGTCTGTGGCTTTCTTGGGCCACATAGTTTCTGGTGATGGAATTAAAGTTGATACTCAAAAAATTGAGGCAGTGTAGAATTGGCCTAGACCCACATCTCTAACTGATATTAGGAGTTTCTTGGGTTTAGCTGGCTATTACAGAAGGTTTGTAGAGGAGTTCTCATTTATTTCGTCCCCTTTTACCAAGTTGACTCAGAAGACGGTTAAATTTCAATGGTCTAAAGCTAGTGAGAAAGCTTACAGGAATTGAAAAAGAGGTTGACTACTGCCCCAATTTTGACCTTACCAGAAGGTACTCAAGGTTTTGTGATGTATTATGATGCATCTAGAGTTGGTTTGGGTTGTGTCTTAATGCAGAATGGAAAAGTTATAGCTTATGCCTCTAGACAGTTGAAAGTTCATGAGAAGAATTATCCAACCCATGATCTAGAGTTGGCATTTGAAGTTTTTGCTTTGAAGATATGGCGCCATTATTTGTATGGTGTTCATGTGGATGAGTTCACCGATCACAAGAGCCTTCAATATGTGTTCACTCAGAAAAAGCTCAATCTCAGACAGATAGGTGGTTAGAGTTACTCAAGGACTATGACATGAGTATTCTTTACCACCCAGGTAAGGCTAATGTTGTTGCTGACTCCTTAAGCAGGTTATCTATGGGTAGCACCACCCATGTTGAAGAAAGAAAGAGAGAGTTAGCAAATAAAGTGCATAGGCTTGCATACCTAGGAGTCCGACTCATGGATTTCACAGAAGGAGGAATAGTGGTGACGAATGGAGCTGAATCATCACTGGTGGTAGAAGTTAAAGAAAAGCAAAACCAAGACCCTATTTTTCTTAAATTGAAGGCAAATTTTCATAAGCAAAAAGTATTAGCTTTTGAACAAGAGGAGATGGTGTATTGAGACATCAAGGTAAGTTGTGTGTACCAATGGTGGATGAACTGCAAGAAAGGATCATAGAGAAAGCTCATAGCTCCAGATATTCCATTCATTTGGGTTCCACCAAGATGTATCGTGATTTGAAAGAAGTGTATTGGTGGAATAGTATGAAGAAGGGCATTGTAGAATTTGTTGCTAAGTGCCCAAACTGCCAACAAGTTAAAGTAGAACACCAAAGGCCTTGTGGTTTGGCGCTAAATATATAACATCTGAAATGGAAATGGGAGATGATGCTTGCCAAGGTCTCGCAGACAGAATGATTCTATTTGGGTGATTGTCGACAAAATAACAAAATCAACCCATTTTTTGCCGATAAAGACTACCCATTCAGCAGATTATGCCATGTTATATATTCAAAAGGTGGTAAGATTTCATGGAGTCCCAGTCTCCATTATTTCAGATAGAGGTGCACAATTTACTGCACAGTTCTGGAAATCTTTTCAGAAAGGCTTGGGTTCAAAGGTAAACTTACGTACTGCCTTTCATCCTCAGACTATGGGCAAGCAGAGAGCACTATTCAGACATTAGAAGATATGTTGAGGGCTTGTGTGATTGATTTCAAAGGAAATTGGGATGATTACCTACCTCTCATTGAGTTTGCTTACAACAACAGTTACCACTCTAGCATCCAAATGGCTCTTTATGAAGCTCTTTATGGGAGAAGATGTAGATCTCCAATTGGATGGTTTGAAGTTGGTGAAGCATTGTTGATAGGACCAGATTTAGTTCACCAAGCTATGGAGAAGGTGAAGATTCAAAGAAGGTTGAAAACGGCATAGAGTCATCAAAAATCTTACACATATGTTAGGAGAAGGGTGTTAGAGTTCAAAGTAGATGATTGGGTATATTTGAAATTTTCACCCATGAAGGGTGTTATAAGGCTTGGTAAGAAGGGGAAGCTTAGTCCTCGGTATATTGGACCTTATCGCATAGCCAAGAGGATTGGCAATGTAGCTTATGAGTTGGAGCTGCCACAAGAATTAGCAGCGGTTCATCCGGTATGTCATATCTCCATGTTGAAAAAGTGCATAGGCGATCCTTCATTGATCGTACCAACTGAAGACATTGAGATCAAAGGTAGCTTATCCTATAAGGAGATTCCTGTCCAGATCCTAGATCGCCAAGTTCGCAAGTTGAGAACAAAAGAGGTAGCATCAGTCAAGGTCCTTTGGAGGAACCAATTTGTTGAAGAAGCTACTTGGGAAGCTGAAAAGGAAATGAAGAAGAGATATCCACATCTCTTTGGATCCGAAGAAAGTGCAAATCAAGGTACTACTTTTCTTCTTCGTGCTCTCTAAATTATAAATGAGCATGTTGTTTGTTTACATTTGCTTGTTGGGTGTTTGAGTTTGATGTTTCACACTAAGCCTAGTAAGAGTAATCTCATTCGAGGACGAATGTTTCCAAGGGGGAGATATTGTAACATCTCGCAACTAGAAAGAACTAGAAAGAAGTTTAAAATCTGGAAATAGTCATTTATGGAAAGAATAAGGAAATCTGGAAAATTTTAAGTTAAAGTAAGTATTTGGTCAACTTCAAACGACCATAACTCGTAGCTCATGATGATTTAGGTGCATTTCCAGATATGGTTGGAAAACTCTTGGAATGATCTTTCCAACGCCACCGAGTTTGCGCGATTCTGAGTTCGTATGAATAAATTCTGCCCTTTGGAAGTTGGGGTGTTAGATTAAGGAAAGTCTAATCCGGGTTTTCAAAGGGTAAAATAGACTTTTCCTTACCTACTTTGCCTATTTCATTTTTTGGAATTAATTGGGGTAAAACAAGACTTTATTCAGTTTTGAAAATTAGAATTTACGCTAGGGCTTGGAAAGGAGAAGAAAGAAGAGAAAAGAGGAGAGAAATCAAGAAATCGCCATGAACGTTCAAGCTTTGCGAGTGAAATTCGTCGGGGGTGATCCCTACAAGGTATATGAGATCACATAGTGTTGGGTTAGTTCACCCACACGCCAAACTTGTTTCAATTCAGCAAAATTGGAGTTGTTCGAATCTTAAGAAAGTGAAGTTATTGAAGAACATTGTTGAATTCTTGTTAGTTGATTGTTAAATGATTAGTGTTGATTTGGTTCGTATTTCTGGGATGTTTTTTGAGTTAAATCTATTGGGTATTGAAGGTGCTAATGATTCTAAGTGTTTGGGGAAGAACCATTAGAGTTTAGAGATGAAAAACGAAGAAGAAAAGTCGTCAAATGCCTGGGTATAGGGGTGGGACGTCGCACCAACAAGTGCCCCCCAAATGGGTCCCTGAGTGTTCACCCTTGGGGCGCTGCACCAGCCAGCGCACCCGAGACCAGTCCCTGACTATTGAGGGCTAGCGCCTCGCGCCTCTCAGAGCGCCAGGGACTCCAGTTCTCTCCATTTGCTCCTCACCTTTTCGTACTTGTTCCTTAGCAATGTACCTATGTTTTCTAGTTGATTCCAACACTCTAAGGTACATCTAAACATCATGAAATCATCCAATGCACAAGATCATGAACCTTGAATCCATAATCCAATTCAAGGAAAGTTAAGATCAAAGTCTAAGAAGTCAAGAGTCAAGTCTAGAAGTAAAGAAGCAAGTCAAAGCAAAGTTTCCTAAAGTTTTCAAGAGTCTTTAACAATGTTTTAAATTCATTTTAAGACTCAAGTTTTCAAGTTAAGCAAAGAGTAAAGAGTTGAGTTCATTTCTCAAAAAGCTATTAGGGAACTAAGTATTCCCAAAGAAGTTTATAAATGCTTTCATATTTGAGCAAGAAAAGGGAACATTGATTCCAAGAGAGCCTTTGGGCTAAGCATTGAGTAATTATCTCAAACTAAAGAAAGAGTTATGTTTTTAAACATATGAGCTAAGTATATCCTTGGGAGTAGTATTGAGCACCAATATGGGGATGCGAGATCATATTAACTCAAGTCTCCATAAACCATGTAGCCATCATAGGTATTAATGGGTCATACTTTTTAGATGATAACATAAGTTAAGCTAGTGGATCCAATAAGTTAAGTAGGTTTTATATAACGGCAAAGTATAGGACCGTTCTGGCAGCGTGTCAAAAGGAGTTGTATCACCACTTAGGCTCATAGTGGTGGTTGTTGGTTAGAGAATCTCCCACCTAAACTATATTACTTTGTGTATGAGTAAAGTTGAGTTTGTTATTGCATTTTATTTAATGAACTAAGTTGCTTTTACTATTTTGTAAATCTTTTCATATAATGCATGTGTTTCATTGCTTTATTCTGAGTTAAGTTTATTCATGAGTTGAGAAGGGCCAAGGTAAGTATGTCTTTAGATTTCTTTCAAGCCTATATCTTGTGTTAGCATTCCAACTCGCATACTCGTACATTCAATGTACTGATGCAAGTTCGTCTGCATCTTCTTATCATGCAGATGCAGGTAACCAGGATCAGCATCTAGCGCATCGTTGATCCAGCTTGAGCATTCAGAGTCTGTTGGTGAGCCTCATTGCATTCCGGAAGACTCCTTTATTTGCTTTCTAGTCTTTCAGATGTTAGGATGACCGGGAGTCCTGTCCCGACATCCCTCTTTGTTTTAGAGGCTTCGTAGACATTTAGTAGTCAAAAGTCTTTACATTATCATTTCATATGTTAAGACTTGAGTTGTCATTTTGGTCAAGTTAAATGTTGACCATTAAACATTTTGAGTTATTTCACTAAAGTTATTTGAGTAAGTTCATTTGATTATAGTAAAATGTTTAGAGTCTTCCGCTGAGTCAGTAAGGCAGGCCAAGGGTTTGCATGGGCCAATAATGATCTTCGAGTGCCGGCCACGTTCAGGGTGTATGCTCGGGGCATGACTTGAATGCCATGAATCACTTCTTGATTATATGATTATTAAGAATGTACTTGTGATTGTGATTGTGATTGTGGTGTGTTGATTGGATCGGATACCGTATTTTGGTATACTAATTGGGATTAGTTGCCATGTTCCAGCATAATTATGGGATTGATTTCCACGTTCCGACATAAATATTAGATCAAGTACCACATTCTGGTAGGCTAACTGTTTGGGTTTGGGTTCCATGAGAGGACTAATGACTTGTCATAATTGTGTATCTTGAGAAATGCAAAGTTGTTCGTTGTTCGTAAATATTGATAATATTGTATATGTTCGATATATGCATGCAATTATATTATTGTTTGATTTATGTATGTTACACTTAGTGGGATAGCCGTGTGATCCTACCAATACACTATGGTTGTGTACTGATACTGCACTTGTTCTTTCGTTGTTGAGTACATGGCATCTTCAGGCGGCTATTGACAGACCTCGCTTAGAATATCAGTGATCATCGTTCGAATTCAAGGGTGAGCCAATTCTTCCAGGCTACCATGAGTTCTCTTTTCGTCTATGTCCACATTTCGGACTCAGACTTTTCTAGTTAGTTATTAGTCGTTAGTTTGGGGTTGTGACCCTTCTTGTTTAGATTTTGGTTCATTGTTAGATGTTTTGGTACGTTGACTTTCAGGTTCTAGGTGTATTTTCCACATTGTTTAGTCGTGAGATCTTTTGGAAGTTTATGGGAACTTCAGTGTTTAGCTATTTAACTTGCTTCTGTAATTTAAATGCTTTAGTTTTTGGTTTAGTTGCTTGGTTTGGGTTGTAGTAGTGGTTCTCCCACCGGAGGGTTAGTGTGGGTATCAATTACGGTGGTCTGGGTCGTGACACTTCCAATCAAGGGCTCAAATCGTCAAAACAACCCCGAACCTGAAACAGGCAACAGTTTTTAAATAAAATTTCCAAACCAACTTCACAAACTAGTCAAAAATGACTCGGGGCAACAATCTCCAAGGGTAAAATGTTAATATTATAAAATTTTCAAAAAATAACCTTCTTAGTCATTACAACATCCATCACTAAAATTCATGTTTGTCCTCGAACATAAAGTAAAAAAAGTACCTAAAGCTTTGAAAAACTAAGGATATCTAGCACGCATGTCGGGCTCCATCTCCCAAGTCGCCTCTCCAATTGATCGGTTCTTCCATTTCACCTTCACTGAAGTAATCTCTTTGGTTCTGAGCTTTTGGACTTATCCAATATAGCTATAGGTGTATCCTCAAATGGCAAGTCTCGATCAAAAGACCCCAAATAGAGTGAAAGTACATGAGACTCATCTAGTACATACTTTCGAAGCATGGAGACATGGAAACTAGAATGCACAACTACCAAGATAAGTGGCAAGGACAACTTATAGGCCACCTCTCTAATGTGACTCAAAATCTCAAAAAGACAAATGAATCTAGGGCTAAGACTTCCCTTCTCCCCGAACGTAATCACACCCTTCATGGGTGACACTCTGAGCCAAACATGATCACCCTCCATAAATTCTAAATCTCGGACCCTCTTATCTACATAACTCTTTAGTCGACTCTGAGCCGTCAACAACCTACCCTGAATCATATAGGCATGTCCAATGACATCGCTAAGCAAGTTTGTATCCAAAGAGTTCATATCATTGTATCAAACCAACCAATTAGGGATCTATAACGCCTATCATACAATGCCTCAAATTGGATCATCTAAGTACTGGAGTCATAAATCTAGTGGTAGGTAAACTCTGCTAAGGGCAAGTTTTAATCTCAACGAGCACCAAAGTCAATCACACACACACTCAAAGCATATCCTCCAATATTTGAATCATCCACTCGGACTGCCCATCCGTTTGAGTGTGAAAAGTTGTACTAATGTCTAGCCAAGTACCCAAACAATGTTGTAAGGCCCTCCAAAAGTGAGAACTAAATAGTGCAACTTGATCGGAGACAATAGATACATGTAGTCCATGAAGGCGAACCATCTGACTAATGTAGAGTCGAGCTAAAATCTCTACTGTGTAATTCACCTGAACTAGAATGAAATGGAAGGACTTGGTCAACCTATTAACAATCACCCAAATAGAATCATAACCACCCATGGTGGTAGGAAAACTCTCAACAAAGTCCATGGTGACACGCTCCCACTTCCAAGTAAGAACGGGTATCCTTTGAGACACACCTCCAGGCCGCTGGTGCTATCACTTGAACTATTGACAAGTCAAACACTTAGATACGAACTCAGAAAAACCCTTGTTCGAGACTCAAACTCTAACTGATATCAAAAACTACGTTTAAACACTTTAGACCTTCCAAAACTCAAAAAACTTCCATAAATCATAGCTTTTCAAAAAAATTCCGAACAAGCTTCACAAACTGATCATAAATGACTCGGGACAACTGTCGAGAGGGATAAAATCGTAATTTTATGGAAATATCTAAACATGACCTTCCAGGTCATTAAAAAGATATAGATTTTAAGTTGTTCACTTTTAAAATATATATTAATTATTGAACGTACATCAATATTCACTTTTTATTTTGGTTATTACATACTCCCTCTATCCCATTTTATGTGAGGTAGTTTGACTCAGCACAGAGTTTAAAATGAAGACTTTTGAAACTTGTGGTCCAAAATGAATGATAGAAATTTGTGTGGCTATAAATCATTTCATCAAAGGTAAAATAAATATTTTATAGTTAAATTGCTACTTAATATTGAAAAGTGTCATTCTTTTTGGGACTGACTAAAAAGGAAAGTAAGTCATATAAATTGGGACAGAGACAATACTATACATTACTCCTTATGTTTCTACTTATATGGTGTCCTTACTATAGATAGTCCTTAATATTTGTCATTTCACAAAATCGATGCATAAATGACATTATTTTTCTTATTTTACCCTTTGAAAGTTATTAGCCTTGAAACTATATATTTGCCCAATATAGAAAACTAAGTAATTGATTCATGTTCATTAGTCAAATTAGTTAATCAAAATAAATTAATTCATGTTCATTTATTGAAAACTTGACTTCAAGTGAACACTAAATAATCATGCAATGGTAAACTTATTTAGTTTCTTAAGAGACATAAAACCTAAAATAATGACATATAAATAGGAACGGAGGAAGCAACTTGTAATGATAGAAAATTCATAATCTATAAATTATGAAACGAAAAACTTAGCACGTTTTAAAGAGTCATAAAGAAAACAAAAAGACAACAAAGAGCAATAGAGCATTGCCTCTTGTTGGGCATTTATTTATATTTATTTAAAAGAAAACAAAAGATAATTATGTGGCGACTAGATAGAGGCATAATTGTTTGAGAATATACCATAAGCCCATAATTAACGCTGCCTGACAATTTGGCGCACCAAACAAACAAAGAGTACTGGTTACAAATTCGAGATGTACCGACGACGATTTTTTCAAAAAAAGCTTTTGAAAATCATAATTTAAATTTGTCCATAATATTTTGTATAATTATAAAGTATTTGAAACTTATATATTATAAGATTTGTTTACTACAAATTTTTGTTACTAAGAATGTGTTCGTGTAACAATTTGACCTGGTCGTTATGAGTAGGTCTATAGAGAAGAAATTTGGGGCAGAAAATTTTCTGGGTAGTAACTTGAAAATTCTTGGCAAGGCCAACCTTGTTAAATTAGGTCTTATACCTAACTCAAACCCTTAAAGCTAGCTCAAATGGAGAAGGATTGTCCAAGCCTTATAAGGAGTCCACTCATCTCATTACCTTAAACGGAATTTGGCCTAGGTGATGTCTAGGACCATCCAAGGAAGGGTGGGATCTTGTTTTGAGATTTGACTAGTGTATACTTCTAGCCAAGACTTTCGGAATTGAATTCGGGTATGTAGAACTCCTGAAATTGAACTTGATTGAAAGATATGAGTCGGGACGTCAAGAAAATTGGAAAAAAGACAATCAAACATAAGAAAATTGAAAAAAAAAATTGAAAAAATGTTTTTCATCATACCAAACACACCATAAAAAGTCTATACGGAACTAATGAACCATGAAGAAGATTACCTCTCTCGCGTCGTTTTAACTTTTAATATATACTAACTTTGTTTAAATTTATCTAGAAAGCTTCATATTAGAAATTTTATTATATTGTCTAAACGTGGTACTTCTAACATATCAGTTAAATTTGAAAATGAAAAAAATATTTTTTTAAAATAAAATACTGTAAAATGAAAGAGAAATAAAATTTCTTATAAACAAGGGTATTTTTGTTAACTTTGCTAACATAAGAGGTAGATTTGGCTTTATAGTATATATAATTAAAGATAAATTTAATTGATTTAAGTAGGTATATTTAATTCTTTTCTAAAAAATATATGCACAAAGACGAGAGCAACACAAACACGCAATTTTACAACGTACACATAAGTTTCCAAAAATCATTTGCTTTCTTTCAAAAAGACAGAAAAATATCATGAAATAGAAATTGACATAGAAAAATAGCTTGACATAGAAAAAGGTGAAGTGATATTATCTTTCTAAAATTAATTAAGGCATAGCTTGATTGACACTAACGTTATCATTCTAAAGTCACGGTAATAGACATATTTTGACACATGAAGAATGTATATTTCCATTCAAATTACAATTAGTAGTTATTACTTCTATCCTAAAAAATTATTAATATCAAAAAGAATTTAAAAATATTCCTAAAAATCATAGATTTGAATGTTTTGACAAAAGAGTTATTTTGATTTCATTTTTCTAGTAAATTTGAATATGGTACGACTATAAAAAATTATATTTATTAATCACTAAATATTGTGTTGAGATGAATTCAATATGAACAAGGAAAATAATAGAATATATATTTTATTTTGTAATCTTGACAAGTGATAGCGACATTAACTATGAGTCTTCAAATTATATGGCCCATGAAAACAACTTATCAATCATTTCACACGGCAGAAGTGGAGATCTGACTTTGTCTATGACATGAAAATTGAGTGTTGTAAAACGAAATGCAATAATTAAATCAATACAAAATCAGTATGACTGAACTTACACAAGAGAAAAGGCTATACAAGAACAGTTTCAATCCCCTCAAAACGTTAAAAAAATAAAATGATTATAATTAGATAGTATGTGAGTTGCGACTGTGAGTAATATTAAGATATAATGATTTTAAGATACTAATCAAGAGAGAATTTTATAGCACTTTTGAAGAGTCACAAAGTAAAGAAGAAAGAGAGTAGATCAATCTTAGTTGTGGTATATTCTTCCATTTTTAATTAAAATTTTTGAATTAGATTCTTGGGAATTAAAAAAAGACATCTCATTAAGAATATCACATCTAATTCTGCAATTGATGCATTCAAATTTAATCGAACTGTAATCGATAGAAAGAAGGTCTTGATCCCTCTTCTCTTACCTTCAAAAACAAAAGACAAATTATGTGGCAAGCAGACAAAGTACGCCTAATAATTTTCTCTGGCTGACAACTATCTTGCACCAAACAAATAAAGAGTATTAATTACAACAATTCATAAAAAAAATAATTATGAGAAGACCCGAATACTCGAGACCCAATCCGACCACGAACCAAGACCCAATGCGACCCCGACCCGAGACCCAACCCGATCCCAACCCTGTTGGGTATGTAGCAAGAGTTAATGGGAAATAGAGGGAAGATGAAAGAGGAACTTGGAAAAAGTTGGGAACTTGGAAAGTTGAGAACTTGAAAAGTCCTCTTATGCTTTATTGAAAAGACATTGAAAAGACATTTGTCCCTCATCGGTGGTGGAAAGAAAAATAGGAGAGTTTAAATACAGAAACATTCCTATTAATTGTTAAAAGGGTTGGAAAGAGGGACCCCCCTCGCGCCGTCGTCGTCACTCGCTCGGCTCGGCTTCGGCTTCGAAAAATGTTCGTTTTCCTTCCGTTTTAATTTAAAATTTCCCGCCGTTGAAGTGACTGTTCTAAACGAGTTGCAATGCTTCAGAACAGACATGGCCATTTGAAAGTTTGCAACCTTTCATCAATGGTCGTTTCTTGTATATAAATACTTGTTACTCCTCAGATTTTTCATCAACGAATTTTTTTGATTTCTTCTTCTTCTTCTTCTGCACAAAATCTCTTCGTGTACTTTACTGCTATTGAGTGGTTCGCTGACACCAGAGTTTTTGGTATCAATACACTGGTGATTGAGATCATTCTATCCTTGGAGGACATATTCCAAATCAAACCTCGGATACTAGAGGGGAATAATTTCCTTAAGGGGACACTGTGCATTCAGTGGACTTGATCTTTTTCCTGATTCTGTTTTTCCCATATTGTGGTACGTTTTTACAGATTTTAGTTTTGTTAATTAATTTCTGTTCATCTATTCTTACTGGTTTATTAAACTTTGGTTACTTCGTGTTTCTGCAAAGTTTATTGAAATCAGTAATTCTGGTTTTTAAACACAGATTAATAACAATCTTAAGGAAATTATTGTATTATATTGTTAATTTGTGATTCTGGTGAAGATAAAAACTTTTGTAGTTTTATACTTCTGTTAAGTTTGCAATTATTGTATTGTCTACTGAATCATTTGTGTCGATTTTTGTTTATCAGAAATGGCAAATGATAATGCTTCAACTTCGGTGACTGTTGCTGTACCAGCCCGAACTGCTGTACCACCAGCAGAGAAACCTGGGAAGTTTTCTGGTCTGAACTTCAAAGGATGGCAGCAACGAGTATTTTTCTGGCTTACTACTCTTGGTTTGCAGAAATTCACTGATAGAGAGAAATTTATGATTGTTGAGGCATGGAAACAGGCAGATTTCCTATGTAAGGGCTACTTTCTAAGTGCGCTTGAGGATGACTTGTATAATGTTTACAGTGCAATAACAACTTCGAAAGAATTGTGGAATGCACTTGAGAAGAAATACAAGACGGAAGATGCATGCTTGAAAAAAATTGTGGTTGCAAAGTTTTTAGACTATAAAATGTCAGATAGTAAAACTGTTGGATCACAAGTACAGGAACTTCAACTTATTTTCCATGATTTGATTGTTGAAGATATGGTAGTAAATGAAGCGTTTCAAGTGGCTACAATGATCGAGAAGTTACCTCCTTTGTGGAATGATTTCAAGAATTATTTAAAGCACAAACGTAAGGAAATGAAGCTTGAAGATCTTGTGATTCGGCTTAAGATTGAGGAAGATAACAAAACTGCCGAAAAGAAGTCTCGTAAGAGTTCGACAGTAATTGGAGTTAATATTGTTGAAGAAACTCCTACCAAAGACAAGAAGAGAAAGAAGTCCAACGGACAGAAGTCAGAACAGGCCAAGAAAAAGTTCAAGGGCAACTGTTACAATTGTGGTAAAATTTGGTCACAAGTCTTCCCGACCGTCGAGCTCCAAGAAAGGACAAAGACAAAGACAAAGGCAAAGGCAAAAGCCAAGCAAACATCGTGGAAGAGATGGAAGATGCAGATGACCTGTGTGCAATGATCTCAGAGTGCAACTTAGTTGGAAATCCCAAGGAGTGGTTTCTAGACTCAGGTGCCACTCGACATATTTGCTCTGCGAAAGAAGCCTTTGCAACATACACTCCTGCTGAGGTTGATGAAGATTTGTTCATGGGAAACACAGCAACAGCAAGGATTGCAGGAACTGGGAAAGTAATGTTGAAGATGACATCCGGCAAGGTGTTGACTCTGAACAACGTTCTGCACGTTCCTACTATTAGGAAGAATTTAGTTTCTGCTGCACTGCTCGTTAAAAACGGGTTTAAGTGTGTCCTAGTTAGTGACAAAGCTGTAATAAGTAAGAATGAGATGTTCTTAGGAAAAGGCTACCTCAATGGAGGGCCTCTTCAAACTGAATGTAATGGTTATTGACAGTATTAATAAGAATTATGCTTCTGTTTACTTATTGGAGTCAAATGATTTATGGCATGCCCGTTTGAGACATGTAAATTACAAAGCCTTGCGGAAATTGGTTACTTTAGAAGTATTGCCTGATTTTAAATGCGATAAATCGAAATGCGAAATTTGTGTGGAAAGTAAGTTTGTTAAACATCCTTATAAGTCTGTTGAAAGAAATTCAAAACCTTTAGACTTAATTCACACAGATATATGCGATATGAAGTCGACACCATCTCATGGTGGGAAAAAGTATTTTATAACTTTTATTGACGATTGCACTCGATTTTGCTATGTTTATTTGCTTAATAGTAAGGATGAAGCAATTGATGCATTTAAGCAATACAAAAATGAAGTGGAAAATCAATTGAATCTAAAGATAAAAATGATTCGAAGTGATAGGGGTGGAGAATACGAATCTCCTTTTGCTGAGATATGTTTGGAATATGGTATTATCCATCAAACTACTGCACCCTATACTCCGCAGTCAAATGGTTTGGCTGAACGGAAGAACAGAACATTAAAGGAAATGATGAATGCCTTAATAATCAGTTCTGGTTCACTAAGAAATCTATGGGGAGAAGCCATCCTTACGGTTAACAAGATACTCAATAGAGTACCCCGTAGCAAAACGCAATCAATTCCATATGAGTTATGGAAAGGAAGGAAACTCAACTTGAAATATTTCAAAGTGTGGGGGTGTCTTGCCAAGGTAGAAGTTCCTTTACCTAAAAAGGTGAAAATTGGACCCAAAACAGTGGATTGTGTATTTATTGGATATGCTGTGAACAGTAAGGCCTGCCGGTTTTTGGTTCACAAATCTGATAACCCTGAAATTCATGTGAATACGGTAATTGAGTCAGATAACGCTGAGTTCTTTGAACACATTTATCCGTATAAAACTGAATATGAGTCGACAAGTGAGAGATCTAAACGACCACGGGAAGAATCAAAGGAAAATGCACAACCTAATGAAAATCCTAGGTGTAGTACTCGCCAACGAAAATCCACTTCTTTCGGACCAGAGTTTGTGGCATTCTTGCTTGAAAATGAGCCTCCAATATTTAAAGCAGCTATGTCGTCATCTGAGTCAATCTATTGGAAAGAAGCAGTCGATAGTGAGATCGAATCAATTTTAAGTAATCATACTTGGGAATTGGCTGATCTTCCTCCAGGAAATAAACCTTTTAGGATCAAAGTGGATCTTTAAAAGGAAAATGAAAGCCAATGGGACTATTGACAAATATAAGGCTAGACTTGTAGTCAAAGGATATAGACAAAAGGAAGGTCTGGACTATTTTGATACATACTCTCCAGTAACAAGGATAATATCAATTAGAATGTTAATAGCATTAGCGGCAGTGCATGATCTTAAAATCCACCAAATGGATGTAAAAACAGCCTTCTTAAATGGAGAGTTGGAGGAAGAAATTTACATGGAACAACCTGAAGGGTTTGTGGTTCCTGGTAAAGAAGAGAAAGTGTGCAGACTTGTGAAGTCACTTTATGGGCTCAAGCAAGCACCCAAACAATGGCATGCTAAATTTGACCAAACAATGTTGGCAAATGGATTCAAGATTAACGAATGTGATAAGTGTGTTTACATTAAAAATGTTCTGAATCATGAAGTCATTGTTTGTTTGTATGTTGATGACATGTTAATAATGAGTAAAGACATTGACAACATAAATACTACTAAGCGCATGTTGTCCAGTAAGTTCGATATGAAGGACTTAGGAGTTGCTGATTTGATCTTAGGAATCAGAATTTTCAAAACTCCTCAGGGACTAGCATTATCTCAATCTCATTATATTGAAAAAATATTGGATAAGTTCAAGTACTTGAATTTCAATGTTGTCAAAACTCCAATTGATTTAAGCTTTACATTTCAAAAGAATGTAGGTGAAAGTGACTCTCAATTGGAATATGCTAGAGTGTTGGGAAGTTTGATGTATATTATGAATTGTACGCGACCAGATATAGCATGTGCTATTAGCAAACTGAGTCGGTTCACTAGTAATCTGAATCAAACACACTGGATGGCAATGAAACGTGTGTTGGGTTATTTGAAGCATACACAACACTATGTTTTGCATTATAATAAATATCCTGCCGTGATTGAAGGATATAGTGATGCAAATTGGATCACTGGGTCAAATGAAGTAAAATCCACAAGTGGTTATGTGTTTACACTTGGTGGAGGCGCAGTCTCTTGGAAATCATCTAAACAGACATGTATTGCTCGCTCCACAATGGAATCTGAATTCATTGCCTTAGATAAGGCCGGTGAAGAAGCTGAATGACTTCGGAATTTCTTAAAGGATATTCCATTCTGGCCCAAACCTGTGGGACCTATATGCATATATTGTGATAGTCAAGCAGCAATAGGTAGGGCAGGGAGTGTTATGTACAACGGAAAGTCTCGTCATATACGACGGAGACAAAATACCGTAAGACAACTCCTCTCTAGTGGAATTATCACAATTGACTATGTGAAGTCAAGCGATAATGTGTCAGATCCACTAACGAAAGGCCTAGTGAGAGAGGCAGTTGAAAAATCATCTAAGGGAATGGGTTTACGGCTTAGGACAAGTCAGCAGGGCGGTAACTCTATCTAGCAGATTGGAGATCCCAAGAGCTAGATTCAAGGAGAAAAACAAAGTTTTGACTGACGGTTCGACATTGTCAATCAACTCAATCCATTCTCATGATGAAGACAATGTTCAGGGAACAAGGTTAAGACTTTAAGGCTTGTTAATGATTTAATAAAGCTTAAAGTTTTTAATGATTTGCTAAGTTTGGCAGATTTGACCAAATAGTGTATCTACGAGATGAGGAGGTGTTCATGGCTGAAACGAACACAACCGTAAGAACCATAAATGGTAAAGGGTTAATTGTCTGACATATGGTTGTCTAGGTATACACCAAAGCTCGACGGTTCAAAGATATCGCATCTACTGATTGACCGAGTATATCCGACATATGTTCACTATGGGAAGTCCAAGGGGAAACCTACTTATCCAGATGCAATTGATTCTTGCTTGTAAAGTACACACTCGTCCGTGCATTCCTTATGTTATAAACATTCCCCATTAATGTGGGGGATTGTTGGGTATGTAGCAAGAATTAATGGGAAATAGAGGGAAGATGAAAGAGGAACTTGGAAAAAGTTGGGAACTTGGAAAGTTGAGAACTTGAAAAGTCCTCTTATGCTTTATTGAAAAGACATTGAAAAGACATTTGTCCCTCATCGGTGGTGGAAAGAAAAATAGGAGAGTTTAAATACAGAAACACTCCTATTAATTGTTAAAAGGGTTGGAAAGAGGGACCCCCCTCGCGCCGTCGTCGTCGCTCGCTCGGCTCGGCTTCGGCTTTGAAAAATATTCGTTTTCCTTCCGTTTTAATTTAAAATTTCCCGCCGTTAAAGTGACTGTTCTGAACGAGTTGCAACGCTTCAGAACAGACATGGCCATTTGAAAGTTTGCAACCTTTCATCAATGGTCGTTTCTTGTCTATAAATACCTGTTACTCCTCAGATTTTTCATTAACGAATTTTTCTGATTTCTTCTTCTTCTTCTTCTGCACAAAATCTCTTCGTGTACTTTACTGCTATTGAGTGGTTCGCTGACACCAGAGTTTTTGGTATCAATACACTAGTGATTGAGATCATTCTATCCTTGGAGGACATATTTCAAATCAAACCTCGGATACTGGAAGGGAATAATTTCCTTAAGGGGACACTGTGCATTCAGTGGGCTTGATCTTTTCCCGATTACGTTTTTCCCATATTGTGGTACGTTTTACAGATTTTAGTTTTGTCAATTAATTTCTGTTCATCTATTCTTACTGGTTTATTAAACTTTGGTTACTTCGTGTTTCTGCAAAGTTTATTGAAATCAGTAATTCTGGTTTTTAAACACAGATTAATAACAAACCCAAAACCAGACCTTAACCCTAGATCTGACATCTGACCTCGACACAAGACCTGATCCCAACCCAAACCCCGACCCAAAACTCAACCCCGACCCCAACCCCGACTCGAGACACAACTCCGACCTCGATCTGAGGATAGACCTCGACCCTAACCTAGACCTGAGACCCGGACTCAACCCCAATCTGTGATTTAACCCTCACCTCGACCCGAGACTCAATTTTGACCATGACCTGAGACATGACCTTAACCTCGACTCGAAACCCCAAACCTCACCCTGACCCCAAAAAAAATGACCTTATCCCCGACCTGAATCCTTACCTAAGACCCCTGTGACACCCCAAAAATTTCTAAGTTAAGATTCGAACCATTCTTCATTTACTTGTAGGGTCATATTAGGTGATTCTTAAATTGCCCATATGTGTAAAGGTAAATTCTTTAGTGTGGGAATGATTTTGGATATCAATTAAGGTCACTAGAAACTCCTAGCACAAAGTAGATCGAGTTGAAAGTTTCTTTATTGATTAAGTTTTGATGTAATATTCTACTTGGGTCAACTTCAAACGACCATATTCCTTAGAATATAAGGAGTTATGTGGCCCTTAACCTATCAAATGAAAGGTCTTTCATTCTTCTTTCCAACGCCACCAATTTTGCATCAATCCAATTTCTGAGTAAAACGTTATGACCATTTTAGTAACCTGATATAGTGCTGTGACGAATTAGCCGACGGGAAAACATTAAAAAGGGTCGTTTTTGTCTTTTTTACCTCTAAGAAAATCCTAAACAAATTTCTTGACTAATTAAAGACCCAAAACAATCAGATTTTCATCTCTTAATTCATCACTCTCTTCTCTCTCAAACCTTAAGCCAAAACCCTAAGGAAAAATCAAAGTAGAAGAATCCATTCAATATTCTTTCAATCTTTTTTCAAGATTCTTCTCCAACGTAAGTTTTCTCAAAGAATTCCATTATTTCCAACTCAAATTCTTTCGTACAATTGTGAATCACTAATGAAAATCATAATTCTTGGCCATAGAGATTTCAAGAAACTAATTCAAGAATCTCAAGAAGGGTTTTCTTGATTGTTCTCCATCAAGTTAGGGTTTGAAGGCTTCTAATCAAGTTCTTCTTCAAGATTCATCAAGAACCTTGTTCTTCCAGGTATGTAAGGCTATCATAGTATTAGACTAGTTCATCCTCGCGCCCTACATCTACTTTCAAATCAGTAAAAGAGTAATCTAGGATTCTACCCCTAGATTTGAGTATTCTTGAGATGAGTTAATTTTGAGTTCTCAAGTTTCTATTTCATTTTGAAATTCTACTCCTAATTATTGAATTGCTATATGTTATGCATTAACAATCTTGGATTGAGTCGTTCATGTCCATAATTCCGCATGAACCCTATGAATTGAGTTTTAAATTTTGATAAGTTTTTTCAAGCTAACACTTGAGTTTAAAACTGGGTTTTTGAGGAAGTAAAGATGACTTTTGAGAAAGAGTTGTATTCATGAGTTTTTATGTGTTTATTGAGGTCCTCAAGTTGAGTCGGTCATGTCCATAGTTCTGCATGAACCCTACGAATTGAGTTATAAGTCTTGAGAGTCTTTGAAAGCCAATCATTGTGTTTCAAACTGAGTTTTGAGAAAAAGTTTAAAGGTTCTATTTCATAAAAACTAGAGTTTATAATGCTATTTTATTCATATATATATATATACATTACATTCATATATATGTGTACCTATGTTAATTATTGGACTTGAAAGATAAGTTCATAAGTGCATGTTTTCAAGAAAGTAAACACATCTCATGTTTTGAAAGTATTTCAAGTAATATCAAAAGTTCATTCTTTGTAATGGGTGAACTGAGCAAAAAAGTTATATTAATTATTTTTGGAGTAGTATCGAGCATCGAGTTGGGTTAGAGTCTTTTATAACTCAGAAGGCCCATAAAACTACGTAACCAACATAGGATAGGATATCATTGATTCTTCATGCGTCACCTCACCGCCTCTAAGAAGGCATATAGTTGGATTCATAGTCACGATATCATCCTATACCCCTGACATGGTATAGGATGGGCCCTTGCAATGTGTGGCGGGATGTTTGGTTGTCGGTAAAAGAAACTCCCCACAAATAAAGTATATTATTTTCATGTTCCTTTCATTGTATATTTTATTGTAAAGCTTAAATGGTTTTCACTTCATGTTCATGTATTGATTCAGTTGAGTTGCTTTCGGTCATTCAGTTCAGTTATTTGTTTGCTCAGTCATATTACATACTCGTACATCCCATGTACTGATGTCATTTAACACATCCTTTTATGATCCAAATATAGGTGTTTATGATTATCAATAGGTGCTTCATTGAGATCATTCTACACTCCAGTTAGCTTTGGTGAGCCTCCTTGTATTCCAGAGGACTTCACAGTTATTTTCTAGTTAGTAGTTTTGAGGTGTCGTGGGTCTTATCTCGGCATCCTTCCTTAATAGTAGAGGCTTCATAGATAAACAGTTTTGGAGAATCTTTCATTTTCAGATAGTTTCTTTAAATCTTATGTTTCATACTTAGTATATCTAGTTCAGTTTTGAGATTCAGTAAATTATTTTTAAACAGTTCTTCCAATTTGATGCATATGTACTCTTGAGTTAGTCCTCCGATTGTAGTCATCCAGAATGAAGGTTCGCTTGAGGGCCATCAATGATTTTCGAGTGCCCATCACGTCTATGGTGTAGGCTCGGATCGTGACAACCCCAACTCGAGACCCAAACCTAAGTTGAGACCCGATCCAGACCTAAGACCCAACTTGAAACCCCGACCTGAGACCTGAGCCCAACACCAATCATGACTCTGACCTGAGACTTGAGCCCAACACCAATCATGACTCTGACCTGAGACCTAACCTCAACTCGAGACCCGACCTCGACCACATTTTGAGACCCCAACTGAGATTGGACCCTAACCTTAATACATCCAAATTAAACCTCTCAAAAGAAGTATAAAGCAATCGTTGTTTAAATAAAGAACCTAACGAAGGTTAGAGTCGATCCCACGAGGATTAATGTTTAGACTTAGTTCAATTGTTATTATTCATGCACTTAGTCGTATTATTTCCATAAAGGTGGTGGGGGGGGGGGGTTGTGTAGAAAGTAATTGATTGGAATAATAGCAAGTAGCAAGCAACAATTTAACTTGTTTTAACTCAAATATAAGACGAAACTAGGGTGTTAGTGTTCCCCGTGAATCCTTAGCACAATAGAACCTTATAGTCAAAATATTGTCTAGTGTGTAGCATGCAAGATCAGTAAGTTATTTATCATCTAAGTGGATGGATGCCTAAGTAGATGAATGTTACCACACAACTTGGTCACTCTACGGACTACAGGTGTATGCTTTACTAACCCTTATCGTTGATCCCAAATTAGTTATCCCTGGGTAAGTTCAAGCTATTAGATGAGGGTTGATAGCCTCAAATCTTCATTGTGTAATCCTTTTTTTCATTCGTTACTCCCTTGGTCAGATAAGTAGGAATAAAGCGAGTTCTAACATAGGCCTCCATTATAAATCAATCAAAGTGAAGAGAAAAATAATACATGCATGTACACCATTCAAGAATGAATTAGTATTTATTAGATTTACATCGGTAATTCCTCATGGTTCCCATAACTCTAGTTGTAGATTTAGCTACTCATAATTGTTTGATCACAATTTATAATAATTTGGTTCAAAGAAATCATGAACTTACAATATGAATGTTGAAAATTCAAAATCTTGAATAAAATTGCAAAGTCAAAAATCAAAGATCAATGTGTAATTAAAACCCCAAGAATTCAAGAATGAAAGTAAAAGAAACAAGCCACAATTTCTAAGAGTTCAGCAGAGGCAGAGCAGAGGGTTATAGCATCTTCAGTTGCAGAAGTGATATGGATACAGGGTTGTTCAAGGAGCTTAAAGTTCATATTTCCATATTTTCTGACAGCAAATCAGCTCTACAAATAATTGTTAATCATGTGTTTCATGAAAGGACTAATTAAGCATATAGATATAGTTGTATTCTGTTGCAAGTAAAGAAAATATCTTCTCTCTAAATTTCTCTGCATTGTTAACATGATGATTCCTACAATTTCAGTAACTTGACAAACTATTCTCTAAAAATACCTACCTTATTTCAAAATTAATATTACAATAATAACAAAAGGATCAAACTAGTAATATGAAACTGGGAGAAGAACAACCAGGCCAATAGAGATCCCAAATAGAAGAACTAATAAGCCAGTGAAATTGATTATGAGTGCTTGTTGGCCCTTTTGAAGTCCTAAAGCCATGAATTTCTCAATCAAACCAGTCTCTGTGCTAACTATTGCCATGAAAAAAATTGTAATTCCATAGAGAACATGCCATGGAGCTAACCTTGCCCTTCTCCAATTTTGTGCCCCAGGGAAGAAAAATACCAAGAATGAAACAAAGTACTGTAAAAAAAAAAAAAGATTTTTATTAGGACATTATTTTTTTCTAATTGAATATTAATGATACTTATAAATCAAGTCATCTTTGATAGATCTTATCTTAACCACATGCATGATGAGATGAAGATGAAATAAGCGTAAAAACATTAGAAATTAATGCATGTTTAATTACGTCTGTCTTAGAGTTGAGTTAATTAAGTTATTACTCTCTCCGTCCACTTTTAATTGTCATGTTGCATTTTTCAAAAGTCAATTTAACTAATTTTCAAAATTAATTAGATTACATTAGTTCGATATTTTAAATAAAAAATTTAGATATTCAAAAACTATACGAAAAGTACTATTAAGTTGCAGTTTTTTGCATATCAACACGTTGAAAAAATGCATTGTAAAATTTCTTATAGTTTGACCCTAAAAAAAGAAACTATGGCAATTAAAAGTGGACAGAGAAGTATTTGATAATGGGATAAGACACAAGTAACCCCACAGACTATGACTGAAATCTCATAGACACATGCACTTTAACTAAACTAATTAGGTCCTATTACTCCGAACACATTTACTTTTTTGTAATTTCGTACACCTTTTCACCTACGTGGCACACCCATGACTTTGCATAGTTGAGGTGTGTGAGAGATGTTAGGATGCCCCGTAAGCCCAAAAAATGTACAAAATTACATCAACAAAAAAATGAGTTCGAGAGGTAATAGGACCTTAATTAGTTTAGTTAAGGTATGTAAATGAAATTTCAGTCATATCCCTTAGATAATTAATCACAATATACAATTCATATGTGCACCAAAGAAACCACCTGAGTTGTCCATTTCAAATTATGAAATTTAATTTATTAGATATTATATTAATATTTGACTCATTTCTTACCAGCAAGGCATAGATGCTAACTGTGGAAATGCCAATCCAGGAATGCAAGGTAAGAAGGTCAACTTTTGCAGTATCATGCTGAAATTTGAAAATAGCAAATAGGCCAACAATGCTAGAACCAAGACCAATCAAATGTAGAAACATGTGAAAGTATTTTCTTGTCCTCCTCCTTGCTGGGATAGTGGTAAATGACATTATAGCTGTAATAAAAGCACATTCATATAGTTAAATTTAGTCTAAACCTATTGAAATTTTATTTTTATAATTTAAAACCAATTTTGTTGGAAGTTAGCAAGGGTAAGGGCTTAATTAGAGTGCATGAAAACATAATACATGAGTAACAAGAAGTTATATAACAAAATAAAAACTACATACCTTCTCCGGAAACTAGGACAAATCCAATGACCATAAAGAATGGATGAAGCTGCGCGCATGCATGCAGACGGAGTAAATTAGTTAGTTGAATGCTGAAAATATTTTATCTAACAGGTTATTGACAATTCTCATAGTATTCAGCTCAAGAAAAATATATCCAAATGTTTATTATTTATTTTTGCCCCAATATTGTGTGGGACTATACTCAGTATTATACGTCTTTCTCTAGATCTTTGTTTATAAAAATTGGCTAGCTACACAAAAGAGGTGGCCCTGAAAAAATAAAATAAAACGACACAAAACTTCAATAGATAAGAAGTTATTTCATCCTTGTCAATTCAAGTGTCTCTAATTTCCTTGAACTCTTAATTCTTCTTTTTATGGTAGAGACTAGAGAACATGAATTCAACCTGCATTTAGACTCGTTGAGCACTAAAACTCAACAAAAGCAGCTGACAAATTCACGTCCAACTGTTTCAAAAAGCTTTCCACATTCTAATATTATAAGTACAATACTAGAAACTATATTTAATCTATTTCATCTTATATGTGACCACACTTTCGACTGGAAAACGAAGACGTTTTCTAGTCCCCTGAGTGGGGGCATGACGAAACAAGGGAATGAAAGGCCTTTGCGTTATATGCTCTTTAACCGATCTCCACAATGATGACTATGTTGTCTTGGAGAGCTTTGAAAATTGCTCCTTCACGAAGACTTCTCTTTATGAAATTAGCAATGGAATTTGTCGGTAATTCCCACCTAATCCATCGCTAAAATGCTCCTAGCTTGTTGGATTTTTTATAATCCATAGCTAAATGAGATTAGTATGAGATTTTTACTGTTTAGCTACAAAAATTTGTCGGTCACTAATTTCTCATTGTCTAATAGTGAGCTTGGTCATCACTCTTTTTATATTTTAGAAGCTTTTTAACTTTTAAATTTCTATTTTATCCACGCACGTCGACACTTTTAAGTTTTATGGTACAAAAATTTCATGGAATATGTAAGATAACAAGTTCAACGAGTACATTGTACTATGTGATGAAAGCCTTTTCTCTTTACCTTAAAATTGCGTTCCATATAATAAAAAGAAATAAAGAATTGAAGGGAATAATCCCAAAAATTTAAGGAATGCAATATATATACTCCCTCCGCCCCAATTTAATAGTCATAATTTGACTACGCATGAAGTGTAAGAAATAAAGAAAGAATTTTTGAACTTTGTGATAATAAATAAATTGAAATAAAGAGAATAATAAATGAGTGAACACTTACATTGAACAACTTCATCTTATTGGTTGAAGTGAAAGAAAGTCCCTCTCTGAAGTGTAGCAGCCAAACCAAGAGTAAGGTTGTGATTGCTATGAACAACAAATGTGCAAAGAAGGTCAAAAGCGAGGACACTGGCACCCCTGCCGTTCGATAGCTTGCACGGCTCCTATTATTTGCCTTCTCCATCGATCTCCACTCAAACGTTTTAATGGACACACACAAATTAGAGAAAGAATAATTGATTATTATACGTATACTACATGATATGGTTAAATAAGTCCTTTTATAGAGGTTACCTTAGGCTAATTACAAAATCTCATAAATTATATTTGTCCCTTTTTTTGTTTCTTTCTACTTAAACAATTAACAACACATATTTATCCAATACGTATTCAAAAAGTAGCGATTATGAAATTTTCTGGGTATTTCAATAATATATTTAATGAAATCTCACCTGCTTTCTTTGGACATGTTCAAATTAAGGCTCATATGTCCCAATTGGTAATTGATGCCATATGCTAAAAGTTAAACGGTTGGTTGGTAACTACGATTAAGTAATATCCGTCAGGCCGGTCATTCATATAAATTTTGAACAATATATGTTATTGACCTTTTCCAACGTCTATTAACAATGGTCCCATTGTCTATTTGTGATTTTTTATGTTAATTTTGCTTAGACTCATTCTTTTTGTAACAATTCAATTCTTCTTTTTTCTTTTTAAACGTTTATGCTTAAAAATATTTTGAAACTTATTCATATCATTTGATGCACTTGTTGGTATGATTTGAGACTTGTTCGTATAATTTGAGTTTGAATATGAGGGACTAAGATGAATCACGGCATAACTGAATCGAGTTGAGAATTTTTGAAATACTATAAGCCAGCATAGACCGAGTGCTGGCGACAGTGTGGTCAACACTAGCCGAGTGCAGATAGTGTGGCCAACATGGTTTCAGTGCCATCAACATAACTAAGGCCCATTCGAGTATTTAAAGACTTGGGGAGTTTGATTTGAGAGGCTTCAAATATCGTTTTCATATACAAATTTGATATGGAATTGAGAAATTTAGCATAAATCCTAAAATCATCAAATTAATTATATAATCACTTAAATGAGCTCAAAATGGAAATTTAAGCATAGATTTAAAATTTAGCATCCATATAATTGGTTCGGATGTTGACTTGTTCACCTATTGACTTTTGAATTGATTGAGAGTTGACTTTGACTTTGAAGTTGTCGCGATCCAAAGGACACCCTAGACGTGACATGGTGTATAAGACCTCAAAAGGGCCTACACAAGCCACTTGACATACATAGACACAACATAATAGAGAAAAATAAGAAATCTCATAAGAAGTAAAGAGCTCGACATAAGCGGAAGTACATCAAAGTCTAGACAAGCCATTTATTACATCAAAAGAGTGGTTGGGATGTTATCCGTACACCACATACAATGTATGAAACTAAAAACATAAGAAAAACAATAAATGGGACATTGTCCTCGAAGTATGAGGACTCACCAACTCTTCAAAATCTCTAAGTGCTCACTATAGCCACAAACGGAGGGAGAAGAGTCGTCAAACCCTACATTAATGAAACAATGTAGGCACAAATATGTATTAGTATATGAAATGTACTAAGTATTAGGGAAATACAATAAAACATGAGACATGATCATAAAGAGACATAATGAAAGACATGATATATATGACCAAGCTAACATAGTAATTTTTTTTTTATATATAGAATCATAATCATAAATATGGTCAATGCATCTTGAAATCATAAGCTTCATAAAACATTTGAAAGCAGCATAGTTCATTTTGTGGGATATTTACTATTAACCGACATAGACATGTGAGCTATAACATGGAATTTGGTGCCTTGCTCCCACACTGAAAAGAAATGTCATTGCTTGCCAAGGCAACAACCTTAAACTTCTAGCTTAGGTGGATTAACATCTGTCACCAGGGGCAGATCCACGTAGATGGAGCACCCATTGACTCCGACAATTTTTTTGTATATATATATATATATATATAGAAAACATAAAAAATACGGATATTACTTATAAATAAGCACCCATTGGACAAAAGCACTCGTGGGTGCTCTGGTTTTCTTTCTTTTTTATTTTTAACTTTTCCTATGTGATTTAATTTTCTAACTTATTCTATTTTTTAAAACCTTTTTCACTATCGTGCTTTTGCAATTTTTTCTTTAACAAAACCACAAACCCCTCCTTCTTCTTCTTCTTGTTTCAAAGAGAAAGTAGAGAGCCAAACAACAAACTTCAAGATTTTTTCTTTTCAAAATCAATATACAAATGCAAGGTAATAAGATTTGATGTTTGATTTAAGGTAGATAATGAAAAAAAGAGTTTGGGGGATTAGGTTTGGAGATTTTCATTGCTTATGAGTTATGACTAGTACTCTTAATTAATTCTTAAAATAGATTTCACACTTTTTTTGTTAATTGATAAATAGGTTTAGAGTCTCACATATTTAGTGCAATGTGATTAAAAATATATATTTTTTGAATACTTTTGAAATAATTTTGTTTTCTTACCAAGCTACTTGATTCAAAAATTAAATTTTAGGATGTATACAGATTGTGCAATTGAAAATTTTGTGCTCATTGACTCATATATTGGTATATTATTGTTTGTGGTGTTGCAAGATAAAATAGATATATTAATTGTTGTTAGGATTGTTGACAGAGAGTTATAGATTTCAATAAAAATTAATTGAATTGTATGAATTAATTATATGATAAAGCTGAATTTTGTTTTGCAGGAATATATCTTTGTAAATTGAGATGATAAGTATGTCACAAGATCGAAAATTGGGCATCCAAGTTCTAGCTCTACTCATCCATCTACCGCTTCAACCATTGCTCCAAAAATTCAGAGGGAAACATTTATTTCAAATGTTAATTTAAAATCTCTTGAAGTTGATCGGGGATTAGAAAGCCCATTGCAGAATATAATCCTAATATACGTGACGATATTAGGAGATATTATATTCTAAAAAAGCCTTGCCAACCTAAGGATCATAAATTTCATGCCCTGAGCCTACACCTTGGACGTGACCGGCACTCGAGAACCATTGATGGCCCCAAGCGAACCCTTGGTCTGGCTTAACTTTTAGCGGAAGACTTTACTCAACATTTAAAAGAACTCAAAAGATAACTTTACTTAATGTCTCAAAAGCAAACTCAGAATATTTAGAAATAAATATTCAAATTGGCCTCAAGGGCAACTCGAGTCTAGAACATAATAACTGAAATGAACAAGACTTATGAATTAACATCTATCTATCTATGAAGCCTCTACTAATTGAGATGGACATCAGGACAAGACCCACGACATCCTAATAACAAAATAAAATGACTGAAAGTAAACAAGGGATCCTCCAGAGGTAAGGAGGCTCACCAACAACTTTGGAGGTCAACTCGATCAACAAAGCGCTGGATGTTGATCCTGGTTATCTGTATCTGCATCATAAAAGATGCACGCCAAATGACATCAGTACGAGCATGTGAGGGAAAAACTAAAACATGACATAAGTTTTGACTGGAACTGAAGAAACACTTACCTCGTCTCTACTCAACTTAACTCATTTCAATATAAAGCAATATGAATAGTGCAGTATAATGAAAAGTTCTAAAATAGTAGATAACAACTCAATGTATTAGAAAATACAATATAAACTTTGTTTGTATGCAAAATATAAAATAACTCTGTTTGAGAGATTCTCTAACTGATAACCATCCCTATAAGCTATGTGATGATACAACGTCTAGCCCACGCTGTCAGAATTGTCCTATACTTTCCCGGGTTATAGAACTCCTTAACTAAGTGGATCCACTAGTCTATGCTAAAAAACAATACGGAATCATCTAAAAAGTATGACCTTTTCTACCCACATTGGCTACATAGTTTATGGGACTGTGAGTTGTTAGAAATCTCCCCATATCGGTGCTCAATACTACTCCCAAAATATAACTTAGCTCATTATGTTTCTTTTAAAAAAAACATTTCCTTTTCCTCAAATTTGAGATTATTACTCAAAAGGTTTTCTCTAAAAAGAGATAGTACTTTAAACTTCTCATGAACTCCTTTGGAAATCGGTATTCCCCGTTTCTTTAATGTAAAAATATTTCTCTTGGGATACATAGTTCTCATATATCATTTTAAAGAAAATGAACTCAGCTCTTACTCTTCCTCGACTCAATGTTCAAGTCTTAAAACAAGTTTAATTTATTTTTTTTGTAAAATGACTTCATAAAATGACTCGAAGAACTCTCAAGACTTGACTTTTAGCTCTACCTTGAATTTGAATTATGAATTCAAGGTTATGATTCACGTTGTGAATGATTTCTAGATGTTTAGAAGTAGTTTAGAGTAGTTAGAATCAATAGGGAGTGAAGGTGCACTTTAAAAGAACTTAGACGGGCTAAATGACGGAAAAAGGATGGGAGCATGCGACCCTAGTGCAGTGCTTGCGCGAGCCCCTAAAGTTTAAAAGCCCATTTCTGGTGCACTGCTGGGGCGCCGCTCCAGCCCCTGTCCAGGCAATTCCGACAAATTTTTTGACTCGTTTTCTGACCTTAATTCGACTAGAATCTATTCTTTTTCTCAATTTCTCCTTAGATTCAATTACCCAATCCAAGTACACAAAAATCTACTAAAAAAAACTCTTAAACTCGTTACGATTATTTCAAGAACTCATCAAACCCATCCTAATTCAAAAGCGAAAGCAAAACTTCAAGAGCACTAATCAAGAACTCTAATCCTTCAACATTGAGAATGAAATTGCGCTAAAATAACATGATTGGCGTGTGGGTCAATAAACCCAACACTAACTCACATACCTCATAGGGATTAAACCCTTGGTGAAATCCGCAACAAAACTCAAGAACTTTGACAAACGCCTTGAACTTTTTTCAAAACCCTAAGCCTAAATTAATTTGGGAAAACTGAACCAAATCAGTTTAGACCCCTAATTATTTACTAAAAATGCTTAAATTTGAAAGGGTAAGGAAAAGACCAAAATACCCCTCATATTTTCGAGCAACTTTCCTTAAATGGACAGCCTGACTTCAAATGGGCATATCTCCTCATACGAGCTCGAAAATTAGAAAACTCAGTGGCATTGGAAAGAGGATTCCAAGACCTTTCATTTGAAATCTTTTGAGCCACCTAACTCATCCAGTACTGAAAGTTATGGTCATTCGAAGTTGACACAAAACTCCTAACTCATCCATAGCTTGCAAAATTTCAGATCTTTCTATTTCCAATTTTGTTCTTTCTATTTTTAGCTCTTTCAAATACCGAGGTGTTACAATAGCTCCTCCTTGGGAAAATTCATCCTCAAATGAGATTACTCTAAGTAGACTAAGAGTGGAAGCATCTAACACCCAGTTCAAACACTCAACATGCAAATTAACACAACATTTAAATTTTGAACAATCTATGTTATTGACCTTTTCCAACGTCTATTAACCATGGTCCCATTTTCTATTTGTGATTTTTATGCTAATTTTGCTTAGACTTATTCTTTTTGTAACAATTCAATTCTTTATTTCTTTGTTTTTTAAATGCTTATTCTTAAAAATATCTTTTGAAACTTATTCATATCATTTGACACACTTGTTGGTATGATTTGAGACTTGTTCGTATAATTTGAGTTGGAATACGAGGGACTAAGATGAATCACGGCACAACTGAATCAAGTAGAGAATTTTTGTAACACTATAACAATTACAAGTGCAGCCAACTTAGATCGAGTGCTGGCGACAGTGTGGTCAACACTAGCCAAGTGCATATAGCGTGGCCAATATGGTTTCAGTTTCATCAACATAGCAAAGGTCCGTTCGAATATTTAATGACCTAGTGAGCTTGGTTTGACAAGCTTCAAATATCGTTTTTATCTACAAATTTGGATATGAAATTGAGAAATTTAGCATAAATCCTAAAATCATTAAATTAATTATATAATCACCTATATGAGCTCAAAATGGAAATTTAAGAATAGATTTAAAAATTTGGAATCCATATTTTAAAGAGCCTCAAACGGTGTCATCCTAATGCTAGAATGATAGCTATTATTATAAGAAAACTCAATCAAAGACTAGTGATCATCTCAATTTCATTTGAAGTCAATTACACAAGCTCTCAACATATCTTCTAAGGTCTGAATAGTATGTTCGGCTTGTCCATTGGTCTGAGGATGAATAGTCGTGTTAAATTTCACTTAAGTACCAAGACCTTTTTGAAATGACTTCTGAAACTGAGATGTAAACTGCCTACCACGATTTAAATACAGATGAACTCTAAAAAAGAAATTATATTTTTATAAAAAAATCCATGTTCGTCCCTAAATTTTTTAAATGAAAACTAATGGATGGACGTTGTATACACATAAATTTTATTGAATTAATTCATAATACATTTAAATTAAATCCATGTGTATTTGGATTGAATGAATAATTTGGGCTTTACAAATGATTAGTCCACTTTATTGAGTTCAAGTCCAAGGTCCATTCTACCTTGAAGCCAAAACCCATGTTACGTGTCACAATGACTAGGCATCCAAGACCAACAAGGTGATGCCACATGTCCAAATGAGGTGATAGTCCCAGTCAAATTCAAGAACCAATCAGAACCCACCAAGTGTCAAAATGGCATCCTTTTGTCAATCATAAGTAACCTTTTCCACCCCCTACAACTATAAATAGGGGTTAGACATGACATTCTAAAGGGCATTCTGAAAACTTTTCAACAAGTGTTTTGCAAGGATTGGAGAAAACTACAACACCAACTGCATAGCTCTTTGAAGGAGTGGTCAATGAAGTTCTTCCCAGAGATCAACTTGAAATGGCAAAGCGCTTCCCAACGTTCTCGGAGATCAACCACATCTCAAAGAGGTCAAGATCATCGAACGATTTGAGAAGTACACTACTCAAGGCTCTTGAATCTTGGAGACGTTTAGGAGATAAGAATCAAGTAAACAACAAAATTATACTCACAGGATTCATCAATAAAATCACATTTTTCTTTTATTTATTTTTCTTGCAAATAATTTTCAGCGTTTATAAAAATTTGTTGTGAACAAATTTGACACGCCCAGTGAGAACAATTCTTCTATTCATCTCTTTCTTTTGCAAATCAGAAATTACAAAGTAAACTACTGCAATGGCTTTCAGAAAGAGTAGTAATATTTAATGCAAAGACTCTACTGATATTGTATCTACTGATCTTAGATATGTTGGCCCGGTTACTCGACGTAAGTTCAAGAACAATGAGTTAGATGGATCTAAATACTTCACTTCTTTGAAGACGATAAAAAATAACTCTCATATGATGATCGTAACTGCAATACCCGAGGGCAATTTTGTATTTGTGTTATTTGAAAAACTTTCTCAAATTGGCTCCAACGTTGGTGAATCTAACGATTTAATGGATTCTCCAACTTCAATGATTGTCAATGTCTTGATGGCTGACTCAATTGGCATGGACGACAAGTTCGCAATGATGGAGCAAACCATTGAAACCTTGAAGAAATCCGTTGATAACAAAATCTTCATATAGCTCAACTTATGAATAAGTTGGAGGCCTTCACTCCTAGATATTTAAGTCACGTCCCCACTTGTCCACCTTGTTTTGATCCACGAAACAAGGAAGTGGAGGATGTTGACATCAAATTTTAGCATGCTATTTTCAAAGTTAATAATTTTAATAATTTTATTTGTTAAACAGTTCAAAATACAACTTTTACAATTTTAATGCAATTTATCGATAATTATTCATATTTTGGAAAATGGTAGGATTTTTATCACTAAATTTTGATTATATTATATTTTGTCACAATCAATTAAATATGTTGTGAATATTGTGTCAGTTTGATTAAATAATTTTTTTTTCTGTTACTTTCATTTTTTACATGTCATTCATTTTATTCGTTATATTTATTTATATTCATTTTTTTTACTTTTATTAATATTCAATTTGGTGTTTTTAGTAGTGTAGAAATACATATAAATATGAATAAGAATTGCATACACATATATTTATTAACTAATGATTTTGACCCACGATTTTAAGATCATGGTATTGTACAAAGGTAATTTTTAAATTTCTTATTTAAATCATTGTTTGATAGCAAAGTCAAAGTGTGGTGAATAAATTTTAGAATTAGGATTCAATTTTCATATATTGTTTCTATTGTTCATTAACTTTCTCCGGCGATAAATTCGTCGGAGCTCAAACCAGTCACCACCCAAAGAGACCTCACTGGTAGACTTTTGCCTCCTCATTGTTTCTTTGTTCCCTATCTTCACCAAAGCCATACCCTGACCACTGGTCGGTGAACAGCAAACAAACAACCAGCACACCAAAAATAACTCTGAAACCACCGAAAATCCTAGTCGTCTCCCTATTCCTCCTCTTCTCTCCACCAGAAACCCCAACCAGATCAAGAACACACACGAAACAATCCATTGTTCCATCACCGAGCTCGGAGAGACCCCAACCAAAACCCCCAAAACTCTGACCCAAATAAGAAACAAACAAGATCCCGACCACCGCCAGCTCTGGCAAACAACCGTAGCAACCCACCTGAGACGCCATCTCTAGAAAGCAAGTTTACCAGCTTGAAATCCAACTAACGCTCAGACCACGAGCTCCATCATTGTTACTAGTGAGCTCCGATCAGATCGATCTCCAACTCCGGTAAATAAACAATTCCTCTTTCACTTCATTTCTCTTTTTCAGATCTGGCTGGAAGAGTTCAAACTTCGACCATCTTTGATTCGTTCATTATTGTTGATTATTTTTAGTGTTGGAGTTGATCTATTTGTTTTGAATATTTTTTCAGTGATGTTGGACTTATAAATTGCGTATGTACAAATAGGCTGCTCTTTCTTCTTTCTTAATTTTTTTTTTTATTCCCTTAGTTTCAATAGCTATAGTTGACTGTTGGTAGAACTATATGAATTACGTATATAAATTTGTTAGCTATAATAATACTTTGACTATTTTTTCACGTGATTTTCTAGATTTATTAAGATTGGGAGCATTCATTTTCTAAGAAGTTTTAGTGACGGATGTTGCTATGTTATTTTTATTTGTTATTATCATTTTGTTATGTTGATTATCATTTGGATGTTACATATTGTTTTTATCTTTTTTAAGTTTTACTTGATTTTATTAAGTTTAATTAGCCTATGAAAAAATTTCTCTGTCGATTTTTGAGGCCTCCCAATTCTAAAAGACAAAAAATTAGTTTAAGTTTGTACAAATTGTATATTAAAATTGGTCAATGAAAAAATCTCTCTGTCAATTTTCGAGGCCTCCCCATTGTAAAAGATATAAATTTAGTTTAAGTTTGCATAAATTGTTTGTTAAAATTGGCCGATGAAAAAATTGCCATCAATTTCCAAGACCTCCTGTGTTCATAGACGGATTCTTATTTGATTCATTAATTGTTATTTATATCTATTTATTACTAACACTTTTATTAAGTATCTTTACATGTACCCAGAGTTGCTTCCCATTGAAGCTATTCGGATAAAGTTTGAACAATATTTTTTGATTCATTATTGTGTATATTATTAACATTAGCAAAACTTAGGTTGTTTCTTATATTATTATTTTACTTTATGATTTGTGTATATTACATGTTTATTATACTTGTAATTTTTTTTTATCTCCTCCTTAGTTTGAAAAATTAATTCAGTCGAGACCCACAGTTGTGGATTTTGAAGGATGTCTAACACCTTTCATTCAGAAATACTTGAACTCTTACCTAGAATCTATTGATTTCGTAGAATTATTTTATTTATTAATTAATTGGTTTCTTAATTATCCTTAAAATTAGGTGGCGACTTCCCTTAAAATTTCTTTTTTATTTAAATTCTTTTAAAAATTAAATCTATTAGTTATTTTTTGTGAGTCACCGTGACGTTGTGCCTTTGAGATGTCAATAGAATGGCAAATTTACTGGGGATATAGATATTCTAACCATTAAGTGTCATTTTTTCAAATTGATGGGACTTTTCTTATATTATGTTATCCATTATATCTTGTATATTTAGTTGATTATGTGTATGTTGTACTTATTATTCTTTCATTATTTGTTTAATTATATGTATGTTGTCGATGCATCATGACATATTGTTCTGTCGCTCGATTTTTTTTTATTTCTTACTTAAATTACGGTTATGCGGGCTGCAACCATTGAATCCACATTGTTTAACCGAGGTACCCTGACAAAGTGAGTTGACCACTGGATGGTCAACGATCTTTAATTTCCTCCAGCGCAAGTAGTTCGCTTTGTCACCGGTCCATTTTTAAGTAAAGCCCACTCTTAGTCACCAAGTTTTAGAACATTCATAGCGTGAGTCCAATTTCCACTCAAGTCACAATCTGTTGGAACTACGTCTGACCTGATTCCTGCTTTAATAGGATACATGGCGCCACAACAGCTTGGTAATGTTCCCCGTGAGCTTTCAATTATTTCAAAATAGAAATTGGGGCAATTTTTTTTGAAGAGGTCTCCAAAAATTTCACAAAAGAGATAGCTTCTACAAGATTAAATACTGGTGGTTGTTGAAGCTGAAACAGAGACAAAATGTTTAAGGAAAGTCCTCAAAAATTTCACCAAGGTTGTACTCAAACACCAAATTTTTGAGGCATTCCTCTGAGTTGGTTTATACCTTTATATTAATTGTTTGTACATGATGTTAAATTCATTACATATCTTTGATTTTATTTTTCTTATATTCCATAAGAAAATTGACATTTTTAAAGTTTTGGTGGTTTGCCCTTCAGTGTGTCTCATTGATTTTTTTTCATTTAGTTATTTTGTTTTTTTCTTTCAAAAAAATGAGATTTTTTGTTAATTTGGGTTGTTTGCCTTTCAATGTGTCTAGTTGGTTTCTTATTTTTATTAGTTTTTTCTCCTTTCAAAAAATTCATATGTTTCTCAAAAAATATTTTTATGTCATATTTGCATGAACTACGCAAACCTGATTCTCATCTCAATGAGATACGTAGGCAGCCCTTCTAGGGGTATTCTTTATTCAAAAGTTTTTTTAATTCTCTTATTCTTTGTAAAATGTTTAAAATCATTTTTTGACTTGGTTAGTGCCAACACAGTTAGATTGTGCGTATGAAAAAATAATTGATATAATGGAGAAAGATTGACCATAGATTCTTTTGGTACGTCGCATTCATACTTTTGTAACACTTGAAAATATTCTCTTGCATACCTTCAAGATTAGAACAAAATAAAATTCATTGTTTCAAGTGCAATGTTTGGTGAATTTTGAATTAAATTTAATTGTGTTGTGTTGTTGATCCAGATTTTGGCCTGAATGTTTCTTGAGACGAAATACTGAGTAATGTTTGATTTGAGAAATGATTGTAGGCTTTCTTTGACCTGTTTGTTCCTTTCAAAGCCTACCAAATGACATCAATCCTTAGCATGTCCCCACTTTGAGCCTTAAGCCTTTTATTTGGACAACCACATTTTTAGCTTATACCATTTGTAGGTTTTTAACAGGAGAATAACAGATATTTACTAAGAAAGAAAGAAAAGACAACAAGGTTAAGTTGCTTGTCTATTGAAATAATATTGTAATAAAAATACATGAATTCATAACTTAAAAAGCTAAAGAAAAGGAGTGAAATAAGCTAACATTATCTCTAATTACTAAAGCCTAAAATATAGCAACTACCTAATCAGATTTTGCCAAATACTGCAACCTTATTTATCTGAACTTAATCCTACTTTTAAGCTGTATGTTGATACAACAGAAAGTGGAACTAATCTCCAAGTTTTGAGGCACCACTTTCAACACTCATTTTTCACTCAAGAGCAACAATCCCAAGCCTTTTTCTAAGAAATTAAAATCTTGCTCTAGGTAGGGCCTTAGTTAAAATATCAGCAGTCTGAAAATCAGTTTTGCATGCACCAAGTCTATGTCTTCATTCTTTTGCACCTCCCTCAAGAAATAAAGCTTGATCTTGAAATGTTTTGTCTTTCCTTGTGAAACAGGATTATTTGCAATTGAAATTGCAGAGTGATTATCAACAAAGATTTCAGTGCTCTTCTTTTTCTCCATATGCAAATTTGTTAGTTGCTTCTGAATCCAAAGGGCTTGATTCACAGCTGATGTAGCTGCAATATACTCTGCTTCAGTTATAGATTGAGCCACAATATCTTGCTTCTTTGAACATCAAGAGAACATTCCATTGATTCTCATATCATCTGAGCTACTAGCCCAATCATTATCAGAAAATCCAAGAAACTGAAAGTCTTGATGCTTTTTTAAACATTATGCCAAAATTTACAGTACCTTTAACATATCTAATCACACGTTTAGCTGCTTAAAAATGAATTTTGCTAGCCCAATGCATATAGCTTGAAAACTCACAACATAAAGAATATCTGGTCTCATTGCAGTTAAGTACATTAGGCAACCTATCAGGCTTTTATAAAGTCCTTCATCAACCTTTTTAGCTCCATCATCTTTGTAAACCTTCTCCTTTTGATTCATAGGAGTTGTTGTAGACTTGCATTCTTCCATTTTGAACTTTATGAGAATTTCTTTAGCATATTTCTGCTGGCTTAGGAAGACCTCATGTCCTTTTTGTTGAATTTCCATGCCAAGAAAGTAGAATATTTCACCAAGGTTTGTTATCTCAAAAACTTCCATCATTTTAGTCTTGAACAAATTGATCAAGTTCAACCTGCTACTTGTAACTAGCAAGTCATCTACATACAAAGAAATAATGGTTAAATTCGAATCTTCTTTTTTAATATAGAGTGTAGACTCGCTGAGACTTTTTGTAAAGCCTAAGCTCAGAAGATGAGCATCAATTCTGCTATACCAAGCTCTAGTTGCTCGTTTTAAACAATACAATGCCTTCTTTAGAAGGTACACTTTGTCTTCTTTGCTTTTGATAGAAAAACCATCAAGTTGTTCTACAAAGATTTCTTCTTCAAGGTAGCCATTTAGGAAAGCTGATTTCAAATCAAGCTGGTGTATCTTCCATCCCCATTGAGATACTAAAGCTAACAACATTCTTATGTATCCAAATGGGCGACAAGAGCAAAAGTTTCTGAAAATCTACTCCAAACATTTGTGTGTATCCTTTTGCAACCAGCTTGGCCTTGTACTTGTTAATGGAACCATCAAGATTGAGCTTGGTTCTATAAACCCACTTGACTCCAATAGCCTTCTTGTGAGATGGCCTGTCAACCAACTCCCATATGTTGTTCTTTTTTTTATCATTTTGAGCTCCTCCTGCATTGCATATCTCCATTTTTCATCTTTAGTAACCTTCATAAATCCTCCTGGTTCTAAAATTGCAACTTTACACCTTTGATATATATCAGAAAGTGTTCGTGTGCCTCTAACAGTTAAATCATCAACATCTTTATCTAGAGATTCTAGATTGCTTTGCTTTTCATCATCTTGTCAGGTGTCATTTTCCTCGAACTTGACATCCTGCTAATAATGATTTTGTTATTATGAGGTTGATAGATCCTATAAACTTTTAAAAAACTGATGTATCCTACAAAGATTCCAAGTTCAGCCTTCTTATCCAACTTATCTCTTTTCACCTGAGGTACATAAGAAAAACAAAGACAATCAAATATTTTCGGATTTGTTAGCAAAGGTTTGTAACCAAACCAAGCCCCAAATGGTTTCTTCTTTTGCAAGACCTTAGTTGTCAATCTGTTTAGCAGAAATACTGCAATATTTGCAGCTTCAACCCAAAATTTCTTTGGCAGTCCTTTCTCATGGAGCAAACAATTTGTCATCTCCATTAGTATCCTATTTTTTCTTTCCACTACTTCGTTTTTGTTTGGGAGTACATGGTGTCGTTAACTGATGCTCGATTCCTGCTTTGTTACAAAACTTGTTGAATTTTTATGAAGTATACTCGATTCCATTATCTATTCTTATCACCTGAATTCTGCAACCACTCTGATTTTCCACAAAAGCCTTGTATTTCAAGAATACATCTGCGACCTTAGATTTATAATTCAAAAGATAAATCCAACAATAGCTGGTACAATCATCAATAAAGGAAATATAGTACTTACTACCCTTTGAAAATGGTGTTTTCTGAGCTCCGCCTACATCCGTATGAATAAGTTGCAGCTCCTTCTTTGTCCTCCATGATGAATTCTAAAAAGGCAACCTTATTTGCTTCCCATACTGACAAGCGTCACAAGAAGACAGGTTCTTCTCAAGGCTTGGACGACCTTCTGCTAGTTGATCTTCTTTCATGAAGAGTATAACATCATGATAAAAATGTCTGAGTCTTTTGTGCCATAGTTCTGAGTTATTTTCCAACTTGATAATTGTTGCTTTCTCCTCGTCCAACAAGTTCAAGGTAAAACTTTTTCCTCTTATCTTGACATTGAGCATCTCTTTATTATCAGTATCTTGATGACAAATGATTTTTCTTCAAACAACACTTTCAAACCATTTTCAAATAGCTCTCTAACACTTAAGAGGTTTTGATCAAGATCAGGAACAAAAAGAATATCAACTATAAGTTTCAAACCTGTAAGGCTTTCAATTGCAACAGTTCCGCTGTGTCACGCCCCGAGCCTACACCTTGGGTGTGACTGACACTTGAGAACCATTGTTGTCCCCAAGCGAATGTTTGTCCTGGCTTATTTACTCAGCGAAATACATTAAGCATTAAGAAAAGGATTCAAATGCTAAATAACTCAATTGTCTCAAACTAAACTCATAATGTTTTAAAATAAACATTTAACTTAGCGAAAGTGACAACTCAAATCTGAACATAAGCCAATAACAAGATAATGACGAATGAACTAACATCTAACTGGCTATCTATGAAGCCTTTAAAACGATTGAGATGGATATCGAGCCAAGACCCACGACATCCAAATGAACTAACTAATACTGAAAGCAATAAAAAAGGGACCCTCTTGAAGCAAAGAGGCTCACCACAAGACTCTGAATGCTCAACTAGATCAACGATGCATTGGATGCTGATCTTGGTTACCTATGTCTGCATCATAAGAAGATGCATGCCAAATGACATCAGTACATTGAATGTACGAGTATGCAAGGGGTAATTCTAAACAATACATAAGCTTGAAAGGAACTGAAGAACTTACCTGGCTTAACTCTACTCAGAATAAATGAACTCATTTCAATATAAAGCAGTTTAAAACAAGTGCAATATAAAGAAAATATGTTTAAAGCATGGATGTCAACTCTGTGTGTATGCAAATATACAATATAACTCTAAAATGTATGTAAAAATACATACAAACTGTTTATATAAGAATATAATTACTTCTTTGGGAGTTTTTCTAATCGATAATCATTACGTAAGAGCTATTGTGACGATACATCATTTTGCCTCACACTGCCAAGGTCGTCCTATACCTTGTCGAGGGTATAGAACCTGAACTACTAAGTGGATCCACTATTCTATGCTAAAGAGCATTAAATGAATCATCTAAAAAGTATGACCCTTTTCTACCCATGATGGCTACATGGTTTATGCGGGCTGTGAGTTGTCTAAAATCTCCCCCATATCGGTGCTCAATACTACTCCCAAAATATGATACTAGCTCTTATGTTTAAAAACATACTTCTTTCTTTGATTTGAGATAATTGCTCAAAACTTAGCTCAAAAGATATCTTGGAAATCAAAGTTTCCTCTCTTAATATAGAAAGCAATTACTCTTTTCTGAAAACTAGTTCAAAAGCTCTTTGGAAATCAAGGTTTCCTTTTCTTGTTTAAATGTGAAAACATTTCAACTCTTTGGGACTACACAGTCCCCGCATACTTTTGAAGAAATGAACTTCAATATTTACTCTTTACTCAACTTGAACTTTAAGTCTTAAAACAAAGTTAAAACATTTGGAAAAGACTTTTCGAAAACTCTAAGAACTCTTCTTGACTTGACTCTTACTTCTCTTGACTTTGATTTTAACTTTCCTTAAATTGGATTATGGATTCAAGGTTCATGATCTCATGTTTATGATGATTTCATGATGTTTAAACGTACCTTAGAGTATAGAAATCGATTGGAAAACATAGGTACGTTACTAAGGAACTAGTATGGAAAGAAGGGGAAAATGGGGTGAACTAGCGTCCTTGGCGCTCTGAGAGGCGTGGGGCACCAGAGCCCAAAGTTCAGAGAACCCTTCTTGGGGATCTGAGAGGGGCAATGCCCTAGAGGCAAAAGATCAGAGAATTCTGCTTGGGGCTATGAGAGGGGCGACGCCCCAGGCCTCTGCCCAGGTGCCTCCAACTTTTCTTCTTCATTTTTCAACTCTAATTCCCCTATTTTGACTTGGTTCTTTCCCCAAACACTTATAATCAGCTATACCATCAATATATGAAAGATTCTAATCGAATTCACACCTAAAATCATGAATTCGGATCAAACAACTCCTCAACAATTTCAACGAATCAAGAATTCAAAGGAACTTCAACAAGCCCATCAAGAACTCAATTTCTAGACTTTCAAGAACTTAAATTCGCTAAAATAAATCATGATTGGCGCATGGGTGAACTAACCCAATGCTATGTGATCTCACATACCTCATAGGGATCACCCCTTGATGAAATCCACAAGCGATTCTTGAAGATCTTGACGATTCTTGCTTTTTCTCCTCTTTTCTTCTCTTCTTTTCTATTCTATCAAAACCCTAACTCTTTTTCCAAAAGGGTAAATTGACTAAGATCAGTTTAGACACCAATTAATTACCCAAAAATGAAATAAAATAATTGGGTTAGGAAAAGACCATAATGCCCTTTTAAAATTCGGATTAGACTTTCCTTAATTGCACAACCCAACTTTCAATGGGCATATCTCACTCATACAAACTCAGAATCGTGCAAACTCGGCGGCGTTGGAAAGAATATTTCAAGATATTTCCTACGATATTTGGAAACACACCTAACTCATCCTGATATCGGAGTTATGGTCGTTTGAACTTGACCAAAAACTCAACTTAACCTGCTTAACAAATTTTCCAGATTTTTGTCCTCTTTCCAAAAATGACTATTTTCACTTATTAACTTCTTTATAGTTCTTTTTAGTTACGGGGTGTGACAATATCTCCCCCTTGGAAACATTTATTCTCGAACGAGATTACTCATAATATGCTAAGGGTGTAACATCTAACATTCAACTTAAACACCTAACAAACAATGCAAAAACAACATGCCACCTTATAAATTAAAGAGTACTAAGAAGAGAATTAGTACCTTCATCTGGAATTTCTCCGATTTCAAAGATATGTGGATATCTTTTCTTCATATCTTTCTCAGCTTCCTAAGTAGCTTCCCCAACTAATTGGTTCCTCAAAATAACTTTGACTGATGCTACTTCCTTAGTCCTCAACTTGCGAACTTAGCGATCTAGAATCTGGACCGGAATCTCTTATTTTAAGATAAGCTATCCTTGATCCCAATATCTTCAGTTGGTATAATCATTGAAGGATTTCCCATGCACTTCTTCAACATGGAGATGTGAAAAACCAGATGAACCGCAGGTAACTCTTGTGGTAGCTCCAACTCATAAGCTACATTACCTACCCTTTTCGATATTCTGTAAGGGCCAATATATCGGGGACTAAGTTTTCCTTTCTTACCAAATCTCATAACACCATTCATAGGTGAAACGTCCAAGTAGACCCAATCATCTACTTCAAACTCTAGCTCCCTTCTCCTAACATCAGTATAGGATTTCTGATGACTCTGCGCCATTTTCAATCTCTTTTGAATCCTTTTCACCTTCTGCATAGCTTGATGAACTAAATCTAGTCCTATCAACCCTTCTTCACCAATTTCAAACCATCTAATAGGAGATCTGCATCTTTTCCCATAAAGAGCTTCATAAGGAGCCATTTGGATGCTAGAGTGGTAACTATTGTTATAAGCAAATTCAATAAGAGGTAGGTGATCATCCCAATTATCTTTGAAATCAATCACACAAGCCCTCAACATGTCCTTTAAGGTCTGAATAGTGCGCTCTGCTTGCCCATCTATCTGAGGATGGATGGCAGTACTTAAGTTTACCCTTGAACCCAAGCCTTTTTTGAATGACTTCCAAAATTGTGCAGTAAATTGCACACCTCTGTCTGAAATAATGGAGACCAGAACCCCATGAAGTCTTACCACCTCTTGAAGATACAACTTAGCATAATCTTCTGCTGATTGGGTAGTCTTTACCTACAAAATATGGGTTGATTTTGTCATTCTATCGACAATCACCCAAATAGAATCATGCTGCCTGCGAGACCTTGGCAAACCTGTGATGAAGTCCATATTGATCATCTCCCACTTCCATTCTGAAAGTTCTATATTTCGAGTCATACCACTGGGCCTTTGGTGTTCTACTTTAACGTGTTGGCAATTCGGACACTTAGCAACAAATTCTGCAATGCCCTTCTTCATACTACTTCGCCAATACACTTCTCTTAAGTCGCGATACATCTTTGTGGAACCCAGATGGATGGAATACCCAGAGCTATGAGCTTCCTCCATGATTCTCTCTTGGAGTTCATTCACCCTTGGTACACAAAATCTACCTTAATACCTTAATACACCATCTCCCCCTTGTTCAAAAGCCATTACTTTTTGCTTATGAACATTTGCCTTTAATTCAAGCAAAATTGGGTCTTGGTCTTATTTCTCTTTCACTTCTAACACTAAGGATGATTCAACCCCATTCATCACCACTACTCCTCCTTCTGTGGAAACCATTAGTCGGACTCCTAAGAGTGCAAGTCTATGCATATCTCTTTCTAGTTCTTTCTTATCTTCCTAGAAATGGGCGGTACTCCCTATGGACAACTTGCTCAAGGCATTAGCAACAATATTAGCCTTACCTGGGTGGTAAAGAATACTCATGTCATAATCCTTGAGTAATTCCAACTACCTCCTTTGTCTGAGATTAAGCTCTTTCTGAGTAAACACATACTGAAGGGTCTTGTGATTGGTGAACACATCCACATGAACACCATAAAGATAATGACGCCATATTTTCAAAGCAAAAACTACGACAGCCAACTCTAGATCATGGGTTGAGCAGTTCCTCTCATGAACTTTCAACTGTCTGGAGGCATAAGCTATAACTTTGTCATTCTGCACTAATACACAACCCTAACCAACTGTGGACGCATCAAAATATACGACAAAACCTTGAGTGCATTCTGGTAAGGTTAATAGTAGGGGCAGTAGTCAACCTCTTTTTCAATTCCTGAAAGCTTTTCTCACAAGCTTCAGACTATTGAAACTTAAATATTTTCTGAGTTAACTTGGTCAAAGGGAACGAAATAGATGAGAACCCTTCTACGAACCTTCTATAATATCCAACAAACCCCAAGAAACTCCTAATATCAGTTGGAGATGTGGGTCTAGGCCAATACTTCACTGCCTCTATCTTCTGGGTGTCAACTCTAATTCCATCACCGGACACAATGTGGCCTAAGAATACCACAGACCCAAGACAAAACTCACACTTAGAGAACTTGACATACAACTCCCTATCCTTTAGAGTTTGGAGAATTATTTTGAGATGACTAACATGATCTTCCTCATTCGTTGAATATATTAGTATGTCATCAATGAACACGATAAAAAACATATCTAAAGAAGGCTTGAATACTCTATTCATAAGGTCCATGAATGGTGCAGGCGCATTGGTCAAACCAAAGGACATAACTAGGAACTTATAATGACCATAACGGGTCCTGAATGTTGTTTTTGGAATATCACATTCCTTTACTCTTGAGTGATGGTAGCCAAATCTGAGGTCTATCTTAGAGAAACAAGTGGAACCCTGAAGTTGATTGAAGAGATCACCGATTCTCGAAAGAGGATACTTATTCTTTATGGTAACCTTGTTCAAATGGTGGTAATCTATACATATCCTAAGGGAACCATCTTTCTTTCTCACAAATAAGACCGGAGCTCCCCAAGGTGAGACACTTGGTCGAATAAAAACCTTATCAAGGAGATATTTCAACTACTCTTTCAACTCTTTTAACTCTGCCAGTACCATTTAGTATGGCGGAAAATATATAAGACGAGTATTTGGAAGAATGTCAAATTTGGTACGCTCAAATTATACCTCCCTAAAGAAGCATAAGCGATCGTTATCAAGTAAAGAAGCCAACTTGTAGGTTGGGGTCGATCCCACGAGAAATATGGCTTAGACTTAACTTTAACATACGATTATATTTGATTAGTCAACGTACTTCCGAAACAAGTAATTAAGGGGGGGGGGATTTGTGAAACAAATTCTGGAATTATGTGAACAATCAACGAACAAGATTCAAACTTTAGGCGTTATCAAGATGTGAGAGAAACTAGGGTGTACGTTTTCCCCACAAGCTCATAATGCAGTAATCCTAGTAATAGTAATCCTTTCCTAGTGTATTACATGCAAGGTGATAAGTTAGGTATCTCTAATTCCTTGGTCCGGCTATTAGAGAATTTCACCCATCACCTTGATCTGGCTACATGTGTATAATTTACTAACCCTTACCTTTACCTCATATCAAATATCACATCGATGTATGACTTAGTTTTCACCCTCGCACCAATCGACATTAGACTATTAAATAGTATCACACTAAATCTATGTTGATAATTCTTTTTTTGATAATTACCTCCTTGTTCCGGCATATAGTAACGAGGCGAGTTCTAAAGTTGACTACCGTTAAAAAGACTTCTAAACGAAAGAATTATCAATGCATGCAACAACACTATTCAAGAATTACTTAGTTACTATTCATACTTTGTTAATCGCTTGTAGTTCCCACAACCCTAGTTGTGGATTTAGTTATCCATAATAACAAGAACACAATTCATATTTTTAGATGAAGAAATCATGAACTTACGTAGTGAGAAGAATAAACCCAGAATCTCAACTTGAATTTCAAAGTCAAAATCTTCAAAACGAACTTAGGAAATCAAGAATTGCTAAAGTTGCAAGTTAATCTCTCAAGCCAAAAAGTAGAACTAAATTTATAAAGTCTAACTCCTAAAAACGAGGTTAACATACCCTATATATAGAAAAACAAGTCCCAACTAAAAAGGAAATGAAATAAAGAAATAAAGTTTCAGGACGCGGTTTCGATCTACAACACTGACCTACGAATAGTGGATTGACTTACGGTCCGTAGGTCCCTTTCGTAAGTTAGGACTTAGGCATTTTTTCCAACTTCAAAATCTCCACTTCTCAGCTTCAATCAACGGACCAACTGTACAGACCGTGGATCGATCCAGGGTCTGTGGGTCCTCCTCCGTAACTCCATACTTAGAATCTTCAAAATTAGGTACTAGAACCCCCTCTCTGAAGCATTTGACGGACTTGCAGGATGGCTTGTAGGTCGACCCATGGTCCGTCGTTTGAGTTTGCAGTTCCACACTTAGTCAAGAATTCCTTGATTTCTTCTTCATGCATTTTTTGCCCATCTACTATCACAACCTATGGAACGTGAATGGACTTACGGTTCGTCAATCACTTCCGTAGATGCCCTTTTCTGCACAATTCTTCAGATGTGTCGAATACTTCCTCTTCTGAACTTATTTCTTGCAAGCATGATAACAATACATTAATACCAATACCAAATGGCCCTAGACACACACAACTCTTAAGCAAATTAAATTCGTTGTTTGTCCTCAAGCGATGCACTAAGACTCTAAATGACACTTGTATAGAAGCAAGCATCCAAACACAAGCAATCACATGGCTCTCTATCCCGACTCTCTTTTTGAGTGTAGATATTTTATCTTAGACTCAACAAGCTAACTCATGTGGATCAAAATATGACAAAGATCAACCAATCAAAACACAACATACATTGTTTTGATATTACCAAGGTACCAACTTTCCAACAATGTAACTGGTGCCCTTACTTCAAACGAAATCCCTTTTTCACACAATGAATATAATTTTGAGTACAAGGATTCATTCAACACTCACGCTCAGAAGTAATTTCAAGTACAGTTAGTGCTCAATACCATAGGCTTGCCATTATTTTCACTACTTAGACTTTCCAAACTAGTTTCTAGGATCACTATAGGACTTTATTAGCTTGTAACGTAGGCTCAAGGTCAAGTGTGGTGCATTTAGGTACTTTTTAGTAACTTTCAGCCCTCCTTGACATTACATTGACTTTTTACCTCTTCCTTGACCTATTTTTGGCATCCTTCCATTTAAGCTCTTTCCCATATTTCTTTGTAACATGGATGTGACTTTTGACTTTTTGACTCTTATTTTTCACCTTCTTCTTTTTCTTCCACTTTCTTTTTCTTTTATTTCTTTCAACATTTTTCTTTTGCACAAAGTCACATCCTCTTTCATACATTTTCTCTTTTCAACACTAAACTCTTTTCATACCCTTGTTTTTCATTTGGTTTCCTTTTTCATAGCCACCCTCAACTTATGCATTTTGCATTAGTTGAGGTGCACAATCTCCGATGTCGGACCAGGGCCAAGATCAAGGTAACTTTTAGGCTTAGCCACCCTCAACTTAGGATTTGGGCCTAAGTCAAGGTGTACATGTCCAAGGAGGGACCGGGGCCAAGCCAATGTTTTTAGGGGAAGGTGAGTTAGGTGAATCAAAAGAATTGGTCAATTTTAGGCTCAAATATTTGGATCAAAAGGGAATAATGCTATCATTTGGTTATATCATTTTAGGCTTAAGTGGACCAATTTGAACAATGGCCTATGATCACTTCCTAACTTCTAGCCTAGATTATCCTAGCAGGGCCAACGGGGCAAGTTCAAGATTGGCACACAACTTTTTGAACAATCAACTATTCTCACACACTCTTGGCACATTGTCACATTATCAGGTTATCAGTTACCCAGTTCAAGTTTTAGCTTAAGTCATGTGGTCAAGTTGGTTTTTTATCATGTCATACTTGGAGTCAACACATTTAACTCATTCTAGCTTCTAGCACATATCACAAATTTTGGATGTGTATCATTTTTTTATTCATAACTATGCCATCATACTTCATTCTTTCTCATGCTTCTACATATACATTCCTAACACATGCAATTCAACAGAAATTAAAGCAGTCTCTTGGGGAAGAAGAGCACAGGCAAGAAAACCCCAAGAGAGAATTATGAGTTGGGTTACTCAAATTTCACCCTATCACTCACAATCCATTTACCCCACCCAAAAAAAAATTAGAGTGCAATTGTCGCCAATGCACAAAAATAAGCAATAAAGTGTAGGGTGAAGGTGTAGCAAACCTGTGGTGCAAATGCGCCAAAGACCTCAACAAGCGGGTGAGTTCGGTTTCCCGGAGCCCGCTGGAACAACACTTGAGTCACCCTCAGTAGTGCCCACATCCTTTATCATAGCACCATCGGTAGTGCTATCAGTCACTTTAGCTGCACCTTCAGTAGTGCTATCAGTCACTCTAACTGCACCATTAGTGGTGCTAACATCATCTCCCACAGCAGTCATGGCCTCAGTGATAGGCCTAGAACTTGAGGCTCTAATAATACTCTCACGAACCCTATGCTGGTATAACTCTTTATATACAGGGAAAGCCTTTCTAGCCTTCTCATTCTGCTGACGCTATCACTTCTTTGTTCGGGCCTCCTCATTAGTGTCAGAAATGCGACTGGAATGGGGCCTCTTTCCTTGGGGACGAGTCGGCTCGAGCTGTGCTATGTCCTCGCTGAATAAAGCACTAAGCATTGTATCATCAACTAATACATTATGTGCAGACTCTGGCTCATTTGTGGGTGGGGCAATGATGGCATCAAGGTCGGCCCAGAGACTGTCTAACTCGGTTCGAAAAGATGACAGATCTATAGAAGGGGTTGGTCGCTCGAGGACTCTCAACTTAAAAGCATCCAGGCGCTTATGAACGGCTTGGACCTTCTGGTCCATCATGGTCTCCATCCTTGCCTCGGACTCTGCAATAGACTTCTGCATCCATGGCTTCACATGATGAAGCAGTGTGGCCATCTGTGCCTCCAATTTATGAACTTGGGCCAAGGGCACAACATCAACTCCGGAAGGTGGGGTGACTCTGGATGAGATAGGGGCCCGACTGGCAGCTTGAGATGGGGAGCTTGGGGCATCATCAGTATGGGCTGAAGGGGCAGGGTCATCACCCCGCATCTACTCCACATCAACTACTAAATTTTCTCCTAATGGCGACACCTCAATCTGTGGGCCACATCGTTGGGAAGCTACATTGGCTGCATCCTAAATAAGGCCAATATCAAGTGTCACGGTCACCTGTACCAAGTTGTTGCAATGCCAGATAGGCACCCCACCATCCCTGCATAATTGAAAAATCATACACGAAAATGGTAGAGTATTGGTAGTCTTGAACGCCCTCTCATGGATCTCTGCCAATAGCATGCGGGCATAGTCTATCTCGAACCCAACTACTAGAGATGCAACCATCACTGCTCTATCCCAAGTAAGTGCATTATCAACCTTAGTGGGTGATATCCTGTTGCGTAGCATAAGCCAGAAGAACTTGGCCACCAAGTTTAGAGTGGCCTTTCGAATACCCAAACGTGGTGTTCTTACCCACTTCGTGCGCTCTCCATCCACTGCTATATGCCTGGCTAACCAAAGTAGGGAAACTTCTCTCTTCTCTGCATACCGCTGGAACTCACCGCCCCTCATATTATCCCACTAGTAGTCAAATTCTCCAGTGTTGAGTGCCCAAGAGGTGCTCGGACCGTAAAGGAATCTAATGATAGTGACCGGCGATATGTCCAACGAAAATCCCTGGACTAAAGTGGAAGTGAGTGTGTCCTGGGCCGTGGGCTTGGCTCGTTTGTTGATAGATCCCCGAAGTGTGGCAGCATAGGAATCATAGAACTCCCTCACAATCTCCTCGCTATAAGTTCCGGGGTTTCGAGCCATCCAATCAAACTTGTATTTCTGGAAGAGTCGGTGAATGTTAGGTATGGTGTGTAGGCTCCCCATGAGAACTCTGCAATCCTTAGTGATTTGTTGGGCCTTGACCCCTTTCTCATTCAATATCAAGGTGTCTCTGTATATCTGCCATTGACCCTCTACACACCACCTATTAGGCTCCTCAGCAATCAAATGAGGGTTTGTGTTTGGTGGCACTGGAACCACCCCCGAACTAGTAGCCTCATCAGACGAGGCAGCTTGGTCATGCAAAATTGGGCATGTGGTGGATCCAGAATCGGAGCCGAAAGCATGGGCGGACTCAGAGCCGGAAGCAGGGGCGGACTCAGAGCCGAAAGCAAAACCAGCTAGTGACTCGATCAGTGTGTTCTACTAATGAGACTGGGAGACAATTACTACGTCGGTGATCACCTTTCGGGATTGATTCCGGGTAGCATGAGGTGTAGTAGGGGATGTCCTTGTGGACGGTGGAACATATGCGAGATCTTTCTCCGCATTCGTGTCTTCATTAATCAGCCTAAAAGTTAGACCCACAGATTTTGTTTTGCCCCTCTTTGTGTAGGTTAGTTGTTTCTTAGGAGCCATGGTACCTGTGAATGTATAATTAGTACCAAAATAAACTCATTACACACTCGAATTTTTTTTAGAACTAAGAATGAACTAAAAGGAAAATAAAAAATAAGATAAAAAATTGTTACATTGGCTTTAGAAGCCACCTATGATGGGTATCTATGGTCCGTGGATCCCCTCCATAGATAAGAAATCCCAAATAGGTGGGCTCTAATGGGAACCACAGATGTGCAGAACGGTTCGTAGATTGATCTACGGACCGTAATCCACCTCCGTGGTTCCACACTTAGTGGAATTGCTATGTGCCACCAACCACCGACCTGATCTACAGTCCATAGACGTGGTCTCGTGGAGCATGTCTATGCTAGGTATCATACATACTTTGATTAGAAACCAAGTTTAACCAATTCACACAATTTCCCTTAGTCTAATCATGCATTTCAACACAATTTATGCTAGTTCGTCATTCTAAGGGTTCCAATTACTCAGTTTTTGACAAGTATTGCATACAAGACTAGGAACCTTAAGTCGAAACTTGCATTTAGACTCTTATTACACTGATGATAACAACACTACAATCACAATCTATCGTCCCAAGGGTGATTCTAAGTTTATTTTAGCATACAATTTCATATAACAACAACCCAAGGTCAAGAACCACTTCCTGACTTTCTAACACAACAATGAATCGAAATTCAAAGTGAAGGGAAAGTCGATTACCTTACAAGCAACAGAAGTGGGTGATTGTGTGATGACTCTAGGCTTCCAACAACCTTTAACTCACATTTTACACCGAACCCGAACACCAAAACTCTGAAAATGGGGACGACGGGATTTGGGGGGGAAAGGAGAGTGATTTGGGAAATGGGAGGATGAATGTGGAGTGATTATAGGGTGAGTGGTGGTAATACAGAGGGATTTTAGAAATTTGATGGTTTAGAAATGGTTAGGAGGTAAGATTAGAAGGGGGAAATGATTTGAAAATGGCGGGATTTTATTTAATAGGGGTCCAGGTCGAGTTAGGCAGAACTAGGGTTTAAACCCATGAGACCCTATCTACAGTTCGTGGGTCGACCTACGGTCCAAGGATGGGATCCATAGGTCACTCTCACACTTAGAAAATTCAGAGAACTTACCAGGATCTACGGACGCCATTCACAGTCCGTGGAATGAACCACAGACCGTCGATGGGATCCGTAGATCTCTGCAACAGACTTTTTCTACAGATTTTGCTTTTCAACCCTGCATATGTAACAACCGTTAGGCCTTTCTTTTTACATTTTCTGGACACTTCTTTAGACACGAACCTTATTCTATATCTAGCCAACACTAAAATAAAAATAAAGTACTTATCTAAAGGGATAGAGAAAAACAACTAAACAAAGAAAACTACTAAACCAAAAAGAAAACCTTATAGTTGGCTAGATTGTACATCTTGGGTTGCCTCCCAAGCAGCGCTTGATTTAACATCGCGGCATGATGCAGGCCTCTTAATTACTCAGACTTCATCAAGATATTAGGCCTGAATAACTTCGTGCATACTTTCCGCGTTTCCTAAATAGATCTTAATCCTTTGCCTGTTTACTTTGAACCTTGTTCCCTCACTCTTTTCAAGCTCCACCGCTCCATGTGGGAGCATTTGAGTGACTAAAAATGGCCCGATCCACTTGGACTTGAGCTTTCCCGTAAACAAGCGCAACCTAGAGTTGAATAGAAGCACAAGATCACCCACAACAAATTCTCACTTTTCAATCCTTTGATCATGATACTTCTTCATCTTCTCCTTGTACAAGGCTGAACTTTCATAAGCTCTTAGGCGAAACTCATCAAGAACATTCAAGTCACTCATTCTCTAATTTGATGCAGCGCCCCAATCCAAATTTAGCTTCTTTATCACCCACATAACCTTATGCTCTAGCTCTATCGGCAAATGGCAAGACTTTTCTTATACAAGTTGGTAGGGAGACATACTTATGGGAGTTTTGAATGCGGTACGATAGGCCCATAGAACATCATCAAACTTCTTTCCCTTCTATTTGCATTCACTGTCCTTGACAAAATCTTCTTGATCTCTCTATGGACACTTCAACTTGCCCACTAGACTGCAGATGGTAAGGAGTGGCTACATTATGGCGAGTGCCATATTTCTCAAGTAACGAATTGAACAACTTATTTCAAAAGTGGGAACCTCCATCGATGATAATTGCCCTAGGTGTACCAAATCTGGAGAAGAAATTCTTTTTCACAAATGCAGTGACACTCTTACCTTCATTGTTGGATAGCGCAATTGCTTCCACCCACTTTGACACATAATCAACCGCAACAAGAATATACTTCATCCCATGTGAACTCACAAATGGATCCATAAAATCAATCCCTCATACATCAAACAAGTCTATCACTAATATAGGATTCATAGAAACCTATTGCCTCTTTGAAATTCCTCTTTCTCTTTGGCAACGATCACAAAACTTGGTGAAATCATGAGCATCTTGGTGGATGGTAGGGGGGTAATACCCACACTGCAAAATCTTATGCGCAGTTCGAATACCACTATGATGCCAACCAATTGGCGATGAATGGCACGCCTCTAGTATACTCAACATCTCAACCTTGGGAACACAATGACGAATAATCCCGTCAGCACAACTACGCTACAAATAAGGTTCATCCCAAAATAACTTCTTCACGTCATGCATTAACTTTTTCCTTTGGTTAAAAGACAAATCTGATGGCACTAGATCACTTGCCAAATAGTTAGCAAAGTCTGCGAACCAAGGAATCAGATCATGAGAAGCAGCCAATACCTGTTCATTTGAAAAAACATCATTAATTTCAGCCCTATCACCAAGCTTGAGCATAGCTTCTTCCTCCAATCTAGACAAGTGATCGGCAACCTGATTTTCTGCCCCCGTTCTATCTTTCACAAAAAAGTCAAACTCTTGCAGCAACAACACCCATCTAATCAACCTCGGTTTTGCATCCTTCTTAGCCATCAAATACCTCAATGCAGAATGGTCAGTATGCACAATGACCTTAGTACCAAGCAAGTAGGATCGAAATTTCTTGAATTCAAAAACCACCACTAGAAGCTCTTGTTCAGGCACAATATTGATCTTTTGAGCCACATTTAGAGCTATGCTAGCATAATAAATAGGATGCAGAATCTTCTCTTGCCTCTGTTCCAATACCACGCCAAGCGCCACTCCACTTGCATCACACATTACCTCAAACGGTTGTCCCCAATCCGGTGAAATAATGATAGGTGTAGTAACTAGATTCTCCTTCAACTCTCCAAATGCTCTCAAACAGGCATCATCAAAATCAAACTTATACTTTTTTTCGAGCAGTTTGCACAATAGATGTGCAATTTTGGAGAAATCCTTGATGTATTCAATTCTAGGCCATAAAAAGTAAGTGGTTCACCTTTTCTCCGTGTACTTGTCATACTCTAGAGTAGGTACTTGAGAGAAACAGAAACAAAAGAAAAAGTAAAATTAGAAAATATTTGACTAAAATTCAATAATGTAGTTAAACTTAATTTAAAAGCCTTATTCCCCGACAACGACGCCAAAATTTGATACGCTCAAATTACACCTCCTTAAAGAAGCATAAGCTATCATTATCAAGTAAAGAACCCAATTTGTAGGTTGGGGTCGATCGCATGATGAATATGGTTTATACTTAACTTTAACCCACGATTATATTCGTTTAGTCAACGTACTTCTGAAACAAGTTATTAAAAGGGGGGGGGGGATTTGTGGAGCAAATTTTGGAAATTAGGTGAACAATTAATGAACAAGATTCAAACTTTAGGTGTTATCAAGATGAGATAGAAACTAGGGTGTACGTGTTTCCCACAAGCTCATATGGCGGTAATCCTAGTAATTTCCTAGTGTATTAGATGCAAAATGATAAGTTAGGTATCTCTAATTCCTTGGTCCGGCAACTAGAGAATTTTACCCCGCACCTTGGTCTGGCTACGTGCATAGAATTTACTAACCCTTACCTTTACATTATATTAGGCATCACATCGATGTATGACTTAGTTTTCACCCTCACACCAATCGACATTAGACTATTAGATTGTATCACACTAAAACTATATTGATAATTCTTTTCTCGTTAATTACCTTCTTGTTTCGAAAAGTAGTAACGAGGCGAGTTCTAACGTTGGCCACCATTAAAAATACTTTTAAATGAAAGAATTATCAATGCATGCAACAACACTATTCAAGAATTACTTAGTTACTATTCATACTTTGTTAATTGCTCATGGTTCCCACAACCCTAGTTGTGGATTTAGTTACCCATAATAACTAGAACACAATTCATATTTTTAGATGAAGAAATCATGAACTTACGTAATGAGAAGAATAAACCCAAAATCTCAACTTGAATTTCAAAGTCAAAATCTTCAAAACAAACTTAGGAAATCAAGAATTACTAAAGTTGCAAGTTAATCTCCCAAGAGAAAAACTAGAACTAAAATAATAAAGTCTAACTCCTAAAAATGAGGTTTACATACCCTATATATAAAAAACAAGTCCCAACTAAAAAGGAAACGAAATAAGGAAATAAAGTTTCATGACACGATTTCTATCTATGACACTGACCTACAGACCCTGGACTGACCTAAGGTCTGTAGGTCCCTTTCGTGACTCAGGACTTAGGTATTTTTTCCAACTTCTAAATCTCCATTTCTCAACTTCAATCAACAGACAAACAATACAAACTGTGGATTTATCCACGGTCCGTGGGTCCTCCTCCGTAGCTCCATACTTAGAATCTTTAAAAATAGGTACTGGAACCCCCTCTTTGAAGCATTTGACGGACTTGCAGGACGGCCCGTAGGTCGACCTAAGGTGCATCATTTGAGTTCGTAGTTCCACACTTAGTCAAGAATTCCCTGATTTCTTCTTTATGAATTACCTGCCCATATACGATCACAGCCTACGAAACGTGAATGAACCTACGATCCATTAATCACTTCCGTAGATGCCCTTTTCTGCACAATTCTTCAGCTGTGTCACATAGTTCCACGTCCGAACTTATTTCCTGCAAACATGGTAAAAATACATTAATACCAATATAAAATGTCCCTAAACACACACAACTCTTAAGTGAAATGTATCAAAAATACCGTAAACTCACAATATATCAATGTCTATACCGAAGTTTATCTCTCTCTTAGGAGGGACACCAGGAAGATCATCTCGAAGGACTTTTGGAAACTCTTTTACTACTGAAATTGACTGAATATGAGGTATCTCAACACTAGAGTCATTAACTGGGACTAAGTGATATATACACCCTTTGGAAACTAACTTCCTCGCCTTAAGGTACGAAATAAAATGACCTTTAGGCACTACTGAACTGCTTTTCCACTCTAAGACTGGCTCATTTGGATACTGAAACTTGACAACTCGAGTTCTACAATCAACTGAGGCACAACAGGCATGAAGCCAATCCATACCAAGAATGACATTAAAATCTACCATCTCTAACTCGACTAAATCAACCATGGTGCTCTTGTGATTGATAGAAATGGGACAATCACAATAGACACTCTCTGCTAGAATAGACTCATCAACAGGTGTAGAAACACTGGAGGGTTCACTAAGTTGCTCAGGAATAACATTAAAATTCATCGCAACATATGGTGTTACAAAGGATAAACTCACTCCTGGGTCTAGAAAAGGAAAAACAGTAAAGTTAAAGACTTGGATCATACCAGTGACAACATCTGGCGAATCCTCTTGCTCTTGGTGACTAGTAATAACATATAGGCGGTTTGCTCCTCTGCCAATACAGGAAGTAGCCCCTCTAGGTGCAACTTTGTCTTGTGGAGCAACTGAAGAAGACTGGCTCTATTACCCCCATTACTGTTACCCTACTTGTTCTTTGGACATTCTCGCATGAAATAACCATTCTGACAACACTTGAAACAACCAGTGGAGCCCTCACAACATGTACTTGAGTGGTTCCTGCCACACTTAGCAAATGCAAGAATATTAGTACCCCCTTGTGCCATACTACCTTGCGACAGTGCAGGTCTAGCTCTGCAATTCTGGGAATTCTGACTATTGTACTCACATTTGTTTCTTGGTGCAGGTGCACTAACAGATGATGGAGAAGGTCCTTTCTGTTTATGTTGGAAAGAAGACCGGTTCGCATTACTCTTTTGCTGCCCGGATTCATTCCCTGATGCCATTGACCTCTAATTCTTAAACCCTTCTCTATCCCTCAACTTGTTGCACATGGATCATCATTCGTGCTATGCCCATGTCACCTATTAGCATGGACGCCTTACTTTCCTTATCTGACAGACGAGGCAACCCAACAACAAATAAACTCATCCTGTTTCTCATGTCGGCAACCATCTCTTTGCTTCTCTTAGCTCACGAGGAAAGAAATGCCCCATGAAAGCACTCTCAAAACAGTCTAACTCACAATCGGTTACGCACAAGCAGGAGTTAGAAAGAAATTTTTTAAAAGATAAAACTCTAAAACATGAAATGAGTATGAAAGAAGTGAAGGAATTTTCTAAATGTTGCAGCCTCCTAATTATAGATGTGGCGCGCTTCACATCGATAACTAAAACTCTACAAACACGGCTTCATAGACTCCCTAGGACTCTTGAACTCTGGGCTCTGATACCTTGTTTGTCACGCCTCGAGCCTACACCCTAGGCGAGACTGGTACTCGAGAACCATTGTTGGCCCCAAGAGAACTCTTGGCCTGACTTACTTACTCAGCGGAAGACTTTAAGCATTAAGAAAAGGATTCAAATGCTAAATAACTCAACTTTCTCAAACTAAACTCATAATGTTTTAAAATAAACATTTAACTTAGCCAAAGTGACAACTAAAATCTGAACATAAGACAATAAAAAGATTATGACGAATGAACTAACATCTGACTGTCTATCTATGAAGCCTTTAAAACAGCTGAGATGGACGTCGGGAAAAGATCCACGACATCCTAATGAACTAAATAATACTGAAAGCAATAAAAAAGGATCCTCTAGAAGTAAGGAGGCTCACCACAAGACTCTAAGTGCTCAACTGGATCAACGATGCGCTGGATGCTGATCCTAGTTACCTGTGTTTGCATCATAGGAAAATATAGGCCAAATGACATTAATACATTGAATGTACGAGGATGCGAGGGGAATTCTAAACAATACATAAGCTTGAAAGGAACTGAAGAACTTACCTGACTCAACTCAACTCAGCATAACTGAACTCATTTCAATATAAAGTAGTTTAAAACAAGTGCAATTTAAAGAAAAGCTATTTAAAACAAGGATGTCAACTTTGTGTGTATGCAAAGATACAATATAAATCTAAAATGTATGTAAAAATACATATAAACTATGTATATAAGAATACAATTACTTCTGTAAGAGTTTCTCTAACTGACAACCATCACGTAAGAGCTATTGTGATGATACAATGCTTTGCCTCATGCTGCCAGGGCCGTCCTATACCTTGCCGAGGGTATAGAACCTGAACTACTAAGTGGATCCACTAGTCTATGCTAAAAATCACTAAAGGAATCACCTAAAAAGTATGACTTTTTTCTACCCATGATAGCTACATGGTTTATGGGGGCTGTGAGTTGTCTGAACTCTCCCCATATCGTTGCTCAATACTACTCCCAAAATATGATACTAGCTCTTATGTTTAAAAACATACTTCTTTTCTGTGATTTGAGATAATTTCTCAAAACTTAGCTCAAAGTTTATCTTGGAAATCAAAGTTTCCTCTCTTACTTAATTTAGAAAGCGATTACTCTTTCCGAAAACTAGCTCAAAAGCTCTTGGGAAATCAAGGTTTCTTTTTCTTGTTTAAATGTGTAAACATTTCAATTCTTTTGGAATACATAGTCCCCATATACTTTAGAAGAAATGAAGTTCAATCTTTACTCTTTACTCTTTATTCAACTTGAACTTTAGGTCTTAAAACAAAGTTAAAATATTTGGAAAGCTCTAAGTACTCTTCTTGACTTGACTCTTACTTCTCTTGACTTTGATCTTAACTTTTCTTGAATTGGATTATGGATTCAAGGTTCATGATCTCATGTTTATGATGATTTCTTGATGTTTAAATGTACCTTAGGGTAGAGAAATCGATTGGAAAACATAGGTACGTTACTAAGGAACTAGTACGGAAAGAAGGGGGAAAATGGGATGAACTGGTGTCCTTAGCGCTGTGATAGGTGTGGGGCACCAGAGGCCAAAGTTCAAAGAATCTTGCTTGGGGATCTGAGAGGGGCGATGCTCCAGAGGCAAAAGATCAGATAATTCTTCTTGGGGCTATGAGAGGGGCGACGCCCCAGGCCCCTTGACGAAATCCACAAGCGATTCTTGAAGATCTTGACGATTCTTGCTTCTTTTCCTTTTTTTTCCTCTTCTTTTCTCTTCTCTCAAAACCCTAACTATTTTTCCAAAAGGGTAAACTGACTAATATCAGTTTAGACCCCAATTAATTACCCAAACAAGAAATAAAATAATTGGGTAAGGAAAAGACCATAATGCCCTTCTAAAATCCGGATTAGACTTTCCTTAATTGAACAACCCAACTTCCAATGGGCATATCTCACTCATATGAACTTAGAATGGCGCAAACTCGCGGCGTTGGAAAGATTATTCCAAGATATTTCCTATGATATATGGAAACACATGTAACTCATCCTGAGATAGGAGTTATGTTCGTTTTAAGTTAACCAAAAACTCAACTTAACATACCTAACAAATTTTCCAGATTTTTATATTCTTTCAAAAAATGACTATTTCCACTTATTAACTTCTTTCTAGTTACGGGGTGTTACACTTTGCCTCTCGCGTCGAGATATTCTCCATTTCTGATTTTCACTTTGGAAAAAAAAGATCTATCGAGATCATTAAAGAGTTCTTGGTTGCTGGTCATATGATTTATGCATCCACTATTAATTAACCAACTTTCAGAAATGCTTTTGCTAGTAAAACAAGTTTCTACAAACAATTGCTCTTTTTGATATTGATTTACTATGACCTTAGCTTCTTCTTGTTGCGGTTGTGATTTGCATACCCTCTACACATGGCCTAATTGACCACATTTGTTGCACTTGACATCTAGTCTCCACCAACACTTTTGTTGAGAGTGATTTTTATTTTTGCAATGAGGGCGGGGGAGGTTGACTTTCTCCCTTATTGTTGTAAATATTGCTTGGGTTGTGCTTCTTGTTTTTTTTCCTTCCTTTGTTTGATTTGTTGTTCTGTCAATTAGCTTGAAAAACACCTTCAATAGAACCTTCTTTCCTTATTAATATCCTTTACTCTAATGCCTGCAAAGCTTTAAAAGTGCCAAGGTAACACTTGACATATCTTTAGAATTCTCTAAAGAAGAAATTGTGGCTTCATATTTATCAAGAATTGTAACAAGAATCTTTTGAACAATTCTTTCATCAGTGAAATCCTTACCGAACAATCTCACCTTGTTGGCCACGTCGAGTAGTTGGTCTGCATAGTCTTTTATAGTTTCTTATTCTTTCATTCTCTTCATTTAAAATTCTTGAATCAGATTCATCACTTGCATATTACACTCTGCACTCTTTCATTTTCTTGATATTCTTTTTGAGATACTCCCGAATTTGCAGCAAACTTCATTTGCATAATTCTAGTAAGAATTGAAGGGGATACTGTAGAGAAAAGGCAAGATTTAGCTTTGGCTTTCCTTGTCTTATTCTCCTTGTGAAGTTTCATTTGATTCATTATTGGATTATCACCAAGAGGAGTTACTTCATAATCCTCTTCTTCTGCTTCCCAGAGCTCTAGCGCTTTAAGATGAACTGCCATTCTAATTGCCCAAGCTTGATAATTCTCACCATTGAAGACTGATGGATTTAAGAAGCTTGTTTCAGAATTTATTTTCTATAAACTATTTAAGATAATCGTTCAAAGAAAGGTTCACTCGCTTCTCATAGGTCCCTCAAGATGGCAATGCTCTGATACCAATCTACAGGTTTTTAATAGGAGAATAACAGATGTTTACTAAGAAACAAAAGTAAGATAACAAGGTTAAGTTGCTTGTTTATTGAAATAATGACTGCAATATAAATACATGAATTCATAACTTAAAAAGCTAAAGAAAAGGAGTAAAATAAGCTAACATTATCTCCAATAACTAAAAGCCTAAAATATAGCAACTAACTACTCAAATTCGCCAAATACTTGTGACCTTATATATCTGAACTTAATCCTACTTTTAAGTTGTATATTGATATAATAGAAAGTGAAACTAATCTCCAGGTTTTGAGGCACCACTTTTAACACCCTTTCTAAGTGGTCATATGCACTATCCTTTCGTGGCCTAACTTTCTTGAGCATGCTGAAAACGTGCAAGTTTCAAATGAAAATTCAAAATTCAAATTTGTCAAAGACAAAATTTGCGAAGTCCTTGAAATTCAAGATTGCAAAAAATGACTTCAAGATAAAGAAGAAAGAGTTGAAAATTCCGCACAAGTTCAAGAAAACCAAATTTCAACAAATGAAGAAGAATACTCCAAAAATATGGGAGAAACTTCAAAAGATGAAGAGAAGGGGGGAAGCTTTGATAAGCAAATCTTCAAAAGAAGTCAAAAATGCAAATTGAAGGGACGCCAAAGAGGATCAAACACTAAAAGAGTTACGAACATTGAAAGCACAGATTTAGATTAATGCTCAAGAAGGGATACAGTCACTTTTTTTCCCAAATGAATATTCTACCCATCTATAAGCCTACATTACAAGCCAATAACAAGTCGTACATGCTTTCAGTTCAAATGTTCTCACATTAATGGAGTTTTACATGAAGGTCAAGCCTATGGTATCACAATTTCATGCGTTGAACATTTTTCAAGTGTGCGTGTATTTCACTAAATGCCCACAAATTAAAACATTTTAAATGTGTGCAAATTGAGACTTTTTTGTGGTGAGGGTATTTGAAACAAGATTTCTAGTTCAAAAACCTTTGTTTGGAGAAAGATAAACAATTCTTGTTGTTACTTAAGTACATTTGAGGTACCATTTGAAGCTATAGGAATTATCTCAAAGTCAATCTGAGGTGAAAGATACAATATTGTGCGAAAATTTTGTGCAATACTATTGTTGGCGCTAACTAAAGTCAAAACATGTTTCATTGTTCAAAAAATAAAAATGGGCTAACATCCACTTTTCAATATTTGTTCAAAGTAACTTTATGGACCGTTTCATTGAAATTGTATTTTTGGGTCATCATACCCTTCAAAATGACATCATTTTCGGTCGTCTTACCTTTCAAAGTGACATTTTTTAAAAATTAATTTGTTATTCAAATAAAATGATGCTTTTAAAAAATATTGATTTGTCATGCCATTTTAAATGACACTCTTATAAAATTTATGATGTTATTATGATCGAAACGTTGCATTAGTCAATTACCTTGTTCATATCAGGCCATGTTTGCATAATTTATATTGCACTGCTATTACAGTTGCTACTAACAATTGTGTTGCAAATTTTGTTGTTTAAGATTGGGACATCCACCTTTAAAGGAACTAGTTGGATTGTCACCTCCCTCTAAGTGGTACGTTAAGTTCAAGATTGGGTCTTCTGCCTTTAAGAGACACGTTTGGTTGTCACCTCTTTCAAAGTGACATGTTATATTCAAGATTGAGTCGTCCACCTTTAAAGAGACACATTGGGTGGTGACACCCAATTTTGGCCTAACATTTTCAAAATTCGTAACCTTTAAGTCTTATTTGTTTAATAGTTTAAAATACTTTTTTTTTATAATTTTAAATAAGTTTATTGATATCTATCCTTATTTGTCAAAATTTTAGGATTTTATATCAGTTAATTTTAATTATATTATTTTTTGTCACAAACTAGAGTTGATTACGTTTAAATATTTGTTCATTTTGATTAAATCATTATTTCTGTTAAATTGCATTTTTTTACATGCCATTGGTTAGGTTAATTACATTTTTTAGTATTTATTTTTATTCGTTAAATTTGTTAATATTAATTTTGATATTTTGCACAATCTAGAAATCCAATCAAATACGGATAAGTTTTACATACGAAGATTGACCAACGATTTTGGGCCACAATCTTGAGCCCACGATTTGAGCCCATTGTATGACAATTCCCTATTTAAGTAATTATTAGGTCAAGAAATAAAAGAGGTGGTGGATAAGATCTTAGGGGAAATTTTTAGATTATTTTAAATTCTTAAGTAATTCTTTGGTGTTCATAATTTTCCGGCGACAAGTTCACCAAAGTTCCATTGTATTCTGCCGAAACTATCACCAAAACCCCCATTATTTTTCTCTTTTTATTGCGAGACAACTACCGAAAATAACTCAAATCTCCCTCCAAACTTCTAGTCAACCACACCACCATCTTGAACCAAATCTACACCAGTTCTCCACCAAAACCTAGATCGAAAATCACACTCAAACCACCGTGAGCCTTAGCACCGACAACAGCCGACCAATCCTAAATATGGGTACCAACTGTAGTCAAGATTTGATAGTCTCTTCATATTCTTTATTTTTCAAAACAAAAAAAAAACGGTCAAGCACCCACCTTCAATATCTTTCAAAATAATTTTTAGATTCCTTCCTTTAAAATAATAATGATTTACATTTTTTCTTGCAAAATTCATTTATTCTTTGTAAATTGTAATATTATGCTTATCCTGTTATTGTGAGACACCTATTTTACTTCATTGGGTCGTTCGTCCTAAAAAAATGTGACATATCTTTTGTCCTTAGGATTTGAATATCATAAGGAATATCATTATCCTATTTTATCATGTTCATATTTTACATTTTTCTATTGATGATCTTGTCTCAAATTCTTTACAGTATTCATTATCTACAGGATTGAAACTACATCTGACCTGATTTCTGACTCAATAGAATATGTAGGCACAATGGTTCGGTCATATACCCAGTTTGATTTTCTTTTCTCTTTGTAATAAAAAGTAGGACAATTTTTTTGAAAATATCACAAAAATTCACAATAAATATGCTATCCCCAACAAGTCAGGATTGGAGATCATTTTGAGATTTAGTAAAAGTTCTAACTGGGATAGAATTTTTGAGGAAGACCTCAAAAATTCCAACAAGTCTAGTCAAACTTGATTCTCAACTTTAAATGATCCATCATTGCTTGAAGTTCAAAGTCAACTTTGGAACTCTCCAAAGATTGTCATGGCGAGCCAGCAACTCCTCGTACATACCCCCAAAAAGACATGAGTCACAATAAACACAAAATGATGAAAAGTAAAATATTGGTTGCTCACATGTGCCAAACTAATCTGCCATTTTGTACACATTCTTTTTAAAGAATCTTTTTTCCACGTTTCTTGATAAAGTCTCTAGCTAAGGAGACATTGTGTCTACTAATTGTTCATTTTCAAGTACAGAACAGGTAAAAACATTGAGGCGATGACACTTTCAAGACAATTACGAGCCATCCACCTCGTTACGAGTGTACAATCATCGAGCCATACACCTCGTTATAGTTGGAAAATCATCGAGTTATTCACCTCGTTACAGTGGACAATCATCGAGCCATCCACCTCGTTACAGTGGACAATCATCGAGCCATCCATCTCGTTACAGTTGGACAATCAACGAGCCATCCACCTCGTTACAGTTGGACAATCATCGAACCATCCACCTCGTTACAGTTTGACACTTATCGAGCCACCCACCTCTTTATAGTTGGACAATTATTGAATCATCCACCTCATTACAGTGGACAATAATAGAGTCATCCACCTCGTTACAGTTGGAAAATCTTCGAACCATCCACCTCGTTACAATGGACAATCATCGGAACATCCACCTCATTACAATGAGACAATTATTAAGCGATCCACCTTGTTAGAGTTGGACAATCACCGAGCCATCCACCTCATTACAGTTGGACAATCATCAAGCCATCCACCTCGTTACAGTTGGACAATCACCGAGCCATCCACCTCATTACAGTGGAAAATCATTGGGTCATCCATCATTTACATTTTCCATAGAATTTTTATTGGCTAAGAGGGCCATTGCATTTTTCATTTCCTGAGAGGGTCTTTGGATTTTTCATTTGCCAAGTGGGCCATTGCATTTTATTTGCCAAGTGGGGCATTGCATTTTCATTTGCCGAGAAGGCCATTGAATTTTTCATTTCCCGAGAGGGTCATTGACTTTTCATTTGCTGAAAAGGCCATATCATTCAAGCCGCATTCATTCAGAGGTGAATGATGTGCACCCTATCTATTCCGCATTCAAGTCGGAGGAGACTTTCGTTGAAAAATATTTGCATTTAAGTCGCATCTATTTGGAGGTAAAGGATGTGCACCCTATCTATTCCGCGTTCAAGTCGGAGGAGAATTGCGTTGAAAGATATTTGCATTTAAGTCACATCTATTCAGAGATGAAGGATGTGCACCATATCTATTTCGCGTTCAAGTGAAAGGAGACTTGCGTTGAAAGATATTTGCATTTAAGTCGCATTTATTTGGAGGTGAAGGATGTGCACCCTGTCTATTCGTTAAAGTCGGAAGAGACTACGTTGTTTAAAGATATTTGTATTTAAGTCGCATCTATTCGGAGGTGAATGATGTTCACCCTATCTATTTCGCGTTCAAGTCGGAGGAGACTTGCGCTAAAAGATATTTGCATTTAAGTCACATCTATTCGGAGGTGAAAGATGTGCACCCTATTTATTCCATGTTGAAGTCAGAGGAGACTTGCATTGAAGGATATTCATATTACATTACCAGAAGTGGTAGCGTTAACATATATGTCCTATCGATGGACATGAATTATTTTTTCAAAGATCCTACCGATGGATCATCTCTTTTCGTCCTACCGATGGACAGACATTCAGATCCTACCGATAGATTATGTTCATTCGTCCTACCGATAGACATACATTCATATCCTATCGATGAATCATTTTCATTTGTCCTACCGATGGACATACATTCATATCCTACCGATGGATCATTTTCATTCGTCCTATTGATGGACATGCATTTATATCCTATCGATGGATCATCTTCATTTTTCCTATCGATGGACATGCATTTATATCCTACCGTTGAATCATCGTCATTCATCGTATCAGAAGGGATGCTACCTTTTTCTTTAATTTTGTCTCTAATAAAGAATTTTATCTTTGTCTCTTCGAGAACATCCAAGAGGATGCATTCTAAATTGAGCTACAAGTGTGGACTAATCCAACAAGGACGCATCACAACGTTCAACCTTTTGGAAGCAAGTTGAGGATCGACTTCCACCACATTCCAAGCACACTTTTATATGAAGGTCATGTGTTCGGCCACAATCAGGTTCGTCAATTTTCTTTGTCCATGATTTCTTTCATCAATCATATCAAACGAAAGGGACAGCTATTGACACCCAATTTTGGCCTAACATTTTAAAAATTCGTAACTTTTAAGTTTTATTTGTTTAATAGTTATACATTTTTTCATAATTTTAAATAAGTTTATTGATATCTATCGTTATTTGTTAAAATTTTAGGATTTTATATCAGTTAATTGTAATTAAATTATTTTTGTCACATCCGATTGATTACGTTCAAATGTTTGTTTATTTTGATTAAATTATTATTTCTATTAAATTGCATATTTTACATGACATTGGTTACGTTCATTAGTTTTTTAATATTAATTTTTATTCGTTACATTTGTTAGTATTTATTTTGATATTTTGCACAATCTAGAAATTCATTCAAATAGGAATACGATTTGCCTACACAGATTGACCAACGATTTTGGGCCACAATCTCGAGCCCACGATTTGAGCCCATTGTATGACAATTCCCTATTTAAGTAATTATTAGGTCAAGAAACGAAATAGGTGGTGGATAACATCTTAGGAGTAATTTTCAGATTTTTTAAAGTTTTAAGTAATTCTTTAGTGTTCATAATTTTCTGGCGACAAGTTCACCGGAGTTCCACTGGGTTTCGGCGAATCCACCACCAAAACCACCATCATTTTTCTCTTTATTCTTGCGAGAAAACTACCAAAAACAACCCAAATCTCCCTCCAAACTACCAATCAACCACACCACCATCTTGAACCAAATCTGCACCAGATCTCCACCAAAACCCAAACCTAAAATCACACTCAAAACTACCATGAGCCTTAGCTCCGGCAACAACAGACAACAGTCGACCAAACAACTCCAACAGCCATGAAATCCAAAACTCCGGCAAGACCCACTAAAACAACAAAAATAAACTGAAAACAACCACCACAAAACCACCAAGGACCCATATCTCAACCATTTCAAGCTGAAACAACCACCACCAGCAACCAGCAACCCCAGTTGCAAAGCAAACCACCACAAAAACCCTCTTTCTCAACTCTTTTTAGCTGCTCTAGACAGACTGGAAACAACCAGAACCCCATCGAATCACAACAAACCAACAACAGTAGCGAATTAGTGAGCTCCAAGCTCTAAACTCCTGCGAGAAGCAACGCCGAGCTCCAAACCACCAACTCCGGAGCAGTCTCAATGGAGCTTAAGGAACAATCAATAACTACAACTCCAGCCAACACAACACCACTGTAAACCTCTATTGTCTCTCCTGTTTTTGTCATTTTTTGTGCTTCTTTGCAAGTTGTGACTTTGCCAAAATTCAGCAATTGTGAATAACAGTCGATTTCATTTCATTTTTTTCGCCATCCTTATTATCTTAATTAATTACTAAAAAAATCTTGACATTTTTCTACTTTATCTAGTACTATTTTATTTTATTTTTCTTATTATTTTGTGTTGGGTTATTTATCATTGTTTGTGTTATTTTTGTACTCTAGGAACTGATTTGGTCTATATTTTAGATGGATTATCTGGTTGCTTTTTTGATAATTTTCATATCTTGCCGTATTGGTTTTTATTTATTTTTCATTTTAAAAATATGTGTTAAAGTGATTATATTGGCATTTCTCTATGAACCTCATCTATGTGCTATTGATGTGATTTCTGTTTCAATTTTAATATATTTTATTCTGGTAGTATCTTTAGTTTAATTGGTTGAATTAATCTTTAACTTTGAGTTTAATTATGTTGTTAACTATTATTATTATTTACATTTTAGGCGATATTTTTGAAATTTTCAGAGAAATATACATTTGTCTTAGTTGGTAGCATTACCATCGTATTGACCCCGTGGTTTGTGCAACTCGGGTAACCAGGTCTTGTCTAAACTACTCCTAGTCAACTAGTATAGAGCAAAACCAAAACCTTGAATTTAGGGCATTTGATTGAGATGAGTCAACACTCAAGAAACATTTGAATAAGACATATATTCAAGTCATTTTTACCATTTGAGTTGTTTTTCAGAAGCTTGAATTTTATAGCTCGTCCGGAGGAACAATAGACGGGTGACTCACAAAATTTGAGTCTTTGTATTTCACAAGACATTAATATCCAGTCAAAAAGACAAATCAGGGGAGTCTTTGACTATGAGGTAACACTCATCTATTTTTCGTTATGTATTTTTCATGTTGGCCTTCCTTTCACACATTTCTCATATTTTTGTAGGGAAACTGTCCCCGACAACAGTCAGGGATGGTGGTGATAATGTATAGTTTTTGCGAATAATTGGGAGTATACATAGTTTGAAGAGACATCCAAAATAAAAATACAACAAGTGGTTACTGTAGATATTCGGAGGCCACATTCAACAATAGTACAAAGATCGATAGTTAAGAGGAAACAAAACATATTGGTGCAAACAGTCATAAGACAATCTCTGACTAAAGATGTCAGTGACACTATACTTACGAGTTATCACTCTAAGTTTGTCTAAGTTTTTAATAATTTTATGTCATATCCGAACGAACTACGCATACCTAATTTTCATATCAATGATATACATAGTTAGCCCTTCTTAGGTTTGATATTCATTTTTTAAAATTCAAAAAAAACGTAAAATAATTTGTGCATATTTTTAGAGACATATTTTCACGAACTACACGAACCTGATTCCTGATTCTTATCTGGGTGATATAGGTAGGCAGCCCTTTTTGGGTTTGATATTCATTCTTTCAAACTTCAAAAATAAAGTAAAATAGTTTGTGTATATCTTTTGAGTCATATATTCATGAACTACGCACACCTAATTCTCATCTTGGTGAGATAAGTAGGCATCCCTTCTTGGGTTTGATATTCATTCTTTCAAAAAAAACATTGTGTATATATTGTATAAGACATGTTTTCACCTCAGTTGGGACCAATATACTCTTTTGGCACTTCTCATTTATACTTTTGTGATGCTTGAAAGTTCTCTTGCATGCATTCAAGATAAGAATAAAACCAACATTATGATTTCATGTGCATTGTGTGGTGAGTTTTTAGGTCAAAATTCAATTGCATCGCACTATTGATCAAGAACTTGGCTTGAATGTTTATCGAGGTGAAATCCTGAGTTATGTTTGCTTTGGGAAAGGATTGTAGGCCTTCTTTGATCCGATTGTGCCTTTCAAAACCTACCAAATGACATTAATCCCTAGTTTTCCCCACTTTGAGCCTGAAGCCTTTCTTTGGACAACCACATCTTAGTCACTACCCCTTTTGAGTGCTTACATGCACTATTCCTCTCTTGGCCCAACCTTCTTGAGTGCACAAAGGATGTGCAAATTATAAGACAAGATCCATGTTTGATGTTGCCAAAGGAAAAAGATATGAAGTCTCCCAAAGTAAAGGAAGCAAAAAATAACTTCTAGAAAAAGAAGAAGAAAAAAGAGGGAAGGTGGAAAGAAATAAATAAAGACAAAAACACCCCTACAAGGTCAATGAAAGATGAGGAGGAAAATACTCAAAAAAAAGATGAGAAAATTCAAAAAAGGGGATGAAAATAGGAAAATCTCCAAGAAATAAGGACTCAAAAGAAGTGGACAAAAAAATAAAGGCGGTGAAAGGAGGAAAATCTACAAGAAATAAGGACTCAAAATAATTTGAAACAAAATAAAGAAAAGAAGAAGAAGGAAAAGCTCAACAAAAAATGATTCAAAAGAAGTCGAAAAGGGGGACACCGAAGAGGATCAGATGCCAAAGATGTATCAATCATCAAAAGCCTAAATTCAGTATGACGCTCAAGGAGGAATTAAGTCACTCTTATCCCAAACATATATCCTACACGTCCTTAAGCCTACCTTACTAGCCAATGACAAGCTCTACATGATTTCATTCCAACTGTTCTCACATTAGTGGAAATTTACATAAGGGTCAAGCATATGGTATCATCATTGCATGCATTGAACATTCTTGTGAGTGAGAGTGCACTTCGGAAAATGTCCTCAAATCAAATGCTTCAAATATGAGGGTTGGTGCACTTCAAAACCTTTTTTTGAAGCAAGATGAACAGATCTTGTTGATACTTAAGTATGTTTGAGGTACCACTTAAAGCTATAGGAATTACCTTGAATTTAATCTTAATTAGAAAAAGAAAAAGAAAGAAAAAAGAGAAAAAAAGAGAAAGAAAGAGAGATTTACAGGCAATCCTAACTGTGGGTACCAACTATAGTCAAGATTTGATAGTCTCTTCACATTCTTTATTTCTCAAAAAAAAAAAAAAAAAAGAAAAAAAAAATGGGCAAGCACCCACCTTCAATATCTTTTAAAATAATTTTTTGATTCTTTCCTTTAAAATAATAATAATTTACATTTTTTCTTTCAAAATTAATTTGTTCTTTGTAAATTATAATATTAGCCTAATCTTGTTATTGTGAGACACCTATTTTACTTCATTGGGTCGTTTGTCCTAAAAAAAAAATGTGACATATCTTGTCTTTAGGATTTGAATATCGCAAGGAATCTCATTTTCCTATTTCATCATGCTCATATTTTACATTTTTCTACTGATAATCTTGTCTCAAATTCTTTGCAGTATTCATCATCTACAGGATTGGAACTACATTTGACCTGATTCCTGGTTTAATAGGATATGTAGGCGCCACAACAGCTCGGTTATATACCCAATATGATTTTCTTTTCTCCTTGTAATAAAAACTGGGATAGAATTTTTAAGAATATCTCAAAAATTCACAATAAATATGCTATCTCCAGCAAGTCAAGATTGGTGATCATTTTGAGATTTAGCAAAAGTTCTAACTGGGACAGAATTTTTGAGGAAGACCTCAAAAATTCCAACAAGTACTATCAAAAGCTTGATACTCAACTTTAAATGGTCCATCATCGCTTGAAGTTCAAAGTCAACTTGCAAATCTCCAGCATTGTCATGGCGAGCCAGCAACTCCTCGTACAAATGTTTAATAAGACATGAGTCGCAATAAACACAAAATGATAAAGAGTAAGATATTGGTTGCTCACATGTGTCAAAGTGATCAGTCATTTTGTACATATTTAAAAACAAAATCTTTTTCAAGGTTTCTTGACTAAGTCACTGACTAAGGCGATATTGTGTCTACTAAACTGTTCCTTTTTCAAGTACAGGAACAGGTAAAAATATTAAGGCGATGAGACTTTCAAGACAATCACGATCCATCTACCTTGTTACAATGGACAATCATTGAGCCATCCACCTCGTTATAGTTGGAACAATCATCGAGTCATCCACCTCATTACAGTTTGACAATCATCGAGCCATCCACCTCGTTACAGTTGGACAATCAACAATAAAACATGGAGCACTAGGAGGTCGAATACTGGGAGAAACACATTTGCCGTTCATGCTATGAACAATCACTCTGCAAAGGAGATTCGGGAGGAGATGGCTCAAATGAGGACCGAGTTGGGGTTGGTATTGAAGCATGTGAGTGGAGGTGCAGAGAAGGTAAATGGTGTGAATTACTTGACTAGAATGCCACCACCAGTTGAAGAGTATTACTATGAACAGGATGCTTATGCAGTGAATGATCAGATGGGGGTTTTTTGACCTAACGCTCAAGGATCCAACATGGAAAATTGGCACCAGGGTCAAGGAAACCAAGGTCAGAACTATGGAAATTACAACCGAGAGGGTCAATATGTCCGAGATGGAAACTTTAATCGCGATAACAACTACAATCGAAATAACTATGGCAACAAAAATGATCGGGTTGCACCTTATGTTGCCCCTCAAAATTAGGAATTCGGTGCTACAGAAGTTGGAGGCAATCTGGCGTGTATTGAAGATATGATGCATAAGATGATGAGAAGGTTTGATGCAACTGATGAGAATGTGAAGGAGATGAGAAACGACTTGTCCGATATTGGTCAAAAGGTTAATGCCCATGCAGTGTCAATAAAGCATCTCGAGCTACAGATGACTCAGTTGTCTACTACAGTGAACCCACGTCAACCTGACACTCTTCCTAGAAACACCATCCAGAATCCAAAGAATGATGGTCATTGTATGACAGTTACTACTCGAGAGGGTAAGCAAATCATAGATCCACCTATGCCGTCTGTGGTGGATGCTGAGATTAGAAAAGAAAATGATGTGGTAGAGGTTAGAGAAGAGTCTTAGACTGTGACAGAGCAAGAAACGGAGATATCTCAGAAAGTTGTCCCCATTCCTAGACCTCCACCACCTTTTCCACAGAGGTTAGTGAAGAAGACTGAAGATGGTAAATATCGCAGGTTTATTACTATATTGAAGCAGCTTTCTATCAATGTTCCTTTGATAGAAGCTTTGGAACAAATGCCTGGGTATGCGAAGTTTATGAAAGACATGATGACAAAGAAAAGGTTTGTGAGTTTTGAAGATGATGATAGATTGCAGCATTGTAGCGCTATTGCTACAAGATCTCTTGTGCGAAGAAGGAACACCCTGGTGCTTTCACGATCCCATGCATTATAGGGTTGTTACACTTCGCTAAGGCATTGTGTGATCTTGGTGCTACCATTCACCTCATGCCATTATCTATCTACAAGAAGTTGGGCCTAGGGGACCTAAAGCCCACTGCAATGCGGTTACTAATGGCCGATCAAATAGTGAAGAGGCCCATTGGTGTACTCCATGATGTTCTAGTAAAAGTGGAGTCTTTCATTTTTTTGGCAGATTTTGTGATTCTTGACTGTGAGGTTGATTTTGAGGTTCCCATCATCCTTGGGAGACCATTTCTTGCCACGGGGTGTGCGTTGGTTGATATGCAAAAGTGACAGATGAATTTCGGGCGAACAATAAAGAAGTAACTTTCAATATTTGTAGGTCCATGAAGCAGAGTGGTGAGCTTCAAACAGTGTCTGCTATAACTTATATAGTGGAGAGTGGGACAGAAGTGTAAATTGAAAAGCGACTAGCTATTGAGGCATTAGCAGCAGTTATGATGAATTTCGATAGTAATGGTTTTGAAGAGTATGATGAGTTGGTAGCCGCACTTGATAGGTGTGAATATCGGTCCAAACCAAAAAAATATGAGTTAGACATGAAGAATCACGAGTCCCCACCTGCAAGACCATCTATTGTGAGGCACCGAAATTAGAGCTTAAGGCTCTACCACCGTATTTGAGGTATGTATACTTGGGCAGAGAGAATACTTTGCCGGTTATCATTGCAGAAGATTTGAATGCGAGACAAGTAGAGTGCTTGGTATTTGTTTTAAAAAGGTTCAAGTGACCTATTGGGTGGAGTATTGTGGATATTATTGGGATTCCTCCCAGTAATTACTCTCACAAAATCCAACTCATGCTAGATCATAAGCCTAGTGTCGAGCACCAGAGAAGATTAAATTCACCTATGCAAAAGGTAGTTAAAAAGGAGTTCATCAAGTGGCTGGATGTGGGAGTTATTTACCCCATTGCGAGATACTAATTAGGTATGTCTTGTGCAGTGCGTGCCTAAAAAAGGTGGTATTACTGTGGTTCGAAATGAAAGAAATGAGCTCGTTCCAATGAGGCCCGTTACTAAATGGAGAGTTTGTATGGATTACCGAAAATTGAATGCGTGGACAGAAAAGTACCACTTTCCTATGCCGTTCATGGACCAGATGTTGGATAGACTTGCAGAAAAGGGTTGGTATTGTTTTCTTGATGGGTATTCAAGCTACAATCAAATTTCTATAGCTCCAGAAGATCAAGAGAAGACTACCTTCACTTGCCTTTATGGGACTTTTGCGTTCAAACGGATGCCATTTGGGTTGTGCAATGCTCAAAGAACCTTCCAGCGCTGTATGTTGTCTCTATTTTCTGATAGGTGATTCTTTTGATCGTTGTCTGGATCATTTGACCGAGGTGCTTAAAAGGTGTGAAGATTGCAACTTGGTGTTGAATTGGGAGAAGTGTCATTTTATGGTTAAAGAAGGTATAGTGTTAGGTCATCGAATTTCAGACAAAGGTATTGAGGTTGATAGAGCTAATGTTGAAGTAATAGAGAAGCTTCTGCCACCTATTTCTGTAAAAGGTGCTAGAAGTTTTCTTGGGCGTGCAGGTTTGTATAGGAGATTCATCAAAGATTTCTCAAAAATTGCACATTCGTTGTGTAACTGCTCGAGAAGGAGTGTAAGTTCTATTTTGATGATGCTTGTCTTAGAGCATTTGGAGAGTTGAAAGAGAAGTTGGTTACTACACCTATCATTATTTCACCGGATTGGGGACACCCGTTTGAGGTAATGTGCGATGCGAGTGGAGTGACGCTTGGTGTAGTATTGGGACAAGGCGAGAGAAAATTCTTCACCCTATTTACTATGCTAGCAAAGCTCTAAATGTGGCCTAGAAGAATTATCTTTGTGACCGAACAAGAACTTCCTGCGGTGGTTTTTTCATTCGAGAAATTTCGATCTTACTTGCTTGGTACTAAGGTCATAGTGCATACCGACCATTCTGCATTGAGGTATTTGATGGTGAAACAAGATGCAAAACCTCGATTGAATAGATGGGTATTATTGCTGCAAAAGTTTGATTTTGTGGTAAAAGATAGAAAGGGGATCGAAAATCAAGTTGCCGATCACTTGTCCAGATTAGAGGAAAAGGCTATGCTAAAGCTTGGAGATAAGGCTGAAATTAATGATGCTTTTCCAGATGAACAGGTATTGGCTGCTTCTCATGATTTGATTCCTTGGTTCACGGACTTTGCTAATTATCTGTCAAGCGATATTGTGCCTCCTGATTTGTCTTTTTCACCAAAGGAAAAAGTTTATGCAAGATGTGAAGAAAAAATTCTTTTGGGATGAGTCGTACTTGTATCTTAGTTATCTTTGATGGGATTATTCGTCATTGTGTGCCGGAAGTTGAGATGTTGAGTGTACTTGAAGCATGCCATTCGTCGCCTATTGGTGGGCATCATAGTGGTATTCGAACTACACATAAGATTTTGCAATGTGGGTACTACTGACCTACCATCCACCAAGATGCTCATGATTTCGCCAAGTCCTGTGATCGTTGCCAAAGAGAAGGTGGGATTTCAAAGAGGCAAGAGCTGCCTATGAATCCTATATTGGTGGTAAAGTTGTTTGATGTATGTGGCATTGATTTTATGGGTCCATTTGTGAGTTCATATGGAATGAAGTATATTTTTGTTGCGGTTGATTATGTATCGAAGTGGGTGGAAGCAGTTGCGCTCCCCAACAATGAGGGCAAAAGTGTCACCGCATTCTTGAAAAAGAATATCTTCTCAGATTTGGTACACCAAGGGCTATTATTAGCGATGGAGATTCTCACTTTTGTAATAAGTTGTTCAAGGCACTACTTGAGAAATATAGTGTCCACCACAATGTAGCCACCCCTTACCATCCACGGACTAGTGGGCAAGTTGAAGTGTCCAACAGAGAAATTTAACAGATTTTGGCAAAGACTGTAAATGCTAATAGAACGGATTGGTCAATGAAGCTTGTTGATGCTCTATGGGCCTATCGCACTGCATACAAGACCCCCATAGGTATGTCTCCTTACCAACTTGTATATAGGAAGTCTTGTCATTTACCGATAGAGCTAGAGCATAAGGCGATGTGGGCAATAAAGAAGCTAAATTTGGATTGGGGCGCCGCTTCAAATCAAAGAATGAATGACTTGAACATACTTGATGAGTTCCGCCTAAAAGCTTACGAAAGTTCAGCCTTGTACAAAGAGAAGATGAAGTGATATCATGATCAAAGAATTAAAAAGCGTGAATTTGTGGTTGGTGATCTTGTGCTTCTATTCAACTCTAGGTTGCCCTTGTTTCCAGGAAAACTTAAGTCCAAATGGGTTGGGCCATTTTTGCTCACTAAAGTGCTCCCCCATGGAGCAGTTGAGCTTGAGAATAGTGAAGGAACAAGGTTCATGGTAAATGGGCAAAGGATCAAGATCTATCTAGGAAATCTTGCCGAAAGTGTGCAAAAAGTGATTGAGGCCTATAATCTTGATGAAGTCTGAGTAATCGGGAAACTTGCGTCATGCCGCGACGTTAAATCAAACGCCGGTTGGGAGGCAACCCAAGATGTACAATCTAGCCAACGATAGGTTTCTATTTTTAAGTTAGTAGTTCTCTTTGCTTAATTGCATTTACGTATCAACTTAGATAGGTGCTTTACTTTTTTTTTTTTTTTTTTAGTGTTGGATAGAACTAGCATAGAGTCCATGTCTAAAAAAAGTGTCCGAGAAAATATAAAAGAATAGCCTATTGGTTGCTACATGTGCGGCTACACCATGAAAATCTAAAGAAAATGGTGCAGTGCGAGGTCTACGGACCCCATCGATGGTTCGTCGTTCAATCCACAGACCGTGGATGGTGTCCTTAGACCACAGGTAAGCTTCTAAAATTTTCGAAGTGTAAAAATGATCTACGGTCCTAATCTACGGACCGTAGATTGACTTACAAACCGTAGACGGGGTCTCGTGAGTCCAAACCCTAGTTGCATCGACCCGACCTGGACCCTCTCATTTAAAAACTCCCTAATTTAAAATCACTTCCACTTCCCTCCATTCACTCTCCAACCGTTTCACCATCCCATAACCTCCTAAATCACTCCATAACTCCCCCATAAAATCATCCCTACCATTCCCCCATAATTCCCATAATTCCTTTCCACTTACGAATACAACTTATTCCATATTCCATAAAAAGTGCAGTGTTGGGTTAGTAACGAAGAGGTGATTCCTTGGTCTTGCTAAAGCTTAGTGTCATCACGCAATCACCCCACTCCTCGTTGCTTGTAAGGTAATAGACTTCCACTCACTTTGAATTTCGGTTTATAGATTGAATATAGATAGTCGGCAGTTGGGTCTTGACCTTGGGTACTTGTTAGATGATATTGCATGATAAAATTGGAACTTACAATACCCCTTGGAACGATAGATAGTGATTGTTGCCTTGTTGTATGTGATTATAAGTCTACATGTAAATTTCGACTTAGGGTTCCAAAAGTTTGTCTTAAATACTTGTTCAAATGATTAATCGGAATCCCGAAAATGACAAACTAGCATGTTTCAATGTTGAAATGCATGGTTAGACTAGGATATTGTTGAAAATGGTCAAAGATGTGGACTTGCAAATAAAGATTGGCTAAAACACGGCGCAGTTATATCTATGATACCTCGTCTATGAACCGTAGATCAATCTATAGACCGCAGATTGGGTTTGTGGGTTGATGCACTTGAAAATCTCACCAAATGTGAAACCACGGATGTGGACAACGATCCGTAGATCAATCTTTGGACCGTTTTGTACATCTATGGTTTCCATCTGCGACCAATATTGTTGGCCCTCTGATCCACGGAAGGGGTCTACGGACCGTAGATTGATCCACGAACCGTAGGTCTCCTCCGTGGATAACCATTGTAGCCTCTGTCTGAATTTTTTTCCTGGGTCTTTATTACTGTTCGTTTTAAGTTCTAAAGTTTATTGATTGTGTTCTTAGTTAGTTTTAGTACTAATATTTCTTTCATAGGTACGATGGCACCGAAGAAGCTTGTCACCTACTCAAAGCAAGGCAAGTCGAAATCATTTGCCCCTAGCTTCGAGGTTGATCGATGAGGACACGGCACACGAAATAGATCCAAGATACATTCCTCCCAACACAAGGACTTCTCTGCACCCCGAGCCACAAGAGGCACCCCAGGAAGGTGATTCCGACGTAGTCACCGTCTCCCAGTCGATGAGGAGCACACACTGATCGGGTCACCAAGCGGGGCTTCCATTCGGCCTCGGGTGCATCGGCTTTGAGTCCAGCCATGCTTCAATGTCCGAGTCCGCTCATGCTTCGGGGTCCAATGCTCAGTCAGCCATAGGGTCCAGCTAGAATGAACAAGCTACCTCATCTGATGAGGCCACTACCTCAGAATCAGTACCCATACCAAGGAATGAGAACCCTACTCCAGTGGCCGGTGAGCCAAACAGATAGTGTGTTGAGGGTTAATGGAAAATCTATTAAGTTGCCAAGATGATTAATGACAAAGAGAAGATGGCCCGCTGCAGATGGCGAGCGTGCAGAGTGGGTCGCCGTACCTCGGTTAGGTATTCGAAAGGCCACATTGAATTTTGTGGCCAAGTTCTTCTGGTTGTTGGTGTGTAACAGGGTGTCGCCGACAAAGGCTGACAACTAACTCACATGGGACAGAGCGGTCATGGTTGCAAGCCTTTGCAGCGGGGAGTGAAAATTGACTTTGCCCGCATCGCCGGCAGATTCACGAGAGGCCATTCAAGACCTCCACTACTTACCCCTTTCCATGTTTGATTTTCCAATTGTGCAGGGACTCTGGAGTGCCGATCTAGCATTGTGATAGGTTGATCCACTCTACATGGACTTTGGATATAAGCCTCATTAGAAATGAGGCAAATGTGGCGGCACCTCGCCGAGAGCCCCGCGGGTTGAGGTACCTCCCTTGAGGCGCAGATCTTGCGGACACGATGGGGCATACACAGGCGGTGATCCCGTTATACTAGATCATTTTGATATTGTCCCGGCTTCCTCTTCCCAGATGCTAGCATCTTGCTCCTAGTTCATCCCGATCCACACCACCCAGGTTAGGAGCTACTTGTTGTCCCATTGGCCATAGTATAGAAATTAGAGGCTCGGATGGCCACACTGCTACATCACATCCAGCCGTGGATGCAAAAGTCGATTGCCGAGTCCGAGGCCAGAATGGAGCGAAGAATAGAGGGTATGATCGATCGAAAGGTCCAGGCTATTAATAAGCATCTATCTGCCTTTGAATTAAGAGTCCTCGAGCGATTAGCCCCGACCATAGATCTATCTACTTTGCTGGCTGAATTAGCTTGATCTCGGACCGCGTTGATGCCATTCTTGCCACCCTTACGGTTGAGCCTCGCCGCACCTGCACAGACCGGGCGATGACACGGTCTTTGGATGCTTTATTTAGTGGGATCATCGAGGAGGGGCTTGAGCCTACATATGCCAAAGGTAAGCGGCACCGTTCTAGTCGTATTGAGGAGAAGAAAGCTCAAAAGAGATAGCGTAGGCAGGAGAAGGAGGCCAGGAAGGCTTCAATTTTAGATGAAGAATTGCGCCAGCGTAGGATGCGTGAGAGTGCTGCAGGGGCATCAGTTCTGCCCTAGTTGTAGAGGTCCCGCCGGTTGTGAGGGACGTTGTGAGCACCATTGATGTTGCTATTATGCATAATGTGGGCACTGTTGAGGGTGACCCTACCATTGTTCCAGCAGGCTCCAGGAAATCAGACCCACCCGCTCGTTCATGAGTCTTCGGCGCTATGCGCCACAGGTTTGCTTCACCTAATCCACTATCTTTTACTATTCTTGTATGCATTGGGGACAATCACATCTATTCTTGTTGGGGGTGGGGTAAATGGATTGTGAGTGATGGGGTGAAGTCTGAGTAACCCAACTCATAAATCCTCTCTTGGGGTTTTCTTGCCTATGTCCTTTTTCCCCAAAAGACTGTTTAATTTCTTTTGAACTGGCATGTGTTAGGATTGTATATATAGAAACATGAAAAAGAATGAAGCATGATGGCTTATGAAAGATATATCCGTCCAAATTTTGTGATGTGTGCTAGACTTGGTAGGCTAAGACAAGTTGAATATGTTGGCTCTGAGTATGACATGATAATGAATCAACTTGATGACATGACTTAAGCTGAAACTTGAACTAGGTAATTTGAATAATGAAACTATGTGCCAAGTTTGTGTGAGAATAGTGATTGTTCAAACAATTATTATGAAAAACTACAACTTGCCCGGTTAGTCCTGCTAAGACAATTCACTCTAGATGCTAGGAGGTGATCATAGGCCCTTGTTACGATAAGTCTATAAATTGCCTAAATGGAAGATCCAACCAGATGAATTAAGTGCTCCCTTTGATCCAAATGCTTTGAGTCTAAAATTAGACCATTTCTTTCTAAACCCCGAACTCACCTTCCCAGGAATCTACTATGTTGGCCCTGATCCCTCCTTGGACATGTGCACTTCGACTTAGGTCAAAATCCTAATTTGATGGTGGCTAATGTAAAAGGTAACTTAAATCTTGGCCCTGACCCGATATTGGGTATTGTGCACCTCGATCAATGGAAAATACATAAGTTGAGGGTGACTATAAAAGAGGAAACCAAAAGAAAAATGGGTATGAAAAGAGTTTGATGTTGAGAAAGAGAGGAATGGATGTGACTTGTTGAAAACTAAAGAAAAAGCATAAAACGCAAGAAAAAAAAGTGAAAAATAGAAGGATCTACAAAACCTAAAGTCACATCCATGGTTGAAGAAAATCAAGGGAAAGAAGGCAAAACGGTAGGAGGACAAAAATAGGGCAAAAAGATGTTGAAAGCCAATTGTAATGTCAAGAAGGGCAGAAAGTCACTAAGAAGTACCCAAATATACCACACCTGACCCTGATCCGACGTTACAAGCCAATAAAGTCCTATAGTGATCTTAGAGTCTAATGTGGGGAGTCTAAGCAGTGAAAATAAGGGCAAGCCTATGGTATTGAGCACTAACTGTACTTGAAGTTGTTTCTAAGTGTAAGGGTTGAATGAATCCTTGTACTCAAAGTCATAGTCATTGTGTGAAAGAAAAGGGATTTCATTTTGAAGTAAGGGCACTAGTTGCATTTTCGAAAAATTGGTACTTTGGTGATAGTAAACAAGTGTATGTTGTGTGTTGGTTGGTCGATCGTTGTCATGGTTTGATCCACATGAATTAGCTTGTCGAGTCTAAGAGAACAAATTATGCACCCGGAAAGTGAGTGGGATAGAGAGCCATATAATTGCTTGTGCTTGAAATGCTTGCTTCTATACAAGTGTCGTTTAGAGTCTTAGTGCGTCGCTTGAGGACAAACAATGAATTTAAGTTGAGGGTGTTGATATACCGTGAGTTTACGGTATTTCTAATACATTTCACTTACAAGTGTGTGTGTGTCTAGGGCCTTTTTGTATTAGTTTTCATGTGTTTTTATCATATTTTATAGGAAAGATGTTCAGGCGCGGAAGTAAAGAGACAGCTGACAGAAACGCAGAAAAGGGCATCTACGGACTGTAGGTCCATTGACACTCCGTAGATGGTAGTTGTAGATCAGCAGCCAAGGCATGGAAGGCAAATCAGGGAAATCTGACCAAGTGTGGAACTACGATGCCCATTAACGGTCCATAGATGTACTGTTGATCCGTAGATTTATACTGCGAGTATTCTAGTACTTAATTTTTGAAGATTCCAAGTGTGGAGCTACGAAAGGGGATTGACGGACCGTAGATCGATCTATGATGCGTCTTTGCAGTTTCGTCATTTGCTTGCAGAAACCGATTTTGGAAGATGAAATATTTTCGAGTCATGGTTGACGGAAGGAACTCACGGATTTGTAGATCCATTGACGGTTCGTTAGTCGGGCCTCGTAGGCGAAGACACATACCGTGACAGACTTTCCTTATTTTTGTTTCTCTTTTAATTTAGAACTTGTTTTTCTATAAATAGGGCATGTAAACCTCATTTTTGGATGTTATAGATTATTATTCTATTCTAGTTCTTGACTTGGTAGATAAACTTGCAACTTTAGCAATCATTAATTTCCTTAGATCGTTTTGAAGATTTTGGCGTTGCAATTCAAGTTGAATTTCTGGGTTTATTACCCTTGTTACGTAAGTTTATAATTCTTTCTTATAACACAATAAATTGTAGTCATATGATTATGGGTAAATAAACTCCACAACTAGGGTTGTGGGAACCATGAGCAATTAACAAAGTATGAATAGTAAATAAGCAATTCTTGAATAGTGTGATGCATGCATTGATAATTCTTTCGTTTAGAAGTCTTTTTAGCGGTTGCAAACGTTAGAACTCGCCTTGTTGCTACTTGCCGGACCAAGGAGATAATCAACAAGAAAATAATTATCAACATAGATTTAGTGTGATACTATGTAATAGGCTAGTGTCGATTGGTTCGAAGTAATAACTAAGCCTAACATCGATTATGATGTCTAATATGAGGTAAAGGTAAGGGTTAGTTAAGTACACACGTAACCAGACCAAGGTGCGGGGTGAAATTCTCTAGATGTTGGACCAAGGATTTAGAGATACCTAGCGTATCACTTTGCATGTAGTACACTAAGAAAGGATTGCAATTACTAGGATTACTGTGTTATGAGCTTGTGGGGAACACGGATACCCTAGTTATTTCACTCATATTGAAAACAACCAAACCTGACTTTTGGTTACTAATTATTTATTGAATTCTTACAATTTGTTCTGCAAACCCCCCTTTTATTACTTGTTTCTGGAAGTAATTTGACTAATTGAATATAATTATTGGTTAAAGTAAAGTCTAAACCATTTTCCTCGAGGGATCATCCCCAACCTACAAGTTGGGTTCTTTACTTGATAACGATCGCTTATGCTTCTTTAGTGAGGTGTAATTTGAGCATATCAGTTTCTTCTATTCATTACGTAAGTTCATGATTTCTTTATCTAAAAATATGAATTGTGTTCTTGCTACTATGGGTAACTAAATTGACAACTAGGGTTGTGGGAACCATGAGTGATTAACAAAGTATGAATAGTAACTAAGTAATTCTTGAATAGTGTTATTGCATGCATTGATAATTCTTTCATTTAGAAGTCTTTTAACGAGTGCACACGTTAGAACTTGACTCGTTGCTACGGACCAAGGAGGTAGTTAATAAGAAAATAATTATCAACATAGATTTAGTGTGATACTATCTGATAGTCTAATATCGATTGGTGCGAGGGTAAAAATTAGACATACATCGATGTGATAACTAATATGAGGTAACGTTAAGGGTTAGTAAATTATACACACTTAGCTGGACCAAGGTGCGGGGTGAAAATCTCTAGTTGCACGACCAAGGAATTAGAGATACCTAACTTATCACTTTGCATGTAATACACTAGGAAAGGGTTACTATTACTAGGATTACCGGGTTATGAGCTTATGAAGAACACGTACACCCTAGTTACTTTCTCTAATTGATAACAACAAAGTTGAATCTTGCTCACTTGTTACTTAACTTCAATTTCCAAAATTTGTTTCTCAAATCCCCCTCCCCCTTTAATTACTTGTTTTGGAAGTACGTTTACTAAAAGAATATAATCGTAAGCTGAACTTAAGTCTAAACCATATTCCTTGTGGGATCGACCCCAACCTACAAGTTGGGTTCCTTAATTGATAACGATCGCTTACGCTTCTTTAGGGAGGTGTAATTTCAGCATATCAAATTTTAGCACCGCTGCCGGGGAATAAGGCTTTTAGATTAAGTTTAACTAAATTATTGAACTTTAGTCAAATATTTCCTAATTTTACTTTTTGTTTTGTTTTTGTTTCTCTCAGGTTCCTACTCTAGTGTATGCCAAGTACACGGAGCCAAGGTGAACCACTTACTCCTTACGACCCAGAATTGAACAGAACTTTGCGAAGAATGAATAACCATGGAGACCCAGTCAAATCTATTGGAGGAAATATAGGTGATGGAGTTGGGTTGTAGCATCTGAGGGTTGGTGATGAGAATAATTAGGTTCAAGTTGAGAATCTATTGGCAGATACATTGAGGGTGCAGGATGCACCAGAACCAAGACTGCGTGATAACTATAGGGTCAACTTTAATGTCGCTGAATTTGAAGGACCTCTTTTACTACCCCCTCACTCCGGGGCATACATTTGTGGTGACTAGCAGTTTTATGTCGATACTTACAAGCGAGGGGTTTGTTTGCTAGTTTTGCATCGGAAGATCCACATGCTCACGTAACCAAGCTAAGGAGTGTTTGCAAAAGTTGTGTGAGTTGACCAGACTTGGACGTGGATGTTATTGGATCATGAGTATTCCCTCTATTATTGACCGACGATGCTGTTGTGTGGTTTAATGAGCTTCCTTATAACTCAATCTACACATGGGGACAATTAGCTGAGTTTTTGGCAAGATTCTCTCCTGTGTCAAAGAAGCTGAACCACAAAGATAAAATCAAAAACTTCTTAGCATTACCGAGAGAGTCTGTGAGTAGCTCTTGGGACAGGTTCACTGCTTTCATACGAAGTGTTCCAAATCACCGCATTAATGATGAATCGCTAAAACAGTATTTCTACTGAGATCAGGATGACAATAGTAAGGGAGTGCTTGATACTATCTTTGAAGGTTCATATGGTGAGTGCACTTTTGAGTAGATTTGAGAAACTGGAGAAGATTTCCTGAAACAATAAAGTATGGAGCACTAGAAAGTTATACTGGGAGGAACACGTTTGCCGTTCAAACTACAAATAACTAGTCTGCAGATGAGATTCATGAGGAGATGGCTTAGATGAGGACCGAATTGGGGTTGGTGTTGAAGAATGTGAGCGGAGGTGCAGAAAAGGTAAATGCTATCAATTATTTTACTAGAAATACACCACCGAGTGAGGAACGTTACTATGAAAAGGACACTTATGCGGTGAGTGATTAGATGGGGGGTTTTTGAGCTAAAGCCCAAGGTTCCAATACGGATAATTGACGCCAAGGTCAAGGAAACCAAGGTCTGAACTATGGCAACTACAATCGAGAGGGTCAATATGTCTGGGATGGGAGCTACAATCAGTACAACAACTACAATCAGAACAACTATGGCAACAGAAATGATCGGGTTAGACCTTATATCCCTCCTCAAAATTGGGAATTTGGTAATAGGGAAGATGGAGGTAATATGTCACGTATTGAGGATATGATGCAGAAGATGATTAGAAGGTTTGATTCAACTGTTGAGAATGTGAAGGAGATGCAAAATGACTTGTCTGGTATTGGTCAAAAAGTTGATGCACATGCAGTGTCAATCAAGCATCTTGAGCAGTAGATGACTTAGTTTTCTACTACAGTGAACCCATGTCAACCAGGCACACTTCCTAGCAACACCATCCAGAATCCAAAGAATGATAGGCATTGTATGGTAGTCACTACTCGAGGGGGTAAGAAGACCATTAATCCACCGATGCCCTTTGGAGTTGAAGTTGAGGTTAGTAAAGATGATGATGTGATTGAGATAAATGAAGTGCCCGAGAATGAAACAGAGAAGGAAGCAGAGATAACTTAGAAAGTTGTTCCCATGTCTAGACCTCTACTTCCCTTCCCATAGAGGTTGGTGTAAAAGACTTAAGAAGGCAAATACCGCAAGTTTATTAGTATGTTGAAGCAGCTTTCTATCAATGTGCCGTTGATAGAAGCTTTGGAGCAAATTTCTGGGTGTGCAAAGTTTATGAAGGATTTGGTAACTAAAAAGTGGGCTGTGAGTTTTGAAGATGATGATAAGTTGCAACATTGTAGTGCTATTGCTACAAGGTCCCTTGTGCAGAAAAAGAAAGATCCTGGGGCTTTCACTATTCCTTGTACCATTGGGTTGCTATATTTTTCAAAAGCATTGTGCGATTTGGGTGCTAGTATCAATTTGATACCATTGTCTATTTACAAGAATTTGGGTTTAGGGGATCCAAAACCAACTGTGATGCTATTGGTTATGGCCGATAAAACTGTGAAGAAGCCCGTTGGTGTGCTCCAAGATGTACAAGTGAAAGTGGAGTCTTTTATCTTTTTGCGGATTTTGTGATACTTGATTGTGATGTCGATTTTGAGGTTCCCATTATCCTTGGGAGACATTTCCTAACTACTGGGCGTGCCTTGGTTGATATGGAGAAAGGGCAGATGAAGTTCGATTGATCAATGAAGAGGCAACTTTCAATATCTCTAGGTCTATGAAGCGAGTAGCGAGTTCAAATTGGTATCTCGGTGACACATATTGTAGTGAATGGTTTTGAGGTTCCTATTGAAGAGAGGTTGGGTATTGATGCACTAGTAGTGGTAATGATGAACTTTGATGGTGATGGTATTGAAGACTATGATGAATTGGTCGCCGCACTTGATAGGTTTGAATTATATTCAAAACCAAAGAGATTGGAATTAGACATGACGAATTGCGACTCTCCACCTGCTAGATCGTCTGTTGAGCAGGTGATGTTTAATGTAATCAATGACACGTCTTACAATTCGGGTGTCTATGATCGTACAATAGTATAGTCACCCAACCAAGGGTTGGGGTTGTGTCCCAAGGGAGTGGTGGTGAAAATTAATATAAAATTAGAATTTTATTCTAATTAGTCATAGCTGAAGAAGTTACCGATTAAAAACATAGTAAATTAAGGAGGTGATACAAAAGTGTCAAATATCAAATGGGGGTTTTGTCACAAGTAGGCTAAAGTTAGCGAAATCAACAAGGAAATATAAGCAATGAGAGGGGGATTCTTGGGATGTGACCAGAATATTGGTTAATCTAAATTATTGGGTACATGCTTTCGATAGAAAATTTATATAGTAATAGTGACTAGGGTAAGCTTTATGTGGGAATAACTTCTCTCTCGAGCAACTCACCCCATTTCAAATGGGTTCCTTTCGAACACCCACTTGCTGCAGAAGACCAGCCTACGCCTTACCCCACTCACTCTCTTGAGCTGAGTGTTAGGATATAGGACTAGTATTCACTCTCTCGAGCTAAACCTCATGTCGACCCACTCTTTAGGCTATCAGTCTAGTAGTTTTGGTTTTGCGACTTCTCTCTCGAGCATGCCGAAAACACATAAATAAACTTGTATTTACAACTACAAAGTTGTTAAATTCATCCACAACTACTAGATAAAATCACCATTAAACTACATCTAATCTATCAACAAGCAAGACCCAACAACAATCTTAACCCATATTTGCTAAATCACACCCCAAGAATGGGGATTTTTAGCCGCACATCAAGAAATAGAAATTTATACCTTCAATGATGTTGAAATCAAATGGGTATGAAGATTTAAGCCTCAATTTAGGCAAAGAGTGAAGAATCCAAGAAACCCACTTCCAAATTGAAAGAGATGAAACCCTCTTCTTCTTTAAGTCTTCAAAACCCTTTCAAACTTAGAGTAAAAATATCAAAAAATACTATTCTATATGAAAATTATAATAATTGTTCCACACTTAAAACTACACATCTAACTAGTATTTATAGTTTTCACAGATTTATGCTGTAGTGGATCATTCGGCGTTATTAGTCGGTATCACCGATCAATTTGGCAGTCACCTTTTGGTGTAGTTCATCGCCATTTTGCACCATCCTTCAGCATCGTCGTGTTCTGGGTCATTGGGTGACATGGTACTGCTTTGCAGAACTTATCGGTGATGCGTCGACTGCTCCCTTTTTCTGCCGATTTGATCATTTCCTTCAGGGCTCAGCACACTGGAACAAAAGGTGAAGTAAGACCCTTCGGCGACTTACCAAGTGGACTCGGTAATCCTCTGGACTTCATTTCTTCGTTCTTTTTAGCCTCTTTATTCTTTTCTGTGATGTAGGGTCCACGCTTTCCTTCAAACTTCAAATACTTGAAACTTAAGGGTTTTCATCAGATATTGAGATAAACTAAGCATTTGAGGACACAATTTCTATTAAAATAAAGCCCTAAATGAGTCCAATTTGTGGACTCATTAGGAGGCACCAAAATTGGATGTGGCACAAGTTGAGGCATTGGTTTCCGTGATGAAGAGGTTCAAGCGAGCTATTGGGTGGACTATTGCGGACATTATTGGGATTCCTCCTCATATTTGTTCTCATTAAATTTAACTCATTCCGGATCACAAGCCTAGTATTGAACACCATAGAAGACTAAATCCACCTATGCAATAGGTGGTTAAGAAAGAAATCATCAAGTGGTTGGATCTTTGGAGTTATTTATCCTATTGCAAATAGTAGTTGGGTGTGTCATGTTCGGTGTGTGCCCAAGAAAGGTGAGAATACTATGGTACCTAATGAGAGAAACGAGCTTGTTTCGTTGCGGCATGTGACTGGATAGAGAGTCTACATGGACTACGAGAAATTGAATGCTTGGACGAGAAAAGGACCATTATCCTATGTCGTTCATGGATTAGATGTTAGATCGACTTGTGGGTAAGGGTTGGTGTTGTTTCTTGGATGGTTATTTGGGCTACAATCAGATTTTTGTAGCTCCGAAAGACCAAGAGAAGACCACCTTCACTTTCCCTTATGGTTCTTTTGCATTCAAACGAGGGATGTCATTTGGGTTGTGCAATGCTCTAGCGACCTTCCAAGTGTTGTATGATGTTGATATTTTTTTTATATGATGGAAGACACTATTGAGGTATTTATGGATGATTTCTCTGTGGTAGGTGATTCTTTTGATTGCTGCCCTGGACCATTTGGCCGAGGTGCTTAAAAGGTGTGAAGAGTGCAATCTTGTGCTCCATTGGGAGAAGTGCCACTTTATGGTGAAATAAGGGATAGTTCTAGGTCATCTGATTTTTGAGAAGGGTATAGAGGTTGATAGAGCGAAAATTGAGGTAATAGAAAAGCTTCCACCACCTATCTCTGTTAAAGGTGTTAGAAGTTTTCTTGGGCATGCAGGTTTCTATAGGAGGTTCATCAAGGATTTCTCCAAAATTGCACATCCATTGTGCAAACTGCTCGAAAAGGAGTATAAGTTTGATTTTGATAATGCTTGAATGAGAGCATTTGGAGAGTTGAAGGAGAAGTTAGTTATTGCACCTATCATTATTTCACCGGATTGGGGACAACCGTTTGAGGTAATGTGTGATGCGAGTGGAGTGGTAATTCATGTAGTATTGGGACAAAGAGGCGAGAGAAGATTCTTTATCCTATTTACTATGCTAGCAAAGCTCTAAATGTAGCTCAATAAAACTATACAGTGACGGAACAAGAGCTTCTTGTAGTGGTTTTTGCATTCTAGAAATTTTGATCCTACTTGCTTGGTACTAAGGTCATTATGCATACTGACCATTCTGCATTAAGGTATTTGATGGCTAAGAAGGATACAAAACCTGGTTGATTTGATGGGTGTTGTTGCTGCAAGAGTTTGACTTTGTGGTGAAAGATAGAAAGGGGACGAGAAAATCGGGTTCTTTGATCACTTGTCTAGATTGGAAGAAGAAGCTATGCTAAAGTTTGGTGATAGGGCTGAAATTAATGATGTTTTTCCAGCTGAACATGTATTGGCTGCTTCTCACGATTTGTTTCCTTGGTTTGCAGACTTTGCTAACTATTTGGCAAGTGATCTCGTGCCATCGGATTTGTCTTTTCACCAAAGGAAAAAGTTTATGCATGATGTGAAGAAGTTCTCTTGGGATGAACCTTATTTGTATCGTAGTTGTGTTGATGGGATTACTCGTCGCCGTGTACCTAAAGTCGAGATGTTGAGTATACTAGAGGCTTGACATTCATCGCCTGTTGGTGGGCATCATAGTGGTATACGGACTGCGCATAAGATTTTGCAGTATGGGTATTATTGTCCTACTATCCACTAAGATGCTCATGATTTCGCCAAGTCTTGTGATCATTGCCAAAAAGAAGGACGAATTTCAAAGAGGCAAGAGCTTCCTATGAATCCTATATTGATGATAAAGTAGTTTGATGTATGGGACATTGATTTTATGGGTTCATTTGTGAGTTCACACGGGATGAAGTATATTTTTGTTGCGGTTGATTATGTGTCAAATTGGGTGAAAGCAATTGTTATTTCCAACAATGAAGGTAAGAGTGTCACTGCATTCTTGAACAAGAATATCTTCTCCAGATTTGGTACACCTAGGGCGATTATCAACGATGAAGGTTCCCACTTTTGTAATAAGTTGTTCAAGGCGTTACTTGAGAAATATGGCGTCTACCATAATGTAGTCACTCCTTACCATCCGCAGTCTAGTGGGCAAGTTGAATTGTCCAACAGAGAGATCAAGCAGATTTTGGCAAAGACTGTGAATGCTAACTGAACGGATTGGTCAAGGAAGCTTAATGATGCTCTATGGGCCTATCGCACTACATTCAAGACATCCATAGGTATGTCCCCCTACCAACTTGTATATGGGAAGTCTTGTCATTTGCCGGTAGAGCTAGATCATAAGACTATGTGGGCGACAAATAAGCTAAATTTGGATTGGGGTGCCGCATCAAATCAGAGACTGAGTGACTTGAATGAGCTTGATGAGTTTTACCTAAGAGCTTATGAAAATTCAGCCTTGTACAAGAAGAAGATGAAGAAGTATCATGATTAAAGGATTGAAAAATGCAAACTTGTTGTAGGTGATCTTGTGCTTTCATTCAACTCTAGGTTGCGCTTGTTTCCGGGCAAGCTCAAGTCAAAATGGACTGGGCCATTCTTAGTCACGCAAGTGCTCTCACATGGAGCGGTGGAGCTTGAGAACAGTGAGGGAACAAGGTTTAATGTAAATAAGAAAAGGCTCAAAATCTATTTGGGAAATGCAAAAAGTGTGTAGGAAGTTGTTGAGGCTTACTATCTTGATGAAGTCTAAGTAATGAAGAGGCCTGCGTCATGCTGCGACGTTAAATCAAGCGCTGCTTGGGAGGCAACCCAAGATGTACAATCTAGCCAACGATAGATTTTTCTTTTTCGTTTAGTAGTTTACTTTTTTTATTTGTTTTTCTGTATTCCTTTAGATAGGTGCTTTATTTTTGTTTTAGTGTTGGCTAGATATAACATAGGGTCCGTGTCTAAAAAGTGTTCAGAAAATATAAAAAGAAAGGCCTAACGGTTGCTACATGTACAGGGATGAAAAGCAAAATCTGCATGAAATTTTTTATTGCAGAGGTCTACGGACCCCATCGATGATCCATGGTTCATTCCACAGACCATGAATGGCTTCCGTAGATCCCAGGTAAGTTCTCTGAATTTTCTAAGTGTGAGAGTGACCTATGGATCCCATCTACAAACTGTAAGTTGACCCACAGACCGTATACAGGGTCTCGTGGGTCCAAACCCTTATTCTTCATAACCCGACCCAGACCCCTTTTAAATAAAATCCCCCCATTTTCAAATTATTTCCCACTTCTAATATTACATCCTAACTGTAACGACCCTTCCGAAATAATATAAGCCAATAACTTATGAGATTTTTATACATATATTGCCCTCACACTAGACGAAAATGACGTAAAAGAATACCACCAACTCCCGAGTACTCGAACTAGATCTTTCATGCTTCACACAATCATATCGAATTAGTGATAAATTTAATATATTACAAGACTTGGACTTACACACCCCAAAAGGTCAAAACATAGGGCCATACTTATATTACAACCCCTAGCGACATGATCAAATTAGTCCTCAAAATTTCATGTAAATATACAACACATAGATCATGTACAAGTCCCAAGGTTTATACAAAATATAGATGTCAATATGCAAATGTGATCTTCCTTAAGGCTCTCAAAATTTCCATCTCCAATGGCGAGCTTCATGCATCTACTCGATCATTCCCCTACGATAGAAACAACTATCGCTAAGCATATAGCTTAGTGGTGCAAAACTATAGTTTCAGAGCCATCCGATTCACAAAACAAACTTTCTCAAGTAATGGGCAACATAATTGAACATAATTAATAAATCAAGTAAACAATATATAAAGAGTATCAAGTTCGATATTTAAAGACCCAAATGTCAAGAATGTTCATAGCATCATTTTCCAAGAGATTCAACAACAAGGCTCGCCCAATATGTACATCATGTCCTCATACCAAGCACAAGCAAGTATCAAGAAGGGTCGACACCCTATATCAAGAAGGGTCAAAGCCCAATAATCAAGAGAACAAAGAACCATATTAAAAATGGCTTTCTAATTCGTACTTAAAATGGACAACATCCATACTTAAGACGAACTAAAAATCCAGAGTCAAGATGGCAAATGATCCGAATCAAGAGGCATGCGAAGAGTGACAAAGTCACAGCCACAAGAAGGACAAGGTCCCAACAAGAGTGCTAAGTGATCAAGCAATCCGTACAAGTGGGCGAGTTACACAAACGTCTTTAACGTCTCAAAAGATACCAACACAACAATGGAAAGTGACAAGAGGTAACCAAGGTACCAAGATCCAATTTCAGATATACTAGAAGTTAAAAGAGTGCAAGTACAAGTTTATACACAAACCTCAGTGCTTTAGCAAAGAAGCAGTCCAACCAATGTATCAAGGTCCTCAACTTGTTCACAAGTATATACAACCTTTAAAATACAATTAAACAACTTCTTTAATCCTTAGAAGCTTAATAATATTGATGTAAAATAGGATCATCATCACAAGTAAAATTAGCCTGCACAAACACAACAATGCTCCCAAAACAGTGATTCTGGCCAGCCTAGTACCTCATGTCGCAACTTAAATTTGAAACTGAAAACAGCAAAACTAGACTTTATAACCTTCATGAAATATGTAGATACATCTTAATAGGGTTGCAAACAAACAAGAATCACCACAAAATGTATTTGTACAACAAGATATAGTCAAAACACTAACAGTTGTTCATACAGAATTTGAAATTCCAAAATCTAGACAGAACTTGTCCTATGTTGCGTCCCATATTTCGAATCCATAAAAGTTGAATCAGAGTTTTACATAAACGTAAAAATTGTAGTTCTATGAATTATCTTTCCAAATCATATTTACTCACTATAAACTAAGTTCTAGAATAAGAGATATGCATAAAATACCAAACACTACCCAGCTCAGAAACATATTTCGTCACTTACCAAAAAGAAGTGTGTGTTCTTGAATTCCAGCCATAACGGCCAAGTTTTTCTCTTGTGATTTTGAAGAAAAATCTATTTAGATATGTTTCTAAGGTTATAGGGGTTAAAGAAAACGAAATTACTAAAGGAGGGGTGAAAATATATATTCAAACAAGTGATGTTTATCCTTGGGTAGCTGTCCTTCAAAGGTGCTGCCCAAAATGCATACAAATATACCTATATGTATATCCCTCATCTCATTTTAAAGTTAAACATAATTCTAATTAGAATATTACCTAAACACCCCATCACAAATCCTTAAATTACGATAAGAATTTATGCTAAGCAAGTTGGCCATTATCACAACACTTTAAGTTCCCAAAATAAGACTAAAACATATTCTAGTAATTAAGCAACGGTAAATCGACATGCGACTCTTGGTTAGTATTTCGGGGAGTTACACTAACCGTTTCTAAACCCATCAAATTCCTAAAATCTCTCCATATTACCACCACTCACCCTTTAATCACTCCACATTCATCCTTCCATTTCCCAAATCACTCTCCCTTTACCCCCAAATCCCTTCATCCCCATTTTTAGAGTTCTGGTGTCCGGCTTCGGTGCATAAGGCGAGTAGAAAGGTTGTTGGAAGTCTAGAGTCATCACACAATCACCCCATTTCCTTTGCTTGTAAGGTAATCGACTTTCCCTTCACTTTGAATTTCCGATTCATTGATGTTATAGAAAGTTAGGATTTGGGTCTTAACCTTAGGTAGTTGTTGTCTGAATATGCACACTAAACGTAAAGTATAAACACCCTTAGGACGATAGATTGTGATTGTGTGTTTTCATATTGTGTAAAATCAGTGAAATAAGAGTCTAGATGCAAGTTTCGACTTAGGGTTCTTAGTCTCGTATGCATACCTATTGAAAATTGAGTAAGTGGAACCCTTAGAATGACAAAAAGCATAAACTGTGTTGAAATGCATGATTAAACTAGGGTAAATTGTCGAAATGGGTAAAATTGGGTTTCAAATTGTAGCATATATGATACCTGGCACAGACCTAATCCACGAGACCCCGTCTATGGACCACAGGTCAATAGGTCCGTGGTTGGTGGCACATAGAAACTCCACAAAATATGGAACCACAGGGTGGACTACGGTCCGTAGGTAAATCTACGTACCGTTTTGCACAGGCGTGGTTCCCATCAGAACCCACCTATTTGGGACTTCTAATCTACGGAGGGGATCCATGGACCATAGGTCAGCCTATAGACCATAGATACACACCGTAGGTGGCCACTGAAGCCACTGTCTAGAATTATTTTTGGTTTTCTATTTTGGTTCGTTCTTAGTTCTAAAATTCTTTCGAGTGTATTATTGGTTTATTTTGGTACTAATTATACATCCACAAGTACGATGGCTCCTAAGAAACAAGTGACCTACACAAAGAGGGGGAAAATAAAATCTATGGCGCCAACTTTTCGGCTGATTGATGAAGACGTAGATACGGAGAAGGATCCTACATATGTTCCACCAGCCACAAGGACATCCCCTACTGCACCTCGTGCTACCCTAAATCAATCTCGACAGGTGGTCACCGACGTAGTCACTACCTCCTAGTCTGATTAGGAGAACACACTGATCGGGTCACCGCCTGGTTCTGCTTCTGGCTTTGAGTCTGGTTCTACTTCCGGTTCTGAGTCTGCCCCTGCTTTCGGCTCCGTCACTGGTTCCAGTTCACATGATATGGCTTTCTTGTCTGATGAGCTACTAGTTCGGGGAATATTCCAATTCCACCTAACATCGACCCTGCTCCGGTTAATGAGAAGCCCAAAATATGGTGCATGGAGTGCCAATGGCATATCTACAGGGATTTCAAGAGGTTGAATGAAAAATAGAAGATGGCCAGGCTAATCACAAAGGAGCGCAGAGTTCTCACGGAGAGCCTGCACACTGTACACGATATCAACCGGCTCTTTCAATATCATAAGTGTGAGTGGATGGGTAAGGAACTAGGAACATACAGCGAGGAGATCATGAGGGAGTTCAATGCTTCCTACGCAGCCACTCTTCAAGGCTCTATTCAGAATAAGGCCAATCCCAGAGCCTATACACCACTCGATGCTACACTAGCGCGCGGATTTTCTGTGGATATCTCTGAGAACACCATCCACCTGTTCCTCTACTACCCTATCCCTGGCCACACTTGGGCACTTAATACGGTCGAATTTGACTACAGATGGGACATCGTACGGGGTGGGGAGTTCCAGCGGAGTGCCGAGAAAAAGGAGACTGTATTACATTGGTTGGCTCGTTATATTGCTACTGATGGAGAGTGAGCCGAGTGGGTCACCACTCCGAGCTTAAGCATCAAGAAGGCCACTCTCATATTTGTGGCTATGTTTTTCTTGTTGTTGGTATGGAATCTATTTTCTCCCACGAAGGGTGATAATGCACTCACTTTGGACTGCGAGGTAATGGTAGCATCATTGCTTGTCGGGTTCGAGATTGAATTTTCTTGCATGATCATTCCAGAGATTCGTGAGAGGGCTTTCCAGGCCTCCACCACTTACCATTTTTCTTGCCTTATCTTTCAGTTATGTAGGGACTCTGAAGTGTCGATCTGGCATTGTGACAAGTTGATCTAGGCAATGAGGACCCTGGATATAGGCCTAATTCGGGATGAGGCGAATGCCGTGGCACCATACTGAGAGCCTCAGATCAAAGTACCCCCTTTGGGAGTTGATTTAGTAGATGATGTGGAAAAGATGCAGGGTGATGACCTTGCCCCTGTAGGCCACATTGATGATGCCCTGGCCTCCCCATCTCAGGCCTCTAGTCGAGCCCTTAGCTCATCCAGAGTCACCCCACCCTCAGGAGCTATTGTGGTGCCCTTGGCCTGAGTTTAAAAATTGGAGGCACAGATGGCCACACTGCTTCATCATGTGAAGCCATGGATGCAGAAGTCTATTGTAGAGTCCGAGGCTAAGATGGAGCGGAGAATGGAGACCATGATGGACCAGAAGGTCCACGCCGTTTATAAGCACCTGGATGCCTTCGAGTTGAGAGTCCTCAAGCGACCAACCTGTGTTACCAATCTGTCCTCTTTCTAAACCGAGTTAGACAGTCTTCGAGCCGACCTTGATGTCATCATTGCCATACCCACAGATGAGCCAGAGTTTGCACCTACTGCATTGGCTGATGACACTGTGCCTGATGCCTTATTCAGTGATGACATAGCACAGCCCGAGCCCATATGTGCTCGAGGGAAGAAGCACCGCTCTAGTCACATTTTTGACACCATTGAGGATGCTCGAGCTAGGAAGTGGGAACTCCAGTAGAATAAGCAGGCTAGGAGAGCCTCCATTGTAGAGGAAAAGTTGCACCAGCAGAGGGCTCGTGAGAGTATTATTAGAGCCTCGAGCTCTACATCCATTATTGAGGATATTGATGCTGGGAGAGATGATGTGGGTAAGAGTTATTGATAGAACTACTGAGGGTGCTGTGATAGATGAGGTGGGCACTACTGAGGGTGACCCAAGTGGTGTTCCAGCAGGCTCTGGCAAATCGGACCCACCCGCTTGTTGATAGTTCATTGGCGCTATGCGCCATAGGTTTGCTTCATCCAATCCATTACTTTTTACTATTTTTTTGTGTGCATTGGAGACAACTACACTAATTTTTTGTTGGGGGTGGGGTAAATGGATTGTGAGTGATAGGGTGAAGTTTGAGTAACCCAACTCATAATCCTCTCTTGGGGTTTTCTTGCCTGTGTTCTTTTCCCCTAAAAGACTGCTTAATTTCTGTTGAACCGGCATGTGTTAGGATTGTATGTGTAGAAGCATGAGAAAGAATGAATCATGATGGCATAAGCTTTTTGAAAAAAATGATACCCGTCCAAAACTTGTGATATGTGCTAAAATTTGTAGGCTAGAATGAGTTGAATGTGTTGGCTCTGAGTATGACTTGTAGTTGGCTACAAGTTGGGTTCCTTACTTGATAATGATCGCTTACGCTTCTTTAGGGAGGTGTAATTTGACCGTATCACCATCCAGCTCGTTATAGTGGAAAAACATTGGGTTATCCATCATTTGCATTTTCCATTGTATTTTTATTGGCCGAAAGGGCCATTGCATTTTTCATTTCTCCAGAGGGTCATTGCATTTTTCATTTGCGAAGAGGGCCATTGCATTTTCATTTGCCGAGAAGGCCATTGAATTTTTCATTTCCCGAGAGAGTCATTGTATTTTCATTCGCCAAAAAACCCATTGCATTTTCATTCGCCAAAAAACCCATTGCATTTTCATTCGCCAAAAAACCCATTGCATTTAAGCCACATCCATTCAGAGGTGAATGATGTGCACCTTATCTATTCTACATTCAAGTCGGAGGAGACTTGCATTGAAAGATATTTGCATTTAATTCACATCTATTTAGAGGTGAATGATGTGCACCCTATCTTCGAGAACATCCAAGAGGATGCATTCTCAATTGAGCTATAGGATTGGACTATGCCAACAAGGACGCATCACAACGTGGAACCTTTTGGAAGCAAGTTGAGGATCGACTTCCACCACATTCCAGCCTCACTTTTATATGAAGGTCATGTGTTCGGCCATAATCGGGTTTGTCAATTTTATTTGTTCATGATTTTTTCATTAATCATAGCCAACGAAAGGGACAGCTGTTGACACTCAATTTTAGCCTAACATTTTCAAAATTCGTAACTTTTAAGTTTTATTTGTTTAATAGTTTAAAATAATTTTTTTTATAATTTTAAATAAGTTTATCGATATCTATCCTTATTTGTCAAAAATTTAGGATTTTATATCAGTTAATTTTAATTATATTATTTTTTTTCACAATCGATTGACAACGTTCAAATATTTGTTCATTTTGATTAAATCATTATTTCTGTTAAATTGCAATTTTTTACATGCCATTGGTTACGTTTATTACATTTTTTAATATTCATTTTTATTCATTACATTTGTTAGTGTTTATTTTGATATTTCGCACAATTTAGAAATTCATTCAAATACGGATAGGATTTGCATATACAGATTGACCAATGATTTTGGGCCACAATTTCAAGCCCACGATTTGAGCCCATTGTATGACAATTCCCTATTTAAGTATTTATTAGGTCAAGAAATAATAAAAGTGGTGCATAAGATATTATGGGTAATTTTCAGATTTTTTAAAGTCTTAAGTAATTCTTTAGTGTTCATAATTTTTCGGCGACAAGTTCACCGGAGTTCCACCGGATTCCGGCGAATCCACCACCAAACCCCCATCATTTTTCTCTTTTTTCTTGCGAGACAACTACCGAAAACAACCCAATTCTCCCTCCAAACTACCAGTCAACCACACCACCATCTTGAACCAAATCTACACCAGATCTCCACCAAAACCCAGACCCAAAATCACAGTCAAAACCACAGTGAGCCTTAGCTCCGGTAAACAACAGTCGACCAAACAACTCCAACAGCCACGAAATCCAAAATTTCGGCAAGACCCACTAAAACAATAAAAATAAGCTGAAAACAGCCACCACAACCCCCAAGGACTCATTTCCAGCTGAAACAAACCACCACCAACAACTAGTGACCCCCGTTGCAAAGCAAACCAACACAAAAACCCTCTTTCTCCACTATTTTTCGCTAATCTAGAGAGACTGGAAACAACCTGAATAGCAGTTCCGGCAGAGCTCAAGGAACAATCAATAACTACAACTGCAGCCAACATAACACCATTGTAAACCTCTATTGTATCTCCTCTTTTTGTCATTTTGTGCTTCCTTGCAAGTCATGACTTTGCCGAAATACGATAATTGTGAATAATAGTCGATTTCATTTCTTCTTTCTTTTCCAACACGTACTATCAAAAGTTTGATACTCAACTTTAAATGATCCATCATCGCTTGAAGTTCAAAGTCAACTTGCGAATCTCCAGCATTGTCATGGCGAGCCAGCAACTCCTCGTACAAATCCCCAATAAGCCATGAGACACAATAAACAGAAAATTATCAAGAGTAAAATATTGGTTGCTCACATGTGTCAAAGTGATCAGTCATATTTTACACATTTTTTAAAACAAATCTTTTTTCAAGGTTTCTTGACTAAGTCACTGGCTCAGGCGACATTGTGTCTACTAATTGTCCCTTTTCAAGTACAGAAACAGGTAAAAATATTGAGGCGATGACACATTTAAGACAATCACGAGCGATCCACCTTGATATAATGGACAATCATCGAGCCATCCACCTCATTAAAATTGGACAATCATCGAGTCATCCACCTGGTTATAGTGGACAATCATCGAGCCATCCACCTCGTTACAATTGGACAATCATCGAGCCATCCACCTTATTACAGTTGGACAATTATCGAGCTATCCACCTCGTTATAATTCGACAATCATTGAGCCCTCCACCTCGTTATAGTTTGACAATCATCGAATGATCCACCTCTTTACAATGGATAATCATCGAGCCATCCACCTCGTTACAGTTAGACAATCATCGAGCCATCCACCTCGCTATAGTGGACAATTATCGAGCCATCCACCTCATTACAATTGGACAATCATCGAGCCATCCACCTCATTACAGTTGGACAATCACCGAGCCATCCACCTCGTTACAGTGGAAAATCATTATGCCATCCATCATTTGCATTTTTCATTGTAGTTTTATTGGCTGAGAGGGGGCATTGCATTTTTTTTTTGTCGAGAGTGCCATTGCATTTTTCATTTCTCGAGAGGGTCATTGCATTTTTCATTTGCCAAGAGGGCCATTGCATTTTGATTCGCCAAAAAAGCCATTACATTCAAGCCGCATCCATTTGAGGGTGAAGAATGTGCACACTATCTATTCCGCATTCAAGTCGGAGGAGACTTGTGTTGAAAGATATTTCCATTTAAATCGTATCTATTTGGAGGTGAAGGATGTGCACCCTAGCTCCGGCAACTACAGACAACGGCCGACCAAACAACTCCAACAACCACGAAATGCACAATTTCGACAAAACCCACTAAAACAATAAAAACAAGCTGAAAATAGCCATCACAAAACTACCAAGGACCCATTTCCAACTAAAACAACCACCACCAACAACCGACAACCCCCGTTGCAAAGCAAACCACCACAAAAAGCCTATTTCTCCACTTTTTTTTGCTGCTCTAGCGAGGCCGAAAACAACTAGAACACCATCAAACCATAACAAACCAACAACAATAGAGAATTAGTGAGCTCCAAGCTCTAAACTCTGACGAGAAGCAACGCCGAGCTCCAAACCACCAACTCCGGAGTAGTTCTGGTGGAGTTGAGGGAATAATCAATAACTACAACTCCAGCCAACACAACACCACTGTAAACCTCTATTGCCTCTCCTCTTTTTGTCATTTTTTGTGCTTCTTTGTAGGTCGGGACTTTGCCGAAATCCGGCGATTGTGAATAACAATTGGTTTCATTTCTTTTTTTTTTCATCGTGCATATTATCTTACTTAATTAATTACTAAAAAAACTAGACATTTTTCTACTTTATCTATTACTATTTTATTTTATTTTTCTTGTTATTTTGTGGTGGGTTATTTATCATTGTTTGTGTTATTTTTGTACTCTATGAACTGATTTGATCTTTATTTTAGATGGATTATCTAGTTACTTTTTTGATCATTTTCGTATCTTGACGTATTGGTTTTAATTTATTTTTTCATTTTTTAAATATTTGTTAAAGTGATTATATTGGCATTTCTCTATGAACCCCATCTATGTGCTGTTGATATGATTTCTATTTCAATTTGAATATATTTTATTATGGGTAGTATGTTTAGTTTAATTGGTTGAAATGATCTTTAACTTTTAGCTTAATTATGTTTTTAATTATTATTATTATTATTATTATTATTATTATTATTATTTACATTTTAGGCGATATTCTTGAATTTTTCAGAGAAACATACATTTGTTTTGGTTGGTAGCATTACCATTGTATTGACTATATTCTGTGTGATTTTCCTGCTCCAATGTAGTTATTTGATTGGCCAATGAGAAAATCTCTCCATCGGTTTTGGAGGCCTCCCTATTTAAAAAAAACGGAAATTTAGTTAAGTTTCTATATTTTGTTTGTTAAAATTGGCCGATGAAGAAATTATCGTCGATTTTCAAGGCCTCCCATGTATATAAGACGGATTTTTATTTTAAGTTATTATTTATTTCATTTATTTTTATTCATATTTATTTACTACTAGTACTTTTACTAAGTGTTTTGACATGTACCCCGGAATCGCTTCCCATTGAAGCTAATCGAATGGAGTTCGAATTATATTTTTTATTTATTATTGTGTATATTATCGATGTTAGGCAAACCTTAGACCGTTCTGATATTATTGTTTTACTTGTATATTTTTTTTATCTTCTCCTCAATTTGAAAAAAATTGAGTTTAGTCGGGACCCATAATTATGGATTTTGAAGGATGTCTAACACCTTCCCTTCGGAATAACTTGAATCGCTTATCTAGAATCTAATGGTTTTGTAGATCATTTAATTGGTTTTCTAGTTTTTCATAAAATTATGTGTCGACTCCTTTAAAACTCTTTATTCTTTTAAAATTTAATAAATTGTTTATTTTTTGAGTCACCACGATGTTTCGACATATTCAAATAACATAGGGATGTAAACATTGGGTTGTCACCTCCCTATAAGTGGCACGTTAAATTCAAGTTGTGTTGTCTGCCTTTAAAGAGACATGTTGAGTTGTCAGCTCGTTCAAAGTGACATATTATATTCAAATTGGGTCATCCACCACATTGGGTTGTCACCCCATTCAAAGTGACATATTATATTCAAGTTGGTCCATCCGTCTTAAAGAGACATGTTGGGTTGTCATCTCCCTTCAAATGACATGTTAAGTTCAAATTGGTCGTCTGCCTTTCAATATAAAATTCAAGTTGGGTCATCCTCCTTTAAAAGAGACACGTTGTGTTGTCATATGTCTTCAAATGACACATTAAGTTCAAGTTAGATCGTCTATCTTTCAATAGATACGTTGGGTTGTCACCTCTTTCAAAGTAACATGTTATATTTAAGTTAGGTTATCCACATTTCAAAGAGACACGTGAGATTGTCACCTCGTTCATAGGCACATGTTATGTTCAAATTGGGTCATCCACCTTTAAAGAGACATGTTGGGGTGTCATCTTCCTCTAAGTGGCACGTTAAGTTCAAGTTTGGTCAAACACCTTTAAAGAGACATGTTGGGTTGTTACCTCGTTCCAAGGGAGATGTTATATTCAAATTGGACTGTCCGCCTTTCAAAGAGACATGTTGAGTTGTCACATCGTTCAAAGTGACATGTTATGTTCAAATTAGGCTGTCCGCCTTTAAAGAGATACGTTGGGTTGTTACCTCCCTCTAAGTGGCACATTCAGTTCAAGTTGGGTCATTCGCCTATAAAGAGACACGTTGGGTTGTCACCTCCCTTTAAGTGGCACATTAAGTTCAAGTTGGGTCGTCTTCCTTTCAAGAGACAAGTTAAGTCGTCACCTTATTCAAAGTAACATGTTATTTATATCATCTTCCTTTCAAAGAGGTACACTATATTCGCTACGCAATTTTAGAAGTAACATCAAAGGTATGTGAATGTTTTCAGCTTACGATCAATCCTTACTTTTTGCTTATTATTTTCAGCTCCATTGACAGACATTGAGTATTGTTCAAAAGATTTACTAACGTCTCATATTATTTTGTTCAAAGTTTATCAAATCAAATTTGGGTTTTTCAGCTTTGATTGACCAAGATCTCTTTCATCGATCCTAATCAAACAAAGGGGCAAGTTCTTGACACCAACTTTTGGCAAAATATTTTCAAAGTTAATAATTATAAGTATTTTATTTATTAAATAGTTCAAAATACATGTTTTGAAATTTTAATGCAATTTATCGATAATTATTCTTAATTTTGAAAATTTTAGGATTTTTATCCGTTAACTTTGATTATAGTATGTTTTTGTCACAATCAATTGATCATGTTATGAATATTGTGTCCATTTGATTAAATCATTATTTTTCTGTGAATTACATTTTTTACATGTCATTCATTTTATTCATTATATGTGTTACTTTTATTAAAATTCAATTTTGTATTTTTTAGCACAGTCTAGAAATAGATTTAAATACGGATAAGAATTGCATACACATATATTTTATTAACCAGTGGTTTTGACCCATAGTTTTAAAGTAATGGTAGTATACAAAGGTGGTTTTTAAATTTTTTACTTATATCATTGTCTGATCACAAAGTTAGAGGGTGATAAATAAATTTAAGAATTGGGTTCGATTTTTAGATATTTTTTCTAATGTTCATTATCTTTCTCTGATGATAAATTGGTCGAAGCTTCAACCAGTCACCACTCAAAGACACCCCACTGGTCGACTTTTTTCTCTTCACTATTTCTCCATTCCTCATCTTCACCAAAGCCCTACCCCGGCCACTGGCAGATGAGCAATAAACCAACAACTACCACACCGGAAACAACTTCGAAACCATCGAAAACCCTAATCGCCCCTATTCCTCCTCTTCTCTCCACCACAAACCCCAACCATACCTAGACCACACACAAAACCCCCTAAAACTTCGACCAAACCAGCAACAACCAAGACCCCAACCACCGCCAGCTCCGGCAAACAACCGTAGCAAAACACCTGAGACGCCATCTCATGCAAGAAAGCTTACTAGCTTGAAACTTGAACTATAGCTCAGCCCACAAGCTCTATTGCTGCTATCAGCAAGCTCCAACCAGATTGAGCTCTAACTCTTGTAAATAAATAATCCCTCTTTCACTTCATTTTCTCTTTCTTTTAGATCTGGTTGGAGGGGTTTAAACTCCGATAATCTTTTTCTTTATATTTCAGTTCAAGTTTAGTTATTGATTTTGTATTGATCTGCTCATTATTACCGATTATTTTTAGTGTTGAGGTTGATCGTTTTGTTTTGAATATTTTCGGTGATGTTGGAAACATAAATCTTGTATGTACAAATAGGCTGCTCTCTCTTCTTTCTTAGTTATTTTTATTTATTTATTTATTTAGTTTCAATTACTACAGCCGACTGTTGGTAGACCTACATGAATTGTGCATATAAATTTATTAGCGAAAATAATACTTTGACAATTTTTCACGTGATTTTCTAGATTTATTCAGATTGGGTATACTCATTTTCTAAGAAGTTTTAGTGATCGATGTTGCTATATATTTTTTTTTATGTTGATTATCATTTGGATGTTGCATATTGTTTTATCTTTTATTAGTTATACTTGATTTTGTTAAGTTTAATTGGGAGATGAAAAAAATCTCCCCATCGATTTCCGAGGCCTTCCAATTGTAAATGATGAAAATTTAGTTTAATTTTGTACAAATTATATGTTAAAATATGCCAATGAAAAAATATCCCTGTCAGTTTTCGAGGCCTTCCCATTGTAAAAGATGGAAATTCATTTAAGTTTGTATAATTGTATGTTAAAATTGACCGACGAAGAAATTATCATCGATTTCTAATCCCTTCCACGTTCATACGACAGATTTTTTTAAAGTTAATATTTGATTCATTTATTTTTATTCATATTTTTTTTTACTACCACTTTTACTAAGTGTCTCTATAGGCATGCAGAGTTGCTTCCCATTGAAGTTATTCGAATAATGTTTGAACAATATTTATTATACTTGTACAATGTTTTTAACTCCTCCTTAATTTGAAAAAATGAATTCAGTCGGGATCCACATATGTGGATTTTGAAGAATGCCTAACACCTTCCCTTCAGAATTACTTGAACCCTTATCTAGACTCTATTACTTTTGTAGAAATATTTAATTAATTAATTAATTGGTTTTCTAATTATCCTAAAATTTAGGCGGCTACTCCCCGTAAATTTTTTATTTTTATTTAAACTCTTTTAAAAATTGAATCTAATTGTTGTTTTATGTGAGTAACTGTGACATTGCACCTTCGAAATGTTAATAGAGGAATCTCTAGCAAAGTCCAAATTTTAGAATGAGAAATAATCTGCTTCAGTTGCAGCATTATTTGTCCAGCAGTTGCATGACATGATAACAAAAAATATCAGGGCTCAATATGGCAGAACACCACAAAGTTCATTATATTACTCCATGACATATACCAGACAAATTTATTTATCAATGGCAACAAACTATTAACTACGTATCAGAGCTACAACAATTTGATGGCAAGGAAAATCCAAGGCAACATATCATCCACATTGTTGAAACTTGGAGCAATACTGGAACACATGGTGACCTTTTGGTAAAACAAATTGTTGGTTCGTTGAAAGGGATTACATTCGACTGGTATATCGACCTAGAACATGAGTCCATCGATAGTTGGGAGCTACTCGATAAGGAATCCCTAAATCATTATTATAGTACTCCTCGAACTGTAAGTATGATAGCTTTGACCGGCTCTAAGTAGAGAAATGATAAGCCTGTGATGGATTTCATCAATTATTGGAGATCATTGAGTCTGAACTGCAAAGATTGTCTTTCTGAAATATATGTTATGGGAATGTGCATTCGGGGAACTTCTAAACATACTACAAGGAATTAAACCACAAACTTTTGAGGAACTTGTTACACGAGCGCATGACATGGAGTTGAGTATCGCAAGTCATGTGAAGGCATCTCCTTTTGCTGATTTGTCAAAGGAAAATAAGGAGTTCAAGAAAGGTACGACCTCAAAGATCAAAACTAAGGAATCTATGGCGGTGAAAGAAAGTTTTGTAAAGGTCACCACCAAGAAAAAACTAAAAGAGGAGGAAGACCCAAGTCAATATCCAAAAGAGGAGAAGTGACATCCAACCTTGAAGGAGTTATAGCCCATTTGGATTGTCTTAAAAAGTAGCTTTTAAGTAAAAAAAAAGTCAAACTTAAATGACTTTTAATTCAAAAAACAATCAGTTGGGGGAGACCAACTTTTGGTTTTTAACTTTTTTTAAAGTCATTTTAAACTTATTTTAAGTTATTTTTAACCTTGCCAAACACTTCCAAAATCTAAAAATGACTTTGTAGGGTTGAACAACTTTTAAGCTAACCCAAACATGCACTTAGAGGCAAAGGTCTATCCGTTTTCAGGTTTCGACGTACCTATGAATATTGATGAATTGCTAGCTAAGAAAGTCATTGATCTTCCTGAATCAATGTGTTGCAAAGAAATCAGTAAGGTTGGTGATAATAAATACTGCAAGTTCTATTGCGTTCTTGGCCACCCAAAAAGTAAATCCTTAAACATGAAGTAAAAATCACGGTGTTAGTAAGTGAAGGAAAAATCATCATTGACCTGGATGAAACAGCAGAGGCAAATCACACTAGTGTAGAACCAAATCAAAAGAAGTGATTAAGGTCCCTATTTATGCCAAAGACCACTTTCTTGAAATTCAGTTGTTTCACGCCTATTGAAGTTAAAATTTTCTAAGGAAAATTCTTGAAGGTTCACTAGACATAGACTACAACCACAAAGAAAATAAAGTTTGATGGTTGGACTTTTAATGCTCATAAGAAGCGGAGACATCAAATAGTTCTTAGGATGCGACTTCCTAAGATAAAGAGCAATACAGAGTGATGTGAATCAACTACAACTATAAAAAAATATCAAGCCTTGTACTACCCAAAAGATCAATAGTTCCTTATTATAGAAGGTTCGAAGGCCCATTACATTAGATGCTTTATTTCCTGAAAAAATTCCTTTGCGGTAGTCAAATTGGTGCAACACATGTTGTTTCCAGCACAAACGAAAGAAAGGAAAGCAAAGGCGAGCATTATCAAGCAATAACACAAGAACATCAAGCTAATGAAATAGTTTCCCTATGTTGTGCTACAATTGCCTTTTCATAGATGATAACTTATTTTTAAGGTCTAAGATACATAACATGCCTTTGTTTGATGTAGGATATATTCGAGAACAACATCTCAATTGCATACTAATCGATGGTGGTTCAAATGTCAATATCATACCAAAAATTATTTTGAAAAAGCTCGGGATCTTTATTAATGAATTGTCCAAAAGTAACCTAACGATCTAAGGTTTCAATCAAGGAGTACAATGATCCATAGAAAATATTCCCGTAGGATTGTCCACTGGCGACGTGAAATAAAACACTTTGATTCATGTTATAGATGTCAAAACATCATACAACTTGTTGCTCGAATGTCCTAGGGTTCATGAAAATGGAGTGGTGCCATCTACTTTGCATCAATGCATGAAATATATGAAAGATTGTAAAGTAGTCAAAATTGATACAGATATCAATCCATTTAGTGAGACAGTCATATTTTCAAATGCAAAATTCTATTTAGATTCTAGAAGACCAAATATGGAGGAACTCGCACAAAGCCAACTCAATTGATCCTGAAGATAGTAAAGTTCAATGGGCCGCTATCAAGATATCTAAGAAGAAAATATAAGTGGTTTCCATTAATCTTTCTGATGAGTTTGAGATTTGGACTCATTTGGGGCTTTGTTTATACAAATTTAGTGTCCTTAAATACTTAATTTGTGCTATAAACTAATGTTAAACCCTTGATTTTTAGGTATACGGATTGAGGAACAAAGTGAGGACACTAACAGGCAAAAAAAAACAAAAAAAACTGAAGAAATGAAGAAAGGCAAGCCTGATAATCGCCGAGAATACTTGGCGAATTGCCGAGTAGCTAGTTTAACCGCCTAAAGTTCTAGTGTTCCAATCCCTAAAGGTAGAAACCAAGTTGGCAACGAAAAGGAGCAGTCAGCAAATCGCTGAGCAGTTCCATGAAGCAAAGATAGATCGCCCAAAGTTACAGAACTCGAGGATGCTGAATTCTGAGGCGAAAAGACGATGGAAGAGGTCAAAGGGCAGCTCATCGAGTGGTTCGATGAGCCCGACTTACTTCGCCAAACGGCCATTTAGAAGGTTGGATAGAGTAGAAATTTCTAATTTAGTTGAGAATACTTTTCTTTGTAGTTTCTCATCGCTTTGAAGAATTTTAGAGGTCCAATTTGGAGATTTTGGACATGGGTTTCAAATATTCTACAAATTGAAGCATTATAAAGACTAAATAACTCTTACCCAATTGATGGCTAATTGATTCGGTAATCGTTTTTACTCTTTTATGATGTTTGGCTAAAACCCTAATTCTTGGGTGTGATAATGGGATTATGGGTTGAATTAGTTTATGGGTATTGATAATTACTAGTTTAAATGGTATTTTGAAGTGAGTTTAATCATTAATTGTGGTTTAATTTATGAATTGTAGTTGAAAATGCAATTCTAATTTTGTGTTCTTGGCTTGCTCAAGAGAAAGGTTTTAGAACTAAAATTATTGAGTAATGATTTATGGGTATTAGGTTGAGTTGGGTTTAGCTCGAGAGAGTAAATCCTAAACCTAATCCTACCCATCTAGTTTGAAAGAGTGGATAAATTAAGGTGTGGGTTGTTATTCAATGTTATGCTTGTTGATGTTCGAAAGAAATCACTGGAATTGGGGAAGTTGTTCGAGAGAAAGCTATCTCACTTATAGTCTAGCCTACTCACTGATTTTTAGTCATTTACTAGTAGTTTCAATTATCCATATATCTACATTTGCCTATAATCGATCACATCCCGAGAATCCCTCTCTTTATTGTTATTTCAAAGTGTTTGTGGCTGCATTATAGTTGATAATTACAAACCAAAACCTCCATCTAGCATTCGTGTCAACCCTTCAATTTAATTCATGTCTTTTTTGATAATTTCTATTCCTATGGCCGATTAGACCACGTTTGCACTCCCTAATTGAATTTGAACACGTACCACTCCCTGTGGGATTCGAACCCAACTCATTTGTTGGGTTTTATACTGATTAACGATCGTTGACACCTAGAATTGGAAGAAGTGTGCTTGTAACGTTAACCCAAAATGGCGCCGCTGCCGGGGAGTGGTGTTGTTTGAAATTCTTTTGGTGAAGTTGAACTGTGTTCTTTTTAGTTATAGTTGAATCAACTTATTTTTTTTTGGTTTTGTGTTGCTTGTGTTAAACAGAGGAGGAGATGAGCGTTAATGAAAGTAATGGTAGCCAAGTGGGCCACCAAGATAATGTAGGGAACCTCAATGACCTAAGCATCAATGATCTAGTCCAAATGGGTGGTGTTGGGCCATTCGTTTACCTCCTGTTGAAGGAAACATTTTTTTTTCACATCACAAGCACCATGCTTCAGCTCCTACAATTGAAAGGCTTATTTGGGGGGCTAGCTCATGAGGATCCTAATGAGCATATGAAAATTTTTGTTGATGTATGTGGACAGTTCTCATTTAAGAGCATATCGCAAGAATCAGTCCGTTTGAGGTTGTTCTCATTTTCTCTGGTAGGCGAGGCAAGCAAGTGGTTGGCTGAGTTGCCAAGAGATTCCATCACTTCTTGTATGGAGCTGATCATAGTATTCCAAGTGAGATTTTTTCCTCCATCAAAGATAATGACTCTTAGGGATAACATCCAAAGTTTCAAACGCTTGGAAGGTGAACCAATCCACGAGACGTGGTTGAGGTTTATAAAGTTGTTGTTGCAATGCCCAACTCATGGATTGCTCAACAACTTACTGCTGTAATACTTCTATAGGAGTCTTAACTCGGTGAACAAAGGAGTTGCTGATCAACTTGTTCCAGCTGGTATAATACAACAACCCAATGAAGTAGATTCCCAACTCCTTGATTGCATGACCAAGATCAACAGGACAAGGTACACTTGTGAGGACTGAGTCTCTCCTCTCAACTTTATAATGGCAAAGGAGAATATCGATAAAGATCAAGAGAGAGACCAAAACATGGAAAAGATGATGACCTAGCTAGATATCTTATCTAAAAATGTCATGGTTGTTGGTACAAAGAGTGTTAATGTTGTGGGTATTGGACGAGTAAACCTTGATGAAGCCCAGTTTGAAGCGTAGTACAATGATAAAGTGAACATCCTAGCAAATCAAGGAGGAGGTTATCGTGCTAACTACACAAGATCGGGTGAAAATCAGGGTTGGAATAGAGATTAAGGCTGGAGAGACCATGACAGATATTGGTGTGATCGTAACGCCACTTGGAAGGAAAGAGAGGGGGAGAAGGATATGTATGTTCCTCCCCATGAGGGTCAAAAGCCCAAAGATTTTGAGCGTGGCCGCACAGAAGACATGCTTTCACGCATTCTCAACAAGTTTAAAGTGTCCGATAAAGTGTTGAAAGAAATGAAAGAGGATGTATCGACTCTTAACCAGACGGTGGCCTCTCACTCAGTCTCAATTAAGCAGCTGGAGACCTAAATGGGTCAAATTTCGTCATATTTGAATTCAAAACAACAAGGGGGATTGCCAAGTGATACAATAGAAAACCCCAAATATGAAGCTTGAATGGGTACTTGCGCCATGCCACGACGTTAACTAAGACGCTTCTTAGGAGGCAACCTAAGTTTTTAATGATTTAAGTTTGATTTTGAATAACGGGTGTTGATTGTGCAGGTTAAAAAGTGAAGAGTGTTTGAAAATAGGTGCTTTTACGAGCCAAGAGTCTAGTTGACGACTCGCCGTAGAGGTCGGCAAGCCCGACTTGGACCGTTGTTGGACCCACAAAACATGAAGTGGAAGTTTGTAAAACTCGGTGGGTCAATTGATGAAGCGGCGACTCACCAAACAGGTTCGCGAGCCCAATTTTGTCCGCTATTTTGACCCCCAAATTTACTGGAGGTCCTATAAAACTCGGCAAGATAAGTTACCACTCGGCAGATCACTGAGTGGTTCGGCATGGTCGACTAATACCAACAACAGGGCCACGAACTAAAAGGTTTGAAAAGGCCAAATGGTTTAAAATTTTAAAATCTTTCATATTCTCTCATTTCTAACCCCGTACACTCTTACCCGTACTTTAGATTTTCCGTACTTTGCTATTTTTATTCGCTTTTTATTTGTGATCTCATGCTTGGATTTGGATTACTTTGCCGCATAGCTTATCAAACTCTAAATTCAACATTCATATTGGTTTTCCGAACCTCGCACCTTTGATTAGTGGTTGAACTTGAATGCTTTCGGTAAATATATGTAAAATGTGTTGGGTATATGTTTAAATCATGTTTTATTTGTCGGATTGCCTATTCTATGTTTTGAACTTGTTCCTAAATGCTTAAAATGATGAATCCCCGTGTTTAATGTGTTAAAATTGATTCTAAATTATTGGGTTGTGGTTAATTTGTATTGAGTTTAGTGGGATGAAGTCTGAGAAACCCCAAATTTATCCAAATGATGTAATTTGTCCAATGATGGAGCGTTTGACGTCATTCTTAAGGGCAAAAGTCATCAAATGGCCAAATTTGGCCAAATCGGGGGAAGTCTGAGTACCCCAAAGGCATGGGTCCTATTGGTATGGTTTGAATTGAGTGGTGTTTGTGTTTGATTTTGATTTTTGAGGCTGCAGGTTTGATTTTGGGAAACGGGGTTGGAATTTGGCACGTTGGACAGTTTGGCGAGCTGGGTTGAACTCGTAGAACTGTTCGGCAGTTCACCAACGTCCCCCTTTGATCGCCCTTAACTTCTTAATTTAGCTAAGTTGGGTTTCTAGCTTTCGGTGGGAATCCTGAGCTCGCCTAGTTCACTCAGCGACTCACCAAAAAGTTTATTTGATCGCCCTTTTTGCGCCCCTAACCCCTAAAACACACAGTAATATTCGGCGGGCTAGTCTAAGCTCGCTGAGTGGTGTTGATGATTCGCCAAAAGTCCCTAAATAGCACCTACATGCCTTATTTTTAGAAAAAATTCAAGCTGGGCCTTTCGGTGAGCCCGATCTGGCTCGCCTAAGTGACTCGCCGATTGGTTCGGCGAGTCTTTCTACAACCTTATTTCTACAGTTTTCTTGAATGATTTCTAACACTTTTTAATGTATTTTGCAGATATAGCTAGACCCAAAGTACCAGGACGATACATGCTCCCCCGCAAACGGGCAAAAGAAATTGTCATAAATGAGGATGCAACTACATCCAAAGCAAAGGAAACCAAGCTTCCTAACATGGGTGGGAAAGGCGAAGGAAAGGGAAAGGTGCCAATACCTGAGTCATTAGAGGTCAGCTCCAACAGTGAAGAAGTCTACACGACTCACCTCACCACATCTGAAAGCAAGGGGGAACGCCAGGATCCTTACATTGTCATCTCTGAGCCTAAGGATGACCAGCTGCTATTGGCCCGGAGAGTTGAAATGCTCTCCAAGAGGATGCATGATCTGTCTACGATATGGGTGCCTCGGACCACTCCTTATTCTCTAGTTACACAGATTAGACTATGGTCTCAGCACCACCTCAAGGTTCTCCTCCCCAGTCTTTCAATAGACTAAAGGCCGAGGGACTGAAAACTATTATCGAGGAGAAGAGATTGTCCACAAATGGTGTGGTGGACAGATTTCTGGAGATCTAGAGGACCTTGAAATCCCACAACTTCCAGCTCTTTACTAAACCTCGGGGCCCTTACATTCCTAATTGGGTCCACTGATATGCTCAAATTACACCTTTTAAAGAAGTATAAGTGGTTGTCGTCAAATAAAGAACCCAACTTATAGGTTAGGGCCAATCCCATGAGGAATATGGTTCAAACTTAAACTTAACTAACTATTATATCTGTTTAGTCAAACTATTTCAGAAACAAGTATTTAAAGATAGGGTTTTGTGTAAGCAAATAACCGATTGTTGTTTAAGTAACAAGTGAGCAAGATTCAAACTTTAAGTTTCAATATGAGAGAGAAACTAGGGTATATATGTTCCCCATAAGCTTTTAACGTGGTAATCCTAATAATAGTAATCCCTTCCTAATGTTTTTCATGCAAAGTTGGTAAGATAGGTATCCCTAAGTGATTGTTCATCAAAAGAGGGAATTTCACTATACACCTTGATCCAGCTACGAGTGTATGCTTTATTAACCCTTACATTTACCTTCAGATTAGACATCACATCAATGTATGACTTAGTTTTCACCCTCGCACCAATTGACATTAGACTATTAGAGAGCATCCACTAAATCTCTGTTGTTAATTCTTTTCTCAATAACTACCTCCTTGGTCCAACAAGTAGCAACGAGGCGAGTTCTAATGCCTGCACTCATTAAAAATACTTCTAAGCGAAAGAATTACTAATAAATGAATAAACACTGCTCAAGAATTATGTATTTATTATTCATACGTTATTAATTGCTCATGGTTTCGACAACCCCAGTTTTGGATATAACTACTCATGCTTGAAAGAACATAATTTATGTTTTGATAAAGAGAATTCATGAACTTATGATTAGTTAAAATCTTAAAAAATGAAATTCGGAAATCAAATTGATAAAGTTGCAAGTTAATTCCACAAAATACCAAGAACTAAAAGTAAACAGTGTTGTCCAACCCCCAAAAATGAGGTGTACATCCCCTACTTATAGAAAACAAGTCTCAAATAAAAAGGAAACAAAATAAGGAAATAGGCAGTCTTGATGTGGTTTCTGTCGATGACATTACCTACGAACCGCGGGTCGACCTACGGTCCGTAGGTCACCCTCCATCGTTCAACACTTAGCATTTTTCAGTAGGTACTAGAACCTTCACTTTCAGAACATCAACGAAGGACATTTAGAACGGACCGTGGGTCTACCTGCGATCTGTGGGTCCGCTTCAGTGGTTCCACACTTAGGATTTTTAATTAGTGGAACTTCAACTCTCTGAACACATCGAAGGATGTGCAGGAAGGCCTGTGGGTCGACCTACGGTCTATCAGTTTCTTTATAGTTCCACACTTGGTCAGAATTCGGTGATGATCCATCCACGTCTGCCCAACGACGGCCTGTCACAGGACCTACGGCCCGTGGGTGGCTCCTTTTGAATTCCAGGCTTATTTCTTGCAAACATAGCATGAAACACATTATTTGTAATTTTATATATCTCTAGACACACACACAACTTCTAAGTGAATAGCAAAAAAAAATATCGTAAACTCACGGTATATCATTCGAGAGTTTTACACTGCCTATGTAGTTTTGGTGCCACAGGGAAAGAGGAACGGTACTACCTTCAAGCCAGTAGACTATGTAGTTGTCATAGGAAGGAAGGTAAAGTGTTATAATTATGATATAAATGATGTTTTGGAATGTACTGCAACATTACAGACGACTACCAGAGCATGATCAAGACAAAGGCATTGGAGGATATGAAAGGTTGGTTGGCCCCTCTTTTATCTGACAGTACTCCTAAGTGGATCAAGGTCGGAGTGCAATTTGAGAAGAAAGATCTCAATATGGTAGGGAGGTACTAGTTCGGCTTCATCAGTAGAACAATCATGCCTTCCTAGAATGAGTTTATCCTCCGCCACACAAAGGCAGCCTGTCTTGGATCTATCATTGTAGGGAAGCACATCAATCTAGGTGTCATCATTAGACAGAAGATGGCCATGAGACCTAGGAAACAACACACATCTCTCCCTTTTTGGTTGTTGATCACCAAGTTATGCAGACGATCTCGGGTGCCACGTGATGAGGAAAAGGACGTAGAAGTGATTCCCACCTCCTCTACTGACATTCGGCATATTGAGGCTGAGAAGAAGAGGGCAGCCCCAGTGGGTACATCCCCGGCTGTTGATACTAAGATACTACATATAGAGGCAGTATTGCCTACTCTGGCCACTGGGCCTTCAGGTATTTCTAGCTCTTCTACCGCTCCACTGTCTCCAAGGTCTGCTGCTAGTCCTGTTGCACCTAGCCCATTATGTTGATATGCGTTCCTCCAGGCTAGAGGTTGAGGTTCCTTAGATGATTGAGAGAGCTCTCACCGTTGCTTTGACACCTCTTAGAGATGATATTGATTCCCTTATGGCAAGAATAGAGGTGTGTGACAGAGGTCAAGGGGCCACTCATGAGGAGATGGTCTTAAAGGCCGCAATTGCAAAGTTAAGAAAAGATGTGAACAACGCTCAGAAGTGACCTCCAGTTCAGTTAGTGCTCAATACCATAGGCTTACCCTTATTTTCACTGCTTAGACTCTCCAAACTAGTTGCTAGGATCACTATAGGACCTTATTGGCTTGTAACGTAGACTCAGGTTTATGTATGGTACATTTGATACGTTTTAGTAACTTTCTGCCCTCCTTGACATTACATTGACTTTTTACCTATTTTCTCAACCTATTCTTAACATCCTTTCGTTTTACTTTATTTCCCTTGACTCTGTTCAACACAGATGTGACTTTTGACTTTATAGCTCTTATTTTTGACTTTTTTTTCATTATTTCTTTCAGCACTTTTGTTTTGAATTTTTTTGCTTCATTTGCACAAAGCCACATTTTTTTCTTTTTTGTTTCTCTCTTCAACACACAACTCTTTTCATACCCTTTTTCTTTCAGTTTCCTTTTTCACAGTCACCCTCAACTTATGTGTTTAGCATGAGTTGAGGTGCAAAATATTCGATGTCAGACCAAAGCCAAGATCAAGGTAACTTTTGAATTAGCCACCCTCAACTTAGACTTTTAGCCTAAGTCAAGGTGCACATGTCCAAGGAGGGACCGAGGCCAAAATAATTATTTTAAGGAAAGTGAGTTAGGTGAATTGAAATAAGTGGTCTATATTAGGCTCAAACATTTGGATCAAAGGGAACATTGATTTCATTTGGTTGGATCAGTTTAGGTTAGAGTGGACTTATTTGAACAAGGTCCTATGATCATTTCCAAACTTCTAATCTGGATTATCTTAGCAGGACCAATTGGGCAAGTTCTAGATTGGCACACACTCTATAAACATTCAAGCTTTCCTCACACACACTTGGCATATTATTTCATTATCAGATTATTCGATTACATAGTTCAAGTTTTGGCTTAAGTCATGAGGTCAAATCAGTTTCTTATCATGTCACATTGAGATCCAGCACATTCAACTTATCAAGCCTAAAGATCTAGCATATTTCACACTTTTTGGACGGGGATTGTTTTTATTATGCTTTTTATGCCATCATGTTTCCATTATTTTACTTACTTCTACACATATTCCTAAACATGTTGGTTTAACAGAAATTAAAACAGACTCTTGGGGGAAAAGAACATAGGAAAGAAAAACCCAAGAGAGTATTATGAGTTGGATTACTCAGATTTCACCCTATCATTCACAATCCATTTACCTCATCCCTAACAAAATAAGGTGCAATTGTCCCCAATGTACAAAAATCAAAAGTAAAGGCTAGGGTGAAGAAAACCTGTGGAGCATATGCGCCAAAGACCTCTCAAAAAAAGGGTGCATCCGATTTCGCAGAGCCCGCTAGATCAACACTTGAAACGCCATCAGTAGCGCTCCCATCAACTATCTTAGCACCCTCAGTAATGTTAACACTGGCGGATGGGCCAACACCTATATCCTTGGTCCGGTGTTGTCTCATCTCCTTCTCTAGTAACGACACCCTCGTGGCCTCCTCCAACTGCGGGCGCTCCTTCTTTCTCAATCTCTGAGCCTCAACATCATTAGAAGTACAGGCAGAGTGGGGCTCTTCCTAGCGGCACGGGAAGAATCTGGTGGTGACATGTAATTGCCAAATAGGGTACACATCACCATGGTATCATCTTCCTCTATAGTGGAAGCCTTTGGTGCAGACTCGAGAGTGGCTAGGAGGGCATCAAGATCAGCACAAAGGATGGCCAACTTTTCTGGAAGGTAGACAAATTAATAGTCGGGGGTGGCCTCTCCAATACTCGCAACTCGAACGCGTCCAAGCACTTATTAACGGCCTAAGTCTTTTGGTCCATCAGGTGCTCTATCTAGGCCTCAGACTGCTCAATCGAATGTTGCATCCATGGCCTAATGTGATGTAGCAGTGTGGCCATCTATGTCTCCAGCTTCAGAACTCGAGTTAGAGGAACGGGAGTGGACCAAGAAGGGGGAGTGGCTTGAGAGGAGATGGGGCCTGACAAGTGGCCAACAACAGAGGGGCCTGGGCATCCATTGTAGGGGCAGGAGGGGCAGTGTAATCAACCTACATCTGCACCACATCTACAACAAGATCATCTCCCAATGGTGGTACCTCAACCTGTGGCTCCCTGCGAGGTGCAGCTACATTGGCATCATCCCGAATGAGGCCAATATCCAGAGTCACATTGCCACATTGGAATAGATAAATCTCTGCATAGCTGGAAGTTGGGGAACAGGAAGGGCAAGATGGTTGTGGCCTTGAATGCCCTCTCATGGATCGCTGCACTCAATATGTAAGCAAAGTATATCTCAAGCCCAGCTACCATAGCTGCAACCATCATTGCTTGGTCCCATGTAACTATATTATCCGCCTGAGTAGGGGACACACGAATACGCACCAGCAATCAGAAGAATTTTACAGCGAAGCTTAGTGTCGCCTTCTTGATACCCAAGCTAGGAGTCCAAACCCACTCAGTTCGCTCTCCATCTATGGTAATATGTCGTGCTAGCCATCTCACAAGGACTCCCTCTAATTGGCATTCCTATGAAATGCCCCACTCTGAATGATGCCCATCCTATAGTCAAACTTTGTTGTATTGATATGCAGAGTGTGGTCTGGGCCATAGATAAACCTATAGAAAGTGATCTCTGATATGTCAACTGGAAAGCCCCACACTAAGGTGGACTCAAGTGGAGGCTGAATGACGGGATTGGCCCGCTTGGAGATGGAACCTCTGATGGTGGCGGCATAGGAAGCATAGAACTCCTATTCTATGTCATCTTTGTATGTGCTTGTAATCCGTGCCCACTCACACTTGTGCCTCCGAAAGAGCTCCTTAATGAGTGGAGCGATGTGGAGGCTACCTATGAGAACCCGACACTCTTCAATGACTAGTCTGGCCATCTTGTCGTGCTCATTTAGTATGTGAGCATCGATTTATATCTGGTATTGGCCCTCCACACACCACCTGTTTGGCTCCGTAGCAACCGCTAGAGGCTCAGCACTGAGGGGCACTGGAATATCGCCCGTTCTATCAGCTTTAGAAAAGGATGCGATGCTGCTGCTAGAATCAGAGTTGGACTATGACTCAGAGTTAGCCTGTGAACCAATCGGTGTGGCCCCCTCCTCAGACTGGGGGGCAGTGAAGTCCTCATCGGAACTCACCAGCTGGGCTCTATTCTGAGTAGTGCAGGGAGAAGTAGAGGAGGTCCTAGTGGCTGGAGGAATGTACTCATCGTCATCCTCAATGATCAGACGTCAAGAAGGTGCTACAGCCTTGGACTTGCCCTTTGCGACATATGTGGGAGCTTGCTTAGGAGCCATTCTACCTGTGGAAGCTTGGTTAGTACTAAACAAAGCCAATAAAACACATGAAAGAATTTTAGAACAAGAAACCGACCCAAACAAAAAAATGAAAAAAATTGGGCAGTATTTGAACTATCGACCCACGGTGGGCACCTATGGACCGTTGATGAAGTGACTGTCTGTGGGTCCCCTCCGTAGGTCAGAGTACCTAAAATTAGGTCCCTGATGTGGGAACCACGGATGTGCAGAATTGTCCATCGATGGAATGATGGACCGTAGTCCACACCGTGGTTCAAAACTTAGTGAAAACTTTGTGTGCAACTGACCCACCGACCCGACCTACGGTCCGTGGACGGAGAGTCGTGGGTCAGTTTTGTGCTAGGTTTCAGAACTTGGTTCAATTTCATGTATTCTCTTTCAACAATTACACCAACAAACTTGTCCTATATATATATATTTCAACATATATTTTGGTAGTTTATCATCCTTAAGGTTCCAATTACTCAGAATTCAATTGTTTAACAAATTAAAACTATGACCCTAAGTCAAAACAACCATTAGACCCAATACATGATTTATGTGGTTTGAACTTGTAACACACTCGCATTCAATCGTTCCAAGGGTGTTTCTAACTACAATTTAACATTTAATTAGAAGAGTAACAACCCAAGGTCAAGAACCAACTTCGTTACAACATGATATAAACAATGAGCAGTGAATTCAAAGTTAGGGTGAAGTTGTTTACCTTACAAGAAATCAAAGTGGGTAAGTGTGGTATAGCAATAAACTCCTTAAACCTTTCATGGACTTTTGACACCCAGACAGTAACAGTGATGGGGAAGGATTTGGAGGTGATGGAATGATTTTTGGGAGGAGAGTGATTATATGGGATGTGGGTAATTGATATGGGAGTGATTTAGGAGATTTATGGATGATTATGGGTATTTGTAGAGTTGAAAAATTATTGGGAGGGAGTTTTGGAAGTGGGGAATGATTTTAAAATGAAAGGTTTTTTATTAAAAAGGGGTCCGGGTCGGGTTAGCCAAACCCTACTTTTGGACCCACGAGACCCCGTCGACTATCCGTGGGTTGACCTATAGACCATAGGTCTGGTCCTTAGGTCACTCTGACACTTAGAAAACTTACCTGGGATCTACGGATGCCATCCACGGTCTGTGGATGAACCAATGGACCATCGATGGGGTCCGTAGACAACTATACAATTATTTTTCTACAAATTTTGTCTTTCATCCCTACACACGTAGCAACCATTAGACTTTCTTTTTACATTTTCTGGACACTTTTTTGACATGAACCCTATTCTATATCTAGCCAACACTAATACAAAAATAAAACACCTATCTAAAGAACTACAAATAGATGGCATGACTTCCCATATACAAGTTGGTAGGGGGACATACCTATAGGAGTCTTGAATGTGGTGCGATAGGCCCATAGAGCATCATCAAGCCTTCTTGACCAACCCGTTATGTTGGCGTTCACAATCTTTGCAAGGATTTTCTATATCTCTCTGTTTGACACTTCAACCTACCCACTAGACTGCAGATGGTAAGGAGTAACTACATTGTGATGAACTCCATATTTCTCTAACAACGGCTTGAACAACTTTTTACAAAAGTGAGAACCTCTATCGCTGATAATTGTCATAGGTGTACCAAATCTAGAGAAGATACTTTTTTCAGAAACGCGATGATACTCTTGCACTCATTGTTTGAAAGCACAATTGCTTCCACCCATTTTGATACATAGTCAACCGCAACAAGTATATACTTCATCCTATGTGAACTTACAAATGGACCCATGAAGTCAAGGCCTTAAATATCAAATAACTCAATCACCAAAATCGGATTCATAGGTAGTTCTTTCCTCTTTGAAATTCCTTCTTCTCTTTGGCAATGGTCACAAGACTTGGTGAAATCATGAGCATCTTGGTGGATGTAGGCTAGTAATACCCACACTGCAAAATTTTATGCGCAATCCGGATATCACTATGATGCCCACCAACAGGCGATGAATGACACACCTTTAGTATACTCATCATCTCAACCTTAGGCACACAGCGACGAATAATCCCATCACCACAAATACGAAACAAGTAAGGCTCATCCCAAAAGAACTTCTTCACATCATGCATGCATTTTTTTCTTTGGTGGAATGACAAATCCGATGGAACCAGATCGTTTGCCAAGTAGTTAGCAAAATCTGCGAACTAGCAGCCACTACCTGTTCGTCTGGGACTGCATCATTAATTTCAACCCTATCTCCTAGCTTGAGCAATGCTTCCTCCTCTAATATGGACAAATGGTCGGGAACCTAATTTTATGTCCCATTTTTATCATTCACCTCAAAATCAAACTCTTGCAGCAACAATACCCATTTGATCAACCTCGGTTTTGCATCCTTTTTAACCACCAGATACCTCAATGCAGAATGGTCAGTATGTACTATGACCTTAGTACGAAGAAAGTAGGATTGAAATTTCTCGAATGCAAAAACCACAGCATGGAGTTCATATTTAGCCACCATATAGTTCTTTTGAGTCATATTCATAGATTTGATGGCATAGTAAATTGGATGAAGAATCTTCTCTCGCCTCTGTCCCAATACCACGCCAAGCGCCATTCCACTTGCATCACACATCACTTCAAATGGTTGCCCCCAATCTAGTGAAATAATGATAGGTGCGGAAACTAACCTTGCTTTCAACTCTCCAAATGCTCTCAGACAAGCATCATCAAAATAAAACTTACACTTCTTTCGAGCAGTTTGCACAATGGGTGTGCATTTTTAGAGAAATCCTTGATAAACCTCTGATAAAAACCTGCATGCCCAAGAAAACTTCTCACACTTTTAACAGAGATAAGTGGTGGAAGCTTTTCTATTACCTCAACTTTAGCTCTATCAACCTTGATGTCGTTCTGAGAAATCTGATGACCCAGAACTATACCCTTTTTCACCATGAAGTGGCACTTTTCCCAATTGAGCACAAGATTGCACTCTTCACACATTTTCAGTACCTCGGTCAGATGCATCAAACAACCATCCAACGAGACACCTACCATAGAGAAATCATCCATAAATACCTCAATAGTATCCTCCATCATATCTAAAAATATCGACATCATGCAACGCTGGAAGGTCATTGGAGCATTACACAACCTGAATGGCATCCTTATGAAGTTGAAAGTCTCATACGGACAAATAAAGGTGGTATTCTCTTGGTCTTCCGAATCAATGGAGATCTGATTGTAGCCCGAATACCCATCAAGAAATCAATACCAACCCTTACCAGCAAGGCGATCCAGCATTCAATCCAGGAATGGCATAGGAAAGTGATCCTTTTCTGTCCAAGCATTCAGTTTGCAGTAGTCCATGCATGCTCTTCATCTAGTCACTGGCCTTATCAGGACAAGCTCATTTTTTGCATTCGGAACCACAGTAATCCCACCTTTCTTAGGTACACACTGAACAGGACAGACCCAACTACTATATGCGATAGGTTATATGACTCCAACATACAACCATTTAATGATTTCCTTTTTCACTATCTCTTGCATAGGCGGATTTAGTCTCCTTTGGTGCTCCTTACTAGGCTTGAAGTTCAGCATGAGTTGGATTTTATGAGAACAAATGTCAGGACGAATTCTAATAATGTCTACAATGGTCCATCCAATAGCCCGCTTGAACCTCTTCAACACAGAAACCAATGCCTTAACTTGTACCTCACTCAAATCGGCCGTAATGATTACCGGTAAAGTACATCTCTTCCCAAGAATACATATCTCAAATGAGATGGTAGATCCTTGAGCTCTAATTTCAGGGCTTCTTCCATAGACGGCTTTGCGGGTCGAGAGTCGCGATTCTTCATATCTAGCTCCAATTTCTTTTGTTTGGAACATAATTCAAACCTATCAAGTGTGGCAACTAATTCATCATAGTCTTCAATATCATCACCCTCAAAATTCATCATTATCACTGCCAGTCACAATGTCTATTGTTGCCTTTCTCTACAATATGATTCACCACTGATACTGACTTGAGATCGCTTTCCTGCTTCATAGACCTACAGATATTGAAAGTTACCTCTTCATTATTCAATTGGAACTTCATTTGTCCTCTCTTCATATCGACCAAGGAGCGCCCAATAGCAAGAAAATGTCTCCCTAAGATGATAGAAACCCCAAAATCAACCTCACAATCAAGTATCACAGAATCTGCCAAAAAACTAAACGACTCCACTTTCACAAGGACATCTTGGAGAATACCAATGGGCTTCTTCACAGTTCTATCGTACATGAGTAGTCACATCGCAGTTGGTTTTGGAGCCCCTAAACCTAACTTCTTATAGATAGACAGTGGCATCAGATTTATGCTAGCACCTAAATCACACAACGCCTTCGCAAATTGCAACAACCCAAATGGTACAAAGAATAATGAAAGCTTCAGAATCTTCTTTCTTTTGCACTAATGACCGCGTAGCAATAGCACTACAATGTTGTAACCTTGCATCATCCTCAAAGCTAACATCCCTCTTTTTGGTCACAAAATCCTTCATAAACTTCGCATACCTAGACATTTGCTCCAAAGCTTCTATCAACAGAACATTGATGGAAAGTTGTTTCAACATAGTAATGAACCTATGGTATATTCCTTCTTCGGTCTTCTTCACCAATCTCTGTGGGAATGGCGGTGGAGGTCTAGGCATGGGAACCACTTTTTGGGTCACCTCTGCTTCCTTCTCTGTAGTATTTTTAGACTCTCCAATAACCTCAATCTCATCTTCATATCTCTCTACCATAATTTTAATCTCAGACAACATAGGAGGATCAATGGTCTGTTTACCTCCTCGAGTAGTGACTGCCACACAATGCCCGTCATTTTTCAGATTCTGGATGGTATTTCTAGGAAGAGTACCAGGTTGACGTGGGTTCACAATAGTTGACAACTAATTAAACTGATGCTCAAGTTGCTTTATCGAAACTGCATGGGCATCAACTTTTTGACCGATTCCAAACAAGTCATTCCGCATCTCTTTTAGATTCTCATTAGTCACATCAAACCTCTTCATCATCTTCTGCATCATATCCTCAATGTGTGACATACTACCCCTAGCTTCTCTCTTGCCAAATTCCTGATTTGCAGGTGGAACATAAGGCCTAACTCTCTCATTTTTGTTGCCATAGTTGTTCCGATTGTAGTTGTTATCATGATTGTAGTTCCCATCCCGGACATAATTTTCCTCTCAATTATAGTTTCCATAGTTTCGACCTTGGTTTCCTTGACCTTTGTGCCAATTATCTGAGTTGGAACCTTGGGTATTGGGTCAGAAATCCCTTGTCTAATCATTCACCAAGTACACATCCTCTTCATAGTATCGTTCCTCAACTGGTGGTGGTGGAGTCCTAGTTAAGTAATTTACTGCATTCACATTTTCTATGTTGTCTGTCACATTCTTCAATACCAACCCAAGTTCTGTCCTTATCTGAGCCATCTTATCACGAATGTCATCAGTAGATTGACTAGGTGTAGCTTGAACTGCAAATGTGCTTCTCCCAATGTCTGAATTTCTAGTGCTCCATGCCTTATTATTTTTGAAAATCTTCTCCAGTTTCTCAGCGATCTCCTCAAAAGCGCACTCACCATATGATCCTCTAGAAATAGTATCCATCCCAACCTTTCAATTGTCATCTTGACCTCTGTAGAAGTACTCATTCAGTAACTAATTATCTCTGCAATGATTTGGAACACTTCTTATGAATGCAGTGAATTGATCCCATGAACTACTCACAGATTCTCCAGGTAATGCTACGAAATTGTTCAGCTTGTCCTAGTGATTTAGCTTCTTTGAAAACAGGAAATATTTTTCCATGAGCACAATTGGTCCCATGTATGAATCGAGTTATATGAAACCTCAAAAAACCACACTGTAACATCACTAGTCAATGATAGAGGGAAGACTCTCAAACATATGACATTCATATCCAACTCCTATCATCCCACACAACTCTTGCAGATACTTCTCAACTTGGCCATGGCCCATGTGGATCTTCTGAAACTAGGCTAGAAAACAACCCCTTTATTGTGAGCATTTGCATCAGACTACTGGTCACTACAAAAGTATACCCTAGTGGTAGAGGAGGGAGCACAATAGGTTTTTCTGATTCAATTGTATTGAAGTTGACCCTATAATTATCACGCAACCTTGGTTCAGGTGGATTCGGTACCCTCAATGCATCTCCAAGTAGATTACCACCACGAACCTGAGCATTTTCATTATTTACTCAATCCTCATGCTCCTTTATGATAAGATTATTATGGACCCCTTGGTTTTACATTTTTCTCAAATTCGTGCTTAGTTCAGGATCGTATGGGGTCAATGGCTCACCTCGACTCCGCGTACTTGGCATACACTAAAGTAGAAACCTGTAGAGAAAAAAATCAAAAGAAAATGTAAAATCATGAAACAATTGACTAAAGTTCAATAATGTAGTTAAACTTACTCTAAAAGACTTATTCCTCGGCAGTGGCGCCAAAATTTGATATGCTCAAATTACACCTCTATTAAAGAAGTATAAGCTATCGTCGTCAAATAAAGAACCCAACTTGTAGGTTGGGGTCGATCCCACGAGAAATATGGTTCAGACTTAAACTTAACTCACTATTATATCAGTTTAGTCAAACTATTTCCAAAACAAGTAATTAAAGGGGGGGTTGTGTAACACAATAACCGATTGTTGTTTCAATAACAAGTGAGCAGGATTCAAAGTTTAAGTTATCAATATGAGAGAGAAACTAGGGTATATGTGTTCCCATAAGCTTTTAACGTGGTAATCCTAATAATAGTAATCCCTTCCTAGTGTTTTTCATACAAAGTTGGTAAGATAGGTATCCCTAAGTGATTGGTCCTCCAATTAGGGAATTTCACTACACACCTTGGTTCGCTTAGAGTGTATGCTTTACTAACCCTTACATTTACCTTAGATTAGACATCACATCAATGTATGACTTAGTTTTCACTCTCGCACAAATTGACATTAGACTATTAGATAGCATCCACTAAATCTCTATTGTTAATTCTTTTCTCATTAACTACCTCCTTGGTCCGGCAAGTAGCAACGAGGCGAGTTCTAACGTGTGCACTCGTTAAGAAGACTTCTAAAAAAAAGAATTACCAATACATGCATAAACACTATTCAAGAATTACTTAATTATTATTCATATATTGTTAATTGCTCATGGTTCCCACAACCCTAGTTGTGGATTTAGCTACTCATGCTTGAAAGAACACAATTCATATTTTGATAAGGAGAATTCATGAACGTATGATTAGAGTAGAAGAAACATGAAATCTCCAATTGAATTGCAAAGTTAAAATATTATAAAACAAAATTCAGAAATCAAATTGCTAAAGTTGCAAGTTAATTCCACAAAATACCAAGAACTAAAAGTAAACAATGTTGACCAACCCCCAAAAACGAGGTATACATCCCTATTTATAGAAAACAAGTCCCAAATAAAAAGGAAACAAAATAAGGAAATAAGTAGTCTACACGCGTTTCTCTCGACGACATGACCTACGGACCATGGGTTGACCTACGATTCGTAGGGCAACTCTGTGGTTCAACACTTAGCACTTTTCAGCAGGTATTGGAACCTTCACTCTCAGATCATCAATGAGGATGTGTAGAATGGATATTGGGTCTACCTATGGTCTATGGGTCCATTTTCAGTGGCTCCACATTTAAGATTTTTCATCAAGTACTAGAACTTAAAATCTCTAAACCCATCGATGGATTTGCAGGATGACTCTTGGGCCAACCTACGGTCTATCAGTTGCTTCGTAGTTCCACACTTTGTCAGAATTCCCTGATGATCCATCCACGCCTACCCAACGACGGTCTGTGGGTCACTCTGTGGGTGGATCCTTCTGCATAATTACAGTTGTCATCTCCTTCAACTTCATTTCAGGCTTATTTCCTTCAAACATAGCACAAAACACATTATATCTAATACAATATGGCTCTAGACACACACAACTTCCAAGTGAATTGCATCAAAAATATCGTAAACTCACGGTATATCATTCAGGAGTTTTACACTACCTATGTAGCTTTGGTGCAACAGGAAAAGAGGAAGGCTACTGCCTTCAAGCTAGTAGACTATGTAGTGGTCAGGGGAAAGAAGGTAAAGTGTGATGGTGATGATACAAATGTTGTGTTGGAATGCACTGCTAACATTACATATGACTATCGAAGAATGATTAAGACAAAGGCATTAGAGGATATGAAAGGTTGGTTGGCCCCACTTTTATCTGACGGTACTCCTAGGTGGATCGAGGCTGGAGTACAAATTGAGAAGAAAGACCCCAATGTGGCAGCGAGGTACTATTTCGGCTTCATCAGTAGCACAATCATGCCATCCCAAAATGAGTTTATCCTCCACCACACAAAGGTGTCCTATCTTGGATCTATCATTGCAAGGAAGCGCATCAATCTAGGTGCCATCATTAGACAGGAGATGGCCATGAGAGCTAGGCAAAAACATGTATCTCTCCCTTTTCCAGTGTTGATCATCGAGTTGTGCAGATGAGCCAGGGTGCCACGTGATGAGAAAAAGGATATGGAAGTGATTCCCACCTCTTTTACTGATATCTAGTGTATTGAGGCTAAATACTTGAAGAATGAGGCTGAGAAGAAGAGGGCAAGCCCGGTGAATACATCCCCAGCTATTTATACTAAGACACTACCTGCAGAGGTAGTTATGCCTACTCCAGCCACTGGGCCTTTATGTATTTCTAGCTCTTCTACCACTCCCCTGCCTCCTAGATCTGCTGCTAGTACTGCTACATCATAATCTCCACTCACCCAGGCCATATTGCTATGAATAGGGCACCTAGCCCATTCTGCTGATATGCGTGCCTCCAGGCTTGAGACTGCAGTTCCTGGGATGATTGAGAGAGCTCTCACCATTGCTTTGACACCACTTAGAGATGTTATTGATGCCATCACGACAAGGATAGAGGCTTGTGAGAGAGGTTTAGGAGCCACTCATGAGGTGATAGTCTTAAAGGCCGCAATTGCAGAGTTGAGAAAAGATGTTGACCAGCTGAAGTCCACTGATATGTCGATGATTTTTAGGACCGTGGAGATCCCTGATGACCTGGACATAAATATTTTGGCCTTTTTTGATGTGCCTTCATCAACCACCAAAGATGAGGTTAAGACTGATGAGGAGCAGCTCAGTGTTCATGAGGAGACCACCTATGAGGGCATGACTAAGGTTGAGAAGGCTATGGTACATTGATGAGTCCGATATTTGGAGTCATATAGGGTTTTGTTCATATAGATTTACTGTCCTTAAATGCTTAATTTGTGCCATAAACTAAAGCTAAAGCCTTGATTTTCAGGTATACTAATAGAGGATCAAAGCAAGGACACTAACAGGCAAAAACAAACAAAACAAGCTAAAGAAATGAAGGTGGGCGAGCCTAAGGATCACCAAGAGCACTTGGTGTGTCGTCGAGTGGCTAATTTAACCACCTAAAGTTCCAGTGTGCCAAACCCTAAAGGTAGAAACCAAGTCAGCGATGAAAAGAGCAGTCGGCGAATCACTGAGCAGTTCTGCGAAGCAAAGATAAATCGCCCAAAGTTACAGAATTCAAGGATTTTGAATGCCAAGGCAAAAAGGCAATGGAAGAGGTCAAAGGGCAGCTCGCTAAGTGTTTCAGCAAGTCTGAATTACTTCGCCAAATGGCCTTTTGTGGCTCATTTTAGGCGACTATCAATTAGATTTTAAACATTTTATTCAAGAGATTTTTTATATTGGAAAAGTTGGACAAGACTTAATTAGTTTAGAAGAGTTTTCTCTTGAATATTTCATAGCTTTTGGAGAATTTTGGAAATTCAATTTGGAGATTTTGGAAGTGGGTTTCGAATATTCTGCAAATTGAGCATTGTAAAGACTAAATCTCTTTTACTCAGTTGATGGCTAATCGATTCGGTAATCATTTTTACTTATTTATGATGTTTGGCTAAAACACCAATTCTTGGGGTGTGATTATGGATTGAATTAGTTTATGGGTATTGTTAATTACTAGTTTAAATGCTATTTTGAAGTGAGTTTCATCATTAATTGTGGTTTAATTTATGAATTGTAATTGTAAATGCAGTTCTATTTTTCTGTTCTTGGCTTGCTCGAAAGAGAGATTTTAGAACTAAGATTCTTGATTAATGATTTTGGGGGTATTGGGTTGAGCTAGGTTTAGCTTAATAGAGTGAATCAGAAACCCAATCCTACGTATCTAGCTCGAAAGAGTGGATGAATTAAGGTGTGGGCTATTCTTCATTGTAATGCTTGATGATGTTAGAAAGAAATCACTTGATTTGGGGTAGTCGTTCAAGAGAAAGCTATCTCTCTTATAGTCTATCCTACTCAGTCATTTTTAGTTGTTTACTAGTAGTTTCAATTGTCTATATATCTATATGTTTCTATAATCGATCACATCCCGAGAATCCTTCTCCCTATTGTTATTACGAAGTTTTTGTGGCTGTTTGTAGTTGTTAATTAAAACCAAAACACCCCTCTAACATTCATGTCACCCCGTTAATATGATTAATGTCATTTTTGATAATTTCTATTCCTATGGCTGATTAGACCACGTTTGCACTTCATATTTGAATTTAAAACACGTACAGGTCCTTGTGGGATTCAACCCTAACTCATTTGTTGGGTTTTATACTAATTTACGATCGTTGACACCTATAATTGGAAGAGGTGTTCTTGAAACATTAAATCAAAATGTCACCGCTACTGGGGAGTGGTGTTGTTTGAAATTCTTTTGGTGAAGTTTAATTGTGTTCGTTTTAGTTATAGTTGAATCTACATATTTTTGTTTTTGGTTTTGTGTTGCTTGTGTTAAAACATGGGAGGAGACAAGCGTTAACAGAAGCAATGTTAGCCAAGTGGGCCACCAAGATGATGTCAAAAACCTCAACGATGTTAATGACCCAGTTCAAATGGATGGTGTTGGGCCCATTTGTTTACCTCCAGCGGAAGGAAACACTGTGTTTCACATCACAAGCACCATGCTTCAGCTCCTACAACCGAAGGGTTTGTTTGGGGGGCTAGCTCATGAGGATCCCCATGAGCATATCAAAAATTTTGTTGATGTGTGTGGACCATTCTCATTTACGAACATATCGCAAAAATCGGTCCGGTTCAAATTGTTCCCATTTTCTCTGATGGGTGAGGAAATCAAGTGGCTGGCTGAGTTGCCATGAGATTCTATCACTTCTTGGATGGAGCTTATTACAGTGTTCCAAATGAAATTTTTCCCTCCATCTAAGATGATGACACTTAGAGATAGTATCCACAGTTTGAAGCACATGGAGGGTGAGCCAATCCATGAGACATGGCTGAGGTTTAAGAAGTTAGTGCTGCAATGTCCAACTCATGGATTTCCCAACAACTTGCTGCTGCAATACTTCTATAAGAGTCTTGACTCGGTGAACAAAGGAGTTGTTGATCAACTTGTTCCCAGTAGTATAATCAAACAACCCTATAAAGTAGCTTCCCAACTCCTTTATTGCATGACCAAGATCAATAGGGCATAGTACACTCGTGAGGACCAAGTCTCTCCTCTCAACTTTAGAATGATAAAAATTTAGATCGAGAAGGATTAATAGAGAAACCAAAACATGGAAAAAATGATGACCCAGCTGGATGTCTTGGCTAAAAATGTCATGGGTGTTGGTACGAAGAGTGTTAATGATGTGGGTGTTGCTGGAGTGAACAGCCCAATTTGAAGCACTGTACAATGAGAAAGTGAACTTCCTAGCCAACCAAGGAGGAGGTTATTGTGCTAACTACCCAAGATCGGGTGGAAATCAAGGTTGGAATAAATATGAGGGTTGGAGATACTGTGATAGAGATTGGCGTAATCGTAAAGCCACTTGGAAGGAAAGGGAGGGGGAGAATAATAGGTATTTTCCTCCCCATGAGCGTCAAAAGCCTAAAGATTCTAAGGGTGACCGTACGGAAGACAAGCTCTCATGCATTCTCAACAAGGTTGAAGGGTCCGATAAAGTGTTGAAGGAAATGAAGGAGGATGTATCGACTCTCAACCAGACGATGACCTCTCACTCAGTCTTAATTAAGCAGCTGGAGACCCAAATGGGTCAAATTTCGTCTCATCTGAACCCAAAACAACAAGGGGGTTGCCTAGTGATACTATGGCAAAACCTAAGAATGAAACTTTAATAGGTACTTGCGTTGTACTACAACATTAACTAAGGTGCTTCTTGGGAGGCTACCCAAATTTTTAATGCTTTAAGTTTGATTTTGAATAACGGGTGTTGATTGTGCAGATTAAAAAGTGAAGGGTGTTTGAAAATAAGTGATTTGGCAAGCCAAGAGTCCAGTTGGTGACTCACCGAAGAGGTTGGTGAGCCCGACTTGGACCATTGTTAGACTCATAAAAACATGAAGTGGAAGTCTGTAAAACTCGATGGGCCAATGGCTGAATCAGTGACTCACCAAAAAGGTTGACGAGACTAAATTTATCTGTCATTTGGATCCCCAAATTGACTAGAGGTCCTATAAAACTCGGTGAGGTAAGTCACCACTCGGTGAATCGCCAAGTGGTTCGGCGTGGTTGACTAATACCATTGAAAGTCTACGAACTGAAAGGTTTTAAAAGGCCAAATGGTTTAAATTTTCAAAATCTTTCATATTCTCTCATTTTGAACCCTGTACACTCTCACCCGCACTTTAGATCTTCATTACTTTCCCATTTTTCTTCATTTTTGTGTTTCATATCATGCTCGGATTGGATTACTTTCCCACCTAGCTTATCAAATTTTCTATTCGGCACCCAGGTTGGTTTTCCGAACCCTAAACTTTCGATTAGTGGTTGAACTCGAAGGCCTTCAATAATTATTTGTTGTTCTGTATTGGATAATGGTTGAAATCATATTTTATGTGTTGGTTTGCCTATTTTATGTTTCAAACTTGTGCCTAATTAGTTAAAATGATGAATCCACGTGTATAATGCATTAAAATTGATTCTAAATTGTTAGGTTGAAGTTATTTTATGTTGGGTCTAGTTGGGTGAAGTCTGAGTAACCCCAAATTCAGCCAAATGACATAATTTACCCAATGGAGTGGTTGACATAATTTTTAAGGGCCAAAGTCGTCAAATGGCCAATTTTGGCCAAATCGACTGACGTCTGAGTACCCCGGAGGCATGGGTCTTATGGTTCTAGTGTGAATTGAGTGTTGTTTTTATTTTATTTTAATTTCTGGGGCAGCAGGATTTATTTTGGGAAATAGGGTTGAAATTTGGCACGTTGGGCAGTTTGGCAAGCTGGGTCAAGCTTGCCGATCTTTTCGGCTATTCACCGATGTCCCCCTTTGGTTGCCCTTAATTGCTTGATTTGGCTAATTTGAGTCTGTAAATTTTTATGAGAATCCTGAGCTCGCTAAATTCACTCGGCAACTCACCGAAAGGTTCCTTTGATTGCCCTTTTTGCGCTTCTAACCCCTAAAACACACTGTAATAATCGATCACATCTCGAGAATCCTTCTCTGTATTGTTATTTAGAAGTTTTTGTGACTGTTTGTAGTTGTTAATTAAAACTAAAAGTCCCATCTGATATTAGTGTCACCCATTTAATTTGATTAATGTCTTTTTCGATAATTTCTATTTCTATTGTTGATTAGACCACATTTGCACTTCATATTTGAATGTAAAACATGTACTGCTCCCTGTGTGATTCGACCCTAACTCATTTGTTGGGTTTTATACAGATTTACGATCGTTGACACCTACAATTGGATAAGGTGTGCCTGAAACATTAAATCATACATTCAGCCATTCAGACTTCGTTCAAGGAAACTTCTATGGCAGGCTCCAGTGGAGCCGGTGTTGATGTTACCCTTGGCACTGATGCCCAAGCCTAGAGTGTGACCCCGGTTATTGATACCCTGACAGACGGAGTGACTGCGATGCAAACTTCACCTAGGCTTAGCCTGGCAGGATGACATGTTTACCTCCCTCTTTGATGTTTTTATTGATTTTTGGTGTTTTAGTTGCATTTGAGGACAACTGCTTTTCTTTTGTGGTTGAGGTGAGGTATTTCCATACCTACCCCTTATGATTACATTTTATTTGTATATATTGGGTTTTGTGATCTATATTTGTGTTTTTATTCTTGTGGATGTTTGAGCTTGTGGCTCCATGTTTTGACTGGAAATGGTTTAAACCTATTTTTAAAATTTGTGCCACCTCTATTGTTTGTGATTGTGGTTGTTCTTGTGCGAATTTGAGTATCAGTTATGATCAATACCAATGACTTGAATAGTGCTCTTAATTGAACGAAATGAATGTTCGGCTACGATGAGGCCAAATTAAGTTTCATAGACAATGTGTGGACTTCTTACATCTCATTGTGACTAGCCAGTTATCGAATGAGTCTCTTGTCATGAACATTGCACAATAGTTAGAAAGTGTGGAGTCTTATTTGATATTGGCACCAATGCCTTGTGTGATGAGCTTACCTTGAACATTGCGTGTGATGACACCTAGAATTTTTCCCGTTGGATCGGTTGACTAAGTGATGCAAGCACTGGAAATGATCTTAGGCAACAAAGTGAAATAATTTGACAATATACCTTTTTTGTGGACAACATTATGAGATGTGTGAACCTTTCTTGAACCCTTTTGAGCCTTATCCCTTTCTTGGAAAAAACTTGAACAATTGTGACCCATCTTTATACATTCACTCATAACTCTCATGAAATGTGATTTGTTTGAATAACCAACTTAGGTCAAAAGCTTAAGTTGGGGGTGTGGTGAAAAGAGAAAGTAAATTAAGAAGTCTGAAAAATTCCCCCTTTGAGCAATGGTTTTGAAAAAGATGGAACCCCTCCATGTAAAAAAAAGAGAAAATAAGAAAGCAAAAGAAAAATAATGAAAAAGTTATAAATAAAGTAGTGGAAGTTGCAAAAGAAATGGTCTATCCGGTAGTCCATTTGAAGTTGAATAATGGGGTGAATTATGGGCATGATCAAGATGTTGAAGAAAAGGAAGAAAGTGATGTTCAGACCACATTTCATAAGGGTAGCAGTCACTGAGCCTAAATGACCATACCTCTACACTCAACACCAATACAAGCCTCGAAAAGACCTTTGTGATCTTGAGTATGCTAAAACGAATATTGATTGGAAAATAAGGGCAAACCTATGGGTGAAGTCATGCATGTGTTCATATTTGTTAGTGTGAGAGTCATATGTGATTCCGAAACTATAAATTGTTGAAGAACTTTGTGTGAATAAGGAATCATTTTTGTTATGAGGGCATTTGAGTACCTTTGTTGAGCTTGAACTTGCATTTGAAGCAAGTATTGTGAACTGGAGCATCTTTGATAATAGTGAGTCACAATTTGAATCTTTGAGTGCACAATTGATCTTTGCATGAGTAAACTGAGTCGTGTTGTATGCATTCATGTTGAGTCTTATGAAGCACTATTTGAGACATCCTTTTTTAACTGTTATTCTTGAGTTATACTTGAGGATAAGCAAAAGTTTAAGTTGGGGGTGTTAATGAGTCTGAGATTTGGACTCATTTGGGGCTTTGTTTATACAAATTTAGTGTCTTCAAATTCATAATTTGTGTCGTAAACTAATGTTAAACTCTTAATTTTCAGGTATATGGATTAAGGAACAAAGCAAGGACACTAACAGGCAAAAAAACAAAAAAAACAAACTGAAGAAATGAAGAATGGCAAGCTTGGGGATCGCCAAGAGAACGTGGCAAATCGCCAAGTGGCGAGTTTGACCGCCTAAAGTTCCAGTGTGCCAGCCCTGAAGGAAGAAACCAAGTCGGCTACAAAAAGAAGCAGTCGGCACATCATCGAGTAGTTCAGTGATGAAAAGATATATCGCCCAAAGTTACAGAACTTGAGAATGCTTAGTGCCAACGTGAAAAGGTAATGGAAGAGGTCAAAGACCGGCTCGTAGAGTGGTTTGGCGAGCTCGACTTACTTCACCAACTGGCCATTTGTGGCTTATTTTTTGTGACTATAAATTAGATTTTCAACATTTTATTTAGGAGGTTGGATAGAGTAGAAATTTCTAATTTAGTTAAGAACAGTTTTCTCTGTAATTTTTCATAGCTTTGAAGAATTTTAAAGGTTCAATTTGGAAATTTTGGAAGTGGGTTTCGAATATTCTACAAATTGAAGAATTGTAAAGACTAAATCACTCTTATCCAGTTGATGGCTAATTGATTCGGTAATCGTTTTTACTCTTTTATGATGTTTAGCTAAAACCCCAATTATTGGGGTGTGATCATGTGATTATGGGTTGAATTAGTTTATGTGTATTGTTAATTACTAGTTGAAATGCTATTTTGAAGTGAGTTTAATCATTAATTGTGGTTTAATTTATGAATTGTAGTTGCAAATGCAGTTCTAATTTTGTGGTCTTGGCTTGCTCGAGAGAGAGAGGTTTTTGAACTAAAATTATTGATTAATGATTTGTGGGTAATGGGTTGAGCTGGGTTTAGCTCGAGAGAGTAAATCCTAAACCCAATCCTACCCATCTAGCTCGAAAGAGCGGATGAATTAAGGTGTGGACTGTTATTCATTGTTATGCTTGTTGATGTTCGAAAGAAATCACCTGATTTGGGGTAGTTGTTCGAGAGAAAGCTATCTCCCTTATAGTCTAGCCTACTCACTGATTTTTAGTCGTTTACTAGTAGTTTCAATTACCCATACATCTATATTTGCCTATAATCGAGCACATCCCGAGAATCCCTCTCCTTATTCCTATTTCAAAGCGTTTGTCACTGCTTTGTAGTTGATAATTCCAAACAAAAACCCCATCTTACATTTGTGTCAACCCTTTAATTTGATTCATGTCTTTTTCTTCCTAATCAAATTTGAACACATAACGCTCCATGTGGGATTCGACCCCAACTCATTTGTTGGGTTTTATACATATTAACGATCGTTGACACCTAGAATTGGAAGAGGTGTGCTTGAAACGTTAAATCACTTTCACCATCTAAGGAAACATGCATACGAATATTGATAATGAGCAACCATTTTTTTGTTGCATTCCATGTGAGCATCGAAAAAAAGGGGCAGCCACTGCTAGAGGAATGTACCTAACAAGTTCACCAACCGAGGAAAAAAATGAGTCACACAACATTACAAGATTTGAAAGAGAAAATGATTTTCCCAGTTTCACAAGTCTCGTCTATTACTTTTGAGCCCTCTAAAGGAAATACCCAAGTTGGTAAGATAAAAGGAAAATTTGATCAAAAGGTCTTCAAAATATTTGAAAAATCAAATTACGACTTCTCAAATCTAGAGAAGTTAGGATTACTCAAGGATGAATTGGCTGGTGAAAAGATACATGGGCTTACAAAGTTTAAATGTGGTTGAGAAAACAAGGATATTATGTTGCCACTCATAGGTTTGGGTTAGAATTCAGCTTGCCGAAGCCTCTTTGGATTTCATCTAAGAAGAAAAAGGAAATAACTTCATTCGACCACACCTCCGTAGAAAAAACAAAGGAATATAAGGATGGTAAAACACCACGACGAACTTTGATGTTTGAACGCATAAAAGATTGGACACACCGTGTCTCTACATTTGAAAGAATGACCCGCAAGGATGAAAGGGAATCCTCTAAATAAGTGGACGGAGATGCTTACCACCTCAAAAACCTCCATATTTTATCGCTTGGAAATCAAAAGGAAGTCATTATTAGGAAAGAGACTGTTGGAGTATGAAAATCAAGATTTTTGGGATATAACCAAAAACAAAGAGATTCATAGTGTTTTACCATCACGTATGAAGAGAAAGACTATATTGTCAATTACCACATATGGTTCGTTGAAGGTAAAAAGAAGCACCATTGTTGTCACGAACTAGTTTCATGGAGAAAGAAAAAAAGGAACAAGAAGAAGTCATCACAGTCTTCCAAGGAAGTAGGGTGGAATATTCAAACTTGATACAAACATCCTATCACATAACAATGGAAGAAGATCCACACATTGACGATACGGATGATGATGTCTAAGAGGCTCCCTTTCAACTGGAGGATGGTGTACAATTAACCATACAGAAATATCGGGCCTTAGTCCCAAGATAGTTATTCATCATTTGGGGATAGAAAATGGAATACGTCCTATAAATAAGTCACAACGAGTGTTTCACTAAAAGTTGGTAACATAAATTGAAGCGGAGGTCAATAAGCTCAGCAAAGTTGGATTTACCCGAGAAGCGAAATACCCATCATGGATCTTAAATATTGTACATGTTAAAAAGAAGAATAGTCAAACACATGTTGTGTTGATTTTTGAGATTTGAACAAGTCATGAGGCTATGTCATTTATGGATGAGTCTTTCGAATATTATCAAATCATAATATCTCCAAAAGATGAAGAATGCAATGCCTTCCAAACTCCAAAAGGAATTTATTGTTACAAAGTGATGTTGTTTGGTCTAAAGATTGCATGTGTCACCTACCAACGTGCAATGCAATTTTTTTTTATGACATGCTTTATAAAATGGTGGAATTTTATGTCGATTACTTAGTGGTAAAGACGAAGCAAAGGGAATACCATCTTGAACACCTTCATATTGTTTTTGAGAGATTAAGAATATTTGACTTGAAAATGAATCCACTCAAATGTGCATTTGGGGTTACCTCAAGAAAGTTTTTTGGCTTCAATGTGTGTAACCGTTAAATTGAATTTGATCCCGCAAAGATTGATGCCATTCAAAAAATGTCTCAGAGAAACAACTTGAGAGGACTCCTCAGTCTACTAGGAAATTTGGCATTCATTCGGAGATTTATTTCTAACCTAGCTAGATGTTTGATGAGTCCACAATTTGGATTCATTTAGGGCTTTATTTTGACCGATTTAGTGTCCTCAAATGCATATTTTGTCTCAATAACTAATGTAAATCCTTAAGTTCAAGTATTTGAGTTGAGAGACAAAGCATGGACGCTATCAAGCAAAAAAAGGAACAAGGCGGCTTAAAGAACGAAGAAATAAAGGCCTGAGGATAGTCTAATACATTAGGCGAGTCGCCGAATGGCCTTAACCTCGCCCAAAGTTCCAGTGTGCTGAACCCTAAAGGAAAAGATCAAGTTGGCGATTAAAGAGAGCAGTGGGCACATCGCCGAACAGTTTCTCGAAGCAACACCATATCGCCCAATGATTCAAAATGCGAAGATGTTGAAGGCAAAAGGTGAAAGGCGATGAACCAGACCAAAGGAAGGATCGCCGAGTGCATCGGCGATCCCGACTAACTGCGCCGAGTGGTCCTTCGCAACACAAATTTTCAAAAACTATAAATACTTAATTAAATTTGTAGCTTAGTATCAAGTTGTAGCAAATTATTACTGATTTTTAGAATATTTTCAGTTTGAGTTCTTAGAGTTTTTGGAAGACATTGTACTTGAGCTTTGAAGGTTTTCATCTCCAAGAAATTGGAAGTGGCCATCAAAGAATCTTCATCTTAGACGTGTTTAAAGACATTAGTTATTGTACCCATTTGGCGGAAACACTTTTTGGTATCGATTTCTATCTATTTTTCATATCTAGCTAAAACACGAATTCTTGGGGTGTGATTATGTGAATATGGGTTAAATTTACTATTGGGTATTGCTCATTGATAGTCTATTTGTTGTTTAAATGTGATTTCTTTTAGTAGTTGTGTTTGAACTTAATGGGATTATAGTTGCAAATACGATTTCATCTTCATGTTTTTGGCTTGCGAGAGAGAGAGGTTTTAAAACCAAAACTACTAAATCGATAGCATGTGGTTATTGGGTCATCGTGGGTTCAGCTCAAGAGAATGAATCCTAGACCTTCTTCCACACATTCAGTTCGAGAGAGTGAATGGGTTAAGGCGAAGGATGTGCTTAATTGCTGCAACTCGGTGTTCAAGAGAAACTGAGTTGATTCGGGGTAAGTTGTTCGAGAGAAAATTTACCCCCACTAAAGTCTAGCTTAGTTACAAATGTTCAGCAATTTACTATCAATAACATTTACTCGATTGTTTATTTTCTCCCATATTCCTATACATCTCTGGAATCCCGTCTCCCTAATTAGCATCTTTATATTCTTGCTATTTTTGGTTTATTAGTTGAATACAAACCCCCCTTTGATAATTGACATTCGTGTCACCTTTTTAATTTATCATGTTTTTACTCGTTCATGTCTATAGCTATAATTAACTTGAAAATATTTTTACTTTTCTATTAATTCTCAATTGCAAACCTCTCCATGTGGGAACCATCCCAACCCATAGTTGGGTTATATTACTATTGAACGGTCGTGGACGCTTAGTATTGGATGAAACTCCGAATACATCAAATCAACGATGCCAACCCTTCAACTAATTAATGAAGAAAGATGGTCCTTTTCACTGAGACCAATCAGGTCGAAATGCTTTTGAAAGCATCAAAAAGATACTTATTGAATTCACCTATATTAGGAGCACCAACTCCTGGAAGGCCATTAATATTATACATTGCATCACAAGAGCAATCACTTGGGGCACTTCTGCTCAAGAGAATGAAGCTAAGAAAGAACAAGAATTGTACTATCTAAGCCATGCCATGATAAGAGCTTAGCTGAATTATACGACCATTAAGAAGATCTGTTTGCATTGCTTTATGCGATAAAAAGTGAAGGCATTATTTTGGAGCATACACCACCAAGCTAATTTCTCAAGCTGATCCTGTGAAGTTAGTAATGACTCGACCATTCTCTCAAGATGGTCTATATTATTTAATCAATATGAGATCATATAAACACCTCAAAAAGCTATAAAGGGGAAAACACTTGCCAATTTCCTTGTCGATCACCCTTTTCCAGGAAAATGGGTAACTTCAAATGAGTTTCTTGATAAAATGCTTTATTTACTGAAGAATTGCCAGCATGGACAATGTTCTTTGATAGATCAGCACATCGAGATTGTGCAGGGGCAGGAGTCGTGTTGATATTCCCTGAAAGTCTAATATTACCATTTATTTGTTCTAGGTGAAATGTATTCCAACCATGCTGCAGAGTACCAAGCTTTGATTGTGAGCATTGACATGGAAAATTCCTCAATTGGATTTCTTTGGTGACTCTTAGTTGATCATCAATCAACTTTTGTGGAATAACGAGGTAAAGAAGGAATATCTTTTATCATATCACCAATATGCTATTCTTAAACCACGTCCTTAGAAAAGAAAATCACATGGTGGATGCTTTGGCTAACTTGGCCACAACAATGGCACTTGGAGAAAATGAGACAACAAAGGTGTGTGTATGTCATCAATTGGTTATTCTTGGTTATTTTGATCTTCAAATCAATGAAAGCTGCCATATTTCCGTTCGAGTGGTTGAAGAAGAAGATTGGAGAAAACCATTGATTGAGTATCTTGAGCATGGAAGGGTGCCTGAGGATCCACAAGTAAGAGCAGACATTAAGAGAAGGCCAACACAATTCATCTTTCACGAGGGAATATTGCTTCGTTGTTCTTATTAGGGACTATTCTTCTAGTGTATTGACAAAGAAGAAGCTCAACAAACAATGGAGGAGGCGCATTCTGGCACATGTGGAGCACACCAATTAGGGCCTAAATTTCATTTTTGCATCAAGAGGGTGGGCTATTATTAGCCAACAATGGCGATGGACTTCTTAGAGCACGCCAAAAGGTGTCAAGCATGTCAATTCTATGCTAATTACATCCACTAGTCTTCAGAGGATCTTCATCCGACTGTAGCCTCATGGCCTTTCGATGCATGGGAACTTGATGTTGTTGGACCTCTTCCAAAGCCGTCAAAGGGACAAAAGTACATCTTGGCCTCTATTGACTATTTCTCAAGATGGGCTAAAGCTATTCCATTAAAAGAGGTGAAAAATAAAAATGTTGTTGATTTTATCAAATTAAACATACTTTTTAAATATGGTATACCAAGAAGTATAGTTACTGATAATGGAACACCATTCAACAATAACCTCATGAGGTGTTTGTGTGAGAAGTTCAATTTTAAGCAACGAAGTCTTTAATGTACAATACTCCTGGCTCTTTCTGAAACTTATAACAAGACACTTGGTGACCTTTTGAAGAAAGTAGTTGCAAGGAATAAAAAGGATTAGCATGAATGAAATGGTGAGGCTTTGTGGGCATATCGTACAACATTTAGAATGGCTATGCAAGAGACTCCATTTTCATTGATGTATGGAGTAGAAGCAGTCCCTCCATTGGAGAAGAAAATTCTATCATTGTGAATAACAATCCAAGAGGCACTTAAAAACTGAAAATAATGCTCAACTTTTTCTAGCAGAGTTGAAGGCATCAGATGAGAAGAGATTGGAAGCACAACAAAGGTAGGAGTGTTATCAAATTCGACTTGCGAGAGCATTCAACAAGAAGGTGTGACTGCAATCATTTCAAGTGGAAACTTGGTCTTAGCAGTTCGGAGACCCATAATCCTTAACAAACGCATTGGTGACAAGTTTACATTAGAATGAGATGGGCCGTATGTTGTGAAGGAAGCATATTTAAATGGCACTTATAAAATTGTAGACCAAGACTTTGTAAAAGTTGGTCCAATCAACGGCAAGTTTCTAAATCAATACTTCCAATGAAGGTCACATACACTTCTTAAGGTACAAGTATAATGTAACACCCCAAAAATTTCTAAGTTAAAATCAAACCATTCTTGAATGAGTGTAAGGTCGTACGGAGTGATTCTTAATTTTTCTTAGGTGTTGAGGTAAATTATTTAGTGTGGGAATGATTTTGGATATCAATTAAGGTCACTAGAATCTCCTAGCACAAAGTTGAGTTGAAAGCCTCCTTACCGATTAAGTTTTAATGTAAGATTTTACTTAGGTCAACTTCAAACGACCATATCTCTTAGAATATAAAGATTTAAGTGGCCCATAACCTATCAAATTAAAGGTATTTAAATTCTCTTTCCAACGCCACCAATTTCGCACCAATCCAAATTTTGAGTAAAAAGTTATGACCATTTTAGTAACCTGGTACAGTGCAAGGACGAATTAGCCGACGAGAAAACATTAAAAAGTGTTATTTTTGTCTTATTACCTCTAAGAAAACCCTAAGGAAAAATCAAAGTAGAAGACTCCGTTCAAGATTCTTTCAATTTTTTTCAAGATTCTTCATCAAGTCAAGTCTTTCTCCAAGAATTCCATTCTTTCCCACTCAAATTCCTCCATACAAATATGAATCTCTAATGAAAATCATAATTCTTGGCCATAGAGATTTCAAGAATCTCAAGAAAGGTTTTCTTGATTGTTTACCTTTAAGCTAGGGTTTCAAGAGTTCTAATCAAGATTCTTCTTATAGATTCTTCAAGAACCTTATTATTCCAGGTATGTAAGGCTATCATAGTGTTGGACTAGTTAGTTCTCACGCCCCTACATCTACTTTCAAATCAGTAAAAGGGAAATCTAGGATTCCACCCCTTGATTTGAATATTCTTGAGATGAATTGATTTTTAGTTCACGATCTTTTTTGAAATTATATTCCTCATTATTGAATTGCTATATGTTATTCATTGAGATCCTTGAGTTGATTTGTTCATGTCTAGAATTCAGCATGAACCCTATTTTGAGTTATAAATCTTGATAAATTTTTCAAAGCCAACACTTGAGTTTTAAACCGAGTTTTTGAGGAAGTAAAGATGACTTTTTGAGAAAAAGTTTAAAGTTTTTGAGGAAGTAAAGATGACTTCACAAGTGAATGTTTTCAAGAAGGTAAACACGTCTCATGTTTTGAAAAATATTTCAAGTAATGTAAGAAGTTCATTCTATGTAATGGGTGAATCGAGCACAAAGTTATATTAATTATTTTGGGAGTAGTATCAAGCACCGAGTTGAGTTAGAGTCTTTTAGGATTCGGAAGTCCCATAGAACAACGTAGCCAGCGTAGGATAGGATAGCATTGATTCTTCATGTGACTGATTTAATGTTTCAAGAACACCTCATCCAATTCTAGGTGTCAATGATCGTAAATAAGTATAAAACCCAACAAATGAGTTGGGGTCAAATCCCACAGAGATCGGTACGTGTTTTAAATTCAAATAGGAAATGCAAACATGGTCTAATCAGCCATAGGAATAAAGATTCTCAAAAAAGATATTAATCAAATTAAAGGGGTGACACGAATGTTAGATAGGGTTTTGGTTTCGATTAACAACTACAAACAGTCACAAAAACATCGAAATAACAATAGGGAGAAGGATTATCGGGATGTGATCGATTATAGGCAAATATAGATATATGGGTAATTGAAACTACTAGTAAACAACTAAAAATCAGTGAGTAGGCCAAACTATAAGGGAGATAGCTTTCTCTCGAATAACTACCCCAATCAGGTGATTTTTTCCGAACATCCACAAGCATGACAATGAAGAACAGCCCATACCTTAATTCATCCACTCTTCTGAGCTAGATGGGTAGGATTGGGTTTAGGATTCACTCTCTATAGCTAATCCCTACTCAACCCAATACCCACAAATCATTAATGAAGAATCTTAGTTCTAAAACCTCTCTCTCGAGCAAGCCAAAAACACAAAGATAGAACTGCATTTGCAACTACAATTCATAAATTAAACCACAATAAATGATTAAACTAACTTCAAAATAGCATTTAAACTAGTAATTAACAATACCCATAAACTAATTCAACCCATAATCACAGGATCACACCCCAATTCCACCCCAAAAATTGGGGTTTTAGCCAAATATCATAAAAAGGTAAAAACGATTACCAAATCGAATATCCATCAACTAGGTAAGAGAGATTTAGTCTTTACAATGCTCAATTTGTAGAATATAGAAACCCACTTCCAAAATCTCCAAATTGAATCGCTAAAATTCTCCAAAAGCTATGAAAAACTCAAGAGAAAACTGCTCTAATCTAATTCAGTCTTGTCCCACTTATCCAACATCAAAAAATCTCTTCAATAAAATGTTCAAAATCTAATTTATAGTCGCCCAAAATAAGCCACAAAGGGCCGTTTGGTGAAGTAAGTCGGGCTCACCGAACCACTCCATGAGCCACCCTTTGACCTCTTCCATAGCCTTTTCGCCTTGGCATTCAGCATTCTCGAGTACTGTAATTTTGGGAGATCTATCTTTCCTTCGTAGAACTACTCGACGATTCATCGGTTGCTTCTTTTCATCACCGACTTGGTTTCTACACTCAAGGTTTTGAACACTGGAATTTTAGGCAATCAAATTAGCCACTCGGCGACACACCAAGTGCTCTTGGCGATCTTCAGTCTCTCCCTTGTTCATTCCTTCAGCTTATTTTGTTCCTTTTTGCCTTTTAGTGTCCTTGCTTTGTTCCTCGATCCATATACCTGAAAATCAAGGTTTTAGCATCAGTTTATGGCACAAATTAAGCATTTGAGGACACTAAATATATATAAACAAAACCCTAAATGAGTCCAAATCTCGAACTCATCAACACCCCCAACTTAAACTTTTGTTTGTCCTCAAGTAGAACTCAAGATCAACAGTTCAAAAAGGATTTCTCAAATAGTGCTACATAAGACTCAACATGAATGCACACAACAAGACTCAATTTACTCATGCAATGACCAATTGTGCACTCAAAGATTCAAATTATGACTCACCATTATCAAAGATGCTCAAGTTCACAATACTTGCTTCAAATTCAAGTTCAAGCTCAACAAAGGTACTCAATTACCCTCACAACAAAGATGATTCCCTATTAACACCAAGTTTTTCAACAATTTATAGTTTCAGAATCACAAACGACTCTCACACTCACAAAGATGAACACATGCATCACTTCAGCCTTAGGTTTGCCCTTATTTTCCAATCAACATTTGCTTCAGCTCACTCAAGATCACAAAGGTCTTTCCAAGACTTGTAACGGGGCTGAGTGTAAAGGTATGGACATTTAGGCTCAGTGGCTTCTACTCTCATTAAATATTGTCTGAACATCACTTTATTCCATTTCTTCAACATTTTGATCATGCTCATAATTCACCCCATTATTCACTTTCAAATGGACTACCGGATACCCCATTTCTTTTGCAACTTTAACTACCTTATGTCACAACTTTTTAATTCTTTTTTTTTTATATGGAGGGGTTCCATCTTTTTCAAAACCATTATTCTAAGGGGAATGTTTCACACTTCTTGATTTTCTTTCTCTTTTCACCACACCCCCAACTTAGGCTTTTGTCCTAAGTTGGCAATTTAAACAAACCACACTTCATGAGAGTTATGGATGAATGGATAAAGATGGGTCATGATTGTTCAAGTTTCTTCCAAGAAAAGGAGAGGGTTCAAGCAAGGTTCACACATCTCACAAGGTTGGCCACAAAAGAGGTATAATTTCAATTTGTTTTAGTCTCCAAAATTGTTGCCTAAGATCATTTCAAGAGCTTGCATCACCTAGTCAATCGGACCAATGGGGCAAATTCTAAGTGTCATCACACACAATATTCAAGGTAAGCTCATCACACAAGGTATTGGCACCAATATCAAACGAGACTCCACACTTTCTAGCTAGTGTACACTATTTATCACAAGAGATTCATTCAATAACCGGCTAGTCACAACGAGATGCAAAAAGTCCACATGTTGTCTATGCAACTTCATTTGACCTCATCGTAGCCGCACATTCATTTTGTTCAATTAAGGGCACTATTCAAGTCATATGTATTGATCATAACTGATACTCAAATTTGCACAAGAACAGCCACAATCACATAATAGAGGTGGCACAAAATTTTAAAATAGGTCAAAAACCATTTTCATTCAAAACAAGGAGCAACAAGCTCAAACATCCATAATATAAGATCAAAACACAAATATAGATCATAAAACCCTATATATACAAATAAAATATAATCACAAGAGGTAGGTATGGAAATACATCACCCCACCCACAAAAGAAAAGCAATTGTCCTCAAATGCAACTAAAACAACCAAAATCAATAGAAACAACAGAGAGGGAGGTAAATATATCATCATATCTACTCAGTTGCTGCATCTGTCGGGGCATCAATGCCCGGTTTAACATCAGTTGTAACTGCACTAGACCCAGCCATAGTGGTGTCTCTCAAGGAGGTCTGTCGGGCAGTCTCAAACATAGAACCCTCTAAGTCGGCTAGATTATCATACACAGTCGCATCCTGCTCCCTAAGTTGCTCTTTGTCGATGTCGACCTCAGAATCAGAAGCAGCATCCTCCATAGTATTATCTCTGGTGGTAGCCAAAGGCATATCAAAACTAAACAGGACCTCTGCACCCGGAACATCAAAAACCTCTGCTGACTTAAATAGTGAAGTGACGTCTTTGGACTTAAGATGGTCCACATCCGTTCTCAACTTGGAGACCTCGGCTTTTAAAGTCGTAACCTCATTAGTAACCCCAGTTGTCTCTCACAAGTCTCCACTTTCACCGTGAGAGCATCAATGGAAGTCTGGATGGGTGTCAAAGTAGCTGAAATGGCTCACTCAATCATCTAGAGTACCTTAGCCTCTAGCCGAAAAGCCCGCACATTTGTAGAATATACTAGGTGCCCCATCTTGAAGAGCATGGCCTGAGTAATTAGAGTCCTCGAGGCAGTGGTACCTGAAGTAGCTCTAGAAGGTTGGGAGACAGTAGAATGACCTAGGGCTTGGAAAGGAGTGGAAGTAGATGTACCTGAATGCTCGGAGGCTGGAGTAGGCAAAGCTGCCTCTGCAAGTATAAAATTAACATCAACCTCCGGGGATAAATCCACCGGAGTTGATCTCCTCATATCCGCCTCCTCCCGTGTGTACTCGGCCTCTATGCATCGGATGTCGGTGGAAGATGTGGGTGTGACCCCAACATCCCTCTTCTCGTCAAGAGAAACTCTAGCCCACCGACACAACTCTATAATAAGCACTAGAAAAGGAAGGGACGGCTGACGCTGTTTGGCCCTCATGGCCATCTCCTGCTCGATAATCAGCTCTAAATTTAGGGTCTTCCTAGCTATAATACTCCTAATGCATGCCATCTTTGGGTGGCGGAGGATGGACTCATTCTGTGATGGCATGATAGTGCTGTTGATGAACCTAAACCAATACCGAGTTGTTCTATTTAAGTCCTTCTTCTCAATGGAGGATCCAACCTCGATCCATATCGGCGGGGTGTTAGAAATAAAAGGAGCTAGCCAACCCTTAAGGTCATCCAGAGTCTTTGTCGTAGTCAAACCCTGGTACTTATGCATGAAGTATAGAGACTGGTCCAGTACCATGTTGATATCATTGTTACTGCATCTAATCGACCATCACAGACTCCACTAGCCTGAAGGCGCTGGCCTTCTTATTTCCCTTAGGTACTAGATCACTGTACGCAGCATAGAACTCTTAGACCAATGTAGGAATATAGGGGCCATGAGGTCTGGTAAATTGCTCAAACCTGTGAGACCGGAGAGTGTCCCACACATTAGGGTACTTGTCCACCACACCATCCGTGGACAATCTCTTTTCTTCCAGGATGGTCCTCGATCCCTCACCCTTTAACTAGTTGAGTAACTGCAGAGGAGGACCCTGAATTGGTGGTGCAGGAACCACCGTCTGTGCCGGAGCTGGCACTGTATCAACAGAAGGAGGGGTAGACTCCGAGATCCTAGATGGATTTTGATGAGCTCTTGCACGAATCTCTGCTCGCCGATTCTGTAGTGATTGATCATTCTCAGGCTCGGAGAATGAGGCCTGAGAATCAACAGATTCCCCATCACTGCCAGAGTTGTGCTCCGGTCTCTAAGTTACGGGCACTTTGCCCTTTCCCTTGCCTCCCTTCGGAGGTGCTCTCTTTCCTTTTTTCTTTGAAACAGCTGCTCCCTAATTTATTACAATGCCCCATGCTCGTTTGTGGGACGGTATGCCACTTTCATCCTAATTGGTCCTAACAATATCTGCAAAACACATAAAAAATTGTTAGAAATTAATCAAGATAGTTGCAAAAAGACATGCCAAATCAATCGGTGAGTTGCCGAGTCACTTTAGCAAGCTAGATCGGGCTCACCAAAAGGACCAGCCTAAAATTTTCTAGAAATAAGGCAATTTGGCAATGTTTGGAGCTCTTCGGCAAATTGCCGACATCACTCGGCGAGCTCAGACTAGCCCACCAAATATTACAGTGTGTTTTAGGGGTTAGGGGAGTACAAAGGGTGATCAAAGGAACCTTTCGATAAGTCGCCAAGTGAATTCCGCAAGCTCAGGCTTCCTACCGAAAGTTACAGACTCAAATTAGCCAATCAAATAATTAAGGGAGATCAAAGGGGGACATTGGCGAATCGCCGAACCGTTTGGCAAGTTCAACCCAGCTCGCCAAACTGCCCAACGTGCCAAATTTCAACTCCGTTTCCCAAAATCAAGTCCGCATCCCCCAAAATAAAAATAAAACAAAATAACACTCAATTCATACAAGACCCATAAGTCAGATGCATTCGAGGTACTAAAACTTCCCCTGATTTGGCCAAAATTAGCCACTTGATGGCTTTTGCCCTTAAAATGACATCAAACGCTCCATCATTGGGCTAATTACGTCATTTGGCTCAATTCGGGGCTACTCAGACTTCACCCAACTAGACCCAACATAAAATTATCGCAACCCAACAATTTAGAATCAATTTTAATGCATTAAACACGAGGATTCATCATTTTAAGCAATTAGGCACAAGTTCAAAACATGAAATAGGCAAACCAACACATTAAACATGATTTTAACCATTACCCAATACACAACAACACATAATTATTGAAGGCATTTGAGTTCAACCACTAATTGAAAGTTTGGGGTTCGAAAAACCAACCTGGGTGCCGAATGGAGAATTTGATACACTAGACGGCAAAGTAATCCAAATCCGAGCACGAGATCAAACACACAAATGAAGAAAAATGAGAAAGTAATAAAGATCGAAAGTGTGGGTAAGAGTGTACGGGGTTCGAAATGAGAGAATATGAAAGATTCTGAAAATTTAAATTGTTTGGCCTATTAAAACCTTTTAGTTCGCGGCCTTTTCGGCGGTATTAGTCGACCACGCCAAACCACTCGGTGATTCGCCAAGTGGTGACTTACCTCACTGAGTTTTACAAGACCTCCTATCAATTTGGGGATCCAAACGACAAACAAAATTGGGCACACTGACCTGTTCGACGAGTTGTCGATTCAGCCATTAGCCCGTCGAGTCTTACAGACTTTCACTTCATGTTTTTCTGAGTCCAACGGCAGTCCAAGTCGGGCTCGCCGACCTCTTTGGCGAGTCACCGACTGGACTCTTGGCTCGCCAAATAACCTATTTTCAAACAACCTTCACTTTTTAACCTACACAATCAACACCCGTTATTCAAAATAAAATTTAAAGCATTAAAAACTTAGGTTACCTCCCAAGAAGCGCCTTAGTAAACATCATAGCACGACGCAAGTACCCATTCAAGTTTCATTCTTGGGGCTTGCCATCGTATCACTAGGCAACCCCCTTGGTGTCTTGGGTTCAAATGAGATGAAATTTGACTCATTTGGTTCTCCAGCTGCTTAATTGAGACTGAGTGAGAGGTCACCGTCTGGTTGAGAGTCGATACATCCTCCTTCATTTCCTTCAACACTTTATCGGACCCTTCAACCTTGTTGAGAATGCGTGAGAGCATGTCTTCCATACGGCCACCCTCAGAATCTTTGGACTTTTGACACTCATTGGGAGGAATATACATATCCTTCTCCCCTTCCCTTTCCTTCCAAGTGGTGTTACGATCATACCAATCTCTATCACAGGCTCGCAGCCCTCATCTCTATTCCAACCTTGATTTCCACCCGGTCTTGGGTAGTTAGCACGATAACCTCCTCCTTTGTTGGCTAGGAAGTTCACTTTCTCATTGTACAACGCTTCAAATTGGGCTTCATCGGGGTTCACTCCACCAACACCCACAACATTAACACTCTTCGTACCAACACCCATGACATTTTTAGCCAAGATATCCAACCGGGTCATCATCTTTGTCATGTTTTGGTCTCTCTTTTGACCGTTCTCGATCTGCTCTTTTGTCATTCCAAAGTTGAGAGGAGAGACTTGGTCCTCACGAGTGTACCATGCCCTATTGATCTTGGTTAAGCAACAAGGAGTTAGAAAGCTACTTCATAGGGTTATTGCATTATAATACCGGGAACAAGTTGATCAGCAACTCCTTTGTTCACCTAATCAAGACTCCTATAGAAGTATTGCAGCAACAAGTTGTTGGGCAATCCATGAGTTGGGCATTGCAGCACCAACTTCTTAAACATCAACCACGTCTTATGGATTGGCTTAGCCTCCAAGCGCTTGAAACTTTGGATACTATCCCTAAGTGTCATCATCTTAGATGGAGGGAAAAATCTCACTTGCAACACTGTGATCAGCATCCAAGAAGTGATAGAATCTCTTGGAAACTCAGCCATCCACTTGCTTGCCTCGCCTATCAGAGAAAATGGGAACAACCTCAACCGGACTGATTCTTGCGATATGTTCTTAAATGAGAATGGTCCATAGACATCAACAAAATTTCTGATATGCTCATAGAGATCCTCATGAGCCAACCCCCCAAACAAACCCTTCAGTTGTAGAAGCTGAAGCATGGTGTTTGTGATATGAAACACAGTGTTTCCTTCAGCTGGAGGTAAACGAATGGCTCCAACACCACCCATTTGAACTAATTTAGTGATGATTGGGTCATTGACATCTTTAAGGTTTCTGACATCATCTTAGTGGCCCACTTGGCTACCATTGCTTCCGTTAACACTCTTCTCCTCCTTTGTTTTAACACAAGCAACACAAAACCAAAAACAAAAATAAGTAGATTCAACTATAACTAAAAAGAACACAATTCAACTTCACCAAAAGAATTTCAAACAACACCGCTCTCCGGCAGCGGTGCCATTTTGATTTAACGTTTCAAGCACACCTCATCCAATTCTAGGTGTCAATGATCGTAAATAAGTATAAAACCCAACAAATGAGTTGGGGTCGAATCCCACAGGGAGCGGTATGTGTTTTAAATTCAAATAGGAAGTGAAAACATGGTTTAATCAGCCATAAAAATAAAAATTATCAAAAAATACATTAATCAAATTAAAGGGGTGACACAAATGTCAGATGGGGGTTTTAATTTTAATTAACAATTACACACAGTCACAAAAACTTCGAATTAACAATAGGGAGAAGAATTCTCGGGATGTGATCAATTATAGGTAAATATAGATATGAGTAATTGAAACTACTAGTAAACAACTAAAAATCAGTGAGTAGGCTAGACAATAAGGGAGATAGCTTTCTCTCGGACAACTACCCCGAATCAATTGATTTTTTTCGAACATCAACAAGCATGACAATGAATAACAGTCCACACCTTAATTCATCTACTTTTCCAAGCTAGATGAGTAGGATTGGGTTTAGGATTCACTTTCTCGAACTAAACCCAGGTCAACCCAATACCCATAAATCATTAATCAAGAATCTTAGTTCTAAAACCTCTCTCTCAAGCAAGCCAAGAACACAAAGATAGAACTGCATTTGCAACTACAATTCATAAATTAAACCATAATTAATGATTAAACTCACTTCAAAATAGCATTTAAACTAGTAATTAACAATACCCATAAACTAATTCAACTCATAATCACATGATCACACCACACGAATTGGGGTTTTAGCCAAACATCATAAAAGAGTAAAAACGATTACTGAATCGATTATCCATAAACTGGGTAAGAAAGATTTAGTCTTTACAATGTTGAATTTGCAGAATATTCGAAACCCACTTCCAAAATCTCCAAATTGAATCTCTAAAATTCTCCAAAAGCTATGAAAAACTCAAGAGAAAACTGCTCTAAACTAATTCAGTCTTGTCCCACTTATCCAATATCAAAAAATCTCTTAAATAAAATGTTCAAAATCTAATTTATAGTTGCCAAAAATAAGCCACGAAAAGCCATTTGGTGAAGTAAGTCGGGCTTGCCAAACCACTCGGTGAGCCGCCCTTTGACCTCTTCCATCGCCTTTCACCTTGGCATTCAGCATCCTCGAGTTCTATAACTTTGGGCGATCTATATTTTCTTCATGGAAATGCTTGGTGATTCGGCGATGTCTCCTTTTCGTTGCCGACTTGGTTTCTACCTTTAGGGTTTGGCACACTGGAACTTTAGGCGGTCAGATTAGCCACTCGGCGACACGCCAAGTGCTCTTTCTGATCCTCAGGCTCGCCCTTCTTCATTCCTTCAGCTTGTTTTGTTCCTTTTTGCCTCTTAGTGTCCTTGTTTTTTTCCTCGATCCATATACCTGAAAATTAAGACTTTAGCATTAGTTTATGGCACAAATTAACCATTCGAGGGCACTAAATCTATACAAACAAATCCCTAAATGAGTCCAAATCTCAGACTCTTCAACGACTCCTCACTTCCTCTGAGAAGGCTAAACCAGTGAGGGCTATAAGACTCTACTATTATATCATCATCCTGCCTCAAAATGACAAAACTTGAATGAAGGCCTATAAGGAAATCGCTCCAGGAATTGGAAAGTTTTCCACTATCATCAATATGTAGCTCTTTTCCTTGTATCATGGCCAAACTATGGAGGTTATGCACATTAACTTGTTGAAACAACTTGCGAGCATCAATAAAATCAAAATATTTTGCCTTATTTTTTCCTAAAATCTGCCACATCCGCACACCTCACTGGGGTGGGTAACATGGTAGTAGGTCTCAAAATACTCACCTACCCATCCATATACATACACTACTAAAACACTGCTAAAAATGACAGACAAAAAAAGCGACGGATTTTTTCACAATTTTTTTGCGCCAAATATATATATATATAGCAATGTCGTCCATCGCTTTTATTAAAAATAATTATATAAAAATTTAGAAATTAACTACGCTGTCCGTCGCTTTTAATTTATTTTATTTTATTTTATTAATTTTTACTATAGCGACAGACGGCATCTTTATGTCCGTCGCTTCTTGGTCAAAATATATGATCAACTATTTTTAAAAAGGGACGGACAATGTCTCTTAGTTCGTCGCTTTTTGGTCAAAATGTTGGTAAACTATTTTTTTTTTAAAAGCGACGAACATAAAGACATTGTCCGTCACTTTTCATTAAATATCTGAAAGGCATAGACGCGATTTTCCCCCATTTCTCCAATCTCTCTTCCTTCTCTCCACTCCTCACCGATATGTCGTCACCACTGCGTCATTGTTGCGGCCGCAAGTTTGTTGCTGCCGGCGACCGATCTTCTTCTCTCTCTTTAATCTCCCTTTATCCTTTAATGTTAGGGTTTAATTCATCAAAAAGTTCTTAAATTTGAGCTATATTTTTAATTTTGTTAGTTATTTAATTGTAATTAGTTTATTGAATTTGTGTTTATTGATTGTTAGTTTGAATTAGGGATTATTAGTTAGTGAGTGAATTTGTGTAATTTTAGGATTAGTTTAAATTAGGATATTTTATGACTAGTTTGAAATATGGTATTTTAGGACTAGATTTTCAATTTGGATTTTAGGACTAGTTTGAATTAGAGATTTTGGGATAGTTTGAATTAGGGTATTTAAAGACATTTTTGAATTTGGTTATTTCTTGAGTTAATTAGTTTGGTTTGGGATTTTAGGATTAATTTGAATTAGGGTATTTAAGGACTTGTTTGAATTTGGGTATTTCTTGAGTTAGTTTGATTTTCGGACTTTAGGACTTGCTAGTTTGAATTTGGGATTTTAGTACTAGTTTGAATAAGGGTATTTAAGGACTAGCTTGAATTACGGTATTTAATGACTTATTTGAATTTGGATTTTAGCACTAGTTTGATTTTGGGATTTTAGGACTAGTTTGAATTTGTGATTTTAAGACTAGTTTGAATTTGGAATTTAGGACTAGTTTGAATTATATTTGTGACTTTAGGACTAATAGTTTGAATTTGAGATTTTATAAAGAAACACCAATAAAACACGAAAAGCTAAAAACTCATCCCAATACCCTTGAGAATCAAACCAAAGATTGTTCTAGACCACACTCGATATTTCATAGTTAACCACGCTAACAGAATCCCATTCCAAGTGTTACCAGAAAAGTTGACCGAAGTCAAACTTTGGGAAAAACTCAAAAGCTTTGATGCAACTTGGGAAAGTTATCACTTATGCTTCAAGAAAATTGAAGGTGCATTTATAGAATTATCCAACTCGTGACTTGGAGTTAGCAGCAGTAGTGTTTTCTTTAATGATTTGGAGATAGATAGTACTTGTATGGTGTTCATGTGGATGTTTTTACCGACCAAAAAAGTTTGAAATATGTATTCACTCAAAAGGATTTGAATCTTCGCCAAAGGAGGTGGCTTGAGTTGTTGAAGGACTACGACATGAGTGTTCTATATATATCGTCTTGAAAAGGCAAGTGTGGTGGCGGATGTTGTTAGTCGACTATCAATGTGAAGTGTTGCTCATGTAGAGGATGATAAGAAATAGTTAGTCCGTAATGTTCATAGGTTTGCCCAATTAGGAATTCATTTGGTTGATTCTAATGAGGTAAGTAGTTGTATCATAATGGTTTGTAATCATCTTTTGTATCGTATGTGAAGGCTAAGCAAGATCTTGATCCGACATTAGTTGAGTCGAAGAAGTCCATTGAGGCTTTCTCCCAAGGGGGGAGATGGTGTTGTTCGATATCAAGGTTGGTTATGTGTTTCAAATGTCAATGAGTTGAGAAATCACATTCTGACATAAGCTCACAGTTCTTGGTATTCTATTTACCCAGGAGCCATGAAAATGTATTGTGATTTACGAAAAGTCTATTGGTGGAATGGGATGAAGAAGGATATTATGGAATTTGTGGCTAAGTGTTCAAATTATCAACAAGTGAAAGTTGAGCATCATAAACGAGGTGGCTTGGCTCAAAACACTAGTATTTCTATGTGGAAGTGGGAAGATTTGAATATGGACTTCACTACGGGCTTATCATGTACTCATCGACAATTTGATTCGATTTGGGTTTTTGTGAACAAAATGATGAAATAGACTCACATTCTTCCCATTAAGACTTCATTTCGGTGGAGGAGTACACCAAGATTTATATTTAGGAAATGCTAAGGTTACATAGATTGTTGTTCTCATTATTTCCGATTAATGTACTCAGTTTACATCTCAATTTTGGAAGTTGTTTCAAAAAGGTATTTGTACTCAAGTGAAACTTAGCACAACTTTTTATCCTTAGATCGATGGACAAACCGAAGGTACCATTCGAACTTTTAAGGATATGTTGACAGCTTGTTAGATTGATTTTAAAAGTAATTGGGCTGACTATTTGCCGTTAATTGAATTTGCTTATAATAATAGTTATCATTCTAGAATTGGGATGGTACTGTTTGAGGATCTTTATGGTAGGAGGTATAGGTCTCCTATTGGCTAGTTTGAAGTTGGTGATGTCACTTTGATAGGGTCTGAGTTGGTGCATGAGGCTATGGGAAAGGTTTGACTTATTTGCAAAAGGTTGAAAATGGCTCAAAGTCAACAAAAGTCATATGTCGATGTTAGAAGAGGAGAACTTGAGTTTAATGTTGATGATTGAGTCTACTTGAAAATTTCACCCATGAAGGGTGCCATGAGATTTAGAAAGAAAGGAAAGTTTGGTCCCCATTATGTGGTCTCATATCAGATTTTGAGGCTTATTGGCAAGGTTGCTTATGAGCTTGAATTGCCGAATGATGTAGCATCTGTACATCTGGTATTCCATATCTTGTTGTTGAAAAAGTATGTTGAAAATTCGACTTTCATTGTGCTCTTAGAAGGTTTAGAAGTTAAGGAAAATCTTTCCTATGAAGAGATTCCGATTGAGATTTTAGACCGATAAATTCGAAAGTTGAGAAACAAAGAAATTGCATCTGTAAAGGTTCTTTAGAGGAATCAATTAGTTGAGGTGTTACTTGGGAAGCGAAAGTCGATATGATGTATGCTTATTGCAAGGAAAGAGAAACTTATCACAGTGAGACTTTGATAATATCATAGTTAATTTAAATCACTCATGTTGACAACAAAGCAACAAACAAGCTAGGACGAGTTACCAAATTCCCACAACTTGATAAGCAGAAAAAGGAATAAAGAGAAAACTGAAATAGAGGGAGGATGATCTCGAATCTAGTCAAGTTCTAGACGATGACAAGGACACAATTAAACTCCTAATCATGCTAAAAATTCAAAGGTTAAGAAATACACCTCTTTCTTGGGGCTGGGGTGGGGGGAGGGGGCACAAAACATATTCCTCCCAGTTATTTGAATTAGAAAGACAACTTATTAAAGAGCACTTGATATATTGATTTCACTATAAACCCACCAACTCAATTAACTAGAAATATAATTACTTAGAGAGAAATATTTGAAGCCACAGGAAAAAGGTAAACATGCATACTAGGAAAAGAAAATAGAAAGGACCTATATTATCCATAGTAAAGAAAAATCATTGGTTATATTCTTATTTCTATAATGAAGATAAAGAGTTAATATCCTAAAATGTCTCTCAACTTTAAGAATTTTGAACTTTATTCTGTATCAAGGTTGGTTATGTGTTTCAAATGTACGTGTGTTGAGAAATAAGATTATGGCAGTAGCTCACTGTTCTTAGTATTCTATTTACCCAGGAGCCACCAAAATGTATTGTGCTTTACGGGAAGTCTATTGGTGGAATGGGATGTAGAAGGATATTATGGAATTTGTGGCTAAGTGTCCAAATTATCAACAAGTGAAAGTTGAGCATATAAAACGGGTGGTTTCGCTCAAAAAAATTGTATTTCTGCATGGCAATGAGAAGATTTGAATATGGAATTCATTGCGGATTTACCCCCCACTCGTCGATAATTTGATTTGATTTGGGTTGTTGTGAATAGAATGATGAAATATGCTCACTTTCTTCCCATGAAGACTTCATTTTCGCTGGAGGAGTACACTAAGATTTATATTCGGAAAATGGTAAGGTTGCATGGAGTGCCATTCTCATTATCTCCGATGGACGTACTCAATTTACATCTCAATTTTACAAGTCGTTTCAGAAAGGTCTTCGTACTCAAGTGAAACTTATTACGACTTTTCATCCTCAGACCAATGGAACAAACAACCATACCATTTAAACTTTGAAAGATATGTTGAGAGCTTATGAGATTGATTTCAAAGGTAATTAGGATGACCATTTGACGTTGATTGAATTTGCTTATAATAATAGCTATCATTCTAGAATTAGGATGGCACCGTTTTAGGCTCATTATGGTAGGATATGTAGGTCTCTTATTGGCTGATTTGAAGTTGGTGAGGTCGCTTTGATAGGGCTCGAGTTGATGCATGAGGATATGGAAAAGGTTTGACTTACTTGCAAAAGGTTGAAATTGGATCAAAATCAACAAAAGTCCTATGCCGATGTTAGAAGAAGAGAACTTGAATTTAATGTTGATGATTGTGTCTACTTGAAAATTTCACCCATGAAGGGTGTCATGAGATTTGGAAAGAAAGGGAAGCTTAGTCCCTATTATGTTGGCCCATATCAGATTTTGAGGCATATTGGCAAGGTTGCCTTTGAACTTGAATTACCGAATGATTTAACATCAGTACATCCGATATTCCATGTCTCGTTGTTGAAAAAGTGTGTTAATTTGACATCCATTTTTCCCTTAGAAGGTTTAGAAGTTAAGGAGAATCTTTCCTATGATGAGATTCCCGTTGAGACTTTAGATTGGCAAGTTCGGAAGTTGAGCAACAAAGAAGTTGTATCCGTGAAGGTTCTTTGGAGGAATCAATTAGTTGAAGGTGCTACTTGAGAGGCCGAAACCGATATGATGTATGCTTGTAGAAATGTAATTTTTGATCAGACATAGAATTTTATACTATTTTTATTCCTTAAATATTTCATTTATGTCTAAGTTAGATATTTTGATTTTTGTCTTATTTAAGTAAGTTTATTTAAAAGATTTGAAAATAACAAAAATATATGTTTTCTTTTCATTTAGATTTAATAATAAGCTAGTATTTCCTAATTATAATTTAGAATAGCTATTCATTTACTCTTGTATTTTTATTAGATAATATTTATTATATTTAAATGAAAAAAAACTTACCATTACCCCTATTCACATCTTCCCATTATCCCACTCACCTAATACACACCCCACTAAAACACAACACATCACACACAAAAACGTACAGGAAAACAGAAGAAGAAATATTCAGCAACATACTTACCCTCCCACACATATAGCATACGTATTCCTCTTCGTATTACATACATTTTTTTCCTTTCCACTAAAAAACAAAGATTGAATTCGAGGTTTATTTTCGCAGTTTCAAATTCGTGGCTCCTGATTGTTAGTCATTTCTTCTCATGAACTAATTTTCACAAGAGGTAACACTTATTTATATTCTATTTTTGCATGATGTTATGCCATGATTGTACAAGAATTGATTTCAATATATTAAAGTTGTTCAGATTTCGTATGTGTTTAATCTATTAATATTCTTTAATGTTATAATATTTAAATATATGTGAACCTGTTGTATCCTTAAGCTTAAAATAAAATTTGTATAATATGATAATTATTCATTTTATGCTAAAAAAGGGGTATGATATTTACTTATTTTTATTGGGCGTGTGGATGTTATATTCTACTTTTATAAAATAGTTGAGGTTTTGAAAAGATACATTTTAAATTTTTGTGTAAATTGTTCTCCTTTATGTATGCTTATTAGTTTGTTTATGTGGATTATGATGGATCATTTTCTGGTATAATATTGATTATTAGTAGGTGGTATAATTGACATCAACTCGTTTTAATTGTAGTTTGACTTATGTTATTTTGCTGGGCACAATCGTATACTATATTGATTTAATCTGGTTTTATTTTAATAGTGAATTTTTTCATAAAAAATAATAATCTAAATAGGGTGCTAGTGTTTATTGACTTAGTGTTTGTTGTATATGTCCAACTCCTTAAGAATAAGGATGTTTCCTACGTAACAAATGTTCATAGTATAGTTTTATTTCATGATTATACAAGACTTGATTCCAATATTATGAAATTGCTCGAAATTTATGTGTGTTTAATTTTGATATTATAATGTTGAAATATAATCGTTTAAATCTTACACATCACTAAACAATGAAGATCTTTAGAATGTTGAAACTATTTATTCTAATATTTAAGGAATTTTTTTTTAATGTAGTATGTTAACAACTATTATAAGAATAACATATTATGTATTAGAAAATATTTTTTTTAAAATTTTTGTTAGTTCATATAACAATAATAATTAAATTTCATCTCAATTAACAATGCGGTTACACATCTTTTTGATATACTTAAGAAACTCAAGGATGCGGTTACACACTTTGGCCAAATTCAAGGATGCGATTACGCAGCGTAGCCAAATTATTTTAATAATTAAACTTTCATTAATTCAAATCAAGAGGTGTAAATAGGAATTGTTAGGTGTGAGGTACTCGAGAGGAAAAGGCAGTTATGCATCTAAATGTCAATACCAAGAATGCGGTTATGCATCTAGGTTCAGACTAATAAAAATTCAACAATAAAAATAAGTAAATCATGGTCTACAAAAAATATATCCAAAAAAGAGTTAAAATAAGTAAAAGTTAATAAAAGTGACTGTGCTAGAACCACGAGACTCAAGGGATGCCTAATACCTTTCCCTCAGTCAACATAATTCCTTACTCGAATTTCTAGTTCGCTGACCAAATAAAGAGTCATTTCTTTTTTATTAGGAATTAAATAAAAATGTGACTTGGAACACCATAACTCAATTCCAAGTGACGACTCTGGAAAAAAATAAAATGATCCCTTAATTAATACCATCACTTAAATTAGAAAAATCCTATCCGCCGTCCGCAAAAAGGGGTGTGACATCTCTGGTGACTCCGCTGGGGAATAACAAGAATTCGAGCTTTGTTATATAGACATTTACTTGATTTTATTACTTATTTTGGATATATTGTGTATCATGGCCTAATGTGCTACTTGCTGCTCATTTATTGCTTTTTATATTGTTGAACTATACTAAATTGTTTTCTCTCGCGCACACCTTATGAGTCTTTAAATACACTTAACACACGTTTATAGGAATGCAGTTATACATCCTACTTTCCCTTGAGATAAAGTTGGAGTGTCTTGACACCAGTGAAGGATTTTTAGTCACACATGTTAGACGGGGTTGGATCAGCAATGAACTCGTAAAAGCGTTGCTACCGATATGTTTCCCCTCCCTGGCTCAAGTTGTCCACTCGGGTAAGCTAGTCTAGATACCTATCTTATTCAGATTTGAGCCTAGTAAAACTAGAACATATACAGAGTTATCCCTAAAAGACTCCACTTATTTGCATCATTTGCATGTGACTTAGTGAGTCTTAAAACAAGAGTTAGATCCATCTAGGACAAATATCCCTCTCTTGCTTGACCGCTCAGATCCGTTTATGTGCTATATGAAAATGCATTTTAGTTATAAAGTTTCTATAAGTTGACTCATTTTAATGTGATTAATGTAATTGGAAAAAAAGTTATCTTTTGATCTTATAAAAAAATGATGTAAACACGAAAAAATTTCTTCATTTAGAAGTTATTATATATTTCTGTAAAATAAAATAACAAATTTTGCATTATTTAATAAAAAGAATAATAATTTACTAGTTTTTAGATTTTTTTTGTAAAGTTTATAAAAGAAAAATTCAAAATATTTTGTTTTCATAATACTATGAAAAATGGCATTTGTCAAAAAAAAAGTTTTAATATCTTGAAGTTTATTTTTTCTTATTGTCCAATCTAGATGAACTACGCACACCTGATTCTCACCCCAATGAGATATGTAGGCAACCCTCTTTGGGTTTGGTGATCTTTATTCAACAATAAAAATAAAAACCCTTTTTTTCAAAAAAAAAACAAGAAGCTTTAATCTTTATCAAAAACAAGTTTTTCTTAATTTTCTTTTAATAATTCAAAAGAAAACCAAAGGATATTATCTCAAAGCTCTAAAAAAACATAGTTATTGAATTTTAGAAAAAATATGCAATAATCTTATTCATGTTCTCAAGCATGTTACGGATTTGATCAATGCATTATCAAATCATTTAAAAAAACTAATAATTAAGAAATGTCTAACCCTTACAAACTTTATCGTCCATGCACACAGTTAAATTAAGGTGGTTGGTTTGTGGTTAAGCTGGCATCTCATCCCTACAATACAAGGTCAAAAGGAAAAAAGAAAATGAGTCGAACAATGATGAGGTCCAGAACTAAAGGATGTCACAAGAAACAGTGTCAACAAAACAGTTAAGGATACTAAGGCAGTAAATGGCGGAGATGTACGAAGCTTGGATGAGTGGACAAGCTCCACCATCTTCAATTCGTGACTATCTAAATACAAATATGTCACCCCCTATCCAAGTATCAATAAGTGATCCAATTTATCCACCTGAATTCGGTCCCTATGCAAACGTATCCAACGTAGCTGAAACTTCTACGGTGCGCCCTTTGAGTACACCTATGACGAGTAATCCATTCTTCGTGCCAACTGTGCCGACTAATAGCATCCCGCAGCCTATAACGGAGCCAAAATCCAACAGTAATCCTCTACCTAAAGTTCAATATGATCGAGATCATACCCCTGAAGTGACTTTTAAAATTCCAGGTTCTTACCCTTACACTCATCAGTATAGTTCCCCTGTTGAAGCTGAAAAAGTTATTAAGAACGAGGAACATGAAGAAATGTTTAGAAAACTGAAGAGTTTGAAACAGAGTGTAAAAGATATGCAAGGATTGAGAGGTCACAAAAGTGTCTCATTCAATGATTTGTGCATGTTTCCCCACGCTCATCTACCCATCGGTTTTTAAACTCCAAAGTTCAAGAAATATGATGGACATGGATATCCTATAGCTCATTTAAAGAAATATTGTAATCAACTGAAAGGGGCCGGAAGTGAAGAATTTCTCATGGCCTATTTTGGGGAAAAATTGATGGGAATTGCCTCAAAATGGTTCATAGATCAAGATACTTCTAATTGGCATACATGAGATGATTTGGCTCGATGTTTTGTTCAACAATTTCAATATAACATTGACATATTTCCAGATCGTACTTCACTTGCCAACATGAGAAAAAAGACCACTGAAAATTTTCATGAATATGCTATTAGGTGGAGGGAGCAAGTTGCTAGGGTTAAGCCACCAATGAAAGAGTCTGAAATGATTGATGTTTTTCTCTAAGCGCAAGAATCAGACTACTTTCATTATTTACTTTCCGTTGTTGGAAAAACATTCACCGAAGTTATTAATATTGATGAAATGGTGGAAAATTGCATCAAGTCTGGAAAAATTGTAAGTCAAGCTTCCTTGAAAGCCACCACACAGGTGATTAAAAATGGATCAAGAAATCTTGGGGGAAAGAAAATGAAGGAGGATGCAGCAAATGTTGTGTCTGACACACAAAAAGGTCCAAGGGTCCAATTTATCAATATGCACCACCTCAATTTTATCACTATCTCCCCCATGCAATACATATAATACTCTATTGTCCCACCTCAATATGCAGTCTATGGTGCACAACCAAATGTATATCCACCAAACTATCCTCAATGGCGAACGCCAACATATCAAAATATTCATCCTTCTTCTCAAAATTACCATACACCTTATAATCCCCGTCCAAGACAGGGATTTGAAGGAGGTCAAAAAGTTGTGAAAAGTTTCATACCAATTGGAGAGTCTTACATGAATTTATTTGAGAAATTGAAACATTTGAATATGATAGAGCCGACTCCTCAAAATTTTACAGATCCACGTTCAAAAGGTTTCAATCCTATAGCACGATATGCATACCATTCTAATTTCCTAGGGCACAATACTGAAGATTGTCGAACTTTGAAAAGTGAGGTGGAAAAGATGATCCAAGCAAAGATGATTGTGGTCCAAAATGATAATCCCCCAAATGTTACTCAAAATCCTCTACCAGCACCTAGTGATGTACACTTCATTGAGATGATGGGTGATGACAATTCTCTCAATTCTGAAGAAAAAACAATTGAAATTGGTGGAGCTTTTACGAAGGCTAACGTGCAAAGAAGTGGCTAAGAAGTCAAGCTTGGTGATTGGGAGACACTCTTCTTTTCTCTAAAAAGAGTGTATGGATAGTTTATTTTGTCATCATTTCTGCTATGCAATTCTTTTTTATTTTATTTTAGTAAGTCAGACCTTTCTATCATTTCTCTTTTCTTTTTCTTTGTTAAGTTTTGTCATATTTTGGGTTATTATAGAGTTGTAACCTAAAATTTAGTTTGTTGTCTTGTTACCAAAGTCCTTTTATCTTAATATAATATTTGTCTTGTGTCAGTTTGATCCATTCTATTTGGCTTTTCATATATGCAATCTCTTTTCAATTCAATTTTTGTGACACGATATGCAAAAGGATTTGGTCAGATCTTAAGGTTATATCTAGCCATGGAATGAATACACCAAAGAAGTAAAAAAAAAAGAGAAAATGAATAAAGGACTTAAACACCTTGATACGTCCTTTAGTATCAAAAATGGTTAAAAGAATAAATTTCATTTATATTAACGTATGTCGTTTGTTGTCAAGAAGGTATTACTCAAATGGAGATTTCAAGCTGACAAATATGGAGCAAAAATGATAAACATATCCATCAATGCATACGTTGCAAAAAGATAATGTATGATTTTCACTTCACATCTTAAAGGGCATGCTTGTATTTGGCATTTGTAATAATTGATATGACGAAAGCATTTCATTCTACTATTCAAACACCGTGTAATCCTTTGCTACCCCTTTTGAGCCTTAATTTTATTTTCTTTCATACCCTTTTTTTGGAATCAAAATACAGTAAAAAAAGAAAGAAAAAAAAGAATCACAAATTCAAAAATAAGAGTCAAGAAAAAAAAAGTGAAAAAAGGATGAAAAATCAATAACAACAAAAGAACAAACTTCCTGAACTACATTCCACCTGATTCTTGCTTTGACAAGATACGTAGGCAACCTTATTTTGAGGTTCGGTCCAACTAAGAAAAAAGTCTAGAAAGTCTTCATCATAAAAACTGGGGCAAAAATAGTAATAATAATAATAATAATAATAAATTATTATTATTATTGTTTTATTTTTGCAAAGAAAAAAAAGAAAAAAAGAAAAAAAAAGTCGATTCCAAAAGTTGTAAGTCTTAACCTTGTTACCATGGTATCTTTGAGTTTTCATGTCGATCATTTCTTTGTAACCCTGTCCAAAAGTCATGTAACAGTCCAAACAAAGACCTTCTGATCAATTTTTAACAATGATTAGTTAAGCAAGCTTTCAGTGTTGATTATCATACTAGGAAAAATGTCATGCCACTCGCATAAAGAGTGAAAAAGAAGGGAATCTTATAGATGAAAATCATCGAAAGCACTATAAGAGATCATTTGAGTTGAGACAAAGTGAAAAATGAGAGAGTCTTATTGGTGAAAACTCTCAGGGCACCGTAAGACGATTGTGAGTGAGAGATAATAAAAAAAAAAAAAGACTTGTTAGTGAAAACCTTTCGAGGCACCACAAGTTAAGTGTTAGTCATAAATCTAGTGCAAAAGTTAGATTATAGAAGTCTGACTTCAAAGTTTAAAGTTTGATGAAGATGAAGTTTAGATTGATTGGATAGACCAAGCCATTTAATCTTAAATGCATGTCATGATCATTAGAATTGACCACCACTATCAATGAAGTCCATTTATTTTTATTTAATTATTTTTCTCAAAAGGGTCAAATATTATTTCTTCTTATTTTGTGTCGCTAAATTAGATCTTGAGTTAGTCTTCATTAAACAAGCGGAAAATGGTTTCAAAATTGCTACTATCTCTTCAATTACACAAAACAACATTTGGTCAGCAGACCAATCGTGATATGATCTAAGAAATAATGATATGCATAGTAACTTGTCAACAATTGGCAATTTTTGAGAATCTATATGAATACAAGATTCAATTATTGTTGGAGGGTGGAAACAATATAACAAATCTAAGGATGTTTTCAAGATTATCGAGGTGGGCTGATTAGAAAACAGAAACAGTCTGCCCAAACTGATATGGTTCAACATTGCAATAAAAGGAGCAATCATCTTCAAAGCCAAGGCCACAAATCAACCACTAATTTAAAACTCACAATTTTTTTTTGAAATAAGAAACATTCTTGCTGAAATAAACATTGTTTCACAAGTTCAAATTGGATAAATGAGTTACGATAAAAACCTATCACCTTTTTTATTTTTATACATGCACGAATAATTATTTTTATCTTCTCCTAAGATAAACACTTTCTAATCTGAGACCATTATTTTTTATTTTCTACTAGGATAAACACTTCATAGTCTGAGATTGTTTTATTTATTTTCTCTTAGGATAAGCACTTCCTAGTTTGAGACATTATTTTTTTTTTCTCCTAGGATAAACACTATCTAGTCTGAGACATTTTTTTTATTCTCTCCTAGGATAAACACTTCCTAGTCTGAGACGTTATTTTTTATTTTCTCCTAGGATAAATACTTCATAGTCTGAGACGTTATTTTTTCATTCTCTCGTATGATAAACACTTCCTAGTTTGAGACGTTACTTTTTATTTTCTCCAAGGATAAACACTTTCTAGTCTGAGACCGTTATTTTTCATTTTCTCCTGAGATAAACGCTTCCTAGTCTAAGATCGTTATTTTTCGTTTTCTCCTAGGATAAACAATTCCTAGTTTGGGACCGTTATTTTTCATTTTCTCCTAGGATAAAAATTTCCTAGTCTGAGATCGTTATTTTTTATTTTCTCTTAGGATAAGCACTTCCTAGTCTGAGACCGTTATTATTTATTTTCTCCTAGGATAAGCACTTCCTAGTCTGAGATCGTTATTATTTATTTTCTCCTAGGATAAACACTTCCTAGTTTGAGACCGTTATTTTTCATTTTCTCCTAGGATAAGCATTTCCTAGTCTGAAATCATTATTTTTTAATTTCTCCTAGGATACACACTTCCTAGTCTAAGACTTTTTTTTTATTTTCTCCTAGGATAAACACTTCCTAGTCTGAGACAATATTTTTTTTATTTTCTCCTAGGATAAACACTTTCCAGTTTGAGACCGTTATTTTTCATTTTCTCCTAGGATAAACATTTCCTAGTCTGAGACCGTTATTTTTTATTTTCTCCTATGATAAACACTTCCTAGTTTGAGATTGTTATTTTTTATTTTATCCTCGAATAAACACTTCCTAGTCTGAGATGTCATATTTCATTTTCTCCTAGGATAAACACTTCCTAGTGTGAGACCGTTATTTTTTATTTTCTCCTAGGATAAACACTTCCTAGTCTGCGATTGTTATTTTTTATTTTCTCCTAGAATAAACACTTCCTTGTCTGAGACATTATTTTTATTTTCTTCTAGGATAAACACTTCCTATTCTGAGATCGCTATTTTTCATTTTCTCCTAGGATAAACACTTCTTAGTATGAGATCGTTATTTTTTATTTTTCTCCTAGGATAAACATTTCTTAGTCTGAGATTGTTTCTTTTCATTTTTTCTCCTAGGATAATCACTTCCTAGTCTGAGACCGTTATTTTATTTATTTATTTTCTCCTAGGATAAACATCTCATAGTCTGAGATTTTTTTTATTTTCTTCTAGGGTAAACACTTTCTAGTCTGAGACATTTATGTCTTATTTTATCCTAGGATAAACACTTCTTAGCCTGGGTTTATTTTTGAAAATTTATATCTGCTAATAACTCACAAAAATTTTCCAATGAAAACTGAGGCAAAAATTTTGTTTATTTCTTTTATTTGTGATGGTTTTCAGGTTTGTTCAAGCGAAACATGGATTTGGAATTTAAGAACAAAGTTTCAACTCTTTTCAAAATTATCAATCCCCATGCTAGCTAGAATCAACTTCTTCAATGCATGTAGCAACCTATCCACCTGACACCTGTTTCTCTCCAGTTACTGATTAGAAAACTGCAGTCATTCAAGAACATTTTAGCAAAGTAATCAACCATCTAATTTCCTTCTCTGAATACATGTTCCACCCTTATTACACCATTGTTCCTAAGTTCCTTAAATTTCTTCACTTCCAAACTTATTTCCCAAGGGACCTCCCAAATACCTTTAAGCACATTTTTCATGGTTAATGAATCAATTTCCATCTCTACTTGAGTATAATGTTCCAGAATGCAAAATTCTAGCCTTGATATTAGTGCTTTAGCTTCAGCTATAAGATTACTACCATCCAATAGTCTAGATGATTCTGCATATATAAAATTATCAGAAGAATCTCTCACACAAAAGCCACTTGAGCTAGGTCTTGGATTGCCTTTAGAAGCTCCATTTGTATTACATTTGTAACTTCCTACCTTAGGTTTCCTCCAGATAACTACTTTTGTAACAATAGAAGGTGTATATTCTTTCGGAAATTTAACAAGCATGGGCTAGTGATAAGGAATATAAGGCAATCGGGTAGATAGATTTTCAAATAAGACATCAAGTTGGTGTGCCTACACCTTTTCAAGAACCAAATCTGCCTATTAATTTCTTCCATAGTCTTATAAAAGACATCTTCTCCCCATGCTTAAGAGCATTCCTTCTCTTCCAAAGTTGCCAAATAATGAAAGGAGGCAGTGCCATCAAGATTGACTTAAGTTTAGGAGGTGCATCCAGTTTCCACCAGTTGTGGAGAAATACCTTCAACTGAAAACCTGGAATTTGTACCCCAACTAGAGTAATAAAGTTCTGCTAAGTCCTTTTAGCAAAAGAAGAAGTCAGAAAAACATAATCAATAGTTTATGTTTGTGGCCTAGTACAACAATAACAAAGAGCCTCCTCCTCCACCTTTATTCTGATCAACACTTCCCCTAAAGGAAGTATTTTTTTCATTAATCTTCAAAAAAAGAAAGAGACCTTAAAAGTACACTTTTAATCAAGAAGTTTGCAAATTTAGCATTATTGTCTTTCTTTTGTCTCACCTCTTCCCATGCACTACTAACTATATACTTCCCAGAGCTGGTAAGCATTCACAAAGGCTCATCCCATTCCTCGGTAGGTTCTAAGTAAGAAAATTCACTGTGAATTTGATAAATAAAGGAAATAATATTGATGAAGTTTCTCATCCTTCAAAGCATTTTCCTCCATGAGTTCATTTATCTCTTCCCCATAAAGGTCTAGATTAATAGATGGCTAAATTAGTCTAATTATCAAACCAAACGTTTGAATTCCCATAACTGTGAGCCCCCTTTCCATTCAACTACTTGAGGTCTAACCTTTTTGCAATATTTATTCCACATAAAATTGCTCTACATGGATTTTTTGGTTCTGAAAGACCACCAAAGTTATACAAATAGAGCCTTAGAAACACCAAATAGTGATTTAAAACCAAGACCACCTTCTTCCCTAGGAAAGCACATGTTGGTCCAAGCGACCCAGTGCTTATGCCTTTCTCCCTCATAGCTACTCCAGAAAAATCTAGCAAACAATATGTGTAGTTCATGGATAACACATTTGGGAGGAGTAATAGAAGATAAAAGGTAAATATGAAGACTTTGCAACACATTTTTAATCAGGACAACCTTACCTCCATAAGATAAGATCCTGCCTTTTCAGGCTTGCAACTTGTTCTTCACTTTTTTATGAGCTCTGTAAAGTGTGACTTCCTTTTCCTAGCATAACCAATTGGACACCCCAAATAAATAAAAGAAATGTTTTCCTTTATTAAAACTCGTGACCTCCTCAACCTGTTAATTGACTTGCCTAGCAGTTTTATTAAAAACATAGAAGAAGTTTTTTTCTTTTTTGATTTTCTGGCCAGATTGTCTTTTATATTTCCCCAAAGTATTCATAATCATTTGCAAAGAACTCTTATCAGCAGAAGATAAAATGATAGTATCATTAGCATAGTCTAGGTGATTGAGATATATATTGTCACGATCCGAGTCTACACCCTGGACGTGGCCGGCACTCAAGAACCATTGTTGGTTCCTAAGCGAACCCTTATCCTGGCTGACTACAAGCGAAAGACTAACTTAAAGCATGCAAAATCTTAAAACCGAATAAAATTTAATAAACTTAAATACAAAGCTTTAACTCAAAAGAAAACTCCGAATAAAGTAAATTATTCAACTCTCCATAAAATAGGCAACTTAAATCTTTAAAACATTTAATAAAATAAATGATATAGACTTCTCAACTAGACTGACTATCTATGAAGCCTCTAACTAATAAAGATGAAAGTCGGGACAAGACCCACGACATCCTAACAACTAATATAATTGAAAGGTAAATGAAATCCTCCGGAAGCAAGGAGGCTCACCATAGCTAACTCGAACTCTCGGATGTATCAACGAAGCTCCTGTTAATGATCCTGAATATATGTGTCTGCATCATGAGAAGATGCAGGTCAAATGGCTTAGTACGTGGAATGTACGAGCAGGTAAGGGGAATTCTAAAGCATAACATAAGCTTGAACTTGATAAAAAGGAAACATACTTACCTCTTTTCAAACTCACTCAATTCAACTCAACTTAAGAATAAGATACTCAACTTAAGAATTAGATACTCAACTTCAAAGATATGATAATCGACTCAATGAAGCACAAATCAACTCAAGATACTCAACTTAAGGTACTCAACTCGAAATACTCAACATAACAGGACTCATTTCAATATAAAGCAGTTTAAAGACATGTGCAATATAAAGAAAAGCTATTTAAAACATGGTTTTTCAACTCTGTGTATTTATAAATACAATGATAACTCTGCATGTATGAAACGATACAATATGAACTCTAAGATGTATGTAAAAATACAAAATAAACTAATGTATAAAAATACAATAACTTCTGTGGGAGTTTCTCTAACCGACAACCATCATATAAGAGCTATTGTGAAGATACATCGATCTTCCTCATGCTTCCAACGCATCTTATACCCAGACAAAGGTATAGAATGTGAACTACTAAGTGGATCCACTAGTCTGTGCGAAAAAGATTCATCTAAAAAGTATGACCCTTTTCTACTCATGATGGCTACATGGTTTATGGGGGCGGTGAGTTATCTAAACTCTCCCCCATATTGGTGCTCAATACTACTCCCAAAATATACCAGCTCTTTATGTTTTAAAAATATACTTCTTTCTGTGATTTGAGATAATTGGTCAAAAACTTAGCTCAAATTCTATCTTGGAAATCAAGGTTTCCTCTCTTGTTTTATTGTGAATGCATTTACTCTTTTTCTGAAAACTAGCCCGAATGCTCTTTGGAAATCTCAGTTTCCGTTCTTATTTAAATGTGAAAACATTTATAAACTCTTTGGGAATACTTAGTCCCCATATACTTTTTGAAGAAAAGAACTTCAACTTTACCCTTTACTGAACTTAAAGCTTTAAGTCTTAAAACAAAGTTTAAACATTTGTAAAAGACTTCTTAAGATATGGTTCATGCCGAATTATGGACATGAATGACTCAATGCAAGGTTTTCAATAACCATAGATAGAACTCAATACTTGGAACTCAAGAACTTCAATAATACTACTCATCTCAAGATTTTTTGACTTATAATGTTCATGCGGAATTATGGGCATGAAATATTCAACTCTAGTACTCAAAGATTCTTCTCAAAAGGGATTAGGAACTCAACAGTTAAAGACTTAGAACTTGAAGATACCACTTCTCTGAAAGATGCTCAACTTACGAAGTTTATGCAAAATTATGGGCATGAAACAACTCGACTCGATGGTCTACATAACTATATGGAACTCATGTATACGGCTCTCCTTATTCTTTGTCTTACTTCCTCAAAACTTAGTTCAACTTGATAGTTGATCTCAAAGGATTCACAATTGAACTCAAAGGCTTTCTTGAACTCTACTTTTAACACTCTCTTGAATGTCAATTATGAATTCAAGAGTTATGGTTCATGATATGAAAGATCTCATGATGACAAAGTAGACTCATGAATACATTCTCCTCACTCTCATGTTCACTTACTCGAGTCTTGAAACAAGTTACTAGAAGTTGTAGAAGACTCCACAAAACAACTCAAAGGGACTTTCTTAGAATGTTCGAAAGAATTCTCAAAACTTAACTCTCAACTCTACCTTGAATTTGAATTATGAATTCAAGGTTATAATTCATGTTTCTAGATGATTTCTAGATGTTTAGAAGTCATTTAGAATAGTTAGAATCAATAGGAAGTGCTAAAACACTTTAGAAAGACTTAAACGGATTGAATGACGAAAAACTGGTGAAAAATGACGATATGGGCGCATCCTGGGCGCGCCGCACCAGCCCCAACTTACTGAGGCTCAAATCTAGCGCACTGCTGGTGCGCCGCCCTAGCCTTCCTGGCGCTATGAGGGCGAGTCGCGCCACCTGTTCCTTCAACACAAAATTGATGAACTTTTGGTCTCGTTTTCTGATCTTAAAATCGATTTTAATCGATTTCTTCTCTCAAGTTTTCCTTAGATTCAATCACCCAACCTAAGTACATACTAATCCACTCAAAACAATCACTTTAATCTCAAGATATCATCAAAACCCCAACAGAACAAGATTTAGAATGAACTTCAAGATCGAACACCTATCAAGAACTTAAATCCTTCAACTTTTTGAGAATGAAACTTCGCTGAAAATAACTTGTTTGGCATGTGGGTGAACGAACCCAACACTATGGAAGCTTACATACCTCTTAGGGATCAAACCCATGGCGACAATCCGCAAAAAATCTCAAGAATTTCGACGAACGCTTCGATCCTTTCTCTTTTCTCCTCTTTTCTCTTCTTGAACTCTCAACTAAAACCCTAGGCGTAAACTAGGATAATAAAACTAAACCTAATAGGATTAGACCCCTAAAACATTACTAAAAACAAATTAAATCTAATTTGGTAAGGAAAAGACCAAAATACCCGTTACTATTTTCGGGTAACTTTTCTTAACTGGACAACCTAACTTCAAAAGGCCATATCTCCCTCATATGATATCGAAACTAAGAAAACTCGGTGGCATTGGAAAGATATTTCCTACGGTAACTGGTATCACACCTAACTCATCCTAAACTAGAAGTTATGGTCGTTTGAAGTCGACCCAAAACTCATACTTAGCTTAACTTGCAAAATTTCAGATTTTGCTATTTCCAATTTAATTCTTTTTGGAACTTAAGGTGGTACATCTAGTGACCTTAACACTTAAGGAGTTTTTAATTCCTTGGTAAAATCTCACTCACTACGAAGAACGGTTCGAGTCTTAGCTCAAATATTTTTCTAGGGTGTTACATATATATGAGCTCCATTTAGGCATATCATAACTCCTGAAGCTTTCAGTAATGAATAAAACATTTAAAGCTCTAGAAAGTACTTCAACAGTAACTCAGTAAGAATGAACAAAGCTGGAGATAAATGATCCCCTTGTTTCACTCCTCTGGTGGAATGAGAAAGCACGTAGCTTGACTATTTATCAAAACTGAATACCAATTGTGGGCTATCAACCTCCAAATCTTATCGACAAAACAATTATTGAAACACACCTTCTCCAAAAATTTTATTAAGAAATGCCAAGAAACTTTGTCATAAGCTTTGGCCATATCAAGCTTAATGACTACATTCACAGGTTTGGGTGAGATTTTTATCTAAACTAAAGTCAACAATCTGGGCCCGAGGTCTATTATCTTTCAAATATACTGTAATGACCCTTCAGGTCATTTTTAAATTAAAGAATTCTTTCCCTCGTATAGAGCATTCCTGTAGCGACCCCAAGTCATTTATGACTTTGCCTTGCTTGTTCGGTCATCTGGTCGTTCGTTTGGGTTTTAGGCCCGTTTCCCTGTTTTGGAGATTTTTATAACTTGAAAAGTTGACTTTGGTCAACCTTGTTGGGAGTCGTGCTCAGATGAAAATACTGACAGCTAGGTTAGCTTCGGAAGATCGATTTTGGTCTAGAACGACCCTTCGTTCGCTTCCCGAGGCTTTAGATGACATTTGTGGAATCTGGCTCAAACGGTACTGGGTGTGGGACCCACTTTTCATCGAAGCAATCTCCAAATGGAAATTCCGCCTTCACCGTTGAGTCCGAAATATCATTTCCAATTAGATTCCATATATGGTTTGTATTTTTCCGATTCCGAACGAGTCCCAAACATCGAAATTTAAGTTTGAAGGGTTGTAGAACTTTGACGCAGCGGTGACGTGGCAGAGCCACGTGACGCCACGTGGCAGCGGCTGGAATTCCAGATTTAAGAACAAGTCGTCCAAGTTTTTTTTCCCTCAACTTCAACATCAAATTTCTCCTTCATTTTGAGTCCAAATTAGGTGCTTCAAGAGACTAACTTCAAGAGAATTTCGTGGGGAATCTAGCGGTGATCTCGGAAACGCGAGAGGAGGCTTCGTTTGAGGTAAGGAATCAAATTTAGCCACTGCTAGGATGACTTTCGGATTGAATTGTTATTGAATTTTGAAATGTGAGATCTTGCTCATCTTAGGTCCGTTTTGAGTCATTCTTGAGGCTAACTTGTAGAGTTTTTCGCAAGGATCGTCGTGGTATAATCTGTTTGGGTTGAAAGGGTCTCGTTTTCCAGAAATTGGTGATTAATGGGCTGCCCATTTTAATTGTTGTGGCTGATTTACTGTGTTTTAGGTATCTGTTTGTGCTAAAATTTTGGGATATTAGTTTAGTAAGGTATTTGGAACGTTTCCACGGATTCGATTTTGAGATTCCAATTGTGGGCCCCCCAATCCCGTTTTAGACCCGATTTTGGGTCCGTCTCCGAAAAATACAATTTTAGTGTCAATATATTCGTAATGACGAGGTGATTAACCTTTTGTTAGTGGGGAAGCGTTCGGAGACCGTTCGGAGGGGAAAAGATTCGATGCAGAGTGAGTTGGAGCACGCGTGATCGGTTTTCGGGTAGGCTATGGTTTTCTCTCGTGAGATTGAGCATGTTTAGGCATTTGTTTATTGATTTGCTTGAGTATGGAGGGTTTGGGTGTTGAGCATGCTAAATTTCTATAGTTCCTGCCTTAGACCTTATTTTGGGAAAGTGTTGGATTATGACAACATGTCTCTTGATATTATTGAATATCCATATCTTGTGGTGTATATGATAATATTGATTTGAAGTATGTTTGGCCTTAGTCTAGGCTTATACTAGTGTTGCCATAGACTTGCGAGATTTCGGATGTCGTTGGGCAGTAGAACTTTTTCCGACGCAGTTTTGGACGGTCAGCTCCTTGTAGGCGATATAGCGAGACTTGAGTCGATAGTCGGTAACTCGGCTTATGACCTTGTATCCATAATGCCCTGCTTTTACGTTAGCTACGGTACCGGTTAGAGTCGTGGTCCGGCTTACTTATGTCCAGGCTTAGCTACGGTACCCGGTTCGAGTCCGTGGTCCCGGCTTACCGTGATCTGGTTTTGGCTATAGTACCCAGGTTAGAGTCCGTGGTCCAGCCCACCCGTGCCCGACCTTTGGCTCTGACACACCGGTTCGAGTCCGTGGTCCGATCCATGTAGGGTGACTCATTAGCTATAGTACCCGGTTCGAGTCCGTGGTCCCGGCTTGCACGTGGTGTATTCCCAATTCCTCACTAAAGCTTCAGTTAGTCTTGATTATTCTTATATGTAGGTTGAGGTTTTGGAGGTTGGAGAGATTCGATTAAAGTTCGAAACGTAATGAGATCTGGAATATGATTGGGAACGGTTCGGTTAAAAGTCCAGGAAATTGGTAATATTGTGATAGACCTTCTAGTTCCATTATTTTACTTTATACGCCGATGCATGCATGCTTAGGGCTTATGGGGGTCCGTGCGGTGGTTTCTTTTATTGTGCACGAGCGTACCCGTCGGGTTTATGGGAGCCCGGCGGAGTTAGTTAGATTACTTGTCTTTGTTGCCTGTACGCTCGTGTACATACCCCCATTTACTACTCTTTGCACTTGATGTGACCCTTTATTTGCATTTCAGTTTACGTTTGCTTAGCTTGCTCAGTCGGCCTATGATGCCTACTGGGTACCTGTTGTTTTGGTACTCATGCTACGCTCTGCATCTATTTTGTGATGCAGGTCCGAGCACTAGTAGCCAGCGTTGATCGAGCTTGGAGTAGACTTATCCGGAGACGGGGTGAGCACACGGCGTTTTGTACTATTTCAGTCTCCATCTCGTATATATAGACTTGTCTCTTTCCTTTCGAGACAGTCCAGTCTACGTTGTCTAGTTTTGGGACTTATACTCATTTTGTAGTAGCTCTGTCTCTGGTGACTTCCCGAGGTTCGGGAGGGATCTTTATTTGTATATATGTTTTGGGTTGGTTCCTTTGTTTATATTGTTATTTTCCTACTTTTGTTTGATTTCTACCCTCAGACCCATTACTTGTTGTTCCGGGTTACGGGTTGGCTTACCTGCTGGTGGGTTATAGTAGGTGCCATCATGACTTGATAAATCGGGTCGTGACATATACAGAGAGAGACTGACTGGGGTGATAGGGGCAGTGTCGTTTGGGTGAAGAAATTAGGGTTCTTGGTTTTGACTTTTGTGTTTTGGAAGAAGAAAGGGGAGAGGAGCGCGCGTGAGGGCTGGAAAAGGAGAAAGAGAGAGGAGAGTGTGAGAGTGCGAGAGACGTAAATATATGTATATGTGTACAAGTGTGTAAGAATTAAGAGGATGACCTTTTTATTTAAAATTTGATCAATTGAGTTGATAATCTAACAGAATTAGATTTCGGTATAACCAAATTGAGTCAAACAACTAAATCCGGCCAAAACTGAAAAAAGAGATGGATGATTATCGATTAATTATTTGAGTTTCTTAATTTAAACAAGACAAATTAATCATCAAGTCATGAGTTAATTATTTAAGGCAAAAAACTAATTATATGTTATTATAAAATTCTCTAATTTAAAGGAAATAAATATGTATTTATACTAAACACTGTTTTTAGGCTGTTTATTAAATATTTATGTAAAAGATGAAAAATATATTTAAATCAATGCATAAAATTATTATGTACTATACAATTACTAGTGAATATGTTCGCGCTTCGCGCGATGAGAAAAAAATAATTAAAAATATTTAAATAAATCATTTCTTATATTTGAATATATAAAATATTTTAAGAATCATTTCTAATTTTCAAATTCAAATATATTTAAATTTTAAGTTCTAGTTATTATTAAATACAATTTAAGCAATGTAATAATAACTGTTGAAATAATTCAATATAGTGTGAAGTTTTTTCGCTATTGATTAGAATTGTAATTTAAAATAATAAATATTTTCTTTTCATTGAATCATAATCGTTTTGCTGAATTGTTGATGCACTTGAAAAAATGGATCATACAATATTAAATATATTATATGATGTGTTTGATTTGTTGAACAAAATGAAAAGAACACAAATGGTCATCGGGCTAAAGGTTTATTGTAGCAAAGTTGTAGAAGTAAATTTTGTATAAAAAATATAACTTTTAAATATTTGTCATACATAATATTCATCGAAAATTCATAAATTGCAACACAAGATAAAAGATAAATTTTAAATTTGTATTGCAATTACGCATAAACATTTATTATTTTTATTAATCATTCTTAAGTACTATAATTGAAGAATGATAATCTCAATTTAGGAAAATATAAAGGTGAAAGATAAAAGACTGGTGTAGAACCTCACTTTGGTTAGGAATATCATTTATCTTCTTCTCTTTTTTGAATTTTTTTACTTTCTTTTGATTTATAAAATTTGCAAAAAAAAAAATTATTTCTCCCCTCACCATTATTACAATTTATTAAATAGTAAATACTTTTTACCTCTCTATCAATACTACTACTACAATTTACTTTTTTCCACCTTCTACTTTTATAGTTTTTTAAAATAAAAATTCTTGTTGATCTCCCCTCATTATTATCATATTTAATTTTTCTTATTAAAAAAATTCTCTTTTTCCTTAATTGTTTTCTTTCCTTTGATTTATAATTTCTTTTTAAATTAATAGATCTTAAATATTTTATTTATCTTTCTCTGCACTATTGGTACAATTTATTATAATTACTTTTTTATTTTTTTTTCTCGTTGTCGCTATAAAACATTTTTTAAATTCCCCTTTTGTTGTCTAAAGAAAATCTTATTTATTTCTTCTCCTTATTATCACTATTATTATTATTTAAATAAATCCTTCTTTTCTTTTAAATTTTTATCTTGATATATATATATATATATATATATATTGACCAAGAATTTAAATTATCCTTTTTCTCCTTTTCTTGACTTTTAAATATTTTTTTCCTATTTATATTTATGTTTAAAAACTCAAAAGAAGTTATAAATAGTATCTTAATTAGCAGTAATTGTTTAACATATTTATAGTACACACCTTTATATTATGATTATGATAAATATATTTACCTTATTTATCTATCTTCTTACCATTAGTACAATTTATTGTTTTCATCTCTCCTTATCATTACTATAATTTATTATTATTTTAAAATTCATTTTTTACCTTCTATTTTTTATAGTTTTTTAAAAATAAAAATTTTATTATCTCTCCTTGTTATCATCGTAATTTATTCTTATTATTATTCACAAAAAATTTCTTCTTTATAATTATTTATATTTTAATAAAAAAATTAGTTAAAAATTTAAAAAAACTCAAATATTTTATTTATCTCTCTCCTCACATTAATACAATTTATTACTTTTTCTTTCAACCTTTTATTTTTAAAGTTTCCCAAGAAATAAAATTTATTCATCCCTCTTTTTTATTATCATAATTTAATATTGTTTATGAAATTTCTATTCTTTCTTAATTTTTTTTATCTATAAATATTATATGAAAAATATTTCTTTGATCAAGAATTATAATTATTTTTTTCTCTCCTATTCTTAATTTTTAAAATATTTTATTTATTTATGTGCTATGTTAATAAAAATCAAAATATTCTTTGAAAGTTTATTTTATATATTTTTATAAATTTGTTTCTATTTTAATGTTAAATAAAAAATAGAAAGAGAATGATGTAATTAGTAAAACAAAATAAAACAAAGAGTAAAGTATAACTCCCTTTCCCTTTTTGCGTTTTCTTTAATGGTAGTATTTTTAATTATTATTTTTTCCTCTCTTTTTTTTCCTTCGTTTTACTTTTTACTCAATTTCATGCCTTGCCTTCTCATTCTTTTTCAAACTATCATATTATTCTTTTTTATCAGAAAAGAGAATCATTTTTTTTTATAACTTTCCATATTATTTCAATACCTTATAGATAAATAAATTAAAAAACAAAAAAAAAGTGATTTAAGGAAATGATATAAATGAGAGTAATGATCAAATTAAGGTAAGGAAGTAAAGAAAAAAAAATAGAATGATTGATGATGAATGGAATTAAATATGATCAATTTGATATTCAATAAAATTTGAAAGTGAAAGTTTCACTCTTTTAGAATTTAAAAAAATAATATAAAATTTAAAAACAAAAAAACTACAAAAATATAAATAAAATTTCAGGCCTAAACTTTAATTAAGAAATAAACTTTAATTAAAGATATATAAAAGAAAATAAAAAAACTTCAATAGAAAATATATAAAAGAAAATAAATAAACTTTAATTAAAGATAAATAAGGAAAAATTAAACAAAAAACGTTTTTAAGGAAAGAAAAAGGAATTAGAATATACATTTCTCCTTATTTTCTCCTTATTCCTTCCTAATTTAATAGGAATTCCATAAATAAATTGATTCTCTCTCTAAATAATTCTTCTTGCCCTTGAACCACTTATCATTCTTTCTATAAGTTTCTCAATCAAAATGCTTTTTTTCTTCTCAATATATATTTTATTGTAGAAGAAATTATAGTGCAAAATCCTTTCAAAAGTCTTTTATTTTAAAGAAAAATGTTATTACATGATTTTTTCTTCTTAGATCAATATCTTCGAAAGAATCTTCAGATATTGCCTCTTTCTCTTTTCATGAAGAGATAACATTCCATCATCATTAGAAAAAGAGACAAAGTGAAGGAGTCGGCGAATTTTTTGTTCATTATGAGATCTCTACTCCTCATCTCTAATTAGCTTTCAGAGACCTTTGTCATTATTTGTAAATAAAAAAGAATAGAATGAGAGAATCAATATTTCATGGTGACATCATTTCCACGGTTCACAAGTTGAGTGTTAGAAGACATTTTGATGTTTTTCGATCTTCAAGTATATTGAATTCTTAAATAGGATTTCATTTTTTTTTTGCTAGATCCGCTTGTTGTAATTCTTGTTTGCATAAAATGATCAAATCTACACAGGTATATTCTAACGAATTCATGCATACAAACAAATCAATTTTTTTACTTATCTGAGCTAGTAAAACATCTTTTGCTATGAGTTCTTGATTTCATCTCCTGCATAATGTTTGTTTACACAAATAAAGCAAAAAATCAATTTACCTAAAGGAGTAAATCTGTTCTTGCAAGGATTCTTCTATTTTGTCAATTTACCTTCAGAATATGTGCTCTCCAGCCTAGTTTTATTTGTACAAACAAATAAAAAATGTGATATGTCTAAGGTAGTAAAACTTTTCAAAATTTAATTTACCTGAAGTAGTAAATCTTATCTTCCAATGATTCTTCCATTTTGTCAAGTTACTTACAGATTATTTGATCTCCTACATAATCTTTTATACTTTTTTAATTGGTTGATTACAAAACCGTTACAACTGTTCATTTTCTATTGCAACAATAAATATATTCTTTATGTTAAAACTTTTCATTATCCTCTTTAATTGTAGGTTAATAGATGCATTAGAGGTATTTAGTAGATTATTATATTAAGAAATGAATTTAAAAAATCAAAAAATTGAGGAAAAATATAAAATGAAATGGTGGCCATAGAGAGATGCCACATCGGCTTTTCTATATTCAGCTTTATATATATATATATATATATATATATATATATATATATATATATATATATATCTTTATTTTTATTTTTTTATTTTTATTTTTATTTTTTTATTTTTTTGAAAAACTAATAGAAGTAATTAGAGAAAGATTTTAAAATACTTTTAGGATTTTTTAAAGACGATTATTATTTCAAATTTTCTGAAATTGAAGAAGCTCGATAATTAACTCAAATTGCATAGGGTCAAAATTGAGTGTCAACATATAAGTCATGTGATTTTCACATTCACATTCACATTAGGGTTTGGGGTGACTATTGTCACACCCTATCTTAGGGATGTTACTAGCACTTGACCCTGAATCAATCTTTGTTGGATAACTATGCTGCTAGTGTAACACCAACCATAAAATCAAGAAAAAAAGTAAGTTTATTTTGTCTTAGAAGTAAGTCCTCAACTAGCAAGGTTCCTATCAACCACACTTGGAATAAACTTGGCTAATATCATCAATTCATGTAGAATAGAAAATGCATTCTCTATGGACCATCGAGACACCATGATATCTATAGACTATAGTTAAGTACTTCCTCCGTCCCATATTATAAGTCACCCCTTTCTAAAAATAGTTGGACCACAATATATGTTATTTTATAAAATTTATGCATAAATTACCATATTTTGCTCATTATACCCTTGATTGATTAATTAATTAATCTTGAAAATGTATTTACTTTGACTAACCTAGGAAATCTACAAGTAATTAATTTCATTGGGATTGTACTTCATTCATTAATTAACTACTTTCTTCATTCACTACTTATTCTATAAAATCTAATTTTGAAAAAAATATCAACAAACAAATTAAAAATAAAAGATGAATTTTTTTTTAAAAATAATCTTGAAAGTTGAAGCTTCAACAAATTTTATCAAGGAAGATGACATTTCAAAAAGTTCAAAGGATGTAAAAATAGAAGACTCAACCAAAACATGTGAAGGCCAAATTGAGAAAAATCAAGATCCAAATAAAGGAGTTATGCACCTTTTAAATAAAAAAACAAATGATTTGTCGAACTAGAACTAAAATTCATTTGTCGTCTAATTTCATTATCAATAACATCATATTCAACAGGAAAATTTAGATCAATTTGAAGTAATGAAATTTGAATATTTTGTGATGTTGTCATGTTTGCTTTAAGAATTTATATATAAAAATATAAAAAAACATTTTACACAAAATATATAGAAAAATTGAGGTGAGAAAAACTTGAATTTTTAAAATTTTTGGATCAATTGGTGATAAAATTTGGCTCCAAAAAGTAAAATTTAAATAGTCATCCAAATGCATTTATATTTTTGAAATCTAACATTTCATCATTTATTACAAAGTTATCATAAGCAAACATTAAATAAGGGCATAAAGATAAAATTACATTATTTATTAATGCAAGTGCAAATGGAAAATGTGCTTATAATATGGGACAGAGGGAGTAAATGCTTAGTGGCTCGTCAAAGCCACCATTATCTTTGGAAACATATAAACTAATTACATATAATCATATACGACTGGTCCAATTCCTTACGGAGTATAAAGGTTGATTAAATACATAGTCAGCCCTTTAAACTAGTCTTAATATTTAGACACTCATACTAAATTTTATTCCAATTGAACACGCCAATTCCTAGTAAAATATTTTAATTAGACAATTTCGATTCAAATTTTGAAAAATCTTTTCTTGTATGTTTGTTCGTCTATGGGGTAGTTAAGTTAATCATATAAATATTTCATCTCGTTTAATTATACACATTAATCAGAAGTAGAAAATACATGGGATTTTATAACTTATTGAGGCAGTAGACATCAAAATTTTGTGGGACTCCACAAGCACTACAAGAAAAACAGTCTCTAAGGAAGGGAAATATGGTCCCTGAAAGTCGAAATCTGGTCCCAAACGAGCATTTGCGACCTGAAAAATCTGGCCACCACCCGTCCTAAAAGCTTCCTTCGCTATCGCTCAACAGCGACGGGACAAAAAAACCAGTCGCTAAAAGGTTTTGGGACGGGGATCCAATTTCGTCGCGAAACATCTTCAGAGACGGTATTTATGGTCTCAATTAGACCAAATATATTTTGGGAAATACTTTTTCCAGGTCGGTAAAACTCATTAGAGACTACCAAAAACTAGTTGTAATAATATTTAGAGACGATATAGATCTAGTCCTAGTAATCTCTAGCGACCATTAAAGAGCTGGCCTTACAATATCTTTATAGACGAGTACTATCTGGTCCTAGAAATACATTAGCGACTATCACCAACCTCGTCCTAGAATTGCTTTGGCGACTATCAACAACCCTGTCCTAGAATAGCTTTAGGGACGAGTATCATTTCTTGTTCTAGATTATCCAATAGAGACGTGCACCAAGCTTGGTCGTCATAGATTAACCTTTAGAGACCAGCAATAATTCTTGTCCTGGATTGACCACTAATATACATTACCACAAATATCAAATTGCTACTAAAATTTTCGCTACAAAAAGATGATATATATATATATAGAGAGAGAGAGAGAAGAGACAGAGAGAAGAAGATATATGTAAAGAGAGCGATTAACTAGAATAAACTAGTTTACATCCATGATATTAGTTTCAATACTTCCTTAACAAAAAAAAATAGCTAACATCCGGGTTAGACTATGACATCAAGTTTTGCATAAAATTTGTAACAAACTAATAGTGAGCTCATTCATCTTCTTCTAAACTTGTATGTTGCACTAGAGAATGAACAAAAGCTAGGCAAAAAAAATTAAAGTTCCGATCTTCATCAAGTGTCATCCAGAAACATCAACAAAAGCTGCTAGAAAATAAGAACAAATCTATTAGAAAACTTTAAGATACATTAACCGAGAATCCAATATCTATTTTGAAGATTTACAACTTAAATACATAACATTTGTCTCATAATAGAAACAATGGACTTAATAGCTTTGGAGACGAGTAGGAATGAAAAATAAGCTAGGCAAACACAATTGCTATAAACAAAAAAACAGGGCAGAAATCTTTTGTGTGAAAACATCATCTAGAACTAACTTGACAAAGCATTCACAAATATGTATCAGGCGATTGATGTTCGAGGCTCCATATGAGACCCACTATTATGTCTAGTTATGGATGGCAGCGAAGAGAGGCGTGCAAGAATAGAGCAGTGGAACCGGGAAAAAGAACAAGCAGAACTTGATAACAAGGCTAATGTAGACTAGTAATTACAAAAATGAAAGCAATGAGAATAGATCAGTATTATAATCAGCAATGACAAGAAAGTGCATATGGATAATAGATGAAAACGTTGTGCTGGTTATGGATCTAAGTTAGAAGATATATACCAACAGGTTTGGTTTCACAGGCATTTGCAGGGACAAGAGTTGAATGACTGATCTGTAGCTGGAGACAACAATATTAAAATTCTTAATCCTTTAGTCTATTTTTAGCTTTGAAATACTTTGAAATGAGCAAATATTGATTCTATTCATCCAACAATTATAATTCTAGTTTTCATACCATATATGAGCACTGAAACTCAAAAAATATACTCCTGAAATGACCGAATATCATTTAAACCAGTACGATAGTGAAGCTTATTTATCATGTTTAGTTTGGTTGTGACCTATGTTCTCTGAGAATCATGTTCTTTTAGCAGAAAGTTCCTTTGTCAAGGAAGGCAAAACCACGACTCACCTCTGTAAGATTTTCCAAAAACTCAACTAAACTGTAGCAATTTATGGTTTACAACTCAATGCTAACACGTAGAGAACTGTTGACAACAATCCCAACTTCTAACCTCTTAACTCTTCTCTTGAATGAATGAATCAAGTCCCTCACAAACACAAAACAACAGCTACTACAATCAATTAAGAACAACTCAAAGCAAACTATTACAACTCAAGAACAATATACACAAAACTTTATAGGAGCAAGTTCTTTCATTGTCGTAAAACAATCCTTGATTATGCAAACTTACTTTTTCTTGAGCTTCCCAACAGTTTCTATCTATAAATATAAGGGATGTGGAACTTCGGAACTGGGTACTACTAGTTTTGCGTCGTACAGACTATTGTTTGCTATTATGTATGGCAGTGAACTTATATGTGACCTATTTAAGGTTGTGGATGCTTAGTCTGTAACTTCTCTAGAAGAGAATCTTGATGATATCATTAAGGTATTTCATCTTTCACTTGAAAAAGAAGAAGCCAAACCATTCACAACGAGGATGAGGACATCGTAGAGAGATTGAGGCAAAACTATCATCTCAGGAATAGAATAAAGTCGGGTATATTATTACTTACTTGGTCAGCAGAACAATTATCATTCAGTTTAAACAGGCGATATTGTAGGTGGAACATGTGATTGTTGAGCAGCAAATAATTCTTTCATTTTCATTATTTCTTTCATCTCATCTTCTAAGGTAGACAAGCGATCATTCAAGGATTTGTTTTCCGCACATTCAAGGATTTGTTTTCTTCATTCAAGAATTTGTTATCATCTCAAGTTGAACGTAGAGCGGACAATAGTTCAGCCTTTGAAGAAGTTCCACCTTTCAAATCTTTCGCCTTTACTCCACCCCCAAATCCAAATACATGGCTACGAGTTTGTGGTCCACAACATTTTTCAACAATCTCTATACTAGATAGAGATGGATCTTCTTGAACCATTTCCTCAAGTTGAGCTTACAAAATATATAAAAGGACATTTTCTATCAAAACACTTAACAATTGCAAGAGATTAACTTATTCAATTTACCAAACGTACATGCTTTTCAATTGCTTCAGGTTCAACAAGCTTATTATCTTTCTTACGAGTCTCAAAGAAAATAGACGCCAAAGGCGGTGGATTGCCATCTTTCCCACCCTTTACATCAAAGTCAAATATGTCAAATAACGACACAAACCTCGTAAATACTCCATCAAGGAAAATAGTTTTTTAACAATACCTTTTGATAAATAATCTCTCGAATAGGTTTGCTCCCAATATGATGAAGCATCTTTAACTTAGATCGGTTTGTTGTATTTTTGATGCTTCTTGCCTGTATTTGTGCAACAATAAGCTTAATTAGAATAATTATAACAAAATTATTAAAACATAAGGCATTTCATGCCTTAACAAACTTCTAGGTTGTTTCCTAGTAATAGACTTAACCAATATGCATACTTGAAAACTTTCAGAAGTAAAATGTTCCTTTACTAACCATTCCCATTCTTTTTTGTCTACTCCCCTTGGGATATTCTTGAGAGATTGTTGAATGGGCTTATCCTTCACATATTTTGCATGCAAGTGTCCTCTCCATTTGTTCCATAACTCATTCATCCATCCCAAGATATGATCACAATGATCATTCATGTCAACAGCCTCAAATTTGTGCTACAAAAATCGGGACAGGAATTTTTGTTAGATGTAGTTATTTTACTATCCTCATTTATTTAGGATGTTAATTGTGTAAGATTAAGGATTACTTGTCTCACTTTTTAGAACACTCCTCATTTAACTTTTAAGCAATAAATAGAGTAGACTAACAGGGTATGAGCAAGGGAAACTACAGTTTAAATACTTGGGTATCCTTATATCAGCAAAGAGGCTCTCTTCAATTGATTGTGAATATTGGATTAACAAGAGGAGTAGTAGAGTGAACACATGGGGTTCTAAAAATCTGTCTTATGCAGGTCGAGTACAACATGTAAACTCACTCCTAATTAGAGTACACTCTTAGTGGTCTGTTGTACTGATATTGCCTAAGAGAGTAATGTAATGTTACTGTTGCTTTTGTGAATATGGATGTAATGTTACTGAGCATAACAGAGAAAGCAATACAAAGCAGAGAAAAAGAATTACAAAATTGAAAGAAAAAATCAGATCAAAGATTATATTGCAAAAAAGAAAAAGAACAAAACAGGGGAAATTGAAAAATAAAGTTTTTTGCCGCTGTTACTGAAGTCTTGCTTTTCGCTTCTGGGACTAAAGCGCTCGTAGAACAATAACACATTTGTTGGATCAATATTACAGGCAGATCCTTGTCACCTTGAAAATATTATTAGATAGAGGTACCATGTCACTTTTCTATTCGATATCTCGAGTAATAAGATTTCAGTAAAACACGAGAATGGTGTGAAACTTATGTTAATGAAAGATTTGAATGAATTTTAAATTTGTTACCTCAACAGCTGCCCACATGTGATTTAACTTCTCTTGCTTAATATCACTCCAAGAGGTTACTCCCAACGGACATATATTACGGTCACGAACAATTTTTCCCAAATGCCTCGAAAATAATTTGCCATTTGTTCCAACAGTTCGATTATTGTAAAATGTTACTTTCAGCTTTTCTCCATTTTCAAGTGAAGCAACTTCTTTGCACATGTTGCTCCCTCGAACTCTTCTTACCGTTGTAGGATTTGATGAACCTACGGTGCATAATTTAGCAAAAACTATAGCAATCAAATTTAGGTTTACAAATTAATAAGATATGGCTTTAAAATGTCGTACCTTTTTCAGTTGTTTGAGAATGTTTCATAACTTGATCAATTGATGGAGGCAATGAAAGATTAGTTTGCATATCCTCTTTCTCAAGAATCGATTTATCCATTCTTTGCATTTCTTGACTAGACGACATGGTCAAATTTGCTCTTGTGCTTATAGAAGGAGTTTTAATATGCTGATTAGCATAAAGAACACTCTTGTTGATACATCCCACTTCAAATTCATAAGTCATGTAGTTGTTATATTTCATTCCCATTCCTTGACTAGTAGACAAAGTAGAGCTTTTAAGTCCTTGTCCGCGCCCCTTCCCTGTAGAACCTGGAGAAATCACATCATATTGCCAATACTTTAGCATAGTGTTTCAGCCATGACATAGTAATACAAAGTAGAGAAAAAAATGGATGCAGCCATGAAATAGGAAAAATCTGTGACATTTATAAAAATAAGTGTTCCTACTAATTTTATTGTGCACATAAGCTGGAGGTGTGAAAATATGAATACATGTTTCAACATATCAAGCATGTTTCATCCTCTTCTTTAACTAGAAGAAGTTTAAGACTGATCGAAGTTGTGGTTGCTCTTTGGGAAGCTACGATGTGCTACATCTGGAAAGTAAGGAACTGAAAATAGTTCAAAGATATTACAGACAAACTTGGAACTTTTATTTGAAAACCTAGCAGATTTTCAAAAATCTTACTTGTCTCGACTTCTTGGGTGTATTGCTTACCTATATTAGTCGATGCATGAGCTGAAGGGTTAATTTGCTTGTTCTCTTTCTCAAGATCGATGGAGTTCTTAGGTATCGTTATCATTCCTTGACTAGTAAACAAAGTAGAGTTTGTAAGTCTTTGTCCTCGACCCTTCCCTACATAACATGGAGAAAACAAATCATATAATTAATACTTTAGAATATTTCTTTTGAGAGCGAGAAGCTGTAAGAAATAACAACGGCTCAAAGAGAAGATTAGATTTTGAGACAAAAAAAAAATAGAGCATTATATAAAAAAATATAACAAGGGCTCACTTTTCACTATCGACTCGCTTGAGGGTAGAAAAGTGATAAAAGTATGATACATTTTAACGAGTCCCAAGACCAAGAACAGTTTCCAAGCAAATACAAATGGAATGTACACACAAGATACTTGGAAATTTTATTTCAAAACATAGCAGATTTTCAAAAATCTTACTTGTCTCGAATTCTTGGGTGTATTGCTTACCTAGATTAGTTGATGCATGAGCTGAACGGTTAATTTGCTTGTTGTCTTTCTCAAGATCGATGGAGTTCTTAGGTATCATTGTCATTCCTTGACTAGTTAACACACTAGAGTTTGTAAGTCTTTGCCCTAGACCTTTCCCTACATAACATGGAGAAAACAAATCATATTATTAATACTTTAGGATATTCCTTTTGAGAGCAAGAAGTTGTAAGAAATAACAACGGCTACATAATATGAGCTATTAATATCAATTTTGAACAGTTTATTGAAAATATCTTACTTGTTTCAATTTCTTGCATGTACTCATTAACCAGATCACTAGATTGAGACACAAAACTCTTAGTTGACAAGTCTCTTCTCTCAGCCAAAGATTTAAGCCCTCGTCCTCATCCCTTTCCAATAGCACCAAGCGCGACAAATGTATATCTAATAGTACTCTTCATAGATGAGTCAACCTCTTTTTCAGTCTTCAATGGTTTCATCTTGAACCTGCAAAACGAGCCAAATATTAAAAGTAATAAGCAAAACTTTAAGACAATGTAGGAATAAAAGAAATCATGTCATCGTACAGTGTAACAATGAATATATTAATTCATAAAAATATACTTCACCTCATTAGTTATTTTACGTTTCTTTTGTGAAGGACTTCCTAACTCTACAATATCATCATCCATTTGTTCCACAATCTCATAGGAATCACGAGGTTGAGTCTTCCTCACTACTTGCCAACCTTTGTTGGAATTATCATTAGCATAAAACACTTGAGATGCTTGGTCTGCTAAAACAAATGGCTCATTTGTTTTCAAGAATCTATCGGGATTAACACTCACGAAATCATACTCATCTTTCTTAACTCCTTTTATTTCATCACACACATCAAACCAATTACAACGAAATAAAACCACTCTTCTATCCATGACGAATTGCAACTCAATCACATCTGTTAAAACTCTATAGTAATCAAGGTTCTCACTAACTTTATCATTCTCACCCAATACAATGACACCACAATTTTGAGTCCTTAACTTTTTATCATAATCTTCTACATGAAATCTATATCCATTAACAATGTAACCATTAGAATGCGTCGAATATCGTGTAGGACCGCGTGAAAGCGAGAGCAGATCTTCCATGATACGACTACAATCTCCTTTATGCAATTGTGCAACCTATCATCAAGATTAGGATGATTACTTTATAATGAGTGTTACAATATTAAAATTTCAACTTTTATGTTTATGTATTACTCACCCTATCTTTAAACCATTCAATAAATAGTCGATTCTATTCTACATCAGACAGGTGGCGAGCATTTTCATGAGTTTGTGCAAACTCTCTACAAAATTGAAGTGAATCATAAATTTCATATAAAAAATAAATAATCCTATGGAAATAATAATGAGAACATATGAAATAATTCTCCATACTCGAGATATGGTAAAACTTCATCACAATTCTTCAATATGTATATGTGTGCTTGTTCTAATTCATCTGTTTCAAGCTCAAATGGATTTTTAGCTCCTAGAGTTTTTTCGGGTTGACAGAATAGTGATAAACCTCGATTAGATTGCTTTAAACCCCCGTCATAATTTCTTTTAGGTTGATTAAATTTTGTGTCAATTCTATGTAGATACCTTGAACATAAGGTCATACATTCATTTGCAATGTAGTCCTCTGCAATACAACCTTCCGGACATGCCCTATTACCAATGAAAGATTTTAGAAAATATAGCCATCGTTCCACAGGATACATCCATCGATAATGAATTGGTCCAGCAATCTTAGCTTCAGTAGCTAAATGAATAGGTAAGTGAACCATGACATCAAAAAATGAAGGAGGAAAGATCTTTTCTAACTTGCAAAGTGTAATGGGAATTTGAGCTTCAATATGTTCCAAGTTATCAATTCTCAACTCCTTTGATCCAAGAATACAAAAAAAAAACAAAGATAACTCAACAAGAGGTTCACACACTTCTTTGGACAACATACCACGAAGTGCAAGAGGGAGTAGATGTTGCAGAAGAACATGACAATCATGACTTTTCAACCCAGATATCTTGTGATCTTTTAGGTTCACACATTGAGAAATATTAGATGAAAATCCATCAGGAACCTTAAGATTCTTTAGGAAAAGGCATAACTTGTGCTTATCTTCGGGAGACAATGTGTAGCATGCAGTTGGAAGTTCAATTTTCTCCCCTTTTTGGATAGGGTGCAATTCTGGCCTAATGTTCATTTCTTGCAAATCTAACTGAGTTTTAATTGTGTCCTTGGTCTTTCCTTTGACATTCATGATTGTCCCCATAATATTATCACATATATTTTTTTCAATATGCATTACATCCAAATTATGTCGCAACAAGAGACTCTTCCAATATGGAAGTTCAAAAAAGATACTCTTTTTGTTGCAATTATCCTTTCGATTTTCATGTGATATCTTCTTCCTTTTCTTAGGATCCTTTGATAATTGTAGCCCTTCAAGATCCTGCACTTGATTAAGTATCTCAATACAAGAACGCATTTGTGGCAGGGGTCTTCTCTCCTCTGTACCATCAAATGACTTCTTCTCATTCCTCCATTTGTGATTATGAGGAAGGTAACGTCGATGACCCATATAACACTGCTTCTTACCATTAGACAATCGAGTTGATGAAGTGTCTTTATTGCAACATGGACATGCCAATATTCCTTTTGTACTCCATCTAGATAAATTTCCATATGCTGGAAAGTCATTGATGGTCCAAAACAAAGAAGCATGCAACTTAAAATTCTTTTTAGCTGACGCATCATAGGTCTCAATACCAACCTCCCAGAATTCCTTCAATCCCTCTATTAAAGGCTGAAGATATGTATCAATTGCATCTCCTGGGCCATTTGGACCAGGAATAAGCATTGACAAAATAAAGTTTTCTTGTTTCATGCACAACCAAGGTGGTAAATTATAAGGAATAAGAACCACAGGCCAAATGCTATGTGAGGTTTTTGAATTTTGAAATGGCTGAAATCCATCACTAGCAAGTCCAAGTCGAACATTACGAGGCTCGACCGCAAATGAAGGATGAAGTTCATCAAATGACTTCCATGCCATTGAATCAGTTGGGTGCCTCATTATTCCGTCATCAACTCTTTTATCCTTATGCCATGTCATAAGAGTAGATGTCTTTGTAGACATAAACAACCTTTGAAGTCTAGGCTTTAAAGGAAAATAGCGTAAGCTCTTTAATGCTATCCTTTTTCCTTTTTTATTCCTTGTTTCCCGCTATGTTTATCTATCTTCCATCTAGACGCCCCACAAACTTTGCAAGAATCAAGTTGGTTATCCTCCTTCCAGTATAACATGCAATCATTAGTACAAGCATCAATCTTGTTATAAGAAAGGCCGAGTTCTTTGATTATCTTCTTTGCCTCATAATATGAGTTTGGCAAATTAGCGCCATCAGGCAACAACTCCTCTTTCAACATTTTCAATAACATTGTAAATGAAGCATTACTCCAACGACCCATACTTTTGATGTGAAGCAATTTAATCAAAGAGGAAAGCTTTGAAGCTTTGGAATTTTGATATAGTGGCTGCTCGAAATCCTTCAATAGGCTATAAAATCTTTTTGCTTCAACATTTGGTTCCTTCTCAAGTAAATCATCACCATCAGCGTGTGTAGTTCCTCCATCAAGATTAGGATATAAATCTCTCAACAGTTCTTCTACTTCAACACCATCTCCAAATACAAATTCAAATTCGGATTCAGATTCTGACAATGGCTCACCCAAACGTTCTCCATGGTGATACCAAAAAGTATAATTCTTAATTATTCCATATACTTGCAAATGTGTCTCAACCGTTTTACGAGTTCCTAAAGTTGTATTGTAACATTTGACACATGGACATCGTATTTCATATTCTTCTCCTGTTCTTTTAAAAGCATAATCCAAAAACTTTTGCACACCTACTAAATAGGTTTCATCGAGCCGATGGTCCACTAGTTGCATCCATTGCTTATTAGGAGCCATAACCTTGAATAGTACATAAAAAGCTTGATTAAAAAAGATAAAGGACAAGAAAAATACTAAGATCAATACAACTTGTTATAATTAGATGCACAAAACAAAAATGTGTGTTATGATTGATACACCACTAGTTAAAACTTATACTATTTGTCTAAAGACATTATTCATGGTGTTTCATTTAACTCATCTTAAGATAAGATTAGACGGAGTATATAATTATCTGATAGGGAGGCTTATTGTACAACTCACTATCACCCGTGACATTTTGGATTCCAAAAATGAATGAAATGCAATTTTTAACAAAAAATAATAATCAGATTGCACTAAGAAACATAAAAGATTACTCATCTTAAAACATGTAATCTTCTATAGCTTTGTACTTATACAAAATAGTCGTTTGTTATTAAAAAAATTCTTGTTTGTAGTTGCTTGTTATTAAAAAGTCTTGGCTCATAACTAACTTCTCATAAAGTTAAGAATGACTTAGTCGCATCCTCAAACAAATGCATAAACAAAAAAAATCAAGAAAACTAGTAATTGCAACTATATGCTACATTGGCTATAAGTCCAAACTCCAGAACACTATTTACCCTCACTATATATAGATTTATTAGTTATGCAGTTGCACAAATACAAGTATAGAATGGTACCTTGATGCCTAATATTAAGCAAAATTTTAGGTTCAACTGGGCAGGACTTGATGATTCCGGTGAAAAACATTCAGATGATACTACTAAATGTACTATATTTTTGTAGGTGACTTGGCAGCTGATTTCACAAATTACATGTTTCAGAAGACATTCAGGGCCAACTATACCTCAATCAATGGAGTTAAGGCTATAATAGATAGAGAAATATGGCGCATAACGGGGCAGTCAATTTGTTAGATTTGTGGATGAAAGTGATCAGTTTAGCACTATGCCTTAGATGAATTGAAAGTTTTGCACCACTCGGCATAGACACATCAATTCTGCAGCTAACAAGAAGAATGTTGGAGGCCAAATGCAAGCTTCATATCAAATTACTGGAACTCAAAATGAGGATGACCCCTAGTTATATGACTATTTTCATAGTAAACTAAAAGCATCCCAAGAAATACAACACTATCAACTTCAAAGTCATAAGTTTTTTCAACTGCAGCAGATAGGCAAACCAGTGTTGAGATTAATGTTCGTCAAGGTGAAAGAGAGTTTGCACAAGATAACAAGTCTATTGGAAGGTTCTGCTTGGATGGAATCCCTCTAGCTCCCAACGGTGTTCCTCAGATTTAAGTGAAATTCGACATTAATGCCAACGGTATTCTTTCTGTCACGTCTATTGATAAAGGTACAAGAAAGAAGCAGGACATTGCTATAACTGGTGCTACCACTTTTCCCAAAGATGAGGTACACTCATTAGATCTATTATTTTCGTTACTGAATAGAGGACATTCTTTTAATATTAGTGTTTTATCAACTGACAGCTACCATATTTCAAGTATATTAGTGTTATTAAATGCCTAACAAGATACAAATAGCATCCTCTGATCTTTCCTCGCACCTTGATCAAGTATTGCAGAATAATTTAAATTACTGGAACTCAAAATGAGGATTACCTCAGGCAGGTTTTTTAAAACTACAGGCAAATACTTTATGTTAGAATAACATTAGACAAACATTGTCGTTTTGTTCAATTTACCAATAGAAGTTCTGATCCAAATCAGTGGAGTATACATCATGATATGACGATTACATTTATGCCTACTGATCAGGAGCTATCCTATGTAGTGGTATATATACAAACTGGTATGTTATTTATGAAACAGTGAGTTTCTTAAAATTTTATATGGACTCTATATGAAATATGAATCCTGAGAAAACTTTTAGGGAAAACTTCAAGAAGGGAATCCACAATATTAAGTCCTAGGGTTGAAAGATCCTTACAGGTGGTTCGGTCGTAGAATCTAAGGATAATTTTGTGCATCGAACAATTGCTGAAATTTCTTCAAACGCTGAAATTGTGAAGGAAAAATTGTTTGTTCCAGTTCTGTATGCAATGAAGTTTAAGACTTTCGAAGAAGCAGTTGAAATCAGCAACTCTGTCCCTCAAGGTTTAAGTAGTTCCATCTTCACCTTAAATCAAGATAATATATATTTAAGTGGATTAAACCTCAAGGAAGTGATTGTGGCATCGTTAATGTAAATATCCCAACAAATGAAGCTGAAATTGGTGGTGTTTTTGGAGGTGAGAAAGGTACTGGTGGTGGCTGTTATGCAGGAAGTGATTCTTCGAAACAATATATGAGACGCTCAACTTGTACAATCAACTGTGGAATTGAACTACCATTGGCTCAAGGAATCAATTTTGGCTAGTGAAATTGGTGCAGATACACCCGTTTCGCTCGTGAATTCAGCCTGTAAGGTGCTTATGATTGTCCCGGAATCACTTAAAATAATGTACCTTCCTTGCAACTCAATTAAAATATTCTGAACCTAGGTTTCTCAGTGATCAGTATCAGGTTTCCTAATCAATGAGTTTACTTGGCTGTTATACTTCAAAACAAGTTAAAAAAATCTTGAGACACAAAATACACTTTACAAAATCAAATTATTTATTAAAATTGCAATCCAATAATCTTCCCACTGATCTTACAATAGAAAAGAGACCAGATTTTGAAACTATTAACCTATTTATTGCTAAAAAAAGAGGAAGAACAAAAAGAGTAGCTTGAACACAACAATGAAAAAATGACATCAATAAAATATATAGAAGAAACACAACAACTCGATCAGAAGACGAACCAACCTGGAATTCTGTTTCGAGCAAAGCTGGGGTGGAACGATACAAAGAAACAATTAGGGCAGAGCAGCACTGATACAAAGAAAAAAATGATTAGGGCAGAGGACATCAATAAAACATAAACACAACAACTCAATCAAAGAATTCTGTTTTAAGAAAAGTTGTAGTGGAATGATACAAAAAAAATGATTAGAGCAGAGCAGCAATGTACAAAGAAAAAGAAACGATTAGTGCAGAGGAATGCCAAGATTAAGCTAAAAAAGTTAAGATTAGGGCAGAGTGATGACCTTGATCAGTTGCAATGCATTCTTAAGATCGAGCTCAAACTAGGGCAACATTTAGGACCAGCTACAATTTTGAGTAGAAAAAAGATCGATGAAGCGCATCTGATCTTTTCGTTTACCTTTCTGTATAAAATTTTTGGCGCTTAAAGTTTTGTCAAAAATAGCTAGTGATTCTGTTTTACAAGAACATAAAAAAATATGGTGCAACTATTGAAAAATCTTGAGTTTTCCAAGTTTTGAAACCCAAATGAAACTATCGTTGTTTCTACCTACTATGTACATCACATACAAGAGGTAATTTGCATCAGTTTCCTATTGCTTTCTTCATCGTTCATTAGCTCATGTTAATTTAATTGTCAAAATATGATTGATTCTTTAGGCACACATTGTACACTATGCTATAAGAAGAAAACAATCAACAAATTAAATTTAGAGAAGGAAAAAACTCACAAAAAAGGATGCACAGCTGATATACAAGTAGACAGAAATAAGAGAACCAATTAGAAAAAATTGAAAGAATGTTTTAAACAACTATTAGAATGCATCTTCTTGAAAGTTATCAAGCTTTCCAATTTTTGGACCCAAATAAAACTATCACTCATTCAATCTTCTATGTGCAACACCAGAGGAGGTCAGTTTGCATCAGTTCTATTGTGTTTTACATATTTCATCAGTTTCAGACCCAAATGAAACTATCTTTTTTTCACTTATTCAGTTGTAATATTCTGCAATCACTTGTCTCACTTGCCCTGTTAGTAGTTCACTTGTAGTTCATAACAGATTTCTCAACTTGAACAGAACACTCTCTATATTATCTCTTAATATTGTTTTCGCTCATTAAGTTGTTAGTGTCGCTTTTCAAGTTTAGTTCAATATTATTTATCTTTAGGAACACATACTTCTTTAAGGACTGATCGATCCCCTTCACTTTTGGCATCATACCACACTACGAAACTGAATCTTTTTTAAGAAAACGATCAGCATCTAGTCTTAGAGAACAAGAACTCAAACAAGACGAGTTACAACTCAAACAAAACAAACATCAAATCAACTGTACAGAAAAATTAAATCAACTCATAGAAGTGGAGGCATACCTGAGATCCGAGTGAATAGAAGATATATATTGAGTGGAGATCACTGCTAGGAAGACCTCTGCTTTCTCTGTTTTGAGAAAACAGAGATGAAACACTGATCAATGAGACCTAGGTTGCGTTTGCTGCTAGGCAGACCTGTGTTTTCTCTGTTTTGAGAAAACACAGATTTTTGGTTGAGAGATACGTATGCTAAGATCGTTGTAAGGGAAGCTGGTTGTTAGCTAGGGAAGATCGCTGCTATAGTTTTTTTTTTAATTTTATTGAGAAACAAACTGAAGCGTCTTTTATTTGTTTTCTTTTACTTTTAGAATTTTAATGAATTGATGATTTTTTAGGCGGCTAATTTTTTGGTGAAAATATTTTCCCGCCTTCCAATATATTTCTAATTAAGACCCAATTAGTTTTAATTTGGGACGAGTTACTATTTTTTCTAGAGACCAGATTTAGAACCTTCACAATAACATATAAAATTAAAGACTGAAATAAAATCTCGTCCCAATATATGTACTTTCTGAGACTGGATTATTAACTCGTCCCTAAATATTGGTCTTAAATAAAGTTGTTTCTTGTAGTGAAGATGAGCCCAATTTTCAGTTAGGGTTCATGGAAGATACTCTATCCTAAACTCTAGATCATGCATATATAGATGGTAATGTATTCTCTTGAAGAAAATATTGAATATCCCATAAATTTTTGGATATTTGTAAGAGATCAAGATATGTTAGAACTCTTCTTGACAATTAAATATTTTAAGAAGATCCGCAAAATCCTTCTTTCTTGGAGATCAAATAAATCCCAAGGAGGTTCGAATCATTCTAGTCGAAAGACACGCTACTTCATTCCTCGAATGACGGAGATAACCAAGATAGAAGAATCAATGGAACAAATAGAATTGTAACCTCATTATTTATCAAAAAAATTGTGTTCCTTCATATTTTACTTATGATTGTAATTTATTTTCTAGCACTTTAAAATATTTGGCATACAAAGGAAAAATACATATATTCAAAAGAGATAACATACTTTATGTTCTTAATTTAAATACCTTATAGCTAGAGGAATGAGAATACAAACAAAAAATATTTCAAAATTGAAACTGAAAGTGTCTATTTAAAATATTTTGTTAGAAGTTCATGAGGTGTTCAATTAGATAATGACTTAGTTTAAATATCTAAATAAAATATTCAAATAAATTTAAAAGGCCGATTTATACAGTTGTGCACATGGTCCATAGGCCGACAAAAAAATTGGTGTTTGTATTAGTTGTCTATGTGTGTGTGTGGAGTGTGTACATTGTACATGTCCTTGTCAAAATTGATAAATGAGTTGTTTTGTTAATAATCCTATTTTGCTAAAATGCAGGCTAAAGCTATAATATATCTTGCAAGTAGAGACATGTAGGAGAAAACGAACAAGATGACTGAGTCCTTATCACCATTAATATTACAATCACAAAATGGTCAATTCATGAAGCGATCTTTGCAGAGATTTCTACAAAAGAGAAAAAATAGAAGTCAAACAACTTCACCATATCATCACTAGATACTACCGATGGAATTCGGCTCCATTTAGTTTCATATGTACATATGTTTTGTATTTTAATTTAGTGTTACTAATATATATATATATATATATATATATATATATATATATATATTTTATGTGAGAGCTAGAAAATATATAAAATTTTCGAATAGATGAATTATAGTAATGAAACACAACACTTGTGCATCAATTATTTTACAGGTTTGGAAATACAAAATTAAAATTTCATGTTATTATTTCATGCTACGAATCACACTTACTCTATGTGCCGAAATGCAACGAGACGACACATTTGATATTCAATAGCACTACCCAATACCATGACCCTCTATAAGTAGGAGTTAATATCTTAAAAAATCATTAAATTATAAAAAATTATCTGATAGTGTCAGTAAATTTTATTTTATATCAATAGAATCACTTAACCTAAAATTTTTATCTTCAAAAATTATTCAACTATATTTAATATTAAAATAAATTTGGCATGTCAAATTAAATTATTTTGTTATGCCATGTAATCATGAACCCCATAAATAAATTATTTAATGTCACGTAAATATAAACCCCATAAATAAATAAAAAATCTATTTAGTTCTTTGACATGTAGTTTTTTTTTTCCTCCTTCTAATTGGCATGATTCTCATTTTTGCAAAATAATCTGTTGTGAACACCGATGGCCCAAAGGCTGGCCAAGCTGTGAGCCTAGGGCTAAACTACAAAGAGACTCAAGAATTAGACAGTTCAATACGAGATTTGTTTGGGATCCAGGTTGAATAAAGTTTATATGGTTGTCAACTGCGGTTTGGAAAGAATATGTGTATTATGAAGAAACTGTCTTTTCCTCTCATCTTCTTTCTAAAGTCTTAACTTCTTATCTCCATTCTTATCTCTATCTTTAGTTATTTGTTATTTCGGTACTTCTCTTTGTAATTCAAGTGTTGTTAGTATAATTTGGTTATCAATAAATATATCTGTATTGAGAATTCGGGTTTGTTTCATTGGTGCTTTCATCCAGAGGTCTTCGATGGAGGACCAAATATATCGAACAATAGAAGATTCAATCAAGGCCGTGAAGGATACTTGGCCGGAGGATCTCGTTGAAATTCGTTCAATGTTACGCGAGTTGGTTGGAAACCTTCCTACGAGTAAATTTGGAACGATGAAATTTCAACGATTTTATGGAGAGAATCCAGAGTTAAAGATTTCTCAGGCAGAACGCTTGCAGAAAAGCACAAGTTCTATCTTGCCTCGCCCTATATAGACGGAGCAGCTTTAACGTGGCACCGATGACTTTTTCAGAACAAACAATTGGCAGAGTGGAAACACTATGCTGCGAAAGTGTTGATTTGCTTCCGTAAATGGCATCTCAAATCACCGGAAGGCCGCTTGGCCAATCACTGGCAGGTAACCTCTCCGACTGAGTACCCAAGTCATTTTGAGGCTATTTTGTCAGGTTTTAGTGACCAAAATATACTTTTTCCGTGTCTTGCACAAGTGCATCCACATAGTAGCAATATATCCAATTCGTCGTTGCCTCAGATTTATGTCAAGCAATCTGAATACCCAATCAAAATTGATGCACACAAGATGTTCGATGAAATATTAAATAACTACTGCCCCAAGGTATTCACCCTAGCGCCATTAGATGATCCATTGCATTCGGATGAAAGAATATCTGATGTGAAGCATAGAAAATAAAATGGGGGTGTAGAATATGATGAAGGTATGGCCATAGTGTTTAGTGTACCATAGATTGCTTATTTGCTGAAATTTTACTGTGCTTGCAAGGATCGTTCAACCATAGTTGTGGACGACTTTAAGGAAATCTTTAGGAAATCCACGTGTCTTATTGACAATACCTCCAATGATCAATGTCTTTCTTATCTCTGTTCAATTAATTATGATGTGATTTTTTTTTGTCACTATTTGTGGAACTGCACATGATGATTATGTATGGATCCAGGAGTAAATTCTAAGTTCCTGACTCTATAGGTTTATACACCGAATGTGGAGTCATTACTTTTGTTGGGATCTACTGGCACGTTTTGTTTCATTACGTATGTTAATTATATGACTCGAGTATGGGATCCAGGACAACGATGGTGTATACATCTTTCCATTTTGCTTTCTAATCTTCCATTGGCAGTTGCTTCTTCTTTGCAATTCAGTTACTGTTACACTCACTTGGAAATGAACACTCGGAACAAGGATTGGGAGAAGCACTCAAGGGGACTGTTTGTTTTGGGCTTTCAGGCAACTCCAGAGTTAATACTACTACGATTTATGCTTTACTCGAACCTTGAGGACAAGGTTCTTTTTGAGGTGGGAAGTATTGTTGTGAACACTGATGGCCCAAAGGTTGGCCAAGCTGTTGGGCCTAGGGCTAAACTACAAAGAGATCCAAGAATTAGATAGGCCAATACGAGATTTGCTTTGGATCCAAGTTGAATAGAGTTTATATGGTTGTCAACTGCGGGTTGAAAAGAATATGCATATTATGAAGAAAGTGTCTTTTCCTCTCATCTTTTTTCTAGAGTCTTAACTTTTCATCCCCATTCGTATCTCTATCTTTAGTTACTTGTTATTTCGATACTTCTCTTTGTAATTCAAGTGTTGTTAGTATAATTTGGTTATCAATGAATATAATGTTTATGTATCTGTATTGAGAATTTGAGTTTGTTTCATAATCAATAGTTTTTTTATTCTGGACTATTAAAGACGACAAAAAGCTCAATTCCCATTTTATGGAGAGTAGGAATTCATGTAAAGAACCTTTGTTTAACAAGATTAATATTAAACCCAATTGGATAAAGAATGACTCTAAAAAGATTATATTTGCTAAACTATTGTCGTTGGTAATGGTCCAGAATAAACGTTACTGATTATTGAGAAATAGCATAATTATATGGCATAAAAATAAATAAATTTTATAATTTTATTTAGGGAAAAAGGTAAAAAATGTCCTTAAACTATGTGAATGGAACAAAAATGCTCTCCGTTTATAGTTTGACTCAAAAATTCCCTTACCGTCAATATTTTGGTTTAAAAATGCCCTTGCAGTCGATACTTTGGTCCAGAAATCCCCCTATAATTGCAAAATGGGTCAAAAATATCCTTTTCCGAATATATATATATTCTTTTTAAACTTGTCTTCTTACTAATTAAAGTATTACTCCTTCTATCCCTAATTACTTGTTAACTTTTCCTTTTTTAGTTGTCCCTATTTACTTTTGACAAATCAAGAAAGAACACATTTTTTTTTACTTATTACACCCTCAATTAATTACTTTGAAAAAGGTAGAACTTCTTGAAACTCTTAAGTTTTTAATTCATTAACTTTATAATTAATAGGGGTAAAATAATAAACTTACTATGTCAAACATTGTTTATATATTGAGTTTTAACTTAAAAAATGCCTCGACAATTGATTTTAAACTCATTCTTAAAAAGTCCCTAATTTTCTTCTCCCAGACATTTTGATGTGGGGATTTACCTAAGATTCCATATGTACCCCTTCTTCATTGGTTTGCCTCCGTCACCGGCGTCACGATTTTTTTACCTGCATTAGTAGACTAGATATATCCCTTATTTTTATGTTTATAAGTAGTGCTATACAATCAATTTACGCACTAATAAAGATCTTTATACATACACTTTATTTCTATTATTTCTTTCTTTTGATATCCTTAATAACATGTTGGTTATACCTACTATTTAAATGAAAACTAAGTGTTTCCTGTTTCCTTGCATTAGTAGACTAGATATATATGCATGTTTATAAGTGGTAGTAGTATGTAACAGTTAACACACTAATGAAAATTGGAACTCTTTTGTTATTTTTTTTTTCATATCCTCAATAGCAGGTTGATTATAACTATTATTTAAATGGAAATTAAAAGACCGTTTGGTAGGATGTATTAGAAGAAATAGTCCATGTATTATGTATGTTACTATTTAGAACTATGTTGGGTAAGAATTTGGGCATATGTATAACTAATTCATGGATTAGTTTTACACCCTACATGGTATTATAATATGTATTACTAATACCTCTCATTTGGTGGTATTAGTAATACCATGTGATTAATCTATTTAACGACAAAAAAAAATCCTTCAACTTTTTAATCATTTTAAGATGCATTACTAATCCATGTATTATTAATCCATGCATTACTAATCCCTGCATTATTTTACCTTATTTGAAGTTTATTTTTTCCTTAAAGAAAAGACAGTATTACCATAAATGTTTTTTATTTTTCATGAAAGGAAAATATATTTTTCTTCCATATTTGGTTTATTCTTTCCTTAGAGGGAAAATTTGGAATCCTATAAATTGAAGTTCTTATTCTCATAGCAAAAAACAAAATAGAATCCACAATACAATCGTTTAGAGAGTTTTGTTTATGAGGATATTTTTCTCGCTATAACTTTTATTCTTTTAGTTAGTTTTTAATTACGTAGGCCAATTGGTCCTATCATATAATAATATCATGTCTTTTAGTATAGTTTTATTTGTCATCTAATTTATCAGCATATGATTTGCAATTGTAAGCTTTCTCATGACGCCCAAATCACTTTCGAACCCAACAGTAAGTACACCAACACCCTTCACTATATAGCTATTGAATTTGATTATTTAATTATTGGTCATATACATAGAACTAATTTCCAGATTATATTGGAAAACATGAAAATTAAATCTTTTAGATGCACATATTTGTCCAAGAGTGTTCTTGGCCCAGTAAATATCACTTATTCTGATATTTATCCGTGATGGTATACAAGTATAATAGGCTTATGAACTTAGTAAATATTGTCTATCCTAGTGCTTTTGGCACCGAATTAGAATTACATTAACAATGCATACTTTTGATATTAACTTGGTTCTTCAAATGTAACAGGTCTTCAATAATCAAGCTCAAGTTACAGTTGTTAGCCTTTTCTTTGGTGAACATCTAAATGATGGATAGAATCCAGTTTCAAAGTGAAGATCTTGTGGTTCCACAAAAAGTTGCATGAGCCTCTACATAAACATTGCTTTTACAATGGGTACGAAAAGCAAAGGCCATAACAATGTTCATCTATAAGGGGTCGTTTGGTGTGAGAGATAAAAACAAATAGTCATGGGATAAAAAAATAGTCCTGGATAATATTTTGGTTTCTTGTTTGATTGTCATGTTTGGGATAACTTATTCCACCATTTATATCATAATTATGGGATAAGTTATCCCATATACATGGTGGGATAACTTATTCCAGGATAACTAATTCCAGGATAATTAATCTTGGGATAACATGTTCCCAACCAAACGACCTTAGGATTCTGTTGGGAAACGCAAGCACAAATAAATGTGTACGGCAGGAAAATAGCAAAAGAAAACTCAATCTAAACTTTTCCTTCGAAGACAAACAAAACCAAGCGCAAACTCAGTTTGGGGCAGCAAACAAATCAACCAAAAGAAATATAGCAAGGCAAAATAAAATCAATACAAGAGACACCAAGATTAGCGTGGAAAACCACAAGGTCAAATCTTCACTATAATCAAAAGAGTTATAAATGTGTTTTCCAAAATGGCCACCAACAAAGTGTCAAACAATGAGCAACACAACTACAAGATATCACAAAAAAGCTAGAGAAATAAATGGAGTAAAATCACCAAACATAGCTACTTTTCACGTACTAAAATCTGGAGCTACAGAACTGAAAATCCACCTCTCTCAGTTCCCAATCAAATTTTAAGTTGAAAGGAACAAGTTATCCAAAAAATAAGCTCAATCGGACAACAAACGAAGCAGAAATCACCATTTTAAATTGGCTGCTAGAGCTTGTGCGAAAATGTGCACTCTCTCACTTTCTCTCTATATGACTGTTGATCTCCCTTGTGAATCTTCTGAAAATAAGACCTAAAAGAAGTCTTACATATGCACCATAATATTGGGCTTATGTGCAAAAGTGGGCTAGTTCAAATTGGACTTTTATTTATCCACATAGGAAGATAAAAAGACCCAAACCCCCACATTCTCCCCCTCCCGACTATGTAGAGAAGACCGCCATTCCGACGATCATGCAACATTCTTCAAACTTTCCTCTTGACAAAGCTTTACTCATCATGTCGGAACCATTATTAATTGTTATGGATCTTCTCAAGTTCAAGCAACTTAGAATCCAACACATCTCAAAATCAATGATAGCTCACATCAATGTACTTAGATCGATCATAAAATGTATAATTCTTGCCAAGATGATAGCACTTTGACTATCTCAATAAAGCACATACCTCTCTTGAGCACAACCAAGTTCCCCTAAGAATTTCTTCATCCAAAGCAACTCTTTACAAGCTTCAACAACTACAATAAGCTCAACTTCTATAGTAGATAGAGCAACACATTCTTGCAACCTAAATTGCCAAGATACAAGCCCCCCTTGCAAAAGTAATCAAGTAGCCTGAAGTAAACTTACGAGAATCAACATCACTGACATATCTGAGTCAGTGTAACCAGAAAGAATAGGCTTTCCTATCCTAAAACACAAACTCAGACTAGAGGTGTGACAAAGATATCTCATAATCAATCCACTTTACATCATTCAATTGCTCTCTTCCAGGATTAGAAAGAAAATGGCGAACAATACCAACCAAATGAGCAATATCCAATCTTGTACACATCATTGCATACATCAAACAACCAGCGACTGAAGCATAAGGAAGTTTCTTCATATCTTTCTTCTCACCATCACCGGAAGGATAATGGTTCGTGCTCAATTTGAAGTGCATAGCTAAAGATGTACAAACAACCTTAGCTTTGTACATGATGAGTCTAAGAAGTACTTTATGACTTTACTTCTCTTGTGATAACAATAAATTTTTGGCCTCTTTGTCACGGACAATTTGCATGCCAACAATCTATCTTACTGGTCCCAAGTCTTTCATAGCAAAAGAGTTATTCAATTCTTGTTTCAACCTTTTAATCCTGCAAGCATTATGATCAACAACAAACATGTCATCAACATAAAGAAAAAACGATAATAAAGTCACTCTCAGAGAATTTTGGCACAAAAATACAATGGTCTAAAGAAGTCTTCTTGAAGTCCTGCTGACTCATGAAAGAAAAAAACTTCATTTACCATTGCCAGGGAGCTTGTTTTAGACCATACAAACTCTTCTTCAATTTGAAAACATAATTCTCGTTTCTCTTGACTTCAAAAACTTTCAGCTGCTCCATATAAATTTCTTCATCTAAGTTACCATGGAGAAAGATAATTTTAACATTCATTTGCTCAACCTTTGAGTCCAGACTTACAGCCATGTCTAGAACCATAAGAATGGCTAACATCATCACAATCGGAGAAAAATATCTAATAAAAGTCAAATTTTTTTCTGGTTAAATCCCTTCATAACTCATCTAGCCTTGAACCGTGGAATTGGATTACCATTTTCATATTTCACCCTGAAAATCCACCTATTTTTCAAAGTTTTTTTGTCGTTAGGTAGCTTAACCAAATCAAAGGCATGATTATTATGTTGACCCTTCATTTCATACTACATAGCATCAAATCACCTTTCTTTTTCTTCACTCTACATTGCCTCGTCAAGACTATCAGGATATCATCTATCAATTAAGAGTACATACTCATTGGGAGATTAACGAGATGTATATATTTTCTCTGTAGTAGATCATTCGAGAGAACTCTCTGGAGCATCAATTGTAGTTGGTTGATAACCAACTATATCGTCTTGCATGGGAGTATCAACATCATACTGGTCATTAAGATCACCATATTCAATATCAACTTGATTTTAATCATTTTGAAGATTCTCTTTAGGTGCAATAGTAAAAAATTGGATCAACATCAACTAGGCTCTCACTACTCTGAGAATTAAATTTCTTAGCTTTATCAAGATCTTCAATTGTTTGGTCTTAAAAGAACACAACATTATGACGTCTAACAAGTTTCTTCTCAACTAGATCAAAGAAACGATAGCCAAATTCATCTTTACCGTAACCAATAAAGATACATTACCTAGTTTTAACATCCAACTTTGACCTCTCATCCTTAGAGACATACATAAAGGCTTTACGTCCAAAAACATTAAGATGATCATTAGAGACATTCTTATCAGACCAAACTCTGTCAGGGACATCACCATTCAAAGCAACAGTAGAAGATAAATTGATAACATAAGCAAAAATATTAATTTCTTCTACCAAAAAGGAATCTGGCAGCATAGCATCTGAACGCATATATTTAACCCTCTCAACTAGAGTTCTGTTCATCCTCTCTACTAAACCATTTAATCGAGGAGACTTTGGAGGAGTTTTGTTCTACCAAATACCTTACTCTCTACAATATTTATCTAAAGGACCAATATAATCATCACCATTATCAAAATAGATACATTCTAATTTCTTCCTTGTCCGTCTCTCAATTAAAGCCTGAAAATTCTTGAACACATCAAGTATTTGATCGTTGGACTTCAAAAACAAATCCAGAGTTTGCGAGAATGACCATCAATAAAGGTCACAAAGTAAAGTGCACCACCATGAGACTTTATCTTAAAATGACCACATAAATCATAATGTACCAACTCCAACAAATCAAACTTTTTTGAAGGTGGATGACTGTGAAAAGAAACTCTTTTTTGTTTAATGGTTAAGCAATGGACACATTTCTTCAACTTTACTTGTTTCACTCTAGAAAGAAAATTCTTCTTGGCCAAATTATCAATCCCCATCTCGCTCATATGACTCAGCCTTCTATGTCATAACTCTTATGAAGTATCATTCTCCACTAAATTTACTGAGCCTCTAGAAATGAAGCCTTGAAATACAAACATGTTAGATAACTTGTTACCACGAACCACAATCATTGAACCTTTAGTATGCTTCCACTGGCCAGCACTAAGGGTGTTAACATAATCCTCATCATAAAGGTTTCCCACATAAATTAGATTCAAGAGAACATCTAGAACATACTTGACATTGTTGAGAACTAGTCTCAATCTATTGTTACATTCCAACAAATTGTGCCAATGCCAAGTACCTCAACATCATTATCATTTTCAATCTTCAACTTTCCAAAATTACCTGGAGTGTAAGAAGAAAATAATTACTTCTTTGGTGATGTGAAGTAGAAGAAGAATCCACAAACCAGCTAGACTCATCACAAACAATAATAATGACATTTTCACCACAAGCAATAAGAAGATCATCCTTAACAATAACAACATGATTTTCATTATCGCCATCTTTCTTTTGTTGTCTCATATCTCTCTAGTACTTGTAGTGATATATCCTTATATGTCCATTCTTATAGAAATAGTCACATGTAACATTCTTGTATTTAGACTTTGACTTGCCTCTACTTTTATCTTTGTCATTCTAACCTCTGAAATTGCTTCTCCCCTTGTCTTTAGTAACCAAAATATTAGAGTGTACAACTAAAGAAGATGAACCTTGAGATATTTTCTCATCTCTTCATTCAAGACACTACTCTTAGCATATTACGTAGTTACAACACCATTTGAAGTAAAATTAGTCAAAGAAACTCGAAGAGTTACAAAAGAGTCAGACACAGTATTAATAAGCCAAAGTCCCTGTATTTCTTCATCAAACTTTACACCCATTCCAGACAACTTGTCAAATACACCCTGAAAATCATTTATATGATCTAAATAGGGTTGACCTCTCTATATCTAATATTCATCAATTATTTTAGCAGAAACAACTTGTTATTGGAAGTCTTCAAAGCATAAAGTATCACAAGCTTATCTCACAAACTTTAGCACGTGTCTCATTCAAATGTGATTCCTAACATTATCTTCAATTCATTGTATGATATAGCCACAAACATGTAGGTTCTCAAATTCCCAATCCTTATTATTCATATAATCGAGTTTATTGGAAGATATACATGTGAATGCATTTTCTTGAAAATACAAGATATTTCATCTTGCCTTTTCAAATATTATAATGGCTACCATTCAAACTAACCATCTTGCTCATATTTGAATCCATTATTTGAATAGATAATCAATAGCAACCTAATGCTCTTATATTACTTTGTTGAGAAAGACAAGAAAAAACAAATGTGCATGACAGAGCAATAGTAGAAGAAAACCCAATCTAAGATTTTCCTTATACTTGAACCAAGAGAGGACAAATGAAATCAAGCACAAACACTGTTTGGGGTAGCAAACAAATAAACCAAAAGAAATATAGCAAGGCAAGACAAAATCAACATATGAGACACCAGGATTAGCATGAAAAACCTCTTCGGAGTGAAGAGTAAAAACAACAAGGACAAAACTCTAATATATTCGACAAGAGTTACAAAATGTGCTCTATAAAATGGACACCAACAAAGTGTCAAACAAGGAACAACACAACTACAAGATAATACCAAAAAACTAAAGAAAAGGAGTAAAATCACCAAACACAACTATTGTTCACGAGCTGAAATATGGAGCTATAGGACTCCAAATCCACCTCTCTCAATTTCCAATCAAAGGTTAAGTTGAAAAGAACAAGTTATCCAAAAATAATCTTAATCGGACAAGGAACGAAACAAAAATCACGATTTGAAATTGGCTGTTAGGGCTTGTGTGACAATCTGCACTCTCTCACATTTCTCTCTATATGGTTGTTGATATCTCTTGTGAACCTTCTAAAAATAAGACCTAAAGGAAGTCTTACATATGCACCATAATATTGGTCTTATGGGCAAAAATTGGCTAGTCTAAATTGAGCTTTTATTTGTCTACATAGAAGAAAAAAAATGACCCAAAACCCAAGAGTTCTCTATAAATGCACCATAATATTGAGCTTTTATTTTCAATTCTCATTGTTAGGACTTTCATTAGTAGAGTTTAAGTGTAATTTTTGGATGTGTTCAACATACTATGATACTTCTCGGATTTGGATTTAGTTGTAGTAACTTGTCACAAAGAGAGATACAAGGTAATAAAATTGTTAGGAGAAACTTCAAAAAAAATTGTTTGAATATCTTAGCTAATTTGGTTGATCATTCTGAAGGTGTTAAAGTTCAGTTTATCCCCATATTTATATTCAGAACTCTGCTTCTAAGATTTTAAATATATTTGAATTGATTTTTTTTAAGGACTAAATAATAGATAACATTAGAAGGTTTTTGATGCCACTATGAGTTGATCAGATATCCAATAGTGCCATTATGATTTCCTAATTCTCAAAGAATCTCCAAAAAAGATCCAAAGATATTATGTTTTTCGTTTATTCATAAATATACTATGAAAGGTATTTGTGTTTACAATTCTACAACAACTGCATCTAGAACCACTGTAAAAATCAAACATGGTGATGAATTTATAAGATGAAAGCTTTCCCTACCATAATCAAGTGAAGAAAGACATTTTAAAGGGATTGGATGTAAGTGTAACACTCAGTAAATTTGGGTTAGGATTTGAACTTATTTTATGCTTGTAGTAAAGAAAGATATTTTTAAGGGTGTGTTTGGTATGAACAAAAGTATTTTCCATCAAAAAGCTTTTTTGAAAAATATTTTTTTTCAGGAAAATAATTAAGAAATACTTATTTTTCATAGGGTGTGGGTGTTGGGATGATGCCCATAGGGTGGGGTGAAGATGAGGTGTGATAAAAGGGCAATGGCAGAGCTAGAATTTAATTAAAGGGGTTAAAAAATATGAAGAAGGAAATTAACAAAGAAGTCAAAGATATTCAACATTTACTATGAATATATAAAAATAATAATTTTAACCTTGTATATAAAGTTAATTTTTAGTCGAAGAGGGTTGTACGAACTCCCTTTAGCTCGGCCCTTTTTGGGGGATGGGGATGACCCAATCAATATGGAATGTCACAAATAAAACTTGTTGATCTTATGTCCACTAGAGAAGTTATTTCCCTTAATTTTTAAGGAAATTGTTTTTCTAAGAAAATATATTTCCACAAAAACATAACCAACTAAACATGAGAAAATTGAAAAAGTATTTTTGAAAAAACCTTTTCCGCCATTCTGAACACACCTTTTTAAGCAAATTGAGCCATGGGCTCATTTTTTATTGATTAACAAAAATAATAATATCCAGAACCACGCGAATAAAAAATAAAACAAAAGGAAAAAGAAATGAAAAAATAACAAAAAAGGACCATTTGATCTGGCCCAAAAAAATGCCAATTCCTATATCAGTAGGGTTTCCAAGACAGTCTTCATTTTTCTCTTCGCTGCTTCCACTATCATCTTCAATCTAAGATGGTTTTATTTTTTCTCTTCGCCGCTTCCACTATCCTATGAAGATATTGATGATGATGAGGTTCCACAATAACATTTGGTTCACATTTTTTTGGGTAACTAAACACATCCTTATTTCTTTTCTTTTATTTGTATAATCATAATGAATGTTTATTTCTTTTTTAAAATTTATGTTTTTACCAACTCATTCACTTAGTGCGTTCTCATAACTAAGAGAAGGCTAAGATATGTCTCATAATACATTCATTCCTTTGATATGACAAGAAAGTTGATTCTCTATAGTGAAAGATTAGCTGAATAACTTATCTTATTTCTTTGAAGTTGTCCTTCTAAATATGTCTGTTCAATGAATATGACCATTAAGCGATGATTCAAATGTGATCTATATGCACTTGAAAATCTTTGATGCAGTGAAAAAATTGATTCGATGATTATTCTATTTGATTTATATAGATTTAATCGAACAGGTTCGTCTTTTCATGACTAATTTATGTATTTTCAAATACTTGAAATGACCTTCAATTTAAGTATGAATGAATCACATAAAATTCTCAAAAAAGGTAAGATACAAAATTGTCTAATTTTTTTAATCATTATCATGAATTTCAGAATTTCTTGATTCGTCTAATCTGTTGGAGATTCAATTTTGCCGATCCTTGAAATTGAAGTATATTCGAAGAAATTCAACACCTGGAAAATAAAGAAACAAAAAATAAATTTTTAATTGATAAAATTAGAGTGAAAATATAGAATATTCAATGACATAAAAAAATTAGATGGTAGAAGGAAAAAAAATATCCAAAATTGTGCCAAAATCATGTTAAAGATTTCAACCATTCAGGAATTTAAACACTTAAGGTGACAATTGATGATCAAGTTGGCCAAAGTCCTTCAATCACTTCAAATAAAAATAATAACTGTTGAGATGCCCTCAATCACTGAGAATAAGGCTTCGAGAGTTAGCTATACTTTTATGATTAGTCATATTTTTACGGATCATTAGATTCACATGATAGTTATGTGAAAATCATTAATTTTTTTCCTAATTCAAAATATTTTCTATAGATAAAGCAAGGTTGGTCCTCGCCGTCAACTAATTCCCCCGCAAGATTGCAAGAGTTGTTACAGATTTTGATCTTCCATCAACACCAAAAAAAACCTCAAGTCAATAGCTTAGTTCAAGCAGTGATGTCTACTTAACATGATGTATTCAAATTTGCAACACTTTAATCCTTGTTGTACAAGTTAATTATGATGAAATTCAATAGTTGACGAAATTCTTAACATGATAAGTAAATTTCTAATTTTCTTTTATTAACACACTACAGATATTTTGATATACATGGAAATATTTTCAACCAAAAAAACAAGAAGTATGTCTTTGTCATTGTCAGACAGTTCGAACAATTACCAATCGCGACATTCAACTCAAAAGGGATAAGGTATATTTATTTCACATTTTATTGGTTATTGTTAGTTTATCATTTGAATATTAAAGATTATTTTTATTTAATAATTAGTTATCTAATTGGGAAAATTTGTGAATGTAGGATGAATACTACCATGAGTATATGCATTTGAAAAATGCAGAATCTCCTTCAAATGTTGTTCTAGTAATGAACTTTACAAATTTTCTTGTAATTGTACATACCCCCTCATGAGCTCCACTCAGCTCCACTCATGAGTTATGCAATGCCTCAACTCCACTCAAATGAACTATTAAGGTTACTTAGTAACACTAGGGCCAACCCTAATAATAGAGAGTGAGTAAGGACTTGCGTCGAGCCACGACGTTAACTAAGACGCTTTTTGGGAGGCAACCCAAGGTCTTAATTGCTTTCTTTTAAGTTTAGAATAATAGTGTGTTGATTGTGCAGGATAACGTGAGGAAAATGTTAAAAAGTTCAGGTTGGTGAGCAAATGTTTCAGTTGGTGCATCGCTGAAGAGGTCGGCGCGCCTGATTTAACCCGTTATTTGGCTCAGCACAATTTTAATTTGGAGCCTGTAAAACTCGCTGAGCCCAGGAGCTACTTGGCGAATCGGCGACTTAGTCAGCGATCCTGATGTTGCCCGCCATTTGAACCTCTAAGCAACTAAAGGTCATGTAAAAGTTTGCGGGGTGAATGACCACTTGGCGACACACCGAGTGGATCGGTGAATGCGACTAACGTTGCCGAACGGACGCAAACTAGATGGTTATTAAGGGCCAACAATTTTAAAGTTTTAAACTCTTCACTTTCCCTCGCTTTCAAACTTCGCAAACTCACACCAAGTTAGTATTTTCAACATTTTTTGAATTCCATTAGTATTTTGATTGTTAATTGGTGCTCGGACTTCAGATTTCATTTTCGCCTAGCATTTCAAAGGAATTTAATCAACACAAAAGGTTAGTTTTCCAAACCCTAAATTTATTTTCGAAAAATTTGTAGTCATTTACAATGATCTTATTGTATTGATGTGTGTTGGGCCTCTCTGATAGAATTAGAATTCTTAAATGCCAGATTTAGTACGATAATCATGCCTATATTATTTTGATCATCGAATGCCCATAAATTTGTGCCTTAAATTGAGTTAAATAAATTTGGGGGTGTGCTTGCATGTTGGTTAGATTTGTTGGGTGAAATCTGAGTAACCCGTATTTGTGCTAAATGGTGTAAATTGCATAATGGTGGAGTGGGTGACTTCATTCTTAAGGGCAAAAGTCATCAAATGGCCAAATTTTGCAAACCTGGGAAAAATCTGAATATCCCGAGGCAATGCATGTTATGGGTCTGAACTTAATTGTACTAGTGCATGCTTTTATTTTTGTTTTTGGGGATTGCGGGGTTAAATTCAAGAAGATGGGTTGAAAATAGGCACGTTGGGTTGTTTGGCAAGTTGGGTCGAACTCGCCGAACCACTCAGCAGTTCGCCTAATGACTCCATCTCACCTTTAATTTCATGCTATTTGTGTTGTTGGTTTTTGCAACTTTCGGCTAGAAGCTTGAGTTTGCCAAAAGCACTCGGTGACTCGCCAAAAGTCTCCTTGTTCGCTCTTTGCCTGCACCCCTAAACCCTTGCTGTACTTGAACTTTCGGTGGGCTGGTCATGGTTTGCTGAAAGGCTTCGGCGAATCACCGAAAGTGACCTCCCATCGCTGACTTGCTAAAATTCTCTAACCAATCCCTTCGGCGAGCCCGATCTAGTTTTCCAAGGATTGTTGAGTTTGTCTGCAACTATTTTTCTGTGTTCTTAATTGAACCATTTCTAAATTATTTTTGATATTTTGTAGATACGGTATAGACCAATCTAACCAGGCCGCCCAAAAAAAAAGTACATGGTATTAACATAAATGAAGGGGGATCAAATCTCCCAAAGAAGAGAAGACAAGATCTCCCTTCGGGAGACAAAGGCAAATGAAAAAACACACATTTGAGAGAGTACATATTGACACTCGAACTGAGTTGTCTAAACCTGAAGACGAGCATCCTTTGATTTCCCAAAGGGATGAGATCCGGGCAAGATCTCAAACGACGTCCACCAGAGTTCCTTCAGATGCCATTCCTCTGGCAACAAACTCAGTGCCAGCTCAGGTACTTCCTGTGACCCCCATGCCTCCTGTCATTTCTCCTCCTAGGCTTCTAAACATATTAAAAGGTGATGGTTTACGAACCACCCTTGAGGAGAAGCTACTCTCGATAGAAGGCTTAGACGGGAAGCATTTAGAAGTGAGGGAGCCCTCCGCTACCATGAGTTTGAGTAGTTTACCAGGCCTCGAGGTCCTTAAATTCCTACTGGGTCTGGGAATTATATACAACTTATGGGGAGTTGGTGCCCAAGAGCAAGAAGAAGGCAAGCGAGTTCAGATTGGTGCAGTCGGTCATGGTCAGAGGTAGGGAAGTTGAGTGCAACAGTGAACATATTAACACTATATTGGATAGACCGCTACATTCTTCACTTCCTTACGAGGGATTGCCCATTTCTTAGTCCCTAGATGACTTGAAGGGTTGGTTGGCCCCTCTGATTTCTGACACAACCCCAAGGTGGGGGCCCTTATTGAGAAGAGGGTCTTGAGTATTGCTGCTAGGTTCTGGTTTGGCTTTATCAGCAGCACTATAATACCATCCCAGAACAGTTCATTTACACCACCCTAAAGCAGCTTGCCTTGGTTCTATCATGTCTAGCAGGCGCATCGACCTAGGACAACTGATTTCATAGGAGATAGCCATGAGAGTCAAGCAGAGACAGAATTCTCTGCCATTTCCAGTCCTGATCATTGAGTTGTGCCGACATGCTAGAGTACCTCGAGATACTGTGAGGGATATTGAGGTCACCCCTTCATCCTCCACTGACATTTGGCGTATTGAGGCCAAGTACACACGAGAGGAGGTAGACAGAAGGAAAGAAGCTCCGACAGACATTTCTCGAGAGGTTGATGTTGACTCGCTACCTACAGAGGCATCTTCGCCTACTCCGACCTCTGGGCCTTCATGTACATCCGTTCCTTCCTCTTCTTTATAGGCCCCAAATGTTTCCTCCTCCTCTCAGCCTGTCAGGATTACTCTGGCCATGATCTTGAAGATGGGGCATTTGGCCCAATCAGCTAACATGCGAGCGACCCGACTTGAGAGGTCAAACCCAGAGATAATCGAGAGTGGCATACTTGCTGCACTCACCCCCCTCTAGACTTCTGTTGATACGTTGATTGTGAGAGTCACAACTTGTGAGAGCAGGCAAAAGGAAGCCTTTGAGGTAATGACTTTAAAAGTCGAAGTAGCAGATCTGAGGAAGGACGTAGACTATCTAAAGTCTATTATAGAGGCTGCTGATGATAAAGATGCCCCAGAGACTTCAGTGATTCCTTCGGCTACCACCGAAGAAGTATAGAGGGATGGGACAGCAGATGAGGAGTCTAATACAGAGACCGACAAGGAGCAGATGGCGGTGCACGATGATGAGATGATAGAGAGCCGAGATGAAAGCATATTTAGAAATTTTCCAGATCTTGTGGAGACGATTGTGCAGCTGATGATCCAAATATCGTCGACTGAGATGTCCACAACAATTCCTAGTAGATCTGGAACTACCATTTCTTCTGAGGTGATTTCGGGCACTAATGCCTAAGCCCAGATAGTTGCACAACCCAAACAAATAGAGAGACTGCATAGACAGGATCCTTTATTTACCTCCTTGTCTGTCTTACTTTCTTTCACTTTTGGATACATTACTTCATTTGCATTTGAGGACAAATGGTTTTTATTTGTGGTGGGGTGAGGCCCACCTTTTGTGTGAATATTGATGCTTCGTTGTTTTGTGCACATAATTGGGTCGTTTTGCTTATAATTGTGTCTTACACTACTTCTTGTGGATGTTTGAGCTTGTGACTCCTTTTATTTTAAATTGTAAATGATTTTTACCCTTCCAAAATTTTTTAAATTTTTGCCACCTCTTGTACATTTGGAATGTGGCAGTTCTTTAGCAAATTTGATTCTCGGTTTTGATCAATATCATGACTCAAATAGTTCTCATAATCGAACAAAAATGAATGTGCCGCTACGATGAAACCAAGTGAAGTTACATAGTCAATATGTGAACTCTTTGCATCTCGTTGTGACTAGCCAATTATCAAATTGATTCTCTTGTGATGAACATTGCACACTAGCAAAAGTGTGGAGTCTTGTTTGACTCTGGTGTCAATGCCTTGTGTGATGAGCTTACTGTGAACCGAGCTTCCCTTGATGTGAACCATGCATGATGACACCTAGAATTTTCCCCGTTGGTCCGGTCGACAAAGTAAGGCTATCTCTTGATATGATCTTAGGCAACTTTGAAAGAGTGTGAGCCAATTTGACATATACCTCTTTTGTGGTCTACCTTGTGAGTGTGTCAACCTCTTTTAAACACCCCTTGAGCCTTACCTTTCTTTGGAAGAAACTTGATGTAAACATGACCTTTCTTAAATCACTACCCATAATCCTCGTGATTTGTGGTTGATTGTGTTGTGAAAAGAAAAGGAAAGTCAAGAAGTGCAAGAAAAGTCCCTTTTAACCCATGGTGTTAAGAAAAATGGAACCCCTCCATACAAAAAAAAAAGACAAGAGAAAAGAAAAAGAAAAAGTTTTGAAATAAAGTTATGAGAAATGTCAAAAGAAATGGGGCTCCGAACAATCCATGGAAGTGAATAATGGGATGACTTATGAGCACTAAAGAAATTGATGAAAGAAGAGGAAATGGAGTGTTGAAAGCACCACATTTCACGAGGATGAAAGTCATAGAGCCTAAATGACCATACCTTTGAACTCAGCCCCATTACAAGACTTGAAAAGACTTTTTTGATCTTGAGTGAGCTGAAATAATTGTTGATTGGGAAATACGGGCAAACCTATGGGTGAAAGCATGCATTGTGTTCTTCTTTGTGAGAGTGAGTGTTGCATTTGATTCCATAATTTTAAATGATTAAACCATTGTGTGTGAATATGGAATCATTCTTTGTGTGAGGGCATTCAAATACCTTTGTTGAGCTCAAACTTGCATTTAAAGCAAGTACAGTGAGCTTGAGAATCTTTGATAATGATGTGTCACAACTTGAGTCTTTGAGTATACAATTGATTCTTGTATGAGTAAGTTGAGTCTTATTGTGTACATTCATGATTGAGTCTTGTGCAGCACTGTTTGAGACATTTTTTTTGGACTGCCGAACTTGAGTTTTACTTGAGGATAAGCAAAAGTTTAAGTTGGGGGTGTTGATGAGTCCACAATTTGGACTCATTTAGGGTTATATTTTGATATAATTAGTGTCCCCAAATGCATATTTTTTCTCAATATCTGATGAAAATCCTTAATTTTAGGTATTTACAGTTCGAGGCAAAGCATGGACACTACTTGATAAGAAGGAACAAGGCGACTGAAAAGAACGAAGAAATGAAGGACTAAAGATCGCCGAGCCTAGTTGGTGAGTCGCCGATCGCCCTGGAGATCATCTTTTGTTTCAGCATGCTGAGCCTTGAAGGAAAATGTCAAGTTGGCGATGAAATGGAGCAGTCGACGCATTGCCGATCATTTCCACAAAGCAGTACCTATCGCCCAACTACTCAAAACACGAAGAGCCTGAAGGCTAAAGCAGGAAGGTGATGAAATTGACCAAAAGGCGGATTGCCGAGCATATCGGTGATCCCGACTAACTGTGCTAAATGGTCCTTCGTAGCACAAATTTTCAAGCACTGTAAATACTTGTTTAAATTTATCATAGCATATCATAGGACTTCTATTATTTAAACTTTTTACTGTTTTTGAGAGAGTTAAGTTTTAGAGGGTTTTTGAGACTTTGTTCTAAGACCTTGAAGAGTCAAAGGGTTAAACTCCAAGAAATTGGAAGTGGGTCTTGAAGATTCTTCAGTGTTGACGTGTTTTAAGACTTAACTCTTCATACCTTGTTGATGGAAATTGATATTGGTATAAATTTTTTATCTCTTTTACATGTCTAGCTAAAACCCCAATTCTTGGGGTGTGATTTTGTGAATATGGGATAAATTATCTGTTGGGTCTTGCTTGTTGATGGTTTATTTATTGTTTAAATGTGATTTTGTTTAGTAATTATGTATGAACTTAATGGGATTTGTAGTTGCAAATACGATTCATCTTAGTGTTTTTGGCTTACTAGAGAGAGAGGTCATAAAACTAATACTACTAAATTGATAGCTGGTAGTATTGGGTCGATATGGGTTCAGATCGAGAGAGTGAATCCTAGTCATTCTCCCACACATTCAGCTTGAGAGAGTGAATGGGTTAAGGCGTAGGCTGTGTTTAATGCGGCAACTCGATGTTCGAGAGAAATCGAATTGATTCGGGGTAAGTTTCTTGAAAGAGAATTTACCCCCACTATAGTCTAGCCTAGTCGCAAATGCTCAACAATTTAGTATCAAGAGCATGTACCCGATAGTCTAGTTTAACACGTATTCCTATCACATTCCAAGAATCCCATCTCCATATTTCTTTTCTTTATATCTTTGCTGTTTTTAGTTGTTAATTAATACAAACCCACATTGATAATTGACGCTTGCATCACCCCTTAGATTTAGTATGTTTTTATTTGTTAATATTATAGCTATGACCAACTAGAACTTGATTTTATTTTTGTATTAATTCTCAAAACCACTCCATGTGGGAATGATCCCAACCCTTGGTTGGGTTATATCACTTCACGCAACCGTTTGACACCTGAACCGAAATATTGTCAGTTGATTACATCGAACATCACACATAACCCCTCCATCTTTTAAATTTGAGCATTTTTTGTATGATTTTGTGAAAATCCTTACAACTCTTTCTGTGACTTTTGATTCGTTAGCCGTTTAAATGTCAACGCCACTTGTATTTTGACAAGGAAATAAGAGTTTGAACCATCTTAATTGATCTTCATGCCATGTGTGGTGAGTTGTTGAATAATGCCTTGTGTTTGCTTATGTCACTTAGAACTTGCTCGGTTAGTCTTGATATGTTGGTCTTGATTGAGCTTGGTTGGAGAAATGATCTTCGGCTTTCTTTGATTAATCTTAAAGTCCACTTGGCCTAAAAATCCGAACTTTGCACATATTATATCCTTAGTTGTCCCCTTTGAGCCTTATCCTTTTTATTGACAACCACATTATGTGCCTTGTCCTTTTTGAAAAAGTAACCCTCTTTTGAGCATTTCCCTCATTGAACATGAAATTATGAAAGTTGAGGCTAAAATCCTAAGTTGGGGGTGTTATGGGAAACTCATTGAAGGGATACTTGCTACATGAGGGCTTGATAATTGTTTTTTGAAAAATGGAGGAAAATCTTAAAGAAAGAAAAAGCTTTGAAAAAGAAAGAAAGCTAGTGAATAAATGAGACTTGGATCCTCCAAAGGTTGAAAATGGTTGCATGTGGGGCATATAGAATGAATTTTTTTAAAAAAAAGAAGAATAATGTGAAATGTGCATTGAGTTGAAAAGTGAAGAAAAGTGGAAAAGTTAGTAAATGATGAGTCATTGTGTAGTGTTCAAGGATGGAGTAGTCACTTGTACCAAAATGATGATAAGATTTAGGTATGAAGTTTACTTTCTGGATCAATCTGCACCTGGGATGAAATAACGACAAAGTTTCTTGATAAATATTTCTCAGAAGCAAAAATAACTAGAATGAGGAAGGAGATCAACAATTTCAGTCAACTAGAACCAGAAACAATGTTTGAAGCACATGAAGGATTCAAGGAATTATTGATGAGGTGTCCACACAGAGGAATAGAGCCATGGTTGTAGTTGAAAATTTTTTGGGAAGGGTTATTGCCTGGGTCACAGAGGATATAAATAATGCAGTGGGACGACCAATCATGAAGAAGACAGCCAACGAAGCAATTGAAATCCTTGATGAACTTGTATCATTGGGTTGTAGAGAATTCTAAAAGAAAGAAAAGTGCATGGGACATCGAGTTGAAACTTACACTACCCTACAGGCGAAAATTTCATCGATTGGGAAGGATGTGAAGCAGTTTACTCTAGCCCAGGCACAACTGACATAATCAATAATATGTGATTTTTTTTTGCAGGGGACATCCTACTAATGAATGTCAATAAGTTCCACTTGCAAAAGAAGAGGTTAATGTTGTTGGAAACTTTAATAGATGGAACTATCAAGCAGGGAACAATTTCAATGCAATGAGGCAAAGGCATCATGGATTCTCATGGAGTTCACTGAATGGTACTTTGAATGCTTGGATACAGAACAATATGAGAGGACAAGGACAAGCACCTCACGGGTACCAAATTACCAGCGACAATAATATCAGCCTTTGAAGGGATAACACGGGAACCAATCCAATTTGGAAGAGATGTTTAAAAGTTTCATCACCAATGTAGATAAGAAATTTGAAAATCAGAGTGTGTCTCTTCGCAATTTGGAGACGCAAATGGGATAGATTGCAAATTAAATTTCTAAAATAACTCCTGAAACTCTACCAAGTGACACAGTGAGGAATTCAAACGATTTGACAGTTGTAACATTGCATTTTGGGAAGATGTTGAGTGATAATTGTCAGAGTCCAATAGAGAAGTCAAGAGAAAGCCAAGTGGAGACACGAGAATCTCATGAAACCAAGAAAGGTAAGGACAAGTTAGAAGTTGAAGGGGATAAAAACATATCTACATTGCCTTTTCCTCAGAAGATGAAATGAGAGAAGCTTGATAAATGTTTCGGAAAGTTCCTTGAGATGCTAAAATAACATCATGTACATATCCCATTTACAAAGGTTGTCACGCAAATTCCTGCATATGCAAAGTTCCTAAAGAAAATTTTGTCTAGCAAGAGAAAATTGGAGGAAACATTAGTAGTCAAGCTTAATGATCATTGTAGTGCCATCCTTCAAAATACACTACCTCAAAAATGTGGTGATACGTGTAATTTCACTATTCTTTGTGCTATAGGAAAGGTTAGATTTGAGAAGTCATTATGAGACTCAGGGGCGTCTATAAACCTCATGCAACTGTCAATTTTCAAGAAATTGGAAGGAGAGCTTGGAATAATTAAGTATTTCCCTGTGTGCTTACAATTGGTAGATTAATCCACAATCCTTCCTGAAGGAATAATTGAAGATGTTTTAGTCAGGGTGGACAAGTTTGTGTTTTCAGTGGATTTCATAGTGGTGGACATGGAAGAAAACAAGGAGGTTCTGTTGATTCTTGGGAGACCATTTATGGCTACTGGCAGAGAAATACTCAATGCATATGAAGAGCAATTGATGCTCAAAGTTGGAGAAGAAAAAGTAGTTTTCAATATGAAGAAGATGATGAAAGTACACCAAGATGAGAAAACGTCTAGTCCTCTTTCAAGGTAGATATTTTGACTAATCTGGCTGAAGAGTATAAGAATGAAAACCTTATAGAGGAGTTTAGGAGAGACGCTTATGAGAATGCAAGAATTTTCAAGGAAAACACAAAAGTATGGTATGATAGTCATATCAAGAAAAAATAATTTAAGGAAAGAGACAAAGTGTTACTTTACAATAGTAGATTGTGCCTTTTTCCTTGAAAATTCAAATCAAGATGGACGGGACCATATGTGGTGAAGAATTTAAGTCCATATGGTGCAATTGAAATCTTTAATGCAAAAGGAACTGAAAGCTTCAAGGTTAATGGGCACCGTTTAAAGAAATATGTGGTTGGAGGATTTGAAAAACAATCTTCTAACATTATCATTGAATAACGCAAACTGGGTTACCTAGGTCGTGCTGCTGAATTAAATCATACTCTTATTGGGAGGCAACCCAACACTAAAAAATATAGTTACTCGTCTGTGCGCATGGATGGATCTCATTCAAAATGTGTGACCAGCGTGCCACAACAGACGAGGTCACTGTCTCACCATGCGACCAAGCAATCAGAGCGCGGGTGTCCCACTAGGTAAGTTAAATTTTTGTTTCTTATTTTATTTTATAAATAAATAAAATAATTAAATTGCTTGTTTATGTAACACTCTGGAAATTAGTAGGTTAAAATAGAGCTTAACGTGAGGGTTAGAGTCATGAATGTAACTCCCCGTACTTAAAATAAAGGATTTCATGTTAGAACGTCAAGGTACTACCCTTCAATGACCAATCATGGGCCCTTGTGGAGGACCCTTAGAAACTGCCAAAAAGTAGTGAACCACGATAGGACCCATGCCCCATGGGTGGAGGGTCCATGGTTTGGCCAAAAGTTGCAGTCACCAAACCACTATCGACTAGCATGGACCGTGGGTCCAACCATGGCACGTCAGCATGGTTTAGGTGATGGTGACCTGGGAGAAGTTTTGGGGTATTTTGGGTCTTTTCGATTTTAATTAATATTAAGTGGTATTGTTTTAGCCTAATTTACACCACCTATATAAGGATTTTGAACCCCTAAATTAATTCATTTAACTCATTATTCTTAAAACCCAAATCAATTCCCAAGACTTAATCCTTACCAAAAAAATTCTCTCTCTAGAACTAGATAAGAAGAAGAAGAAGAAAGTTAGAGCTAGGGTTCAAGGAGCAAGGTTTCTCACACCAAATTCATACGGCTTTGTGATCAAGGTATGGTAGTCCTTCATCCATGGATAGCTTTCATCCATGGAGTCCCTCCAAACCCCAATTTCAAAGATAGAAATCCCTAAAAGCTAGAGTTTGATTCCAAAGTCATGGGCTTCTTTTAAAAATGATTATAATGCTTGAATTACGTTATATTATGTATGAATTGATTATTACTTATGGTTTTTATGTTGAAATCACCGAATTTCCCAATAATGATCTTGTGTTGTGGGTTTATTGATGAAAGAAGAATATTGTGCAATGCAATGATAAGACCCCATAAATCTCACCTATGCTAAATAAACCTCCTTGGGCCAACATTCATGTTCATCACCTTTAACACATTGAAGACTCATATAAAAGCTTCTTGAGTAACCATAGTTCATGATTCATATTCTTGTTCCTGTTGTTGTGAGAATAAGCCTTAACTGACATGAGACCATGTGAGTTATACATGATCCCCTGGTGTTACCCACACCGAAAAGGGGTGTCCTACTTACCTAAGATAGAACCATACTCTTAGCTTAGGTGGATCCACTAGCTAATCAACCTATGAGGGCACATAGTTTATGGGATAAGGAGACTGCTACTAGAAACCTAGACTCAACTATTGTAAAATGTCTCCATCTCATGAGACATACTTTAGGAACCCAGACTTAACTAATGTAAAAGGATCCCATTGGCAAGCCGAACTCAACTAATGTAGAAGCAATCATTAATTTTCACAAAGTACATATTAAGTCATAACTGATTCATTGAGATAGCTCATTAGATGATGCGTGAGAATAACCTTCCACCGTCCATATCTACATATAGATTCAATAGGTGAGAAATCCTTTCAACCTTAAAATCTCCATATTGTGAGAAAACCTTTCACATCATATCATTTTAATGCAGAAGTGTATATATAAGAATAACCTTTCAACAACACAACAACTATATCATAATCATAGACACTTCACTCTCAAAGTGCTCTCAAAACGTATACATAGATTTCCATAAAAACATACATCATTCTCATACTTTACCCTTTCAAGGTTCAAAGCTCATATCAAACAACACATATAGAATTCAATACATTAGACATGGATATCAACATAATTCAAGTAACCTAATAACTACAAGCATAATCGCCTTGAGGGTATTTATGAAGTGTTTATCTTATGTTATGATGATCTATGTATTGGCTATGTTTATGACTTATGATTTTCTGTTATCTTCATGATGATGTTTAAACTTGGTAAATTGCATGCTTTCAAATGAATGTTCCTTCTAGCATGTTTTCAACGTTTTTATGCATGACTATCATATTTAGTTCATTTTTGTACTAACGCCTACTTTTCCTATATTTTCCCCAAGTGTAGGGTCTGGTTCTCGAGGTGATCATTCTAGTGGCTAAAGCTTGGACTTGTGTATCTTTCGAGCTTGTTGGTGAGTCCTCATGTTTAGAGGATGACTTTTCATATGTTGTAGTTCCTTTCATGCATATTCCCTTTTCGGACATGTTGTATGGGCTAGGCCCTATTATATTCACACATTTTAATAGATGGCTATATTGAGACAATTCTAGACTTCCACTTTCGTTTATGAAAATTTTGAACTTGAAATGTGTTTTTACTCTTATTGTTCCATTGCTTATTTTATGAGGAATTAGTGGCTTTTATAGAGTCTTTTGGGGTTCTATACGCCATGTTACATCTAAGGGGTACTCCTGGGCCATGACAAACTTGGTAATCAGAGCATAAGGTTTAGAATGATCCTAAGATGATGTCTTATAAGCCACGTCTAGTAGAGTCTTATTCATAAGTGTGAAGCACGGCACATTTTTGAATGAGAGCTACCAGATGATTAGGAAACTTCACTTCTTCATTACTCTAAGTCGTCCCATAGATTTTAAATCTGTAAGATCTATCTCCTAATTTTTGCTCTATGTTCTTCAGGATATGAATACTAGAAGGGCTAATGCTGGAAAGATGGAGGGTGACAATGTGGAACAAGGAGCTCCTCCTCAACCTCATTAAGCTTCGATTGATCCTTTGGTCGAGAATGTTACTCATGCGAAGTTTAGGGCGACTCTTCATCAAGGAAGTATGAGTGTTAAGGAGTATGATCTAAAGTTCACCCAACTATCCAAGTATTCTCCAACTATGGTGGCAGACTCAAGGGCTAAGATGAGTAGGTTTATGTCGGGTGTGTCCGACATGGTTGAAAAAAAATGTCGTACGATAATGCTCCTCCATGACATGGTTATCTCAAGGCTTATGGTGTACGCCCAACAAATCGAGGAATCGAAACTCAAGGAAAAGAATAGAGAGATGAAAAGAGCTAGGACCGGTGATGGGAACTTCTCCAATACTAGATCCGATGGACAAGTTCGACCAAGTTTTAGACAAAAGTTTTCCAACCAAGGTTCCTCTAGCGCTCCTCCAAAGGTCAACAATGATAGGGTGTCCAACCCTAAACCTCAATGAGGTAATGGTGATGGCTCTTATGTGACTAGACCTATTTGTTCAAAGTGTGGAAGGAAGCATAATGTCAAGTTACTAGTTGGCACGAATGGTTGCTTTGGTTGTGGAAAGAGTGGTCACAAGATGAAAGATTGTTCGATGCTTAAGGTTCAAGGAAGAGAGGCCAAGCAAGCTCCTCATAGCGGTTCAAACTCCAATGCTCCCAAGAAAAACCGCTTCAAACTCAAGGTGACCAAGAGAGCTCCCCAAATGTAGTGACCGGTATGTTAAAAGTCTTTCATATTGATGTGCATGCCTTGTTGGATCCCAGTGCTAGTTTATCTTTTGTGACACCCTATGTGGCAATGAGGTTTGATGTTCCTCTGAAAGTGTTATTAGAACCTTACTATGTCTCTACTCCTGTTGGTGATTCTGTGGTGGCTAAGAGGGTGTATAGAGGATTCCCCATTTCCTTATCCCATAGAGTTACTCTTATTGACTTGGTAGAACTTAACATGTTAGACTTTGATGTGATTCTTAGTATGAATTGGTTGCATGCATGTTATGCATCTATTGATTGTAGAACTCGGATGGTTAGATTCTAATTTCTGAATGAGTCTATCTTAGGTGGAAAGGGGGAAATTCTATGCCTAGGGGTCAATTTGTGTCCTACCTTAAAGCTAGAAAGATGATCTCAAAATGTTGCTTTTACTATATTGTTAGGGTGAGGGATATAGATTCCAAAACCCCTTCTTTTCAGTCGGTTCCCATGGTTAATGAGTTCCTAAAGGTTTTCCCCGATGATTTGCTTAGTATTCATCCCGAGCGGGAAATAGATTTTGGTATTGACCTTCTTCGGATACACAATTTATCTATATTCCTCCTTATAAAATGGCTCTAGTGGAGTTAAAAGAGTTGAAGGAGCAACTAAAGGATTTGCTAGATAAGGGCTTCATCCGACCGAGTATCTCTCCATGGGGTGCTCCGGTGTTGTTTGTTAGAAAGAAAGACGGGTCTCTTAGAATGTGCATCGATTAACACCAATTAAATAAAGTGATCATTAAGAACAAATGTCCTCTTCCAAGAATTGATGACTTGTTTGACCAACTTCAACGGGCTAGTTATTTCTCTAAGATTGATCTTCGTTCGGCTTATCACCAATTGAGGGTGAGAGGGGATGATATTCTAAAGACAGCTTTTCAAACTCGGTATGGTCATTATGAGTTTTTGGTTATGTCGTTTGGGTTGACTAATGCTCCGGCAAAATTTATGGATTTGATGAATAGGGTGTTTAGACAATACCTTGATATGTTTGTGATTGTGTTTATCGATGATATTTTGATCTATTCAAGAAGTGAGAATGAATATGTGGACCATTTGAGAATTGTGTTGCAAGTTCTTAAGGACCAACAACTTTTTGCGAAGTTTAGAAAGTGTGAATTTTGGCTAAGGTCTATAGCTTTCCTTGGTCATATTGTATCAAGCAAATGGATTGAGGTAGATTCTAAAAATACGGGTGTGGTCAAGAGTTGGCCTAGACCTCTAACTCCTTCCGACATTAGAAGCTTTTTGGGTTTGGCTAGTTACTATAGAAGGTTTGTTGAGGGATTTTCTTCCATTGCTTCTCCTTTGATGGCTTTGACTCAAAAGAAGGCTAAGTTTGTGTGGTCGGAAGCTTGTGAGAAAAGTTTTCAAGAGTTGAAAGATAAACTTACTTCTGCTTCGGTGTTGACCTTACCAGAAGGTACAAATGGTTTTGTGGTGTATTGTGATTCCTCTAGAGTTGGGTTGGGATGTGTGCTTATGTAATCTGGTAAGGTGATTGCCTATGCTTCAAGGCAACTTAAGATCCATGAGAAGAATTATCTTACCCATAACCTTGAGTTAGTGGCGATTGTGTTTTCCTTGAAAATATGGAGGCATTGTTTGTATTGGGTCCATGTGGATGTTTTCACTGATCATAAGATTCTACAACATGTGTTTAGTCAAAAGAACTTGAATCTTCGCCAAAGTAGGTGGCTAGAACTCTTGAAGGATTATGATATGAGTGTCCTTTATCACCCCTGGTAAAGCCAATATGGTAGCGGATTCTCTTAGCCGGTTGTCAATGGGTAGTGTGGCTGATATAGAGGATGACAAGAAAAAGTTTGTTCGTGATGTGCATAGGTTGGCCCGACTAGGTGTTCAACTAGTAGATTACACCAAAGGTTGTTTCATGGTCTATAATGGTTTCGAATCGTCCTTTGTGATGGATGTGAATTCTAAGCAAGGTCTTGATCGTATATTGGTTGAATTGAAAGAGGCAGTACTTAAGAAGTCTGTTGAGGATTTCTCCTAACGGGGAGATGGGTTGCTTAGGTATCAAGGTCAGTTATGTGTTCCGAACATTGATAGTTTGAGGGAACAAATTTTAGAGGAAGCTCATAGTTCTCAGTATTCTATTTACTCAGGAGCCACCAAGATGTACCGTGACCTATGGGAATTCTATTGGTGGAATGGGATGAAGAAATATATTGCGGGATTTGTGGCCAAGTGTCCTAATTGTCAACAAGTTAAGGTTGAACATCAAAGGCCTTAAGGCTTATCCCAAGATATAGGTATTCCCACTTGGAAGTGAGAAGATGTAAACATAGACTTTATTATTGGTTTGCCTTGCACCCGGAGACAACATTATCTTATTTGGGTCATTATAGATCGGATGACAAAATCCGCTCACTTTATTCCCGTCAAGGTTTCTTTTTTAGCGAAAGACTATTCTAAGTTGTATATAAGTGAACTAGTGAAATTGCATGGAGTTTGTCTATCTATTATTTCCGATCGGGGTACTCAATTTACTTCTCACTTTTGGAAGTTATTCCAAAAAGGTCTTAGCACTAAAGTTAAGCTTAGCATGACTTTTCATTCCCAAACCAATGGGCAAGCAGAGTGTACCATCCAAACATTGGAAGATATGTTAAGGGCATGTGTAATAGACTTCAAAGGTAATTGGGATGGCCACTTGCCGTTAAAAGAGTTTGCCTATAATAATAACTATCACCCAAGTATCCGTATGGCTCCCTTTGAAGCCTTGTATGGTAGGAGATGTAGTTCTCCCATTGGCTGGTTTGAGGTGGGTGAAGTTGCTTTGATAGGTCCCGAGGTAGTTTATGAATCCATTGAGAAAGTTCGGCTTATTAGAGAGAGGTTGAGAACGATTCAAAGTCAGCAAAAGTCTTACACCGATGTGAGAAGATGGGATCTAGAATTTGAGGTTGACAATTGGGTCTATTTTAAAATCTCACCTATGAAGGGTGTGATGAGATTTTGCAAGAAAGGGGAACTTAGTCCCCGGTATGTAGGCCCATACCAAATTTTGAAACTTATTGGGAAGGTTACCTATGAGTTGGATTGGCCAAATAAGTTGGCGCCGGTTCATTCGGTATGCTTAAAAAGTGTATTGGAGATCTGGCAGCCATAATTTCCCTAGAAGGGTTGGGAGTTGACGAAAGTCTTCATATGAAAAGGTTATGGTAGAGATCCTAGATCGGCAAGTCAAGAGATTGAGTAACAAAAAATTAGCTTTTGTGAAGGTTTTATGGAGAAATCACTTAGTTGAGAGTGCTACTTGGGAGGCCGAGGCCGATATGAAGTCTCGCTATCCTCATCTTTTTCCTTCTACTCCTATTCAAGCTTGAGGTAAGTATTTCCTCTTGAGTTTTCCTTGTTTTGGGAGTCATGTGTTTTATATGTCTTTTTCCATGATTTCTTTATGTCATGCATGTTCTTGAGAAATTCATATTTAGTAAGAAAGCAAGTTTTTATGATTGATTTTCCTCATGTTATTGTGCATTGAGTAAGAGTTGTCTATATTCTTCATGAGATGAATTGTTGAACATGCTTTAGTTGTGTTTTTGGTAGTATATTGCATAAATGCTCCATGACATTGTGTTGAGTATGCTTTTAGTTTGGAGAAGGTAGTTCCTCCAATGAGTATGAGAAATGTTGAGTTTTCATGCATAATGGGTTGTTAGATGTAGTTCTTACTTCCTTGTGATGCATTGATTTTGTTTTAGATGAAGTTAAAGTTACCTCCTTTAAATTGTGCATTATTTTGATGTTGCATGCATGATGGACTGCTCATCTTGAGTCTTTACTTCCGTAAGATGTCTAGATCATCATTCGAGGAAGAATATTCCCTAGGGGGAGATATTGTAACACTCCGGAAATTAGTAGGATAAACTAGAGCATAACTTAAGGGTTAGAGTCATGAATGTAACTCCCCGTACTTAAAATAGGGGAGTTCGAGTTAGAACGTCAAGGTACTACCCCTCAAGAACCAACCATGGGCCCTTGAGAAGGACCCTAGAAACTGCCCAAAAATAGTGAACCATGGCAGGACCCACGCCGTGTTGGTGGGTCCACTCCCCGTGGGTGGAGGGTCCATGGTTTGGCCAAAAGTTGCAATCACCAAACCACGATTGACCAGCACGGACCATGGGTCCAACCACGACCCGTCAGCATGGTCTCATGGATGCTGACTTGGGAGAAGTTTTGGTGGTTAAGCTTAGGGGTATTTTGGGTCTTTTTGGTTTCAATTAATATTAAGTGTGTCATTTTAGCCTAATTTATACCACCTATATAAGTATTTTAAACTCCTATATTAAGTCATTCACCTCATTATTCTTAAAACCCAAATCAATTCCCAAAACTTCATCCTCACCAAAAACATTCTCTCTAGAGCTAGAAGAAGAAGAAGAAAAAGGAAGTTGGAGCTAGGGTTTAAGGAGCAAGGTTTCTCACACCAAATTCATAGGGCTTTGGTATCAAGGTATGGTAGTCCTTCATCCATGGATAGCTTTCATCCATGAAGTCCCTTTAAAACCCCAATTTCAAAGATAGAAATCCCCAAAAGCTAGGGTTTGATTCCAAAGTCATGGGTTCCTTTCAAAAAATGATTATAACACTTGAATTATGTTATATTATGTATGAATTGATGATTCCCTTTGATTTTTATGTTGAAATCCCCAATAACCCATGAAATCCCCAAATTTCCCAATAATGATCTTGTGATGTGGGTTTGTTGATCAAAGGAGAATGTTATGAGATTATGCTTATAGTGATTGGGTTATTTGAGTTATCTTGATATCTATGTCTAATGTATTAGATTCTAGATGTGTTGATTTGATATGAGCTTTGAACCTTGAAATGGTAAAGTATGAGAATGATGCATGTTTTTATAGAAATGTATGTATATGTGTTAAGAGCACTTTGAGAGTGAAGCGTCTACGATTATGATATAGTTGTTGTGTTGTTGAAAGGCTATTCTCATATACATACTTATGCATGAGAATGATATGATATGAAAGGTTTTCTCACAATATGGAGATTCTAAGGTTGAAAGGCTTTCTCACCTATTGAATCTATATGTAGACATGGACAGTGAAAGGTTATTCTCACGCATGATCTAATGAGCTATCTTAATGAATCAAGTAATGATTTAACATGTACTCCATGGGAATTAATGCTTAGCTCCAAGTGGATATTGAATATGAGATGGAAGCTTCTACATTAGTTGAGTACGGCTTCCCAATAGGATCCCTTTACACTAGTTGAGTCAGGGTTCCCAATGTATGTCTCATGAGATGGAGACCTTTTACACTAGTTGAGTTCGGGTTTCTACTAGCAATCTCCTTATCCCATAAGCTATATGCCCCCATAGGTTGTTTAGCTAGTAGATCCACCTAAGCTAAGAGTATGGTTCTACCTTAGGAAAGTAGGACATCCCTTTTCAGTGTGGGTAACACTGGGAATCATGTATGGCTCACATGATATCATGTCGGTTAAGGCTTATTCTCACAACAACAAGAACAAGAATATGAATCATGAACCTATGGTTACTCAAGAAGCTTTTATATGAGTTTTCAAGGTGTTAAAGGTGATGAACATGAATGTTGGCCCAAGGAGGTTTACTTAGCATGGGTGAGATTTATGGGGTCTTATCCATGCATTGCACAAGTATGCCTTGAGGGTATTTATGAAGTGTTTCTCTTATTTTATGATGATCTATGTATTGGCTATGTTTATGACTTGTGGTTTTCCACTATCTTCATGATGATGTTTAAACTTGGTAAATGAAATGTCCCTTTTAGCATGTTTTCAACGTTTTTATGCATGGCTATCATACTTAGTGAATTTCTGTACTAATGCCTACTTTTCCTACATTTTTCCCAATTGTAGGGTCTGGTTCTCGAGGTGATCATTCTAGTGGCTAAAGCTTGGACTTGTGTATCTTTCGAATTTGTTGGCGAGTCCTCATGGTTCGAGGATGACTTTTTCCTATGTTGTAGTTACTTTCATGTATTTTCCCTTTTTTCACATGTTGTATGGGCTAGTCTCTATTTCATTCAAACATTGTAATAGATAGCTATATTGACACAAGTCTGAACTTCCACTTTTGTTGATGAAAATTTTGGACTTGAGATGTGTTTTTACTCCTATTGTTCTATTGCTTATGCTATGAGGACTAAGTGGTTTGTATGGAGTCCTTCGGGGTTCTATACGCCATGTTACATCTAGGGGTACCCTTGGATCATGACAATATAAACCAAAACAAAACATAATCCCTATTCTTTTCTTTTCCTTATTACTTTAATTTTTTTTCTTTCTTCTTTCTCTTTTTACTTCTCTTATTTCCTTTTTTTCAAGAATAACCCTAACCCCAAATTTTCTCATTCTTCTCTAAAAGTGCTAAAGTAGGAGCAAATTTCTCCATCTTATTCATTCATCAAGAATTCAAGGTATGTATTTTACTACTTTGTTTATTCATGGTTGTCTTGCCTATGATAGTATGAAAGGAGATAGGTGTGATTTCTATTTTATTTTATAAATAGTGTTTGATGATCTAAGATGTTTAAAAGATGTCAATTGCATGCTATGCTTGATTATTGGGTGGATAGTTACACTTTTGTTCTTCAAATTGAAGTAAAAACATGATGCCCACAAGGTGTTTGATAAAATTCCTCAATGAAAAAAATTTAAGAAAATAGAAGGAATAAAAAAGAAAGCAACTCAAATTTGTGATAATGGGTGCACATTGCTAAGATTGGAATGCCAAGATTACTATATTAAGTGAATTATTTTCTTCTTGGCAGAATACTCAACCTAACGGAGAATCCACGAAAGCGAAAAAAATTGGGGGTTGTTCCAAGCACAAAAGCAAGTTCTTTAAAAGAAAAGGGTTCAAAAACCTCAAAGGGAAAAGAGTCAAAATCGTTGAAATCATATGATGCCCCCAAATTTGTTTTTTGGGAAACTCAACAATGGTTTAATGTGACATCATTCAAAAAGGCCATTGTAGAAAAAGGAGCTGAGAGAGGTTCCTTGATAAGTGATTGTCAGCAAGTTTATCAAGAGATTGTGCGGCACAAATAGGAAGTTCTTTTTGAGCAGCCTAAAGAGGCTAATATGACAGTTGTGATGAAATTCTATGATGATACCTTTGCACTCATCCCCATTACAAGCCTTGAAAGACCTTTGTGATTTTGATTGAGCTGAAGCAAGTGTTGATTGGAAAATACGGTTAAACCTATGGGTGAAATTATGCATTGTGTTCATCTTTGTGAGTGTGAGCATTGCATCTAATTTCGATGTTTTAAACTGTGAACCATTGTGTGAATATGAAATCATTCCTTCTGTGAGGGCATTTGAACACTATAGTTGAGCTTGAACTTGCATTTGAAGCAAATATTATAAGTTTGAGATTCTTTGATAATGGTGTTTCACAACTTGAAACTTTGAGTGCACATTTGATCTTTGCATAAGTAAAGTGAGTCTTGTTGTGTGCATTCATGATTGAGTCTTGTCCAGCACTGTTCGAGACATCCCTTTTTGAACAGCTGAACTCGAGTTTGCTTGAGGACAAGCAAAAGTTTAAGTTGGGGGTGTTGATGAGTCCATGATTTTGACTCATTTAGGGCTTGTTTTTCATAGAATTAGTTTCCTCAAATGCATAATTTGTCTCAATATTTGATGAAAACCCTAAAGTTTCAGGTATTTGGAGTTAGAGGCAAAGCATGGACACTACTTGGCAAGAAGATACAAAGTGGCTAAAAGAAGGAAGAAAAGATGGCCTGACGATTACCTAATCCATTAGGCGCATTGCCGAAAGGCCTACAACCTCGCCTAATGTTCCAGTGTGCTTAGCCTTGAAGAAAAAGGTCAAGTCTGCGAGGAAAGGGAGCAGTCGACGAATCACCGAGCAGTTCCGTGAAGCATCACCATCTCGCCCAATGATTTAGAACGCAAAGATGCTGAAGGCAAACACTGAAAGGAGATGTACCAGACCGAAGGGCAGATCGCCGAGTGGATCAATGATCTCGACTAACTGCTCCAAATGGATCCTTCGCAGCACACTTTCTAAAAAATATAAATACTAGTTGAAGTTTATTTTAGAAAGAGATTTTTTTGGCTTCGACATTTTTTTGGAGAGATAATATTTAACAATTCTAAGTTTTAGAGGGTTTTGGAGACTTTGTTCTAAGACCTTGAAGATTTAAAGAGTTTCAACTCCAAGAGATTGGGCTTGGGTCTCGAAGATTCTTCACTCTTGACTTGTTTTAAGACTTAATCCTTCATACCCATTGATGGAGACTGATATTGGTATTGATTTTTACTTTTTTTACATGTCTAGCTAAAACCTCAATTCTTGGGGTGTGATTTTGTGAATATGGGTTAGATTATCTGTTGGGTCTTGCTTGTTGATGGTTAATTTGTTGTTTAAATGTGATTTCGTTTAGTAATTGTATTTGAACTTAATGGAGTTGTAGTTGCAAATACGATTTCACCTTAGTGTTTCGTCTTGCTCGAGAGAAAGGTCATAAAACTAAGACTACAAAATTGATAGCCGGTGGGATTGGGTCAACATGAGGTTCAGCTCGAGAGAGTGAACCCTAGTCCTTCTCCCATACACTCAGCTCGAGAGAGTGAGTGGGCTAAGTCAAAGGTTGTTCTTCATGCGGCAACTCAGTGTTCGAGAGAAACCGAGTCGATTTGGGGTAAGTTGCTCGAGAGAGAATTTACCCCCACTATAGTCTAGCCTAGTCACAAATACTTAACAATTTACCATCAAAAGCATGTACCTGACAATTTAGTCTATCCCGTATTTCTATCATATCCCAAGATGCCTGACTCCATATTTGCGTATTTTATTATTACAGTGTTTTAGTGTTACTTGTTTACAAACCCACCCCCCATTGATAATTGACATCCATGTCAAACCCTTTAATTTGTTATGTTTTCACTCGATAAAGTTTTTAGCTACGGGTAACATTAGCATTTTTGTGCTTAACCACTAATTTTCAGGAACCGCTTCCTTGGGATTTGACCCCAACCCTTGGTTGGGTTATATTACTATTGTACTATCATAGACACTTGCATTGGATATTGTGTCTTGATTACGTAAACATCATTCACTCAGAATGATCTGAATTTGAGACAGCGAAGGTGGATGGAGTCACTCAAGGATTATGATGTTACCATCCAGTATCATCCGGGTAAGGCTAACGGGGTGGCAGACATATTAAGTCAAAAGGCGGTCAGTATAGGTAGTCTAGCTTGCTTGAGTCTGTCCAAGCAACCTTTGGCCAAGGAGATTCAAACCTTGGAGTCTAAGTTCATGTAGTTGGGCATCCCAGAGAAAGGTGAGGTGTTATTTAGCATTAAGGTTAGGCCTACTTTCATTTAGGAAATCAAGGGCAAACACTTTGAGGATGAGAGTTTGAATAAGCTCATAAAGAAGATAGTGTCTGGTAAGGCACAAGATGTGGCTCTTGATTTGAGTGGCGTGCTCAGTTTTAAGGAAAGAACATGTGTTTCCCGAGTGGATGACTTGATTCAGAAGATGTTGATAGAATCCCATGGTTCGCGGTATTCCATTTATCTAGGTGTGACCAAGATGTGTCGAGATTTGGAACAATAAGAAAGACATAGCTAAGTTTGTGGCTAAGTGCCAAAATTGTCAGCATGTAAGGTATGAGCACCAAAGGCCTGCAGGTTTACTTCACCGAATGCCAATTCCAGAATAGAAGTGGGAAATGATAGCTATGAATCTCGTGGTTGGTCTTCCCAAGACCTTGGGAAAGTTTGACTCCATTTGGGTAGTGGTTGTCAGACTGACTAAGTCAGCCCTTTTAATTCCAGTCAGAGTAGACTATAATGTTCAGCAGTTAGCTAAGATTTATGTAAAAGAGATAGTGAGGCTGGATGGGGTACCCCTTTCTATCATCTCGGACCGTGGTACGCAATTCACATCAAGTTTTGGGGAAAATTTCATAAAGAGTTGGGCACTGAACTCAGTTTTAGCACAACCTCCCATCCATAGACGAACGAGTAGTCAGAGATAACTATTCAAGTGTTAGAGAACATGTTGAGGGTATGTGTGATTGACTTTGGAGGGCATTGGGATAAGTTCCTACCTTTGTGTGAGTTCTCCTATAATAACAGCTACCACTCTAGCATTGACATGGCACTGTTCGAGGCACTTTATGAGAGGGAATGTAGATCACCCATAGGGTAGTTTGAGGCTGGAGATGTGAAACCTTTGAGGGGTGATTTAGTGAAGGATGCTCAGGATAAGGTAAGAAGCTTTCAATCTAAGCTTCTAGCAGCTTAAAGTCGATAGAAAAAGTATGCAGACCATAAGATAAGGGACATGACATTTCAAGATGGTGAGCAAGTTCTTCTAAAAGTGTCACCCATAAAGGAGGTGATGAGTATCAACAAAAAGGGCAAGCTCAGTCCTCGATACATCGGGCTATTTAAGATTCTTGACTGTGTAGGGCCAGTGGCTTATAGGTTGGCCTTACCGCCTAGCCTATCTAAAGTCCATCCAGTGTTTCATGTGTCCATGCTGAAGAAGTATCATCGGGACGGGGATTACATCATTAAGTGAGACTCAATTTTCTTAGACAAAGACCTTCAGTAGGAGGAGGAACCGATTTCAATTCTTGATCGTGATGTCCGAAAGCTAAGGACCAAGGAAATAAAGTCCGTGAAAGTTTAGTGAAAGCATCGTCTGTTGAGAAAGCTACCTGGAACACCGAGAAGAATATGCGGGAAAAGTATCCCTAATTATTCGGTGATTCAAGTACTACTCTACTCTTGCCTTAGCCCTTTTCTCCTAGTTTGTCACTCGGGGATGAGTGATGGATAAATTTGTAGCTATTGTAATGAACCATTCTCGTCGTTATGAAAAAGCCAATGGGGAAAGAATTTGGGTCAGAAAACTTCTGATTAGTAACTTGGAAATTTCTAGCCTAGGCCAGATTTTGACGAAATATGAGTCATGTGAAGTATAGGGAAATCTGGTAGTGAATGGGGAATTTAATTATGAATTTTATCACATGAGTGGATATCCAAGACGTTAAGGAGCCCATATGGCTTTATGAAATCGAATTCGGGCGAGTAGAACTTTCGAAACTGATCTTGGCGTGAAATGGTAGTTTTATAACATCCTATTTTGAAAGTGTGTTGTGAAATGGGAGCTTGGAACTCAAATTTCGAGATTTTGTCTCCGTGCAAGTCACTGGGGTGGGATTAATCTTGCCAGGGTGGGGCCGCTATGGCGGGATGGGGTTCGCCATGGCGGGCCAGTCGCAAAATAAGTTGGGGAAAATGCTCCAAATCATTATTTTTCTGTACAACTTCGTTCTTGAGAGCTAAGGGATGAACCAAAGCAGTTTCTTGACATATTGCCATGATTTCTAGTGCTAAAGGTAAGATTATTACTCCCCTAATCCGTATTTTGATTCTTAGAACTTAGAATCTTTGGTAATTATCATTGGGGGAGGGTTTTGGCCTGAAGTTAGTAGTGGGGAAAAGCCCTAGTTGGACATTAAGATCATGAGTTTGGTCTTGGGTTAATGAAATTGTTATTATCCGGGTAAATTAGACCTTATTTATTGATCCTTGCATGAATTACTTATTTATAGATTAAGAACCAGCTGAAAGACTTCAGAAAGGGAAGACTGAAGTGTCTTAGGAGTATTCAGGCTTGGTTTCGAGGTAGGTGATAGTTCTATTTCCTGATGTGTGATATATGTCAGTTAATTGCTTCAATGTATGTATGCATGTATGTGAATAGGGAAATATGAATAATTCTAATGAAATGATTATGTGTGAACAATTACATGTCATGAACTTATTACTTGATTTTATGACTATGAGTACTGTTCATTATGAGTGTAATTGTGACTGTGGTTGTGCTGAATGGATCGGGTGTCAAGTTTCGACACATCTATTGGATCAGGTGTCACGTTCTCACATATATATTGAAATATGAGTGTCACATTTCGACATATGTATATTGGATCGGGTGTCATTTTCGACACACTAACAATTTGGATGTGGGTTTCATGAGAGGACAACTTGTGATGAATACATTCATATCTAATTGTCACTAAAATTGGGGAATTGCATGTTACTCCTAAAGTGATAACTGAAACATGCATTATGTATATGTGTGCTTACTGTGTTGTAATTGCTTATGTATATTGTGCTTACCGGAGTAGCCGCGTGATCCTACTAGTACACCGTGGTTTGTGTACTGATACTGCACTTGCTCTTCCTTTATTGAGTACATGGTATCGTCAGGCAACTACTGACAGACCTCAGTTAGGAGATTATTGATCGAGACCGGATTCGAGGGTGAACCAGTTCTTTCAGGTTGCCATGGATCCTTTTTTTGTTTAGTCCATTCTCTTTGAACTCAGAGTATATGTCTAGATTTGTTATGTTTAGTTTCCGGGGTTGCACCCCCCTTTTCTTAGACTTGGTGATTGGTAGAGTTTTGGTACAATGACTTTCAATTCTAGGGGTTGAACTTCCGCGATGTTTTTGTTAGTTGTTTTCGTTTAGACCTTCGGAGTTTATGGAAACTCCATATTGATTTAGTCATTTAAACCTGCTTCCGTATATTTAAATGTCTTAGTCTCTAAAAAATTACTTAGACGGGTTGTAGTAATGGTTCTCCCACCGGAGGGTTAGTGTGGGTGTCAATCACAGCGGTCTGGGTCGTGACAGCATTTGAATATTGTGTTGGGGTGAAGACTTGAGCAGTTTTTATTTATATTTTTCTTTTTGAGTTTGCCGTTCCTTTTTAAAATTTTAAAAGTTTTGAACTTTTGTGAAGGTTAATGAGTAAGTTTACACATTTTTAAAAAAAAAATTAATTTAATTATTTCTTCTTCTTTTTTATTTTTTTATTTTGGAATTTCAAGCTATTTAATTTTTAGTTATTTATAAACTAAATTTTAATAACTTTATTATAACACCTTTTAAAACTATTTTTGAAGTGGGAAGTTAACGTGTATAGTATAATTTTTTTATTTTACATTTTTAAGGTACAATTTAGTAATCGTAAATAATGTCCAACTTAATATAAATATGTTTCTACCTATCCTATTATTTTTCGGACCAAAATAATTGAACATGAAAGGGAAAAGGAAGTGAACATATATCTGTTTTTCCCTACTTTGCGGAAAAGTTTTTAAAACTGGCAACCACCTTTTGGTGAAAAACGTGACACCGATTCTTTTTAAATATTGATATAAAAATAAATGTTTTAAATTGTATTTGTAATTTAATATGGTTATATAAAATTAGAATTTATATAATAATCGCAATTATTTATTTTGTTATTTTTTATTTAGTTTAAGATATATACAAATAAAATAAAGGATTATCAACACAATTTTTCAGTGATTATAGGACTGTGTAGTAGTGGATGGATAATAGAGAGTTATGAAACTGTTTTTTCTGTAACTATTTTTTAAAATTAATAATTTATATTTATATAAACTATATATAAAGAGAATTTAAAAATAATAATAATTAAAATGATTAAAATATATAATTATGCATAAGCAAATCTATTTGAAACTAATTTTGATTTTACGCAAATTTTTTAAAAATTGATTTTTAATATTTCTTAAATTGAATCTTTTCATATCTAGTATTTCGATATTATGACATGTGTATTAATTTAATAAAATAACTGAATTAATTATTTATATATATCTATTTTATGCTAACTTTTTGTCAATTGGTATTTTATTTAATTTTTGGTCAATCGTCATGGTTTTTAGTTTATTTTTTATGTTTTAGATAGTTAATTTTTTTTTTTCAATCAGTTACCTATATTTTAGAAATCAATATTGCCTTTTCCATAAATCAAAATTAAAAAAATAAAAACATTTACATAAATTTGATCCAACAAATTTTAAAATAATTAACTTCCACACGTGTGTTTGGTTATCTTTTCAAATATAATTTTATAATATTTTTTTAAAATAATTTTTTTTTTATGCTGACAAGTGACACTTTTTACTTCTCATAATATATATATATTATTTTTCCATCGAAGCTTAAAATTATTTTGACTCTGTAAACCTTGATCCTTTTTTATAATGTTAATTATTCAACTTAATTTTTTGATTGAACTAGTCAATTTTGTGAAAATATTTTTTTGTTAAAATAATAATAATAATAATAATAATAATAATAATAATAATGTCATAATGCTTATATACTTTAATATATAAAAGTATTTATTTCATTAATTAACTTTACTAATAAGTTTCTTAAATTTTATTTATTTATTTATAGGGTTCATATTTATGACATAAAAAATAATATATTTTGCCATATCAAATGCCTTTTTTTTATGATAAATTTAGTTAAGTGATTTTGTTGATACAAAATTCTAAGTTGAGTGATTTTATTGATACAAAATAAAGTTCAATAACTTTATTACATAAATTTCTAAAGTTGAGTGACCTTTTGAGATATTAACTCTGAAGATAAACAAAAAGCTTAATCACATAAAAAGAAACATAATTATAAATATATCACTATAAGCTAAAGACGAGAACAACTAATAACCATTAAAGAACCTAATCTACTTCATCAAAAGGAGGAAGAGAGAGGAGAACGTGAGAGCGTGAGAGACGTAAATATATGTCTATGTGTAAAGGTCTGTAAGAATTAAGAGGATTGCCTTTTTATTTTAAATTTGGCCACTTGAGTTGTTATTCTAACCGAATTAAATTTAGATATGACCAAATTTAGTCACCAACTAAATTCGGCCAAAGTTAAAATGAGATGGAAGATTATCGATTAATTATTTAAGCTTCTTAATTTAAACATAACAAAGTAATCATCGTCATAATTTAATTATTTAAGGCTGAGAACTAATTATACGTTATTATTAAATTTGCTAATTTAAAGGAAATAAATACGTATTTATACTAAAGACTATTTTTAGTCTATTTATTAAAAATATTTATGTAAATGATGAAAAATAAATCAATACATAAAATTATATAATTATTTATGAAAAACTAATAAAAGTAATTAGAGAAAGATTTTTAAATATTTATAGCATTTTTTAGAGACGATTTTTTCCAATTGTCTGAAATTGAAGAAGCTCGATAATTAACTCGAATTACATAAGGTCAAAATTGGATGTCAACAGTCAAGTCATGTGATTTTCACATTCACATTAGGGTTCAGGGTGACTACTATCACACCCTATCTTAGGGATGTAACTGGCACTTGGTTGTGCACATGGCCCTGAGTCAATTTTTGTTGGACAACTATTGTAACTACCTGTTTTCGTCGTTAGGAAAAAACCAATGGGAAAAGAATTGGGACCAGAAAATTTTTGGGTAGTGACTTGGAAAATTCTAGCCTAGTTCAGATTTGGACGAAATCTGAGTTAGGTACGGTCTATGAAAATTTGGTAATGAATAGGGGATCTAATTATGAATTTGATCACATGAATAAATAGCTGAGACCTTAAGGAAACCGTACGACTTTACGGAATCGAATTCGGGCGAGTAGAACTCCCGAAACTGATCTTAGCGTGAAAGGATAGTTTTTGAACGCCATGGATCAAAGGTGTGTTGTGAAATGGGAGCTTGAAACTCAAATTCTAAGTTTCTGTCTCTGTGTAAGCCGCTGGGACAGGATTGTTTCCACCAGGGTGGGGCCGCTGTGGCGGGATAGGGTCCGTCGAAGCGGCTCAGTCGCGCATTAAGTTGGGGAAAAACCCCAATTTCATTATTTTTCTGCAAACTTCGTTCTTAAGAGTTAGGAGATGATCCAGGATGAGTTCTTGAAAGTTTTTCACTATTGTTGTGGCTAAAGGTAAGGAGTTGGAGCCTGTTTGGATGGGCTTTTAAGCTGGTCAAATTGGCTTAAAAGCTAGTTTTTGACTTATTAGAGTGTTTGACAATTATCAAAGTGACTTATTTTAAGTAAAAAATGGCTTATTTTAAGCCTAAAGCTAAAAGCTAGGTGAGGGGAGCTTTTTTTTTTTTTTAAACTTAAAAGCCCTTTTATGTTGACTAAGTATATTACCTTTTTGTCCTTAATTCTTTTATACAATTTTCAAATTGCCCATCTTTAATTAACCCTAACATCGATCTCTTTCCCCAATTCTTTTATACAATTTCCACTCGGCTACTGAGCTTCTTCTTCCTTTTCTCCCAATTTGAAGGTGAAGATCTAAAGCTTGAAGTAAGTTTCTTTGGATTATCTTTTTATTAATTTTCTTCCTTTTCTCTTGATTGATAGCAATAATATCATATGTAGGAAAAATGAAATCAGCGTGAAACTTTAAGTTTTCTTGATTATCTTTCAATTTTTGTTTTTTTTATTATGTATTTTTTTGTGCGTCTTCTGTAGCTGATTTTGTTTTGTGTATTTTCTGTTTTGTGTACTTTCTGTTTTGTGTTTTTTTTTATTATGTATGTATAATTTGATTGTGTGTAGTATATATTTGTCATCTATATAAAATTATGCAAGTAGTTATTTTCAATTTTCTTATCAATTCTAATCTTCAGATCAGTTATACCATGTCGGAAACAAAAACTAATGCTAAGTGGGATGATGATGCTCATCTCAAATTTATAGAGTTATGTGAATTAGAGATTAGGAAAGGAAATAGACCAAACACTCATTTATCTAGAGATGCATGGAAAAATACGATTAAAGCATTCTATGAAAAAATGGGAAGACGCTATAAAAAAAATAAATGAAAAATCATTGGGATGGCATGAAAGCCGAGTGGACTCTTTTTAAGCAATTGATGAGAGGAGATACATGTATAGGATGGGATGCCACCAAAAATATAATTATGGCAGATGATGATTGGTGGAAGTGAAAAATTAAGGTACATTTCTCACATTGTTTAATATGTCTTTTTATTTCTTTTATTGTTACATTTTTACTTACTTAAATTTGTTGTATCATCTTTTGTTACAGGAGGATGTTCGATATAGAAAATTTAGGAATAAGGATCTTTCACTCATATGGTTTCGCTATGATGCGTTATTTTCTAATATTGTTGCTACGGGGGAAAGAGCACGTCCCTCAAATCAATCCCAATTTTTGGAAACTGAGGTATATTCTGACGAAGAAAGACCAAATGGTATTGATAATGATGATATGGAGCACTTCATTAATTCTAATAATGAAGGGGGTGGTGAAAGTGATGATCCACAAAATATGGATTCTACTATGTTTCCTACACTAGCATTAAAAAGACCAAATTCAACTGATGGTATTGGAACTAGTAATCATGTGAAAAAAAGTAAGACAAAATCTACAGTTGCATCAATGAAAGAAGATATGCACTCTTTAGTAGAGTTAATGTCTAACAAAAGTACTGCTACATCTCATGCGGTAGATGATCCCACCATTGATAAGTGTATGGATTTTTTGGCAAATATTCCCGGTATTTTTGAAAGGGGTGAAATGTACAACTATTTTGTGAACATTTTTCTTAAAAAAGACATTCGACAAGTGTTTCTTAAGATGCCTACGGATGAAGCTCGAAAGTCTTGAATGGAGTATAACTATCAGTTATACCTTAAGAAAGTGTGAAGAATGTGTTGTTATAGAAAAAGTAATTTTATTATTTTATGTTTGACATTATGCTTGTACGCATGAACGTTATTTATTATCTTTAATTTTGTTTAGACATTATGATTGTATGGTAATTTTTTTTTAAGTAAAGTCCTAATTTATATAAATGTGTTTGTTGTGTTGAATTTATATAAATGTATTTGTTGTGTTGAATTTATATATAGGTATTCATTTTGTTGAATTTATACATATGTGTTTGTTGAGTTGAATTTATATATAGGTGCTTGTTATGTTGAATTTATGTAAATGTATATGTTGTGTAAAATTTATATATAGGTGTTTGTTATCTTGAATTTATATATGTGTGTTTGTTGTGTAAATTTATATATAGGTATTTATTGTGTAGGATTTATATAAAAATGTATGTTGTGATTGAATTTATATAAATGTATTTACTAATATAAAGTAGTAGAATTGAAATATTTATTGTGGATTCAAAAATGTTGTAAGTAAAATATATGTGTCATTGCTTGTGAAATAATGAAACTTTTATACTCTTGATTTTTTTTAATTGGAGATATTTTTATTTCTAGTTAAATGGAGGATTTGGACTTTACCATATCACCCCATTTAAGTGATTTGTTAGATGAAGAAGATGAAGAACTAGAACAAAGTAGGAGAGAGCAAAACGAGAAAGAATGGATGGCTCTATGCCAGATAGCAGGTAAATACATTTTAATGTATTATGAAAACTATTTATTCAAAGAACCTTGTCGTACATCAAGGCGTTCCGGATATATATTTATTCAAGAGATCTTACAAGGAAATGAAACTCGTTGTTATGAAAATTTTCGATTAAAGAAGGTGGTGTTTGTTGATCTATCCAAAGATTTAAATGAAAAATATGGACTTAAGCCCACGCGTGGAATGTCTATACATGAAATGTTAGGCATGTTCTTAATGACTTGTGCACATGGAGTGGGAAACCGAATGATACAAGATATCTTTCAACATTCGGGGGAGACGGTTCATAGACACTTTCATAGTGTTTTAAAAGAAGTTTCTAAGCTTGCAAGAGATATTATTAAACCACATTTAAATTATAATGATGGTGTTGGAGCTCACAAGCCATGTAATGAACGACATTTGCCTTTCTTTAAGGTAAGTAACAACCTTAAAGGTCACTCAACTTCATTGATTTGAGTTCTAATTTGATATAGAAGTCATCATTTTGCCATTTCGAGAACTATCTTTTGCTCTTTGCCCACTCTTGTTGTTGGATTAATAACTGCTCCTATTCTCCATATTATCATGTTATAATCATCATGTATTGAACCATTGACACCGTTCTTGTTATAAGCCAATGAAAATTCTATATGATGATGAATCAATAAGAAATAGAACTTTATTTGATATAAAATAGAACTCTATGCCAGATAGCAGGTAAATACATTTTAATGTATTATGAAAACTATTTATTCAAAGAACCTTGTCGTACATCAAGGCGTTCCGGATATATATTTATTCAAGAGATCTTACAAGGAAATGAAACTCGTTGTTATGAAAATTTTCGATTAAAGAAGGTGGTGTTTGTTGATCTATCCAAAGATTTAAATGAAAAATATGGACTTAAGCCCACGCGTGGAATGTCTATACATGAAATGTTAGGCATGTTCTTAATGACTTGTGCACATGGAGTGGGAAACCGAATGATACAAGATATCTTTCAACATTCGGGAGACGGTTCATAGACACTTTCATAGTGTTTTAAAAGAAGTTTCTAAGCTTGCAAGAGATATTATTAAACCACATTTAAATTATAATGATGGTGTTGGAGCTCACAAGCCATGTAATGAACGACATTTGCCTTTCTTTAAGGTAAGTAACAACCTTAAAGGTCACTCAACTTCATTGATTTGAGTTCTAATTTGATATAGAAGTCATCATGCTGCCATTTCCAGAACTATCTTTTGCTCTTTGCCCACTCTTGTTGTTGGATTAATAACTGCTCCTATTCTCCATATTATCATGTTATAATCATCATGTATTGAACCATTGACACCGTTCTTGTTATAAGCCAATGAAAATTCTATATGATGATGAATCAATAAGAAATAGAACTTTATTTGATATAAAATAAAGTTCAATGACTTTGTTAAATAAATTGTGAAAGTTGAGTGACTTTTTAAGATATTAACTCCTATATTTTTTTAGTATTACTTGTTATATTTCTTTAGCTTACATGCCTATATTTTTAGGATTGTACTAGAGCACTTGATGGCACACATGTCAAAGCTAGATTGCCACAAGGTCAACAAATACCTTATATTGGACGTAAAGGTTATCCGACTCAAAATATCCTTACTGTTGTGGATTTTAATATGTGTTTTACATTTGCATGGGCTGGGTGGGAAGGAGCGGCTCATGATAATCGTATATTTGGTGAGGCTCTTCGTAGCAGTGAACTTAACTTTCCACATCCTTTAGGAAACCAATATTATTTAGTGGATGCAGGATATGCACATATGAAGGGATATATGGCTCCATACAAAGGAGACAATGTGAGATATCATCTTCCTGACTTTCGTCGTGGTGCAACAAGACAATTGCGTGAGCCAAGAGGATACATTGAAAAATTTAATTATATGCATTCTTCATGTAGAAATATAGTAGAGAGCACATTTGGTGTTTGGAAAGCAAGGTAGTCTATTTTGCGAGATATGCCTTATTATAACATTGACACTCAAAGGGACATCGTACTTGCTACTATGGCCATTCACAATTATATTAAACAAAAATGCAATGTGGATGATGCCTTTCAAACAGCTAAGGATGAGAGATATATTCCATCGGTTGACTCCGAATTTGGCACAAGTTCAAGCACTAACAATATAGAAGAAAATATGGAAGAACAAAGTGATACTTATTGGATGGGGCTTCGTGACATGATTGCTAATGAAATTGATAACGTTTGATGTTTGTATTATTCTAGTATTTTCACTTTTATATTAGTGAAGTGTTCTCTGTCATTTTGATATTTGTATTTGAATCAAACAACTTATTTTTGAAATATGAATTTATATTGCTCTTATAAATAATTTTTGGTGATAAAGAAGTATGTGAATGATAAACAATTATTATTACGTATGAATGAAACTAAAATAAATCTTAAATCTGTCAAGTGATCTATTCAAATTATATATTTTTAAAATCTAAAATAAATTGAACATATAAAATTAACTTAAATAATAAATTTATATTCCTCTTATAAATAATTTGTGATGATAAAGAAATATGTGAATGATAGACAATTATTATTACTTATGAATGTAACTAAAATAAATCTTAAATCTTTCCTTTGATCTGTTCAAATTATATATTTTTAAAATCTACAATAGGTTGCGCATATAAAATTAACTTAAATAATAAATTTATATTTCTCTTATAAATATTTTGTGATGATAAAGAAATATGTGAATGATAGGAAAATATTATTACTTATGGATGTAAAATATAAATTAATTTTGTTTTAATTTTTTTTTAAGTATAAAAACCTTAAATTAATCAGCTTTTTATCATGTTAACAACTTTAAGGGTATTTCAGACATTTTGATTAAAAAAAGTGTTGACCAGCCCTTATTTGCCAAACATATCAATAACTTTTTTTTCAACTGCAACACTTTTATCCAAACACATAACTACTTATTTTAAAAATAAGTTCCAGCACTTTAAAAAGTTACTTTTTAAAAGTTACTTTTTTTAAGTCAATCCAAACGGGCTCTTACTCCCCTAATTCATTTTTCAATCAGTAGAATTTAGATTCTTGGTTCATTATTATCGGGGGAGGGTTTTGGCTTGAAATTGATGGTGGAAAAACCCCTAGTTGCACATTAGAATCATGGGTTTCGTCTTGGATTATTGGGTTTGTTATAATCTAGGTAATTAGACCTTAATTTATTGATCCTTGCGTTATATTAATTGTTTGTAGACCTAGAACAAGCAGAAAGAATCCGGAAAGGGAAGGATCAAGTGTCTTAGGAGGATTCAAGGTTGGTTTCGAGGTAGGTGATGGTTTGTTTCATATTTGTGTGATGTATGTTGGTAATTGCTTTATTGTAATGCATGTATATATGTGAACAAAACACTATTGATCAAACCAAATGAATTGAGTCTGAATGAACAACAATATGCGATGATTTAACACTTGATTGTATGATTATGAGTATGTACATTATGAGTGTGAATGTGAATGTGGTTGTGTTGATTGGATCGTGTCTCACGTTCCGACACATACATTGGATTGGGTGTCACGTTCCGACACATATATTGGATCAGGTGTCATGTTTCGACACATATATTGGATCGTGTGTCACATTCCGACACACTAATTGGGATTGGGTGTCACGTTCAGGCACACTAACAGTTTGGGCATAGGTTCCATGAGAGGACCATTGAATTATCATGTCTACTTGTTATTGAGAATGTGGAATTGTATATTGCTAGCTATTGAAATGATAACCGATGTACATATATATTCTGCACATGTTATGTTTACTATGTTGTGACTGCTTATATATGTTTCGCTTACTAGAATAGCCGCGTGATCCTACCAGTACATTGTTGTTGTGTACAAATACTGCACTTGCTCTTTTTTTGTTGAATACATGACATCTTCAGATGGCCACTGACATGCCTCATTTAGGAGATAACTGATTGAGACTGAATTCAAGGGTGAGCCAGTTTTTCCAGGCTGTCGTGAGTTCTCATTTTGTTTAGTATTTTTCCTTCGGACTTAGATTAGTTCTTTAGATATTTGTTATGTTTAGCTTTCGGGGTTGTACCCCTTCTTCTTAGATTGTTGATCGTTAGAGTGTTGGTACATTGACTTTCAGTTTCTAGGGGTTGTTTTCTTATGTTTGCGTAATCAAGACACAACTTCTAATTCAAGTGTCAACGATTGTACAATAGTAAAGTAACACAACCAAGGGTTGGGGTCGAGTCTGAAGGGAGTAGGACTTCTTTCAAATTCAAAGGTTAAGATTTGATACAGTCTTTTCAATGATATTTCCCCTATACCTTTAGAATTATGGAGTATCTATCAACTTCAAGCCCAAATTCACGAATAATTACGAACTAAACAACTAATATAGTAAAACTTGGGGAATTGACTTGCCAATTGTAAAATTTCACTTCAGAAGGCAAATGTTGATACCAACGGTAGGTCATTTTTTTCCGGGTAGGTCTGACTATGTATAAGATGATTTTCTCTTGAACAATTACCTTTTCTATGATAAATTCTCTCGACCTTCATCATCAATCGGAAGATGCCCAACCCTTTGCCCTCATCAAATCCACTCTCTTGAGCTAGATACAAAGGATAGGTTCCGTGTTTCACTCTCTCGATCTGAATTTCGGCTAACCCACTACTAAAGATGCTGTCGTTACTTTGGTTTTGAACTTCTCTCTCAAGCAAGCTCACAACGCAGAAAGGGTTACACTAAATAATGCAAAATAACTTCAAAATCACCATAACGATCTAAACCCACTTCAAATCAACCTCCCATTCGTATTTCAACACTACCCACATAGCAAAATTCAACAATTGGCTTCATGGTCAAATCCCAATTGAAGGGTTTTAGCCACTCATATTAAAAATGAAAAGAAAGTCAATACCCATACTTCTTCCCATCAATAAATGCAACAAATTTAGGGTATTACGGAGAAATAAACTAGAAATTTGATTGATTACAAAATCTTTTTAGAAAATCTCTATCAAAACCCTTTTATGGTGTTTTCCTCTCTAATTGCGTCCTTCTCTCTTTATCTGAATGCTCTCTTTCATCTCCAAAAATCAATTTAAACAAGCCTGAAGTGTGGCTGCCACGGACCATTAGACGAGGTAAGTCGTGTGTCGCCGACCTGTCGGCGATGCACCAAGTGTTCATCATTTCTCCTTCAATTTTCTTTTACTCATTCTTGGTTTGACGACTGTGACTTTAGGCGATTCAGATTTGAGTCGCCGAGCATTTCTGCGAATCACCTTTTTTCTTCTATTTCGCCCATCTGCATGTGTTCAAATCTTCGTCAGCAACCTTTGGCGATAAGGGGTTCCAATTTTTCACAAAATCATGGGTATAAGGGACTTTTTGTATTTCTTGATTTGCCTTCTCTTTTCACCACACCCCCAACTTAGGCTTTTGGCCTAAGTTGGCTATTCAAACAAAACACAAATTCATGAGGATTATGGGTGATGCATAAAGAAAGGTCATTGTTTTCATCAAGTTTCTTCCAAAGAAAAGTAAGGCTCGAGGGGTCTTCAAAAGCAGTTCACACACATACAAGGTAGGCCACAAAAGAGGTATATGTCAAATTGGCTCACACTCTTTGAAGTTGCCTAAGATCATATCAAGAAATAACATCACTTAGTTGACTGGACCAACAAGGCAAATTCTAGGATCCATCATGCATAGTTCAGAGGTAAGCTCATCACACTAGGCATTGACAGTAAAAGTCAAACAAGACTCCACACTTTCGCTAGTGTGTAACGATCATCACAAGATAGTCGATTTGATCAATGGCTAGTCACAATGAGATGCAAAGAGTTCACATATTATCTATACAACTTCATTTGGCCTCATTGTAGCCACACATTCATGTTTGTTTGATTATGAGCACTATTCAAGTCAACAATATTGATCAAGACCGATACTCAAATTTTCAAGAGAACAACTTCTTTCAACACTAGTATGGGATTTTTGAAATAAGAACCTTTAAAACAAACAAGAAGAACGTCACACAACACCCCGACTTAAAAAGTTCACATTGTCCTCAATGTGGGTGGAGAGTAGATAATTACCAAAATTTAATATAAATAACAGCAAGATATAAAAGCAATCTAGTGTGTAAACAAGTAGAGTAGGGTATCGAGCAATCTTCACTAAATGCCCAGTTGGTGAAGCAGTGAAAAGGTCGCCGAAAGATTCGGCAAATATCTTTATGGTAGTCAAATCGCCCTTTGTTCTAGCAGATTGCATTTCTGTGTAAGGCAGATTGGCGAAAATGTAGAAGAACGCTGAACCATTTTGCAATTCGCATAATAAACTTCAGATGCGCTGATTAGGAAGGGCGAGGAAAATTGAGTTGTCGAAACAAATCGGCGATTCGTCGACTAGTAAATATGTCCCGCCGAATGCTCCAGTATCTCAGCCTCTCTTTTCGAAAGCCATAAGGCAAATGCATCGTGCTCGCCGAAGTGATTTGGCGATTTGCCAAGAGTTTTTTGTCTTGTTCATTGAACCCACTCTTGCAATATCAACACACATTATTTAAAGCAGTAAAACTTGGGTTGCCTCCCAAGAAGAGCCTTAGTTAATGTCGTGGAACGACGTGGAAATGCTTTCAAGTATCTTCCATGTACACCACTTCAGTTAGAGAAATCTCCTGGCATTCACCAAAGTATAACTTCAAACGGTGTCCATTCACTTAAATGTAGGTCCTTCCTGCCCTTCAACTTCTATGGCGCCATTTGAGAACACTCGCTTTACTCTAAATGGTCCAGACCACTTCGATTTGAGTATTTTGGGAAACAACCTCAGTCGGGAGTTGTATAGTAACACCCAATCTGCCATCTGAAACTCTCTCTTAAATATTTTAGCATCATGCCATTTCTTCATCTTTTCCTTGTAGAGAGATGAACTTTCGTAAGCTTTAAACCTGAATTCGTCCAACTCATATAGCTGCTGTACTCTCTTTTGGTGTTTTTGTCTGGTCCAAATTTAGAGCCTTCAATGCCCACATTGCTTTATGCTCTAGCTCGACTAATAAATGACAAGACTTCCCAAAAACTAACTGATATGGTGACATACCGATTGGAGTTTTGTAGGCGGTGTGATACACCCATAGTGCGTCATCCAACTTTCTAGACCAATCCATTCTATTTTCATTCACTATTTTAGCCAAAATGCTTTTGATCTCCCTGTTTGACACTTCAACTTGGCCACTTGTTTGGGGATGGTACAGTGTTGATACTTTGTGCTTAACCCCATACTTATTTAGTGCAACTAAGAACCATTTATTACAAAAGTGAGATCCTCCATTGCTAATAATGGATCTCGGAGTCCCAAACCTTGCAAAAATGTAGTGCTTCAAGAATTGGACGACACTTTTTCCTTCGCTGTTTGGAAGGGCGACAACTTCTACCCATGTGGACACATAATCCATGGCCACCAAGATGTATTTGTTCCCAAATGAAAATGGGCCCATGAAATCGATCCCCCATACATCAAATAGCTCCACTTTCAAAATGGGTGTCCGAGGCAACTCGTGCCTTTTTGATACACCATATTGCTTTTGACATTGTGGGCATCTCTTAACAAACTCATATTCATGTTTGTATAGAGACGGATAGTAGTACCCACTTTGTAGCACCTTAGCTGATGTCTGAACACCACCATGATTCCCTCCTACAAGTGAAGCATGACACGCATGCATGTTCTCCCTAGCCTCATCTTCTAGAACACATCTTCGAATGAGACCAAATGATGGTAAACATAAATGAGGACCTAAAGTGACGTGCTTAGCATGGGTGGGATTATGGTATCTTATCTATACATGACACAAGCTTTCCTTGAGGTGGCTCATGAAATGTTTCTCTTATCTTATGTTAAATTAGATTGCATTGACTATGTCTATATCTATGATGTTATCTCTTATGCTCACAAGTTATTATCATTTTCTTTTATGTCAAAGCCTATGCCTTACTATGATGTCTCTTATGCTTATGACTTATGGTTTTCAACTATCTTCAAAATGATTGCATTCAACTAAAATGTCCCCTTTAACATATTTTCAAGGTTTTTATGTATGGCTATCATACTTAGTGCAATTTTTGTACTAACCCATATATTCCTAGATTTTTCCCAAGTGTAGGGTCCGATTCTTAAGAAGGTCATCATATGGTTCAATCTTGGATCGACTATTCTCCTAGATTGTGGTGAGTCCTTATGATCCGAGGATGGTAGAGTCATTTGTAGTTCCCTCTTTGCATTTCATTTTCGTACTATGTTGTAAGGGCTATGTCCCTAATTGATTCAAGTATTATAATAGATTTCTATAATGAGACAAGTCTAGACTTCCGCTTGCTTTTATAAAAGACTTTGATTGTATGGATAAAGTTTTGAAATTTCTGCATCATTTCTGTTTACATTATGTTATGATATGCTAAGTGGCTTGCGTTAGTCGCTTTCGGTGTCTAGTATGCCATGTTAGATCTAGGGTGTACCCCTTGGTCGTGAAAAAGTTGATATGGTTTGTGATGTACTTGATATCCCTATCTATGTTTCTACCCTAGTTGGAGAGTCAGTTATAGTCACCCATGTGTATCGTGTTTTTCCTATCTTGTTTATGGGTTTTCAGACTTGGGTTGATCTGGTTATTTTGGATATGAATGACTCTGATATAATATTCGGCATGACTTGGTTGTCCCCTTATTATGTTGTGCCTAATTGTAATGCTAAGTTTGTAACTCTAGAGATCCAGGGTAGGGAAAAGTTATAGTGGGAAGGGGTGCACAAGCCTAAGCCTGCTAAGGTCATATCCTCTATTTGGGCAAGGAAGTGGTGGGGCAGGGGTGTTTGGCATATTTGGCTCATATTTGGGATGTTGAGGTTAAGTCTCCCTCTATTGATTCTATTACTATAGTGTTTGAATTTACGGAAGTGTTTCCTACCGATTTGCCTGGCATGCCTCCGGATAGAGATATAGATTTCTGCATTGACTTGATATCGGGCCCTCGCCCTATTTCCATCCCTCTGTATCGCATGGATCTCGTAGAATTGAGAGAGCTTAAGGCTCAAATCCAGGAGCTTCTTGATAAAGGGTTTATCCTTCCTAGTGCTTTCCCGTAGGGTGCTCCTATCTTGTTTGTTAAGAAAAAGGATGGTAATATGAGGATGTGCATAGACTACCGGCAGTTGAATAGGGTCACCATTTAAAATAAGTATCCGTTGCCTCAAATAGATGATCTTTTTGACCAATTGCAAGATGCGACAGTTTTCTCTAAGATTGATCTAATGTCTAGTTACCATTAGTTAAAGATTAGGCCTGGATATGTACCCAAAACGATATTTAGGACCCGCTATGGGCACTATGAGTTTTTACTAATGTCGTTTAGATTGACCAGTACACCTGCAACCTTCAAGAATTGGATGAATGGTATCTTCAAACTATTCCTGGATTCTTTTATAGTCTTTCTGACACGACCCAGGGGTACCCTTTAGATGTAACATGGCGTATAGAACCCTGAATGACTCCATACAAGCCACTTAGTTCTCATAAAATAAGCAATAGAATAATAAGAGTTAAAACACAAGTCAGAGTGTAAAATTTTCATAAACAAAAGCGGAAGTCAAGACACTTATTCTCAATATAGCCATCTATTACAATCCTTGAATGAAATAGGGCCTAGCTGATACAACATGCCCAAAAGGGAAATACAATAAATGAACTACAATGAGATAACATCTGTCCTTGAATCATGAGGACTCAACAACAAGCTAGGAGAATAAGCAAATCTAAGCTTTATCCACTAGAATAATCACCTCGAAAATTGGATCTTACACTTGGGGAAAATGTAGGAAAAGTAGGTATTAGTACAAAAGTGCACTACGTATAATAGCTATGTATAAAAACATCTAAAACATGTGAAAAGGGACATTTCATTTGAAAGAATGCAATTTACTAAGATTAAACATCATCATGACTGAATATATATATCATCATAGCATAAGAGAGCCACTTCATATACACCCTCAAAGCCTAGTTATGCAATGCATGGATAAGATCCCATAAATCCCACCCATGCTAAGTAAACCTCATTAGGACATCATTCATGTTCATCATCTTTCAATACAAGATAACAACATCTTTAAAGCTTTTGAACACTTACATGATACTTCTTCAAGCATGCTGTAGTTCATTATTAAACTTCTTGCTCATGTGGGGAATAAGCCTTAACCGACATGAAACCATTTGAGCTTTAACATGGAATCCAGTGACTCCCATGCCGAAAAGGGTTGGTCTACTTGCCTAAGGTAGAACTGGTAATTTTAACTTAGAGTGATCCAGTAGCTAATATCCTATGGAGGCACGTAGTTTATGGGATAAGGAGATTGTTGCTAGAAACCCGGCCTTTCTAAGGGGGAACTTCCATCTCAAGAGGTTGCTTCTAGAAACCCGTCCTTATTGCGGGAGAGCTTCCACCTCACACAATATCCACTCGGTACTAAGCATTAATTCCTATGGAGTAGTTAATTCTTTATTAACATCATTAATCATGAAAGGGCTCCATTGGCCTACTGATTCAAGGTACATCATTAGAATAGCTTTTTTAAGTTACTTATGAAAGAATGAACTTGGCCTACCGATTAAAGGTACATCATTAACTCAACCCTTTAGAATTACTCTTGAAAGGGTTCCCTTGGCCTACCGATTTAAGTTAGATCATTAGGATAACTCTTTAATTATTTATGACAGGGTTCCATTGGTCTACCGATTTAAAGCACATCATTAATTAAACTCTTTAGACTATGCGTGAGCAATTATTGCCATCCATAATCTACTTATAATGTCTCTTTTTATTCAATTAGGTGAGAAAAGTCTTTCAACCTTAGAATCTTCATTAGATGGGGAAACCTTTTATATCATGCTCATTATGTTTTCATGAGAATAGACTTTCAATTAACACAACAACAATATCATAATAATTAACACTTCACTCTCAAAACCATACCATTCATAATCCAATACAATAGCCTTACTCTCAAGGCCCTAGAAACCAACATTCTTAACTACAAGATTTAATCTGAAGCAATACTTCTCATAAACATCTCATAGACCTAAGTCCCAAGGTAGTCTACCCACATATTTCTTTCTTAAACAATTCTAGTCATATATCTTCATAAAACATACATAATCTCATACTTTATTTTTTCCAGGTTCAAAGCTCATATCAAATCAACACATCTATAGTTCAATACATTAGACATGGATATCATCATAATTCAAGTAACCAAATCACTACATGCATAATTTCATAACATTATTCTTTGATCAACAAAGACCCATATCACAAGATCATAATTGAGAGATATGGGGGTTTTCATGGGTTCTTGGGGATTTATCATAAAAATCATAGGAAATCATCAATTTATACTTAATATAACATAATTCAAACATTAGAATCATTTTAAAAAGGAAACCATGACTTTGGAATCAAACCCTAACTTTAGGGGATTTTTATCTTTGATATATAGGTTTCGAAGGGACTCCATGGATGAAAGCTATCCATGGATGAAGAGCTACCATACCTTTATCACAAATCCCTATGAATTTGTGTGAAAACATTGCTTCTTCAAACATAGCTCCAACTTTCTTCTTCTTTGAGTTTTCTAGAGAGAATGTATTTTGGGAGTTGATTTGGATTTATCAAATAATGAGTTGAATAGGGTGAGTTTTGTCTTAAAAAGACTTATATAGGTGTATAAAACTAAAGAAAAATGACCTCACTTAAAAAGGAATTACCCAAAATAACCCTCACTTAGCAGCCTACTTCCAAGCCTCACGAAAGGCACCATGAGCCGTGGTCCTCACGACTGGTCGTGGTCATGCTCGTGGTCCTTGGACCATTAGCTTGGCCACCTTGGATTGAACAACAAGAAGTGAAGGCATTACCACAAGCCTTCCCACAAGCCGTGAAGTGGCTTGTGAAGTTGAGCCAACCTTGGGGCAACCTTGATGAGCTACGTACGCACCACCACGGGTGGCACCATGAGTTTTGGGGGCCACCATGAGCTGTGAAGGCTATCGTGGTCATGGGTAGTACCTTGGCAGCTTGGGGGCAACCTTGGCTCTTGCCATGGTCCTTGTCCCTTTGCCTTGGCTCATGCCCTCTAGTCTTGGCTTGTTTCACCCAAACTTAGCCCTAGGTGGTTTACTAGACTACGGGGTGTTATAATATCTCTTGCTTGGGGACATTCATTGTCGAATGACGATCTAGATACCTTACGGAAGTAAGGACTCAAGACTAGCAGTCCATCATGCATGCAACATCAAAATAATGCACAATTCAGAGGAGAAAACATCAACTCCAATTTAAACATTATTAATGCATCACAATGAAGTAGGAACTACATCTAACAACCCATTATTCATGAAATCTTAACATTTCTCATGTTTATAGGAGGAATTTCCTTCTCCAACTCAAAAGCATACTCAACACATTTCACGTAGTCAATATGCAATTTACTCTCAAAAAGCATAAATATAACATGTTCCATAATTTATCTCATGGAGAATATAGGCAACTCATACTTAACGTACAACAACATAAGGAAAATCAATCATATAAAACTCATTTACTTTAAAAAACATAAGCTTTCATGAACATGCGTAACTTAAGGAGATCGTGGAACACATAAAATACACATTAGTCCAAAACATAAAACAAGTCAAGAGGAAATCTTTGTCTCAAGCTAGAGTAGGGTAGAAGGAAATAGATGAGGATATCGAGACATCATATAGGCCTTGGCCTCCCAAGTAGCACCCTCAACAAAAGAATTCCTTCACCACACTTTTACGGAAGCAACTTCCTTACTTCATAACTTCTTAACTAGACTTTCATCAACTCTGAACCCTTCTAAGGAAACCATGGATATCGAATCTTCAACTAACTTCTCAAGCATATAGAGACATGGAAAACCAGATGCACTCATGCCAACTTACTAGGCAAGTTTAACTCCTAGGCAACCCTACCCACATGTTTCAAAACCTCATTATACTCTTCATAGGTGAGATTCTCAAGTAATACCCTCATCATGAACATTAGGTATGCTCAACAACCTTGCTCTCTAAGTACACCATCTCCCCCTTGGGAGGAAACCTCTACTAGTTCTTTAAGTACCATTTCTTTCAAGTCAACCAAAATTAGATCAAGCCCTTGCTTAACTTTCATACTCACAACATAAGATGATTTAGACCCATTGTGAAACATGCATCACCCTTGGTAGAGTCCAGTGATTGAACACTTAATCGGGATGACCTATGAACATTACCAAGAACTGATAATGAGCATACTAGATTCTAAAGGTCATCTTTGGAATATCATCCCCTTTCACCCTCAATTGGTGATAACCCGAATGACAATCAATCTTAGAGAAATAACTAGCCCCTTAAAGTTGGTCAAACATGAATCTGTTTCCTTCACCCTAACTAGGTGGTAAAAGCAATCTTTAGTCATCACCCTCTTAACCTTTATATAAGGGACAATTAACCTCTAGGCATAGGACCTACCCCTTCCATTCTAGAATGGGTTCACTTGGGAACTAATATCTAATCATCTGAGTCCTACAATCAATAGAGGCATAACAAAATACAACTAATCCCTACCAAAGATACATCAAGGTCTATCATCTCAAGCTCTACCAAATCAACAAGATTAATTCTATAGGATAAGGGAAACGGGACACTTTCTATTTTCCTTTTAACCACAATAGAATCACTTAGAAGAGTAGAGGTAGAAAATGTTCTAATAACACTTTCGGAGGAACATCAAACCTCATTGCCACATAGGGTGTCACAAAAGATAAAGTAGCATCGGAATCCAACAAGGCATACACATCAATAAGGAAGACTTTTAACATTCCGGTCACCACATCTGGGGAGCTCTCTTGGTCACCTGGGTTTTGGAGAGAATAGAAGAGATTTTGCTTTGGAGCATTGGAGTTTCAACCGCTAGGAGGAGGTTATTGCCCTCTCTTCCTTTAGCCGTAAGCATTGGGCAATTCCTCATTTGATGACCACTCTTACCACAACTATAGCAACCATCCCTCCAGGCTAGGCACTTACCCTTATGTTGCCTACCACATTTAGAGCAATTTGACCTAGCCAAAGAAAAATCACTACAATTACCTCCTTGAGGTTTAGGGTTGGACACCCGATCCTTTTTTATTGTTGGAGGAGCACTAGAGGAACCTTGGTTGGAGAACCTTTGTGTAAGCCTTGGTCGACCTTGTCCATCAGATCTAGCATTGGAGAAGTTCCCAACATTGGTCCTAGCTCTTTTCATGTCCCTATTCTTTTCCTTTAGTTTTGATTCCTTAATTTGTTGGGTGTACACCATGAGACGTGAGATGTCCATATCATGATGGAGCATTTCCATACAACATTCTTTTTCTACCATGTTAGACACGCTCATCAAAAACCTACTCATCTTATCCCTTGAATCCGCCACCATAGTTGGAGCATACTTGGACAATTAAGTGAACTTTAGGGCATACTCCTTCACACTCAGAATTCCTTGATGGAGTTTAATGAACTCTTCCACCTTAGTTTCACTCAACTCTCAGGGAAAAAACCTATCAAGAAATGTCAATTTAAACAATTCGCACTCTATGGGACCCGCTCCTACCGACCTACTGTTCTTTTATTGATCATATCACACTTGAGAAACATCTTTCAATTGGTAAGAGACTAACTCCGCCTTCTTTTCCGAAGTCACCCTCATATTAGCAAATACTTTGTAGACCACATCGATAAACCTTTGTGGATCCTCTTCTACTTTGGAGCCATGAAATTCCCCTTCTTGCAAAATGTCTCACTCTAGAAGCCGCTGAATTCAAATTAGGATTGATCAGAGCTACAACCTCTCTATTGACTTAAGCCATCACGACTTGAGCCAATATTTGGATAGTCGCCCTAAACTCGACATGAGTAACATTCTCAACCAAAGGATCAACCAGAGTTTGAGGAGGAGCTCCTTGTTCCACATTGCCAACCACCATTGTTCTAGCATTTGCCCTTCTAGTATTCATATACGGAAGAACATAGGGCAAAGATTAGGAAAGAGACTTTATAGAGTTAAACTCTATGGCATGACTTAGAGTAATGAAGAAGTGAAGTTTCCTAATCATCTTGTAGCCTCTCATTCATAAATGTGGCACGCTTCACACTTATGAACAAGACTCTACTAGACGTGGCTTATGAGACATCATCCTAGGATTATTCTAAACCTTGTGCTCTGATTACCAAGTTTGTCACGACCCAGGAATACCCCTTAGATGTAACATGGCGTATAGAACCCCGAATGACTGCATACAAACCACTTAGTTCTCAAACATAAGAAATAGAATAATAAGAGTAAAATCACAAGTCAAAGTCTAAAATTTTCATAAACAAAAGCGGAAGTCTAGAAACTTAGTCTCAATATAGCCATCTATTACGATCCTTGAATGAAATAGGGCCTAGCCCATACAATATGTCGAAAAAAGAAATACAATAAATGAACTATAGTGAGATAACATCCGTCCTCGAATCATGAGGACTCACCAACAAACTAGGAGAATAAGCAAATCCAAGCTTGAGCCAATAGAATGATAACTTCAAAAATCGGACCCTACACTTGGGGAAAATGTAGAAAAAGTAGGTGTTAGTACAAAAAGTACTATGTATGATAGGCATGCATACAAATATTTAAAACATGTTAAAAGGGACATTTCATTTGAAAGCATAAGAGCATAGTCAATATATAGATCATCATAGCGTTAGAGAACCACTTCATATACACCCTCAAAGACTACTTGTGCAATGTATGTATAAGATCCCATAAATCCCATCCATGCTAAGTAAACCTCTTTAGGCCATCATTCATTTTCATCATATTTCAATGCAAGCTAGCAACATCTTTAAAGCTTTTGAACACTTATGTGATACTTCTTCAGGCATGCTTGAGTTAATTATTAAACTTCTTGTTAATGTGGGGAATAAGCCTTAAATGACATGAGACAATGTGAGCTTTAACATGGAATCCAGTGACTTCCACAGTGAAAAGGGCTGGTTTACTTGCCTAAGGTAGAACCGATAATTTTAGCTTAGGTGGATCCACTAGCTAATATTCTACGGGAGGATGTAGTTTATGGGATAAGGAGATTGTTACTAGAAACTTGGCCTTTTTATGGGAGATCTTTCATCTGAAGAGGTTTATTCTAGAAACCCAGGCTTACTACGGGAGAGCTTCCACCTCACCCAATATACACTCGGTGCTAAGCATTAATTCCCACGGGTAGTTAATTCTTTATTAACATCATTACTAATGAAAGGGCTCCCTTGGCCTACCGATTCAAAGTACATCATTAGAATAGCTCTTTTAAGTTAATCATGAAAGGGTGCACTTGGCCTACAGATTCAAGGTACATCATTAACTTGACTCTTTAGAATTACTCTTGAAAGGGTGCCCTTGTCTTACCGATTCAAGTTAGATCATTAGGATAAATCTTTAATTATTTATGAGAGGGTGCCATTGGCCTGCCGATTCAAAGAACATAATTAATTAACATCTTTAGACCATGCGTGAGCAATTATCGCCATCCATGCTCTACTTATAATGGCTCTTGAGCCTTTGATTCAATTAGGTGAGAAAAACCTTTCAACTTAAGAATATTCATTAGGTGAGGAAACCTTTCACATCATGTTCATTATGTTTTCATGAGAATAGCCATTCAATCAACACAACAACAATACAACAATATCATAATCATTAGTACGCCACTCTCAAAACCTTACCATTCATAATCCAACACATTAGCCTTACTCTCAAGGCCCTAGAAATCAACATTCTTAACTACAAGCTTTACTCTCAAGCAATACTTCTCATAGACCTAAGTCTCAAGGTATTCTACCCCTATTCTTCATTCTTAATTAATTCTAGTCATATATCTTCATAAAACATACATAATCTCATACTTTACTCTTTCCACGTTCAAAGCTCATATCAAATCAACACATCTAGAATTCAATAAATTAGACATGGATATCATCATAATTCAACTAACCTAAGCACTACATGCATAATTTCATAACATTCTTTTTTCATCAATAAAGACCCACATCAAAAGATCATAATTAAGAGATATGGGGGTTTTCATGAATTCTTGGGGATTCATCATTAAAACCATAGGAAATAATCTATTTATACTTAATATAATATAATTCAAACATTAGAATCATTTTTTAAAGGAATCCATGACTTTGGAATCAAAACCTAACTTTAGGAGATTTCTATCGTTGAAATTGGGGTTTTGAAGGGGCTCCATGGATGAAAGCTATACATTGATGAAGAGATACCATACCTTGATCACAAAACCTTATGAATTTGGTGTGAAAACCTTGATTCTTCAACCCTTGAACCAACTTCCTTCATCTTCTTCTTTGAGTTTACTAAAAAGAGAATTTTTGAGAGAATGAGTTGAATAGGGTGAGTTTTGACTTAAAAATCCTTATATAGGTGTATAAATCTTAGGTAAAACAACCTCACTTAATACTCACTTAAAAAGGAATTACCCAAAATAACCCTTACTTGGCAACCTACTTTCGAGACTCACGAGAGGCACCAGGAGCCGTGGTACTCACCACTGTCCATGGTCCTGCCCGTGGTCCTTGGACCACTATCTTGGCCACCTTTTTTTGGCCACCAAGAAGTGAAGGCATCACCACGAGCCTTTTTACGACCTGTGATCTTCACCACTTATCATGAAGTGTCTCGTGAAGGTGAGCCAACCTTGGGGCAGCCTTTGTGAGCTACTGCCTCACCACTACGGGTGGCACCATAAGTTGTGGGGGCCACCACGAGCCGTGAAGGCTCTCGTGATCATGGGCAGTGCCTTGGCAGCTTGGGGTAGCCTTGGCTCTTGCCTTGGACCTTGTCCTTTTGCCTTGGCTAATTCCCTGTAGTCTTGACTTGTTGCACCCACACTTAGCCCTAGGTGGTCTACTAGACTACAAACTATTACACTTTATTATTAACATTTTTGTCGATTCGAAAAGTGAGGAAGAGCATGCCGACCATCTTCGTATAGTTTTGGGTGTCCTTGGGAGACAAAAGTTACATGATAAATTTTGCAAGTGTTAGTTCTGGTTGACTTCAGTTGCCTTTTTGGGGAATGTAGTTTCAATGAAAGGGGTAATGGTAGATCCCCAAAAGATTAAAGCGGTTAAGAATTGGATCCGACCTATCTCTGTGACTAAAGTTAGAAGTTTTGTAGGGCTCGCTAACTATCATCGTTGGTTTGTGAAACTTGTCTTCTATTGCTAGGCATCCGAGAAGGCTAACAAAAAAGGAGGTGCCTTTCGAATGGACTGAAAAATGTGAAGAGAGATTTCAAAAGCTCAAGACTCTTTTGACCACATCACCTATTATAGCACTACTGGTGGAAGGTAAAGAATTCATTATTTATTGTGATGCTTCACATTTAGGTTCGAGTGTGATGTTGATGCAGGATAAAAATGTCATAGCTTATACATCGCAACAGTTGAAGGTGCATGAGAGGAATTACCCGACACATGATTTTAAGTTGGCAGTAGTAGTGGTTGCCCTTAACATCCGGCATCATTACCTTTATGGTGTCAAGTGTGAGTTGTTTACTGACCATCGTAATCTGCAGCATGAATTCACTCAAAAGGACCTAAATTTGAGACAAACAAAGTCGATGGAGTTACTTAAGGATTATAATGTCACCATCCAATATCATCCGGGTAAGGCTAACGTGGTAGCAAACACATTAAGCTAGAAGGCGGTAGGTATGGTAGTCTAGCTTGTTTGGGTGTATCCAAGAGAACTTTGGCCAAAGAAATTCAAACCTTAGAGTCTAAGTTTATACAGTTGGGCATCTTAGAGAAAGGTGGGGTGTTAGCTAGCATTGAGGCTAGACCCACGTTCACTGAGGAAATCAAGGACAAACAGTTTAAGGATGAGAATTTGGATGAGCTTAGAAAGAAGACAGTGTCTACCAAGGCACAAGATGCGACCCTTGATGCGGGTGGTGTACTCATTTTTAAGGGATGAATTTGTGTCCCTCGAGTGGATAACTTGATTCAAAAAATGTTGACAGAATCCCATGGGTCACAGTATTCAATTCATCCGGGTGTGACCAAGATGTACCAAGATTTGAAGTGACTTTATTGGTGGCATGGCATAAAGAAAGACATAGCTAAGTTTGTGTCTAAGTGCCAAACTATCACCAGGTAATGTATGAGCACCAAAGACTTGCAAGGTAGCTTCAGTGAATTCCAATTTCGAAATGGAAATGGAAAAGGATAGTTATGGATTTTGTGGTTGGTCTCCCCAAGACGTTGGGGAAGTTTTGGTCCCATTTGGGTAGTGGTTTACTGATTCACTAAGTTAGCCCACTTTATTCGAGTAAAAATACACTATAATGCGCAACAATTAGCTAAGGTTTATGCGAAAGAGATAGTGAGGTTGTATGGGCCTTTCTATCATCTCGGTTCGGAGTACACAACTCACTTCCATGTTTTTGGAAAAATTGTAGATTGGTTGGGCACTGAACTCACTTTTAGTACAACTTTCCATCCATAGATGGATGGGAAGTCATAGCGGACTATTCAAGTGTTAAAGAAAATGTTGAGGGCATGTGTGATTGACTTTTAAGGGCATTGGGACAAGTTCCTACCATTGTGTGAGTTTTTCTATAATAACAGTTACCATTCCAACATGGACATGGCACCGTTCGAGTCACTTTATGGGAGGGGATGTAGATCACCCATAGGGTGGTTTGAGGCTGGAGATGTGAAATCATTGGGGGTTGATTTGGTGAAAGATGCTTAGGATAAGGTGAGAAGTATCCAAGCTAAGCTTCTAGCAGCCCAGAGTTGACAAAAAAAGTATGCGTACCATAAGGTAAGAGACATGACATTTCAGGCTGGTGAGTAAGTTCTTCTAAAGGTGTTACCCATAAGGGGGGTGATGAGATTCGGTAAGAAGGGCAATTGTAGTCCTTGATACATTGGTCCATTTGGGGTTCTTGACTATGTAGGGCCAGCGGCTTATAGGTTGGCTTTACCACTTAGCCTTTCTGGAGTTCATCCAGTGTTCCTTGTGTCCATGTGTCCATGTTGAAGAAGTATCCTGGGGATGGAGATTACATCATAAAGTGGGACTTAGTGTTGTTAGACAAGGACCTTCAGTATGAGGAGGAACCAATTGCAATTCTTGATCGTGATGTTCGAAAGCTGAGGACCAGGGAGATTAAATCTGTGAAAGTCCAATAGAAGCATCGTCTGGTTCAGGAAGCTACTTGTAAAACTGAGAAGGACATGCGAGGCAAGTATCCTCAATTGTTCGACAATTCAGGTACTACTATACTCTTGCTTTAGCCAGTGTTTCCTAGTTTATCACTCGAGGACGAGTGATGGGTAAATTGGTATCTATTATAACTACATATTCTTGTCGTTATAGAAAAGACAATGGGGAAAGAATTTGAGCTAGAAATTTTTTGAGTAGTGACTTGAAAAATTGTAGCCTAGTATAGATTTGGATGAAATTTGAGTCAGGTAAGGTATAGGGAAATTTGGTAAGGAATGCGGGATATAATTATAAGTCTGATCACATGAGTGGATAGCTAAGACATTAAGAAGCCCGTACGACTTTACAGAATCAAATTCGGGTGAATAGAACTCCTGAAACTGATCTTGATGTGAAAGTGTAGTTTTTTAACGTCAAGGGTTGAAGGTATGTTGTGAAATAAGGGTTTGGAACTCAAATTCTAACTTTATGTCTCCGTGCAAGCTGTCGGGGAGGGGCCGATGTGGTGGGTTGGGTCCCGCTATGGCGGGCTAATGCGACTTAAGTTTGGGAAAAACCCCAATTTTGTTATTTTTCGACAAAATTCATTCTTAAAAGCTTAGAGAGGACCTAGGGCAATTTCTTGACAATTTTCCAAGACTTTTGGTGCTAAAGGTAATGATTTTACTCCCCTAATATGTTTTTCTATCCATAGAACTTAGATTCTTGGGTAATTATCGTTAGGAGATGGTTTTGGCCTGAAGTTGAAGGTGTGAAAAAAACCCTAGCTGCAGCTAGAATCATGAGTTTGGTGTTGGATTATTGGGTTTGTTATAATCTGGGTAAATTAGACCTTATTTATTGATCCTTGAATCAAATTATCGTTTGTAGACCAAGAACAAGCGGAAAAAATCCAGAAAGGGAAGGCTCAAGCGTCTTAAGAGGATTCAAGCTTCGTTTCGAGGTAGGTGATAGTTTGATTTCATGTTTGTCTTATATATGCCGATTGATTGCTACTTGTATGCACGTGTATATGAATAGGGAAATGTGAATCGAACCTAATGAAATGATTATGTGAGAAATATACATGATATGAATCGATTACTTGATTGTATGATTTGAGTATTGTTCATTATGGGTATGATTGTGATTGTGGTTATGCTGATTGGATCGGGTGTCACGTTCCAATGCATACATTGGATCGGGTGTCACGTTCTGACACATATAGTGGATCGGGTGTCACATTCCAACACATGCATTAGATAGGGTGTCACGTTCTGGCACACTAATAGTTTGGGTGTGGGTTCCATGAGAGCACCATCGTGATTGTAATGTTTATGTCTACTTGTCATTGATAATGGAAGACGGTATGTTGCACTAAAATAATGACTGAATTGTATTATGTATATGTATGCTTATTGTGTTGTAATTGCTTGTATGTATTGTGCTTATGGGAGTGGCCGCGTGATCCTACCAGTACACTGTGGTAGTTTACTGATAATGCACTTGCCCTTTCTTTGTTGAGTACAGGGCATCTTCAGGCGGGTACTGAAAGACCTCAGCTAGGTGATTACTGAGCGTGACCGGATTCAAGGGTGAACCAGTTCTTTCAGGGTGCCATATATCTTTCTTGTTTAAGTGCACTCTTTCCGGACTCAGACTATTTGTTTTAGGGTGTTTTGTTTAGTTTTGGGACTGCCCCCCCTTTTCTTAGACTTGGTAGTAATTAGAGTTTTGGTACAATGACATTCAGATTCTAGGGGTTGTTTTCCGCAAATGTTTTGTTAGTTGGTTATTTAAACTTCCAGAATTTATTGAACTTCATATTTTCATTGACATTTAAAACTTAGTCTATATCTTTAAAGGTTCTAGTTGTCGTTAAGTTGTGTAGTTGGGTTGTAGTAATGGTTCTCCCACTGGAGGGTTAGTTTTGGTGCCAATCACGACGGTCTAGGTCGTGACATGTACTAGTAGATTTATCAAATAAATTAGCTTACAAATTTTATTATTTAAAGAGAGTTGTTTATTGCTAAATAAATCAAATAAAAATTAGTACAATACTTGAAATTGTTTCACATTTACTAATTTAAAAGACGAAGTTATTACCACATAACGTTTATGATCTTAATTGAATATATTATTTGTTGATATATATATATATATATATATATATATATATATATATATATATATATATGATTTCCTAATTATTTGTGTTTTGATTTTTAAAAAAAAATTGGAACTTAGTCATAAGATCTTTGTAATATATATATTTAAGAAAAATACACACATTAATAATGAGATGATCTATCTTTTTATTGTTTATTGTATTTTTTATTTTTAAAGTGGATGATCTATCTTTTTAAAATTTATTAAGATAATAGTTATTTATCATCAAATAATTCGAGTGAGAAAATTGAAAACTTGGCAAGAAAACTATTCTTTTCTAGTTAGTTAGAAGACCACAAAAAAATAATATTGTCTGACAATTATTTACCTTGACCCAATTACATAAAATAGAAAATCTTGTAATAATTCAAGGATATAATTGAAAAGAAGCTTTTTGTAGATTTTTAATCCAAACACAAGATTAAATGAAAAAAATGAACCAAATACTTGATAAAAATAATTTTGCATTACTAATCCATGCCTTACTAATCCCTACATTATTTTAGGACTATTTGTCTAAGTTCCTTGACTTTGATAAGGCATCTAGTCCATATTATTATTCTTGCATCTAGGCGGCGTACATTAGATTAAGTAGTTTTTATATGTATAGTATCACATCTTTAAGGGTTAAGCCAAGTTTTTAAAGTTAAATGAAACCCATCTGGTCAAATCTCAACTCAAATGGTTATTTATTTATCGTCGAAATGGTGGGAACTGCTATTCTAACTCTTCCCAGGATTCCATCCACTACAGAGCTATTGAATTTGATTATTTCATTGTTGGTCATATACATAGAACTAATTTCTAGATTGTATTGCAAATCATGAAAAATCTTTTAGATGCACATATTTCTCCAAGAGTGTTCTTGGTTGATTATATATCACTTATTCTGATGTTTATCAATAATGGTATACATGTATAATAGGCTTATGAACTAATAAATATTATTTATTCTAGTGCTTTCAGCACCTAATTAGAATCAGATTAATAATGCATACCTTTGATATTAGCTTGGTTCTTCAAATGTAATAGGTCTTCAATAAATTCGGGAGAAAGAGAAAGATACAAAACTCTGTTAATTATCTATATTGAAATTTCAAATTAAATACCTAAGACAAGACCAAATTCATTTTTATTTTACTAATTTCACAAAAGGAAGAACTCACTCCTGGTAATAAAGGTTTCTTCATTCGTAATCAGTAATATAGGTAAATAAAGAGATTTATCCGCAACTTTAGTTTTGATTCTTTCTACAATTCGATCTTCTATCACCAGAGAAAAATCCATTATTATCTTATTTACTTTGCTTCCGATAAACTAACTTATTTTTAATACAAACACAAAAAAATAATTGAACTTAGTGCTCTACTTGAGTTTGCTTGACTTTTTAATTCAAAGGAAAAAAGGCGTGGGCTAAAATAACCCACTAAGAACGCTTTTTAAAAGATTACATGGTACAATTATGTCGAATAAACCCTTCTAGAATAAGTATTCAGTTGATTCCTAATATTTTTATCTAGGATTACCTCTATTCAAATATAGAAAAAAAACACTCATCTTCTGGATAGAGTATAAAATAAAGTGGTAGGAGATGAAAGCATTGTTATCCAGTGGATTTTGCAAACATGTTCTTTTTTGGATGCCTATACAACTTCTTGTAGGGATCCCAGTTTCAAAGTTCTTCACTAGTTGGAAAATATGTTAGCTAACTTTTTGGTGCGTGTGATAACTAGAAATTCACAATTCTAAAGAGTTTCGAGTTTCCCGTAGAAAGCATGTGGCTCAACAGTTTGCCATCGGACGTTCAACAAGTAGTCTCACTATCAGGCACTCATGCCCCGACATTGTCATTGTATACTCTCTTGAGTCGAAAGGCGATGGGGGAAAGAGGGTGTAGGTGGATTGACTCATCAAGTTCCCATTGAAATAATATCCCCACAAGGAAAAGCAGCTGTCATTTGTTGGTCATTAATGGTAACCCAAAAACATCCAGGTTGAAATATGGCTATCAAATTAAATTCTGAATTAGTGGATGCTGCGTGCAACTATGATAATTTTTTCTAGTTTGCTACTATCTTGTTCTACAGCTCACGACTGACCTTGAACTAACCAAAAAGCTTTCTATTTGAATGGAATTCCACTATTGCATAAGCTTCGGTCTCGATCGACTATACTTTTGGTTAATTAGGTAGGTTTCGATAGTACCATAACCTTTGCTTTGGTCCATACCACGAAACAAGCAAAGATCTAAGGCTAGGAGCAGAGCGAATGAAGAAAAAAAATGCCTCATGAATATACATCGCCCCTTGTCTCCACATAATGAATCAATCTCGATATGTCACAAATTCATGTTGTCCACGACTCTATCTGGGTTAGTCCAGGTTTTTTTTATCAAGTTCCAGTTCCAATTTCAATTTTCCTATATATTGATGTGATTGTTCCACAAGTTGACATGAAACTAGCTTGCTAGCATGGAATTGCAACAATAAAGAATGAAGGTTAGTCTTCTAGGATCAACTTATGTCAAAGTGCCCATTAATTATTTTTTAATATCAGGAATGATCCTATTAGTGATTATGTACTACCCTTATCTAATGAATTGAGAACCTAAACAACTCAGTTGAGAGCTCCATGACTGCTTTAAGGGAAGGTCAACCAATGATTGATAGGTCATTCCCTCCCTATCTGTCTCTTGATCCCTTATTCCTCTAATCTGTTGTTACTGATTCATCAATCTATTAGGAATATGGTTACATAGTTATGGTTGTTTTCCATCAACATTTAATTGAATTCAAGACAAATTATTACAAATACAAGAGCGGGTGATGCAGTCTCTAGAAAGATTACCAACGCTGACTCTTGCATCGCTAGAGCAACTTTTTCTCTCATCATTTCTAAATGTTTTGAGAAAAATCCAGCTAGTGCAAGTGCTTGAGAATGACTTCACGCTCTTCTTGTTACAGTAAGTGATGCAATTGAATCAACTCTTGATGTGACAAAGAGGACTTCATAATGGAAAGGCTTGGTTGAAGGAAAAATTTGGTGTAACTCGCCATTTTTTAATAAAAAGAAAAGAATACAATATTTTTCAAGAGAAAGAAGGCCTAAGAGAGATGGGGAGCTTCTCTCATATAAATCTTCTTTGCATGAGCTTCTGTATGCCCCAACACGTTTTTTCTCATCCTCCATACTGAGATACATCATTAGACTAATAAGTTGATTTAAAAGCTCGGTACTAATCCCTTAGCCTAAAAGAAGTAATCGTTCTCGATAAAGTCACAAAGTTAGACAAGATTGGAATGGGAATAACATGTATTGATGTACGAGATTGACGTATGCTCCTAGGTTGATGCAATGGGTTCTCAGAGAGGGAGATGTAAGAAAAATTACCAACTTGACCCTTAACCCGAGTATCATATTTGGTTATTTACTAAAATCCTCTTTTGGAGGAGAAGGGTGGACTGTTAGTGTGGATGATTTAGAAGACATAATTGGAGGACATGTATGGTTAGGTTTCATTTGTATACTTGGTGGAATCTGGCATATCTTAACCAAACCCTTCGCATGTACTGACGCATGAACTTGGTTACTAGTTTGACTGGTTTGTTGGAAAAAGAAAAGGTATGTTCATTTTTCTAGAAATATGTTTTTGGCCTATCTATCGATTGAACCAGGAACTGGGCTCTTGTTGATAGACATAAGAGGTGGGATTCAGAATAAAGGGAAGCAGAAGTCTATGCACACTAACCGAATCTTTGGGGAAGGATGGTGGTGAAAATTGGCCTTTTCCCTTCTCCTTTCTAAAGCAAAAACGAATGTCATCATTCTGATACTGTTACTTTCTATCGAACCATAGTACTATTATTTAATTAGATCATCAAATCTTTTATTTCTCTTGAGATTTCTTCAATGTTTAGTTCTACACACGTCTTTTTTCAGAGGTCTACAACCATCGTGGCTTTTTGTTCGTTTGATCTCGCTATTTCATTCCTAGTTCTCTCTTTTAAACTTCTTTCCATCCTGGGGATTTCTTCTCATTCTGTCCGTTCTGCTAGTTGGTGTCGCCCTCTCTCTTACTTATCTATTCCCATCCATCTTTACCTCTCCTACTCTACTACTTCTCTCATTCAATGTGTGAAACAAAGAGAGTTCGACTCTTTTTTTTTGCTCATTCAGATGAACATATTCCGTAAAGATGACGAGACATGCTGCTTGCTCTTTCTGTACCTTTTCTTTCGAAAAACAAACTCGCTTTGACCCTGGGCTTCCCTTTCATTACTTCTTTCATGACGAGAGAACCGCATCCGCATCTTAATCATTGTCATTAATCGACCGATGAATGAGCACACCTTTAACTAGTCACCAGTTCCTAGATTTTCTTTCTCTGCCAGCTCGTAACCTCGCTCCTAACTATTCATATTGACGGCTTAGTCATAATGAAGGCTCTAATCACCTAATCAAGGAGTGGAATTCTCTACTCCTTTTAGAAAACTCCATTGCTTTGACCTTCCTCACTGACCTGAGGATGCTTCTAGCCTTGACCAAAACATGGGTGATCTATCCATAACCCAAATGAAGCTTGTGTGAAACTAAGTGTAGGTCTGAACTGACTGATGTTGAAGAATCAGTGGATGAGTTTTGGTTAGGTGAGAAATGCCACTCGAATTGAGGCACAACAGTTGGCTTGACATCTAGAGGTAAAACACGATAACTCTCGGATAGAGTATTGGAATAGAAAGATCCATTAGATAATGAACTATTGGTTCTAAGCCATCTCTATGTTACATGATTCTACTGTGTTTTTTTTGCCCTTGATAGGTGGATAGTTGACTTGAAGATAACTTTGATTCACCCAGCCAGCAGGCAGGCGGCATGCTTATCTTGTCTGACAACACTATAGAGCGAGTTGCTCTTCTAGGCGGGCAGCTGTTTGACAACACTACAGAGAAGGTTGATCTCAGACTTTAATCAACCCCTTCGTACTTCGATCGAATCAATCGATCGATCAAGAGGCTAATCTCTGTTGTTTGGGCCGGTAGCTAAACATAAATCATCGTTTCACCATCCCGAGCAATAAATCATTAATATTCCTTTTTCAATATATTCTTTTACATTCAAAGTTCCATAGAATACAACCCTAATTGAAATGCATACATTTGTCTCATACACTATGGGGATTTGACCTAGTGAAAAATGGGGTTGATGATGTTGGCTAAATAAGGGGGAGAGAGGAGAGCCTTAGGGTACACCCAGTTCTTCATTTTCATGAAAGAACCTTAAAGGCGGACTAAGATAAGTTATTCAGCTAGGGAATGCGTTAAAGAGCAGTTATGTAGCATCTAAGAACAAAAAAGTAGACACGCACACGAAAACACTTGCAAGACTAAGGTCAGGCTTTACTTTACTAGTCCTATCCCTACGATTGTCCCTTAGTGCTGCATTCTTTTAAGCTATAGCTTAAAGGAACAAATGTAGTTGAATGGATAAGTAGGCGGGTTACACGTTCCACTGTGCCAATATGTGAGGTGTAAGTGGTGATGATCACTCCGGGTAACTCGATAAGTTCCAATACACAATGGGGGAGTTGATCCATTTTCTATGAGCGAATAAGTCCAACATAGAGAACGAACATGGTTGGTAGGTAATCAATCTTTGTTTGGATAGCAGTACGGTACACACATCAAGATATGATATTTTCTTTTCCATCCATGACATTCAAAAGAAAACGAGAACACCCTCTATGCTATATTACATAAAATAAAAGCGATGGTACATATATTGACCTAACCAAGCTAGTATGAATCATCTCATCTCTAATCATGGTGGGTGACTGCGGGAGATTAGTTTCAAGCCACTGCCTCGAGAGCTGCCTACGAAAGAGTTCTGGCAATGCCTGGCCATCATAACATTCATAAACGAGATTGATGGATGAATATAGGAGTCCAACCACAATCATTATTACATCCCTTTTTGAATGTGCGCTTTACAAGAAAAGGTTCTCGGGACCGCTTTTACGGCTACCAAGCAATACATCCTCCGCATTCACTCTAAAGCACTTAAGGGGGAATTTCCGCACTAAGATATAAAATGTTAAAAACATGCATAGATACACTAATGTTAAGGGTTGGTGTGCATAACTCTTTCTATTGTGGAATTCTAGTCCATTGTTGCTGCTACCCATTCAAACTAATCTGTATTCAGAGATAATGGCTATTCAGTTAGCTATTTTCTTGTTCAGAGATGGTCCATTTTGAGACTTGGGATCTTAGCAGGAAATGTAAAGGTTGCAACAAGCTGAAAGAGAGTACTTGGGTTCTCCCAATAACTAAAAAGTGTAGTGTAACACGCGAAAAATTGATAGGTGAAACTAGAGCCTAACGTATGAATCTTAAAAGTTTATGCATATATTGGAGTTATGAAATAACCCAAAAATTTGACTAAGTAAAAGTTTAAGGGAGAGTTCAAGGAAGGCGAAAGGCTTCACTACCCTTAGAAGCACTCTTGAACTTTGCTTTAGCCATGTGGGCAAAATGCAGTGTTCAAGGGAGGCTTCAAGGAAGGTGCAAGGCTTCACAAACCTTAGAAGCCTCCTTAAACCAATGACTTAGCCGTATAGGCAAGGAGGCTAGTTCACGCGAGGCTTCAAGGCCCGAGAAAGGCCTCCACTACCCGTAGTAGTCCCTCGTGGACTTTACCTTAGCCAATTTTGCCATGAGGTCAGTCCACGTGAAGGTCCAAGGATCGTGGAAGACCCCACTGCACGTGGAACACCTTGCGTGTGAGGAATTAAGGGTAGTTTCGTAATATTCATTTTAGTCCAAATTAAATGGGTATATTCATTACCTTTGATTAAAAATATATAAGGTACTTGAAGTTATTAAACACACTCATAGACATGCCTTAGATTGAAAAAGCTAAAGGCACAAGTCCAAGGGAGGGTCCAAGGTTAGTGGACAACTTCAAGGACCTTAAAAGCTCCCTTGGACTTTGCCTTAGTTTTATTTGGCAAGTCCATCTGGGCAAGGGGCATTTTCGTAAATATTATTTTAAAGTTAAATTAAGAAGTGTGTATATTTTATATTATTTTTAAATAACTATATAAGGTATTTTTGATTAAAATACTCCCATAATAAATCACTTTCACAAACACCCACTTCAAAATAAAAAGTTCATCTTCCTCTATTCTCCAATATTTTTCTCTCTAGAGTTCCTCCATTGAAGAATCCATCTTCTCAAGTCAAAGTCGTGGGTAAATTTTTAATCAAGGTACGTGTGTCTTGATTTATGGAAAGTTTCCTTCCATAAAGCCCTTCAACTGTTAATTTTGAAATTGGTAAATTGTTCAAAAACTAGTGTTTTCATTCTAGCCATGGGTTCTTCCTAAAAACGATTTCATTGGGGTAGTTGTCTTATATTATGGATGATTTGGTGTTTAATGGTGATTTTTATTGTAAAACTCCCCCTGAACCAATTAATTACCCCATGAACCCAATTTCATAAATTTGTGATGGGTTTATTGATGCAAGATGAATACTATGGATGATGTCTATGATATTTTAGTTATTGAATCTTGTTTTAATCATGCCTAATGTAGTATTTCTAGGTGTGATTGTGTGATATGATTCTTGACCCTTGATGGGTAAGTTATGAAGGGTTGTACATGTTGATGAATGTTGTGTATAAACTCATGATTCACTTAGAAATTGAAGATGCTACGACTAATGTGTAAATTGAGGCATTGTTGAAAGGCCATTCTTCCCTTACCATTACACTTTATTTTGTATGAATTGTCTAGGATGATGATAATGTTGTTGTGTTGATTGAAAGGCTATTCTCAAGAACAACAATGAACAATAATGTTAAAGGTTTACTCACATGTTAATATTGATTCTGAGGTTGAAAGTACATTCATACTTATTGAATCTATAAGCTTTTTTATGGGTTGTATTGAATGAAGGGCAAAGTATTCCTTCACACATGTAAATGCAATTCAACACCAATTATGTATAATTTGGGAAATAATAGTTAGCATCAAGTGGATATGGTCAATGAGGTAGAGGCCTTCCCGTCAATACAATATGCCAGGTCATCTAGAGTATTCTCATAAGATGGGAGCTCCTCCACCAATACAATAGGTCGGGTTTCTAAAAGCAATCTCCATATTCCATAACTATGTGCCAACATAGGTTTTTAGCTAGTGGATCCATCTAAACACTAATACATTTAGTTATACCTTAGGCCATTAGGACACTTTCTTTCGGTGTGGGGTTACATGACACCAGATTTCATGTCACTCACATGGTCTATGTTGGTTATGACTATTCTTCCTTATATGAAAAGATAATTAATATGATACAAACTCTACTTATGAATTCTTGTTCAGTTTACTTAGTAGGAGTGGGGGTATAAGACTTCAATTTTACATTGCACAAGTGATGAGTCCATAATTTGGACTCATTTAGGGCGTTGTTTTAATAGAATTAGTGTCTCAAATGGATATTTTGTCTCAATAATTGATGTAAATCCTTAAGTTTCAGGTATTTGAGGCAAAGCATCGACACTACTTGGCAAAAAGGAACAAAACGGTTGAAAAGACGAAGAAAAGAAGGCCTGAGGATCGCTTAATGCATTCAGCGAGTCATCAAAATGCCTTAACCTCGCCCAAAGTTCCAGTGTGCTAAGCCCTAAAGGAAAAGATCAAGTCGGCGATGAAAAGGAGCAGTCGACGTGTTACCGAATAGTTTCGCAAAACAATACTATATCACCCAATGATTCAGAATACGAAGCTGCTGAAGGCAAGTGCTAAAAGGCGATGAAGCGATGAACGTTGCACACTAGCGAAAGTGTGTGGTCTTGTTTGAATTTGGTGTTGATGCCTTGTGTGATGAGCTTACTATGAATTATGAATGATAACACCTAGAATTTGCCCCGTTGGTCTGGTCAACTAAGTAAGGCTATCTCTTGATATGGTCTTAGCCAACTTCGAAGAGTGTGAGCTAATTTCACATACATCTCTTTTGTGGCCTACCTTGTGAGTGTGTGAACCTCTTTTGAACACCCCTTGAGCCTTACCTTTCTTTGGAAGAAACTTGATGAAAAAATGACCTTTTTTAATCCACTACCAATAATCATTGTTATTTGTGGTTGATTGAACGACCAACTCAGGCCAAAAGCCTAAGTTGGGGGTGTGGAAAAAAGAGAAGGCAAGTCAAGAAGTGAAAGAAAAGTTTCCTTTTACCCATGGTTTTGAGAAAAATGGAACCCCTCCACATAAAAAAAGGGGAAAGAAAAAAGAAGGAATGAAAAAGTTATGGAATAAAGTACAAAAGAAATGGGGTTCCCAAACAATCCATGGAAAGTGAATAATGGGATGACTTATGTGCACTAAACAAAATGATGAAATAAGAGGAAAGAGAGTGTTGAAAGCACCACATTTCACGAGGATTAAAGTCACTGATCCTAAATGATCATACTTTTGTACTCAGCCCCATTACATGCCTTGAAAAGATCTTTTTGATCTTGAGTGAGCTGAAACAGTTGTCTATTGGAAAATACGGGCAAATTTATGGGTGAAAGTATGCATTGTGTTCTTCTTTGTGAGTGTGAATGTTGCATTTGATTCCTGAACTTTAAATTGTGAACCATTGTGTGAATATGGAATCATTTTTCTTGTGTGAGGGCATTTGAATATCTTTGTTGAGCTCGAACTTGCATTTGAAGCAAGTATAGTGAGCTTGAGAATTTTTGATAATGGTGTGTCACAACTTGAGTCTTTGAGTTTACAATTGATCCTTGCATGAGTAAGTTGAGCCTTGTTGTGTACATTTATGATTGAGTCTTGTGTAGCACTGTTTGAGACATCTTTTTTGGACTGCTGAACTTGAGTTTTACTTGAGGACAAGCAAAAGTTTAAGTTGGGGGTGTTGATGAGTCCACAATTTGGACTAATTTAGGGCTTTATTTTAATAGAATTAGTGTCCTCAAATGCATATTTTGTCTTAATAACTTATGCAAATCCTTAAGTTTCAGGTATTTAGAGTTTTGAGGCAAAGCATGGACATTACTTGGCAAAAAGGAACAATTGGCTGAAAAGACAAAGAAAAGAGGGTTGAGGATCGCCTAATGAATTCGGCGAGTCGCCGAAAGGCCTTAATCTCACCCAAAGTTCTAGTGTGCTGAGCCCTGAAGGAAAGATCAAGTAGGCGATGAAGATAAGCAGTCGGTGTGTCGCCGAACAGTTTTGCAAAGTAGTACTATATCGCCTAATGATTTAGAACACGAAGATGTTAAAGGCAAAAGCTGAAAGGCGATGAAGCAGACCAAAGGGCGGATCGCCGAGTGCATCGGCAGTCCGGACTAACTGCGCCGAGTGATCTTTTGCATCACATTTTTTGACAACTATAAATACTAGTTTGAATTTTTATTTTAGTATGCAATTTCAGATACAACATTTTATTTTCTAAGTTTTCAAGTAGAGAATATTTTTCTTAGCTTTTGAAGATTTGAAGACTTCCAATTCCAAGAAATTGGAAGTGGGTGTTGAAAATTCTTAATCTTAGACTCATTTAAAGTGATTATAAATCATACCCAGTTGATATTACTTCGATTTGGTATCATTTTCTTTCTTTTATCTATATCTAGCTAAAATCCCAATTCTTGGGGTGTGAGTTTGTGAATATGGGTTAAATTTACTATTGGGTGTTGCTTATTGTTAGTATATTCACTGCTTAAATGTGATTTCATTTAGTATTTGTGTTTTAACTTAATGAGATTGTAGTTGCAAATACGATTTCATCTTAGTGTTTTTGACTTGCTCGAGGGAGAGGTTTTAAAACCAAGACTACTAAATCACTAGCCGGTGGTTATTAGGTCGTTGTGGGTTTAGCTCGAGAGAGTGAATCCTAGGGCCTCTCCCACACTTTCAGCTCGAGAGATTGAATAGACTAACGTGGAGGTTGTGCTTAAAAGCGGCAATTCAGTGTTCTAGATAAATCGAGTTGATTCGGGGTAAGTTGCTCGAGAGAGAATTTACCCTCACTAAAGTCTAGCATAGTTACAAATATTCAGCGATGTACTATCAATAGCATTTACCCTATAGTGTCTTTTATCCCATATTCCTTTCACATCCCAAGAATTCCATCTCCCTATCTCGTTTCCTTATATTTTTGTCATTTTTGTTGATTAGCTAATACAAACCCCCATTGGTAATTGACACTTGCGTCACCCCTTAGATTTAGTATGTTTGTATTCTATAATGTTTATAACTATGGATGATTAGAACTAAATTTTATTTTTTTATTGATTTTTGAAACCACTCCCTGGGGGAATGATCTCAACCCTTGGTTGGGTTATATCACTATATGCGCTCATTCGCACTTGAATCGAAGTAGTGTCCTGATACGTGAAGTCAACAAGGGGACTTAGTGAGGTGTTATGGGATGGTTTTCTTTATGCTATGATGAGACATGAATGTATGCATATTTGTTGAATGGATTGTTGCTATGAATGACTTTCCTTATATTCAAGTAATGTACATGACTATTTCCTTATTTATGACTATTGATTATGATGAGGTCTAAAGATGATATGTATGACTAAGGTAGCTTCAAAGGAGTACTTAGTATGGCTGGTATTATAGGATGTCAACCATACATTGCACAAGTGTTCCTTAGAGTTGCTAAGGTGATGGTTTTACTATGTTTTGAAGTTAAATGTGATTATGACTTGTGTTTTTCCTTGAGAGTGCATATTGATTTCCAAATTTGACAAATGCATACTTTTGAACAAAAAATGTCCTTTTAAAAAAAATCATATTTCAAGGATTTTATGCATGCTTCCATAGTTAGTACTTTATGTGCTAACCCATTTCTTCTACATCTACTATGAGTGTAAGTTCCGATTGTTGAGACGTACTTCTACTTCTTTCAAGTGAAGCTTGGGTTGAATTATCCCGAGGCTTGGTGAGTCTTCAAGTTCGAGGAAAAGATATCATTATTTCTAGTTTCTATTGTACTTTCTATATTCAAGACTATTGATGTAAAAGGCTATGTCCTTAAGATTGTATTCCTATGCTTTAGATGGTGATTGAGACAAGGTCTAGATTCTTATGATTTTCTTTTATGAAAAAGAAGTTTGACTTCGATTGTAAAGTTTTGACTTTTCCGCATCATTCCTATGGCTTTGTGTGTATGATTATGCTAAGGACTTGTATACAACCCATTCAGGGTCAAGTATGCCGTTTTACGTCTAGGGGCTACCCCTGGGTCGTGACAAACTTGGTATCAGAGCATAAGGTTTTGGGATGATATTTAGGTTGATGTCTCATGAAACATGTCGAGTAGAGTTATGTTCATGAGTGTGAAGCGCTCCACACTTATGAATGTGAGGCTATAAGATGTTTAGTAACTTTCATTTTTTTCATTACTCCTTAGCCGTGGTTTGGATTCCTAACTCAATCAATTCCTTTACCCCGGTTGGTGAGTTGGTTGTAGCTAGAAATGTATATAGGAGATGTCGTATTTCTTTGTCTCATAAAGTCACTTTGGTCGATTTAGTAGAATTAGATATGTTGGACTTTGATGTCATCTTGGGGATGGATTGGTTGCATGCTTGTTTTTTATCTATTGATTGCAGAAACCGGGTGGTCAAGGTTTAATTTCCTAACGAATCTACTTTAGAATGGAAGGGGGGAAACCCTATCCCTAGAGGTCGATTCATTTAATGTCTAAAAGCTAGAAAAATAATTTTCAAGGGGTGTGTTTATCATATTGTTAGAGTCATGGACGTTGAGTCCGAGACTCCTTTATTAGAGTCGGTCCTCGTAGTGATAGAATATCCAGAAGTCTTCCCCGATGACTTTCTAGGTATTTCTCCTGAAGGGGAAATAGACTTCGGCATTGATATTTTGCCGGATACACAACCCATATCCATTCCCCATTACCTGATGGCTCAGGCCGAATTGAAAGAATTGAAGGCACAACTCAAGGATTTGCTAGACAAGGGTTTTATTGAACCAAACATATCTCCATGGGCTGCTCCAGTATTGTTTGTGAAAAATAAAGATGGGTCCCTTAGGATGTGTATAGATTACTGCCAGTTGAACAAGATCACTATAAAGAATAAGTATTCACCTCCTAGGATTGACAATTTGTTTGATCAACTCCAAGGGGCTAACTTTTTCTCCAAAATAGATCTTCGTTCGAGTTACTATCAACTAAGGGTAAGAGGATGTGATATTCCCAAGATGGCCTTTAGGACCCGGTACGGTCACTAAGAATTCGTGGTTATGTCTTTTGGATTAACAAATGCCCCGGCGGCATTTATGGACTTAATGAATATGATGTTTGGATAATATCTTGATTCGTTTGTGATCGTCTTTATCGATAATATTTTGATCTATTCAAGGAGTGAGGGTGAACATAAGGATCATTTGAGGATAGTTTTGCAAGTCCTTAACGAAAACCAATTATATGCTAAGTTTAGTAAGTGTGAATTTTGGCTAAGGTTGATTGCTTTCCTTGGTCACATTGTGTCAAGCATAGGTATTGAGGTAGATTCTAAGAAGATGGATGCGGTTAAGGGTTGGCCTAGACATCTAAATCCTATCGATATTAGAAGCTTTTTGGGTTTGGCCGATTACTATTGGATGTTTGTTGAGGGTTTTTCCTCTATTGATTCTCCATTGACGGCTTTGACTCAAAAGAAAGCTAAATTTGTGTGGTCGGAGGCTTGTGAGAAAAGCTTCCAAGAATTGAAAGATAGACTTACTTCTACTCCGGTGTTGACCTTACCGGAAGGTATTGATGGGTTTGTGGTATAATGTGAAGCTTCTTGAGTGGGTTTGGGATGTGTCCTTATGCAACATGGTAAAGTGATTGCCAATGCTTCAAGGCAACTCAAGGTCCATGAGAAGAATTATTCGACTCATGACCTTGAATTAGCGGCGGCTGTGTTTCCTTTGAGAATATGGAGACATTACTTATATGGATTCCATGTAGATATGTTTACTGATCACAAGAGTCTTCAATATGTGTTTAGTCAAAAAGACTTGAATCTCTGACAAAGAAAGTGGTTAGAACTTTTGAAGGACTATGACATGAGTGTCTTTTATGACCCCAACAAAGCTAATGGAGTGGCGGATGCCCTAAGTAGGTTGTCCATGGGTAGTGTGACTCATGTAGAAGATGAGAAGAAGGAATTGGTTTGTGATGTGCATAGATTGGCTCGGTTAGGTGTCCAACTAGTGGATTCCACCAATGGTGGATTCATGGTTCATCATAGTTCCAAATCATCCTTTGTGGTTGATGTGAAGTCTAAGCAACACCTTGATCCTATTTTGATGGAGTTGAAATAATAGGTTCTCAACAAGTCCATTGAGGCTTTCTCTTAGGGGGAGATGGGGTGCTTAGGTACGAAAGTAGGTTATGTGTTCCAGATGTTGATGGGTTGAGAGAGAAAATTTTAGAAGAGGCTCATGGTTCGCGGTATTCTATTTATCCGGGAGCCTCCAAGATGTGCAGTGATCTATGGGAAGTCTATTGGTAGAATTGCATGAATAAGGATATAGCGGGTTTTGTAGCCAAATGTCCGAATTGTCAACAAGTTAAGGCCGAACACCTAAAACTAGGAGGTTTAATCCAAGATATAAATATTACCACTTGGAAGTGGGAGGAGGTGAATATGGACTTTGTGGTGGGATTGCCTCGTACTCAAAGGCAACATGATTCTATATGGGTCATTGTTGATAGGATGACTAAATCAGCCCACTTAAGTCCCGTCAAGATTTCACTTTTGGTGGAAGCCTATGCCAAATTGTACATTAAGGAGATAGTGAAGTTGCATGGGGTTCCTCTATCTATCATATTGGATCGGGGTACTTAATTTACTTCACATTTTTTGAAGACATTCCAACAAGGGCTTGGTACCAATGTTAAACTTAGTACCGCTTTCCACCCTCAAACGAATGGTCAAGCGGAATGCACCATTTAAACTTTAGAGGACATGTTGAGAGCGTGTGTCATAGATTTCCAAGGTAATTGGGATGACCATTTTCCTTTGATAGAATTTGCCTACAACAATAGTTACCACTCAAGCATTGCCATGGCTTCGTTTGAAGCACTATATGGTAGGATGTGTAGATATCCGGTTGGTTGGTTTGAAGTAGGTGAGTTTGCTCTAATTGGTCCCGAACTAGTACATGATGCCATTGAAAGAGTTTGACTCATTAGAGAGAGGTTGAAGACGGCCCAAAGTCGGCAAAAATCTTATGTCGATGTTAGAAGGAGGGACCTTCAATTTGAGGTTGGTGATTGGGTGTACTTGAAAATCTCACTCATGAAAGGTGTGATGAGGTTTGGTAAGAAGGGGAAGCTTAGTTCCCGATATGTGGGCCCATACTAAATCTTGAAACGTGTTGGGTAAGTTGCATATGAATTAGACTTACCAAATGAATCGTCCCCGGTTCACCTAGTGTTTCATGTTTCTATGCTCAAAAAGTGCATTGGGGATCCGACATCCATTGTTCCTCTAGAAGGGTTAAGTGTTGATGAAAGCCTCTCCTATGAGGAGGTTCCAGTAGAAATCCTTGATCGGCAAGTCAAGAGGTTGAGAAATTAAGAAGTAGCTTCCATTAAGGTTTTATGGAGAAATCATTTAGTTGAGGGTGCTACATGGGAGGTCGAGGCCGATATGAAGTCCAGCTATCCTCACCTTTTTTGCTTGAGGTAAGTAGTTCCTCTTGAGTTTGTGTTTTGGGAGTCATATGTGTTGTATGAGTTTCTCCATGATTTCCTTATGATTTTTGCATGTTGTTTTGAGAAATCATGTTTAGTATAAATTGAGTTTTCATGATTTATATGTTCCTCATGTTGTTGTGCATTTTAGTATGATGTTGCATATTTGACTTCATGAGAAGAATTGGTGAACATGCTTTACTATGTTTTATGAAATGGCGTATTGACTCCATATTGTTGTGTTGAGTATGTTTTTATTGGAGAAGGTAGTTCCTCCTATAAACATGAGAAACGTTGAAGTTTCCTTCTTATGTGGTGTATTATTTTGATATTTTATGCTTGTTGGGCTGCTAGTCTTGAGTCTTTAAATTTTGTTAGGTGTCTAGATCATCATTCGAGGATGAATGTTTCCAAGGGGGAGATAATGTAACATCCGGAAAATTGATAGGTGAAACTATAGCCTAAAGTATGAATCTTAAAAGTTTATGCATAAATTGGAGTTATGAAATAGCACAAAAAATTGACCAAGTAAAAGTTTAAGGGAGTGTTCAAGGAAGCGAAAGGCTTCACTGCCCTTAGAAGCACTCTTGAACTTTGCCTTAGCCGTGTGGGCAAAAGGCATTGTTCAAGGGAGGCTTCAAGGAAGGTGAAAGGCTTCACCACCCTTAGTAGCCTCCTTGAACCATGCCTTAGCTATATAGGCAAGAAGGCAAGTTCACGTGAGGTTTCAAGGCCTCCACTACCCGTACAAGTCCCTCGTGGACTTTTCCTTAGCCAATTTTGGCATGAGGCCAGTCCACGTGAAGGTCCAAGGACCGTGGAGGACCCCATTGCATATGGAACACCTCGCGTGGGGGGCATTAAGGGTAGTTTCATAATTTTTACATTAGTCCAAATTAAATGGGTATATTCTATATTACCTTTAATTAAAAATATATAAGGTACTTGAAGTTATTAAACACCCTCATGGACATGCCTTATCTTTAAAAAGCTAACGGCACAAGTCCAAGGGAGTGTCCAAGGCTAGTGGATCACTTCAAGGACCTTAAAAGCTCCCTTGGACTTTGCATTAGTTTTATTTGGCAAGTCCATGTGGGCAAGAGGCATTTTTGTAAATAATATTTTAAAGCTATATTAAGAAGTGGGTATATTTTATATTATTTATAAATAACTATTTAAGGTATTTTATATTAAAATACTCTCATAATAAATCACTTTCACAAACACCCACTTCAAAATAAAAAGTTCATCTTCCTCTCCTCTCCAATATTTCTCCCTTTAGAGTTCCTCCATTGAAGAAGCTCAAGAACGTGAAGAATAGGGCTAAAAAATCCATCTTCTCAACTCAAATTCGGGTGTAAAGCTTCAATCATGGTATGTGAGTCTTGATTTATGGAAAGTTTTCTTTCATAAAGCCCTTCAACTGTTAATTTCGAAATTGGTAAATTGTTCAAAAACTAAGGTTTTCATTCTAGCCATGGGTTCTTCCTAAATATGATTTCATTGGGGTAATTGTCTTATATTATGTATGATTTGATGTTTAATGGTGATTTTTATAGTAAAACTCCCCATGAGCCCAAGAATTACCCCATGAATCCAATTTCATGAATTTGTGATGGGTGTATTGATGCAAGATGAATACTATGAATGATGTCTATGATATTTTAGTTATTAAATCATGTTTTAATTATGCCTAATGTAGTATTTCTAGGTGTGATTGTGTGACATGATTCATGAACCTTGAAGGGTAAGTTATGAAAGGTTGTACATATTGATGAGTGTTATGCATAAACTCATGATTCACTTAGAAAGTGAAGATCCTATGACTAATGTGTAAATTGAGGTATTTTTTAAAGGTCATTCTTCCCTTACCCTTACACTTGATTATGTATGAATTGTCTAGGATGATGATAATGTTATTGTGTTGATTGAAAGGCTATTCTCATGAACAACTATGAACAATAATGTGAAATGTTTACTCACATGTTAATGTTGATTCTAAGGTTGAAAGTACATTCACACTTTATTGAATCGATGAACTATTTTATGGGTTGTATTGAATGAAGGGCAAAGTATTCCTTCACACATGTAAATGCAATTCAAGACTAATTATGTATAATTTGAGAAATAATGGTTAGCACCGAGTGGTATGGTCAATGAGGTAGAGGCCCTCCAGTCAATACAGTAGGCCGGGTCATCCAGATTATTCTCATGAGATGGGAGCTCCTCCGCCAATACAATAGGTTGGGTTTCTAGAAGCAATCTCCTTATCCCATAACTATGTGCCAATATAGGTCTTTATCTAGTGGATCCACCTAAAAGCTATTACATTTAGTTCTACCTTAGGAAAGTAGGACACCTTCTTTTAGTGTGGGGTTACATGACGCTGGATTCCATGTCGCTCACATGGTCTATGTCAGTTATGGTTATTCCTCCCTATATGACAACATAATGAATATGATACGAACTATACTTATGACTTCTTGTTGAGTTTACTTAGTAGGAGTGGGGCTATGAGACTTCACTCTTACATTGCACAAGGGGATTAGTGAGGTGTTATGGGATGGTTTTCTTTATGCTATGATGAGACTTGAATGTATGAATATATGTTAAATGGATTGTTGCTATGAATGACTTTCCTTATATTCAAGTAATGTACATGACTATTTCCTTATTTATGACTATTGATTATGATGAGGTCTAAAGATGATATGTATGACTAAGGTAGCTTCAAAGGAGTACTTAGTATGGCTGGTATTATAGGATGCCAACCATACATTGCACAAGTGTTCCTTAGAGTTGCTAAGGTGACAACTTTACTATGTTTTGACGTTAAATGTGATTATGACTTGTGTTTTACCTTGAGAGTGCATGTTGATTTCCAAACTTGACAAATACATACTTTTGGACAAAACAATCCTTTTTATCATATTTCAAAGATTTTATGCATGCTTCCATACTTAGTACTTTATGTGCTAACCCATTTCTTCTACATCTACTATGAGTGTAGGTTCCGATCATTGAGACGTACTTCTACTTCCTTCAAGTGAAGCTTGGGATGGGTATTCCCTAGGCTTGGTGAGTCCACAAGTTCGAAAACAAGATGTCATTGTTTCTAGTTTCTATAGTACTTTCTATATTCAAGACTATTGATGCAAAGGGCTATATCCCTAAGATTGTATTCCTATGTTTTAGATGGTGATTGAGATAAGGTCTAGACTCTTATGATTTTCTTTTATGAAAAAGAAGTTTGACTTCGATTGTAAAGTTTAAATATTTCCACATCATTCTTATGGCTTTGTGTGTATGATTATGCTAAGGGCCTGTATGCGACCGCTTCGGGGTCAAGTACGCCGTGTTACGTCTAAAGTGTACCCCTGGGTCGTGACGTGTAGCATGCCTAAATCTAACTGGGTTCCCGTTTCCTTAAGCCACTCAGCCATACCTCCAAATTGTTGATTGAAAGGGAATTGGTTGTGCCGGGTTTGGTTGCTTGCCCAAAGGAAGGGCTATCTGATCTGAGGCTCATCTACGGAACAATGTGAAATAATACATGGGGTGGCAGATTCAATTAATCAAAATTAATAAGATGAAATTTCACTTCTACCATCCATAGGTTTAACCAGGGAATTTACAACACGACCAAAATAAGCCTCACTCACATATATCTAAACAATTCTTCGCTCACTCACAAGGAAATTCAAACTACTATTTTAGAGTACAAAAGCTCAATGGTCTTATGACTTGAGCCTACACCCCGGATGTGACACGCCATACAAGACTCTGAAGAGCCTCATAGCATTCATAACATAAGACAATAGAATATGGTGCGGAAGTTTAAAACTTTTTCTTTTACAATCGAAATCTTTTATAAACATCAGTGGAAGTCTTTACTAAAATTATGTCTCAAACCATCTAAACTCAACTTGAATTAAAAACCTTTGGGACACAACCCATACAATAGCTCTAAACATAATAATGAGATGTAAAGGACATGATGGTCAAGCCCTTAGATACTATAAGGACTCACTATAACTTCTGTTCTTGATCTGCTACGAACCTATCCATGAAGATGGAAGGCGATATCACCAAACCCTACACTTTGTAGAAAAATGTAGAAGAAATATGGGTTAGCACAAAAATGCACTACGTATGATAGCCATGCAAAAATCATGCTAAAAGGACATCTTAGTTGAAAACCATGCATTTGGCAAGTTTGAGAATCATCATAAACTTTATTATAAAAGCATAGGACACAAGCATATTCAACATGTATATCATTATAACATAATAGAACCATCATCTTAGGCAACCCTAAGTTATACTTGTGCAATGTATGAATGACATCCCATAATACAACTCATACTAAGTACCCCTTTGTGGCCACCATAAACAAGAAACATTTACATTTAACAATTCATGACAAAGAAAGCAACTCATAGCAACAATCCAAGTAAATCATTCATCATTACATTTAGCCTTTAGGTCAACATTCTCATTAGCATCATTATAAGCACATTCATTTCATTAGACATTATGACATTCGAGAAACTCACCATAGCCACTCGTAAAGCCTACTCATGCAATACATGGATGGCATCCCATACTAGCACCCACACTTCATATAACCTCATGAGTAACCATAGCACATAACTCACATGATGGGAATAAGCCCTAACCGACATACACCATGTGAGCAAATCATGGAATCCAGTGTCTCCCACACTGGAAGGGTTGGTCTTCTTGCCTAAGGTAGAACCAACAATTTAGCTTAGGTGGATCCACTAGCTAATAATCTATGTGGGCACATAGTTATGGGATAAGAAAGATGCTCACAGAAACCCAACCTAACATGGGGAGAGCTTCCACCTTAGAATATCCACTCGGTGCTAAGCTTTAAATTTTTGTAGAGTATTTCATTCTCTTTTAACATTATTATACTTGAGAGGGCTACTATTTGTTCTACCGACCCAAGGTACATTATTACACACATGAAAGTGCTACCATTCGGTCTACCGATTAAAGGTACATTATTACACACATGAAAGGGCTACCATTCGGTCTACCGATTCAAGGTACATTATTAGGATAGCTCATTAAATCCTCAAGAAAGGGCTACCATTGGTCTACCGATTCAAGGTTCATCATTATAGTAGTTCATGGACTCGTCATGAAAGGGCTACCATTTGGTCTACTAATTCAAGACAAAGCTTTTGAATACTTCATTAATCATTTTTGAAAGGGCTACCATTTGGTCTACTGATTCAAGGTTCATTAAGTCAAGATACTTTATTTACACAAGAAGAGGATGCCCTAAGCCTACCACCAATCAAGATCACTTTAATTGCACATGAAGAGGATGCCCTAAGCCTACCAATTCAAGGTATAACATTACATTGAAGAAAACTTTCACAACAAGACATCTTCATTCACAAGTATATAGTTGAGAATAACCTTTCAACAATACAACCATTACATTATAGTCATGATCATATTACTTTCACTGTATTCACAAGGCATATACACAAACATCATGATTATACAACAATCCTCATAATTTGCCCTTCAAGGACAATGAACCATGATTCACCAACAAACCTAGAATTACTATAATTAGGCATGGATAATAACATGATTCAAGAATTAGACTACTATAAGAACAATTGCATATTATTCATCTTATTACAATTCACCCACATCACAAAGTCATAAATTAGGGTTATGGAGAAATTAATGGATTCATAGGGAATTTTATCTTAAAACCACCATAAAATAGCAATTCAATCTTAATATATGATAATTAAACCATTGAAAACATTTTGAGAAAGAATCCATGACTTAGAATGAAAACCCTAGGTTTTGGAGGATTTGCTTCTTTGAAAGTGAAAGTTTGAGGGCTTCATGGAAGAAAGCTTTCCATGAATCAAGACTACCATACCTTAGATGAATAAATCCAACCAAAATCATGTGAGAATCCCCCTTACTTCAATTTCTAACTTGATTATCTTTTTCTTCTTCTTCAATGGAGTTTTTGGGAGAAGACTTTTGGGGTAATGGTGGTTATGATTTGGGTAGTTGAGATTTATGAAGTGTAAGGGTAAATTAATAGCTTAAAAACCCTAATATAGGTCTAAATAAACAATATAAAATGACCCTACACTAAACTAACCTCAAAAGGAATTACCTAATTTTCCCCTCCCTTGGTCGAGTCTAGGCAGCATGTTGCAGGCATGACCTACGCCTTGGATCTACGATCTGAAGGTTGGACTACTGGCTGTCCTGCAGGTCCGTTGGTCATGACCTAGAGCTCAACATTAAGGGCCTGACCCACGAACCCCACCTACGGGGCATGGGTCCACCTATTGGCCGTAGGTGGCTATTTTTAGGCAGTCCTGGCAGATTTGGGGCAGCTTTGGGGTTAGACTTTAGGGTCCTCCTCAAGGACCCTTGGTTGGTCCTTGGGGGGGTCGTACCTTGATATTTAACCCCTAAACCCCTCAAACTAAGATCAGGAAACCATTTTACACTTCTAAACCCCATATCAAAGTCAAAAAATCTCACGTAAGGCTCTAGTTTCACCTACTAGTTTTCCTAGTTGTAACATTATCTCCTCCTTGGGAACATTCATCCTCAAATGACACTTCTAAACACTTCTCGAAATTAAGGACTCAAGACCAGCAGCCCATCATGCACGAAACAACATAACAATGCACAAAAGAAGGAGGAAACAACAACTCTATCTCAATATACTCAATGCAACACAAGGAAGTAGGAACTACATCTAACAATCCATTATGCATGAAACCTTCAACATTTCTCATTTAATTGAAGTAATTACATTCTCCAACTCAAATCATGCTCATCATAGCATCATGAACAAATTATGCAATTACTCTCAAAAGAACATTTAAGCATGTTCAATAATTCATCTCACGAAGCATTTATGAAACTCATACTAAATGCACATCAACACGAGGAATGAAAATCATATAGAAACTCATTTTCTCATTAAACATGAATTCATCAAGAACATGCATAATATAAGGAGACCATGGAAAAACATAATCACAAATGACTCCAAATCATGAAACAAGCCACAAAGAACTCTTTATCTTAAGCTTGAATAGGAATAGAAGGAAGAGAATGAGGATATCAGGATTTCTCATTTCCCCTTGGCCTCCAAAGTAGCACCCTTAACTAAAACCCTTACTAAAATAACACTCTTCAACATTCTCATGGAAGCACTTCCTTACTCTTCTATTTCTTGACTTGCCAGCCTAAGATCCCAATCGGTACTTCTAAATTAGAGAGGTTCTCATTAAACAACTCATTTATACCAAAGGATATCATCTAAATTTATCATATCAAGACTCATCTAGTCACATAGCCATAATTGACATCACTACTAACCTTTGCTCCCTCGATCCTTGTAGCATGAGCCTTTCAAGTGGTCATATCCTAAAGACAATGGGATAAGGAATAGGAGAGAGACCTTCTAGAGTTAAACTCTATGGCAAGACTTGGAGCACCTAAGTTGACTTTTGAAATGTTGAAGGAGTGTCATGGTGAGCTGTACAAAGGAGTACTCAAACTTGAATTTTGAAAAATTAAATTCCCACTACCTACAGTTGCCACCTACGGCCCAAAGGAGCACCTAAGATCCGTATATAAGACCCGTAGACACTGACACTAGCCCAAAATCTGCATTTTCCTTCCTTTACAAAATTTAAGGTGTTACAATATCTCCCCCATGGGAACATTCGTCCTCAAATGGAACTCAAGACATTATAAAGAGGGTAGGAAGAAGATCTAAAAGCCCAACATGAATGCAATCACATAAATGCACATATCCTGTCACGCCCTAAGCCTACACCCTGGATGAGACTGGTACTCGAGAACCATTGCTTGTCCCAAGCAAATCCTTGGCCTGGCTTACTTACTCAGTGGAAGACTTAAACATCAAAGATAACTTTGAATAAAGAACTTATGACAAATCTTAGAATGTCTTTAAAGAAAATATTCAAACTAGCCAAAATGGCTACTAAAGTCTCATAGCAAAACATCTGAAATACTAAGCTGAAAGACTCATAACTAACTGTCTGACTATCTATGAAACCTCTAAAACAACTGAGATAGCTATTTGGACAAATCACACAACATCCTAATGAACAAATAATAAAACTGAAAGCAATAAAAAAGAGTCTTCTGAAATGCAAGGAGGCTAACCAACTGACTCTAGAGTGCTCAACTGGATCAACGAGGCACTGGATGCTGATCCGATTACCTGCGTCTGTATCATAATAAGATGCAGGCCAACTGGCATCAGTACGTTAAATATACGAGTATGCGAGTTGGAATGCTAAACATAATATAGGCTTGAAAAGATTCTGAAGGAAACACTTACCTTGGCTCTTCTCAACTCATGAATAACTCAACTTATAATAAAGTAAAGAAACACATGCAATATATGAAAAGCTTTATAAAATAGTAAAGAAAAACTTCATTCGTTAAAGAAAATGCAATAACAAACTCAACTTTACTCATATAACAAAGTAATATAGTTTCTGTAGGAGATGCTCTAATCGACAACCACCACTCTGAGCCTAAGTGATGGTACAACATTTTACCTCACGCTGCCAAAGACTGTCCTATACCTTGTCGAGAGTATAGATCCTAACTCACTAAGTAGATCTACTAGTCTATGCTAAAAACATCTTAAGGAGTCATCTAACAAGTATGATCCTTTACTACCCATGATAGCTAAATGGTTTATGGATACTTGAGTTAATATGAACTTGCATCCCCATATCGGTGATGAATACTACTCCCAAAATATAGTTAGCTCATATATTTTTAAAACAAACTTCTTTCTTTGGATTGAAATAATTACTCAAAACTTAGCTTAAAAGCTCTCTTGGAATCAATGTTCCCTTTTCTTGTTCAAATGAAGAAAAAGCATTTATAAACTCTTTGGGAATACTTAGTTCACTTATAGCTTTTTGAGAAATGAACTCAACTCTTTACTCTTTTCTTAATTTGAAACTTAAGTCTTAGAACAAAGTTAAAACGTTTGCAAAAGACTTTTGGAAAACTTTATGAACTTCTCTTAACTTGACAATTGATTTCTCTTGACTTGACTCTTAACTTTCCTTGTATTGAATTTATCGATTCAAGGATCGTGATTTATGATATGAAAGATCTCATGATGTATAGGAATGAATTTAGATAGCTAAACATGAGAAAATACAAAAATATCATGTTTGAGGGTGGGTCTGCGATGCGGAGAGACATTTAAAATTTAGTTTTGAAAATGACTTTTAAGGCAGAACGCTCCGTGACACGAAGCGATTATCCCTTTTCTAGGGACCAGCTCCGCGATGCGCCACCACTACCCAGATTCGTCCGACGAAATTTCTTCTTCGTTTTTCCAATCCCAAGTCACCCAAATTTGATTCTTTTTCCCAAATACTATTTAGATACAGTTACACAGCAAATGTACCTAGGAACCTAACTCAACTCACTAAATAACTTGACATGACGATCTTAGAAACCTCTCAATTTCAGCCCAACTCAAGAACAATAGCAATTTCAAGAATACACATCAAAACATCAACTTTCAAACTCTTTCAGGATGAATTCACGCTGAAATAACATGTTTGGCGCGTGGTTGAATGAACCCAATGCTAAAAGAGACTCACATACATTGTAGGATCAAATCCTAGAAAATATCTGCAATCAATTCCTTATGAAGATGACGAATCTTGTTTTTTCCTCTTTTATTTTCTCTTGTGTTCCTTCTCCTAAAGCCCTAACTGTATTTTTCAAAAGTGTAAACTGAATCCTATCAGTTTAGACCTTAAAAATATTAACAAAAATGAATTAATTAAGTTGGGTAAGGAAAAGACCAAACTACCCTTAAAACAATCCGGTTTTTGACTTTCTTTATTCGAACAACCCAACTTCCAAAGAGCATAACTTACTCATACGAATTCTGAATCGCACAAACTTGGTTGCGTTGGAAAGATCATTCCAAGAGCTTTCAAACCATATCTGGAAGTACAACTAACTCATCCCGATTTGGGAGTTATCGCCGTTTGAAGTTGACCAAAAACCCACTTTTCCTAACTAAAACAATTTTCCAGATTTTTCTTTATTCCCTAAAAAGACTATTTCTAGTTCTAAGCTTGTTCTTAGCTATTTCAAATTGCAAGATGTTACAATATCTCCCCCTTGGAAACATTCGTTCTCGAATGATATTACTCTTACTACGCTAAGGGTGGTAACATTATGTTTAAACACCCAACAAGCAAATGCAAACAAACAACATGCTCACTCATAATTTAAAGAGTACTAAGAAGAGAATTAGTACCTTGGTCTGCACTTTCTCTGGATTCAAAGAGATGTGGATATCTCTTCTTCATATCCTCCTCAGCTTCCCAAGTAACTTCCTCAACAAATTGGTTCCTCCAAAGAAGTTTGATTGATGCTACCTCTTTCATTCTCAAGTTGCAAACTTGGCAATCTAGAATATGAATAGGAATCTCCTCATAAGATAAGTTATCCTTGATCCCATTATTTTCAGTTGATATGATCAATGAAGGATTATCCATGCATTTCTTCAACATGGAGACACGAAATACTGGATGAACCACCGCTAACTCTTGTGGTAGCTCCAATTCATAAGCTACCTTGCCAATCCTCTTGGAAATTCTTTAAGGACCAACATACCGGGGACTAAGTTTCCCCTTTTTGTCAAACCTCATAACATCCTTCATGGGTGAAACTTTCAAGAATCCCAATCGTCTACTTCAAACTCTAACTCCCTTCTCCTAACATCAATGTAGGATTTCTGACAATTGTGCGCCATTTTCAGCCTCTCTTCAATCAATTTCTCTTTCTCCATAGCTTGATGAACTAAATTTAGTCCTATCAACCCTGCTTCACCAACTTCAAACCATCCAATAGGAGAGCTGCACCTTTTCCCATAAAGAGATTTATAAAGAGCCATTTGGATGCTAGAGTGTTAACTATCATTGTAAGCAAACTCAATGAGAGGTAGTTGATCATCCCAATTTCCTTTGAAATCAATCACACAATCCATCAACATATCTTCTAAGGTCTGAATAGTACGCTCCGCTTGTCCATTTGTTTGAGGATGAAAGGTAGTACTTAAGTTCACATTTAAACCCAAGCCTTTTTGGAATGACTTCCAAAACTATGCAGTAAATTGAGCACCTCTGTCTGAAATAATGGAGACCGAAACTCCATGAAGTCTAGCTACTTCTTGAAGATACAACTTAGCATAATCTTCTGCCGAATGGGTAGTCTTTACTAGAAAAAAATGAGCTGATTTTGTCATTCTATCGACAATCACCCAAATGGAATCATGCTTCCTGCGAGATCTTGGTAGGCCTGTTATGAAATCCATATTAATCATCTCCCACTTCCATTCCGAAAGTTCTATATTTTGAGCTAAACCACTGGGCCTTTGGTGCTCTACTCTAACTTGTTGGTAATTTGGACGCTTAGCAACAAATTCAGCAATGCCCTTTTTCATACTATTCCACCAATAAACTTCTGTCAAGTCACGATACATCTTTGTGGAACCCGGATGAATGGAATATCTAGAGTTATGAGCCTCCTCCATGATCCTCTCTTGGAGTCCATCCACCATTGGTACACACAATCTTCCTTGATATCTTAGTTGCCATCTCCCCCTTGTTCAAAAGATAATACTTTTTGCTTATGAACATTTACCTTCAATTCAAGCAAAATAGGGTCTTGGTCTTGCTTGCCTTTTACTTCTGACACTAACGATGATTCCACCCCATTCATCACCACTATTCCTCTTTTGTGGAATCCATAAGTCTTACTCCCAGGCGTGCAAGTCTATGCACATCTTTCGCTAACTCTCTCTTTTCTTCCTCAACATAGGCGGTACTACCCATAAACAACTTGCTTAAAGCATCAGCAACAACATTAGCCTTACCTGGATGGTAAGGAATACTCATTTCATAATCCTTGATAATTCTAACCACCTCTTTTGTTTGAGATTAATCTCTTTCTAAGTGAACACATATTGAAGGCTCTTCTGATCAGTGAATACATCAACATGAACACCATACAAATAATGACGCCATATCTTCAAAGCAAACACTATAGCAGCCAACTCTAAGTCATGGGTTGGGTAATTCTTCTCATGAACTTTCAACTATCTAGAGGCATAAGATATAACTTTGCAATATATTCTGCATTAAGATACAACCCAAACCAACTCTAGAAGTATCACAATACACCACAAAACCTTGAGTACCTTCTAGTAAGGTCAAAACTAAGGGAGTAGTCAACCTCATTTTCAATTCCTGAAAGCTTTTCTCACTAGCTTCAGACCATTGAAACTTAATTGTCTTCTGAGTCAATTTGGTCAAAGGAGACGAAATGAATGAGAACCCTTCTACAAACCTTCTATAATAGTCAGCCAAACCCAAAAAAAAATTTCTATCACTTGGAGATATGGGTCTGGGCCAATTCTGCATTGCCTTAATTTTTTGAGTATCAAGTTTAATTCCCTTTGTAGACATAATATGGCCTAAGAAGGCCACAAATTCCAGCCAAAACTCAAACTTAGAGAACTTGACATACAACTATCTATCTTTCTAATTCTGAAGAACTATTCTGAGATGAGTCAAATGATCTTCTTCATTCCTTGAATTGATTAGTATGTCATCAATGAAGACTATAACAAGCATATCTAAATTAGGTTTGAATACTTTATTCATAAGGTCCATGAATACAGCAGGAACATTGGTCAAACCAAATGACATGAACAAAAACTCATAAGGACCATAACGGGTTTTGAAAGCTGTCTTTGGAAAATCACATTCCCTTACTCTTAACTGATGTTAACCAGATCTGAGGTCTATTTTTGAAAAACAGGTGGCACCCTGAAGCTGATCGAAAAGATCATCATTTCTAGGAAGAGGATACTTGTTCTTGATGGTAACCTTGTTCAATTGATGGTAATCAATACACATCCTAAGGGAACTATCTTTCTTTCTCACAAATAAGACCAGAGCGCCCCAAGGTGAGACACTTGGTCGAATACAACCCTTATCTAAGAGTTCCTTTAACTGTTCTTTAAGCTCTTTCAACTCTGCTGGTGCCATTCTATTTGGCAGAATAGAGATAGGACGAGTATCTGGAAGAATATTTATGCCGAAGTCTATTTCTCTCTCAGGTGGGACTCTGGGTAGATCATTTAGAAAGACTTCTCGAAATTCTTTAACTGACTGAATAAGAGGTATCTCAACACTTGATTCATTAACTCAAACTAAGTGATAGACACAACCCTTGGAAACTAACATCCTTGCCTTAAGGTATGAAATGAAACGACCCATAGGCACTGCTGAACTACTTTTCCACTCTAAGACAGGTTCATTTGGAAACTTAAACTTGACAACTGGAGTTCTACAATCTATTGATGCATAACAGGAATGAACCTAGTCCATACCTAGAATGACATCAAAATTTACCATGTCTAACTCAATTAAATCAACCATGGTGTCTTTGTGATTGAAAGTTTGTCACGGCCCGAGACTACACCCTGGGCGGGATAGGAAGTCGAGAACCATTGCTGGTCCCAAGTGAACCCTTGGTCTGGCTTACTAACTCAGCAGAGGACTTAAACTTCAGAGATAACTTTGAATAAAGAACTTATGCCAAATCTTAGAATGTCTTTGAATAAAGCATTCAAATGAACCAAAATTTCTACTCAAGTCTTATAGAAAAACATCTGAAATACAAAGTTGAAAGACTCATAACTAACTAACAGACTATCTATGAAGCCTCTAAAACAACTGAGATGGATATTGGGACAAACCACACAACATCGTAATGAGCTGATAATAAAACTGAAAGCAATAGAAAAGAGTCCTCCGAAATGCAATGAGGCTCACCAACTTTACTCTGGAGTTCTCAACTGGATCAACGAGGCACTGGATGCTGATCCTGATTACCTGTGTCTGCATCATAATAAGATACAGGCTAACTGGTATCACTACATTAAATATACGAGTATACGAGTTCGAATGCTAAACATAACATAGGCTTAAAAAGTATGCGAGTTCGAATGCTAAACATAACATAGGCTTGAAAAGAGTTTGAAGGAAACACTTACCTTGGCTCTTCTCAACTCATGAATAACTCAACTCATAATAAAGCAATGAAACACATGCAATATATGAAAATCTTTATAAAACTGTAAAAAGCAACTTAGTTTATTAAAGAAAATGCAATAACAAAGTCAACTTTACTCATATAACAAAGTAATGTAGTTTCTGTGGGAGATTCTCTAACTGATAACCACCACTATGAGCCTAAGTGATGGTACAACATTTTACCTCATGCTGCCAAGGACCGTCCTATACTTTTCTGGGGGTATAGAATCTAACTCACTAAGTGGATCTACTAGTCTATACTAAAAGCATCTTAAGGAGTCATAAAAAAAGTATGATCCTTTCCTACCCATGATGGCTACATGGTTTATGGGGATTGAGTAAATATGAACTCGCATCCCTATATTGGTGCTCAATACTAATCCCAAAATATACTTAGCTCATATATTTTTAAAACGAACTTCTTTCTTTGGTTTGAGATAATTACTCAAAATTTAGCTTAAAAGCTCTCTTTGAATCGGTGTTCCCTCTTCTTGCTCAAATGAAAAAAAAACATTTATAAACTCTTTGGGAATACTTAGTTCCCTTATAGCTTTTTGAGAAATGAACTCAACTCTTTACTCTTTGCTTAACTTGAAACTTAAGTGTTAGAACAAAGTTAAAACGTTTGCAAAAGACTTTTGGAAAACTTTATGAACTTCTGCTAACTTGACTCTTGATTTCTCTTGACTTAACTCTTAACTTTACTTTAATTGAATTTATGGATTCAAGGATCGTGATTTGTGATAGGAAATATCTCATGATGTTTAGGAATGAATTTATACAACTAAACATGAGAAAATACCAAAATATTAATATTTGAGGATGGGTCGAGACGCGGAGACACATTTTAAATTTTGTTTTGAAAATGTTTTTTGAGGCAGAACGTTCCATGACAACTCTGCAACACGAAGCGAATATTCCCAGTTTGGTGGACCAGCTTGACGACGCGCCAAATTATATTTGTCCGACAAAATTTCTTTTTCGTTTTCCAGCCCCAACTCACCCAAATTCGATTCTTTTTAGATACGGATACCCAACAAATGTACCTAGGAACCTAACTCCACTCACAAAATAACTGGACGTGATGATCTTTGAAACTTCTCAATTTCAGCCCAACTCAAGAACAATATCAACTTCAAGAATAAACATCAAAACATCAACTTTCAAACTCTTTTAGAACGATTCACGTGGAAATAACATGTTTGGCGCGTGGGTAAACGAACCCAATGCTATGACAGATTCACATACCTTGTAGGATCAAATCCTTAAAGAAATCTGTAATCAATTCCTTACGAAGACGATGAATCTTGCTTTTTCCTCTTCTCTTTTCTCTTGCGCTCCTTCTCCTAAAGCCCTAATTGTATTTTTCAAAAGCATAAACTGAATACTATCAGTTTATACCCTAAAAATATTAACAAAAATGAATTAATCAAGTTGGGTAAGGAAAAGACCAAACTACCCTTAAAGAAATTTGATTTTTGACTTTCCGTATTCCAACAACCCAACTTCCAAATGGCATAACTTACTCATTCGAACTCGGAATCGCACAAACTTGGCGGCATTAGAAAGATCATTCCAAAAGATTTCCAACCATAACTGGAAGTACACCTAACTCATCATGAGCTGAGTGTTATGTCTGTTTGAAGTTGACCAAAAATCCTCTTTTCCTAACTTAAATAATTTCCTGATTTTTCTTTATTCCCTAAAACGACTATTTCTAGTTCTAAGCTTCTTCTTAGCTATTTCAAATTGCCAGATGTTACATATCCGAGGAAGAAAAATCGACTCCAAGCTAAAGCATATCCAAAACATTATTTCCTAAGGCCCATATGCAACGCATACTCAAATGCACTCAAAAATGGAGGCATCAATCAAGCTAACTTATTTTCTCAAATTTGGTTTTTCGTGAATATGCATGCATGCAGAAAAATGGGAATAATTGAGACACATATAACCAAAAGAGTAAACCATGAGAAGTTAAATACCTTAAGATAAAGTAGGAACGGAGGGAAAACTATGAAGAAAATGGCACATCATAGTGGCCTTGGCCTCCCAAGTATAACCCTCAACTAACTAATTCCTCCAAAGAACTTTCACGGAAGCAATTTCTTTGTCTCTCAACTTCTGGACTTGCCAGTCCAAAATCTAAACTAGAATTTCTTCATAAGAAAGACTGTCCTTTGTACCAAGACTCTTCAATGGTACTATAGATATCAGATCACCAAGGCATTTCTTCAACAAGGAAACATGGCAAACCGGATGCACTGATGCTAAGTCATTAGGCAAATCAAGTTCATAATCAACTTTACCAATATGCCTCAAAATCTGATATGGGTCCACATAATGGGGACTAAGTTTCCCTTTCTTTCCAAGCATCATTACACCCTTCATGGGTTAAATTTTTAAACAAACAAAATTATCTACATCAAACTCAAGTTATCTTCTTCTACCATCAACATAAGACTTTTGTCAACTTTGAGCCATTTTCAACTTTTCCCCAATAAGCCAAACATTCTCCATAGCCTCATGTACTAATTCAGGCCCTATCAAAGCAACCTCACCAACTTCAAACCAACCTATAGAAGATGTACATCTCATACCATAAAGAGCCTCAAATGGAGCCATACCAATTCTTAAATTATAGCTATTATTATAAGCAAACTCAATCAATGGCAAATTGATCATCCCAATTATCCTTGAAATCAATTACACAAGCTCTCAACATATCTTCAAAAGTTTGGATAGTACACTCCGCTTGCCCATCGGTTGAGGGTGAAAGGTCGTACTAAGCTTCACACGAGTACCAATAACATTTTGGAAAGATTTCCAAAATTGAGAAGTAAATTAGGTACCACAGTCGGAGAAAATTGATAGGGGAATTCTATGCAACCTAACCATATCCCTTAGATACAACTTAGCATAGTCTTCCGCTGAATAAGAAATCTTGACAGGGATGAAATGAGCCAATTTTTTCATTTGATCTACTATAACTGAAATTGAGTCTTGTTTCCACAGGTGTGGGTAAACTAACAATGACGTCCATACTCAAATCTTCACACTTCCAAGTAGGAATATTGATATCGTTGGAAAAACCTCCCAGCTTTTGATGCTCAACTTTAATTTGTTGACATTTAAGACGCTTAGCCACAAATTCTGCAATAAACTTCTTCATCCCATTCCACCAATAGAACATCCAAAAATAACGGTACATATTAGTGGCTCTTGGGTGAAAAGAATATCAAGACCTATGGGCTTCTGGCAAGATTCGCACTTTCGAGTCATTAATATCGGGAACACACAAGTGACCTTGATATCGAAGCATACTATCTCTTCCTTGGTAGAAAGCCTCAACGAAATTTTTAAGCACTATATCCTTTAACTCAATCAAGATCGGACAAAGGCCTTTCTTTGCTTCACCTTTTCCACAAAAGATGATTTCGAACCATTAAGAACCATAATACGACCTTTGGTGTAGTCAACCAACCAAAACCCAATCAGGCCAAACTATGAACATCACAAACCAACTTATTTTTATCTTCCTTAACATGAGAAACACTACCTATTGATAGCTGACTAAGAGCATCCGCCAGTACATTTGCTTTGTCGGGGTGATACAGAACACTCATGTTGTAACCTTTTAGTAACTCAACCCACGTCTTTTGGAAAAGATTTAATAACACGCTAAAAGTAGTTAGTGCTTATTTTTAATGAATATTATCTTGTTTGGTGGTGAGCTAAGGAAGATTGATTATGACCATTTTAGCCTTTTGAATTTATGTTGTTTAATAATAATTTGTAATAATAAAATAGCCATCGATGAGTTTAATTAATTCTCACATCCACAGGTAAAGTGTTGTTATTTCCCAAATACTACATTGATGTCATGTGGCTGAAACTACAGCTAAGGTTTCAATAGCCATCCTCTCCTCTATGGGTACTCTCATTTCTTTTTCATCAACAACCTCTACTACAAATACTACACTAATGTCATGTGGCTATTTCATTAACCTGGAAATATTGAACTTAACCTCTTCTTTGTTGAGTTTGATTTGGCTGCAGATTTGAATGATGAACAAGTTCAAGCTATGATCAAGGTGTTGATTAGGTAGAAGAGGTCCATTGGGTGGACTATTGCTGACATCATCGGGATACCTCTAGGTATATGCACCCATAAAATTCAACTTAAGGAGGACTGCAGCCCAAGCATTGAACATCAGCGGAGGCTAAACCCAGCTATGCAAGAGGTGGTAAAAAAGAAGATCATCAAGTGGTTTGATGCTGGGGTGGTATACCCTATTTCTGATAGTCACTAGGTCCGTACAGTGCAATGTGTGCCCAAAAAGGGTGGTATGACTGTGGTTGGAAATGCCAAGAATGTGTTGGTCCCGCAGAGGCCAGTCACTGGATGGCGAATGTGCATGGATTACAGGAAGTTGGACAAGTAGACCTTGAAATATCATTTCACAATGCCTTTTGTAGATTAGATTCTTGACAGGTTGGCTGGCAAAGGGTGGTACTGCTCTTTTTATGGATACTCTGGCTACAACCAGATATCAATTACTCCTGAAGATCAAGAAAATACCACCTTTACATGTCCTTATGGCACCTTTGCATTTAAATGCATGCTATTTGGACTATGTAATGCACCAGCAAATTTCCAGAGGTGTATGATGTATATCTTCTGAGACATGGTGGATGGTACTCTAGAAGTCTTCATGGATGACTTCTGAATGGTAGGTGATACGCTTAATGATTGTTTACTGAATATTAGCAGAGCCCTACAGATTTGCGTGGAGGCCAACCTGGTGCTGAATTGGGAGAAGTGCCATTTCATGGTCACGAAAGGCATAGTCCTTGGGCATAAGGTGTCACAAAAGGGGATAGAGGTCGACAAGGCCAAAATTGAGATGATTGAAAAGTTGCCTCTACCCATTTCTATGAAGGGGTTCGGAGCTTCTTAGGACATGCCGAATTTACAGGCGTTTCATCAAGGACTTTTCCAAAAGTGCATTTCCCATGTGCAAACCTTTGGAGAAGGATGTGAAATTCATTTTTGATAAGGCATGTCTTAGAGCCTTTGAATGCCTGAAGAAGAAGTTGATTTCTGCCCCTGTGATCATTAGCCTAGATTGGGCAGAGACATTTGAGGTGATGTGTGATACAAGCAGTACTGCTTTAGGAGTAGTGTTGGGCCATAAGTGCAACAAGACGTTTCATCCTATTTACTAGGCTAGTAAATCATTGAATGGAGTATAACGAAACTACACAGTTACTGAAGAGGAATTGTTGGCTGTAGTGTATGCTTTTAAAAGTTCTGAGCTTATTTACTGGGCACTAGAGTGATAGTCCATACAAACCATGCAACTCAGGATACCTTATGGCAAAGAAGGATGCCAAACCAAGGTTGATTAGATAGGTGTTACTTTTTCAGGAATTTGACTTTCAGGTAAAGGATAGGAAAGGTTGTGAGAACCAAGTAGTTGATCACTTGTCGAGGTTGGAAGCTGAAAAGATAGAGGATCTCAAGCTTGACATAAATGATTCATGCCCATATGAGTAGGTATTAGCCGCTACTCTTGATCTTATTCCTTGGTTTGCTGATTTTGCTAACTATCTTATTATTGAATTGATGCCTATGGGGCTTACTTATCAACAAAGAAAGAGGTTACCGCATGATGTGGGTAAGTATTTTTGGGATGAACCATATCTATACAGGGTGTGTGCTGAATACGATCATCAGGCGATGTGTTCTTGAATCTAAAATATTGCATATTCTAGAGGCCTGTCACTCCTCTCCGGTAGGTAGTCATCATGGAGGTGCTCGGATAGCTCATAAGATACTTTAGTGTGGGTACTTCTGACCCATAATACATCAAGATACGATGGATGTAGTGAGGAGCTGTGATGTGTTCCAGCGACCAGGAGCTATCTCTTAGCGCCATGAGTTATCCATGCCACCTAGTCTGGAGGTGGAGCTTTTTTATGTGTGGGGAATCGACTTCATGGGTCCATTTGTGAGCTCCTATGGGAAAAAATACATAATGTTTGTAGTGGACTATGCGTCCAAATGGGTTGAGGTAGTTTCTTTGCCTGAGAATGATTGTAAAAGTGTAATTTGTTTTCTGAAGAAAAATATTTTCTCAAGGTTCGGCACAACCAGAGTTATCATCAGTGATGGTGGTTCTCAGTTCTGCAATATGGTGTTCAACTCTCTTCTGGCTAAATATGGAGTCAAACATCACAAGGTAGCAACACCTTATCACCACAGACCAGTGGCTAAGTGGAGGTCTCCAACTAAGAAGTTAAAGCAATTCTGGCTAAAACGGTAAATACAAACATGACAGATTGGGCACGGAAGTTAGATGATGCTCTATGGGCATATAAGACAGCTTTCAAGATGCCTATTGGTATGCCTCTATATCAATTGGTGTTTGGAAAGGCATGTCATTTACCCATTGAGCTTGAGCATAAAACACTTTGGGCTTTGAAGAAGTTGAACCTTAGTTGGAGCGAAACTGCAAACATTAGGTTGGATCAGATCAATGAGATGGATGAGTTCTGTCTGAGGGCTTATGAGAGATCTGCACTATATAAGCAGAGGATAAAGCTATATCATGACAAGCAAATTGAGAAAAGATGCTTTAATCCTGGTGACTTGGTGTTACTTTTCAACTCCAAACTTCGTTTCTTTCCAAGAAAGTTGAGATCCAAATCGTCTGGACCATTTAAGGTAACACAAGTGTTTCAGTCAGGTGCTATTGAGGTGGAAAAGAATAAGGGTGAGAGGTTCAAAGTCAATGGCCAGAGAATCAAGGCATAGTTGGGTGCTGTAGAGGATGTGAAAATTGTGGAAGAATGCAAACTTAATGAAGTCTCAGTAATCAAGTAACATGCATCATGCTGCAACGTTAAATTGTACGCTGCTTGGGAGGCAACCCAAGATGTAATTGTTGGGGTTATTTTCCTTTTTCTTTATTTTTATGGAGTCACTGTGTGTTGATGTGTGCAGGAGAGAATGTGTTAAATTACAGGAACGGGGTGTAAACTGCTCTTCAAGGGTAGTCTCACGGACCTTGGTGCCATTTACGGGTACTTTCATGGTCCGTCAATCTCATGGCCAACTAAATGAGACTACTGTAATTTTCCACAAAAAGGGTTCACGGAAGGGTTCACAATCCGTCAAGATTTGTGCGGACTGTCTAGCCTCTCGTGAACCACAGGTAATTCTATTATCCCAAGTCAATTCCATGGATCATTTTACGGACCCTGGTGACCTTCACGGGGACTTTTACGGTCTATAGTCCACAACCCAGTACTTCCAAGAAACCAACCCAATCTGTGTGAAAGTAAAATTAAATTAAAACGTATATATTGCTCTTCAAACGCCAAAGGCTAGGTTTCTCTCCCTATTTTCTCTTCTATAACGGTTCTTCAAGAGTAAAAAAATGGTTCCTATCATCCATTAATATGTAGTTCATCCAAGAATCAACGTTCTAAATCAACGTTGTCAAGAACTTCAAGCCAAGTCCACTGAGTCTTCTTCTTGAGCAATATTTTCCTCCAAGACCAAGTAAGTCTTTTCTACCTTGTTATAAGTTTGATCCTATATGAAACAAGTTAGATTTGCTTAGAGTTAGTCGAAATTAGCATGATTATGTGATGAGCTACTTTAATTGGTTTTGATTTGTTATGGGTTAAGTTGAATTGGGTGTTTTAACTTATTCTTATATGTGGGTATGATAACAGTGGGTTGAAGTTGTGGTTGTCTATGTTGGTTCTAATCGTATAATATTTAGTTGAATTTATTAAGAAAGGTGTTGAGGGGTGAGTATGTGTTGGTTGTGTTCCTTTTGTAATAATGGGAGTTACATACTGTAATTTTGTAATTTAGTGAATGAGGGATGAAGATGACTAAAGAAATAGCTAAAGTTTAAGACCACGATAGGTTTCACAGACTGTGAAAGCTACCACCAGCCATGAAACCAATCGTGGACCACACTTGAATTCCTTCCAAACATCAGGTAAGTTCACGACCCGTATCACGGACCATGGTTCAATCCACGAGATGAGTAACTGTCCGTGAACAATGCTTGGTCAACCTATTGTTGTACATTGATTCTATATTACCTCCATGAGGGGTTTAACGGACTGTGGTACCTACCACGGTCTTTGATAGCTCCCGTAGAGTTTACTTGGGTTGTAAAAATTTTGTTTTTTTTATACTTTTATTTCTATCATTTTATTTTATTTTGTAGCCCTTCCCAATGAAAGATTAGGTGACAACATTCTTAAGGCAAGGCGTCACGAGGTAATTACACAGGGGAAGTATGAGTACCCGATAGTGTGTCATTTTATTGAGTTTTTCACTTATTAGTATTGTGCTTCTCAGGTACTATGCCTCCTAGAAGAAAGAACGCAACCAAACCTGCCCCCTCACTGCTTCTCAATCTGAAGGTCATGACGAGTAGTTCTGAGGTGCGAATAAATGTCACACCTGACGATCATCCACCTTGAGCTATTAGATCTACATCAGCGAGGGCTATTCTCCAGGACACTCCTCCTCAGTCTTAAGAGGGAGATAGTAGTTCTGGTAACGGGGAAGACTTGGGAAGTAAATCTGATACTGCTTTTGGTAGCCAATATGCTGATAATTCAGTGGGCAACGGAGATCCTGACAGTGGCTCTCAAGAAGATGCAACCACCTCTCCACCTGCAGTAAATACAAAAGCTGAAACTGGAGTAAGGGAGGAGGCAAATGCTATAAAGGAGGATATAGAGATCACCACTGTTGACACCATGGTGATATATGTGAATATGTATAAACCTGATCCCGCAGTGAGACATTAGCTTATTGATTGTTATCGCTCCATGTGGACTGTCAACCGATCCGAAGAATTCTTTAACAATGGCATTGTGAACAAAACTGACGGCTTCAAGAATCGAGCAATCATGCTTGAGACTAGGGTGGTGGTAGCTGATATCAAAGCATTCCCCAACATCTATAGGATATTTCAGCTTTATTAGATTGAATGGATGGATAACGAACTTGGAGAATACTCTAGCCTCCTTGCCAGAGAGGTTTATTCATCTTATGCAGCTACACTGATGAACTTTGCTGCAAAAATAGATATTAGGAAATGTGGATAGAAATACCTTGCTATTACCTGGGGTCCCCTCAACTCAATTATAGCTCGGGACAAATCAATAGATATTTTTGAGGCTACTAATAACAGAATGTTGCATGGCCCAGAATACTCTACACCAGCTTCAATTGGTCTCTTTGAAGGAAAACATCATGAGGTCACCAGTGATACTACGATGGAGGATCAGAATTCTTGAGAGAGGGTTTTGTGAAGCAAATTGCCATAAATGGGGAGAATGCAGCTTGGGCCACCACAACTCCAACACTCATTACTAAAGCTTTACTGTCTTTTCTAGCCAAGGTTTGGTGGGCTGTCATCTGGGTACAATTGCGATCGACAGCTAATGATAATATTTTGTCCCCTTCCCTGGCTTCGTTGGTAGCATGTATTATGGTTGGTTACCCGGTAAATGTGGGGTGGATTATAGCAACTGAGATGAGGGATAGGGAACTGAATGAGAGATCCTAACTTCCATTTCCTTATTTTATAGGGAAATTATGTCGACAAGCGAGTATTCCTCCAAACATGTTGGTTGATAGATGGGGTGAAGCATTCATGCTCATCCAAGTTTCTAAGATCAAAGATGTCGTGAACCATCTATTTGGTGTGAAATCTGCAGCTGTAGGTACCTTACTTATTGTCCCTCACGTACCAATTGACATCCCACATGCAGATAGAGGTCCATAATAGGGAGAGCCATCACAACCTTCCATAAAGGCACCACCACCTCCAGCTTTAGCCTCCTAGGCTCCAGGTACCTTTGTCACTATCCCTATGCTAGTTCTTGAGAAATTGGTTGCAAATAAGCGCCAAACTAGGACCTTAGGCAACCAGATAGTCAATAGAATGCCTCAGCTGATATATAGAGATGTGTTAGCTGTGAACAAAGAGCTTAAAGATGAGATGCACAAACAGCTGGCTATCTTAAAAGACAGGATGGATAGTTTGGAGAATGTTGTTCAAGATCGATTCTAGGCTACAGGTTCAGTAGATACTGAAGAGTTCAAATCACAGTTGGTGGAGATGCGAACTCAGGATGCTAAACTGGCTAAAAAGCCAGTATATGTACCTACTATAGTTATGCCAGATTCTTTAATGTGACTGCTAAATCAGGCATCATCCACTCAATCAATTGACGATCTCTGGGGTGAACTACCAAAGAGTAAGTCCGGCAAGAGAAAACACAGAGTTGAAGAATCAGATGAGGAGATACCTACTGACCTGTTCAGAGTGGAAATAAGACAAGAAAATAAAGCCCGCAAGGCATCAAGGAAGGCAGCTAGAGAAAAAGAAGCCTTTGAGCAACAACAACGAGATGCAGTGTTAGTTGGAACTTCTGGTAGAGGAGCACCTGCCCCGGCAAGTAGTAGCCAACCTGATCATGTGTTGACTTCTGAGAGTTCCCCCGTTAATTAGGGTGCCGATGCTTAGCTGAATATCGGTGCCTAGAGAGTCGTAGGTATGACCCCTCCTCACAGCCCTATTTTATTTTCTCTATTGACTTTGCGGAAAAAGTTTTTTTTATGGAGGGGATGCTGAGCAACCTGCTAGTCTAAGATGAATAGTGGTTGGCTTTGTGTTTACTGTAAAAATTTTGTTTATGTATTGAGCTGTGCAATAGCTAGTCTTGTAAAATAACGACCTGAATCTGAGGTTTGATTGTTAGGATCTTTAGATGACATCGTAGATATTCACATGTTGAGCATTGCTAGTCTCATCAATAAATTAGTGAACCAAGAAATTGGATAATTTAATCCTGTGTCATGTGTGTGTGAAAGTTTTGCTTGAAGTCTAACATTAGGAGAAGAAACTAGAACTTGCTTGAGTAGTCTTGCTTAAATCTGAGGATAACCTGATACGAAAGGATCAGTAGGCCATTTTTGTGAGCCAGTAAACAAGCCAAAAATAGAACTACCAAATTAAAGGCTTACCACTTGAACCCAATTTGAGCCTAAAATTCAATTTTGTTCTTACCAAGTATTATCATATCCTTTGGTTTCCGAAGATACAATGTCACAACTTAGGCCAAAAGCCTAAGTTGAGGGTGATTGCAATCCGAGAGAAAAGAAGAAGTGAAAAATAAGCTTCAACCGGTGAGCTAAGTGCATACAAAAATTTCATATATAAAAAAAGTGTGGAGTAAAGAAACGAAAAGAAAAAGAAGAACACAAAAAGAAAAAGAAAATAATGGTTGTTGGGATGTGCTGAAATGAAGGAAAAGAGGGAATCGCTCAGAAAAGAGTTTTGTGCAAACAAATTTTGGAAAACCAAGGGACTAGTCACTCACAAACCCAAATATACATTCCATAGCCTGAGATTATGTTACAAGCCGATAAAGTCCTACAGTGATCCTATTCCGGGTGTTTGAAAGATAGAGTGTAGAAAGCAAGGGCAAGGCTATGGTAGTTTGTTGCTGGTGTTAAAAGGTTTTTGAGAGTGCGAGCGTAGTATTTAGTCCCAAATTATCATGAGTGAGGGACTTCTTTGGTCTGAGAACATAGTAATTACATTTGAGAGTAGATTGAGTTAGCTAATAATTTACAGGCATAAGCATCATTGAATGTAAGTAATGAAATGTCATAGATTGATCCTTGAATGTTAGATTCATGGTTTTGGATACAAAGTATGTTTGAAATGGCTGCTGCGGAGTTTCAAAACTGTTTGAATGATTTAAGGGCTGAATATATTGTTTTCTCATTACCTGAGGACAAGTAATGGTTCTAAGTTGAGGGTGTTGAGGTGCCGCGAACTCTTGGCACATTTGATGCTTGAAAACTAAGAATTGATACTAGAATCGAGTGTATTTATGTGGCTATAATGTGTTTGGTAGTGTTTGTACAGGTGAAACAGGTGGTCGTGAAAGATGAAAGAAAAGAAGGTTACTGATAACCAAATGCCAAGTGAAGACCATGAGCACCTATACCAGTTGTGGTCTTTGTCACAAACCATGGTGCTGGTCGTGAAGCTGAACCAATGAATGGGAAAGGAAAAGTTGAAAAAGGAACTGAACCAAGTGAAGACTACAGACGACTTCACAAGCTGTGGTCCTCACAACGGCCCGTGGTGCATGTCATGGTTATGAGGCAGTGAAGGGGCTATAGAAGCTGAAAAATGTTAGAGCCAAGTGAAGACCACAAACACCTTCACGGGCCGTGGTCCCTATGATGGTCCGTCATGCTGTCCGTAGTACCCTTTCCAGTGTGATGACTTTGAAGACCCTACTTTGGGAAAGTCCAAGTGAAGACCACGGACACCCAGACGGACTATGGTCTCTTTAACAGTCCGCCATGTTGTCCGTGATGCATCTTCCAGTGTTTGGGTATTGGAGACCCAATTTTGGGGAGTTCCAGGGGAAGACCACGGAGGGCTTCACGGACCGTGAAGCCCTCGACGGGCTATAGAAGTGGGAGTGAAGGGCCCGACATTTCAGTCCAACTTCGATAGGACTCTTTTTAAAAAACTTTTTTTAAAATTAATTAGGTCATTTTATATGTTTTATTGAATCATTTCATTGAAATATGAACAAATTTCCAGAATTCATAGCATTTGATTTTCGATTTCATAAATTGAATTAAGTTTAAAGTTTGGTTTTTCCGGTTCTTGAAATATCAAAGTGGTGGCTGGTTTGCTTATTCTCGTATGTATTTTCTAACATTTTTTTCATTATATGTTTCAAAACATTTATGTGAAATTATGAGTAACTAAACACCACAACTAGGATTGTGGGATTCATGATGGAATTCTAACTATGATTTCATAAAACTAGTCAAAGGAAATTTGTGGTTACAAACTGTAGTTTAGTTTTCGTTACTTATGTATTCTGATGAGTGCACGCATTAGGATGAGCATGAATCTATCATTTGTTTGAGAGAAAAATGATAGTTAGGAAAAAGCTAAACTAATCTAACTAAATGGAGTCAAAGTTCAAGTTCAAGAGAGAAGAATCTTAACACCTTCAAAGGTAAATCACGTAACACTCTGGGGCAGAGAGGACTTGAGTGAAGATATTCTAAGTAGACTAAGAAGTGTCAAATATAGTTAACTCGCATGTAATTTGTAGACATAAGTTGCCTGAAACTCAATTATGGAAGAACGTTAGATGCAACGTTATGGGGAACACAATCCTAGTTTCAGTTAATTATTGAAACAACTTCAAAACTGATATCTTGTTCATTGTTGAATTAGAGTTACTTTACAATTTTGGCTACTAAAGCATTAACTCTAAACCCTATTTTACTTTCAATAATTGTTTATTTAGGAAATAATAATGACATTTGAGTAAAACGAGACAGTGAAATCATTTCTGTAAAGAAATTCTCTATGGGATCGACCTCAACTCACGTTGAGTTCTATAAATTGACTTTGACCATTTATATCTCTTAATTGAGGTGTAAGTTTGTATGAATCAAGCATTAAAAGAGTATCGATCCATGTAACATGTGGACTCAGCAATCTTTAGAATGTTTAAAAGGATCAACTAGCCTTGAGTGTGCGGAATGGAAGCGTCGGACCCTACATTAGTGAAATAATGTAGGCATAAGTATGCATGAGTACATGGAATTTACTAAGTATGATAGCAATGTATAAGAGTTAAGAAATCATGCTTAAAAGGACTTTACATGACATGCAATAACCAAGATAAATCATAAGGAACTATATTAGAAAATATAAGTTATAATCAAGGTCAATACAAGCTAAAATATTTAAAACACATTTGAGATACCTTTAGAAAGTAACCTTAGTTTATTATTGTGGGAAGTTTTCCATTAACCAACGTAGATCATGTGAGCGATAACATGGAATGTGATTTCTATCCGATACCAAAAAGAGATGTCCTTACATGCCAAGGTAAGAACCATAAATTTGAGCTAAAGTGGATCCACTAGCTAACGTGTATCTAAGACAAACCTATGGTGGCACATAGTTATGTTAATTAGTTAATCGCCACTAGTCCTCTTGGTGCTAAGCATATATCCCACGAAATAGTCATTAATTAGATTCGTCTTGTTATTCATAGAAAGGCACAATTAAGTATCCAATCTAAGCTAGAGTTCATTTAGAATATATACCAAATCTTAATTCAATATTTACTTGAGAAAATAGTTTACCCCTATGAATCCTTCATGTGATGATAACATTTCACAACAACAACAACAACGATGCGCTAATCTCAAGCAACCTCAAGTCATTCGTAATAACTTCATGAAAACATGAATATTTTCATAAATTCATAGTTCATCAGTTTATCAGAAGATCATGGATGAAAAAGCACAATTTAAGCATGAGTGAGTGAAATTTCAACTAAGTATAATATATTGATATCAAATAATGCATTAGAAGACTGAATTAATCACAATCAGTTATAATTAGAAGAAACTCACATTCTTTGAATTGAAACACTAATTTTATAATTTGAGTTGAGAACTTGAAATCTGTAGGTACCCTGTGGAGAAAAGGAATCTATGGGTTAATACACACATACCTTGATGCCAAAGCCCAAGAATAATGGAGAATTTTGAGACTTGGATGAAACCCTAGCTCTTCCTCTTCCTCCAGACTCTTGAGAGAATTTGGGAGGATGAACTTGGTCAACTTTTTAAATTTAGGAGAATGATTTCAAAATAAGTAATTTGGGGGTATAAAATATTTATATAGGGTCTAGGGTAGAAGGTAAAACGACATAGTATTGGTTTAAAATAATTAGGAAAAGACCCATAAGCCCCCTTAAAATAATTGATAGACCCCCATCTACGGTTGGACCTATGGTTCGTACTGGTCAACCGTAGATAGGTTATTAGACCCTAAATTCCACCATTTTTATAGATCCCATGTACGGTTTGTAGGTCCTCCTATGGTCCATACATTTCATCCATAGAATCCAACATGACCCTCAAAATTTCACTAAGTTTGGGAGTCACATATGAGACGTACCTACGGCTTGTACAAAGGTTGACAGACCATCCTGGAGAGTCATTCAAAGGTAATTTGACTTTTGAAATTAATATCCCACTACTTACGGTTGCCACCTATGCCCTATAGGAGCACCCACAGTCAGTAGATGGGACCCTAGACACTGACACCAATAAAAAATCTACAATTTCCTTCGTTTCCAAAACCTGAGGTGTTATAGTATTAGAGTATAATGGGAGGTTTGATTAGCTCTCCCTCCATTTTACTATGATGTTTCCTACTGAAGAGGAGAGGGTTTAATTCTTTGTTCGTGGTTTGAGACTTCAACTGCAGATTGAGACCCAGTCTATGGTCTCTGTGGGTCATTCCTTTTTTGATATGGTTGATCACGCCTGCCCTATTAAAAAACTCCATCGTGAGGCCAATGTGGGTAGCTATAAGAGATCTAGGTTTTAGGCCAACTTTAGTGGGTCTTGTTCCAAGCCTAGGAACTTTGATGTAGATCCCGACTAGGGATTCCACAAGGTTAGTGGAGTTGTCCTATTCAGGCCTCATTATAGGCTTTAGAGGGTGACTGATATATTTGGAGTGAGATTGGATTGACTCAAAGTTGAGATGGGTCTCAGTCACGTGCTTCAAGTCGTTGTGGTTGTTCTTCTATGAGCCGATAATCTTGGGTTATTTTGATTGCAAGAAGTTTGACAATTGGGCCAGATATTTTCCTTTCTGTAGGTGGACTGCTCCATCTCCACAGGCAGCTCTACCATCTCTACAAGCTCCAGCAGTAGCACCTCTAGTTAGAGATCGAGGTCAAGGTTAGGACCATTTTGGTAGTTATCTGGATATTTGGGGTAGTCCCAAAGGAGGTAAGTTAGATTGCAGGTTTAATGTCCAGGGAATAGATGGACAGGGCCACTTCAATATAGCTCCAGCAAGGGTGGAGGTTGGGGCATCAGATGATGTGATCACATGTACGATTCTCTTATGCCAACATCCCGCCTTAGCTTTATTTGAACTGAATCTACCCTTTTGTATATATCTATTTATTATGCCTCTCGTATAGGTTTGAGTTCTAGGCCTTTTACAACACTGTTGACTGTGTCGACCCTTATGGGTGAGTCTTTACTAATTGATCAAGTGTTTCAATTTTGCTTGGTGACTATCTAGGGGCATGACACCCTGGCTAGCCTTATACTACTTGATATGTTTGACTTTGATGCGAGTCTGGACATGGACTTATTACCCCCCCCCTCCTTCCCACATAGTCTTATATTTCTTCTCTAAGTTTATTACCTTAACCATGCTTGGTATTCCTGCGATAGTGTGGCAGAGCTCCCGTAGTAGCAAACAGGTTGGAGTTATCTCTTTTTAGGGTTTAGAGGATAGTAGCTAGTTGTTTTTATCTCTTTTTTCCTATGTGTGTGATGTGAGAAAGGAGGTCCCTCCAATTGAGTCAGTTCCAGTAGTCCATGAATTTGTAGATATGTTTTCTACCGACTACATGGTTTACCCCAAGAGCATGACATTGACTTTATGCTTAAGCTTGAGTTAGGTACTCGTCCTATTTCTATTCTTCCATATTAGATGGCTCCTACAGATCTCAGGTAACTCAGTGCTCATCTACATGATCTCTTGGGTACGAGATTCATCACGCCTAGTATATCACCTTGGGGCACTCTCATTCTCTTTGTGAAGAAGAAGACCGGTACAATGCGCATGTGCATTGATTATAAGAAGTTGGATAATCTGAGTGTGAAGAACTGTTACCCCATGCCTAGGATTGATGATATGTTTGACTAGCTTTAGGGTGCTTCACTATTTTATAAGATTTATCTGAGGTCCAATTTCCACCACATGAGTATTAGGGCAGCGGACATCCGTAAGACTGCATTTAGCACTCAATATGGCCCCTATGAGTTCCTTGTGATGTCTTTTGGGTTGACTAATGCCCTTTTCACCTCTATGGATTTGATGAAGTAAGTGTTAATGCCTTATCTTAATTCATTTGTCGTAGTGTTCATAGATGATATCCTTCTATACTTGTGAAGCAGGAGAGATCATGAGCAATATTTGAGGATTATGCTCTTAACTTTTAGAGATCAGCGACTTTATGCCAATTTCTCAAAGTGTCAATTTTACCTTAAGCCCGTAGCATTCATAGGGCACGATGTGTCCAAGTATGGAATCATGGTAGATTCGGCGAAGATTGAGGCTATTTGTTATTGGGATAGGCCCACCTCAAATATTGAGATTCAGTGCTTCGTCAGACTACAAACAGTTTATGGAGGCTTCTCCACTATTACGAAACCTCTGACCCAGTTGACTTGTCTTGATGTTCTTTTTGAGGTGTCAAAGGAGTGTGAGTTGAGTTTTCAGAATCTCAAGGAGTTGCTGACCACCGCTCCTATATTGAATCTTAAAGTTGATGGCGAGAGATTTATGGTATATTGTGATGCATCCAATGTTTGTTTGGGTTGTGTATTGATTGTGGGGCCGGGTTATTACTTATGTGTCGAGGTATGTTAAGTTTCATGAGTTAAACTACCCCACCGTTGACTTGGAGTTGGCGGCAATAGTTTTTGCACTTAAGATTCGAAGGTACTACCTGTATGGAGTTCGTCGTGAAATCTACATTTATCACAAGAGTCTTCTGTATATTATGAGCCAGAAAGACCTTAATTCGAGGCACCGTCATTGGATTAATCTTTTGAAGAACTAGGGCCTCTCAATTTTCTGTCATCTAGGCAAGGCAAATGTGGTATCCCCCTTGAGCTAGAGGCTGTGACTATGGGTAGTCTAGGCTTCTTATCTACTTTGGAATGACCTTGAGCTTTGGAAATTCAATCGTTATCTAATGAGATGATTGATAACACTCAAAACTATCCTAAATATATTAAGTGAATAAGCAATCATTGTCAATAAAAATATCCAACTAAGAGTCGATGTCGAATCCCACAAAGAGTGATATAGTGCAAGGAATTTTATCAAGAAATTTAGATTATAGATCAATTCATTTGCAACAAGTAAGAACAATGGGTGGATGATTCACCAGATTTATAAAAATGTTTTTGTTATCAATAGCTACAATAAAACTAAAAATTCATAAATTCAAAAAATTAAGAAACAATCTACGGGTGCGAGGATTGGAATTCACGTAGGGGTAATTTTGTTGCTCAAAAATGTTAGATACTCATGGATAGGTTGGGTCATCTTCAATTACTGTAATCTTCTTTCGATCTCATAGTACCAATTCATAGAATATCTTTTTGGTTTCATCTATATGAATTACAAATCAACCCGCTACTATACAAAATCTCTCTTTCGAGTAAATTTGGGCAAATAGATCCAACCCATAATTTCTCTTTCAAACAAGTTATAGACATCAAACCTAAATTGCAAGCATTAAACTAATTACCCACTTTAATCAATCTCTTTCGAGCATCAACAAAAGATCTAGACTAGGATTAAGTTTGCAACTTTAACCCATGAATTGGGGTTTTAGCCACCCATCACAAAAATAAAGAAATAATACATATCATGATGGCATCAATGGATATGGTTAAATTAGGTAATTATAATCCACACTCACATTAATTTCAACTTCAATTTGTTAAATTCAAGAGAAAAAGTTCAAACCCCAAAATTAAGAGTGTTTCTTTCAAAAGTATATAAAGTTAGGAACTCAAAAACTCTATTTTAAAAGTCTCAAAAGTTTTCTTCTGCTAAAGTCTTTTAATTTCTCTCTCCTTTGGGCTATTTATAGATTCCCAAAATTTGGACAAAAGTTCACTTTGCGACCATTTTAGTGATATTAGTCGGGATCACTAAGCTGATTATGTGGATCGTCGTCTGCTCCTTAGCTCACCTTTCTCTTGCTTCACACTTCAAGTTTTTGTACCTCAATCAGCGAGCTCATTTGTGTCTGTCTTTCACATTCGACGAATCACCAAGTACCACCTTTGTTCGCCTTTTAAGCATTAATATTTCTTCCATGTCATGTCACCTTCGGTGATGGTCAGCATGTTCTCCCTTTGCATTTAGTGAGTCATCATTCCTCTCTAAGTACACTGACCTACCTCAATTAATTCAAGTGTTGAGCATTGTCACTTTGGGTGAGGTCGTGTCGGTTGGGTGATTCGCCTCTTTGTTTAGTCGATCAACAACGTGGAGTTTACACTTCTTTCCATGTTTTGGATTTTCTTTCAAGTATTCATCCTTGACTTATCCCTTAGTCTTCATACCTACAAATCATCAAAATATCATCATAATAGGATATAACTAGGCATTGAGGACAGTAATTGTTGAAGGCATCAAATGAATGTAAGTCTAGCACTCATTATCACCCCCAACTTAAACTTTTGTTTGTCTTCAGGTAAATAAAAAACACAATTAGTTCAACAAGGGTGTCTACAATAGTTCTCAATGAGAGCTAATATGCCACTGTCATTACAAGACTACTCTCAAGCACATGCAATACTCAATCATAATCAAAAGGTTTTACATGATGCTACTCATATCAATCTAAGCTCAAACTCACTATTGTTTCTTTACTTATGCAAAATCATGTTCCAATAAATGCATTAAAGTGCCCTCACATCTAGAAACTATTTCATTCTCTCATAAATCAAGTCAATAAAGAGGTTAGGAATCAATACAAATCTTGCTCTCTAAAAGAGAAATACATGCAAGATTTATCCCATAGGTTTGCCTATATTTTCCAATCATCACACAACCTAGTTTAACCAAGATATCAAGGGTATTTTAGGCATGTAATGGGGTTCAAGGTTAAGGTATGGTAAATTTGGCTCAGTCACTTCATCTTTTCAAGGCATTGTTGCAATCATCTTCACTTCTTCTCAAGTTCATTCAATTCTTTTCACTTGGGAACTTGAATTTTGATTTGTCAATCATTTTATTTGATGCCCCTTTATTTCCTCCAACCTTTTTTTCAATTAGATTACCACATTTTTGTTTGTCGCAATCTCTCCTGTTTATTTTATAAGGAGGGGTTCCTTCATTTTGTAACATACTTCAAAGTTTAGTATGTCCTTTTCTTTCTTTCCTTCCACTTGGGTTTCTTTCCTCCTTCCGTTTCACACCCCAAACTTAGGCTTTTCACCTAACTTGGCTATTCAAACAAACCAATGCTTCAAAAAGGATTTATAGGTGAGAAAAGAAGGTCAATTTACCTCAAGAACTTTCAACAAGGTAACCAATAAACGTTTTAACTGCAATTGGTGATAAGATGGTTGCACACCATCACAAGGTAGTCACAGAAGGTATGTACATTTAGGTTTTCTCTGAAAATATGTGCCTAAGGTCATTTGTTGCACTCACCAAATCTAGACAATTGGACTAACAAGAAAAATTCTAATAATTCAACAAGCATGATTTCAAGTAAAACCTTACCACAGAACGCACTTCAAACACAATTATTTATCATAGCCCGACAAGATCAAAAGCTTATGTGCGAAGTTCATTGCAAGGCTCACATCAAAACACATCTAGTCAACACAAGTTTCTAAAAGATCATTCAAAAGTCCAGCCACACAAATTTCTTCTTGCAATACCAACACTAAACACAATGCTCATCATGATTACTATCCAAGACATCGATATTGACACAATTGCTCCTTGATTACTTATCAAGGAAAACTTAAGCATTTCAAAGAGTTTCGAGCTCATGGAGTAATTGAATATGGATAGAAAAAATGAGCTAAACCATCAAATCACTATAATAAAAACAAAATAACAAAAAACTAAAATTATCCAATAGTAAATCTGAATGTAACAAAATACAATCAAAAGGGGAATATTGGAACTAGTGCCCTCACCCCAAAACCTAAAAACAGGAGTGTTCTCAATGCGGAATAAAACAAAGATAGTACGTGAGGAGAGATGTACCATAGTCTCCTCAATATCCAGCAGCTTTGTAAATTTTATGGCGATCTGCTACTCATCCTCCTCATCTGTCTCTTCGGCCAAATCATCATCGACCCCATTCTCATCTCTCTCATCTTCATCAATATCAACACCATCATCAATAGTACTATCACCCAAACTTGGTTCTATAGCCACACTAGTATGAAGCTCAATACTAGGAATATACTCGGGCAATGAAACCTCACCCCATATCATAAAAATATACATGGACTTCAGTTGGAACAGATCAACCATAAGACTATCTATCTCAGCCCTCACCTTAGTCAAAGAATCTGAGCTACCCTCTGTCTTCTCTCAGGCCTCCATCCTAGTTGTGAGATTATCTAACCTCTGACCATGTGACACTAAGGTGGGCTAACACTGAGTCAACCTAACCCGCGGGGGAACCAATAAAGCCTCAATTTCCCCGTAAATCAATTTAGGTATTTCAGTCTTAACCCTAGAAGCCCTCACATCCGTAGACTAGGTAAGATTACTTATTTGATATACCATGGGTTGGGTCAAGGGTGTCGCAAAATAGGAGTATAGGAAATTGCAATAGTAGAAGTGGAAATAGAAGGCATAGAAAAAGGTTGGGGTATATTTGACTGCTCTACAAAAGGAGTGGATGAAGTGGCCTCGGCCTAAAAAAAGTTAGGATCAACTATGATTATAGTTTCTAGTGGTGGAGGCTTCATCTTAGCTACATTATCCATCAAGTAGTCCGCATTGATCCTTCGGATGTCATTGGAGGAGGTGGGGGTGATATGTATATTAGTCTTCTACTAGAAAGGATCTCTCGCAACCTCATACATATGCCTAATTAAAACTGGGAAGGAGAGATAGGTTTACCCCGGACCTCATCAACATCTCATCCACAATAATCAACCCCGCATTTATCTTCTCCTCATCAATTATCATAACAACCAAAAAAAGTTTTGCATGCGTGAGGATTGATTCATTTTGTTACGGTATGATGTTTCTACTTATCAATGCAAACCAATATCGAGCCCCAACATTCATATCTTTCTTCTCGAACTTTGTGTTATTAGCCATCTAAGGAGGAAAGACATATTAAATAAGAGTTGCTAGCCAACCTTTCAATGAATCAAGGTCATGCCACATTCGTAGTGTAAACATATTAGCTCGCCTAACATGTTAAGTGAATTGCCTTCCCAGTAGGTGAGCGAGCCTCGGAACCTAGTTTTGCAATATGTTTCTTTTTGGTTTGATTTCAACTAACGGTCACCGGATATATGTTAAAATGATTGTGTTTTATAGGAAATGGCTAAAATCATAGGAAAAAGAATGTGACTTCCGATATACAATATGAGAATGACTCTCTTCCTCTTTCCCCATTGAAAAGGAACAAGGGGATCTTGATCAACGAGCCATTGGAGGCTCCCAGAAAAAACAAATCACTCCATGCTCTTCTACGCATGACCCGGTACAAAAAAGCATTTGATTTCAAGTTTTGACCAACACAATCAAATTTAGCTATTTCAGGTAAAACATCAACTATTTAACTTATGGGCACAATTCAATATCATGCATTTAGCACTACCCATACAAATTAAATAACAATAAGCTACAAATAGAACTAAACCCATATCAGAAACAACAATTTAAAGCACAAATGATAAGATAGAACTCGAAAACCAACCTAAAAAATAGTAGCAAAACACAAAATCGAGGGAACTAAGGTTGGGATCGAGATGCAAATATTATAAAGCTTTTCGAGCAAGTGAAATCACGTAATGGAGGTACATAAACACTGAAACAAGGGTATTGGGAGTTTAGAAATGATATAAGCACAAAGAGATTAAAAGGCTTCTTTTTTACTTGAAACGACTCTTGGCTTATTTAACTCAGACCCACTCGACGGACTACAACTAATGTCTCCGAATTTATTCGCCGACTCACTGAAGGAGCTAAAGCTCACTGATAAGGCCTGAATGGATACCAAACCTGAAGGTAGATTCGATGAACTCGATGGAGTCTTCTTAGTGAACTTCAGCAGATCGCCAATTGGAGCTCAGATCACCTAAGTTGACAATACATTTTTTTTTAAATTCTCAGTCCAGAAGGCAGAGATGAAGTGTCCACACAACACTCTTGGTGAATAACTTGGTATTGGCATCGCCTAAATTACCTTTCTCAACACTTCAACTTTATTTAAACCTGCACTCACAACACACATTATTGAAAGAAATAAAATAACATAAATTTCAGTTTCCTCCCAAGAAGTGTCTTATATAATATTGTCGTACGAAATAGTTCTTACTCTTCACCCATCATTTTTTGAATTTGGGACAGTGTCACTAGGCTAATTTCCTTTTTTGCCTTTGATTGAAAAGGGTAGAGGGTTGGCACGGTTAGGTTTCAAGCTGTTTGATTGGCATTGAATCAGAGGTCATTGTTTGAGTTAAGGTGCAGAAGTCATTTTTCATGTCCTTCAATATTTTGTTAGACCCTTCAACCTTGTCGAATATCTCTGTGAGCATTTCATCAGTGTTCTTTCCCTCCGGTCCAACTAGTTCTTTTGGTTTAGGACGATCATGAGGCACTACTAAAGATCTACTAAAAATTGACGAAAGATGTCGCTCCAATAAGTGACGCCATTTGTCACGTTGTACGTCTCTTATTAATAAAAGTAATTATTTTACCAAAAGCGACGAACAACATCTCTTAGTCCGTCGCTTTTTTCACAAATTTTTGTGCTACATATATATATATATATATATATATATTATATATATATATATATATAATTATTTATTTAATATATTTAGAGACGTCGTCCATCGCTTTATATTCAAAAAATTATTTATAAATTAAACAATAACCACGCTGTCCATCATTTTAAATTAATTTTAATTTATTAATTATTATTTTTAAAAAGAGACACACGGCATCTCTTAGTTCGTCGCTTTTTGGTCAAAATATCTGGTCAAACATTTAAAAAAAGCATTGGACAACGTATCTTAGTCCCTCGCTTTTTGGTCAAAATATATTTTTAAAAGCGAGAGACAAAGAGACACTCTCCATTACTTTTTGTTTAATTATGTTGAGACAGAAACATGTTTTTTCCCAATTTCTCATCTCTTTTTCTCTCTCTTCTCTCCCTTCTCTCTAAGAGCAGACCCTCATCGTGGCGTTGCCACCACCGCCCAACATCATCGCCTTTTGTCCTATTGTCCCCACTCAGTCCCACTAGTCCCGTCACCACCACCCCATCGTCCCCACCCACTGTCTCTCCTCCTTGTTAAAATGTTAGAGTTTAATTATTATTTTCAATTCGAGTAATTATATTTGTTAGTTAGTATATTGTTTTAGTTTGTTGAATTGTGTTATTAAATTGTTAATTTGTATATTTGATTATTGTTAGTTAGAGGAAAAATTGGAGATTTTTTATTTTACAGTTTCTTTTAAATTGATAATTTTAAAATATGATTGTGAATTGAGTATTAGAAGTTAGAACTAATAAATAATTAGAAGTTAGAAGTTAAAAGTTAGATCAGTTGAATTTTTCAACTTTGAAATTCTTAAATTTAGTGTATTTGAAAGTTGAAGTTAGAAAAATGTTGAATCTATATATTAATATAAAGGAGAATGTTAGACTTGTTGATGTGGCATGCCTGTAAGGGTTTGAATCATATTTATCTGGTTTGTGATTTTTTTGAGTGTTTTCTTCATTTTAAAAGATAGTATTATTTGGAATTTTAAGGTAATATTAAAATGTAGTATTTAATTTTCTCCTCATTAAAGTATAAACATAAAAACTTCAGTTATCAATTCTTTACCATAAAAGACATTTTCCTTAATTATAAAATTTAAGTGGATTTATTCCTTATTACTTAATTACAGAATTTGAAAAGTCTTTTCAAATTTAATTTGAAAAGTCTTTTCAGATTTAATTTGAAAGGTACTAATATTTAAAGTAGAGTAGTGAATCACAAAATATTTCAAACAATATGGTAAAAGGTATCCACCAATTTATATTGATGTGTTTATTCTTGCCAGAGTAGTAGAAAAATTCATGATTTGATTAGCTTTTCTCAATATTTTCTATTTCAAACATCTTTTTTTGTTTTACTTATTCTTCTTCTTTTCTTACTTTTTAAATTTTGTAGGTACATCAAACAAGTCTCACTGAACATACACATACCAATAAGAGTAAAATTCAACAATGTACCAAAACAGTAACAATAATCAGAAAGAAGAGAAAGATGAGCAACAGAAAAATAACAACAAAAATGACACAACACACTAGAAGATAATTTAGAGATGAGGAGAGGAGATCTTAGAATGAACAAAAACATTGTGACTCCTTTACTTTGTCTCTTCTTCTGATGATGATGGAATATTATTTCTTCGTGAAAAGAGAAAACGATGATTTCTCATATACTTCTGAAGATACTAATGTAAGAAGAAAAGTCATGTCATAATCGAATTTCTTCAACAGAAAAAGAGCTTTTGAAAGGATGTTGAACTATAATTTCTTCTACAAATACTATATATTGAGGGAAAAAATTATTTTGATTGAGAAAGTTATAGAAAGAATAATAAGTGGTCCAGGAGAAAAGAATTAGAACATAGATAGATTTCTCCTTATTCACCTCCCAATTTAATATGAATTCCATAAAAAATGGAATTAGAACATAGATAGATTTCTCCTTATTCTATCTATGTTCTAATTCCATTTTTTTTACCTTTTTCCCTTAAAAGTGTTTTTCTAATTTGTTTTTCCTTACTAGTATACGTATCCACGCGTTGCACAAATATTTTAAAATATAATAATATTATAATTTTTAAATAACTAATATGAATTGTTATTATTGAGTAACAAAAGTGATGTGTAATCATATATAATGTTTAAATTTTATATAAATATTTGATGCTAATAACATTTTACTTTATTCTATATGCAGTTAGGATATAATCTTCAAAGACACCAAACATTGACTCTTTTCCGCTTGAAATTTTCAATGTATTAATGGAAGAAGTCTTTCTTACTTGCATAGATCAAGTTTCTCTCTCAGCTTTTAAGTTAGTTTTCCTGAAGTAAACGTTGAAAATGACCATATTTATATTTTTCATTTTTTATATGAAGAAACAAAGTAAAGAAGACATGCTATATGATTATTTTCTTATAGAGAATCTTATTATTCATAACTAATGTTATAGGTTTATGCATCACATCTCAATTCTCAAACCTGAAATGCAAATTTAGGCAAGAGAACTGTCGATTATCACAAATACACAAATTGTCTAAATCTTAGCTTTGTTCACAAACATTATAGAATTCTTACGACAAAAAAGTAATGAAAAATAGATATTATAATATGTAAACTATAATATTGTATGAAATTTGTTAATACTTTATTTATATATGACAATTATTTACAAATTTCAATCCTAAAATTTTCAAAAATATCGTTTATTAAGCAAATCCGTTGTAGGCTTCCGCTATTTGATAGTCAAAACTTGTGTGATCTAAAAAGTCCAAACAAAACCATAAGTATTATGGTCTTAAGTAATCGTAAATAATAAATAATAAATAAATGAAATTGTATAAATAAAATCAGAAAAACAATTACATCAATAAGAAGCAGAAACTCTTTATAAGAATAAATACTATTAAGGATTAACCACGTTTCAATAATACGGCCATAACCTTTCTGTTTGCTTGTAAATTGCTATTGCAACATTTCCTATGACAATCCTAGACATTGTCTTGCATTAAAATCATATCGATGAAATTAATATTATATAAAAGAAAGCAATCGTAAGAATGAAAGAACAACACGAAAAGAAAAACATGTTTACCATGTTCAAGTGGGTGAATAAATATAAGAGAATAAAAAATTCTAAAATAGGTAGATTTTTAAGACAGAGTAAGTGATGGAGTTAAGAATAATTCTTGTTATTTAAATATTGTGTTATGCGGTTAGATTTTTTCTAGGGATAAGATTAGCTTCTTATATTTTAAAATTTAAAATTTAAATTAATTATTCAAATTTCAAAAACTTATACGTTTGGATATTAATTTGGATAACTTTAATTTTTAAAAATAAATTCAAAAAGGGAGACCTCAAGAGTAGTTAAGTTATTATTTTTATAATTTTTCCAAAAATATATCTTATTTTAGTGTTTACAGTTTTTATTTTTATTTTTAGATTATTATGTTTTAATAAAAAAATCATAAACGTGGGAGATTCCTCTTCTTTTTTTAAAAAATGATTTTTAATTTTTTTCCTATATTAATGCAAAGATCAAAGAAAATAAGATAGTAATTCTTCAGTACAATTTTTAAAAGGGTCTTGACATACTTCCAACTTGACATTGACATACAAGGGAATTCTTCCTATGTGTGTTTGGTGTTGATATGACCGTATTGAGATTGTGATACTATTTTTGATAGCATGGTTGAATTCTAAGGCCATTCAGAAGGGAAAGGATCTTGTATTTTAATTTGGAGAGCATAGTTGGCCTAAAGGTAGGCTACAAATTTCCCCTCTCTTAGATTGATGTTGAATGTGCAAATACATGTTGATTAGAGTAAATTGGGGGTGGGTACCCTGTAGTTCTTATTTCCTTTCCTAAATACCATGTTTTAGGTTTGATCACCTCTATTTAGGGTGTGGTACTATGCTAGCCAAGGCTTATGTGCTTAATTCCGTCTTGTGAATTGACTTGTATGTTATTTATTCTTATATTGGAGTATATGTGTCCTTATTCTATGATAAGGCTAGACTTACGATTTGTGCAACCTTTAAGCATTGTTTCTTCTCCGCCGTCATTTCGGTCGCATTCCCTCCTTGTAGGCTAGAATAGCATACTTGAGTATCATACATTGACCCTTAGTTTGACATCATTTCAAATTTGCCAAGCTTCTATTAAATGTCCCTATCGCAATATCAATCGAGCCATCCTGTCTTTCTCATTCATCATCTTGGCATCCCTGTATATTTGCCATTGACCACTTATACACCATCGGTTTGGTTCCTTAGCAACTGCAAAAGGATCAGCGTTTGGTGGCACTAGAATGTCCCCCGATCTAGTAGCCTCATCAGATGAGGAAGTCTTACCATTTGAACTAGAGCAGGAAGCAGAGGCAGACTAAGAGACGGAAGCAGAACCAACGGGTGAATCGATCGGTGTATCTTCCTTATTAGACTGGGAGGCAGTGACCACGTCAAAAATCGCCTACCGAGTTTGATTTCGAGTTGTGCGAGGTGTTGTGAAGGGATGTCTTGGTGGCTGGTGGAACATATGAGGGATCGGTCTCCGTATCAATATCTTCATCAATCAGCCGGTACGATGGTGCCATAGATTTTGACTTGCCCTTTGCGGCAAAGGTCGGAGCTTTCTTGGGAGCCATGGTACCTGTGGAAGCTTGGTTAGTACCAAAACAAACCAATAACATACTCGAAAAATTTTAGACTAAAGAAAGAGCCAAAACAAAAAGTAAATTTTTTTTGTACAATGCCATTAGTGGCCACCTACGGTGGGTACCTATGGTCCGTGGGTCCCCTCCGTAGGTTAGAGGTCCCAAAAAAGTTGGCTTCTGATGGGAACCACGGATGTGCAGAATGGTTCGTAGGTTGACCTACTGACTGTAGTCCCCCTCCGTGGTTCCACACTTAGTGGATTCTCCATGTGCAGCAGACCCATGGACCTGATCTACTGTCCGTAGGTTGAACTATGGTCCGGGGATGGGGTCTCGTGGGTCAGGTCTATGGAAGGTATCAAACATGCCTTATTTTAAACCCATTTTTCAACAATTCAAACAATCAACCTACGTCTAATCATGCATCTCAACATAAATTATGATAGTTTGTCATCCCTAGGGTTCCTATTACTCATTATTTAACTTTTATAGCATACAACACTAGGAACCCTAAGTTGAAACTTCCATTTAGACTATTTACTCAGAGTTATTTGATTACAAAGACAACACAATCATATCTATCGTCCCAAAGGTGTTTCTAACGACAGTTTATCATGCAATTTCATACAAAAACAACCCAAGGTTAAGACCCACTTGAGGAATTCATGTATTAAATAATGAATACCAAAATTCAGAGTTAAGTTGAAGTCGTTTACCTTACAAGTATTGGAAATGGGTGATTGTCTGATGCAAAACACTACTTAGACCTTGTGGCATCGAACCTGGACCTTGAACTCTTTTTGTGGAGGGAGAAAATGTGATCAGTTTTGGGAGAGAGAAAGAGGATTATTGAGAGGGAAAAGTGATTATGGAAAATGGGAGTGATATGGGAGTTAATATGGAAGTTTGGGGATTTGGAGGGGTTAGAAATGGTTGGGAGGGAATATGGGATGTGGTGGATGGATTTAAAATTGAAGAGTTTTTACTAGAAGGGTCAGGGTCGGGTCTTCATTAACACTAGGTTGGACCCATGAGACCCCGCCTACGGTCTGTGGGTCGACCTACGGACCGTGGGTAGGGTCCATAGGTCACTTAACACTTAGAAAAAATATAGGACTTACCTGGTACGTGGATTAAACCATAGACCGTCGATGGGGTCCATAGACCTCAGCGATAGACATTTTCTACAGATTTGGCTTTTCATCCCTATACATGTAGCAACCATTAGGCCTTTCTTTGTACATTTTTTGGACACTTTTTAGACATGGACCCTATGCTATATCTAGCCAACACTACTACAGAAATAAAAACAACTATCTAAAGGATTACAGATATTCAAATAAATAAAGAAAACTCCTAAATCGAAAAGAAAATCCTATAGTTGGCTAGATTGTACATCCTGGGTTTCCTCCCAAGCAGCACTTGATTTAACATCGCGGCACGACGTAGACCCTTTGATTACTCAGATTTCATCAAGATAGTAAGCCTCAACCAGCTCTTGCACATTCTCCTTTTTTCCCATGTAGACCTTGATCCTTTGCCCATTCACCTTGAACTCTGTTCCCTCCTTGTTCTCGAGCTCGACCACTCCATATGTGAACACCTGAGTGACTATGAATGGCCTGGTCCACTAGGACTTAAGCTTGCCAGGAAACAAGTGCAACTTAGAGTTCAATAGAAGCACCAGATCACCCACAACAAATTCACGCTTTTCAATCTTTTGATCATGATACTTCTTCATCTTCTACTTGTACAAGGCTGAACTTCCATAGGCGTTTAGGTGAAACTCGTCAAGTTCATTCATGTCATTTACTCTCTAATTCGATGCGGTGCCCTAATCCCAGTTCAACTTCTTTAGCGCCCATATAGCTTTATGCTCTAGCTCTACCGGCAAATGGCAAGACATCCCATATACAAGTTGGTAGGGGGACATACCTATGTGAGTCTTGAATGCGGTGCGATAGGCCCATAGAGCATCATCAACCCTCCTTGACCAATCGGTTCTATTAGAATTCACAGTCTTAGCAAGAATCTGCTTGATATCTTTGTTAGACATTTCAACTTGCCCACTAGACTAGATATGGTAAGGAGTGGGTACATTGTAGCGGACACCATATTTCTCAAGTAGCGCCTTGAACAACTTCTTGCAGAAGTGAGAACCTCCATCGCTAATAATCGCCTTAGGTGTACCAAATCTGGAGAAGATATTCTTTTTCAAGAATGTAGTGACACTTTTACCTTCATTGTTGGAAAGCGCAATTGTTTCCACCCACGTTGACACATAATCAACCGCAACAAGAATATATTTCATCCCATGTGAGCTCACAAATGGACCCATAAAATCAATGCCCCATGCATCAAACAACTCAATCACTAATTTCAGATTCATAGGAAGCTCTTGCCTCTTTGAAATTCCCCCTTCTCTTTGGCAACGATCACAAGACTTGGCGAAATCATGAGCATCTTAGTGGATGGTAGGCCAATAATACCCAGACTGCAAAGTTTTATGGGCAGTCTAAATACCACTATGATGCCCGCCAACATGCGAAGAGTGACACACCTCTAGTATACTCATCATCTCAACCTCGGGCACACAACGACGAATAATCCTATCAGCACAAATATGGAACAAATAAGGCTCATCCCAAAAGAACTTCTTCACATCATGCATAAACTTTTTCCTCTAGTGAAAAGACAAATCAGATGGAACCAGATCACTTGCCAAGTAGTTAGCAAACTCTGTGAACCAAGGAATCAGATCATGAGAAGCCGCAATTACCTGTTCATCTAGAAAAGCATCATTACTTTCAGTTCCATCTCCTAGCTTAGGCATAGCTTCTTCCTCTAATCTAGACAGGCGATCGACAACTTGATTTTCTGTCCTTTTTCTATCTTTCACCTCAAAATCAAACTATTATAGCAATAACACCCATCTCATCAACCTCAGTTTTGCATCCTTCTTAACCATCAAATACATCAATGCAGAATGGTCAGTATGCACTATGACCTTAGTACCAAGCAAGTAGGATCAGAATTTCTCGAATGCAAAAACCACTGTAAGGAAATCCTATTAAGTCACGATATAGTTCTTTTGAGCCACATTTAGAGCTTTACTGGTATAGTAAATAGGATGAAGAATTCTCTCGCCTTTATCCCAAAACCCCACCAAGTGCCACTCCACTCGCATCACACATTACCTCAAACGGTTGTCCTCAATCTGGTGAAATAATGATAGGTACGGAAACTAGCTTTTCCTTCAACTCTCCAAATGCTCTCAAACAAGTATCATAAAAATCAAACTTACAATCCTTTTCGAGCAATTTGCAAAATGGGTGTGCAATCTTGGAGAAATCCCTAATAAACGTCCTATAAAAGCCTGCATGCCCAAGAAAACATTTAACACATTTAACAGAGATGGGTGGTGGAAGCTTTTCTATTACCTCGACTTTCTCTCTATCAACCTCAATGCCCTTCTCAGAAATCTGATGACCCAAAATAATCCCCTTTTTCACAATTAAGTGGCACTTTTTACAATTTAGTACAACATTGCACTCTTCACACCGTTTTAGTACCTCAGCCAAATGATCCAAACAAACATCAAATGATTCACCTACCACAAAGAAATAATCCATAAATACCTCAATAGAGTCCTCCACCATATCAGAGAATAATAATATCATGCAATACTGGAAGGTCGCTGGAGCATTACACAATCCAAATGGCAATCGTTTTAAGGCGAAAGTCCCACAAGGGCAAGTGAATGTGGTCTACTCTTGGTCTTCTGGAGATATGGAGATCTGATTGTAGCTCGAATAACTTTCAAGAAAGCAATACCAACTCTTACTAGCAAGGCGGTCCAACATATGATAAATAACATAGGGAAGTGGTCCTTATCTATCCAAGCATTCAATATTCGGTAGTCCATGCATACTCTCCATCCATTCACGAGCCACATTAGAACAAGATCGTTTCTCGCATTGGGTACCACAATCATCCCACCTTTCTTGGTAGCACACTGAACAGGACAAACCCAAGTACTATCTTTAATGGGATAAATGACTCCCGCATCCAATCACTTGATGATTTCCTTTTTCACTACCTCTTGCATAGGTGGATTTAGTCTCATTTGGTGCTCAATACTAGGCTTGTGATCCATGATGAATTAGATTTTATGAGAACAAATGCCAGGAGGAATCCCAATAATGTCCGCAATAGTCCACCCAATAGCCTTCTTGAACCTCTTTAACACAGAAACCAAAACATCAACTTGTTCTCGTTCAAATCGACCGCAATGATGACCGATAAAGTACAGTCTGTCCCTAAGAATGCAAACCTCAAATGTGATAGTAGAGCCTTAAGTTCCAATTTTGATGCCTCTTTAGTAGACAGTTTTGCGGGTGGAGAGTCACGATTCTTCATATATTACTCCAATCTCTTCGGTTTGGAACGAAATCTGAACCTATCAAGTGCGGCAACTAACTCATAATAGTCTTCAATACCATCACAGTCTAAATTCATCATTGCCACTACAAGTGCATCAACACCCAACCGCTCTTCAATAGACATATCAGAACCTTAACCCACAATATGATTCACCATAGACACTAACTTGAGATCACTTTCCTGCTTCATGGACCTACAGTTATTAAAAGTCACCTCTTCACTATTAAATTAGAACTTCATCTGCCCTTTTTTCATATCGACCAAGGTGCGCCCAGTAGCAAGAAATGGTCTCCCAAGAATGATGGGAACCTCAAAATCAATTATCACAAAATCCGCTAGAAGGATAAATGACTCCACCTTCACAAGTACATCTTAGTCAATTAGTCCTTTCATGTTCATGATTTTTATGTATGATATTATGCAAATTCAATACATTTGAGTCAGATTCTATTAGAAGAATACTGACTGTGTCTCATTTTATATGACGTAGTTTGACTTGATGTGAAGTTTATGCAAGAAAGTAAGATTTTTGAATCTTGTTATCTAAAATAAGCAATAGATGTTTTGTGTGGCTACAAATTATTTCGTTAAGGATAAAATGAGAATTTTAAAATTAAAATCTTACTAAATATAGCAATGTGTCATTCTTATTAGGATTGACTAAAAGAAAAGTGAGTCATATAAATTGAGACAAAGAGTAATCCCTATGTCCCAATTTATATGACTCTCTTTCCTTTTAATTCAGTCTAAAAAAGAATGACACATTTTTATATTTAGTAATAATTTAACTTTAAAATACTCTTTTTATTCATGACATATTGCCACACAAACTTTTATAACTTATTTTAGACCACTAATTTCAAAAGTATCTTTCTCTTTCCTAAACTTCATGTCAAGTCAAACTAAATCATATAACATGAAACTGAGGGTGGAGTGGGGGCAATAGTTAATTCTCAATCAAGTAAATTACATGAATTGAGATGGTCATAAATTAAAACTCTTATAATTTAAATCGTGAATTGAATCTCACCTGCGGACACTACAACATTTCTGGCCTAAGGCTACACTAATTCTAGGTCACACTTCTAAAATGTTGCCAAAAATGCCTAGGAAAATGCCGTGTAGTCTTTATCTAGAGCTTTTAGCTACGAAATATTAGGCTACACTTTCAAAATGTGTCCTTTTGTAACAAAGATTACATTATACAAGTGCTGTCAAATCAAAAAAAAATTGACAACACTTAATTATGCATATGACTACAGTTACAAAATGTTATTTTTATAATTTCAAAGAGAACACTTAACAAGTGTGTCCTAAAGGATTCTCAAAAATATTTACCCTAATATATTCGGTCCATTTTGTGTGCCTTCAGTGAAAATTTTCCCTCCTTTACTCAACCGACATTTCTGGAGGAAGTGAAATATTCTCTCAAGCAGGGCACTAGGTTTCTTACCCTTTCATAGAATTGACCAGCTAATCGAATGGATTCAATTAAAACTTTGAGCAGATTGGTCAGTCTAGCTTCAAAATCTACAACAAATCTCTATTTTTCCCTTCACTGTCTTCTGGGTTCAGTTTGTAGAACTACTTTGAAGGTTTGTTAGCATAGGCAACTAGACATGAAGTTATCGTGCAATTTTTGGCAGCAACCTCCAAATCAAGTTCTATGGCTTTTAAAATTATACCGCAAACAAGGTGCATTGTTGCTCTACTCTTCAGTATTTGGGTAACTCAGTTCATTCCAACAAACTCTGTTGCTGCTTGATTACCTTTCTCTACCCTTCGTTTTACTATTTTAATTGAACATGAAATATTGTGTTCTATAATTTCTCCTTTATTATTTAGATCAATTTTTGGATTGAATATTCGTTGAATATAAACATGACTTGAAACAAACTGCACTAGGCAAATAGATCTTTCTTTGAATGAACATGAGTTAACTCCATCAAAGAAATAAAAGAATGAAAGATGGAGATATTGAAGATTTACAAATGGATGATGAAATTGTTGGTGAATCTTTGGCTATTAATTAATCAGCATAAGCAAGATGATATTAAGAATGAAGTAACTTGAAATTGACCTAAAGATCCTCTACCGAGGCATTGATGGGGATAGTGGAAAAGGCTCGATGTTTTGATTCAGATGTTGAAAATCCTTTCTAATATGATGAGGAAACTGAATTAAAAGAAAATCCTACTGTCGAGAATTATTCCACAATTATTAAGAGGTCATTTTTCCTCCCAGACTTCTCAAATCTATTAGAAAACCATGAAAAAAAATTATTTCTTTGTTAAACTCTTGGGTAAATCTATTTATTATAATACCTTTTGGATAGAAGTCCTACGAGTACTACTATCGACAACAAGACTGTTATGAAGCAAGGAGTTAGTGTAGTATTAGCTATAGAATCTGTTAGTATGTGTCAGTAACAGATACAATTAGTAAAAGTAGTTACAACTAACTATAGTTAAGTTAAGTCTACCAGTCTAGTTAAATGCTTGGATGTGATGTATTATAAATAGAATAGATACTACCAAAGATGAATAATTCATTCATCTTAGTTTTGTAGCTCAATATAGATTTGTTTCTCTCTTCTTCCTCATTAGTGAATCTCCATTATTGATTCAACATGGTATCAGAGCGCGAGGTATCACTCTGAGTATCTCTCTATTTTCAGTGCAGCAGTAGGCTCGTGAAGAAGTAGTGTGCATTGTCCCAGAAGCAGTGAAGATCAGAGTTCATTCGAGTTTTTTGCAATGGTGGATGTAGCTGCCATTAATTCAGTTACAGGACCTCTTTCAGGAACTACGGGAGCTCATACAGGAGTCGATGCTCATCATCCTCTTTATTTGCAGGCATGTGATACTCCAGGTAGTTCCTTGGTCTCAATTCAACTCACTGGATCTGAAAATTATATTTTATGGAGTAGATCTATGAAGATTGGACTACTAGGAAAATGGAAGTTAGGTTTCATTATTGGTCAGTATTCAAAGGATAAGTTTACTGTCTCATTACATGATCTTTGGGGAAAATGTAATGCCATAGTCCTGTCATGGATTATGATCTTTGTAAGTAGGGAGCTGTTAAGTGGAATAGTCTATGCTAGTAGTGCTTAGCAAGTATGGACTGACTTGAAAGAGAGATTTGAAAAAGTAGATGGCTTTAGGATCTTCTATTTACACAAGGAGATTGCTACACTTAGTCAAGGAATGTTGTCTGTGTCTAGCTATTTCTCCAAACTCAAGGAATTGTGGATGGAATTTGACTCTCTTATGCCATGTCCTGGTTGTGCCTGTCAAGTTTCTAAGACTTATGCAGTTCATTTTGAGTACCAGAGGTTGATGCAATTTCTCTTAGGGCTAAATGAGTCTTATAATCAATGTAGAAGTCAGATTATAATGCAAGATCCAGCACCTTGTGTGAACAAGGCTTACTCTCTGGTTATGGCTGAGGAAAGCCAAAGGATACTTGGTAAATCCAATGTTGTAAGTGCTGATAATCATGGTTTGGTGAATGATGCCATGGCATTCTTCAGCAATAATAAGAGTCATGTACCTAGATCAGGCTCTAGTTCATACTCAAGACCTAATCCTCCTTCAGGATCTGGCTCTAGATCTCATCAAAGATCTACCAGCAATCTCTATTGTGACTACTACAATTGGAAAGGTCACATCAGAGCTACTTGTTATAAACTTCATGGTTATCCTCTTGACTGGAAGGGTAAGAAGAGAACACCACCTGGATCTATTCTTGCAGCTAATCTTGTGGGTGTTAATACTGATACTACTCAGTTGAGGCAGTATTCAGCAAATACTGGTCAAGGATCAACTCTAAGTGCTCTTGGGATGTCTTACAGTGGTAGTTTCTCTCCTACTACCTCTCATGCTTTTATGTCTAACAGGCAGTCTCCACTAGCTCATTTTCACCCACAGGTTCAGCAGCATCCTCACTTCTCTCCACAGCAATATCAACAACTGCTACACATGTTGGATCAAGAGAATGAGAAGGCAAAGGCCAACACCAAGTGTGACAATCTGATGGCATCAGGTATGATGCATTCTGCTAATAATAATAAGTGGATTATTGACTCTGGAGCTTCTCAACATATGGTACATAATGAGAATTTGATCACACCATAAGTCTCTTTACAGAATAATTCATGTAACAAAGTTCATCTACCCACTGGTGCACTTGCTCATGTTACTCACATTGGTTCTTCTCAAGTCCTTGGAGGGACTGAGATTTCTAATGTTTGGCATATTCCTGCCTTTCATTACAATTTGCTGTCAGTATCTAAACTAACAAAGGAGCTCAATTGTTGTGTCCTCTTCTATCCTAATTTTTGTGTCTTTCAGGACCTTTCAAGTGGGACTATGAGGGAGACTGACAGACTGGAGAATGACTTGTATGTTGTGAATGCTGATAGTCAGCTGATTTCAGGAGATTCATTGAAGTCTACACAGGATTTAGTTTATGTAGCTAATGCAGTTTCTTCTTCTCAGTCTTATAGCTTTAGATATGTCTCTTTGGCATCAGAGACTCGGTTATGTGCCTGTTTCTACTATCAGAAAACTTAGTTGTTTCAAACATTTTCCATCTAGTTCTTCTACCATTTGTACTGTATGTCCATTGGCTAAGCAAGCCAAACCATCATTTCCTTTGAGCAATACTACTACTACTGCATGTTTTCAACTATTGCATGTTGATGTTTGGGGTCCCTATAGAGTTCCTACTCATGATAATAAGAGATTTTCTTACTTTGGTTGATGATTTCTCAAGTTATACATGGCTATTCCTGCTAAATTCTAAGGCTGAAGTAATTGTTGCTTTAACTCAGTTCTTTGCGATGGTGAAAAATATATTTTCAACTCAGATCAAAGTGCTCAGATCTAGCAATGGGTGTGAGTTCTTCAACTCACAGGTTACTACTTTACTGCATACTCTCGGTATTATCCATTAGAGTTCATGTATCTATACTCCTCAGCAGAATGGGGTTGTGGAAAGGAAGCACAAACACATCTTAGATATGGCTAGGTCACTGTGATTTCAGACTGGTCTTCCCCTTTGTTTTTGGGGTGAATGTGTTAACACTAGTATTTACCTAATAAACCGATTCCCATCTATTGTGTTGCAAGGACAGACTCCTCATGATCTGTTGTATAAAGGTCCCCTGTCCTTGATCATTTAAGGGTGTTTGGATGTCTTGTTTTTGCCACTGAGGTGAGGAAAGTTGACAAGTTTTCTCCTAGGTCTGTTCCTGCTGTGTTTGTTGGTTATTCTACTCTCAAAAGGGGTACAAGCTTTATGCTTTAGCTACGAAAAAGTTCTTTATTAGTAGAGATGTGGTGTTTAAAGAGATAGTTTTCCCCTTCAAGAATATGAGCTCTGCTTGTCCCCCTTTATTTCCTGTCCTGTAGTTCCTTGAAGAGACTCCACTGTTGGTTTCGAATCTCAGTCCTGCTAAGAACACTGCTGCTTCTTGTTCATCTGTCAGCGAATTTGATCCTCCTGCTGACTCTTCTCCTGATGATAGGAATGTATTAGGTGATCCTTGTTTTGTTTCATTGACACCCTCTGAGGCTGTTCCATTAAGAAGGTCTACTAGATCCACTAAGCCTCCTATATGGATGCAAGATTTCTTGACAACGCAGCCTAAAGTCTCCTGCCAGTATCCTGTCTCCAATCATGTATCTTATGCTCATCTCACTGCTTCCTATGGTGTATCATTAGCTGCTTACTCCAATATTTCTGAGCCTACTTCTTATGAAGAAGTTGTAGTCCAACCTAAGTGGGTAGAGGCCATGTAAGCTAAAATTTCTGCTTTGGAGGATGATAATACTTGGAGCATCACTGAGCTACCTCCTGGCAAGCACCCTATTGGTTGTAAGTGGGTGTTCAAGGTGAAGTACTTAGCCTCAGGTGTTGTTGAGAGATACAAAGCCATACTAGTTGCTAAGGGGTTTCATCAGAAGGAGGGCCTGGATTACACTGAGCCTTTTTCCCCTGTGGCCAAGATAGTTACTGTCAGATCTGTCCTAGCTGTGGCTGCTGCTAAACACTAGTTGGTTTTTCTAATGGATGTGCACAATGCTTTCTTGCAAGGTGATCTCCTTGAGGATGTTTATATGGTTGTGCCTCCTGGTTTTTGCAGACAGGAGGGGTCTAACAAAGTCTGCAAACTGCACAAATCTCTCTATGGGCTCAAACAAGCACCTAGGTAATGGAATCTGAAGTTAACTGAAGCATTAGTTCAGTTGGGGTTTGTTCAAAGCCATTATGATTACTCATTGTTTACTAGAACAATGGGAAAAGAATTGGTGGTGGTTCTTGTGTATGTAGATGATCTTCTAGTAACTGGTAGTTGTAGTAGCCTGATTGAACAAACTAGAAATGATTTGAAACTTAAGTTTAAGATGAAAGACTTGGGAGAACTAAAGTTTTTTTCTTGGCATTGAGTTTGCTAGAACCAAGGAGGGGTATGTGATGAATCAACTCAAGTATGGTTTGGAACTAATCTCTGAAATGGGATTGAGTGGTGCAAAACCAGTTCATACACCAATGGATTCTAATGTAAGGCTGACATCTATTGAGTATGATAAACATGTACATGGATCAGAAGTTACTTGAACAGATAAACCTTTGAAGGATATATGAAGATATCAAAGGTTAGTGGGAAGACTGTTATATCTAACAATGACCAGAGTAGACATATCCTTTGTAGTACAAGTCTTGAGCTAGTATATGCATGCTCCAAAAGAGTCTCACATGGAAGCAGCTCTTAGAGTAGTTAAATACATTAAAACATCCCCTGGTCTAGGTTTGTTTATGCCTGCTCAAATCTCAGAACTACTTACTGCTTACTGTGACTCTGATTGGGATACTTGTCTACAAACAAGGAAGTTTGTAACAGGTTACTTGATGAAGTTTGGAGATGCAATTATATCATGGAAATCTAAGAAACAAGAGACAGTAGCAAAGAGTTCTGCTGAAGCAGAATTTAGGAGTATGGCATCAGCAGTAGCAAAGATCACTTGGCTTATTGGTCTATCTAAGGAGCTAGAGGTAAACATCAAGCAGCCAGTTCAACTCTATTGTGATAGTAAGGTTGCAATCCAAATTACATCCAATCCCATTTTTCATGAGAGGACCAAGCAATTTGACATTGATTGTCACTTTGTCAGAGAAAAACTACAACAAAAAATGATCAAGACTAATCATGTATCAACAAGAGATCAGTTGGCAGACCTACTTACTAAAGGCTTATGGAAAGCAACACATCTACACCTAATGTCCAAGCTGGGGGTAAAAGATTTGTTTCAGCCACCAGTTTGAGGAGGGGTGTTATGAAGCAAGGAGTTAGTGTAGTATTAGCTATAGAATCTGTTAGTATGTATCAGTAATAGATACAGTTAGTAAAAGTAGTTACAACTAACTATAGTTAAGTTAAGTCTACCAGTCTAGTTAAATGCTTGGATGTGATGTATTATAAATAGAATAGATACTACCAAAGATGAATAATTCATTCATTTTAGTTCTGTAGCTCAATATAGATTTGTTTCTCTCTTCTTCCTCAATTAGTGAATCTCCATTACTGATTTAACAAAGACAATGCACTTCTACTAATTTTCTACCATATTTCAGAGAGATTCTCGTTTATAGGGAAGGGATTGTATTCCTTCTAAAAAACACTAACTAACAAAATGATTTAGTATAAGATTGTTAGTTTTTTCTCTATCTCTATGCCTAGTTCTTTCATTATGAACTTCTTCACCTATTATTCTTATTTTAGAGAGAGTTAACAACAATAGATGTTGATAATTGATTATTCAACCACATATGTTCATACATTAAATTTTGTTTTAGTTACAAGTAAGTAATTCTTGGAATATGTGAGCTAATGTTAAATAGAATATAACTTTTTGATTTTGTTGTAATAGTCATCTGATCTCCGTGCTAGCATGTTTTATGGGAAAGTACTATATCATAGCTTTAAATTTCCTTTACCTCACCTCAAAGCCTTCGCATGAGAGGTAGATTCAAACATGTAACATGGCATTTCCATCATATTATAGAGAAACTAGCGAATGACATTAGCATGCCCTCATCTCATTGTATATGATTTAGGTTGCCTTACATCCATGGAAGTCGTTTTCCCATCGTATACTGTAGATAATGATTTGAAATAGTACGTGAGAATTTTACAAGGCAATATTTACTTAACTTTAGGTCTCCTTTAAGTGCATTTACTTACCTAAGATTTGTCAAAAGGCATTAAAATATTTATCACAAGTCCTTTTACTTGCATAAGAAGTTCTATTACTACTGAATAAATCTGAGTTATTCCAAATGCTTGGAGTTCTATTGGTTGTATGTCAGGTTGCCACCATTTTAAAGGCATGATACACTATTCCTAGATTTTGGAATGTTGGGCTTGGGCTATTCGTTGAGGATGAGCTCTTGGTGCTAGGGTTGTCTGAGAAGAAACATTTGTAGACTTGTATTACTCATGCCGGAGAGTAGTTAAATGAAGTAGAGAATGAATATCAGAATACAACATCAAAAACAATGGCTCAAATAGAAGTACTGATAACACCTCTTTATGATTCTTTTTAAATAAATCAGCCATGTGACCTATTGCTACAGGTATACCAACAAAATTGTAGCATGTATTTGATATTTATCCTATGATTTTTATTCAGGATTCTTAGGAGCATTTTACTTTTGACCCTGAGTAACCGTAACATCCTGCCTTAGAAAGAACTAGAATTTGAAAGACACTTAATCGGAAAAAGAAAAATCTGAAATTTTGCAAGTTGAGCTTAAAATGTGGGTTTTGTATTAACTTCAAATGGCCATAACTTTTGGTACATGATAAATTAGGTGGACCATAAGATATCAAATGAAAAGTCTCTAAATTATCTTTCAACCGCCACCGAGTTTGCTAATTTTTGAGCTCAGTTGAGGGAGATATGTTCATTTGAAAATATGTATGTCAGTTAAGGAAAGTTACTCGAATTTAAGAGGGATATTTTGGTCTTTTCCTTACTCAATCAGATTTAGGCGTTTAGGGGTCTAAAGTGATTTGGTTTAGTTTTAAATATCCAAATTTACTCAAGGGTTTTTAGAGAGGTTCTAGAAATGGAGAAGAGGAGAAATAGTCAAGCGTTCGTCAAGTTCTTGAGGATTTTGTTGTGGATTTCGCCAAGGGTTGATCCCTCAGAGGTATGTGAATTCACATAGCGTTGGGTTCGTTCACCCACGCGCCAATCATGATTAATTTTGTAGTGCCCTGCGCCACTCAGTAGTTTGGGCTCTGGGGTGCCGCGCCACTTAGTGTGCCCCAACCCAGACTCTGTAGCGCCCTGCGCCACTCAGTACGAGGGTCTCCAGGTCCTCTACCCTTTCCCACTTCTTTCCGTTTGAGTTTCCTTAAATCGTACCTGTGTTTTCTAGTTTATTTTTATACTCTAAGGTACGTCTAAAAATCATGAGATCATCCATAACAAAAGATCATAATCTTTGAATCCATAATTCAAATTCAAGGCAGAGCTAAGAATCAAGGCTAAAGAGTTCTTCGAGTCTTTCCAAAAAGTCTTTTACAATTGTTTTTAACTTGTTTTAAGACTTAAGCATTGAGTTTGAGAAAGACAAGAGCCGAGTTCATTTTCTTTAAAATGATATATGGGAACTAAGTATTCCCAAGAGTAAATGTTTTCACATTTAAGATGAGAGGAAACATCGATTTCCAAAAGAGTTTTCATGAGCAGTTTTAGTACCATCTCTTTTAAGAGAAAGACTTTTGAGTAATAATCTCAAACCATAGAAAGAGTTATGTTTTTAAACATATGAGCTAGTTACATTTTGGGAGTAGTATTGAGCACCAAAATGGGGACGAGTTCAGATAACTCAAAGTCTCCATAAACCATGTAGCCACTGTGGGTAGAAAGGGTCATACTTTTTAGATGATTCCTTAGTGCTTTTTAGAATAGACTAGTGGATCCACTTAGTAGTAGTTTCTATACCCCGACAAAGTATTGGACGGCCCTGATAGCGTGAGGCAAGACGTTGTATCATCACATAGCTTGTGGACACGTAATTTTTTATCGAACTTAAGTTTTACACCATTTTAGAGCTTAAATATTTTATAAAAATCTTACTACATTTTTTAACTTTTATCTTATTTTATTAACTTTATTTTAAAGGATTTGAAAACAACAAAAAATAGAATTACATTTTTAGGTAAAGTTTTATTTTCACTGGTTTAAAAAAGAAATGAAAACTTACAAAAAATATGTATTCTTTTAATTTAGATTTTACTAAATAAGACAATGCTTCTTAATTATATTTTTAGATTGGCCATTTAACTTTTTAGTTCAAACTAATTAATTTAATTTTTTATATATATTTAATTTATAAAATAAAAATAGCCTAAACTGCCCATTTCCCCCTAAACCTCTACCCAGTACCCACTTACTCCTCCACTACCCCACACACATATACTACATACTTAACATACACACGCGATTCTGGAAAGAAAAACCCAATAAAAACCCCACTTTCCCAGATACATAAAAACCCAAAAAACTTAACACGGAGAAAAAAATCAACACTACAAAACTATAAAAAAAAAAAAAAAAAAAAAAAAGCGCAGCAATGAGAAGGAGAAGAAAGATAAAAGAAAAAAAATATTTCCGCAGAAACACATCATTTAGAAAAAAAACAAAGGTTGGAGTTCGATATTTGTTTTCACGATTTCAAGTTCGTGGTTCCTGAAGCCTTCTCGTGAAATAATTTTCACAAGAGGTAACATTTACTTTTATTTTATTTTTGTATTAGTTTTATGTCATGTTTGTGAAAGAATTAATTTCAATATATTGAAGTTGTTCAGATTTCGTATGTGTTTAACCCGTTAATATTATTAATGTTGTATATTGAAATATATCCTAACATGCTATATGAAATGTGAATATTTCTTACATGCTTAAAAGTCCATTCCTCGCTCTTTTTTTTCTTAACTAATTATCAAAGTTTTTATATTCGTGTCTTACTAAATTAATTCTTTGTTTGGTCGTCTTAAGAAAAGTATTAAGTTATTTTTTATGATATAATATGTGTGTTGTCTTGATCTTTTGGGTGCTAACAAAAATAATAATAAGACAATTACAATCGGTATACTAACTATTGTATGCATTTCTAAGATGAAATACTATTATCATTATTATTTTAAATAACGAGATATTGATGATATTATTTTGAAATAACTAAAGATGGATAAAAATTGATTGAACGATTGTAGTTCGGCACCACTTGATTCACGCTTAAAAAATTTGACAAATGAATTTTGGTAGGCAAATAAATATAGACATGTTTAAAAAATGATTTCACTTAAGAATGTGGTTACACATCTTTTTTGAGACGCTAAAAGAAATTCAAGGATGTGGTGACGCACCTTGGTCAAATTATTTTTAATAGTTGACTTTCAATAAGTTTAAACTAAGACTTATAATAGATAAAATTATTAAGCGTTATGCAAAAAAGACAGTTATGTCCCTAAATATCAAGACCAAGAATACGGTTACGTATTTAGGTCGAGACCAAATAAAAGTTCAACAAATAAAAAATGCAAGCAAATCATGGCCTATAAAAATATATCCAAAAGATAGTTAAAATAAGTATAAGTCAATAAAAGTGATCGTGCTAGAACTACGGGACTCGAGGGATGCCTAATACCTTCCCCTCTGTAACATCTCAGAAATTGAAATAACTAGGAAGAAGTTAAGAATTGGAAATAGTCAATTTTCGGAAAGAATAGAAATCTGGAAAATTTGTTAAGTATGTTAGGTTGAGGTTTTGGTCAACTTCAAATGATCATAACTCCTAGCTTAGGATGAGTTAGGTGTGTTTCCAGATATTGTAGGAAATATCTTAGAATAATCTTTCCAACGCCGCCGAGTTTGCGTAATTTCGAGTAGGTATGAGTGAGATATGCCCATTTGAAGTTGGGTTGTTCAAATAAGGAAAGTCTAAATCGGATTTTGGAAGGGTATTTTGGTCTTTGCCATACCCAATTAAATTAATTCATTTTTGGTAATTACTTAGGGCTTTGAATTGAACTTGGTCAGTTTACGCTTTTGAAAAATTGAGTTAGGGTTTTAGAGAAGAGGAAAGAAGAGGAGAAAGGAGGGAAAAAAAGCAAGAATCATCAATTTTTGAAGCTACGATTATGGATTTCGTCAAAGGGTGATCCCTACAAGGTATGTGAGGCTTTCATAACGTTGGGTTGTGTTGAAGTTCACCCAACTATCCCGTTACGGTCCGGAGATGGTTGCGAATATGAGGAGTAGAATGAGTCTGTTTGTTGCTGGGTTGTCCCGTCTATCAAGCAAAGAGGGCAGGGCAGCGATGCTAATTGGGGACATGGATATATCGAGGTTAATGATATATGTGCAGCAGAGTTGAAAGAGCTTAAAGAACGGTTGAAAAACCTCCATGATAAGGGCTTTATTCGACTAAGTGTCTCACGTTGGGGCACTCCGGTCTTATTTGTGAGAAAGCAGAATGGTTCCCTTAGGATGTGTATAGATTACCGTCAGTTGAATCGGGTTACCATCAAGAACAAATATCCTCTCCTAAGGATTGATGATCTTTTCGATCAACTTCAGGGTGCTACCTGTTTCTTTAAGATAGACCCCAGATCAGGCTACCATCAGTTGAGGGTAAGGGAATGTGATATTCCAATGACAGCATTCAGGACCCGTTATGGTCATTATGAGTTCCTAGTTATGTCCTTTTTTTTTACCAATGCGCCTGCAGCATTTATGGACCTTATTTAGACATGCTTGTTATCGTCTTCATTGATAACATACTAATATATTCAAGGAATGAAGAAGATCATGCTAATCATCTCAGAATAGCTCTCCAGACTTTAAAAGATAGAGAGTTGTATGTCAAGTTCTCCAAGTGTGAGTTTTGGCTTGAGTCTGTGCCATTCTTAAGCCACATTGTTTCTGGAGAGGGAATTAAGGTTGATACTAAGAAAATTGAGGCAACGCAGAATTGGCCTAGACCCACGTCTCCAACTGACATTAGGAGTTTCTTGGGTTTGGCTGGCTATTATAGAAGGTTCGTAGAGGGGTTCTCGTCTATTTCATCCCCTTTGACCAAGTTAACTCAGAAGATAGTGAAGTTTCAATGGTTTGAAGCTTGTGAGAAAATCTTTCAGGAATTGAAAAAGAGGTTGACTACTACCCCAGTTTTGACCTTACTAGAAGGTACTCAAGGTTTTGTGGTGTATTGTGATGCGTCTAGAATTGGTTTGGGTTTCGTATTAATGCAGAATGGCAAGGTTATAGCTTATGCCTCCAGACAGTTGATAGTTCATGAGAAAAATTACCCAACCCATGACTTAGAGTTGGCTGTTGTAGTATTTGCTTTAAAGATATGGCATCATTATTTGTATGGTGTGTCATGTAGATGTATTCATTGATCACAAGGGCCTTCTGTATGTGTTTACTCAGAAACAACTTAATCTTAGATAAAGGAGGTGGTTATAATTACTCAAAGATTATGACATGAGTATTTTTTATCACTTAGATAAGGCTAATGTTGTTGCCAATGATTTGAGCAGGTTGTCTATGGGTAGTATCTCCAATGTTGAGGAAGAAAATAAAGAGTTAGCGATAGATGTGCATAGAATTGCACGTAAGCAAAAAGTAATGGCTTTTGAACAAAGAGGAGATGGTGTGTTAAGGTATCAAGGTAGGTTGTGTGTGCCAAGGGTGGATGAACTCCAAGAGAGGATCATGGAAGAAGCTCATAGATCCAAATGTTTCATCCATCCGGGTTCCACAATGATGTACCGTGACTTGAGAGAAGTGTATTGGTGGAGCAGTATGAAGAAGGGTATTGCAGAGTTTGTTGCTAAGTGTCCGAATTGACAACAAGTTAAAGTAGATCACCAAATGCTCGGTGGGTTGGCTCAAAGTACTGAGTTTCCGGAATGGAAGTGGAAGATGATTAATATGGAATTCATTACAGGTTTACCAAGGTCTCGCAGGAAGAATGATTTGATTTGGGTGATTGTTGACAGAATGACAAAATCAGCCCACTTTTTGCGGTAAAGACTACCCATATAAAAAAAGATTATGCCAGGTTATATATTCAGGAGGTGGTAAGGCTTCATGGAGTCACTGTTTCGATTATATTAGATAGAGGTGCAATATTTATTGCACAGTTTTGGAAGTCATTCAAAAAAGGCTTGGGTTCAAAGGTGAACTTAAGTACTGTCTTTCATCCTTAGACAGATGGGCAAGCAGAGCGCACTATTCAGACATTAGAAGATATGCTTAGAGCTTGCGTGATTGATTTCAAAGGTAATTGGGATGATCACTAGCTTCTCATCAAGTTCGCTTACAATAATAGTTATCACTCTAGCATCCAAATGGCTCCTTATGAAGCTCTTTATGGAGAAGATGCAGATCTCCTATTAGATGGTTTGAAGTTGGTAAGGCTGGGTTGATAGGACCTGATTTAGTTCATCAAGCTATGGAAAAGGTGAAAGTGATTCAAGAAAGGTTTAAAACAACACAGAGTCGTTAGAAATCCTATATTGATATGAGGATGGGGGAGTTAGAGTTTAAAATAGATGATTGGGTATATCTTAAAGTTTCACCCATGAAGGGTGTTATGAGGTTTGGTAAGAAGGGAAAGCTTAGTCCTCGGTACATTGGCCCTTACAGAATATAAAAAAAGGTTGGTAATGTAGCTTATGAGTTAAAGCTACCGCAAGAGTTAGTAGCGGTTCATCTGGCATTTCACATCTCTAAGTGCATGGGCGATCCTTCATTGATCATACCAACTGAAGATATTGGGATTAAGGATAGTTTATCTTATGAAGATATTCTGGTCTAGACTTTGGATCGCCAAGTTTCCAAGTTGAGGACTAAGGAAGTAGCATAAGTCAAAGTTCTTTGGAGGAAACAATATTTTTAGGAAGCTACATGGGAAGTTGAAGAAGAGGTATCCACATCTCTTTGAAACCGGAGAAATTCCAAATCAAGGTACTAATCCTTTTCTTGGTATTTATTTATAAGTTGGCATGTTGTTTTTGCATTTTGATTGTTGGGTGTTTGAACTAAATGTTAGATGTTACTAGTAAGAATAATCTCATTCGAGGACGAATGTTTTCAAGGGGGAGATATTGTAACATCTCGCAAATTGAAATAACTAGGAAGAAGTTAAGAATTGGAAATAGTCAATTTTTGGAAAAAATAGAAATCTGGAAAATTTGTTAAGTATGTTAAGTTGAGTTTTTGGTCAACTTCAAACGACCATAAATCCTAGCTCATGATGATTTAGGTGTGTTTCCAGATATAGTAGGAAATATCTTGGAATAATCTTTCCAACGCCGCCGAGTTTGCGCAATTTTGAGTTCGTATGAGTGAGATATGCCCATTTGAAGTTGGGCTATTCAAATAAGGAAAGTCTAAACCAGATTTTGGAAGGGTATTTTGGTCTTTACCATACCCAATTAAATTCATTCATTTTTGATAATTACTTAGGGGTCTAAACTGAACTTGGTCAATTTACGATTTTGAAAAATTGAGTTAGGGTTTTAGAGAAGAGGAAAGAAGAGGAGAAAGGAGGAGAAGAAGCAAGAATCGTCAATTCTCGAAGCTAAGATTATGAATTTCATCAAGGGGTGATCCCTACGAGGTATGTGAGACTTTCATAATGTTGAGTTTGTTCACCCACGTGCCAAGCATGTTTATTTCAGCATGAATTCTTCCTAAAAGAGTTTGGAAGTTTGATGTTCTTGGTATGTATTCTTGAATTTGATGTTGTTCTTGAATTGGGATGAGAGGGAGAAATTTCTGAGATCATTACGTCGAATGATAGAGTTGTTTAGATTTAGGTTCTTAGGTACATTTGTTGGGTATCTGAATCTAAAAAGAATTTGGGAAAAGAATCGAGTTTAGGCGAATTGGGGCTGGAAAACGAAGAAGGAAAATAGTCGAGCGAATCTGGGCATTGGCTCCGCATCGCGGACCTGCTCCTTAGATTTAGCAAAAGTTCTTCGCGGAACGGAGCGGTCACAAACCGTTCTGCATCAAAAAGTATTTTCGCAACCAAAACTTTTAATAGATTTCCTTGTCGCGGACTAGTATCCAGACAGTGATTTCTTGATCTTTTCTCATGTTTAATTATCTAAAAACACTCCTAAACATCATGAGATCGTTCCTATCCCAAATCACAATCATTGAATCCATAATTCAATTCAAGAAAAGTTAAGAGTCAAGTTAAGAGAAGTTCATAAAGTTTTCAAAAGTCTTTCATAAACGTTTTAACTTTATTTTAAGACTTAAGTTTTGAGTTAAGTAAAGTTTGAAGTTTGAAGTTCATTTCTTCAAAAGAGTATATCCGGACTATGTATTCCCAAAGAGTAAAATGTTTTCACATTTACAGAAGAAAGGAAACCTTGATTTCCCAAAGAGCCTTTGAGCTAGTTTTTAGTTAAAGAGTAAATATTTTCACATTTGAGCAAGAAGGGGAACATTGATTCCAAAAGAGCTTTGAAGCTAAGTTTTGAGTAATTATCTCAAACCAAAGAAAGAAGTTTTGTTTTAAAACATATGAGCTAAGTATACTTTTGGGAGTAGTATTGAGCATCGATATGGGGATGCGAGTTCATATTAACTCAAGTCTCTATAAACCATGTAGTCATCATGGGTAATAAAGGATCATACTTTTTAGATGACTCCTTAAGTGTTTTTTAGCATAGACTAGTGGATCCACTTAGTTAAGGCGTTTTATATGACGACAAAGTATAGGACAACTCTGGTAGCGTGGGCAAGACGATGTATCACCACTTAGGCTTATAGTGATGGATGTTGGTTAGAGAAACTCCCACATAAACTGTATTACTTTATTACATGAGTAAAGTTAAGTTTGCTATTACATTTCTTTAATGAACTGAGTTGCTTGCTACTGTTTTAAAAGTTTTCTATTTATTACATGTGTTTTATTGCTTTATATTGAGTTAAGTTATTAATGAGTTGAGTTTAGCCAAGGTAAGTATTCCTTTCAGATTCTTTTCAAGCCTATGTATTATTAGAATTCCAACTTGCATACTCGTATATTCAATGTACTGATGTCAGTTGGCCTGCATCGTCTTATGGTGCAAATCAGCATTGAGTGCCTCATTGATCAGGTTGAGCACTCAGAGTCAGTTGGTGAGCCTCCTTGCTTTCTGGAGGGCTGCTTCTTACATTGCTTTCTAGTTTTCAGCTGTTAGGATGATCGGGGGTCCTGTCCTGACATTCCTCTTTATTTTAGAGGCTTTATAGACAGTTAGTAGTTCAGTTGTCTTCACATGATTATTTCTTATGTTAAGACTTGAGTTGTCATTTTGGCCAAGTTGAATGTTTGACTTTTAAATGTTCTAAGTTATTTTAGTAAACAAGTTTAGCAGAAGTGCATTTGATCATTGTAATAATGCTTAGAGTCTCCCGCTGAGTAAGTAAGTCAGACCAAGGGTTCGCTTGGGTCCAGCAATGATTCTCGAGTGCTAGCCACGCCCAGGGTGTAGGCTCGGGGCATCCACCCTCGGTCAATAGAATTTCTTAACCAAATTTCTAATTTGCAAATCAAATAAAGAGTCATTTTCTTTTTATTAGGGATTAAACAAAGAGATGACTTGGAACACCATAACTCAATTCCAAGTATCAATTTTCAAAAAATAAAAAATAATCACTAAATTAATAACGTCACCTAAATTGGAAAAACCCTTTCGTCGGGCGAAATAAGGGTGTGACATCTTTGGCAATTTTGCTGGGGGATAACCAGAATTCGAGCTTTGTTATATTGATTTTTATTTTATTACTATTATTTATTTTTGGATATATTGTGTGTGATTGCCTAATATGCTACTTGTTGATCTTATATCACTTTTATATTGTTGAACTATAATTGTCTTTCTTGGTGCAACCATCCGAGTCTCTTAAAATAAGGTAGCAAGGAATGCGGTTATGCATCTCACCTTCTTTTGAGATAAAATTGGAGTGTCTTGACACTCAGTGAAAGATTTTAGTTACACATGTTAGGCAAGGTTGAACCAACAATGAAGTTGGAATAGCGCTGCTATCGATAAGTTGTCCCTCCCTGACTCGAGTTGTTCACTCGGATAAGCCAGTCTAGATATCAATCTCTTCAGGATTGAACCTAATAAAAATAAAATATAGACATGCTTATCCCTAGTATGTTCTATTTATTTGCATAATTTGCATTTGATTTAGTGAGCCTCAAAACAAGGGTTGGGTTCGTCTAGGACAAGTATCCGTCTCTTACTTGACCACTTAAATCATTTAATGTGATACATGAAAATGCATTTATTTAGAAAGTCTCTATGAGTTGACTCATTTTAGTGAAGAAAATGTTATCTTTCGATCTTTACAAAAAAAGGGAGAAAACAAAAAATATTTCTTCTTTTAGAAGACTATATACATTTTTAGAAAATAAAATTAAAGATTTCACACTACTTAACTAAATTAAAAAAAATTAAATTTCTTTTTGTACAGCTAATAAGAAAAATTCAAAATATTTTACTTTCATAAGACTTCGAAAAATTGCATTTGTCAAAAAAAAAATTAATACCTCAAAGTTTTTTTACTGTCCAATCTAAATGAACTACGCACACCCGATTCTCAACTCGATGAGATACGTAGGCAACCCTCTTCGGGTTCGGTGATTCTTATAAAAAAAAATAAAAAAACAATTGATCCTTATAAAAAAAAATGTTGTGTTTATAATCTTCCTGAACTATGTTTGATCTGATTCTTGCTTTGACAAGATACGTAGGCAGCCTTATGTTGAGGTTCAGTCCAAGTAACAAAAAATCTAAAAAGTCTTCATCACAAAAACTAGGGAGAAAAAAGTGTTTTTTTAAAATTTATTTAAATTTCGAATAAAAATGTTTCTCTTCCTTATTTTAAAATGTAAAAAAAAAAAGAGATAAAAAATTTTAGTTCTTTAAAAGGATTTTTTTTCTTTTTAAAAAAAAATACTTCTTGACTTAGTTGGTACCAACATGTTTAGGAATGTGCATAAGAAAAAAAGAAATAAAGTGTTAAATTATTTGGCAAGACAGTCCAACTTTATTGTGACCTATCGACTTCTTTTGGTATCTCCTGATATTTTTATGTAATACTTGAGAAATCATCTTGCTTAAAGTTAAGGAAATTCGACCTCATTGTTTAAGGTGCATTGTGTGGTGAGATTTAGATATAAAGTTCAATGGCATGCCTTTGTTGATCTAGAATTTGGCCCGAATGTTGGTTGGGACAAAATTTTGAGCAACATTTAACTTGGAAAAGGATTATATGCTTTCTTTGATCCGATTATGCCTTTCAAGCTTACCAAATGACATGATATCCATAGAACTCTCATTTTGTGCATAAAATAGTTTTATTTGAATAACCACATCTTAGCATATATATCATTTCGAGTGCATAAATGCACTATTCATTAGTCCAACCTCCTTGAACACACTATCAATTATCTACACAGTGTCAAAAATCTAAGTTGGGTAATAAAGTGAATAGATCAAATATGTGAAAGTAAAAAAAATGACAAAGAAAAGCTAGAACGAAAAATTTAAAAAAACATTTAACAAAAAGAAGAGAAAATGAGGAAAAAAGAAGAGGAAAATAAATGAGGATGAACTTTCAAGAAAACAAAGGTCAAATGCGAAAATGAAAAAACATTGAAAGCATTGTGCAAAATTTAAGAAGGAAATACTCACTTTATCCCAAATGAATATTTTGCATTTCCCTAAGCCTACATTACAAGCCAATAACAAGTCCTATTTGACCTCATTTTTGGTGTTCTAACATTAGTGGATACTTACATAAGGGTCAAGCATATGGTATCACAATCTCATGCATTGAACATTTTTCTGAGTGTGAGTGACTTCTAAAATGTCCTAAAATCAGAAAACTTCTATTGTGTGAAGTGGACTTCATTTGTTGCAAGGGCACTTGAAACATGAGGATAGGAATAATTCTATTCCTTAATTTAGGCAAAGATAAGCTAATCTTGTAAAACTTAAGTATGTTTGAGATACCATTTGAAACTATAGGGATTACTCAAAGTTGACCTCAAATTTGTTTGAAAGTAGTCGAAGGTGATTCATATGGATCATACTAAGTGTTAGTACCAACTAAAGTCAAAACATTGTTAACTATGAATTGAGTCGTTTCTCAAAAATATGTTTTTGTATGAAAAATCAAGAAAAGAAAAAATAAATTTTGATTTTATGAACTGTGTTTGACCTGATTCTTGTTATGCAAGATACGTAGGCAGTCCTTCAAAGGGGCTCGGTTTCACAAAATAAAATCTATATCCGTGAAAGAACGAAATTGAATTATTTCATTTTTTTAAAAATTAAAAATTAAAAAGAGTTTAAAAGTTCCTCAATTAAAAATTGGGGCATATTTTTATTTGTTATAAAAAAAATCAATCTCGCTACTAAGGAACAAACACCCTAGAGGCATTTTAGGGAACAAACACCTTATCATCTTTCATTTTTAGAGAACAAGCGCCCAAATTGCATCTATGTCATGCATTTTTCCTTGGTATAAGTGTTTCTCATTTAGCATAAATAATATTTTTTTGGTGCAAACTGGGGCAAAAAAAAGAGTTGTGATTCTATTTGATGATTTGTTAAGCGAGAACTTCTTAAATAATGAGAATTTGTGTAGTAGGAACCTCCTGAATAATGGGACGTAGTGTAGAAAGGACCCTCCTAAATAATGGGACGTAGTGTAGCAAGGACCCTCCTGAAAAATGGGATGCAATGTAGCAAGGACCCTCCTGAATAATGGGACGTAGTGTAGCAAGGACCCTCCTGAATAATGGGACGTAGTATAGCAAGGGCCCTCCTAAATAATAGGACGTAGTATATAAAGGACTCTCATGGATAATGAGACGTAGTATAGCAAGGACCCTCCTAAATAATGGAACGTAGTGTAGCAATGACCCTCCTGAATAATGGGATGTGGTGTAGCAAAGACCATCCTGAATAATGGGACGTAGTGTAGAAAAGACCCTCCTGGATAATGGGACTAGCTGGACCCTCCTGGATAATAGGACCTTTCTACATAATGGGATTAGCAGGACCCTTCTCATAATGAGATTTAGATTAGCATGACCCTCCTACATAATGGGATTAGCAGGACCCTCATACATAATGTGATTTAGATTAGAAGGACCCTCCTACATAATGGGATTAGAACGACCCTCCTGGACAATGGGATTAGAAAGACACTCCTACAAAATGGGATTAGCAGGACCCTCTTACATAATGGGATTAGCAGGACCCTCCTACGTAATGGGATTAGCAGGACCCTCATCATAATGGAATTTAGATTAGCAGGACCCTCCTCTACATAATGAGATTTAGTTTAGCAGGACCCTCCTAAATAATGGAATTAGCAGGACCCTCCTACATAATGGGATTAGCAGGACCTTCCTACATAATGAGATTTAGCTTAGCAAGACCCTTCTACGTAATGTGATTTATATTAGCAGGACCCTCCTATATAATCGGATTAGTAGGACCCTCCTACATAATCGGATTAGCAGGACACTCTTATATAATGGGATGTAGATTAGCAGGAGCCTCCTACATAATTGGATTTAGTTATTTTCTCCTAGGATAAACACATCCTATTTTGATACCGTTATTTTTCATTTTCTCCTAGGATAAACACTTCCTAATCTGAGATCGTTATTTTTTATTTTCTCCTAGGATAAACACTTCCTAGTCTGAGACGTTATTTTTTATTTTCTCCTAGGATAAACACTTCCTAGTCTGAGACGTTGTTTTTTATTTTCTCCTAGGATAAACGATTCCTAGTCTGAGACGTTAATTTTTATTTTTTTTTCTTAGGATAAACACTTCCTAGTCTGAGACCGTTATTTTTATTTTTCTCCTAGAATAAACACTTCCTAGTCTGAGACGTTATTTTTTATTTTCTCCTAGGATAAACACTTCCTAGTTTGAGACCATTTTTTTTTCTCCTAGGATAAACACTTCCTAGTCTGAGACGTTATTTTTATTTTCTCCTAGGATAAACACTTCCTAGTCCGAGACGTTATTTTTTATTTTCTCCTAGGATAAACACTTTCTAGTCTGAGACCGTTATTTGTTATTTTCTCCTAGGATAAACACTTCCTAGTTTGAGATGTTATTTTTTATTTTCTACTAGGATAAACACTTCCTAGTCTATGACGTTAGTTTTGTTTTCTCCTAGGATAAACACTTCCTAGTCCGAGACGTTATTTTTTATATTCTCCTAGGATAAACACTTTCTAGTCTGAGACCGTTATTTGTTATTTTCTCCTAGGATAAACACTTCCTAGTTTGAGATGTTATTTTTTATTTTCTACTAGGATAAACACTTCCTAGTCTATGACGTTAGTTTTGTTTTCTCCTAGGATAAACACTTCCTAGTCTTAGACGTTATTTTTTATATTCTCCTAGGATAAACACTTTCTAGTCTGAGACCGTTATTTTTTATTTTCTCATAGGATAAACACTTCCTAGTTTGAGACGTTATTTTTTAGTTTCTTCTAGGATAAACACTTCCTAGTCTGTGCCGTTAGTTTTGTTTTCTCCTAAGATAAACACTTCCTAGTCTGAGACCTTTAATTTTTATTTTCTCATAGGATAAGCACTTTCTAGTTTGAGCTTTTTTTTTTAATTCACATTTGCTAATAACTCACAATTTTTTTCCAATGAAAACTGGGGCAAAAAATTTGTTTATTTCTTTTGTTTGTGATGGTTTTTAGGTTTCTTCGAGCTAAACATGGATTTGAAATTCAAGAACAAAGTTTCAACTATTTTAAGAATGATCATTCCCCATAATAGCTAGAATCAACTTCTCAATTGCATGCAACAACCTGACCTCCTGACACCTACTTCTATTCAGCTACTGATCAACAAAACAAGTAGGCATTCAAGAACATTTTCAAATTGTCATTTTGAAGAGTGTCAAAAACTCACTCTAAGTGGCAAGTTAAGCATTGAATCCATTCAAGATCAAGGTATACACCCAAAATATCAAGATGATATATGAAAGTCAAGACTCAAGAGAAGCTGCATAGATAGTAGTTTGTACTTTTATTTTCCTTTTGACTATTAGTTTTCATTTTTTTTAGATAAGGATAGGAGCCGCGACCTGGAGCCTCGATGGAACCTCACTTAACTTCCAACTCATCACCTCATCTCCTTGAACTACACGTGACATGATTCCCTTATAACCCAGGATATGTAGGATGTCCAAAACCTAGACTCGATCACATAAATTTTTCCTTCAAATGCAAGTCCGGTCAAAATTTGTCACGTTATCTACTTCTTTGTCTGAAAACTCTTCGTGTTTCCAGTCAAAGAGGGGTAAACTATAGACACGTAATTTTTGACCGAACTTAAGTTTTACACCATTTTTAGAGCTTAAATATTTTATAAAAATCTAACTAAATATTTTAACTTTTTTCTTATTTTATTAACTTTATTTTAAAGGATTTGAAAACAACAAAAAATAGAATTACATTTTTAGGTAAAGTTTTATTTTCACTTGTTTAAAAAAGAAATGAAAACTTACAAAAAAAATATGCATTCTTTTAATTTAGATTTTACTAAATAAGCCAATGATTCTTAATTATATTTTTAGATTGGCTATTTAACTTTTTAGTTCAAACTAATTAATTTAAATTTTTATATAAATTTAATTTATAAAATAAAAATAGCCTAAACTACCCATTACCCCCTAAACCTCTACCCACTTACTCCTCCACTACCCCACACACCACTACACACCCCCACACACATATACTACATACTTAACATACACACACAGGATTCTGGAAAGAAAAACCCAATAAAAACCCCACTTTCCCAGATACATAAAAAACCAAAAAACATTACACGGAGAAAAAAAACAAAAAAAAAACGCAGCAATGAGAAGGAGAGGAAAGAAAAAAAATATTTACGCAGAAACACAACATTTAGAAAAATAACAAAGGTTGGAGTTCGAGGTTTGTTTTCACGATTTCAAGTTCATGGTTCCTGAACCCTTTTTTCTCGTGAAATAATTTTCACAAGAGGTAATACTTAATTTTTATTTTTGTATTAGTTTTATGTCATGATTGTGCAAGAATTAATTTCAATATATTGAAGTTATTCAGATTTCATATGTGTTTAACCCGTTAATATTATTAATGTTGTATACTGAAATATATCCTAACATGCTATATGAATGTGAGTATTTCTTACATGCTTAAAAGTCTATTCCTCGTTCTTTATTTTCTTAATTAATTATCAAAGTTTTTATGTTCGTGTCTTACTAATTTGAATTAATTCTTTGTTTGGTCGTGTTAAGAAAAGTATTAAGTTATTTTTTATGATATAATATGTGTGTTGTCTTGATATTTGGGTTGCTAACAAAAATAATAATAAGGCAATTTCAACCGGTATACTAACTATTGTACGCAGGTCTAAGATGAAATATTATTATCATTAGAGAAAATACATAATTACCCCATTAAATTTGTGCCTTTTTTTGAAGTAAACACCTAAAGTTTGTGAGGGTCCTATTACCCCATCCAACTATTTCCAACAATTCTAAATACACTATTTTTACAATATTTGCAATCTCATAACCGGTGCGTGTGTCTCATCCCCGATATAAAATAATATTTTTTTATTATTCTTACCCGTTTAATTGTGGGTCGGGTAAAACCGTGACCCACTCACATTTTAATCCTTAAGCCCTTCTAGAAAATTCGTGTTCATTTTTTCCGATTCCTTTTCCTTTTCTCTACATGATATTTAGTGAGATGTGAAGAAGAATTTGAAGATGTAGGTATTGTTTACTCACTGGAGTGAACTTAATCAAGATCTTCTTGAAAGGGTTCTTTCATGACCATTAATGTAACGACCCTAAAAACGAACTAGTGAAACTAGAGCCTCACATGTGAGTTTGGAGTTGAGAACTTGATGAAATGATGAGAAATGACCGTGACGTCCGGAAACTAGTCATTTGAACTAGTGAGTTGTAAGGGTCAACTTTAAATGGTCATATCTTTTAGCTCAAAACGAATTAGGTGGATCATTACCTATCCAACTAAAGGACTCTGAGTCCTCTTTCCAACACCACCGAGTTTGCCCTTTTTTGATCTCGGAGAAATAAGTTATGCTCAAAATAGTGAAGCACTATCAAAAAGGACGAGCTTAGACGGGTTTAGTGAAAACTTTTAAGTTTAACTCTGTGAGTCCTTAATTCTTTTCCTAATTTGAGTACCTATTATTCTTTGCCTTTCCTAGCAATTATAAAACCCTTTTTGACCAAAATTCTTCCATTTAAATCAATCTAATTAGAAAAAAAAAAGGTTCTCTCTAGAACCCCATGGAAGCTCAAGGTGAAAGATGGACCTTGGGCGGATGGTGGCTACTGATTTCTTCTTCAATTTCATTTGGTTCTTGATGATTAAGATATGGGGATCCTTTATCCTTGATTCCTCTTCCATTCAAGGAGCCAAATCAAAGTGTTTTGAAAGTTCTTCAAAAACTCAATAAAGTCCTAATTTCGGTTCTAGCATGGGTTCTTGCATTAAATGATTTTTAATGATGATTTATGTTATTATTGATGTTTATTGATGGTTTTAAGAAAGAAAAGTCCATGAACCCATGTATTTTCAAGTTTCCTAAATTTGGCTTATGAAGTGGGTTGAATGTTTATGATTGAATGATGATGGAAAAAAGCTTAGGTTGAGTTGAGTAGTTGATGCTTATTATTATCTATGTTTATCTATCGAGAATTTTTGAAGAATTGAGGAATGGTGATTGTGGCTTTGGAAGAGGGTAAGTTGTCCTAACTTCATTGTTAATGTAGAATTGATATAGAATTTTGATAGTTTGATGTGTGATCCACTTATGATGGAGGTGTCTACTTATTGAATGTATTATGATTATGGCCTTGAAGACATTATATGAGGAATTGAAGTGTTGACATGATATCATATATGTGAATGTGATGTAAAGGATTTGAATGAGAATCTAATGAAGTAAAGGTAATCATGTTGTGAATATAAATGTGTTTATGGGATACCAAGTATTATTGTATTATGATTAAAAGTATGTTCTCTCTTAACACTTATGAATGAAGATGATGGAATGTGAAGTGCCTTATATTGTTGAATGTTATCTCTTGACTTGGTAGACTTAAGTGCTCTTCTTGATAAATAAAAAGTTAAGTTGAAAATAAATCGATAGGCTATGACATTCCTTTCATATGTAAGTGATGAACTCTGTTTCGGAGCTGGGTGGTGCTTGGTAATTTATGCATATCTTGTTCTCTAGAACTTCTTTTACAATCAATAAATATGATTTGGAAAGCTAACTCGTATACCTACAACTCTTATGTTTATGTAAAATGCTAATTTAACTGTTATGAATACGAAATGTGGGACGCAATATAGGGCAAGTTCTTCCCAGATTTCGGAAATTTAAATCCTGGATGATCAGCTGTTAGTGTTTTGAATATATCTTTTTATACAAAATGTATTTTGTGGTGATTCTTGTTTGTTTGCAACCTTAAGAGATGTAGTTACATCTTTCATGAAGGTTATAAAGTCTAGTTTTACCATTTTCCTATTCAAATCTAACTTGCGACTTGGGGTACCAGGCTGGACAGATTCGTTGTTTTGGAAGCATAGTTGTATTTGTACATGCTAGACTTACTTGCGATGATGATCCTGTTTTACATCGACATTACTGAGCTAATATAAGTTAAATAAGTTATGTAATTGTATTTTTAAGGTTATATATACTTGTGTACAAGCTGAGAACCTTGATACGTTGGTCGGGCTACGGTTTGAATTCTTGATGTTTTGTTGGACTGTTTCTATGCTAAAGCCCAAAGTTTGTGTATAAACCTGTATTTGCACTCTTTTAACTTCTAGTATATCTGAAATTTGATCTTGGTACCTTGGTTACTCTTGTCACTTTGCATTGTTGTATTGGTATCCTTTGAGAAGTTAAAGACGCTTGTGTAACTCGCCCACTTGTACGGATTGTTTGATCACCTGGCACTCTTGTTGGGACCTTGTCTTTCTTGTGGCTGTGACTTTGTCACTCTTGGCATGCCTCTTGATTCAGATCATTTGCAATCTTGACTCTGGATTTTTAGTCCGTCTTATGAATGGAAGTTGTCCATTTTAAGTACGAATTAGAAAGCCATTTTTAATATGGTTCTTAGTTCTCTTGATTATTGGGCTTTGACCCTTCTTAATACAGGGCGTCGACCCCTTCTTGATACTTGCTTATGCTTGGTGTAACGACATTATGTATATATTGGGCGAGCCTTGTTATTGAATCTCTTGGAAATTGGTGCTATGAGTATTCTTGACACTTGGATCTTTAAGTGTAGAACTCGATGCCCTTAATGTGAACTCTAGTTACTTGATAGGTTCTACACCGTGTAGGTAGTAGTATGGGATGCTATCTACACATGACACGAGTAGCCTTTGAAGGTGCTAAAGTGAGTTCTCTAAGTCTATATGACTAAAGAGTGAAGTCCCCTAAATGCATGAATGTGTCCTAAATGACTTTAAAGAAGAATGTTGACTTGTTGTCTAAATGATTTGTTGAATGAATAGCTTATGTTAATGATGTGAGTTACTTGGTATGTTACCTTGAAGCATGATGGTTCTTGTCTATAGTAGCCTTGAGGAACACTTAGGTGTGTATGAAGAGGTTGTATGGGCGGCCATTTCATGTCTCACTCAAGTGTGTCTTAGGGTAACTTTAGATAAGGGTCCTTGGATGATGAAATGAGTTACATGGTGAAAATGTTGAGTATGTCTATAAAGTGGTTAATGTCTTATATGTTGTTTATGTTCTATAATATGTCTAATATGTCAATGTTCATGAAGTTTTACTAAAATGGCATAAGGCATGACTTTCAATCAAATGTCCTTTTTAGCATGTTTTTGCATGGTTTCCATACTTAGAACTTAATTGTGCTAACTCTTTTCTTTCCCTTTTGACTAAAGTGTAGGGATTTGGAGATGTTGATATTCCATGGTTAATGGATAGGTTTCTAAGATGTTTGAAGATGAAGACTTGGTGAGTCCTCATAGATTCGAGGACAATAACCAACAAGTTCCTTTTTGTCTTGTGGGTTTGTTATAGTTTTGAGTGGGCTTAGTCCCAATGTTGTATTCAAGTATTAGATGGTTTTGAGACATCTTGAATAAAGTCTAGAAAGTCTTCCGCTTGCTTTTTATTTAAGAGGTGTTCTTTCGATTGTAAAGGAAGCTTTAAATTTCTCCTCTCTCTATATATTTTTTGTATCGTATGCAATGAATGGTCCATGAGGCTTGTATTTGACCTCTTCGAGGTCGAATACGCCGGTTACGACTAGGGGATGCCCTCGAGTCGTGACAATTAACTTCTATATTTCTTATATTAAGCTCTATTTGAAAGAGGTGAAAATCTGAAAATTCCTTAGTTACCCATATAATTTTCTTAAAGAGAAGCAACAAAAATGGTTCAAATTTCCTACTTGGTGGACTCCTCTGTTCCCATAACAATAAAAATGGTGAATTCCTAATCTGCAATTTTGTTACTTTCTTAGTTTTCAAGCTCCCTTTATTGAATTATTTAGATATTCTTTATGAAATTGGGATAATTTCGACTCAGAAATCAAATAAACTCTTTTTAATTCTCAAGTAAATGTGAGAATGTAGCAGCAATTAGAATACCAAAAAACATATATACAGTACTTGTCAATAATCACCCTGAAAAGCTTTGTCCAAGAAATTCTTTGTTCTTGAACTTTTTAGGGGAAGTGGTGACTTCCAATCTTGCTACGTGGCATGTTTACATTGGTTTAGGGGTGAATTTTTATTCATTCACGCGCCCCTCAACACTTGAGATTACACCTTCTCTGAAAAAGGGTTAAAATGGTGTATTTAGAGTTGTTGAAAATGGTTTCGTGGGGTAATAGGATCCCTGCAAACTTTAGGTGTCTACTTCAAAAAATGGTCCAAGTTTAATAGGGTAATTATGTATTTTCTCTTATCATTATTACTTTAAATAACGAGATATTGATGATAATATTTCAAAATAACTAAAGATGGATAAAATTCGATTGAACGATTGTAGTTCGGCACCACTTGATTCACACCCCTTTTTCGCACGACAGTAGGGTTTTTCCAATTTAAGTGACGGAATTGAATAGGGATTATTTTTATTTTTCAGAGTCGCCACTTCGAATTGAGTTATGATGTTCCAAGCCACCTTTTTGTTTAATCCTTAATCAAAAGGAAATGACTCTTTATTTGGTTTGCGGACTAAAAATTCGGGTAAGGAATTTTGTTGACCGATGGGAAGGTATTAGGCATCCCTCGAGTCCTGTGGTTCTAGTACGGTCGCGTTTATTGTCTAATACTTATCTTAAATTATTTTTTATTTATTCTTGAATACATTATTACATGCTATTATTTGTTTGCATTTTACATTGTTGAACTTTTTATTTGGTCTTAACCTAGATACGTAACCACATTCTTGGTTTTGATATTTAGAGGCATAATTTTTTTTTCCACTCGAGTGCATCACACTTAATAATCTTATTTTTATAAGTCTCTGTTTTAAATTAATAAAATTTAATTATATTATTGGACAGGGTGTGTCACCACATCCTTGAGTTTATTTTTAATTGTCTCAAAAAAAGATGCGCAACCGCATTCTTAATTGAAACGAATATTTTCAATACACCTAAAAGTTCATCTAAAGTTAAGAGAAAATATTTGTTCCTTATAAAATTAATAATCAAATAACATAAAATTAATCTAAACTTTTAGGGTGCATGATAAAATTTTAGACCAATAGTACATTTTTTTTATTTACTCTTAAAGTTAATGTCAAAATCAAGCATTACAGGGGTAGCAATTTCTAACTAATCTAACAAAACAATGACGAATTACTAAAACAAATCTCTTTTTTTTTTGTTTGATAAAATAAAAGTGACAATAATTTTTTGAGCCTAATAATCTCTATTTTATCCTTACTGGCATCTAAGTTAAAACAAGAACACAACCACAAATAGTTCATTTTTAAGAAATAACAACTAACAAATAAAAATAAATAAATCAAGATAGCCACCAATTAAAACTATCTCAATTCATTAAATAGAGATATGCTTAACACTTAACTCAATATTCAATCAAATTATGAATAAAAAAATAGGAAAACTTGTCATAAAATTATATCAAATTCCATAAATAAATAAAGAGATAAAGTAAAGTTGAATGTCGCAAAATCTTAACCGAAGCTCGATTAGAATACCCACAAATATTTTGTAGGTTATTTGTGATGGTATATGTATTTGTATTGATATGAAAATAATGGGTAAGAAAGAAAAGATGTGAATGTGTTAGTGAATTTTTAAAAGAAAAATAAAATAAAATGGGAAGGTTTTTTCTTGCTCGTCTGTTTGTGTGGGGGATCTTTTTGGTTGCTGATGATATTTCTTTTGATTTGTTGTGCGTTGGAAGTGAGGGAATGAGTTTTTTCTTTTTTCTTATTTTTTTCCCTGTACGTGTTGTGTGTATTTCCTTTGCTGATGGTTGTTTTTTTTTTTTTTTTTTCTGATCTGTACGTATGAGTGTATATTGCTTAGGATCCTCTCCTTGTTTTCAGATGTTAGGTAGTGTATATAGGATAAGATTAAGGTGTTTGAAAATATAAGGAGAGTGGAAGGGAGTATAGTTGAGTGGAATGTGGGTGTGGGCGAGAGGTTTAAGGGAGTGGGGAATTTTGTAGTAGTTAGGATAAATGGGAGTGTGCAAAAAATTATAATAATAAAAATATTAGCTAATTTTGAATTAATAAAAAATAAAACTTAGCCTAAAATGTGATTCTATTTTTTATAGTTTACAATTATTTTAAAATAAACTAACTAAAATAAGATAAAAATCAAAATATTTAATTCAAATATAAACAAAATATTTAACCCTAAATTTTGTGTAAAACATCAAGTTTGGTAAAAAATTATGTATCTACAGTTTGGCCCTCTTTGACTGAAAACACGAAGAGTTTGCAGACAAAGAAGTAGACAACGTGACAAGTTATGATCGAACTTTTATTTGAAAGGAAAAATATGCGACCGGGTCCTAGTTTTGGACAACCTACATATTCCGGGTTATAAGGGAATCAGGTCACGTTTCGTTCAAGGAGATGAAATGATGAGTTGGAAGTCAAGTGAGGTCCCTTCGAGGCTCCAGTTCGCAGGTCCTGTTTGTACATGAAAAAAAAAACTTAAAAGAAACTACAATTACAAGATCCTATCTATATAGCTTCTTTTGAATCTTGACTTGGGTCTTCATGCTTCTCGAATTGTGAGTTATTGATTTTTTTTCTCAAGTGAGTTTGAAGGTAAACGCCTTTCTCCATGTAGGCTCCTTCTACTCGGACTTGGATATAACCTTGTTCTTAGGTGAATTCTTGCTACTTCAATTGAAAATGAGTTGGAAAGTTGACTCCTTTCCATATACGATCTTGAGCTTGAAATGTGGATTGACCTTGTTCTACAAGCGGAACCCTGAAATTAAAACAAACAAAACTAATAACACAAAATTTTGCCCTAGTTTATAGTAAAGAAATTTTTGTGAGAAAAATACAAGATGGTGCTTAGCTTTGAATCGAGACTCTGAATGACTTAAGCTTTTTTGTGATGTATTCTTCATATGACCTCTTCATGTTTAAACCAATTTCATTCCTCATGATGACCTAGTTAAATTAAATTGTGTCCAATTGATCCCATTACTTAGGAGGGTCATTGCTTATACTACGTCTCATTATTTAGGAGGATCCTGCTAGTCCCATTATCCAGGAGGGTCCTGCTAGTGTCTCATTATCCAAGAGGGTCCTATACACCAATTCCCATTGTACAAGAGGGTCCTGCTATACTAATTCTCATTGTCCATGAGGTCCTGCTAGTCCCATTATCGAGGAGGGTCCTGCTAATGTCCCATTATTCAGGAAGGCCTTTGTTATACTACGTCCCATTATTCAGGAGGGTCTTACTAGTCCCATTATCCAGGGGGTCCTCCTAGTGTCCCATTATTCAGGAGGGTCCTTGCTATACTACGCCCCATAATTCATGAGGGTCCTTGCTACACTACGTCCCATTATTCAGAAGGGTCCTTGCTATACTATGTCTCATTGTTCAAGAGGGTCTTTTCTACACTACGTCCCATTATTCAGGAGGATCTTTATTATACTACATTCCATAGACTAATAATACAAACAAAACACTTAACCCAATATGGACTATAAATTTTTGTGCAATGTTCCCATTTAGCTCTTCGTAGACTAAATTGAACATCTAGGTTTTTGGATCTTTGATCTTGAAATAACTCGTGCCCCTTCTTCAACAAAGAAAATTTGTGAATTTAAAAATGTGGTGGTTGGTTTGTGGTTTTGCATTTTGACGAGGATTGCTAGTACTTGTCATGTTTTACTTATTTCCCAACGGTCAGTGCTCGTCATTGATTGACTGTATTTTACCCAAATCTGGTTACTTTGAAGGACTTAAATCCCATATATGCCTTCATTTCACGCTACTCATTGTTTATCCTTCATTAAATCATGGACTTTTCTGAATCCAAAACTCGTCGATAAAGGATAACTCATTGGCCTGTGCCTTACCTTGTACAATCTAGAAAGTTGATAGTAAGTCTTGAAATCCTTTCACTTTCTTGACACGGACTCGACACAAGGACATATGAAACAAATTGATGAAAAGTGAAAGAAAAATAAATATACACTACACAAGAATAGAAGAAAATGGTTCGATGAGAAAGGTTCCTTTTAGAAAGAAACAAAAGAAAACTTATCTGAGTGTGGTAGCCAACTATACTGAGACATGCACTTTGAATTGATTATCACAATTTGTCCATCCAATCTATTAATCAACCATTATTGATCATCCAATTTTGACGTGGAGTTCCAACATTTAACAAAGTCATAACCAAGTTCAAACTCTTATCCGCCTTATGATGTCCACGAGGGTTTTTGCCACTAAGATTCTTTCATTTTGATTCCTTCAACTCATATTCGCCTTATGGTGCCCATTAGGGTTTTCACCAATAAAACTTTCATTTTTGTTTCTCTCAACTCACATTCGCCTTATGATGCCTAATTAGGGTTTTCACCAATAAGACTCTCCCATTTTTTTTAAAAAAAATTCACAACTCACTTTCACCTTACGGTGCCCACTTAGGGTTTTCACCAATAAGACTCTCTCATTTTTATTTCTCAACTCACATTCGCCTTATGATGCCAAATTAGGGTTTTCACCAAAAAAACTCTCTCATTTGTTTTGTTTTTTTCGTGAAAAAGAGTATGGTGTCATCGTTTGTACCCTTAGCATACTTACTATTGACATTTCAAGGGTTGACCCAAAGGTCTTTCTTGGATTGAAACTAAATATGAGTTTTTGACAATGTTAGTAAGAAATGACAGCACGAAAGCTCAAATCCAACTTTAAGTGATGGGGTTGACTTTAGCTTTGACGTAGAAAATAAATAAATAAAAAGAAAACGACTTTTGCCCCAGTTCTTTGCAAATACAGATTTTTGGGATTTTTTGTTTGGTTGGACCGAACCCCAACACCAGGGTTGCCTACATATCTCACTGAAACAAGAATCACGTCAAACATAGTTCAAGTAAATCAAAATTTATTTTTCTTTTTCTTGATTTTTCTTACAAAAGACATCTTTTGAGAAACGAATTAGTTCATGGTTGTCTACGTTTTGACTTTAGTTGGTACCAACAATTAGTAATATGCATATGAATCACTTTCAACTACTTTTAGACAAATTTGAGGGCAACTTTGAGTACTCCCTATAGTTTCAAATGGTATCTCGAACATACTTAAGTATTTACAAGATCATTTCATCTTGCATAAATTAAGAAACTAGAATTATTCATATCATCATGTTTCAAGTGCCCTTACAACAAATAAAGTCCTTTTTCACACATTACAGAATAATTTAGATCGTAGGACATTTTTGAAAGTCACTCACACTCAGAAAGATGTTCAATGCATTAAATTGAGATACCATATGTTTGGCCCTAATGTAAGTATCCACAAATATGAGAACACTAAAAATGAGATCAAATAGGACTTGTCATTGGCTTGTAATGTAGGTATAGGGAAAGGTAGGATATTTATTTGGGATAAAATGACTATTTCCTCCTTAAAATTTGCAGAATGCTCTCAATTTTTTTTTCATTTTAGCATTTGACATTTGTTTTCTTGAAAGCTTCTCCTCATTTATTTTCTTTTTTTCCCCTCATTTTCTCTCCTTTTTGTTGGAGATTTTTTCATTTTTCGTTCTACCTTTTCTTTGTTATTTTTTTTTACCTTCACATATTTGACCTTTTCACTTTATTACCCAACTTAGATTGTTGGCACTGTGTAGATAATTGATAGTGCACTCAAGGAGGCGAGACTAAGGAATAGTGCATTTATGCACTCAAAAGGATATATGGTAAGATGTGGTTATGCAAATAAAAATGTTTCAGGCTCAAAATCAGAGTTCTATGGATAACATATCATTTGGTAGGCTTAAAAGGCACAATCGGATCAAAGAAAGCCTATAATCCTTTCCCAATTTAAATATTGCTCAAAATTTTGCTTCAACCAATATTCGGGCCAATTTCTAGATCAACAAATTCATGCCTTTGAATTTTATATCTAAAGCTCATCACACAATTCACATGAACAATGAGGTCGAATTGTTTTATGTCTTAACTTTAAGCAAGATAATTTCTTAAGTAATACATATATGTATCAAGAGGTACCAAAAGAAGTCTATAGGTCACAACAAAGTTGGTATGTCTTGCCAAATAGTTTAACACTTTATTATTATTTCTTATGGACACTCCTAAGTATGTTGGTACCAACCAAGTTAATTTTTTTCTAAATTAAAAAAAAAATCCCTTTTCTTTGCCCCAATTTTTGTAACGAGGACATTTTAGATTTTTTCTTGATAGGACCGAACCTCAACATAAGGCTGCCTACGTATCTTGTCAAAGCAAGAATCAGGTCAAACGTTGTTAAGGAAAATTATAATTGCAACATTATGTTTAATAATAAATACTTCCCTTTTTTTAAAAAAAAATTAATAAGGATCACCGAACCTGAGGAGGTTGCCTACATATCTCATCGAGTTGAGAATTAGGTATTCGTAGTTCGTGCAGATTGGACAGTTAAAAAAACTTTATGATATTGAAGCTTGAGTTAATAAATGCATTATGTTTCAAGACTTTCTAAACAAATGCATTTTTCATATGGCACATTAACTGATCTAAGTGGTCAAGTAACAGAGGGATATTTGTTCTAGATGGACCAACTCTTGTTTCGAGTCTCACTAAATCAAAATGCAAGTGATGTAAATAAGCGGATCCTACTAGTGATAACCCTGTCTATGTTCCACTTTTATTAGGTTTAAACGTGAAGGAGATAGGTATCTAGTCTAGCTTACCCGAGTGGACAACTCGAACCAGGAAGGGGCAACTTATCGATAGCAACACTTTTTCAACTTCATTACTGATCCAACCGCGTCTAACATTGGTGACTAAAAATCCTTCACTGATGTCAAAACACTCCAGTTTTATCTCAATAGGAGCAGGATACATAATTGTATTCCTTTGAATGTGTGTGAAGTGTTATTAGAGACTCAGAGTGGTTGAGTAAGAAAGACAATATAATACAATTCAACAACATAGAAGCGATAAATGAGTAGAAAATAACATATTAGGCCATCATAAACAATATATCCAAAAAATACAATAATAAAATCAAGTAAGAGTCAATATAATAAAGCTCGAATTCTAGTTATTTTTCAGCGGAGTCGCCATTTGTCACACATTTATTTTCGCACGCGGGATAGGATTTTTCCAATTTAAGTGACAATATTGATTATGGATTGTTTTATTTTTTCTTCAGAGTCGCCACTTGAAATTGAGTTATGGTGTTCCAAGTCACCTTTTTTAAAATTTCTAACCAAAAGGAAATGACTTTTTATTTTTTGGTCTACGAACTAGAAATTCGGCTAATAAATTCTGTTGACCGAGGGGAATGTATTAGTCATCCCTCGAGTCCCGTGGTTCTGACATGGTCGCTTTTATTAACTTATACTTATCTTGATATATTTTTGGATAATTTGTGTCTACAGACCAATGTTTGCTTATTTTTTAATTATTGAATTTTTATTAATCTTAACCTAGATGCTAACCACATTCTTGGTCTTGACATTTAACGCATAACTGTCATTTTCTCTCGAGTGCACCACACCTAATAATATCAATTTACACCTCTTGGTTTGAATTAATAAAAGTTAATTATATTATTGGACAAGGTGTGTCACCACATCCTTGAGTTTATTTTTAATTTTCTTAAAAAAATATGCGCAACTGCATTCTTAATTGAAACTAGTAATTTTCAATACACCTAAAAGTTCATCTAAAACTTAAGAGAAAATATGTGTTCCTTATAAAAATAATAATCAAATAACATAAAACTAATCTAAACTTATAGGGTGCATGATAAAATTTTAGACCAATATTACATCTTTTTTATTGTTATTTACTATTAAAGTTAATGTGAAAATCAAGCATTGCACGGGTAGCAATTTCTTACTAATCTAACAAAGCAATGACAAATTACTAAAACAAATCTCTTTTTTTTGTTTGACAAAATAAAAGCGACAATAATTTTTTGAGCCTAATAATCTCTATTTTATCCTTATTGGCATCTAAGTTAAAACAAGAACACAACCACAACCCGTTCATTTTTAAGAAATAACAACTAACAAATAAAAATAAATAAATCGAGATAGCCACCAATTAAAACTATCTCAATTCATTAAATAGAGATATGCTTAACACTTAACTCAATATTCAATCAAATTATGAATAAAAAAATAGGAAAACTTGTAATAAAATTACATCAAATTCGATAAATAAATAAATAAAGAGATAAAGTAAAGTTGAATACCGCAAAATCTTCACCGAAGCTCGATTAGAATACCTACAAATTTTTTGTAGGTTACTTGAGATGGTATATGTATTTCTGTTGATATGAAAATAATGGATAAGAAAGAAAAGATGTGAATGTGTTGGTGACTTTTTAAAAGAAAAATAAAATAAAATGAGAAGGTTTTTTCTTGCTCGTCTGTTTGTGTGGGGGATCTTTTTGGTTGTTGATGGTATTTCTTTTGATTTGTTGTGTGTTGGTAGTGTTGGAAGTGGGGGAATGAGTTTTTCCTTTTTTCTTCTTCTTTTCCTGTACGTGTTGTGTTTCCTTTGCTGATGGTTGGTTTTTTTTTCCTGATCTGTACGTATGAATGTATATTGCTTAGGATCCTCTCCTTGTTTTCAGATGTTAGGTAGTATACATAGGATAAGATTAAGATGTTTGAAAATATAAGGAGAGTGGAAGGGAGTATAGTTGAGTGGAATGTGGGTGTGGGTGAGACGTTTAAGGGAGTGGGAAATTCGGTAGTAGTTAGGATAAATGGGAGTGTGCAAAAAATTATAATAATAAAAATATTAGCTAATTTTGAATTAATAAAAATAAAACTTAGCCTAAAATGTGATTCTATTTTTTATAGTTTACAAAAGTAAGATAAAATCAAAATATTTAATTCAAATATAAACAAAATATTTAACCCTAAATTTTGTGTAAAACATCAAGTTCGGTCAAAAATTACGTGTCTACATAGCTCATACTGATGGTTGTTGGTTAGAAAATCTCCCATAGAGTTACTTGTATTTTCATATACAAAACTAAGTTATTGTTTTGTTTTTCAATACACCGAGTTGTTATCTACATGTTTTGAATCTTTTCTTTATACTGCATCTTTATTACTACTTTATATTGAAATGAGTTGAGTTAAGTTGAGACGAGGTATGTTTCTTCAGTTCCATTTCAAGCTTATGTCTTATTTTAGAATTCCCCTCTCATGCTCGTACATTCTATGTACTGACGCCAGTTGGCCTGCAACTTTTATGATGCAGGTACAGGTAACCAGGATCAGCATCCAACAATTCGTTGATCCAATTGAGCTTCAGAGTTGTGTGTGAGTCTCCTTGCTTTTGGAGGACCCCCTTTTATTTGCTTTATCATTCTAGTCTTATTAGGATGTCATGGGTCTTGTCCCGACATCCATCTCAGTTAGTAGAGGCTTCATAGACAGATAAATATAGTTCATAAGTCTTGTGCATTTCCAGTTTCGATGTTTGAGATTTGAGTTGCCATTTTGGCTAATGAATGTTTCTTTATACATTCTGAGTTTGTTCCTTGAGCTACAACTTTACTTTTAAAGTTACTTCTTGTTGAGTACCACTCCACTAGTAGTTAAGCTAGGCTAAGGGTTCGCTTGGGCCAGCAATGGTTTTCGAGTGTTGACCACGTCCAGGGTGTAGGCTCGGGGCGTGACAAACTTGGTATTAGAGTCCATAGTTCAAGAGTCATAGGGTGTGTCTATGAAGCCATGTTTGTAGAGTCCTAGTTATCGGTGTGAAGCGTGCCACATCTATAATTAAGAGGCTACAACATTTAAGAACTACCTCACTTCTTTCATACTCATTTCGTGCGATAGAGTTCATCTCTATAAAAGTTTCTTTCTAATTCTTGTGTGCGTGTATCTTTCAGATCATGCCTCCGCGAAGAGCTGTCAGAGGTCACCCTGCTAGGATGAATGTTGAGGATCAAAGGGTACCTAATGCACCAGAAGTGTAACCACAAGGAGAGGTCACTAATGCGAAATTCCGTGAAGCTATCCAGATGTTGAGCCAAGTTGTGACCAACCAAGTAGGGCAACAAAGAAAGAATCAACAGGAAGTGGTTGATACTTCAAGGATCCGTGAGTTCTTGAGGATGAATCCTCCAAACTTCACTAGTTCAAGTGTCACTAAGGATCCGAAAAACTTTGTAAAGGAACTACAGAAAGTGAGCGAGTGGAACTAGCTGCATACCAACTGAAAAGTGTTGCTAGGATCTAGTTTGACCAATGGAAGAAGGGTAGAGTTGAGAGTGCACCGATTATGAGCTGGTTTGTGTTCGAGAGTGCCTTTATGGGGTATTTCTTTCCCCGTGAGCTAAGAGAGGCAAAACTAAGAGAATTCCTCACTCTTAAGCAGGAATTTATGAGTGTGCATGAGTATAGCCTTAAGTTCACCCAACTTTCCCATTATGCCCTGGAGATGGTTGCTGACATGAGGAGCAGGATGAGTCTATTTGTTGCTGGGTTGTCTCGTCTGTCAAGTAAGGAGGGCAAGGCAACTACGTTAATAAGGGACATAGACATAGCAAGACTTATGATCCATGTGCAACAGGTTGAGAAAGATAAGCTGAGGGATAGAGAGGATTTTAGAAACAAGAAAGCTAAGATACGGAATGACTCCAGACAATAGAGGAGTAATGCCAACCGGTCATCTTTCCAACATAAGCAAAAGGGACCTGCTTCATCATCTGCTACTCACCTGCACTAAGGAACAGAGGTGAGTTCAATAATTAGAATTCGCAAAATTTCAAAGCTAGACCTGCGCAGCCTCAAGGTAGTGTGGCACAAGGAGGTAATGGGACTCCTACATGTGCTAAGTGTGGTAGGAACCACTTATAGGTGTGTCGTGATAGCTTCACTGGTTGATTCAAGTGTGGTCAGAACGGTCACTTTATGAAAGAATGCCCTAAGAACAGGCAATGTAATGGAAATGGAGGCAATAGAGCCAAATCTTCTTCAATTGCTCCACTAGACAGAGCTGCATCTAGAGGAGCTACTTCAGGGGTAGGTGAAGGAGCGAACCGTATGTATGTTATCACTAGGTGCCAAGAGCATGAGGATTCTCCAGATGTTGTCACTAGTATGATCAAAGTCTTTAATTTTAATGTTTATGCTTTACAAGATCTAGGAGAAAGTCTATCTTTTGTGACTCCTTATGTTGCGATGAATTTTGATGTTCTTCCTGAGAAACTTCTTGAGCCCTTCAGTGTTTCCACACCTGTTGGTGAAACTATTCTAACTGAGAGAGTTAATCGTGATTATACCATTTCCGTCAATCACAAGAGCACCATGGCTGATTTAGTTGAATTAGACATGGTAGATTTTGATGTCATTCTAGGTATGGATTAGCTTCACGCCTGTTATGCCTCAGTTGATTGTAGAACTCGAGTTGTTAAGTCCAATTTCCTAATGAGCCAGTTATAGAGTGAAGAAGTAGTTCAGCAATGCCTAAGGGTCATTTTATTTCATACCTTAAGGCGAGAAAGTTAGTTTCCAAGGGGTGTGCCTATCACTTAGTCCGAGTTAATGACTCTAATGTTGAGACACCTCTTATTCAGTCAGTTCCACTAGTAAGTGAGTATCCAGAAGTCTTTCCAGATAATATTCCTAGAGTCTTTCTCGAGAGAGAAATAGATTTTGGTACATATATTCTTCCTGATACTCGTCCTATCTCTATTCTGCCATATAGAATGGCTTCAGCAGAGGTGGAAGAGCAGCTGAAAGATCTTTTTGAGAAAGGTTTTATTCTACCAAGTGTCTCACCTTGGGGCGCTCCAGTCTTATCTGTGAGGAAGAAGGATGGTTCTCTTAGAATGTGTATAGATTACCGTTAGTTGAAAAAGGTTACTATTAAGAATAAGTATTCCTTTCCAAGAATTGGTGATCTTTTCGATCAACTTCAGGGTGCCACTTGTTTTTCTAAGATAGACCTCAAATCAGGCTATCATCAGTTTAGGGTAAGAGAAAGTGACATCCCTAAGACAACATTCAGAACCCTCTATGGTCATTATGAGTTTCTGGTCATGTTTGTTATCATATCCATTGATGACATTCTAATTTATTCGAGGAATAAGGAAGATCATGCTAGTCATCTCAGAATAGTTCTCCAAACTCTCAAGGATAGAGAGTTGTATGCTAAATTCTCTAAGTGTGAGTTTTGGCTTGAGTCTGTGGCATTCTTAGGCCACATTGTGTCTGGTGATGGGATTCAAGTTGACACTCAGAAGATAGAGGCAATGCAGAATTGGCCTAGACCCACATCTCCAACTGATATTAGGAGTTTCTTGGGGTTGGCTGGATATTATAGAAGGTTCGTCAAGGGGTTCTCATCTATTTCATCCCCTTTGACTAAGTTGACTCAGAAAACAACAAAGTTTCAATGGTCTGAAGCTTATGAGAAAAACTTTCAGGAATTGAAAACTAGGTTGACTACTGCCCCAGTGTTGACTTACCAGAAGATACGCAAGGTTTTGTTGTGTATTATGATGCATCCAGAGTTGGACTGGGTTGTGTGTTAATGTAGAATGACAAAGATATAGCTTATGCCTCCAGACAGCTTAAGGTTCACGAGAGGAATTACCCAACCAATGATCTAAAGTTGGCTGGTGTAGTGTTCACTTAGAAGATATGGCGTCATTATCTCTATGGTGTTCATTAGACGTGTTCACCGATCACAAGAGTCTTCAGTATGTGTTTAGTCAGAAAGAGCTTAATCGCAGACAGAGGAGGTGGTTGGAATTACTCAAGAATTATGACATGAGTATTCTATATCACCCAGGAAAGGCTAATGTTGTTGTTGATGCTTTAAGCAAATTGTCTATGGGCAGTACCGCCCATGTTGAGGAAGACAAGAGATAGTTAGCGAAAGATGTGCACAAGACTCACACAACTAGGAGTTCGATTAATGGATTCCAATGAAAAAGGAGTGGTGGTGATGAATGGGGTTAAATCATCATTAGTGTCCGAAGTGAAAGAGAAACAAGACCAAGATCCTATTTTGTTTGAATTGAAGGTAAATGTTCATAAGCAAAAAGTAGTGGCATTTGAACAAGGGGGAGATGGTGTATTGAGGTATCAAGGTAGGTTGTGTGTACCAAGGGTGGATGAACTCCAAGAGAGGATCATGGAGGAAGCTCATAGCTCCAGACGATACAACATTTTATACATAAGGTCACACTAAATTTGGACAACGCTTGTGAAGTGTTGCCTAAAATATTTGTAGCTACACTTTTAAAGTGTAGCCTTAGTTTTTACCTTTTGACTACGATATTATTGGCAACGCTTATAAAGTATACTCTTTAATGGTATAGGCTACACTTTATAAGTGTGGTAATATCATGACATAATTAGCAACGCCTATTTATACCTATAATTATACTTTTAAAGTGTGCTATTTTTATAATTTTAAAAACAACACTTTACAAGTATGGCCTTATAATTTTCTTAAAATTTTCACCAAAATATTGTATTCCCTCCCATATATTCAACTATCCTTCCAATTTCATTAGTATCCATTGCATTAAACATTGCTGAAGAATGACCAAGTTTCTAGAACAACATATCGCTGCAAAAGTACCTGGAAAATCCTAGAGGTTGTGGATATTTCAACTTCAGCAACCAAAGGGGTGAATTTAGAATCAAGAAACACATTCCCTGAAGAAACATCAAGATGGATTATGGCCACGTGATGACGGAATGCTAGTCCTTCTGCGACTCCAATGGCAATGGAAAGTCTTGTAGGCCAGTCTGGTTCATATTCAAGTTTCTGGCTAAACTCATGAAGAAACTGAGCCAATGTCCCATTGGGATAGTATTGATGTAAGAGTAGAACAACATCCTCATATATTGCACCAGATAGGTCTCGTCAGATTATCATGACAGAGTTTACTTAGCTTTTCAAGCTCTCTGATCATCTTGCTCTGGTGATGAACTATAGTCTTGTCCATCGACTTTAGGCCCTTAAGAGACAAAATCATCCCGGAAGGCATGTCTGCTCTATACACATTACTGAAAGTTCCAGTACTAATCTTATTTGTATCTTTCCTGACTGCCTGTACAACTGCATCAAAATCTATTGGTTGCTTGAGATTTTCATCGAAAACATTCCCTGCTATGATCACTGGTTTGCTACAAGTTTCATGAGAGATATTTCCAGCTTCCATGGTGGTTTTCTCTTGTTTCTCCCTCATTATGTATAGTAAAACAACCACTGTGACAGCTGTAAAAATTGCCAAACCAGAACCAACAACAGCCAAACTTAATTACAGAATCTTCCCAATGTTAGTGAATCTGTAATAGTTGTGGAATCAATCCGTTGATAACCATTTAAGAACAGGTTATAGCCTTTTATGGTATGGTAAATAAATATGAGCTTGGTTTTACCATATTTTTACAAGAAAATTTTTAGGAAACTAATTAGAGTCATGGTTATTCACAATATTGTTTTTGGGTGCTATTGCCACTTGTTTGATTTCAAACTCTCTGTCATTACTTTTCCTTTACATGGCATACTTAAGCATGATACGAGTTTCAATATATCAGTTTCACGTCGTTCACTACTTTCTCAAACCTTTTGGGTGTTTATGCTTGTTTTGTTTTTCTCAGGTATGCCATAACAAAGGCTTTCTGTATTGTATTTATCATGACTTTCTTCTCTCTATTTGATGTTTCTGTGTTCTGGACTATATAACTTTGTTAT